>OW386553.1:14996266-16314406 GCA_936435175.1 Glyphotaelius pellucidus
GATTTGAAAATAGTTTAGATCAGAAATTTTAGAAAGAAGAAAAAGCAGTATAAATTCTATATTAACCTTTCGAGAATTTTGCTGTTTTACAAAGAGATTTTGCAACCATAGGTATGGCTCCTAACTGAGAATAAAGTCAACTCAACGTCTCTTTGAAAAGTCATTAAAAGCTATGAAAAAAATTATTTAAAAATAGTCCATAAACCTAACCTATTTTTATATATTTTTTTTATCACTCTTAATGACTTTTCTGAGGTGGTTCCGACTTGGTTTCATTCGGAGTTGTTCAGTCACCGGCTCTTATGGTTGTAAAATTAAAATTTGTTTTGAATTAGGCAAAAAATTTAATACAGTTTACAGTAGCATTGTTTTCATCTCAAAATAATACCGTTTTACCCATGAATAAAGATTTCGCACAAATATCAAACATCTAATATTATATTCCCGTTCACAACTTCAACAAAGTCAAACAGTGACTCGTGACACTGATCTCTGATCTCCAAACATTGACAAAATGAACAGTCCCGATATGCGGTCTGTATTCTGTACACGTTAAAACATTATTGGCCAAGTATCGCCTCAAGGAAAATAGTCGAGTTTGTCGGTCAGAATATGAGGCACTGGGGTAAACAAACACCGACTCGACTTTACATAATATGCGTACACACACTCCCACACACATCGCTCGTTTGTATAACATTCACATGTTAAAATACCCACCAAGCCGCAAGAATGCTGCAGTACCCTGTAGATAAAACCAATTCCTCTCATTTGTGGAATGTCTGAAATGCGGCCACGAAAGATTAGGATTAAGACTATATTTATACTTGTATTAATTTTGTTTGTAATGCATTTATAACGTGTGCATCATCTAATGACAATAATGTAAATAAACCTAGATTTGAAAAGACCCTTTGTCAGTTAAAAAATATTTTAGATAGAATCTATACTAATATTATAAATGCGAAACTGCGTGTGTTTGTTTGTTACGATTTCACGCATAAACGCGATTTTTAAAATTCTTTCACCAATAGAAAGCTACATTATATGCGAGTAATATAGACTGTATACAGTGGTTAGCTATGGCGTTATGAAATTATAAATATTAATATATTATATTTATACGTTTTCTGTCGCTAACAAAAGCGAGTTATTGCTAACGTCAACACAAATCGTTGCCGTGGAAACGATGTTGATTTATTTGCTTCAGGCGTCGTAGTAAATATCTATTTATATAAATAAAAATGAATCTCTGAAATGTTTGTACGCGCATAACTTCCAAACGAAAACACCATATTCGATAACTCTTTTTTTTTACTACTGGCGAGCTCTGATTATGAAATTTAGGAAGCACGCGAGCTGTTTGAAAACTAAATGAACCGGGAATGAATGTATGGAGTGCGGGAGGGGGGATAATTGCAAGTGCAAGCGCTACAGTAATTTCCCCCTAACACCACGCGAGCGAGGCCGCAAAATAAATAAATAATAAAACAATTTTTTTCATCAATTGGAAAAATAGGTACAGTTAATTAATAAAATCAAACTAAACGGCATGTCGTTATTTTGCAATAATAACACATTATCTTTTACATTTTTATATGTTTTTACATTGTTGTCTTTCAAATGTACCTCGTTTTATGTTGCAAATAACCGGTATTAACTGGAGATAATATGTAATGAAATAATAAACACTTCACAATGTCAATGAAATAATGCAGGAATTCACCTGACATAACGTTACGTTGAGTTAAAAAATAATAATTAATTAAATGATGTAGGAATTCACCTGACATAACGTTTCATAGAGTTTAAAAAAAGTGCTATATAAATGCGTCGCTAGCGGTTCAGTAAAAGCCTTAACAATTTTTCATCTGCTGATAACAACATTTTTATTAAGTTCTGCAGGAATTATCTACAGACGCACTATTTGCCATATGACTTTATATTAAATTTAAAAAAATATTATGTGGAGTCATAAAAAATCAAATCATACCAATAAAATATATTAAATATTTTATTGTAAACTCAATAAATTATGGGATAACTCAATAATAGCTATATATAATAATCGGCGGTAGCAATAACTTGTGATGCATCGGAATCATTATCAATGCTTCAAAATAAGCATTACAACCACCAACTCGAGGATGACGTGTTTCAACACCACTTTTCTACAACCAATCTCCAACATCACATCAATTGGTTAAAGAGCGTCCAGTGTTCAAACTGTTAGCCCAAATGTTGTGTTCACTGAACAGTGATAATAACTTTATTCTATAGTTGGGAAAGAGCGACGATAGAAAATGAGCAACAAGTTAATAATCTCTTTAAACAAATAGAACTTCACATCCGACTAGTCGAGTATTGAAATGATCCGATAATAATAACAAAACAAGTCACAGATAACTAAAAGGTAGTTTTGATATCTGTGGAGAAAGACTGTCCACATTATGTCATTTCGATAAACCAATAATATTTTAAGGTTTTCATCAAACCTCCTAACTTATAAGAGAACCTTCTAATAAATATTTTAATTTATTTTTTAAAATTAACAAAAATATTTTAATAATTAAGATTAAATTGAAAAAAAAAATTAACACGAAATTTTTTGTGGGATCTCTTACACGTTAGGTGGCTGATTTGAATGAGTGTCCAAGCCTTGTGATCTAGGGGGTTTTGGTTACATTCAGAACAATAAAACGAAGATTTTTGTTCTGAGATGTCTAGATTTTTTTTACATTAGCTCCATGTCTCTCCATGTCCCTCTACACGTTATCTTTAGGGACGTGTAGAGGGTCATTTTAGGAAAGGAAGTTCTAAAAAGGTATAAAGGGTGGGTAGGAATCTGCAGTACAGCGTTTCTAAGAGTAAGATATCCATCCCTCCCACTGTGGGAGTCCTCCTGGAGAGGTCAAAAGGTCTCCCACAACCAGTCTCTGACCTGCTACGCAGTTGTGCAGATGCATTCCCCGCCAAGACCCGGACGTGCATCACCCCATGAACACGGGCATCCTTGCTAAGTCACCAAAAAAACGTAGCGAACCACTTGGGATGACCTACGGCAGAGGTGTTGGTTATCCAATAAATAGTTCCCGGGCGGCGGAAGCGAGTAAATAAAATTAAAAATGTAAAGGAAAATAATTGGTCTAATATTCCAACCCGATAAATAATTCTAAGCAGAACCATTTCTTAAAAGCCCCGAAATAATGAACAGATTTGAAAGAACAAAAATTAAAAAATGATAATATTTCTGAATTGAAATAAAGGTTTTGACAAAAAATAGGCCAATTTCTCATCCTAATCAAATAAAAATCACAATAACAACGTAATGTAAATCGGATTGTGACAAAACAAGGGTTTACTAGTTTCAAATCAATCATCATATTTACAAAAAAAAATCTATATACGGGAAGAGTTCGAGAACAATAGGGGTTTAATTTTAAAATAGATTTCGATAAGAGCCTACATTCATTAACCCCCACAGTCAGGGATCATAGAGAAATATTGTTTCATTCGTGGAAAAACTGGAAATTGTAAGGCCAAATCAATGTGTTATACCCTCGTTGATTATATCCATCGACCATCGCTGATTATACCAATTTGTTTTTTTTCTTCAAATAAAAATTAGTGATATCATCTATTGCATCTTCAAATGAAAAAAAAATCTAGCGAGCAAATTGGGAAATGGTCAATAAGAATAATTAGTTACTTGTGCTGAATTTATATTAGGATCAAGATCATCCTTAACAACAACTATCTCTCGACAGGTGATGTTAAAGATGTTTCGATTTTATTTGACCGTAACAAACCGGTCTTTTGCGAGTCGTGACCCGTGTGAACCATTGCTAAGTCCACATTACATGGGATAGATAGTAAGTTCCTAAGAAACTTGTACAAGAAAAAATAAGAAACTAAGGTGTTAAACAAGTTCTCGTCAAAACATATGCTTGTGGTATTGAGTATTGGCCCATGTAATATGGTGTTAACTTGGCACATAAAATCTGACAGGCAAATAAATCACACTGGAAATCTTCAGCAGCGTCGTAAAAAAATATCAACTTGTATTTTTTTGCAGATTAACCACGGAAAGAAGGAAGTTCCATGCAACATTATTACATTACTATTAATAACGTTGATAAAGAATAAACAAGTATTTATAACATAATATGTATTTAACATGGTGTCCGGAAACCAGTGGTAAAAACGGGAATCTGGTGAATCTACATGACATTTGGAGTCGATTTTGAAATTCAAGTTTTTTTGATTTGAGGTTACGTTTTCGAGTTAAAGGAGTTAATTTGAAAAAAAATGGTAGTTACGGAATTATCAACTGCTTATTCTATTTTAAAATTCGTCTAAGCGTAGACCGATTCCTGAAGTTTTAAAAGAAAAATATCGAAATGCTCAGATCGCAAAAAAATCGTTTAGTTGGGATCTCTATGTGATATAGATTCGGCAGTTTACGTTAGAACCACTAGTTTCCGGACACCGTGTTTAAAAAGTTAAGATCGGAATTAAATTTGTGATGAAAAGATTCGTATTGTGCAAATTTCAAAACAAGATTAAGTCATGTTAGCATGATAATTAGTAATTAAATTGATATGTTCAAGGTGATCGTGTCTTAGAAAGACGACAGAGGTAAGAAATAAAAGGTCCTCCTTGGCCTTTGTGGAATGTGGTAATAAAATTTGATGTTAGCAGTATGCAAACGTAATATATGTTTTAATGTGCGTCACCAGAATAGACAGAAAAAGTTCTGAAGATTCATGTGGTGGTAAAATTTGAAGAACCGTCTTCCTGTTCAGGATGCTAAGCACTTACTCCCATGTACGGAGTGCGCTCCGAGTGTTTTCTTGTGTGGTCGCTGTTTGATAAATACTCATCATTATAGCACTCACAACTGAGCGTACTTCTGTCAACTAGCTTTCAGTTATTCATTCCTGGACTGTTGGTGCGGTGGGATTAAGAGCTACTAGAAATTTCGTCTTTGAAGAATCCTGATTTATCATTGTGATGAGCACATCAACACGGGAGTGATGAAGCCTTTACGAGGTATATAAGATGTGATGAAGCTATCCAGTGTCATGAGAGAGAAATTTTTAAAAGAAGCTTTGAGTCTGACCACTTCAGTCAAGACTGTTGAATATATCGACCTTCAGTGCGAGTACCATAGAAAACAAAAGGGGCCAGCCCTGTTTAAGAAGGAGAAATTCGAAAACCTGAAGAAGAACATTGAGAAGCAGAAGTTGAAAACGACCAGATACAATCAGGCTGACTTCAAAGACGTTAATTCTAGATCCCAATAAACAAGACCATGGACGAAGCCGACTCCATCGTCGAGTTACTGTATAAGCGTTCTGCAACGTATGATTTGGACTCATTAGGGGTTTTGGATAGATAATGGAGTGGTAAAGTGCATCATGATCGGCGACACGTTGGTCGTGTATGGTCTGAAAGAACCCAAAAACGATAATATCGTTATTGAGGAACTGCAGATTGTTAATCAGCAAATGCGGAAGTTCATCAATTAGTTGCTTAACCAGCTGGAAGCGAGCACGCGGGAGACCAAGGATCTGAAGAAGAAGCTTGCGAGTTTGAAAAGTGAGTGAAACAAATATCTGGAGCAGCAGCACAACTCGCAGCCAAGCCCTCAAACATTCCTCCGGAGCAGATTCATCTCCGTTCATCTTCACTTCGTGCATTGATCTGAGCCCGGGAGGGGAGGGACAGTGAGCTTCCTCAACTTCCTCCACCGGAGATGCCGGAATTCGATTTTGAATCTCTGATCAACAACATGAATTTGAAGTTGTAGCAGCACATCTCGCAGGAGACGGCTGATTATTCTGAAATAATTTGACCTCTTTTATGTTTTTCGTTTATTCGTCATTAATTTGGTCCAAACTAAACTCAGCCCAGTTTCTCGGACAAAGAAACTTTTGCTTACTGGTAAAACTACTAGTCGCTAAGCCATTTTCAATTTGTTTACTACAAGGTACCAAACCCTGAAACTTAACTTTTCAGTCGGTGGCATCGCTAGTTAGATTTGAAAAATGAGGAACCGCATAAACGTCCCAACTGTCCGGGTCCGGAGCCAATAGGTACATTATACTGATTATAAACCAAAATTTTAACTAGATTTATAACTAAAATATCGCTTTTCATTAATCTTTAGATGAAACTTGATTTATTTAAAAAATATAATTATTAATAATTCACGGATTTCAAATAAAATTTGGAAGGGTAACCATTTCGTATTTGTAAAACGGTAAATATTTAATAAAGCATCTTACCGTAAAACATGCAAAAAAAAAGCGCCGCAGGCGAAAAAATTCGAACCTAGAAAGATTACCGTGGATTTCAATTAATCTTAATTTTAAAGAACATGCTGCTTGTAATTTTTGACGTCGGAATCAAAATATTAAACCCTGATAAGTTTGTCGCGATATCCTTTCATATTGAATAAAAAAAAAAAAAAAAACAGAACGAAACCGTTAAATATTTTTACCATTATTAGAAATCCGAATATTAAAACTCTCGTTATTTACTTCTGTATTTTCAGAAACACTTTGGTCGTATACTACGTATATCGAAACCCATTAATAAATTACAGGACGCACAGAACTTTAAACTTTCACATATAAATTATTATGATAAGTCACCCATATTGTCTCTCATTAGCTGGCTTACGACTTATATTATGTAGTTCCACCATCGACGAACCAAACGTGCCTAGTTCGTATTTCATATACCGATGAGTTCCACCAAAGACGGCCCCAGTACTTTTGCTTTATTCAAACTTTAAAATGTGTTTAGTCACAGTCCATAAAGATAAAATAAGATATACCTAATTAATTATTTAACACCTTTCTTTGGCAGGTCTAAATCTAACTTTCAAACTAACCAACTGAGTGGATTTCATGGCGCATGGACGGACGCCGGAATCTAACAACTTTTTAACGATGACAGCGAAATGAACGCATGCCAAAATATGCAGCCGAAGCATTCATAAAATTTCCCCTCGCGCATATTATATTTTTACGAAAGCATCATTTCGTAAAAAGCAAAATTGTGCTCTTTAAAAATAGAATTCTTCATTTCCGACGGGTAATTTGTTGCATGATGAATTTGGGATACAGATATTAGAATTACAATTTAGGCCTTCCGTGAAAATGAAAGGTAACTAGCGAAGATTCTCATGGTATTTGTTGTCCAAGGTTAGGCATTACAACACGGTCACTAACTTTATAGAGACGGACCAAGCGGGCAGGCAGGCAGGCATGATGTATGTACTTCTGTTACGAAATATACAAGCCAAGCCAGAAGGTTAATTTGCATGTTTTTGTAAGTTCAAGTTAGTCAGGGACGCGGCCAGATTGTGGTGCGGCCAGATTGTGGTACGGCCAAGTAAATTAGATATCGAGGCGGACCACCACTATACACGTATTATAAAACAGCGATAACTGTACAAAATACAGGATCAGTGTTGAGGCAAAATAGCATAATCGAAATATTCGTTGACGAAATAATACATTTGGGTTTCGAAATATCTAAATTTTGAATGCGGATGTCTAAAACCGCTGATATAACTTTAATCATAATTACGGGAATTTCAGCTAAATTGCTCTACGACTGATAGAAAATCATACACCGTGTCTGAGCGAAAATTTTGAAAAATCATTCAATCAATAATTCAAATGCTAAAATGCACCTAAATGAACGATAATATTATCAAGGTATTTAAAAAGACGCTGACCTTTTCTTTAAACACAAATTGTATTGAAAACGAAAAATATCCTGGAATTTCAGTTGCTCTTTGCTCGCTTTGAGAGATATTTACGTTCGTCAAGTTGCTCTCTGGTAGAATCCTTTCTCAGATAAGCCGACTGATCCAGTTACTAAAAAATACTGAAATACTAAATGCTAGTATAATCTCATAAAAATTTTGAATGAATTATTTCGAAATGAAAATAAAATAAAATGTATTTCGTTATGCTCATCGCTAATCGATATTACAGAACGTGATGTTTGTGTTAACCCATTTTCAAACCCCCCAAAAAAATTGTAGGCAGATGGGTAATTTTCCAAACATTATTTATTCATTTATTAGAAATCGATGTTTAACAATTTATTTAATTACATTATGTGGTCATTAAAAGCGATTTATTGAAAGCATTAGAATCCAAATATTAATGGAAAATGATAATATATGTATCTGATTGTTTAAGTGCTGCCTACTAGTTTTATATCCGATAGGAATCTCTTCGTAGAATAATGATTACCAATGTAAATTATTATTATTATTCTCTTTGGTTAATGGTCGTCCGAGCATTTGAACAATAGTCGAAATTCCAACAACATTAGGAACAGTTCGACTAGATTGTTTTATGTGGAAATTGATGACAGAAACGCGATCTGAACATTAATACAGGTTTCGGAAAGATTTGACCATTACAGAAATAAGTTTCACTGGTCCCATTTGACGCGATACAAATATTCAGCACACATACACAATAAAATCATACAGCAACTTTATATGCTAATGGCGCAACTTAGCCACAGCGAAAATGGGAATTTTTTAACCGAAACCGATTAATTAATTGGAGTGCTTGAATTATGAATTTTAAAATTTCCACTTAGTATTTATTATACATTGAACATATTTTAACTATTTTTTATATTAACTCCACACAGGAGGTCCTATTTCTGTCAGAGGTCCTATTTAGGTCCGGTTTTAGCACAGAGTCGATTTAAAGCTGGTTCACATTACGCTATAAATCTGCGAGCAGATATCTGTTGATTCGAGAGCGCTTATCTTTTGTCCTTTCACACGAGGCTATCAAATATTTCTTCCTGTGGTAGGAGAGGGGTCAGTCGAATTAGGGAGCGGCAACGGAACGCATATTTTTTGTACTGAAATCTGTCAACTTGACATCTGTCATCCACGGGTCTAGGCAGCTCCGTAATAACAATGACCCCCTCCTATTTTAGTCGGAGAAGGGGAGAGTTATCTTCTGGGATATCGCGTCTGGAGCGGTTACGTCTGAGATGTGTATTGTCTATGATTGATCTGCGCTTAAAAACGCTTAGGTGTGAACGGTCTGAAGGGACTGTATGGAGAGCGTTATTTGGCCTGCTATGATCTTTTATATTTGATAGTGTAATGTGAACCAGCTTTAAATGTAAAAATGTGAGAATAACGGTTTGAGTATGGAGCTTTGAGCAAGTGCATGTCATAAGCTGAATGATGCTTTTAATGACTATATCCCACGACGCACGAGTCGCAGACTAGCCATCGTAAAACTATCGTACATTCTTGTCATAACGAAAGAACATTTATTAATATAAACGTACTATTCTTCAACTATACAAAACAAATAACACGAACGGAGAAAAATAAGAGTTACAGAAAAGGAACAATAGATACATACATAAATTAAGTAAAGACACAAAAAGACATTGTAATACATTAAAGTTTTGATGTCAAAGCCTTGGCAAAGTTTTGGAAGAATCCATGATTTTGACATTAAATGATAAAAGTCTTAAAAAGTTTTCTCCGTAAGGACGCATAATAATCATTTAGACTGGCCTCTCGACTAGTCTGGATATTTCAGTTAAATCGGGAGCACTATTAATTCCATCATTCTTAGTTAAATATATTTTTTAGCTAACCGAGAAAGATAGTTTTCATTTGAAAATGTCCATTTTGCGAAACACAATTTTTATTCACCTACCTCAATGGGACAAGCACTTATCCAACATGGTACAAACAATTTAGTATCTATAGTTGAGGAGGAAGAAAAAAGTTTACTTCACGTTATTTAACGTAGTTAAAATAACTTCAGGCAACGTTTAATCTCTCGCTAAGATGATACTGAAGTTATCCGATATACTTTGCAACTTCTGATGTCACGCCATTTTCAGTCAGTGAGATCTGGTCAAGATGTAATTTGTTAGAGCATGACTATAATACGTAAAGGCATAATGTTTATTATTCAAGAGTGTTGCAGAGGCAGCTTGGCTCGCGACAACCCGAAGGTCACGGATCCAGTTTTTCTAGAACCAGTTGAATAATACCGACCATCCAACTCACGAAACCACACTACTTTTTATAACATCGACAATGAAATCGACCGAATGCTTTAATCATCATAATTACTGCAACGAATTTATTTTTACGCTTATAAATGTTTGGGATAACTTTCCGCAAAATTTATTTTTTAAATATAGATATGTATTTTCATAATAGTAGATGCCATAAACCTGACTATTTACAAAAACTTAAGATAGAGACAACACAAGACAGGGACGTATGGAGAAGCCTTGTCGATGCAATGGGTCCCCGACCCGAATAGGATAAGGGGATGAAGATGATGATTTTCAAGCAAACGATGAATGGAATTTTTTTCATTACGACTCATGGTCAAAATATATGTGTATAGAAGACTATATACAAATTTTAGTACATGAATCTTAAGTATGGCGCTTTCTAAAGGCGGAATCTAAAGTATGCCGCTTTCAACAGGACACTCCGTCGAAATTGCTGTTCATCAGAAAAATAAAATTATAATATATTTGGAAACTCGACATACAGGTTTACGGCACCACGTATGGGAGTTTCGATATGTAAAAAGAAAAAAAAATGGCGGACCAGCGAATTTAATTTCCGGTTTTTACGGAAAATTTTCATCGGTCATAAAAAAAAGAAGGGGGCGCTATATAAAAAAAAATCCCTACGTGGTGCCATAGAGACTGGATTTTCTAACAGTTTAAGACTAGGTGCATGCAACTCGGGTAAATAGTTTTTTTTTAATATGCTGTCAACCAGGTTGAAAGCGGCAGTTTCGAGAAAAACGCGTTCTAAGATTTGCTGAAGGATAATTCAACATAACTGTTTCAAACGGTTTCACATAAAATGGTGTATCTCCGAAAATTTTAAGAATTTCTTTAAAAAAATTGGTAAGAGCATTCTTAAAAAATGCGTCTTTCATAAAATGATATAAAAAAATTACAATTTTTTTTTACAGTGGGACTTAAGAAAGTACCACTAAATTAGTCATTTCTGAGGTAAAAATATTTTTTATTAGTATAAACAACTAAATAAACACTTCTGCTTTTTTAAACTAACAATGGTGGTCTACCGGGTTTACCCGAAACTCGAATATTATTTCATTAATTTTCTGGTTACGATTCTCAAGTTAAAAAGATGGATTTGAATTTATTTTCGAGTCAGAAATTATAGCATAGCTGCCGATATTCAGTATATTGGTATGATTTTGCACAATTTTTATTACAAAATCTTAGGTTTACTTCTGGATCAGCGGGTAGGTCAAATTTATGAACAGCCTAAATTAATTTATTCAGTTTTTTATTAGTTTGGAATTTGTGCCAACCCTGTGTGATTTCACTTTCCTTTGGACGAAGGGATCATTTGGTGGTTTAGCATTGGCAAGAGATCAATTTCACTTTTTAGTTTGCAGGTTTTGCGCGTAGGTAGGGGGAGGTCGGGGAAGTGCCGACGCGGGCAACAATAATAATACACGTAATTAAAGGGTGGAATAATCTGCCACGCACATCGGGGTAGGTAAAATTAACCATTCGCTAACAACTTGCCTTACCCGCTGAAAGCCTCTCTGGGGGATATTTAAACCGTAATTATAAAAGAGAAATATTTTGCATAAAATACGATATGCATGTTCAAACATTGTAATTACTGACACCAGGAAAATCAGGTGCACGAAAAGAATACCGAATACCAGACAGAAAAGAAAAATACAGTTTTTATTCGGCGACAAAAGACACCATGGTATTTATTTTTAACCTCGAATTAAGGGGTATTCTAGTCTAGGCTGTCTGAAATAATTTTTTTCCACTTTTTTGACCTTCCGGAATTTAAAAAAATAGTAAAAATTGAAATTTTGTTATAATTCTGGTAGGGGCGATAGAGTAATGTGTAGAGAATGCTCATACCAAATTTCAAGCAAATTGGTTCCGTAGAACTTGAGATATCGTGTCAACCGTCTCGAAAAGGGTAGTTTTGGGAAAAATGGGTTTAAAATTTTCTTATTTAGATTCTGGTTAGATTCTGTCTAAACCGCGACATTGAAATGGTTTTAACTTTTAAAGTAATGCGAATTTCGAATAATCCTTTTAATTTAATTTAAGGAGATAATTTTGAATAAAGAAAAAAAAAATGTTTTTTTTTTCTAGACTAGAATACTGCCTTAATTTTATTATGAAATGTTAATTTCATTCACAAAGCTTATTAGAGTTGCGGTGACAAGGTTAGTTTAAATGTTTGACATTCAGAGTAAATTGTACCGGACTTGTTTTAAAAGTTGTGGCCATGCCTTTGTCAGTTTTGTGTGAGAAAACCGCTGCAAAATGACCTTTTTAATAAGAGTAGGGAAAGTCCTTTTTAAGAGTAGGGAAAGTAAAGTAATACGTTGAATAACATTAGTTGATTGAGAAAACAGCAAATATGCTGCCGAACTGCGTTTTCTATTTATCCGAGGTTATCAAATTGAGGTGTGTAGAATCAAATACAGCAATCTCCAAATGCGTTATTTTGAGAAAACCAAAAGCAAAATGCTTCATTTCAGGAATTCTCACGGATTCATAAGTTAATAATTATTTAATTACAAAGAGATAAAAAGCATAAAGAGCTGGTTTTAATGCCAAATAACTGCTTTTCAAGGTAAAAGGGTGAATCATTAACAAAGTTGCATTTATTAGTCCACTTTTGAAAAAAGTGGAGATTGCTGCATTTGACTCTACATTTCGAATGTCTCAATTAGTAAGTATTTATTTTTTTGTATATTTTTTTACAGTTAAATACAATAATAACCTAAGGTAATGCAATAAGTACAAAGCATATAATGCGCGGTCCCTCGTTCGTCTCCGGAGGCCAGGAGTCGGTTGTAAAGCAAGCTGCTCCTTGTATGACTTCTTTTGTTATTCAAAACAGGGGGGGTTGATGGCACAGTAATTTTGAGGTTATACTAGGGATTAAACACTTGTTCAATAAAACAAAAGTTCAAATAAATTTGCAATAACGGGAAATGATTTTTGATGCCGGCTTTAAAGGCTTTTAGAAAAGGAATGATCGCGTTTTCGCAAGGAATAAACGACAATAGTTTCGAAATGAGTCGACATTTTTGCTTTTAGTAAAATCATAGACAAATGATATAAAGATAAATTTGTTATAAATATTAAGATAAAATGCGACATAGGCGTTTAGTTGAAAGTGAAAGGGTCTAGAAGGAAATGAATTTAAATGTAAAATGAAGTAGAAGATGAAGTTACATATTTCAAAATAGGACGACACAACACTCTAATACGAACTGAAAAATAATAGAAATTAACGAAGAGTTTGATAGGCACCTAGGTACACGTGAATACAAGTATTACAGAAGTTTTGCGGAATTTTTGAATAATTAAAACCAATAAGGACTACTAAGGAAATCGCTTAAAAAATACTGCATTATAAAATTGATGGCGACAGTTATATTAGTGCAGTGGCGTGCAGATCGTATACTAACGGAACATGATTCACAACAGGTTCTCGGAACTGTGGCCGGTCTGGAGTCGGGCGGCCGGGGGCGCCGCGTGACGTCACCGGGCGTCGGGACGCCCTGGCGCCGCCGTCCCGCCCGAGGGCGCAGCGTCGGTCAACGTAGTGGGGTTGAAACGTAAACGGTGAGAAAGATCAACCGGTGACTAGTTGATAGGCGATGGTTGTTATTCATCTGCCTAGAATTATGCAGACGCCCAAATGTTTCTAAGAAAGTATATTTTGTAAGGTTCCATGCCAACTGAGAATTAAGTCATCTCAACACCTCTTTGAAAAGTCATTAAAGCTATGAAAAAAATAATTTCAAAATAGCCCATAACCCTAACCTGACGTAACCTATTAAAACAATTTTATTTCATCACTTTTAATGACTTTTCTGTGGTGGTCACTCTGAGTTGTCCGGTCACCGTTTTGTAAATAGATTAAAGTAAGGAAATTAATTAACTTCAGATTCTAAAGAACCAATTTTAAGTTTTCATGAAATGAAATTTTACGTAGGTAGTAAATAAAAGTCTCCAAAGGTTTAAAATACTATAAGTAACGCGGCGGCAGAAAAAGTGTTATTAGAAGTCGCAGACCTGAAGCTTATTTTACTGAACGTAGAGAAGTCCTGTTTTGACAGTTTTGCATTTCATCTGTCCGTTAATTTGTTTTTTACGTTCCGTTTACGTTTCATTATGGTGGCAGTTTTAAAGGTTCAACAAAAATTTCTTTTTGGAAAAGTGAAATCGTTGTGTTTATTTGGACTTCATTATTTGCGTAATTTTCATAATAATTTCGAAATTAAAATATGTATTTAGTAAATATAATGACCATTCCTACTCCCATGTAAACACGTATCCCTTAATAAAGCAATAAAAAAATCCCATGCATCATAAATATAATAACGATTTGACAATAAAATTAGGTCATTAATAAGTCATTTGACGGCCTCCGTGGTCCCGAGGCAAGACTCTCGACTCACAATCCGAAGGTCGCGGGTTCGAACCCGGCGTGCGCAAATAAATTTTATTTGATTAATTTATGTTATTTCACAATTTATTCATTTAAAAATAATATATGATATATTTGCGGCACGTTCCAGAGTGGAATATACTAATAGTATCGCCCTGGTGTAAGACCACCATTCAGAATTGAAACGTTGCTTGAAATGGCTTTAGCCGTGTTTAGTGACCAGATCTGAATAGCCAGGTACTTCCCCACCTACCTCTTCCCTATCTCCTTCCCCCCCCCCCCCCCACTACCTTCAGCCTCACAACATACCCCAATTGGGGATGCCATAGTCTCACTGGCTCCAGACGGGAGCAGTTGGGACTCTTGTGCGGTATTTCATGTAAAAATATTATTTGTGAGGTTTTTCCCTAAACAATATTGAAGGGAGTTACAAACCCAAGGTAAATTAGCTTACTGGAATTACCAAAATATTTAGAAATTCGACAGTCTAATACGACTTAGTAACAAATGTAATTAATATAATTGATTAAAATCCTTTAGACCACCCCGCTCCCCTCCCTCATATGTCATGTATATAAAACGTAGACTAAGAATAATTTGTAAGTCTGAAGATGGCTCTAGCGAGCTGAAACCGGTTACGGTCAATAAAATTAAAGTGGAAAAAAGTTTTATATTTGTTTTATTATAATACTAGCTTTTCCCCGCGGCTTCGCTCGCATGGTATTACGGGAAATTACTGTAGCGCTTGCACTTATCAATTATCTCCCGCCCCACCCCACCCCCATCCCCTCCCGCATTCCATATTCCTTTACATTCAGTTTTCAAAGATCTCGCCTACCACCTAAATTTCATAATGCCATACATAGCTCAAAGAAAAAAAGAATTACTTATCCAATTTTATTCATTCGTTCGGAATTTATGCGCTTACAAACATTTCGGATGTTTATTTTTATTTAAATATTTGGAAGTTCGTTAATATAATAAAAAAATACTCTATTTATCATCAAGTCTTTATAATCGTTATGAATTATATTTTTAATATAGGAACTCTCATCTGACATTTATTGCTTGTCCAAAAGAAAAACGAATTCTAATATTTGAATTTTCTGCAGTAGTAGCTGACCGGTAGACTGAATACCTACCAGCGTAGAGCCCAAAAATATATCAACATTTTTTCCATGGAAAAGATTTTTTTCTGACGTAAGCAAAAACTCGCTTTTGTTAGCGACAGAAAACGTATAACAAATATAATATATTAATATTTATAATTTCATAACGCCAGAGCTTACCATCATATACAACCTGTAGTCTGCGCATATAATTTAGCTTTATATTGGTGAAAGAATTATTAAAGTCTTTATATTGTGTTATGCGTGAAAAGGTCATAAACGAACTCGAGCAGTTTCGCATTTATAACATTAGTATGGATAGTATGGATATTATTATGGAATTCCACCATAAATTGTCAGTTTCAAAAATAGAAATATTCATTATTTGCATTGTTAAAAAATATTATGGCAACTACCTGCCCGAAGAACGGTTGAAAGTTTGAAGAAAAAAGAATTGTCATTGAGATAATGTTATTCTTTGAACAAATTGTTTAAGAAACATTTGGATTATAATTAAGTAGGTATGTATTTAAGTATCTATTTCCAAACCTTATGATTTAAGGGAAAAATTTGGTATTGATTTATTAAAAAGAGAAAATTAGAAAAATGTTTTTCGAACGCGAGGTCTTCTGTCCATAGAACTGCTAGTACTTTATATTCTTAATTGAATGTAGGTATATTAAATAACTGAATGAATAAACATCTGTGTTTCTCTAATAATTACAAAAAAATGAATCGAGCAGGAGACAATGTGAAAATAGTAGAAAAAACAGAAGATAATCTTCTTCATGAGGTCATTAGAAATAACTTCTACATAAACACATCCAAGCAACGATAATGGTGGCAGAATCTCATTACGGTCAACTTATGGCACAACTTGTCTTATTATCTGTCGTTCTGATAAACGGTTATTCTTATTTCATAACACGACACGAACACCAGCCGTGAAATTGACGTTTAAAAGACCCAAATCATCAAAATGATGGTTTTTAATTTAAACAAATGTCCTGTCCGTGTTGTTACCACGCAAGAAGCTTTCGAACATAACTGCATTCATTGAAACTTTATGATTTAATTTATTAAATGGTAGATTATTAAGATAACCACCCTACAACCCCTTTTCATTATTTATAGAAAGTATTGGTTGGAAAGAAGAAAAATTGTAAAATATATACGTTAATAAAGCGGGTCGGGATATTTGATATTCACAATGCGTACTGTGTATGCAACCATCGAGAAACTAGTACCAACACATTCGGAACCAGACCAGCCAGGAAAAACAACGTCAATAAATATGAAAGATATTTTTGCAGGCGATTTTACACGCACGACACACAATACATTATACTCGGACATGAGCAATGAGGAATAAGCAGTATTCAATGGTCGCCACAATGGACTTGACCACTTTTAAAAAATCCACAACACAAATTATCATTCATTTTCAACTTGCCCATTAACCAAACCGCAAAACTAACATAAAGAATAATTTTAAAAAATTGAAGAGAAATAATACTTTGGCTTATCCAAAAAGTCATTCTGGATAAACCCGTTTAGCAATTATTTGCGTCTGAAAATGAAGACGAAATATTCTTCAACCATATTGATTTACTTTCAAGAGGAAGGCGAAGAAAACCAACAAAATTCAAGAGCCTGTTGCCTGTTTAAGAGGGTTTAAAACTCAGGCCGAATAATGTGGAAAATGTGAAGTAAATTATAAATTCCTATTTCGAAACATCAGATTTTTTAATAAAATATGTAATACTGCCCAGCAGAGAGGTTTATCCGGGCGGCTTATCCGTTCGAAGTTTATGATTTTATTGGTTTCTCTATATTTAGAACACTTTTGTAATCTTTTTCTATGGTGAATAATAATTATTGGAAAATATGGAACAAACAATTTGGCGCCTTACACCTAAACTTTGAAATATTGATAAACAAATATTTTAAAGCTTAGGATGGGTTGTTTCAAAAAATTTGATGGATTCATCAAATATTTGAAGTTTATTTTCACGTTCTGTGTAAGTTCTTTTCAAGTTCTGTTATTATATAATTATAGGACAGTTGCTTCACAATACTGAAATAATCACAGAACTTTAATAGAATTTACACAAAACGTGAAAATTAACTTCAAATATTTGATGAATCCATCAAATTTTTTGAAACAACCCGTCCTTAGTGTATAAGTGATAAGATATATGAATTGTGGGCAAAGTGAAAACAGAGCAATACTCAGAATTCACTGTTCACAATTAACACATTTTTTAATTTTTTTAGAACTTTTCCACCTCGGAACAGACTCAGCCTAGTGAGGTGGTTTACACAAAAAAAGTACCTATTTGGATCTCTATCTATATACAACTTTGTTTATAAATAGTTTTGGGCTCTTCGAATTTGAATTATACGTCAAATTGAAATTCAAATCATGTGAAAGTTTTCAAGTTCTGTTATTATTTCATCGTGGGCCGGTTGTTTCACAGTACTTGGATAATAACAGTACTTAAATAGAATTTGAAATTTAATATCGTCTCACACATATTTCGATAACATTTAAGCGGAAATTGTGAAAATGTTTAGTAAAACATGACTCGTTTAAAATAGAGCAAAAATCTCGCGGGGGTTGTCTAAAACAGCATTTAAAAAAACACTGTGAATTTTTTTCATACATATAACTTGTAAAACAACTGAAACAAACGTGTTTATAATAATTCTCGTCGGAGCATACTTTGCGATTTTTTTTCTATCGAGGGAATTTCATATAATTTGCGTTTCGGCGCGAGGAATGTCTACATATTATCTTAAAAAATAACATATATTTTTTAAGAGCTTTAAAACTTGAAATGTTTAAGGAGCATATGTAATAAATCGGTAGAAATGGGGTATGCCGCGGCGTAAGGCGAAGCTTAATTCTAAATCACTATTTTAAATTAATCTTTTCTACGAATCAGTTTACGTAATACAAAAAAATATGCTTTGGATAACTGAAGCTGTTCTTACCGTTTCCATTGAGAAGAATTATAATGAAATTGTTAATAACTTTATAAAAAAAAATAAGAACCAATTAAAAAAAAACAACAAAAATTTAACAACTAAAATTATATGTGACGAGTGTTATGCCTATTACCTATATTCGTGGAGAATATGTAAGGCACACCAAAAATACTTTTTTAGAATTTTTGGTTTGTGGCTTCCTCTTAACTTCCCAGTCATATATTCTCCCATTCTCCTTTCTTTCCATCAGCCTTGCATAATTCAACTGTGTCTAAAATTCATTTGTAAGGATTGTCAATACGTAATTATGAGTACCTAATGATCGCTTACTTTTCTACGAACTTAAATACCTGTGACTAACGACCATGATGACTCGTACTCAATAATTGAAGTGCAAGAGCCCTTATGCCCTTTTAACAATGCCCCTGTTCGAATGAAATATATAATTATTTAATTTGAACGCCATGACGTTGGGTCGCCATGTGCCACACAACCCCGTGTCAATTGTAGCACGTGACATATCGTGACTTAAGAAAGATGCATTAAGTTAAATACTAGAATATTAAATTATTTCACAATTTTTATTCAGTAGACGGCGATCCCCAACTACGTGTTAAAATCAAATATGGATAACATACTTAAAATTCACGCGACGTTTTTCTAGGAAAAACGTTAAGCACTCGATCGTATCTTTAAGCGTTGAAATAATAAAATCGAGTTTCTTATATGTTCTAGAGAGAAAACTTCAGCCACTGACTTATCATTGGACTCGAAAATGTAAAAGATATCGGTGATAAAAAAAAAACACACATAAAAAAAATATTAAAAATACAATAAAGTACAATGTTAACAAAAATCCAAATGAAATACTAAAATATAAAACATATTATACAGTAGAATTACGTTTGAAGATTTCCTCAACTGTGCGATCTTAATTGTGACTAAATTATAGTTGAAAACGTCTTTTTATCATAACGTTTTGCTCAGTTGGCTGTCAGCGAACATATTGCAAGTTCACTTCTTGCCATGGTTAGTAATTTTTAATCAGTACTCAGAAGGGTGGGAGATCGACTAAGTTACCTAGTAACGCCGGAGCTAAATGGCTTTATTAAAAGTTTAATTAAATCGGCTCCCCCTGAAGAAAGTTCCCTTCGAATATCGGCACCTCCAGGATTTACACTGTATTGTTAACTCGTTAAGCTTTTCGTAACACAAATATGACTTTACGAAACCAATCGAAAGGGTTCTGAATACATTATAATCCGCTGCCTAATACAAATACTGAATTTTAATAAGGTTTTAATAGAATTACAAATATATTTCAAACATTCCACTTTGTAGAGCTTCAACTTATTGGCGGTTCGCATATATTTCACCGAAAAGTTTTAAAATCATTTAAATGTTGGATTTAAAAACACGGCGCGATGATGGTGGCAACAAACTGTGACGGCACTAAATGAATTATTAATTAGGAGGCAAAAAAAATCAAGAGCATTCTCCAACGGTTAGTTTATTCAACACGCTTCTTAATTTCTGAATAAAATTTATATGGATAAAAAAATAAAAGAATTAAAAAGTCGGTAGGTATTACCACATGAATAATTATGACATCCGCGAGTAAGCATCGCAAGATAAAAAAAGTTATGATGCAACATTAAATTGTGTTTATTTTATCATTTTTTACCGATGCGGGTTCGCATCGTACTACCACCAAGTGTACGTAGAAAAATATTTAGAAACAAGACAAAGGTTATTGTTTTGAAAACGTTCATGTTTTCAACAATGACAGATTGAAAACGAGTGGGAAAAATTCAAATTCATCATTGTTAACTCCGATTACTCCGCACTCAACTTATCACGGTGTTTATTTATGATTTATGAGCCTTTGTGCGGGGTATTTTATGCGCGTTCATCAATAAAATTGATTTCAAACTTCTACTAGTGCTACAAAAAATGAACTTTACTATCGAGCATAAAAAACCACACGACAAAAAAGGCGTATGTATCAAAGCTATCGACCTTAGTCCTGTACTGTGTAGGGATCAATGTCTACAGTGTACGCATGTTGTGGTTAAAACCAATATTAACTTTGGGCTACCGACATGAATCGCTAGGAGTAACCAAATTTGATTGAAATGTGTTATCTAAGCAAATGACCTCGTAAGAATCGATATAGGAGCTAGGCTCGGTGTTCACACTGTCACACAGCCGAAAAAATATCACCGTATAAATTTTAATAGGGACACACACGCGTAGGAGAATTTCTCGGTCAAGGAAAATATAAAGCGCGGCACACAAGACAATAAATGATAAACGTACGTGATTTGGTTTTGATTGAAGGATTCCTTCCACGCCTTGTTAAAGGCTGATGTCCCGCGATCCGCTGGATTCCTGAGAACGATTTGCAGCGCCAAAACAAACCTTCAATATTATAACTGTTCACACTATTCACTGCACAGAACAAGAGACTGAAGTAGACTCGACTAACGTCCGCCCAGCTCCATAGACTGAGGCGCTGTGATGACTCGCTGCCTGTCAAATATCCAGCCGTTAAACAGGGCTGTCGCAAGCAATACTAATTTCTAGTTTTAACGAATCTTTAAAAATAAGTCTGAATTCATTTTGATTAAGAAACCTTGACTGCTTTTACTTTGTTAAATCTGACTCCTTTCCGTATACGACCACAAAATCAACGAATTAATGATTAATATCTGCATTAAAAAAATATATTATTAGCTTCATAAGCATAATATCGGCATCTTTAATGAACAGACGTGAGTAGGTATCCTGAGTTTGTTTTACGGACATTTCAAAGGGGCCTGTTCGGATAAACTGTAGAACATATTCTAGCTTTCGTCCACATGCACAGGTGCATTAGCGAGAAACCAACAAATTCCTTCCTGCAGCAACTTCATCCCCGTCTTCCAATCGAGTTGTAAACATCACCCCTCTACCGACGGGCTTCTCTCAAATAAAAAAAGACACTTAAATACTACCCTCGATTATACTCGGGCGGCTATTCTATGTGCGAAAATTCCGACCACCAGATAATTCGGGCAAACTATTCCTGCAGAAAAGACCACCCCGAATATACTCGAGTGAAATAAATATGATGGAAGCTTGACAAAAGGCTGCAATAATCGGGGGCCATCACGCGAGTATACTGAACATTGTTTTGAGTAGTGAGATTGTGTGTTTTTTGAATTACGTGGTTCAATTCCGATTTTTTACCTTTTTATATTTTATTTTTCGCATTTTATAAGGCATTACAATTAACTAATTATGATAAAAAAGAATATTTTTATATATATATTTTTTTTTTGACCCAAATGGTTTTTATGAGGAATGTTCAGTAAAAAAAAATCATTCATAAAAAATAAAAAGAGTTTTTTTTAAATTTTATATGATTACCGAAGGGGTTAAGGTTTTTCCAACTTTTACATTTGCTAATATTAGTCTTAATTTCGATTCCTGAACTTTTTTTTTGCCGATTCACATTTTTGTTATTTTAAGCTCCTATTTTTCGACGCGGTTACCCTAGCTTACGTTTCTATTTATATACGTGAATGACAAATAGAATTTTGACACTACTTGTAATTATTATCACAGTCAGTGTTTACTCGAAGATAACCCTATCGAGTCCAAGTCCCTATCGGGCGGCGCGGCGGCAGAACGCAGCATAATATTATTTTCCGAGCGCGTTTGGAACTGACGAGCGCCTTTCCTCCGACTTTATTTACAGTGCCACAAGTGGAATAATTGTTATTTACTTACAGACCTCTAAAATAATTATTTTGAGTTTCAAATGCAGACGTGCTTAACCATTGGTACCGACATGGATCAGAAAATCTAAAACATATTTTACGGAGCTAAAATAGTTTTGGAATCGCGATCCAACAAAAGATAAAGAATATAACATACATACCTACAACCATTCCAATGATGTATTACTATTAAAAGCACAGTACTTTTATGGCACAACATTTAAATTAACAAACTAAATATGAAACTTGGCTTTAAAAAGTTTTGAGAACTCATCAAATCTTGGTGTTATATTTATTATAAGAGAAGTAGCATTGGAGAATTTTCCTACAAAATGATGTGTAAAATATGGGAAAGGAATGAAACAACAGCAAACGGCGTGAAACGCCACTTGCAGTTACATCGTTCCTTTTTCAATAATTCGTGTTTCGTTTCGCGTTTTGTTAGATACAATACACGCAACCTTATGCCTCTCGTTCAATTCTGTACGTGCACCATTACTTTGGGTTTTGTTCCTGAAATACTAGGAAGACCCAAAAAGCATGACTAATTACGGAAACAATTGAAATCCACAATAACCCCATTAATATTAATAGGGTCGGGAAGGCTAAACTTAACAGGTTTTTCGCAGCCCTCAGAAGGTCTTAAGTTTTATATTATATTACATCATTGTCTAGTTATCTCAAGAATATTGTTTTTGTATTAAATATTTTGCGTCCTACGAAATGTGCAAAACGAATCTCAACCTTTAGGACCCCTGAAGAGTGAACGACGTGGTTCTACTATCTTCAGGGACTAGACCTGATTAATTCTACAGCACACCCTCTCCGTAAACCAACACCCACAACAACCAATAGATCCACAAGCTTCGGTCAGTGATGCTCTTGTGATGTCTACACACAAAAAATGAACGATAATTAATAAATTTCAGTAGAGGAATTCAAAAACCTCAGAGAGATACATTATTATTTAAGATGTTATTGGAAAGTCGGTGCCAAAACGTCCCGTATTTTTCCTACCGATAAATCAACTTCACGCATTTTAAAAAGTCGGCGCTAATTTGAATAATATGTGTGAAACCGACACGACACGGCAACCGAATAATAACGAACTTCCAACTACATATACTGAAAACGTTATGTAATTTATCAGCAATTCTGTCAATAAAATTGGAAAATCGGGATGACGCAAGCTCTTTATTTAACAAAATAAAAAATACCTTTTCATCCATCGATATAATTGACTGAGCGAGCGTGGCAAAGTCCTGTATTAAACTAGAACGTTTTGCATTTCGACTGTCTTTATATTTGTTTTTATGTTCCTTTACGTTTCCTCGTGTGTTTTCCTTTCAAGACGGTGGCCGTTTTAAACGTATAGTAAAGATTATTTTTTCAATGTGAAATCGTCGTGTTTTTTTTAAATTCTTGATTAGCGTTTTTTTTCTCAATATTGTGATACCTACCGGCCTTAAGTTTGGAAAAAGAATTGGTCATCGAGATTCGAGATACTGACGATTCTTTGGACAAATTGTACAATTCCTTATTAAATTTTTTTTTTAAATGGTACACAAAATATATGGCTCATAATTAAGAAGGTAGTAGGTGTTTAAGCACATAATTATAAATCTTACTTTCTTTTGAATTCCTCTTCTAAAAATTATTAATTATCTTTCATTTTTTGTGTTTAGACATCACAAGAGCATCACTGATCGAAGCTTGTGGATCTATTGGTTGTGTGTGGGTGTTAGGTTTATGGAGGGGTCGTGTGCTGCAGAATTAATCAAGTCTAGTCCCTGAAGATAGTAGAACCACGTCACTTACTCTTTAAGGGTCCTAAAGATTGTGATTCGATTTGCACATTTGGTAGGATGCAAAATATTTAGTACAAAAACAATATTCTAATAAAATTATATATAACTCAAGACCTTCTGAGGGCAGAAAAAAAACTATTAGGTTTAGCCTTCCCGACCCTTTTAAAATTGATGGGGTTATTGTGGATTTCAATTGTTTCCGTAATTAGGCATGGGTCTTCCTAGTATTTCAGGAACAAAATCCAAAATAATAATGCACGTACAGAATTGAACGCAATTTTAGTTTTGATTTAAAATAAGATTAAATTTAGTTGGTTAAATTTAGCGATTTAAAATTACTAGTAACTAAGCAGTTAGGAGTCGAAAAGTGTAATGTAATAACGACAACAAATTATTACGTTAAAAGTGGGCCTCCGTGAATCGACATTTTAAACAATTTAAACGCCTTCAATACTCCAAAATAATTGACAGGTATCGTCGAAATCACTTTCTTCAAAAGAAATAGGTATCAGTAGGTAATGTAATCTTCAAATGATAACAGGTTTTCTTAAAATGTCCCGTACCTATTAATTTGTAATCAGTAAAATATATTCTGAGCGGCGCGGGCACGTCACCTGACGGGAGGGTGTTGGGCATGACAGCGGCCTGGGGGAGGAAATTGATTATTTGATAAGGTCTTTGGCACCTGCGCACTCCGGAAGCGGCTGAAGATAATTTTAAGGCGGTAATTTGCCGATGCGCAAGTCGAATGCAAATAATACTAATAATTCAATATTTACCTGCGCTCGCTAAAGTTACTGCGTTATACACTCGTGTAGATCGTGTGGCACTTCTGTATTTGCGCGGACAATTTCAAAGCCAATGGCAAATTTAATGGCTGGGATGTTTGTTACTTATGGAATTGTTAACCCCTCAAGCCCCGACCGTATTCTGTCAGTAGGTCAGAATATATCCGTTTCGCATTAAAATCCAAATAAATGGAATATTTATGAACGTATTCGAAAACTAAAAACTGTTCTTGAAGGGTCATATATAACGCTTTAAAATTGTATTATTAGAAATAACCATGTAATTTCTTAAATATATATTTTTTTAACGAAAACTACAAAAGATTTTAAAAACACATCTTACGTTTTTTGTAATAAAAAACACATATTTTATTAGACAAATGTATTTATTATAAACGTTAGTAAAAAATAATTTAAAAAAATTCACAAAGTTTAATAATATTTTTTCAAATTGTGGTCGGAAACTTTGGTTTCATAAAGGGGTACATTTTTATTATTTTGTGGTTAACTTTTAGATATGAATACATAACATGGTGTCTTTCCAATACTGTTTAGACCACATTTCTCACCATACACAGCGCCCTTGAGGTGATTTTTCACCTTAAATGGCGCTATAGCCAAATATTATTATTATTACGATGGTAAGGGAGATACAACGATTTCTTTGAGACCTATATAAGTTGTTCCGAAAAGCGAGCAAATCAGCCTTACGGGTTAAAATTACGCGCAGCGTACAACACAGAATAAAAAGCATAACATCGGCGTAGACAGCAACGGTGGATTCTGGATTAGATGAAATTTGCATAACTTTTTTGGTGGGAATTTCGAAATCAACTATTTCCAGTTCGTTACTTCATTCCCATTATGAGCTACAACTAGATATTAGGTATGCGCTAGGGTCGAATAACGTAAGATATAATAATAAAATTGTAAGGCACTGGCAGAATAATCTGATAAAAGTGATTAACTTAAATATTATAATAATTGACTAACTTTTGGACCTTTCACTTGAATTAAAACTCCACAGGAGAGAGTTCTTATAATAATTAGTCAGTAGATACAAAGAAGATGAGATATCCGTGATGCAAAACTCCACCTGTGACCTGTTGACCTCATCGGAACACACCCAGAAAAGCCAGAGACGGCATCATCAGCGATTTAGAAAGCAATATAATAAACTGAAAATACGCAAGCCGCAAGGTGCTGCGAAAAGGTTCGGACTTGTTAAAATAGTAAAATGATAAAAAATAGATATTGATAATTTTTTAATAAAAAAACACTTACATTATTTAATTTAGATAATACGAGTTAGCAAAGCAAACAAGTTTTTAAACTCTGTACCTAACCTTTTTATAAATATATATTTCTGAAGAATCTTCAATTCCAACTAGAATATCTAATGACTAATGAGTGTCGTTTTGCATGTTCGAGTCTTATGAAAAATAATATGAGGCTATTTTGCTTTTGGGGGTATTTCACCATCCTCTAGATAACTTATCAATGAGATAACGTATATTAATAAATAAACAAATAAATACTTCCAAAGAAAGACAAAGGTTCCCGGATCACAATAACCTGGCAATATTTGAAAATCTCCTACTATCATCTCAGTAAGCGGAAAACATTGCTTGTGTCGTGATGTGGGACTTAGCCAGTCGAGGAATTGAACTCACGAAGCCCGGGTGGGAACCAATCGCGATGCCAACTCAGCCACTGACCGGTCATATAGTAACTACTAGCTGACCCGGACACGCGTTGCTGTGGATAACGAAACACAACGCCATGTACTGGACGGTTACCCAATCTTTATAACCTTCGCCATCTGTTAATTTGCATACATATCAAATCCACAAAGCCCGCTTGCCAGCCCAATCGTTCACCACATACCGCCTCCTTTATATATTATATATTTCAACAATTTACACAAAACCTAAACCTTCCTTTTGAATCACTATCTATTGGTGAAAACCTCATGAAAATCCGTTCAGTAGTTTTTGAGTGTGTAGCGAACAGACAGACAGACGCGGCGGAGGACTTTAGTTTATAACATGTAGAGATTCATAGGTTTGAGTACGGAATAGTAAACTCAGACTATATAAATAAATAAATTGTAAATATAAGTTATCATAATATTATGGTATCTATTATAGATTATTAGCTCATCAAGAGGATGGTAGAACACCCCCTTAAAGAAATATTCGTGTAGGGTTACTAAAAATCCGGTGCTAATAGCTGCGCCGAAAAGATAATTGGAAACGATCCTTTAGCTTTGAAACGGTAAAAGTACCTTCCTTAGAGAAATCCGATATCTCTACGAAGCAAAGAAAGGCATGCAGGTGATTACGGTAGATGCCGTGAATTTTAATTGAAATTTAAAACAATCCAATTACTAAAAAAACCAATAGGGCGTCAATAAAAAAATAAATAAAAATTACCGAGTGAAAGCGTCTTTATAAAAGCTTAAGTTAAAAATAACGATAAAAACTGGTGAGTATTGGAATGTTAAATATTTCCTCTCACCTAGGCCGGCAAGATGATCATAAAATAACTTGAAATATAAATCGTATGTTGGAATCAAGGAAGCATTTATGATATCATTTGATATTATTGCCTTAACCGGTTTCAAGAATCATGGGACTTCTCTAGGCCCGTTAGGTCATCGGCATAACGCATAAAACATTTTATTATATTCAGAAAAACCTGCCGCAAAACTCAGCGGCGCACAGTGGTCCCTCTAACACGGAACGGTGGAAATAAGCATATAAATTTTGATTTAGAAGGAATTTGAACAACAAAAATTACATCATACAATTAATCCAAACGTTAAAATTCCTTCTATATCAAAATGTATAGGTTTATTTCCGCAGCTAGCATACTAGACGTGTAACCCACTGTGACGCCGGACGGGCTGAGGAACTGATATTTTATTTATTAGGACTATTACTAAATATATGAACAAGAAGTATAGTTTCGCAGAGTGGATAAAGGGCCATAAACGAAACCTTTTCCAAATTTAAAGTTGAAAAATAATAACATAATTCCGCTTCTTATAAAATGACAAAAAGGCATGTTGGTTTCAGAAACTAAAGTTTGCATTTTTTTAAACAAAGCAAATGAAAAATCTTCAGATTTAAAATAGAATTTTTAGTACTTATAGGTCAAATAAAACAAAGCATCGAAAAATTTTTTTTTTCTACAATGTAGGTATCTAATATTAACGATTAATTACAGGTGAGGAATGATTAACTAAAAAAAAATCGAGTGCAGTTCACACGCGGTAGAAGTGAAACTTCACCAAAACAATCTCAATCAACAGGAGCCTTGAAAAGTGAAATCATAATCAAAGCGAACAATGAGCGCAGTTTGACGCTTCGTAGGTACTGTAATACGTCATTTCCGTTTCATATCTCAACCAATAGGAGCCTTGAAAAGTGAGATCGTAAGCGGCCAATGAGCGCAGTTTGACGCTTCTTAGGCACTGTAGTGCGTCATTTCCGTTTCATCTAATTTTAAATCACAACGGGGCTAAATAAGTTTCACTTCAAAAAAGTTTTAAAAACATGTGAGTGGATCTATAATTAAGCATTTTAAATACAATATTAAGAAATACCACACACTTGGATACATGTATTTTTTTTCCTCGGGACCAGTGTGCGGCGTTTACCAATTAGATGGCTTTCAAAAGAGCCATCTTTATGTAAATATTCAATACGCAAATAACGGAGTGAGACAGCATAAAACTGTTTATTGTAAATGAATATTTCAAAACTGAGAAGTTACATGAACTTGAATCGTGTTTTCACCGTTGTAACGCGCAGTTTGTTGATTTCTATCCGTTGTGTAGTGGCTAAATTCGCCCGTTGATCCACGGTGATGGTTCGTCTCGCGTCCTTTGGTTTGGGCAGAAAAAGCTGACACGTGACGGGGCGCAGGCTAGGGGCAAGGTCGAGGGCGTCAACCACTCTCGCGCCGGGGCCCCCACCGAGTGAACTTTCCAAGAGTGCCGAATGGGCATTACAAGATTCTAACAGAGATCTCCGATAAAATCAAACTTAATTTAATTATGTAAAATATTGCTCGTGGATTGTGTGACCCTTGGAAAGCCGCAATAAAAAATATTTGACGTATTGGCGGACTCCCAATATTCGCATCGACCGCCTCACCAACACCGCAACACCATGAATGAGACGCGAACCAAACAAACTGTTCATTGTTCCACGCATTACCCATTTCGCCGAACGAAAATCTCAAATTTTTATTGGTCCGCGTAAAGGTGAAGAAAAATAATAAAAAAAAAACAATCTTAAAAATAAGCTGCATTCCTGGGCAGGAGTCAACGGACCCGAGAAATTGCGCATGCACTGAAATAACTGCTAGCTTGGGGAATCGGAAAAAGTGCTAGGAACGTTTTGCCAAGCTCTCGGGAAGAATGCTACGTTATTATTCATTGAAGATTTAGTCTGCGGTGTGAACAAAATACAAGTCACACATATAATAAGCCTCAGCTTTTCAGAAATATAACTTTCAACATTTTTACGTATTGCGATGCAAACTTGTTTACCTCATTACGATAATGACGTATGGCGCAATTACTAGGCACATAAAAATGAATCTTCGGGGAACAAGTTATCAATGTTTTTTTCGGAGAGCGTTGCAATTTTATTTATTTATATTTCATGACGGTTATTCACCAATATATCACGGAGAAGATTACAAATTAAAAAGCGCATGGGGAAAGCTTTACTATTTTGTAACATGTATCAAAAGATAGTTGCTGAACTGTAAGTGACGTTTAAAATGTCGATTTAGAACTATGTACCAA
Source organism: Glyphotaelius pellucidus (assembly GCA_936435175.1). Classification (NCBI taxonomy): domain Eukaryota; kingdom Metazoa; phylum Arthropoda; class Insecta; order Trichoptera; family Limnephilidae; genus Glyphotaelius; species Glyphotaelius pellucidus. Next base: position 15,026,073 of record OW386553.1, read on the forward strand.
TATAAATTATTCAGGAAAGAGATTCAAATCATCAATAAAAACATTTCTTCTAAACAAATGTCATTATGCTAAGTTCACACTGAGCAATAAATCTGCGAGCAGATAGATATCTGTTGATTCGCGAGCGCTTATCTTTTGTCCTTTCACACGAGGCTATTAAATATTTCTTCCTGTGGTAGGAGAGGGGGTCAGTCGAATTAGGGAGCGGCAACGGAACGCATATTTTTTGTACTGAAATCTGTCAACTTGACATCTGTCATCCACGGGTCTAGGCAGCTCCGTAATTACAATGACCCCCTCTCCTGTTTTAGTCGGAGAAGGGGAGAGTTATCTTCTGGGATATCGCGTCTGGAGCGGTTACGTCTGAGATGTGTATTGTCTATGATTGATCTGCGCTTAAAAACGCTTAGGTGTGAACGGTCTGAAGGGATTGTGTGGAGAGCGTTATTTGGCGTGCTATGATCTTTTATATTTGATAGCTGAGTGTGAAACAGCTCTTATACTATTAATGAATACCTTATGTAAATTAACTCTGTTTTTTTATTTATTTATTTTTAGTTTTTATTTTCTCATATAATGTAACATGTAATTGTTTGGTTTTAGAATATATGTATCGTATGTTTGTATTTTTTGGTTAGCTGGAAGAAATATAATGTATCTATAAGCTACACCTTTTGTACCTACTTGTATTTTTGTGCAATAAATGGTTTTTGAATTTGAATTTGATGAGCTCAAATGAACATTAAATTTTAGTACCTGCCAAAATGCGAAATAATTGCAATAAACATATGAACGTACGTATGGCCCAACAAAATGTTAATCGTGCCAGTTGTAGCGTAAAATGTGATTATTAAATATGGGCTACCTTCCACACACGTAAAATATTTCCCGACTTCACTCAACGGTGTGATTGTAACCAATTCAAAGAAAATGGATTCGATTTCACAGGATAATTTATTGAAACCGATTCGATATGTAAATCAGCCCTTCATAAAAATGTTAACATGCGTGTTCGTGTTTCCCCGATAGAACTTTCTCCGAGGATATAAAATAATCTTTTTAAAAGCTTTCAGGTAGGTTTATGTGTCGATTTTACCAATAGCCTGATTATTACCGTTTACATTAAGGTTGGCATCATGTAACAATCAAAAAGAGCATGCGAGTAGGTACCTAACATCAGAGGGACACAAACAAAATATTATTAACACTTAATCAACGGTATCGTAAAACATGCGCCGTCGTGATGCCGAAAAAGACCAGAAAATGGGCATTCATCAATGTACATTTTAACAGTATTTACTTTGTTCGAAAAATATTATTTTATTAAAAGTAACACGTAATCAAACGGATCGTGAAACATAAGCCTTTGTGATGCCGAAAAGGACCGAAACAGAAGAAAAATGCGCATTTACGATAGCAAATTTGCAAGTAAGAAGTATTTCGTATTTACAAAAAATATTATTTTATTGAAGGTATATGAGTCTTTGTGATGCCGAAAAGGACCAAAACAGAAGGAAAATGCGGATTTACCATTGCAAATTTGCAAGTGCATACTGCATAGTATTTCCTATTTACAAATAATATTATTTTATTGAAGATACATGAGTCTTTGTGATGCCGAAAAGGACCAAAACAGAAGGAAAATGCGGATTTACCATTGCAAATTTGCAAGTATGCAGTGTTTCCTATTTACAAATAATATTATTTTATTGAAGTTAACACGTAGTCAACACATAAATCTTCGTGATACCGAAAAGGACCAAAGCAGAAGGAAAATACGCATTTACCATTGCAAATTTGCAAGTTTACAGTATTTTGCATTTACTACATGTGTTCGAACAGTATTATTTTATTACATATTATTTGAAGACCACAAGGAGGGAAGAAGCATGGTTATTTTGGAAAACTAGGAAATGAAATTAAAACAAACACACATTCTCACTTAATTTTTCTTTGATTTTACAAAATTTTATTGTAATCAAAGAAAAGTTTCGTACATTATGAAGTGAAATTTTGTACATTACAAAACTAAATATAAATACTACGTTATTATTATTATTTCTAATATCGAATAAAAATAAAGATTGTAACTATCGGTTTTCATTAGTGCAGCCAATGTACTGTTTTGTTTCTATAATAATAAAGTAAATAATCTCGATTTTTTATAAGAACAACTCTATTTTCATAACTTTGAAGGTTCTTCCCGTCGATGTATCATCGAAGGAGATATCACTAATAATCTAAACGAAAACACGAAAGAGAATAAGACATGGAAAAATAAAAATAGCGGTCGCAACTGGGACACGAACCCAGAAAAAATATAAGAATATTATCTTCGACTAATTTTTGCATATTTTTCCAGAGGTTCTGGGTTCGGGTCCCAGTTGCGGTCGTTATCTTTTTATTTTAATTTTTCTTTCATATTCTCGTTTAGATTGTTGGTGTTATCTTCTTCTTCAATGATAAATTTATTTATTTATTTATTTATTAAAAGAAGTTTATACAATGAACAAAAAATTGTGTTAATTCATCCGCCATGCTAGGGATGTCCCTGTGTTATGGCGGATGAAGATTACAGACTGTGTAGGTACAGTGTACAGCTATTAACTTATGCAATTCATTTAAGTAGTTTAAGTAACATATTTAGTAACAAATTAAGTAATCTCGGTTCATGTTCACGAGGCATGATTCACACAGAGAAATTGGATTTAATAACGAAACTTCGACAAAAATTAGAAACCATTGAAGAAAAATAATTACCAATTTCGGGAAATCAATTTGAACATATAAATTGTATTTTTTTTGTAGAGTTTCTGGACGTTCAAATTCCAATTTTCCCATAGTCAAAATAATGAGTAGAAAGTTGCGTTAACGATGACGATAATGTATAATTCAGCCCTTGCCCGGAATAATGTTGTATCCAACAAAACTATCTATGTTGAGTTAGGTAGTTATCGATGAAATAATGTTGGTCATATCGTAATGAAAATACTTTTTAGGCCTGCAGCAGCATTTAAAAGGTTAGTTTGCGGAAGTAGGTTGAATAACGCCGTTTATCGAAATCAAGGATGATGGTTTAATTCATGGGAATAAATGAAAAAAAAGAGCGTATTCAACTAGAAAGACTTCAAAGCCAAGAAGGACGACGCAGGAAACCAGTATTTGTTCAGGAAACATATTATTAAGCCTACTTTTTAGCCGTTGAAACACGTTTGTGGAATAATGTTGTAAGTTGATCTCATGACAATATCTCGAACGTAAATGGTTTCAATCATTTACATCGTTTTTATGCTTTTTAAGATACAGCACAACAATTTCATATGTAAATTTATGTTTGAAGAGTAGGTATGTATGTGGCTTTCTGTAAGGTACGAATAGTAAAAATTTTGTGGAATAACGTTGTGGGAAATTTTTGTTTACAACATTTTTCCACTAATTCAGCGTAAATTTTAGTAATAAATTCTAACTTACTTGCCTTTCTTCATGACTTTTCATTTAAAACTCAAAAACAGTATGTTAATTGTATTTTAACTATTAAAGGCTATGAAACATACATAGCTGGTTTAGTTTTTCCATTTTTCTCGAAACAAGAATATTGTTGGATGCAACTTTTCCGGGCGAGGGCTTAATTGTAAAAGCCTTCATAAATAAATATATAAGTCATTCATAAATAAATATGTAACAGTATAATAACATGTGAATAATACATAAAAATAACAATAATATGGGCGACTGAATGCATGCCAGAGGTCAAGAATTATTTGCTTCGTGTTATCTGTTGGAAATTTCGTGATATTTGCATTTTGTATCGCTCGGTTTTTAAATGCGATAGAAGTTTTATTATTCTTGATAAAAAATATTGAATTTCTTCTGTGAAATAGAAAATACCTGTGTTAAAATGTAAATACGATACTTCGATAAGCGGCAATTTACGCACAGCTGAGAGAGGTTGGGCCAAGATAGTATCGAAAGTGATATCATCTTACAAGAATGTTGTGTATACGTATAAACCCCAGAATGTAGTGTATATAATACCAAATTATGCAACCAACCGCATGTAGTAGGTACGTGGAACGTGCGCGAGAGACGTAACTGAATTCCTTTACTGGTAGATTCATGATTTTAATGAATCAAAACCTAAATTGGAGGTGTGAAAAGGTCGAGGTTCATCAAATTCGTGTGTTTCGAACTAGAAAAGATGGTAAAATTTGGATATTGGTGGCCACGGCTATTACGAATAATTTTTAGAAAAAAACTTTAGATTTGCCTTAATCACTATAAAAGGAAACTTATTGCATCACGGCTGGCGGAAAATAATGCATTTTAATTTTCAATATCGTTAAATAAAATTTCACTTCGCCAATCGATCTACGACAGCCCGCCCGCTGCCGGTTGCCGCCCGCCATTTTGTCATTGTTGGTATCCCTGACCTCACAACTAAATACGATTGTTATTATGAAAAATGTGTATAATAATAATTGTAATAAATATTGTGTAGCGGGCTTATGTATGTTATCTTTACTTTAAAAAACAGCCTACGTTTTTGAATGGTTTGTTTGGCTACGCAGGGTTTGTGTAGCGGGCTTGTGTATGTTATCTTTACTTTAAAAAACAGCCTACGTTTTTGAATGGTTTGTTTGGCTACGCAAAGTTTGTGTAGTGGGCTTGTGTATGTTATCTTTACTTTAAAAAACAGCCTACGTTTTTAAATGGTTTATTTGGCTACGCAGGGTTTGTGTAGCGGGCTTGTGTATATTATCTTTATTTTAAAAAACATCCCAGGATTTGAATGGTTTGTCTCCATTCCAGTACCTACGCGCTTCCAGTACCTACGCGCCTTATTATTTATCCCGCGAAGTCGACTACAATCGTTTGTGTGAAGTCAAGGATACCAACAACACAACAGTTGACAGAATGGCGAGCGGCAGCGGGCGGGCTGTCGTAGATCGATTCGCGAAGTGAAATTTTATTTAACGATATTGAAAATTAAAATGCATTATTTTCCGCCAGCCGTGATGCAATAAGTTTCCTTTTATAGTGATTAAGGCAAATCTAAAGTTTTTTTCTAAAAATTATTCGTAATAGCCGTGGCCACCAATATCCAAAAATTACCGAAAAGATTAATTGTTTTCTCAACCAAACCATGCAAGTAAGAAGCTATGGAATGGCAGTCTGTATGGAAAGTATGGTAGGCAGGTTGCCATGGTTATGCCTCACGACCTGTCGAGTTTTCAAGTAATTTGCGATGTCAGAGCAGGAAAATATCGATTTTGTTCAGGAGGCTGATAATGTAATATAATATATATTAAGGTTGTTAATTGATAACTTATTAAAAAATTGTATTTTTGTTAAACAAGCTGTTAAATTACCGAAATCGTAAAGTTGAGTTGGGCCGTGAATTGAGTTGCCAACCAGTTTTCGGTTTCTCCATGAGCGAATGCCCAGTCTTCACTGGAAGTTGCTCGTATTGTCTTCAATACTTCATTCTTTTGAGTTAAAAAATGGTTTTGTGTAATGGAAAATCATTTTTAATATGTTCGATAGAGTTGCTGTAGAGTTGACATTTAAAAACATTTATGCGTAAAATTAAACTTTTTAAAGCTTATCTGAATTTAACCCAGAGCCGAATTAGTTCCAGTTAGCAATTATAGGTTTAATGTGTTATTTATCCAGTACAAGTATGAAATGCATTAATAGTTTTTATTTTACATTTGTGTTGCGTCATATTATGACGTATTATTTTATAAAATTAACTTTCATTCACCTATTTTAATAATCTGAAGCGTAACTGTTGCTGTTCTAATAATAAAATGCCATTGTAATGTGAATACCGCACAATAGTCCAAAACATCTCGTCTGGAACCAGGGGAATTATGGCATCCCACATTCGGGTAAGATGTGAGGCTGAGGGCTTAAGACGCCGCATCCCCGCTCAAAACGAAGAAGATGGAGAGATATGTAATTACGAATATCGGAGAGAGCGCGCTAATATTTGAAATGATAAAATCGAAGCGAAAACTGTGGAAATGTTTAATAAAACACGTTTCGTTTAAAATAGAGCAAAAATCTCGTGGATAACATCTAAAATATTATTTAAAGAAACCCTGTGAATTTTTTCATAACTTTTAAAATAAGTGTTTACAATAATTTTCGGAGCATACTTTGTGATTTTTTTCTATCGAAGGAATTTCATATATATTTTTTAAGAGCTTAAAAAATTCAAAGGTAAGGGAGATACGTAAGAAATCGGTAGAAATGCGGATAGCGGAGGCTTAAGTCATTTCAAGGAACGTTTGATTATAAATTTGTCTTTCACCAGGGCGATACTGAGAGTACCTTCCGCTCTGTAAAGCACCGAAAATAGAGAAAATAATATATTTATTATTTTTTATGAATTAGTTGTGAAAACAAAATTCATAAAAAAATATGAATATTTGCACACGCCGGGATTTAGAACTCGCGTCCTCTGGATTTGTAGTCGAGGATCTTACCCCTCCACCACGGAGGCAATCATAAGGAGAATTAGAAAAAATATTTTCTCAGATTAGGGAAATTATAACATACGGTCTGAAGTTTTCTACCAACCGCACTGTTACTATTGTTCAAGAATGGGAATGGCTTTCGTGGAAAGAAAGATTCTGATAATTCGAGAAAGGGAAGATGTTTTAGGTTCCCGAGCCTGCGAATTAACCTCCCCGTGGCTCTGCGGCGCCCCAAGTCGCTAACATTGCAACCCATAAACCTTAATTAAAAATAACATGGCCATATTCTGGTCTTGGGATGCCGAGGAAACGCCCGCGAGTAAGCAACTTGGATTATTTAGTGGTATTTAAGCTCGTGTAACGAAGTAAGTTCATATACTAATTAACATTTAAGGGCTGTAATATATATTTTCCGGTACATTACTGATTATCAGGCGCTGCCGCGGAAAACAAACTAGCAAGGTACTGTTATTATTGTGTTACTGCGAAATATCGTTTCAAGTACGTAATAACAAAGAAGGTAAAGGTTCATATTTTGGTCCAAAATGTTTTTTTTTCTTCACGAAACAAGTGTTTTACTTCTTAACTTAATCTTGTGAAACTTAATAAACATATTTATAGCAGCCGGGATAGTTTGCACGAAAGTTTTTAAAGTGCAAACTTCTTAAGCCGCCGCTACCCGAATTTCTACCGATTTCTTACATACCTCATTTAAACATTTGACGTTTTTAAGCTCTTAAAAAAATATATGTTATTTTTGAAGATAATAAATACCTAGACGCGTTCCAGGCCGAAACACAAATTATATGAAATTCCCTCGATAGAAAAAAATCGCAAAGTATGCTCCGAAAATTATTAAAAACACATCTTTTTCTATTATTTTACAAGTTATAGTTGTGAAAAAAATTCACAATATTTCTTTAAATGATACTTAGATGCCTTCCACGAGATTTTTGCTCTATTTTAAACGAGTCATGTTTTATTAAACATTTTCACAATTTTCGCTTCAATTTTATCATTTAAAATATTCTGTCCAACATTCGTAATTACATATCTCTCCATCTTCTTATTTTTGAGCGGGGATGCGCTGCCTTAAGCACCGTTATGATTTGAAACTCGATGAAACGAAAAAGAGACAAATACACACGTCTTTAGGATTTAGCCTGCGAGAGAATGAGAGACTAATCGGTCTCCTCTTTGTGCGGTGCTTCGTAGCCTCCCCACTCTTGTTTACTAGTTTTCTACCGCGTGCGAACTGCACAATGTTCTTTTAACTTAGTTGGATGTACTTCGTCATCTTTTACCCCACTAGGGTTACCCCTGATTTAGCAAACGATAATTTTTTCAAACAATTTTGTTTTACTATAATAATTTAATGTTCAATACATAAATATATTTGTCCGCCATTTGGATCATTAATTGCAACGCATGACAATTATTTAAATTACTTTTGATACATTTTTTTTGCACTTTTCAGGTTTTACACTCACCGCGCGAAAACCTTTAAACTGTTGTTTTCTGGATTCGATGATCGAAAAACGATTCGAAAGGAATTGCAGTACATCATCTGTGATAAATTTAGTTATTTTATAATGAATTACTACATTAGACAATCGTGACACAACACATACAAGAGTAGTAAAAATCTAAAATTAAAACAAAAATAAATAAACATGACTTACATTACGGTGCTTCTTGAAACTCCTACCGGATAGGTCCCGATTATGAAAGGAGCTGTTGACTTCTGAAACAAGAAGTTAATTTCAAATATTAAAAAGTTTATAATTATACAATTGTAATTACATATTTTGTCTGCAACCCTCGTTATAGTAAATGCTACTCTAAATCTGCGGCATCCGATGACATGCAATTGTGGGCATAAAAATAATGAGATATTGACAAATTCGATCCATTGTCATTTAAAAATAATGCTATAAACGGGCACCAGCACGACCCGATTCAAGTAAATGATTAAAAATGCATTAAGATTTTTATCATTATATTGGATAATATTCGATTTCTAGGTTAGTTCGATTAAATTCACAGCAATTATATTGCAAATCTTATCGCATTTCCATTTAACAAAAAAATTTATATTTTGTAATTCCAACCTTTTTTGCAATGTTTCAACATTGTAGAATAGCTCCATAGTCGTTGTTGAAATGATTCAATTTAACGCGTTTTCAAATGTTGGTGTATTCCGAGGAATCATAATTATTATTTATTTGCAAAAAGAGACAATTTTAAATACATTTGATTGCAAAGTGATGCAAGTTGTGTGCATTTGTTAGGATTAGGAACAAAGGATTTAACAAGTGCTGGGAAATTGATGGAAAGTGGAGAACAGGAAGTTGCTTGCTTCCTCGAAGAGCAGCAGAGCGAATGTGGAGGTTAAGGAGCGTCCGGTGTCCGGTTCGTGACCGACTGACCGTTGGGGCCCAAGTCCATCTCCTTTATCGGGAATCCAGGGGGAGGTGGGAGCAGGGTGGAGGTGCGCCACCCGCGATATTACACGGGGAACATAAATGAACTAACCATTTTTTGATACTAAACAAACAGTATGGTCTTGCCGTTGAGAGATCCTTTGTAACCTCTCAATAAAAGGCGTATTCAGAAAAAAAATAATGGAGCGGAGTTTCCTGCGGTACGCACATAGACAGACTTGTTACAATGACACCATCCTCCAATGCAATAAAATGACATAGTAACTGAGAAGTGCTCTAGCCTACACTCGAACAATGACGAATATTATTGTGTATTGAAACATTGCTTTCGAAATTCAATTAAAAAATCGTTATACATGTTGATATAGATAGGTGGCCGTTAAAAACAATTAAAATATGGAGGGACTAGGGATCCAAAGATCCTCATTTCACGCGCGTTACCGTGACAATATCAACCGCATACTACTTTCAAAGATTTTCATATTATTTTAGAACTAGCCGACCCGCCACACGTTACTGTGGCTAACAAAACACAACGTTATTACCGAGCCTTTATAACCAACGCCATCTGTTAATTTCCATACATATCAAATCCACACCGCCCGCTTGCCAGCCCGCTCCCTTTATTTATATATTTCAACCAATTTACACAAAACCTCCACAAATTATGTACCTTAAAACCTTCCTCATGAATCACTCTCTATTGGTGAAAACCGCATAAAAATCCGTTGGGTGTTGAAAAGATTACAGACAGCGACTTCATTTTATACAATATAAAGATTAATCGAAAATTTAAATAGGCTAACCTTGAACGGTGACCGGACAACTCAGAACCTCTTCAAAAAGGTCATTAAAAGTGATGATAAAAAAATTGGTTAAATAGGTTAGGGTTAAGGGCTGTTTAAAAAAATCATAGCTTTTAATGACTTTTCAAAGAGGTGTTGAGTTGACTTGATTCTGAGTTGGCATAGAACCGGTTTGAACACCTGATGCTTTGGAAGCCCAACTTACAGACGACTTTGAGTAAATTTTTCCAAAAAAACGCGCTACTAGAAATAAATTAATTAGTACCAGCGTAACTTATTAAAACGGTGACCCGACAACTCGGAATGAAACCAACTCAGAACCATCTCAGATAAGTCGTTTAGAGTGATAAAAAATATATTTAAAAAAATGGTTAAATAGGTTACGTTGAGTTATCGGCTAATTTAAAATTGTTTTTTTCATAGCTTTTAATGAGTTTTCAAGGAGGTGTTGAGTTGACTTTATTCTCAGTTGGCATGGAACCTATTAAAACAGTCCGCTTCTGAACCACCCTGTGTCAAATGGATTAATTTTTGAGGGGTTCCGGTATTGGCCGTGTATCGGACGGGGGCGGCCCGCCTACTCCAAGACAAGGCCCGGGCCCCGCTTTCCACTACCCAACCTGCCCCGGCCGCGGAGGGGCGGTGCGGTGGGGGCATGCACCCCGCCCGCCAGCCTGCGGCGCCGGCTTTCCTCGAGGGTGGCGGCCAACATTGTCAAACGAATTTGAATGCATCCGAATTGTCGTCCCAATGAGACAAGCAAACTTATATTTTTTTTAAAACACAACGCAATATTTAATACTAATTCAACAGAAGAATTGTGATTTTAAGCTTTTTAAGGTCATTATATAAAAAAATTCCAGTCATAAAATTAAAAATGTATTAATCCCTTAAAACAAAGGAGTAAGTAGATCACAACAAATTAGTGGTTCATAAAAATACATATTATATATTGATATGATAATGACCACACGACAATAATAAAAGTAACGACTCATGACTTGTTAACACTTTAGGCATTATGAAGGCCATACTTGATAGATATGCTTTCCTTTTCTAGAAACATTGTTGCATCAATTTCACAAAATACTTCACGAAAGAATGTCGATTCTCTACAAACTTAGTCTCCCATCATTGAAAAATCAGTATTTTCCACTTTAACGGTAAAAGTGGAGAGAATATAAATATTTTCGGGTTATTCGTAAACCTGGAATACATTTATTTATTTATATTTCGGCACAACAAAGAACTGTATGATTATATCAGGCCCCTAACATCTCAGCCCACATGAAACTCCTCAGGTTGAGATGGGCTGGACATGTACAGAGAATGCCGGATACACACGTCCCCAAGAGAATTTTGACTGGACACCCAGGTGGAAAGAGAAAAGTGGGAAGACCCAGACTGAGGTGGGAAGACGAGGTGCGACAGGATGCAGCACAGCTTCTCCAAATAACAAACTGGAAGTCAGCCGCTGAGGACAGGAGGAGTTGGAGGCAAATGTTGCAGGAGGCCAAGGCTCGATATGGGCTGTAGCGCCATCAGAGAGAGAGAGAGAGATTTATATTTCAGGATCTCCATAAAACAGTTATTCATCAAAATAATAGATTACAAAAATTTAAAAAAAGTATGTGCAGTTTTACTATGTTGTGACGTACGTAAAAGATAGTTACTGAACTTTCTGTAGGTGACATTGAAGATGTCGATGCTCAATGCAGAATCGTTAAACAGTTGAGTTGCTCTGTTTAATGGCGCATTCTGATATGCAGAAGTTCTCGCTTTCGGAGCATAAAAAAGTGCGTGGGATCTCCCACGAGAACACGAGATATGCATTTCTTTTATAAAAAAAGAAGAAGATAAGACGAATATTAACTACAAATTAATAAAATGTGAACTTTTTATAAACGAGTAGTTCTGAGAACAGAAGACTTCGCGTCCATCCAAGGCATGTTACAAATTTTCTCTTACAATAAATCAAAACCAAAAGAATTGTAAGCAGGTAGAAACTTAATTTTTTTTAAATTAAAAAAAGGAATTATGCAATTTGTACCAATAAACGTCACTATCTCAAAGATAATTCTTTTTTCAAACTTTCTTCGGGCTGGCAGGTACCATAATATTGAAAAAATGCGATTAAGAAAGTCCAAATAAGCACGACGATTTCACATTTGAAAAAGGAATCTTTATTGAACCATTAAATGGGTCACCATCTTGAAACTAAAAATACAAACGAATTTACAGACAGGCGAAATGCAAAAATGCCGAGTTAAAAAAGAACCTCGTTAGGCACGGCCAATTACTTATTTTGTACGGTTCCATGCCAACTGAGAATAAAGTCAACTCAACACCTCCTTGAAAAGTCATTAAAAGCTGTGAAAAAATAATTTTAAATTGCACGATAACCCTAACCTAACGTAACCTATTTAAATTTTTTGTATATTTTTTTATCACTCTTAATGACTTATCTGAGATGGTTCTGAGTTGGTTTCATTCCGAGTTGTCCGGTCACCATTTTGTACATACAGCGAATTAATTTGTTTCGAAAATGAAATGTTCAATTTACAGGAACATGGTGTTTTTTAGTACAGGTTCGCATGTTGCCGACCCCTGCCTTATTGAAATGAAATAATTTAAATATCGGCACAAGTCGGCCGGAGCGCGGTTAGCGGGTAGATGGTTAGCAGGTTGACGGTGGGGTGGAGGTAGAGTAGAGAGGTTGACTGAGGAACATGTCCCTGTGTGTGTTCGGTTTGATACCGATTGATTGCCGGGCAGCCGCCGCCGTAGCCATGGAGACACCACAATCGCCAAAGCCAAACAAACGTACCAGGCACAGTACCTGTACCTGTACCTAGTAGCTAGTGCCTAGTGCCCTAGTACGTACTGCCTATATCGCGGTGGACAATAAATTGAAGCATCGCCTATGGTGAAGGGGGTGGGAATTATTATTGACAGTCTCGATCGATGGTCGGCCTTCCTTTATGAAAGTCGCTTCTTGCCGGTGTAATAATTGCATGGGTGGTATGGTAACCGACCACCATTCGTGCAAGATATTATTATGTATGTAAAATGTACATTTCATGAGGATAGGGTGCGTTTTCAAACTTCCAGAAAATAGTTTCATTACATGCGAGAGTGGCAGATATTTCGGTTTATCGACAAGTAAAAGCATTCAGAAATAAAATTGACCCCGGCTTAGGTAGTTGCCGGAATTTTTCAAAAATTCAGAAACGCAACTATTTTTTAACTCACAACATCAGCTGGGAAGCTCTGAAATACACTTTAACCGCAAAATTTGTAAGATTGGTAAATATATAGAAAAGTTGAATTTGTTATTACTATGCTGAATTTGTTAATACTGAAAAAGGTTTTTAGGCTATTTTTTGTAATTAAATCCAAACTAAAAACATTTTCAAGGCTATTAGGTTCATGGTTTTGGTTAATTAAGAAGAAAAAACTAACCTTAAAACCTTCACATCAACAATGGCAAGTGAACAATCGATTTTAATTTTAACGAAACAACTTTTAAAATGCACTGTTTTCCACTTCCAGTTAGGGGCCATCCATAAATTAAGTCACACCTTAAGGGGGGGGGGGTAGAGAAGTGTGACAAGGGATATGGGGGGTCATCAGCTCTGTGACGTCGCGCTAGGGGGGAGGGGGTCTCACAAATGTGACGATGTGTGACAGGGACGGGAGGGGGGGGGGGGGGGCATAAGAAAATCATGAAATTCGTGTGACGTAATTTATGGATGGCCCCTTACTGAAATACTTGTTTCTTATTATTTGGGTGTTAAGGGACGTACTTGACTTACTTTAACCAGCGATCCCTGAAATTATTTGGAGTAAAACATGTAAATGATATTTTGGTCTCCGGTGACATTTTGATGTTTTTTTTTCACTAAAAACATAAAAAAATCACTAGTTATTGGACAGCTAGGGGCAGGGTGAGGGGTTGAACGGCTACTCAGTAGTGTCCAGTGACGAAATGAGGAAGAATTTTTTTCATTTTCATCAAATTCACCGGAGACCAAAATTTCATTTACATTTTTTACTCCAAATGATGTCAGGAATCGTTGGTTAAATTAAGTCAAGAACGTCCCTTAACACCCTGAATAACTGATTTATAAACGTGCGTATTTACCGTGTCACACTTTCCGCTGTCCATTGCGCAATGCACAGGTGCAGTGCTCGCAATATTCATTTACTTTTCTCCAAGCCCTTCCGGATGACAGAATCCCTTACGGAATTCTTTTTATCATTACACATATATACGAGGATTGTAATCAATGGTAATGAATTATCATTCGGAAACATAACTACACGTCATTACTTTCCGCAGACACATTCGAATCTGTTATAGGTGTAATATGTAGTGGCTTAGAATAAAGATGAACATAAGAAAATAATGCCGTAGGAGCGCGTTTCGAGATCCACAAGTCTGAGCATTCTTTGCTCAAATTTCATTTGTCAGACAAGTGATAGAGAGACAGAGCGCGTGTTAAATTGGCTCGAACCAAAAGTAACTGTGTCATTGGCAACATTGGTCTCCATTCAAATCTATTTATGGAAAGCCTTGGTCAGTGTTCTTATTTATTCTACGGATAGTAGAATCTCGAAGGCATTCATTAAATTCTCAAAAGTCCATGTGAAATTGGTTCCACGACAAGTGAGCCTTTTAAAAATGATGACATTGTAAGTGATTTAAAAAAAATTAGACATTTTACGTGACTAACCTACCAAACTAGATTTTATTTTTCAAAGCTTTTCAAAAGTGTTCTAATTTGTCCGGTTGCCGTAAAATCGGCCCTTCCCGCAAACGATATTTTTATTTCCTCTTTATCGGTTAACACGCTACAAATGCACATAACTGCGGACCACCTCATTGAGGACTGATTGATTCACACAAATATTTGAAAACTTTGTAGGTTAATGGCTTGAGAGCACGAGAAGTCGACTTAGATTCGAATACTTCATAATATAAAAACGCAGTGACTTGCAACTATGATAGGACAAGTTGTACGAGAAAAAATGAACATAAAATATACTCGTAGATACAAACAAATTTAAGTAGTGTGTATTGAACGTTCAATCTAATAAATAACATAAAAGCTGGCCTGTGGGGGAATGAAAAGACATATTTGATGATTTTTGGGCTGATTATATTTGCAAGCTTCATGCCTTAAAGTGACTGATACGAGTGCAGTTCCGCAGAACAGTAATTCAAAATGGAAATGTGGTTAAGCACCAGATTAATGAGATGAATTATTACTTTTTCCAATGGCCACATTGTAGTGCGGGCAATACTGGTCACGGCGACCGCTTAAAGGAACCTACGACCTACGTCATTCCGGTCCCGACGCTGTCCTCATTAACACGTTGCTAGATTCTAGATTTTACATTTCCACTGCGTTCCTTCCGCTGCCGCGTTATTAATCAGTAAATTTGTCTAAATAAATAAAACATAAAAACGTGGCGAAATCTTTAATTTCTTTGAACACCAAGACCCTTCCGCGGAGCCTAAGGTAAGCATCTTCCACAGCATCAGAAGGAAGTCCAGAAAGACAAGATTCTCGCCACAGGTACAATAATTTCTTATCCTTGGTTAAATGCAATGGCAATGCAATGCACGACACTGAAAACGAAAATGTCGATTCTAAGATTTAACCGATTTTAAAGAAATGCAGTAACTAACTATGTATAGGACTATCTCCCTCACCTCACATGCCAGTAAAGATGTTGTACATTATGAAACGTCTTGTGAGTCAATTAAAACGGTGACCGGACAACTCAGGATGAATTCAACTCAATACTTTCTTGACGTCATTTAAAGGTAAAGAAAAAAAAATGGTTAAATAGATTAGGTTACGGGCTATTTATAATTTTTTTTCGTAGCTTTCGTGACTTTCAAAGAGGTGTGGAGTGTTGAGTTGATTCTGAGTTGTTATGGAATCATTTTTTTGGATAGTAATGTCTTTCCGAGGCTTGAGGGGTTACGTTTGACACTGGCGAAATTATTATCACCCTTGAAGGGTTCCCGAGTTCAGACTTAGAAGAGATGAGATAGTTGTTGGAAATGGAGGGGAGTAAATTTGAGATAAAGCTTGATAGAAGAGAGGATATTTGGAGGAAGGTTTTTGAGAGATTTAGTTTTTGGGAGAGGATTTGATTTATTTACTGCGGTTATGAGTTGAAGAATAAATGTATATAGGAGGGAAGAGTTTGTCCTTCAAAGGTTATGACAGATTGGGAGGGCTTCCGGGAAATTATGCCCTCAGAGTTCTTGTAATTTAGCCTCCTGGCTTTTATGGGTTGCCGATATGTTGGAGGGTTGCAAGTGAAGACAGGATTTCTGCGATGATCGGTCGAGATACCTCTGACCGGGTATACGCTAGTGACATCGAAAGTTGGGATGTAGGCCTTGAATTTGATGAAATGTAAATGTTTTTGATGAAGTTGTTGGCGGCTGACCCTGAGGAATTCGACGGAGATTCGGAAACCACCCTCGGCTTTTACACCTCCAGATTAATTTAAAGGTTCTTGCTGTTTGATACGAATTTACCAAATTAAAGAGGGTGACTGGTTTTACCTTGTTCAGTTTTCTGGGCGAATACTATGCATGGGCCACGGGAATGAGAATAAAAATTTGTTTGTCCCCACCAGCACTTCCTCAACATCCTCCCTTGAGGAAGTGAAGAAGAGTCAAGTTTTATTTGGGAAGAGGGACTAAATTTCCTTTTTATGATTGAAATCAGAATGTCAGATTCACTGTCATAAATTTCTACATTTTCATCATCTTGGTTAGGAGGGGAATCTGGGGGCCTTGCATGGGGTCCAGGAGGGAAACCTCATTATTCACAAAAGTGAACAGAGAACAAAAAAGTATGGAAAAGATTATTTTTATAAGTAGCAAAACAAAACAAACGACGACAGCCAAATGTTATTGTTGCGAGTCCACTACCAAAGATTACTTTCTCGACAAATTATAATGCACATATATGACGGCCTCCGTGGTCCCGAGGTAAGACCCTGGACTCACAATCCGAAGGTCGCGGGTTCGAACCCGGCGTGCGCAAATAAATTTTATTTGATATTTGTGTTATTTCACAATTTATTCATTTAAAATAATATGTAGTATATTTGCGGCACGTTCCAGAGTGGAAGATACTATCAGTATCGCCCTGGTGTAAGACCACCATTCAGAATTGAAACGTTGCTTGAAAATGGCTTTAGCCGTGTTTAGTGACCAGATCTGAATAGCCAGGTACTTCCCCACCTTCCTCTTCCCTATCTCCTTCCCCTCCCCACTACCTTCAGCCTCACAACATACCCCGATTGGGGATGCCATAGTCTCACTGGCTCCAGACGGGAGCAGTTGGGACTCTTGTGCGGTATTAACTATAAAAAAAAAATATATATATATGTATAATTATGAAAATGTTGGTCACCGTTGATTCTCGGAATTATATTTTCGGCAATTTTCCAAGAGACAAAGAAAAAAATAAGAGATCAATGAACGATTTGTATTCTATTCATTTGGAAGTCGCAGTCCAATACACTTGGATATTTCCGCGAATTATCACAGACAGGCATGGCACTCAAGCGAAACAATGGAGTCCGTTGTCTTTAGGATATTTTTATCAGGGCCATAGTATTTCGAATATGTACCTACTCTTATTATGGAAAACAGTGGAACTTAACATTTTCTTCATGCATCGCTTCTCGGTTAAATCGTGGTATTTAGAATTCTATCTACCTTCCAGAAATATAGATCTTAGAAAGTGAATACAGTAAATTTCTTGCTGAGTCAGATTTAAACATCACAGAAAGGCAAAACTGTAAGGCCGGCCGCACACATCCAATTTTGCCATCCGGTTGTCTGATCAGACTATCGGATCGGACGAACCCCGCACACATCCGATTCGTGCGTCCGATTGTTTTGGTCTCAGGGGGGGAGTAGAAGACCCAGAGAAAATTAGGGGGCGTTGAGATGGCACAGTGAGGGCATGTAAAAAAATATGTTCTAAAAAAGACAAAAAACACGCTAATCACGTACTAATAAAGCAAAGTAGACTTTGATATTGGTTAATATTTGTTGTTGTATTTATTTATTGACTTTTACATGTACAATACAAATTTCTTTTATTACAACAGTATAGTATAACCATAAAAAAATATTACAAAATATATAAATAAAGTATAGACTAAATAGAATAAATAAGAATATATCTAATGCAATACAATGTTTTGTAATCATTTTTATAACGTGTGCGAAAAATTCAAATAATTCGGTAGTCAGGGAAGTGGATGAAAATTGAACTGAAAGATTCCATTACATTCAGATCTACACTAAATTAGATGATATGAAATTTTTTATTTTATAATATTATCATCTTACACGTATTATTATTATTAAGAATTGACATTAAATAATTAATACGATAAGGAAGGAGGTAGCAATCCGGTAATTAAAATACAAAAGAATTGCTTTTTAACTTGCTTAACAAAAAGGTATAACAAATAATTTCATATAATTTGCGTTTCGGCGTGGAACGTATCTAGATATTATCTTCAAAACTACATATATTTTTTTAAGAGCTTAAAAACTTCAAATGTTTAAGGGAGATATGTAAGAAATCGGTCGAAATTCGGAAAGCGGCGGCTTAAATTGAAATTAAATTAAAAATAATAATTAAATTTAAGTTTTTAATTTGTATATTCAATAATAATTTCATTCGGAAGGCTCGAATGGGTACCGCCACCGGGAACCATTTAACGGATAACCAAACGGATAGCGGAAAGTATATTCTGAAAATTATTAAAAACACATTTTGTTCTGTTTTTGTTATTAATTAACGTGGTAGAGTTACGAAAAAAATCACAATGTATCTTTAAATGCTTCTTTAGACATTTTTGTTCTGTTACAAACGAGACGTGTTTTATTAAATCTTTTCACAATTTTCGCTTATTCATAATCATTTTTTTTTCTTATTAGCGCGCTCCTTCTAACATTCGTATGTACATACCTACCTTTCAAACCATATGTTCTTTTTTTTGAACGCTTACTACGGAGCCTTAATGATTTTTCGTACTATTCATATTATGTGACGACCTCCGTGGTCCCGAGGTAAGACTCTCGACTCACAATCCGAAGGTCGCGGGTTCGAACCCGGCGTGCGCAAATAAATTTTATTTGATTAATTTGTGTTATTTCACAATTTATTCATTCAAAATAATATATAGGATATTTGCGGCACGTTCCAGAGTGGAAGATGTACCAGTATCGCCCTTGTGTAAGACCACCATTCAGAATTGAAACGTTGCTTGAAATGGCTTTAGCCGTGTTTAGTGACCAGATCTGAATAGCCAGGTACTTCCCCACCTTCCTATTCACTACTTCCTTCCCCTCTCCACTACCTTCAGCCTCACAACATACCCCAATTGGAGATGCCATAGTCTCACTGGCTCCAGACGGGAGCAGTTGGGACTCTTGTGCGGTATTTCATGTAAAAAAAAATGTGTGCGAGAGATTCATCAATCCGTTTATAGATATAAAGCTACACAATCATCAACGTGTACAGAAGGTTTAAATTATGATCCATCGAAATTGCACCAATTACATGACAAGTCCCAAGCGGAAATCTGCCCCAAGGTAATTATAGAAAATGGCATGACAATACAAGTATTTGAGTTTGATGATTTTGCAAAAAAAAGGTCTGTTTATGCATAGTTCGTAACCTAACAACGAAATTGCACTCAGTTTCATGGTAGTACCACCTACATGAAAAATACGACATTGAAAAACGTAAATAGGTAACTTACTAGAACATTAAAGGGAATCGAAACTTTATAGGGAATCGAAGTCATTCCATACGATTCATACCCAATACTTGCAACTTGCAACTCGAATTCTATAGTAGAAGCAGAGACGCACAAGTGAACGATATATAAATTTTCTTCTTTACAGTTACGTGTGTAAATAACAAACCGTAGAAACCATCCAAACGCAGTAATTTCGGTTTGTCTGCTGGTTGTTTGTCCCTGTGAAGTCTTGTTCAACGAACTCAAATTTGTTTTGAAATTATGTATCATTTTTAAAATTGGAACTGATGTTGTTTGATGAATTCAAACGAGCGATTACGAACTTTTTTAACAGAAAATTACTTTTATTGCCACTTTCAAAATTGGAATTGATTTGACGAAAATTCAGACCATCTCGTGATTTTTCACGAGGCTGCGCTAGTTTTTAAATAATTATGTAGATGTTTTGAAAAAAGAAATCCGAGCTTCGATAGTTTTTTATTTATTTTTTTATTCAACAAACTTTAAAATTACATGAATATTTTTGTGTTTACAATAATTGGTAGTCCAATAAAGCTGTCACATGACAGCTTGTCCATAGGTTTACCAAATCAATATTTCTTAACATTCAAAACATAATATCACAAATATTTATCTTAATTGTTTTGAAGATATATTTATCTTAATTATACAAATAAGTACATTTAGCTTAATTATTTGTACATATAGATAAATATTTTGGTAGGTACATTTAGATCATAGGTTCTCAACATGGGCGATAACGCCCAATTGTGGGGCGTTTGAAACCCTCAGGGGGCCTGTAGAAGACCCAGAGAAAACTAGGGGCGTTGAGATGGCATAGTGAGGGCGTGGGAAGGTAAAAAAAAATATGGCCCAAAAAGACAAAAAAAAACACGCTAATCACGTACTATTGTTATTATTATTAAGAATTGAAACTATACCACGAATAAAGAAGAAAGGAGGTACTGCGCTTAACAAATAATTCTCTAATACCTCGTCGAAAAGTGTTCCTCTATTAGAACGCGATAATCGGTGTGCATAGACCGGATTTTGTAGTTTCCGGTCGTTCGGCGTTAGAAAGTTGGAGGCCAAATCGGAATTATTGGACGTACAAAAGTGGAACCTTTTTTTCCGCTTCATGTCTCAACTAAATAAAAATATATCAATGACGTAAACTCATAATGACTTTTTGAATTTGACTGAAGCCACCGATTCGGGACCGATTGGTGGCAATCGTGTCAAGTTTATATCTCTTTTGTACGTGCCTTAATAATAATTAAAAATGGTTGAACAATTTGTAGATTTGCCGTTTTCGTGAAAAAATCATCTCAGGGGAGCTTATGTATGGGATTTGTGAAGGTTTGAGAAAAGGGAACCAGGACCGGATGATTTTTCCCCCCTGAAGCATATGAACCTCTCGTCAGCCCTGCACATATGTATTTAGTACTTAAAAAAGTAGGTAGGTACGAGCATTGAAATATTTATTTATCATTAACTTAGTCATTGGGCAGAACCTACTAATTTACATTACGGACAAACCGTACCAATTACTTGACTTCACAGATTTACAATGGTACATCTTATAAGTGAACAGGACTCCTTTCATCACACCCACAAGGCATTGATTTTTTAAAACCCGAACTGTAACAATAATAATTTATTGATCAAGTTCCTTTTACTGGCTGCTCTACTTTCCGTATGATAAATACTACGATTTCAAATAAATTATTATGAACAATGCCGTATTCGTCCAAATAATTAAAACATATATTCATCACACGCTGCTTTTTGGGCTTGTGGGTGTTTGGTTACGGATTTCTCTGGGATTGAATGTGTAAGAAGAATAATCTTATTTTACAATCTCCGGTGCGAACAATTTATTTTGTAATGAATGCGAATGAATACTTATTTCATTCAAGAAGATAACACCAATAATCTAAACCAAAATATGAAAACGAACAAGACACAGAAAAATAAAAAGATTCATAAAACGCAAACAGTGATTATACTGGTAATACAATTCGCACCAAGAGGAAGAATAATAAAACTTCAATCACATTCATACATCGTCTAATGGTATTACAGTCCGTTATCATGTTTGAAATAGTAAACGTACTATGTGTTATCATGCCTGACATAAATTTGTTAATGCATTGTTTTATTTTGATTATGAACGAAAAAATTCAAAATTCAAAAAGTTACAGGGTGTTGATGTGGGGGGTCGCAAAAAAATGGCGCGCCCTGGTTGACACGATTACAACCCTCCTAGTTATCTAAAAAAAACACAAATTAATTCTTAATCCAAACAAATACGGCTATGGTCCGAAATAAGGAAAAGTAAAAAAAAATATTTTTTTCGCCAAATCGCGTGCTGAGGATTGGTTTGTACTCCTGTATTTTTAGTTATTTTTAAGGTGTGATTTGAAGTATATGTTAGTTCGTTCAAAATTCAACCAAATATGTTGTTCTTTTAATTATAGATAGATGTGGACATAGTACAAACCCCAGCAAGCGAAATGGCGGCTGTCTGAAATACAAAAGTCATTTTTTACCTGTTCTTTGACTTTCCAAATTTTTAAAAAATAGGAAAAATTGAAATTTTGTTATAGTTTTAGTTTGCGCGATAGAGTAATTTATAGAGAAGGTTCACACCAAATTTCAAGTAAATTGGATTAGTAGAACTTGAGATATCGTGTCAACCGTCTCGAAAAAAGTAGTTTTGAGAAACAGGCGTTTAAAGTTTTGCTCTATTTAGATTTTAGTTAGATTCCGTATAAACCGGTTGAACTAAAATGGTTCTAACTTTTAAAATAATTCGAATTTCGAAAAATCCTTTTAAGGAGATATTCTTGAATATTTAAACCATCGAAATATAAAGATTTTTTTCTAGACTAGAATACCCCCTTAAATGACCCCACGGCTGTCCTTCATAAATTATAGCACGAGCATAGAATATCACGAACGACCATTCCATTCTGTTTTCTACAACCACTGCAAAGACAATAAGAAAATAAAAATGTACAGAAATACAATTAAATAAGCCAATAAAATAAATACACGATAGAAGCTTTTATGACTTTGGTCAACCGATACAAACAAATAATAAATATGGCGCAATACAAAATTTTAACACGTGTTATCGGAGGTGCAGAAACATATTAATATTTAAAAATATATATTCTTTGTATGGTGGTTGATAAAATACATATTAATCTGAAGAGTAGAGGAACGAAAACCTCGGCAGCCACCCGAGGGACGGTGAATCTGAGGGGACATTAGGAGATTCAAATAAAAGTTCAATATTATTTTTATGTTTATGAAAATTTTCTAAACTGTGCTTTATATTTTATTACAATATTGTTATTCTTCATTATTTTAACTCAAAATTGCAAAGGTACAATAATAATACACTTATATGCAATTCTAATTTTGAGATCAACGGACTTTTATGCCTTTTTATTTTTTTATAAAAATGTAGGTTACACACACTTTACTTAACCGTGAGTTATATGTTTAATTTTGCCATTTGAACAATAGTGGCGCCCTCCTATGTTTTCTACTCTTATTTGACTGTATTTTCTCTTTCCAATACCAATCATATGAAAGTAAGGGAGACAACGATTTCTATGAGACCTAAATGAAAAAAAAAAAAAAATGAAAAAACCAACAAATTAGCCTGAGGGGTTAATAATAATTCTAAATCAATAATTTTGACAACGAACCTAGGGCTCGGTTCTGAAGATTGCCCAGTATCCAAGAATTTTGTAGAAATACCACTGAATCTGACCTATGTACATAAATATGGTCCTGAGTCCTAGGCAAACGTCATAAATATTATACATCAAAAAGAAATTATTTTTATTCCCTTGTCTTTTAAGTACGGCTGAAATACAATTTCACCTCTAATGACTACATTAAATGTAATTTCCTTGTGAAGGATATGTCGGTGCTGGGAGCTGGGACCGCTGGTGGTAGACGTCACCATTGCTTGCAGAAAATAAATTGTTTTTGCATCGACAATATCGATACACCGTGCT
The DNA here is from genome assembly GCA_936435175.1 of Glyphotaelius pellucidus. Lineage (NCBI taxonomy): Eukaryota > Metazoa > Arthropoda > Insecta > Trichoptera > Limnephilidae > Glyphotaelius > Glyphotaelius pellucidus. Next base: position 15,049,664 of record OW386553.1, read on the forward strand.
TAAGTATTCAAGAAGCGTCGCTTTTCCGGTGGTAGGGTAATTACGTGGAAGCCCTCCATATCGGAAAGAGGGGGGCTTTTAAAGTTTAAGGGAGGTCTTCGGAAAAGGGCCGCTAGGTTATTACGGAAATGAAGGTGTCGTGCAGCAAATGTACAGCCGAAAGGCTACAATTTTCCCACCCCACGTATCCAGTATATTAAATGACAAGTACACGTTGGCACTGAGATATTCTCTGATTCTTAATTAATACATTTAATGATTTTAATTGACCTGTAATTAAAATTTAAAAAAATAAGTTTTCTAGAAAATTTATTTTATTTTAAAATGATTTAAAAATAACAAATTTCCGATAGAATCTGGTTATACCACTTTAAGTACCTAATAACGATAAGTATGAAAAGCAACGTAAAGATTACATTGTTTTTTCTGAAAATAATAAAAATTATCAATGCTAGTAATATTCAGTAGTAACGCGATTTAACATACGTAGGTTCACGATCCGAGGTACTTAACATAAACACAATCATTCGTTAGTCAAATACAGACCCTACTAAGTTGAAGAATGGAATTATTAATTATTTATAACTCATATAGATAGGTACCTACTATTAGTATTAAAATGTGCATATATTTAAATTACTGCTGTTCTGTGTATATATTTTTTCATTAAGCTCCTGCTGTCTTCGTTCCGTGAAGAACTAGTGATCTGGGTCGGTACGAGAACTACTTTACGGAACGCTAACCTCACTTCTCACATTCTTAACCCATAATATGTGGCGTCTTGGGTCCCCGGAAAATTTCAAATGGGCCAAATGTTTCACAAACCTGAAAACTAACTTCTTTGAACAAAGTGAATAATATTAATAATAACTTCAAGTTCTGTGAAACAACTAGCCCTTAGTTTTTTTCTTCATGCCAATTAAGGACTAAATTGTTTTATTTCAAAGTGAGTTTTATTATTGGTTATTTGTAGTCGTCCCATTTCCTTTGTCTTTGAGCTGGACACGTCCGTTTTGAAATGATCGCGCGGGGTGGCCGCTTTCCCACGGCGACGGCGACGGCTCGTTAATATTTTACAGGTGGTTTGCCGGAAAATAACAGGAGACGGCCGCCTTCACTAATCCGCCTCGCGGCGCCCGATACATATTTGATGCGGCGAGCCGGGGCAGGGGCAGGGGCAGGGGCGGGGGGCAAGACGGAGTCCGAGGGCCGCGTGGGAGCCGCGGGAACTGTGCGGCACTGAGTACTGCATGATGTGGTAGGTCGGTAGGTGCCAGATATTTGGGGTGGTTTTTAGTTACATCGGCCAAATCTAATTGAAGTCCGGCGCCACGCTTTACTTATTCATTGATACCTTTCGTGTTCTTGAGAACGATGCCTTCGAGGTTGGCGAACAATTACTAGAATGAAGTGGAAATTCACGTGTTGTAAGATTGCACGCAGAAATTACCGCGAATAAACAAAGGAAGAAATGCAGAGATTCATTTCTAATCAATGTAATGATTGTTACAGGCAACTATTCAAATATGTGTGGTCTCACACATAGGAATATTGAAAACAGCAATTTTTATTTCGTTTTTTACTATTTTTTCCCCAAAACTGATTGAGATTGATAATCAAATAATGTGGTAACCTTTTAATAGCTGAAAGCTCAAAGCTTGTATTCCCCAATCAGAATGTACGTAAATGTAATGGCCCGTTCGCACTCCCGTTTAAAAATCGGACGACATTAAACCGAAATATGAAGAAAAAAAGATTCTCTGAAAACATTCAATTCAAAACCAGGAAACTTTTTTGGGTGTAACCCCTAAATAATATAAAATATTTATAGGTAAATTGGCTTTAAACAATTACCCCTCGGTCGTTAAGGCATCGTGCCGATTATAGTGTAAAAATATTATTGCAATAGTAAAAATTAATTAATTTAACGATACGACATTTCAATTAGCAGAATAAATGAAAACACTATAATGTAGTCAACTGCCACATTACGGCCAAAACGTGACAAGTAATACTAATATGTAATAATTAGCAAACACATCAAATATAATTACTTAAGTAATTTGAGGTACTAAATTACTTATTTCCAATTCTTCTAAAGAGGTTGCACACTATAGGAACAACGGGAAAAAGCTTTTCAACGGATAGAAAGTTATATAACTAATGAATTCCAACAAGAATTAATGAGGCTATGAGCACTTGATCAGAAAATAACTTTGGAGCACCACAAGGAAGTTCTTTTTATTGATTACATCAACGAATTCTGCAACCAACATACAGGTGGGGAAGCTTGACGTTGACGATGACGTTGGCTGATGATACGTTGCATTCTTTAAATGAGATGATTGGAAGGAAACACCACGAATACCGACCGGTACAAGCACAGTGAAAAGGTGACAGTATAGCAATTAGCTCACATTAAAGATGTCGAAAACCAAATATCTAACATTCAGTGCTACAATCGCGGGACATTCCCAAACCTCTTATCACTTCACTAACACTGTACCTTTGGAAATAATAACCTTTCCTGTAAATGCGAAGCCCTTCAATTGTGTCAAACTAATTCGACATTTATGCGTTCTGGTTACGTACGGTTGAGCCGGGTGAGGGGATGTAGGAAGAACATTATTAAACACGATTTTGAAGGCACGTAAATCTATTTTGAAGAAGCCTCCGATTAGAGCAACGCTCTCTTTATGGAATTTATGTACCTACTTGATGTTCGACCGTGTTATATTAGAAAAGAAAACTAGTGGAGGAGATGTACCGAATATGACATATGTCCCTAATGTGAGACGGTTGTGTTTCTCAAAAATTAACTGAGCCCTTGAGGTGATTTTTCACAAAAACGGCGATAATAACAATAATAATATTTGGATGATTTATATAGCGCCGTTTTTGTGAAAAATCACCTCAAGGGCAAACCCATCTACAAATTGTTCAATTTTTATTATTGATCTTGTTCCTAATATGGGATTTCTTGATATCCCTAATATGGAACACCATCTCATATTAGGAAGATTGTTTCCAATATGGAATTACAGTAGACCTAAATTTATTTTTTGCTATTCCAGGTTGTATTTTGGCCCACTCGGACATCAAAATGTCGTGGAAGAAACAGCGGAAGAAGTGGGACAAATAAAAAATGACGAAATTCATGGAAGCTGTAAAACCGAAGACCGTGGAATACGAGAGGCGAAGAGTTGATCAAAATAAATTGCCTGCCGCCATTGGTGCCATTTTGAGGGTTCGGGAGCCGATAATATTGATTTTTTGTGATTATTAAATGCGAAATTTAAAAAAACAGTGTATCCCATAATAGGAGCACTTTTTTAATATTGATTTTTTCTATTGTTTTACCTTTCGTTAAAAATGAAGACGTTTGAGTTTTTCTTTTCATTTTAATTTCCGTAACTTTATTTCCAAAGATTTCAATGTCTAATACTCAAAAAATTTGAAGGATTCGTCAAATATTTGAAGTTAATTTTTACATTCTGTGTAAGTTCTATTCAAGTTCTGTGATTATTTCAGTTTTATGAAGCAACTGGCCTATAATGATATAATAACAGAACTTGAATAAAACTTACACAGAGCGTAAAAATTAACTTCAAATATTTGATGAATCTTTAAAATTTTTTGAAACAACCCATCCTTAATAAACGATTCAATTTAAATTATTCATATTTTTTACCTAAGCTTTTTCCGTATTCGGTACATCTCCTCTAATGTATGTCCATAACAAAATAAAAACAGTCGAAATAAACATCAGAATAGAACTAAGAGTACAAATGACCTTTATTTTCAACGAGCGACAAAGCGATACATAAAAAAAAGTATTTTCGAACCTCGGACCGAAAATATAATAAAATCCATTTGTATCGGAAACTGTGCGAATTGTCGTCCTTCGGTCCAAAATTAGCTAAATGACTAATTGTAGATTTAGGCACGCCAGATTTAGAAAACAGATAAAAAATATACTATCTTATAATAATTTTTTACTACTTTTTTATTTGCTTTATTTATTGTCTCATCTTTACATTTAATACACATATTCTGTACTACTAGCCACATTTTATAAATATATGAGTCGGCAATAAACTGAAATTTTGCACAACTAATCATAGTTTCTTAGAACAGGCATCTATCTATCTGCTTAGTTAAAAATTAATCGACTGGGCCATAATGTAATCACAGCCGAATTGCAGCTTATCCTCAACGAACGTATATCCGTATTAAATAGTTAAAAATCCATTATGCTTATATTGATGTTTACATTTGTCTTAATTCTGTATAGTTTTTCTTGCAACATAAAATTTCAAAAATAACAAAAACAGATGTTACGCAAAGCTGTCAGCGGTAAGATCGGCGTATTATACGCAATTAAAGAGATAGTACGTGTCGTCTGAAATGTATTGGTCATTTCAATAAACCAAGCTCACAGCATTTTGTGAATAAGGGAAATTCAACACGAGCCTAATTATCATTATGGCGGGAAATCGTCAACAAACCGTATCCTGGCAACACCCGCTCACCCCCACCCGCCCACAGTCGATATTCATTCCATAGATATAGATGATTCGAAGAACCTTTTGCCTAGTGATGGGCATTACGGAAATATCGGTTTTCGAAACAATACATATTATCTTCGCGGGAAAGCAAATACCGCCGTAATAGCAATCACATTCGAAGATACTTTCCATACTTTAACAGCACCAATTACCTACTATCAAAACTCTATTTTCTTAGTGACAATTAGAAAGTGTGATACCATAAACGATGTTTCGTCTTTTTATAGTTAAATGGATATTTCAAAATATCATAATATGTCATGACGATGACACAGCGGAATGAAATTCCAGACTAAAAAAAGGTCGAATAAATTTCATGACGCCAAAATTTTCATTTCCGTTCGCGAGCTTTTAATGTGATACACAAATATCAAAAATAGTTATTTTAACTCGTTGATGTATCTAAAGGTTGAGACTTTTGAAGTGACAACTTCTTAAGCGCCGTAAGTATTTGAAACTCGATGAAACGAAAAATAGCGACACCAAGAGACAACACATATCTATAGGATTTAACCTGCGAGAGAAAGGTATGGTATAGGTATAATCAGTCTCCTCTCTGTGCGGTACTTCGTAGCCTAACGGTCTCATCTTTGTGCGGTGCTTCGTAGTCTCCCCACTCTTGTCTACTTTAGTTTAGTGAATTGAACACTCACACACTTTTCTTTCTAAAGGCTGACAAGTTTTTTATTAGTTAAAACCAAAAAAACCTTGTCGATGGCAACATTTTGTTATCTAAAATACTCTATGACGATGACATCTCGGCGGTGTCGTATTCGAATGATTATTTCGAATTACAATTTGATCACCCCGTCTACCAATTGCACTAATCGATTATCAATTCAATTGAAAAAATTTATATGAATAGTTTTTAAATGAAATCTCGTGTGCGCCCATCGCTACTTGCGCCTCACGCATGTCCGGTTGATGATAGATGGATGTCATCACCATTGTCATGATAATAGAAAACCATTACTGCAAAGTAATTCGTGTCACACTGTATACATGTTTTCTGAAGCTCGAATGAAAGGTGTTCAATTGGAGATGAGATGCAGGTTCTTTTTACAAGTATGGAAATCGCGTTGTGATTTAATTCAATACTCGATAGCTTTGTCCGGACGTACGCATACGAGGCATTTATAGGCACACTTACGATACATCCGTTGTAATCTTTCTCACTTACTCAAAAACGCATGTACGAGGTCTCAGTGGCAAGACCGTGTGAACAAGATATTATTCTTTTACGTCTTAAGAGGAATGTATGCGCGACCCATTTCGGCCAGTTTCATACAAATGTTAGATTTGGATTTGAGATCAAAATACCAACCAAACTGAAAATTTATTTTTGTAATCAAAAGGTATATTAAATATCTAGTACGGATGTGAGCTAATTTATTTATTTTTGCTTTAATTTATAAGATATGTAAGATTTTAATGTTTCATTATTTTAGAGGCAACATAGGCAATTATTTGTGAGTAAATGAAAAACAATCAAAAAATAATTTTACTTTATTTATCATAGAAATATAATGAAAAATAAAATAAAAATGAAGAAAATAAAATCATTTTGATAGGTGTAAATTTAAAATATAAATTACCTATTTACGGCGGAATAATAATTTGTTGTTTATACATTAAAATTACCACACAACAAAGTGCATTGTTAACGATGTTTTATTTTATTTTTAATTGTATTTGTAAAATAAAAATAATAAATTTTTTTTTTAATGTTTTCCATTTACTCACAAAGAATTGCCCAAGTTGCCTCTAAAATCATGAAACACTAAAATCTTTGATGGCCTATATTTTATAATTTAAAGCAAAAATAAATAAAGTAGCTCACATCCGTACAAGATATTTGATTTACCCTTTGATTACACAAATAATTTTTCAGTTTGGTTGGGTAATTTGATCTCAAATCCAAATCTAAGATTTGTATGAAACTGGCCGAAATGGGCCGCGCATTCGTTTCTCTTGAGGGGCATTAAACCAGCGGCCGAGAATTCAAATTTCGAGAAAATTTAAAATTTTGCTGGGTAAAAGAACAATCTTTCGAAATCAATTTACAAATTTTTGTGGAAAAGAGTCAAAATTTCTAAAATTTGATTTAAAAATGACATATTCCCGGTTGTGTCTGGTTATCCCCTCTTAAAATTCAATCAATATTTGGGCTTTCGAAATTATTGATAAATTAAAATTAAATAATCCTATAATCCCAATCTCCGTGTTGTAAAGGGTTCCACGCCAACTGAGAATAAAGTCAACTCAGCACTTCCTTGAAAACTCATTTAAAGCTATGAAAAAAAAAATTATTTGCCGATAACCCTAACCTAACGTAACATATTTAACCATTTTTTTATATATATTTTTATCACTCTAAATGACTTCTGAGATGGTTCTGAGTTGGTTTCATTCCGAGTTGTCCGGCCACCGTTGAAAAGAACCCATTTCACTCTCGTTAGTATTTAAACGCAAAAATTTCAACAAGTTTCAGGTAAATTACTTCATTTAATGTGATAAAAGTAAGTAAACTGTCTCTTGTTCTTTTCGTAACATATGTGGGTACCTGTACTAGTCCCAGCAAGAGATCGTACGTGACGTCATCGTTCTTATATCTTTTTCGTTTTCAAACTAGACGCATGAGAAGGAAGACGAAAATCGATGACATCCGTACGAGTTCCCGCTGAGACTAGTTTCCAGTTCGTATCTTGTTATTTGTTCTGCTTTTATGATAGGTCGGCAAGTTTACTGAAAGAACAAATTATTTCTTCAAAACACTTTCCTAACAAAAGTTGTAAAGTGTCTGTTAACAACTAGTTAAAAGCTCATTATTTTTTCTTAGCTAATAACAGATCATTTCTTTGGATATAATTTGGTCTTATATAGTTTGAATCGACCCTCATCATATTTACAACGTGTACACACACCCACATGTTGCAAGGTTTAAATATATCCTTTTTTTAATTATCGAAGAAAGCAATAACACTGTGGCTTGACATTATAATTAAATGAGAAAAAAAAAATTAATTTCATTTAAATATCTTTTACTTGCATAGTTTCAAATTAAATTGCTTACATTTTACGCAAAACCAATATGGGATTAATCTGTAGTACCTAATAAGAGCACAGTTTGATAGAATACCTAAGTAAATTCGTCGTATTGTATGGGTTAAAATAAAAAAATACTTAATTTGATAAAAATACTAATTTTTATAACACCATTTTGCGAAATTTAATAACACAAACCGTGATAACATCACAATTTTCATACCAATATTGTGCTACTTAAATTTTTAATAGAATTAATTTTCAGACAACACAAGATGGTGCTTCCATACTAATACTAATATTATAAATGTGAAACTGCTCGAGTTTGTTTATGACCTTTTCACGCATAACACAATATTAAGACTTTAATAATTCTTTCACCAATATAAAGCTAAATTATATGCGCAGACTACAGGTTGTATATGATGGTAAGCTCTGGCGTTATGAAATTATAAATATTAATATATTATATTTGTTATACGTTTTCTGTCGCTAACAAAAGCGAGTTTTTGCTAACGTCAGAAAAAAATCTTTTCCATGGAAACAATGTTGATATATTTTTGGGCTCTATGCTGGTAGGTACTCAGTTTACTGGTCAGCTACTACTGCAGAAAATTCAAATATTAGAATTCGTTTTTTTTTGGACAAGCTTGGAATAAATGTCAGATGAGAGTTCCTATATTAAAAATATAATTCGTAACGATTATAAAGACTGAATGATAAATAGAGTATTTTTTTATTATATTAACGAACTTCCAAATATTTAAATAAAAATAAACATCCGAAATGTTTGTAAGCGCATAAATTCCGAACGAATGAACAAAATTGGATAAGTAATTTTTTTCTTTGAGCTGTAGCATTATGAAATTTAGGTGGTAGGCGAGATGTTTGAAAACTGAATGTAAGGGAATGAATATATGGAATGGGGGGATGGGGGTGGGGTGGGGGGGAGATAATTGATAAGTGCAAGCGCTACGGTAATTTCCCGTAATACGATGCGAGCGAAGCCGCGGGGAAAAGCTAGTTATCTATAAGCGTCATTCGAGCATTAATTTTTAAAATAACTAAAATATTATAAGCAGATTTAAAGTCCCGCGCCAAGTACAAGAGGCATTCTCTTTTTGAAGAGCGTAAACTACGAAACTTTGTATACGTATCTTTCAAGAAAGCTAACAAATTCAATATTGGATTGACTGATATAAAATACGCCTTTCCAAATTCACTATCTGCTAGTAAACTTGTTCAGTGTAAAATCTGCTAGTTAGCTGATATATATGATTACACTGAGCGAGTTTACAAGCTACAAGCCGGCGAATTCACTATCTGCTAGTAAACTCGCTCAGTGTAATCATATATATCAGCTAACTAGCAGATTTTAGCAGAGTTTACTAGCAGATAGTGAATTCGCCGGCTTGTAGCTTGTAAACTCGCTCAATGTAATCGAGGCTTTACATACGTAGGTATCTAACGGAAAGGCGAGTTCCAATGAGCCCTCAGTAGCAGGACTTTATCACAAAGAAAGTCAAGAGCCAAGAGATTTATCGAGAATTGAGACTATTCCTTCTGATTTATGACATTTACATTTTTACCTCCAATTAGTTCAATTTGGCCTCCAACGCGCTAACGCCGAACGACAGGAAACTACCGAATCCGATTTCCGCGAACTTCTGCTCGAATGATAAAAGTAAAAGTTTAGACGAGATATATGCTTGCTCCCATGATTAACCCGTGAATTTTCACGGGTCTGTGCTAGTTTATTATAAACAAGGATAATAAAATCAAAGAAAACATCACTATTGAATACTAGGCGTGACAAAAGCGAAATAAAACGAACGTTAATAAACTTGTTAACGCATTCGTAAACCCATAAAAATTCATGGCAATAATTAACAATATTCCAACATCAAAACAAACATAAAATTATTTATTTTGTGGTAGAGAAACAAAGTTGTACAAACTTCTCAAGGCGTTTTTATTATTCAAAGTGATTCAAAGAGTAATGAAATTGAGGGCTAAGGGGTAGGAAAATAAGTAAAACATTATTCTCAATAAAAGAGTAAAGAGGGGTAAACTGCCGCACCGTGTAATTTTCCCATTGGCTGAATAGGGTAAAGCAGAAAAGACACACAAGTCGAAGTTCACTAATAATAGTGTAGCCGTCGCACTTTTAGCAATGTGTAGTTGGACAAGTTTCAAGAAAGACAAAGGGAAAAGTCGTTTATGAAATTATAGTGCAAAAAAAATTATAAAACAGAATTGATGATGAACGTCAGTAGGGTAAAATCCGCAGGTCGCGTTCCGATTTAACATAACGATCAAATTCTTGAGTTGGTTAATCTATGGTTCAATCGAAAATTTAAGCTATGGCGCAAAAAAATCGAAAATGCAGCCAATTAGCTTCACGTAATGCATTTTTCTATCGGTTTCATAAAATGCAGCCAATTAGCTTCACGTAATGCATTTTTCTATCGGTTTCATAAAATGCAGCAAATTAGCTTCACGTAATGCATTTTTCTATCGGTTTCATAAAATGCAGCCAATTAGCTTCACGTAATGCATTTTTCTATCGGTTTCATAAAATGCAGCCAATTAGCTTCACGTAATGCATTTTTCTATCGGTTTCATAAAATGCAGCCAATTAGCTTCACGTAATGCATTTTTCTATCGGTTTCATAAAATGCAGCCAATTAGCTTCACGTAATGCAGTTTTCTATCGGTTTCATAAAATGCAGCCAATTAGCTTCACGTAATGCATTTTTCTATCGGTTTCATGAAATAGTTGGGTACTTTTTTGAGTGCAGTCGATTTTAAGATTATTGTTCCAACATTACGTAAATCAGTATTCTTGTAAGCGCTTCAGAGCAAAATGTCTCCGAAGCAATATTTGTGCCCCTTGCTTGGCCATACTTTTGGAAGGTTATGCATCGCTGATGTGTGCGAACATTCAGCACACCTGTCCTCATTATTAAATCAGATGAGAATTCAGCATGTGGCTTCTAATAGTCGCAAATGCGGAAAATGCAAGAAATAAATACGGTGCAACACTAGGAAAGATATAACATTGGAGAGCAATGCTTCTCAACTTAGTTAACTTTATTTAATTTGTATTTTGAATTAAGTAGGTAGCGCGGCTGGTGGCACCACTTCAGCGTGGTACGAGTAGGAGGAGCGTACTGTCCTATTTATGCGATTGACTACTTATGGTTCCCAATGAATTGAATGCCACCCAATACCAACAGCAGAGTATCTCACAATGTCACTTATGGTGGGTGATCTGGGCGATGTTTATTTTTGGGGCTCGCACTTGGTTTGAACTCTAACAGTAGGGGTTTTTCACAGACACTTGTATCATTTTTATGAGACGTATTCTTGAATGATCGAAGGCGATAGTTAACTATGACTCTATAGTAAACAGGTTGTTCCCGGCGGACATGACGAATTGGAAAACCGTGGACTATTTCATGGCGGGTATGTAAAGTATTTTATAAAGCAGATTCAACCTTACTGGTTGGTACCGCCATTGGCGGAAAGCAGAACGAACCCATCAAGAAACAATTTTATTTATTCCTTCTAATTAATACAAAAATCAGAGAATGCAATCTACACGCGGTAGAAGTAAAACATTCAGAAAACTAAAGTAGACAAGAGTGGGGAGACAACGAAGCACTTTTTTTTATCAATGTGAAGAATGATTTTTTCCAAATTTTGCCGTCGAATTCCAGTGCACATTTTCCTATGCATTTGGTCATCTTATTAGCATTTGTTTCTTTGGAGTCGCTTTCACTTCTTTTGCCTGTTCATTTTGGAGTGGTTTGAAGATTGGATATTGATTTAACAATTTTTTTTTTTGATTGCGTAGGATTCGACCCTTGGTTCGCTGGATGTCTGGCCGCCGGAGTACGTCAGGCGCTTTATAGCAATTACGTAATGGAGGCTCGTGACCCATGTGGATTTATTTAATAACGTGGACCGTGGATTTATCGTACTGGAACCGAATACCCGTGAATAAACAAATATTTTATTGCTATCTCATTCTCTCGCAGGCTAAATCCTATAGATGTCTCTTTTTAGTGTCGCTCGTTTCCGTTTCATCCAGTTTCAAATCACAACGGTGCTAAAGAAGTTTTTACTACAAAAATTAAAGTTTCTGATAGAATAAAAGTGCTTAATAATTTTTTTTTAGTTTTTTTTTTTATTCATATATTCGTTATAGTTCACGCAAAAGTCACCAAACAACAACACACATTATTTTTGAGATAACTGTAAATTTGAAAGAAATACTTATTTTTAGTTTTAACTTAATGAGTATAACATCAAATTGAAATATTTAATTAAATGAAGAAAATATTAGCGAAACTCAATCGAAAATCAGAAAACAAACTGTTTTCATATTTTCGATTGAGTTTCGCTAATAATGTCTTCATTTAATTAATTACATGTTACATAAACTATAGTAAGTTTAAAATTATATAGTTATCTAAGATTTGCCATCATCAGAGTCATGTTTGTTTTATTGTTATTTAAAAATTCTTCCTAACACATTTTACGACAGTTTAATAATTTTCATTCTTATAATGTCCATAATAGTTCAAATATTTAACAATCATAAATCTATTAATTATTTTTTTATGTTTAACGATTTTACAGCTTTTTAAAAAAATATTTCATTTTGTTTCCCGCTCTTTAAGACTATATGAAATTCCCCATGAAATTAACCCGGCTGCAGAAATGCAAGAATAACGAAATTTGAACAAAAAAAAAAATTGCACATTTCTGTAAGTAAAAAGTAAGGATACCGATAGATAAAATGGACACCTGACCATCCAAAAAGCTCAAAGTCAATTTACCATAAATCTGCTGATGGAACTGCTGATCAAATACTCAGCTGACGTCATGTCTTAAGAAAATGTTTGCTTAATCTTTGTTTTATTACTTTGAAAAAGAGTGACAAATTATTTATTTTTGTTATAATATATAGAGCTCACTAGGTGACCTGACTACACCTGTCCCGGGGTCTTATTGTTTTAAATTATTCTATGGTGATTTAAACCTGTAACATAAAAACAAACAAAAAAATGGGTTATTTAAATTTTTTTAACATTTCATCAAATATTTGATGTTAATTTTCACGTTCTGTGAAGGTTCTATGCAAGTTTAATGAAGTAACTGGTTCAAAATGATGTAATAACAGAACTTGAATTTAACTTACACATAACGTGAAAACTAAATTGAAATATTTGACGAATTGTTCAAATTTTTTTAACAACCCACCCTCAGTGTGTTGATTAGGCTTGCGTCTGCGCTGTTGAATTTCAGATCCCGGCTTCGAGTGCATGTCTGACGCCACGCCGTACGTGCCGCGCCACAAATAACATTTGTGTACGTGAAATTTCAAACAAAGCTACCGTTGTAATTCGGTTTCGAACTCGATAATTCGTCAAAAGATGTCGCCACTTCCGTTAGCAGTCGCACGGGGACGTGCCCCTGGCAGGTATAAGTACTACGAATTTGTGAATTTGTATCTCTTCGGATATGGAAAGATTGACGGTAATTCTTAGTTGTGAATAATAGTATCAAGCGGCTATATATTACATATGACGTCATTGCCTGTCCCGGTTACTTTATCCCGGTGACTAGCCATCTGGGCGAAGCCGAACCAAAAGCCACCCGCACGGCCTAGCAGAAAAAACCTGCGGAGCGGGTTTTAACTGCTAGTGTATATTATTATTTATTATCCAATTGTTTTTTTTTTTTAACAAAATCCCTTCCTGTTGCTCCAGTTTTTTTATTTGTTTTTGAAAGCTAGATTGTTCATTTTGTGTTTTAATTACGACATTATCGTCCCGCTTATCTTATATTCTGACTCGTTAATAATAATCAAATATTAAATAGCTTGGTACGTTAATTGCAAAAAATAATGTTAAAATGTGTCATGTTGCATACAATTTCACTGTCGTCGATCAATTGCATTACATAAATACATAATTTTCTCTTGTTGATTGATGAGTTGGGAGTTTTATCAAATTGCTAGTCATTAAAGATACATAGGTACCTAATGTCAATGGATAATGGTTTTCCAATCATTATGAGTTGGTATAAGACTAAACTATTAGTATTCGTCCTCTGTCCTGGTTGGCCGTAATCCCAAACCATTATACCAAAAAATCCAAAAATCGAATTGGCTTCCAAAAATTGTACCCCCCATTTTAAGAAAACGGGCCAATCGAGAAAACTCAGTTGCTAAAATATCAGGAATAAAAAAAGAACAAAAATACGGGACATGAAAATGAAAAAAATTGGGTAAGTTATAAAATTTTTCAGAATCCGAATGAGTTATTTCTACTAACAATAATAGTAACTGCTACTATTAGTAGAAAAGTTTATTGAAGTAGCATCATATATGTGGTAAATTTCAGATAAATAAAGAAACTCATCACTAAATACAAATTCATTCATAATTATGCTACGGACACACTTGCTAATTTGAAGCCAAAGAGCGTGCTACCTAGTAGCATATGTGTCAGTGACATTGCTAGTACTGAGCATGCTCATTTGAAGCCAAATGAGCATGCTCACAAATCAACAGCCGTTTGATTTATCAGCGTGCTTATTGGATTATCGGGTGGTGCTGCGCATTCTTTGCAAAAAAATTCAAAACAGCCCGCTGGGGAGACGAAAAAAAAAACATGTTTTTCGTGATTTATTGTGGGAATCACGAATATATTTGGAACACAAGGTCACTAAAATACCCACAATAGATTTCCGAATTCCCCAAAAGTTCCTTTACATCCAAAAAATTAAACCACATTCCATTGAAATTAGCGTTTATTTTTTATAATTTGGTCATTTTCGGATTTGTTGACATCTTGGATCCAAATCAACCGTTTTATTATCTTTTGTCAGAAGATTCTTAAATAATTGCGTTGCAAGCAATAAGATTATTTTGTTTAGTTCTGGGTGAATGAAACTGACTTCATTTGTCACAAGCATGCTCATTAAAGAGCATGTGTGTCCAATTGTTGGCTTTGAGCATGCTCATTTATGAAAAAGCCCAAATTAAGCCTGCTCATTTATGAGCGTGTGTGCCAGTACCATTACAAACATTTCGGCTTCGGTGGGAAAAAATCTACAAAATTAAGTTGATATTTTCTCACCCTTATGTACCTAGGAATACTGGGATGTACGGGACCGCACTAAACTCCTCACATTCCGGAATAAAATAAAATACATATATGTAATAATTATTAGAGAATAGCTGTATAATAATGGAATAGAAAAGTTGGTATTTGGTGGATAGTTATATTTGATATGATGGAGGTACTATTGTTATTATAGATGGCGGATATTATAATAAGAAAATTTAAAATTCCATTGAAAGCATTTGAAAAGCAAGTGATAAAAAAAATAAAATTGAGCAGTTCGACTGATATAATAATTTACATGCATAAAACATTAATTAACGTGATTTCTGGTATGATAAAATCTTATTAATTTATTGACAGCCAAGGTTACAATAAAGATGAAGAATGAAAAGGCTTCAGTCAGTAAAATAGTTGCGGTTTGACGAGCAATACTTTAGCGCTCCCAAAAAATTGTGGCGAGTACCTGGTTGAATGAGGGTATCAGGTACTAGCACTTACACAACCATGCATGTCATAATGTATGATACAAACGAAATGTCAATGACAAATGACATTTTGGAAACAATATTTCTATCAATAGTAAGTATACATCGATAAATTGAGCTACGCCAAATACCAAATCTTACATTATGTACATCATTCTATTCAGAATTCAGATGATCTCGTGTTTTAAAATAATACTCAAGAAATGCGTGGTTAGAAGCCATGATAATAGTTTTTATTGTGAACCTTCATAGAAATTTGTATAATTATTAAAGTTATTACTCGGGAGTATGGCAGAGATAAGTAAAGAAACTTATATTAATTTGCTGGTAAAAAAATATTGGCGAAGCATTTTATTTGACAAAATCGATGGGAATGTTATCACCGGAGCGAGGGAGACGCCGTTTTGCCGCGCCAGTCTACAAGTGTGGAAATGCGAAAAACGAGCCGTTGTGTTTTATAAATTAATGTCACTTACCTGTAAATCAATCGAAGTTTGAAACCGGCAAATCTCCCACCACAATTTAAAGCCCACACGAAAAAAATGGCGAGTTATAAATGCAAACCCGGTAAATCGCAAGAAATGCTTGGATTTGCTTGGATTCGTTTGCTCAGTGTTGTCCAACGTCAAATTCATGTACAAAATCGTTAATATTTAATGACATGTAAGTACGCACCTCCTCTTTCTAGATTATCGACCGTAAAAAAATATGTCTGGCATTATATTGTATATTTATTTATATTTAAAAAATGTGTATTTAACTGAGCTAGTTATGAGTTAATCTTTAAAGTAAAATGTGTTTTCGTATCTCTTGAAAAAATGATTTTCAGTGTATAGCGACACGGAATATTGTTGGCATAAAAATATTAAAGTTAGATAAAATTACTATGTCGAATATGTCTGTAATGGCATTAATAAGTTAACGAAAATAAATGTAATTTTTTTTAGTAAAATTGTTAAGGTTGTACATATTTCTTTAATTTATTTTTAACAGCGGGAACAGTATTTTATACAACAATTTTATTTTAGCTCAGAAAATTAAAAAAAAAATAGTGATTTAAACCTTTTTTATGCACTATTCATTATGTTAAATTACTCCATTCGAACTAGTGAGAGGTTTAATGTTGAATACCACATGTTGCGTAACGCCGCTTTGGATTGGGTATCAAAAATTCGTATCTCAATCATAATTTACATTTTCACCGCGTTCATCTTTTTTTGTAACAAGGACACACATATTTTGATTCCAAAGTAAGTAGTAATTTAGTAACATCATGCTTTTACAAAAAAAATTTTTTTTCATGAATGATGTACAAGACAGTTTAATGATGTTTATTGTAGGTATATTATACTATTATATTTAATAAAACCAATTACAAAACTAAAACGAAGCCGCCTACTAAGATAAATGGGTCAAGCAGTACTTGCATTATCAGGTGGCTAAAAAAAGTACTGCCGAATAAACGAACTATCTTTTAAACCCACAGAATTTTTGTATCCACAAAGTCTACGTCTATTACAAAGTTATATAACGTTACATAATTAATATCATAACGCTAAATATTTATACAAAATGAAAGTATTTATTATGAAACAAGCTGCCCCATTTTTATTAGACAAGTTATTAAGAAATTTAGCATTGGTCAATATTTTGAAGTCTGGCAATAAAAATGTGGTTGGCGGGAAGTACGCAATATTTTGACTTTTACATTGGTAAAACCGACGATATTTTGATCTTAACTTTTAGAATTCAGAAGTATCGATTAATCGTTCTATATAGGTTTATAAAAATGAATGACAAGAAAGATTTCGAAACCCAAAAACAAGAGTTAGAAGAAGCAATAGCGCTTAGGGACCAAGAAAATTCGAAGCGTATATTTCAGTTTTATTATAACATTAAACTTTGTGTGCCATTTGAGCATGTTATTTTTTCTTTGTCATAGATTTTGTAGTATATTTAATTTTATCATTTCAGTTCAACAAAAAATTGATATGTGGTCAGATAAAATAAAATCCCAAAGCAACATTCAACAAATTCAGAATGAAAAAATTGAAGAAACTATTAAATCTATCGAAGACTGCAAGACAAAGTTACAGGTGAACATTTTAAATAAATAATTAACCAACATTCTTTAAGCCCTTTAAATTAAATTTAATAATGCAATAACAAAGATTAAGGAATACAAAAGAACGATCAGAAGGCAATTTTGAATAAATACATTTTTTATAAAAAATCAACAACTTAACCAAGTACACGTTAGTTAACAACAATTTTTTTTTTTTAAACAAAATTTGGATGTCGGTAATCTTAAGAATTTTACAATCCCTTTTTATACTTTTTGGGTTAAGTCGTGCTTTGCTTTCTCCTCGTTGAGCCAATGTTTCAGATTAACATATCTTTTCACTAAACTACACATCATCCCTAATGATGGTCACTTCAAGGCTGTCCGAAACATTGATTCAAAAAAGAGGAGGAAATGCAATACCCAAAAGCCAAGTCTACCCTACTGGCCGTGAGAATCATAAATCTTTATTTTTAATTTCTCCATTAATATTATTCGGATGGAATAGTAAAGAAAATTATCGTTTTAGGACCTTCACAAACAGATTGCGGAAAATAAATGGAAACAAATTAAGGCAGAAATAACAGTTGATAATGAAGAATCTGACTATGGAGTGTATTTGAAAAAAATAGAAAATCTTAAAACTTTGTCTGTTGATAAGGGGAAAGGTAAGCAAGTGTATATTATTTCCCGTTTTTAGTTAGTTGTAGAAATAAATACGTGGAGGAGTTATTATAAACCATTTATTTCAACAATCATTTCGCGAGGAAAAATATAATGGTGTTGATAATGCGATGCCACAATAAAGTTGTTTTGAGATTTAGACCTCTAATATTAAAAAAATGCGTACATTTTATTTTATTTTTATTTTTTATAATATTCCATCC
The DNA here is from genome assembly GCA_936435175.1 of Glyphotaelius pellucidus. Classification (NCBI taxonomy): domain Eukaryota; kingdom Metazoa; phylum Arthropoda; class Insecta; order Trichoptera; family Limnephilidae; genus Glyphotaelius; species Glyphotaelius pellucidus. The sequence continues at coordinate 15,067,853 of OW386553.1, forward strand.
ATTCCCATGATATGAAGAAGATTGTTTTAACTCGACCATTTGGCAATTCATCTGTCTGTAAATTTGTTTGTTACATTCCGTTTCTGGTTGAAGATGGTCGCCATGATGGATATTGCCTTTTTATCCTGTCAGAGTTCACATAAAAGCGAGTAACTCGCCGCTTGACCTGCCGAAAATCGTTAACTTTCAAGTAGAGTACATTATTGCCCGCCGCCCGTTGCAAGATGACGGCGGTTGACGGGCTGCTACAAAGCAAAGTAAATATGCAAATTAAGCATATTGTAATGCTTAGAAGAGGTGAAATTTTAGAAGAGGTGGAAGAATGAATTAGTAAAATGAAAATAAATAAACTATAGACACGAAAAGGGATTAATAGCAATATTAATAAATAATTCTAGAGTTGCATCTTCGCTCCAAGATATTTCCGCGCGTCTACAAATAAACACTGCTAAAACGGCAGGCTTGCGCATGTTAGTGCGCAGGGACGCGTGGAGGGGATCGCTACTCACGGGAAAAATAGAACGAAATGGTTTGAATCGACTAAAGAGCTGACTAACCCACTCTACTAAAATTATGGTGTTCGGACGCGTTTAGTTACTACTATACTCTCCACTCGACTAAAATACTCGACCAATGCGAACGGCTCTTCAGCGTGTATCTTTCTAAAAGCTATTAAATCGGAAAATCACAATATTATTAAAGTTTGAAAAAACAATTATTGTCATTGAGGTGTGACTTTTCTTTGGACAAATTATTAATTCCTTATCTGAAAATTTTATTTTTTCACAAAATATATGGTTTATAATTAAGCAGGTAGGTGTTTATGTAGCTACTTACAAATCTTATGATTTCAGAAGAAATTTTAGTTTTGAGTTGTTAAATAGTTGAAGGTCTACTGTTCACAGAACTATTAGCTTAGAAATTGAATATTATATACTTTTTTCAGAGGAAGCCGCATCAACAGAAGTTTTGCAAGCTAGCTGTGCCGAATCTGTAAGCAGTACTGATAGCATCATTGCTTGCCGAAACGACCTGGAGGCGCAGGCGGCTGAACAAAGCATTAATATTATCGAACTCCAGGAGAACATAACTAAAGAGGAGCAAAGACATGGCATTCTAACGGTGACTAAATACATGCAATTATTTCAAAATCACATTTTATACTACTTAATGTCATGCTATTTTTCCAGTTTTGAGTTTCTTCACTGTAAAATGCTTTATATTTTTCAAGATGACAAATTCAAAAGTCTTAAACTTGCTTGAAATGGCTTTATCCTTGTGTGTAATGGAAATGTTGCTCGAAATGGCTTTAGCCATGTTTGGTGACCAAATCTGAATAGCCAGGTACTTTTCCACCTTCCCTTCTTCTTCCCCTCCCCACTACCTTCATTAACAAACCCCGTTTGGGGATGCCATAACGTCTGACTCCAGGCGTTTTTAAGCAGTTGGTACTCTTGACTCTGTTTACGTGAATCAAATATTTAAGTCGGGCCTTGTCAAGAGTCAAAATATTACAAGAGTATGCGTGAGATGATATTTGAATTTGAATGAAGCAAGATGCGTGTACGAAGTACCAAGACCGAGTTGTGTGGCGGTCTATCCCATCTGCCTATCCCGGTTATGTATCCATGGCTATGAAGATATTAATGGTGACAACTATAATTTGAATTGCATTGACCTAGATATTCTGGAACAAAAAGTTCTGCAAATTTCATGACTCAATCTCTCACCTATCTAGAGTTTTTGTTGCTTCTTTTACAATAATTTTTCACACTTAACAAAAAAAATGTACCCAGATTAAGCATATTTAAAGAAAGATGTAAAAATTAAATGCCTATGTAATGAAATAATATTAGAAATAAGCAACATGTAAATTAAACTGTAAAAATATGCATGTTTATATTAGACCTTATGAAGTGGAACCAACTAACCACCATGCTGTTTCTCTGCAGAGGTAGTCAGTGAGGACAGGCTGCCAAACAACTCGGCACGCACTCCTTGCCTCATTCACACATGTAAATCGTCCCATATTTGACTCTTGGCATGACCCGATTCAAGTATTGGGTTCACTTGATCATGCCATGTCTTCCTCAGGCGTCCCCGACTTCTACCATTCACATTCATTCATTTATTCCCAAACCAAATAAGTGTCCATTTCTTAATCTTACTCATTATACTTACTCAGCCTTGCAGTCTTTGCGAATCTCCAAATTTCTCACATAACGATACACGGTTTTATGTCAAAATTAAATTGTTTCAGAAAAGAAATGCAGCTGCTCTATTGAAGCTACGTAAAGAATTGCAACAGTCAGAAGTTAAGCGTAAAGATATTATGGACAATTATAAAAGAAGAGAGAACATGGCTACCCAAATAATAGAATAAAATTTTTATCATTGTTAAAATTGCTAACAAGAAACTTCAATAAATAAAAAGATTTTTTAAAAGAGCCAACCAACACTTAAGACAATACCGTACTTTATTGATAAAGCGATATTTTTTATTTTTGTCTTTAACACATTGATGGACACTTGTCAGAACACGCTGGAAAACAGAGATTTGTTGTAAGGCACATGCTGTCACATAACCGTGTTGTCATTTGACACATGCTGTCACACGACGTGTTGTCACATGACACGTGCTGTCACATGACCATGTGAAATCGGTGAAAATCAGTAAGTTATAAAAAATGTAAACCTTGTGTGTGACACCATTAAGTACCACCTCGCGTTGCGACACAAATAGACCAGCTGCATACCACTACAATACAAAACTTTACTTTCTGGTCCGCTGTGTCGTATCGCATCAATGGATTTTTTTTAAAATTTAATTAATTTTTTTTATTATTGTACAGCAAATATTCCAATAAGTGAATTTCAGTGAAAAATATTATGGCTTTAAAAAAATATGTTCATATAGACCAATAAACGCTGATTCTGAATATAAAAGTTTTATTAAATAATATTTAACATAGAGTTTTAAAAAATATATTAAAAAGTCCATTTTAAAACAGTTCATTAAAACACCCTGACAAGTTGGTATTATTGAATTTGTGAGGCGTGACGTCACCGCGTCCATAAAACGCTCCAATGCTGAAATTCAAAATGGCCGACGATGATCAGCTGATTCCAGTTGCCTACAAAATTCATACTTCGGTTGGTCATGATGACGTCACATTAGATTCGGTGGTTTTCGGGGATCTTGAAAAATTAAAACTTTGACATTTATTTTAACTATTAAAACTAACTATAAAAATAAAAATAAATATGCAGTTATTTAAGTTAGAAGGTCATTATTCATTTAAAAAAATTAAAAAATTGGACTGGAGTGCCTTATTATAGTACAATTTAGTCACAATTACGAGAACAGTCACCCACATCCAAATGGTTTACAATTTCATTTAACAGACCACTTTCCTAGTAATGCTGTGCTTTGCCAGGACGTCAGTTCTGACGTGCGGTACTTTGAACAGATAATGGTGTCGACTTCGGCAGTAGTGGTCTGGTACATATAAATCATAGCACCCCAAGAGGAATGGGCTACAGATGTAATTGTTCCAAATTTTGAAAGACATAATAGCTATACTTGCTTTCCTCCTGGTTTCCAGATTCACAGAAACAGTTTCCTCAAGTAAGTCAATACGGTGCACGAACCTTGGATAGGTTCCATGCGTCCGCGTATAGAGATACCTGAGGAATTTCTCCTATATATATTCCAACATATCAATGCACTTCCGGTGGTACAGTGCCCAATCATCGCTCCTGTACTCCAGCTTGCTTCTCAGTATACCATTGAACAATGCTAGCATTACTTCTTGGTTATTAACCTGCTACACGTCCTGATGATAAACCCAACAAGTTTGTAGCGTGACTGAGTAAGGTAGAGAATGTTAGTCCGGGATCAAAGACGACATCAAGATCCTTCATTACATGTGATAATGTTTCATCCAATGTATCTAGGAAAGTTAACTAACCAGTAAAGGAAATATCCGAATCCGTGGGCACGAATTTTCAATCCTACAAATGCAGGGGTCTTGCCCCTAGGGGTTAATTGATCAATGTTATATAATATATAAATGAGATATTATCATTATTACATCAATGAAATATTATTAATATTTATTAAACAAATGAATATTTATTATTATTTCTTACACGCATGTAAAGTTATAATTTTTTACTATATTATAGTTGCCTAATATATTTTAATATTCTAATTGCCACATTATCCGGTCATATTAATTTGGTCATATTTGGAAGATGTTATTGATTAAACAATGAGAATGCACTAATACCTACTTCTGCGGGTGCGTTTCTGTTTTGTTGGGTTGCTAATGTAAACAAAATACCAATAAATATATTTCTGTCAAAAACAATCACATAAATCTGTTGTAAAGGTACATTGTCTTTTATTATTCATTGGCACTTTTATGCATGAACCTAAAAGGCTTTTAGGTTCACGCTTACACAAGAGAAAAAAATCACCTACCATAAATAAATTTTCTAGTGTAGTAGGTAAGAACTTCCATTGTTGATTATTTCACCAAATAAATAATGCATTTGAATGTACATAGAATGGTTTTCTCCAATAATTTTTTTCACCTTATACAGATCTGTCATGATGTCTATTGTATAATGATCGATAATACAAAATCAAATAAAATAATACATGATCGAAAATATATCAAATAAACAAAAAATTATACTTAATGAGAAAGATATTTATATCTAATTGCTGAAAAGTCTTCAAATAACAATAAAATCATGGCAAACCGAGAATTTTTGAAAATGTTGGAACCCAAAGTGAAAATACCCAAAATGAAGCCTCCACCAGACATACACATGTTTGACAAACTACCCATCAAATTGCCGCCCCCATACAGTCAAAAAAAGGTAATCTTTAAAGGGAGATCTATCTACGTCATCCACTATTGCCCTAAAATCCGCCCATAAAAATCTTCCTTCTCACACGTCCTGCATGAAAATGAAATATGTAGACAGAATGTCTAATGTAATGGAGCCTGCTCTAAGAAGCTAGCAACATTGATCCCTGGTGCACCGGTGCACGTGTGTGAAACTCGATGCATATGAGCAGAACACCCATTCACATTTGATGCTGGCTTCATGATAGCGAGTCGTTTCTTCAACTCGTTTTTGTGTAAATTGACTCATATGTGGAATGAGCTACCGAAACCTTTTTTCCCTTCCTACAGCCCCCACTAAACCTGCCTTACAAAGCTGCTCAAGTGAGTGATGACATAGTTTCCCTATCTTTATATCTTTACAACAGGTGCACTCTTGTGAGGCGTCACATAAAAAAGGTTTATTTTGGAGTTTTCCCTTATATACCTACATAATTATTATTCGTTTTGTAGCTCATGAATTTGAATAAGTTACATCAATCAGTAGCTGTGTAAAAAATTGTTTTATGTTGTTTTTAGGCAAGGGAGAAAAAGATGAAAGAGTTCCTTAAAGAGAAAGCTTACGAAGTAAGAAGGACTGTGGAGAAAGCTCCCTTAAAACCATCTGATGTGGAGTTTTATCCAGAAGAAATTAAAGAGTATATGAAAAATCTACGGGAATGCGCAAACCTTCTCGAACCACCACCAATGCTTAAAGCTTGGGAAAACAAGATCCTGAAGATGGTTCCGAAAAAACTTAAAATTAAATTCCCCAAAACAGTTAATGAAATTCTCAACGAAAGTAAAGATGCATGGAACAAAAGTTTGCATGATTTAGCTGTTAAATCTAAAATCAGAGATGTTCCTGGAGTGGAAAGAATTCGTTATCAAGAAAAACCATTCAAATACGGTGGGAAAACTCCAAACTACGAAGCATTTTTAAAAACAAGGAAAAATCTGGCACAGAAGTTGTACACTGTTCATCCGTTTATTTGCTATATTCAAGTGAGCTCGGCAAAAATGTTTCCGCAATATTTATTGAATTTTGACATTTACCGAGGCAAGGGGATCATCGAGATGGATGTTTTAAAACAATCAATTGATGAAGATTTGTTGGAAGCTGAATCCATATTGACAACTATTTGGTATCCATTCATGGTGACTTGGTTGAAGGTACCCCGCTGCCTCAATGATGTGCCGCTGAAGAAAAGAATGCACCTGTTAAATTGTGCTTCTGTATCAATTGCAATGAAAATAACTGAGTTGATGCGAGCCTCAATAGATTACGTAATTGATATTATTGGAGAATCCCAACGTACACCGCAGATTATTATGGAATTAGACTTTGACAAAGACCTGATATTGATTCCTTCTTTTCTAGACATATCTGCTATGTATCACAGCGTAATAGATGCCATTGCTTCTGTAACTCAGGAACTTCTTCCTCTTGAACGTTGGCTTAATTTACCAACTAATTATGATTATTTACCTATTAAACTGAATGATTGGTCCTTGCAAGATAGCCACAAACGCCTACAAATAAGCTTGGACTGTGTTTTTCAACCTGTCAAAGAATATATGGAAAATGTCAAAGTTATGTACAGTGTTCTTTTTAGAGATTTCGATGCAGAAAATGTTATTATAGGGTACGGTGAAGAATTTGATGAATCGTGTGAAAGAATCAAAGATTTCCAGGATATGTTTGACGAATTATCGGCAGCAATGGCAAATGAATACTTCGATGTGGGTAGAGTTAATCAAGAAAAGATGATTGAAGGGCTAAAAGATTCCACTGTAAAATGTCAGGATGAAATATTGCATTTAATGTGTCTGGCTCATATGAAAGAAAACATGAGCATTTGTGCTGGATTTGAAGATATTGCAGCAAAAGCACTGGTCATTCCCACAACTGCAGCTGAACTAATTGAGAGTGGTTTATATTGCTTGCATGCCAAAACGGTTTTAATTATAGAGTTAACGGAACGAATCACAGAGTCTCTCATTATCTTGAGCAAATTGATTGAATTGACAGAACTTACACCCGAGCATGTCGAACTAAACAATAGAACTATTAATTGGTTGAAAGCGATTAAACCGATTTTGGATAAAAATGCAAGCAGCTTTGAAACATGCAAATTTGAAATGGAAGAAAATCTACTTGCGAAGACGGGCCAATTAAATAAAAGATTACTAGAGTTGATGCCATACCTACTGCTATTAGATGATATGGATGACATCAACAATACACTGTTTTACTTGGAAGATATCCGCAGAATGATTCATTGGCTAGACGACTGTGAGCGGAAGATGGCATGGATTAATCACGAAGAGAGTGTCTTTGGTTTTCCCATTTCCCAATATCCCGACTTGGATGAACTGAAGGGTTACATCATACCTTTTTATGAATTGATATATTTACTGCACAAGTGGAGGCGCAGCTACTACACTTGGATGGATGGTGTCTTTGAATACATTGATAATGCTTTAGTAGAGGAACAGCACGAAGAGTACTACAAAGAATTCTTGAAGCTCTCCAAGAATTTCAAAGTAAAAATAAAACAACAAATAGCAGAAAACAATGAAAGGAGATTCAAAGGATTTGTAGAAGACCCAGACCCTATGAATTTACCAGCTCCAATGAAACTATGTGCCCAGGCACTGAAAGAGTTAAAGGAATGGAGACCCAATGTCCAGGTTGTTAATATAATGTGTAATTCTGCCCTCCGTCAGCGGCACTGGGATGAGATGTCAGAAATTGCAGGCTTTGATCTAACACCCGATGCAGGAACTACTATTAGAAAAATTATAGCTTTGAATCTTTGGGACGATATGGAGCAGTATGAAATTATTAGTATGGGTGCTTGCAAAGAGTTGGCTCTCATCACAGGTCTGGAAAAAATGCAGTCTGAATGGGTAAATGTTAATTTCAAAACTAATCCCTACAAAGATACCGGTATCCAAATATTAACTGCATTAGATGACATACAAGCCATTTTAGATGATCACATTGTTAAAACAATCGGAATGAGAGGTTCTGCATTTGTAAAACCATTTGAAACAGAAGTAAAGGCCTGGTACGAAAAATTAAATAGAATCAATTCTTCAATAGATGAATGGGGAAAAGTACAGAGTCAATGGCTTTATCTACTGCCAATTTTCTCATCGAAAGACATCATAGCTCAGATGCCCGAAGAAGGAATCATGTTTCAAGAAGTAGACGGTACATATAGACGCTATATGGCCATTGTAGCAAAGAATCCTAAAGTTCTTGAGACAGCAGGAGGTTTTGGTCTATTAGAAGGGATGAGAACAGCCAATGGTTTGCTTGAAAAGATTAACGAAGGGGTAAACAATTATTTGGAGAAGAAAAGATTGTTTTTCCCCCGATTCTTCTTCTTATCTAACGATGAAATTTTGGAAATTTTATCAGAAACTAAAAATCCTTTACGAGTACAGCCACATCTAAAGAAGTGTTTTGAAGGTATTAACAAACTGGAATTTGATTCGGAATTGAATATTTTATCAATGATAAGTAAGGAAGACGAGAAGGTGGAACTTTGTGAACAGATATCCACAGCTGCGGCGAGGGGTTCAGTGGAGAAGTGGTTGGTACAAGTAGAAGAACAAATGATACGGGCCGTTCGGACAGAAATTGAACTCAGCTACTCCGAATATCCTACCATAACTCGGGAAGAATGGATTACTATATGGGAAGGAATGGTTGTTTTATGCGTCTCCCAAATTTATTGGGCCCAAGACATTCACAGTTGCTTGAAGACACATAAATTGAATGAGCTAATTAAATTTTCTGCAACATTGCTCAAGCAGCTCAATAGTATTGTAACTTTGGTGAGATCTCCAAAACTCACAAATTTAGCAAGAATTTCCATTAAAGCATTGATTGTCATAGATGTACATGCCAAAGATGTTGTTCAAGAATTGGTCGATAAAGAAGTGATAGAAGAAACAGATTTTAACTGGCTAGCACAGTTACGGTATTACTGGGAGAATGAAGATGTGGCTGTTAAAATAATAAATGCAGTGGTGAGGTTTGCGTATGAATATCTGGGTAACTCTGACCGTCTAGTGATAACACCACTGACGGATCGTTGCTACCGAACTCTCATAGGAGCTTACTACCTTCACCTGAATGGCGCACCCGAAGGACCCGCAGGAACGGGGAAGACAGAGACCACCAAGGATCTGGCAAAGGCTCTCGCAGTTCAATGTGTGGTCTTCAACTGTTCCGACGGCCTGGATTATAAGGCCATGGGAAAATTCTTTAAGGGGTTGGCTTCGTCCGGAGCTTGGGCGTGTTTTGATGAGTTCAACAGAATAGAAGTGGATGTGTTGTCTGTAGTTGCCCAGCAAATCCTCTGTATAGTACAAGCAGTGCGTCAACATGCAGAGACTTTCTTATTTGAAGGCACAGTGCTGAAGTTGAATCCGGCTTGCTATGTTTGCATTACTATGAATCCTGGCTACGCAGGAAGGTCTGAGTTGCCAGATAATCTCAAAGTGCTGTTTCGCACTGTAGCCATGATGGTGCCAGATTATGCCATGATAGGGGAGATTTCTCTTTACTCTTATGGATTCATTGATGCCAGAAATTTAGCCGTAAAAATTGTGACCACATATCGTTTATGTTCTGAACAATTGTCTTCTCAGAATCATTACGATTATGGAATGCGCGCTGTAAAAACTGTACTTTCAGCATGTGGCAATATAAAGAAAAAATTCCCCGATGAAAATGAAGGTTTATTGTTGCTTCGCTGTCTAACAGATGTGAACTTGCCAAAGTTTTTGTCTTTTGATGTTCCACTTTTTCAAGGCATAATTTCGGACATTTTCCCAGGAGTTTCTCTACCCGATCCAGACTATGCAAAGTTGATAGACTCCTCGGAACAAGTCTGTAAAAATTTGAATCTAGTACCGACAGAGTCATTTATGTTGAAAATAATACAAACGTTTGAGATGCTGATTGTTAGACATGGGTTCATGTTGGTAGGTGATCCATTTTCTGGTAAGACGTGTACACTTCAAACTTTAGCTGATGCCTTTTATTTATTCAGTGATCATAAATTTTTTACTCTGTACAGAGTTATTAATCCAAAGGCCGTGACCATTGGACAATTGTATGGAGCTTTCGATCCGGTGTCTTATGAGTGGACAGACGGAGTTGTAGCCACGACCTTCAGGGAATATGCAACGATGGATGATAATAATAAAAAGTGGATAATCTTCGATGGTCCTGTGGATGCTGTGTGGATAGAGAATATGAATACTGTTCTAGATGATAACAAGAAGCTGTGTCTCACATCTGGAGAAGTGATAGCCATGTCAGATACAATGTCGATGATATTTGAAGTGATGGATCTGTCGCAAGCTTCTCCGGCTACCGTGTCTCGCTGTGGGATGATTTACATGGAATCTGCTACCTTGGGGCCCATGCCCTTTGTCAAATCCTGGATTAACAAGTGTAATCCGTACTGGAAAGAAGACCATGAATTACTTTTGTATGATGTGTGTGAATGGCTCTTCCCTCCAACTCTAACATTTGTGAGAAAGTTTTGCCAGCAGATGGTTAGTGGAGGGGAAATTAACCTGGTGATGACCACCCTACGTCTCATAGAAATGTTAATGGATGATGCTATTGAGGGAGAGGAAGACTCTCGGTACATCAAGACTTGGCTTCAAGCTTCATTCATCTTCTCTGTTTGCTGGGGTATAGGTGGCCTTCTCACCACAGATTCCAAAGAAAAGTTTGAAGAATATTACAGAGAGTTTTGGAGAGGAGAGATACCTATCCCCGAAAGCATGGAAAAGATCGACGTGTCCATACCAACTGAAGGGACATTTTACGATTATGTGTACCAGTACAAGCAAAAAGGTTGTTGGAAACCTTGGAGTGAGATATTGAAAAATGCTAAATTAATAGAGACAATCAATTTGCAACAGACTGTTATTCCCACATTAGACACAGCAAAATATTTATTCCTCTTAGATTTACACGTTCGATATAAAAAACCTTGGCTCATTATTGGGCCCACTGGAACTGGAAAAAGTTTCTACATCCAGAATTATATGATGACACAACTATCTTTAGATCATTACATGCCTATATTTATTACATTCACTACCACAACATCGGCTAATCAAACCCAAGATTTGGTAATTACTAAATTACTCAAAAGAAAAAACAATATTTATGGTCCCCCGAAAGGAAGCCTCGCTGTAATTTTTGTAGATGATATGAATATGCCGGCTAAAGAAGTATACGGGGCGCAACCGGCCATTGAGATTTTACGCCAATATTTTGATCACAAACACTGGTATAATTTAAAAACTACAGAGAAGATTTTGATTTTGGATGTACTATTGGTGGCAGCCATTGGCCCAGTAGGAGGAAGTAAACAATTGATATATGCAAGGCTTTTACGTCATTATAGTATGGTTGCCATCAATGAATTCTCTGATGAAACCATGACTAGGATATTCACAAATGTTCTTCAAATAGCCTTGAGACGAAACGGCTTTGGTAATGACGCAATGCCGTCTATCATGGCAATAGTGGCCGCTACTATGGACATGTATCAGTCGGCCATGAGAGATTTGCGTCCCACTCCTGCTAAATCCCATTACATATTCAATCTGCGAGATTATGCCAGAGTCATACAAGGTTGTTCACTTATAAAGAAGGATTCAGTGGATAATAAAAAGGTCTTCATTAAACTGTGGGTACACGAAATACTTCGAGTATTCTACGACAGACTTACAGATGATGAAGATAGAGCTTGGCTTTTTAAAAAACTGCAGAAGTTGACGAGAGACTACTTCAAAGAGTTCTTTGATGCTGCTCTTGATAATTATTTAAATGATCAAGGGGTAGTAACAGAGGAAACCCTCAGAGGTTTGATGTTTGGAACCTATTTTGATCCAGATGCTTTAGACGATGAGAAAAAGTATGAAGAAATACCCAGTATTGAGGCATTTCACAAAAAAGGAATTGACTCACTAGAAGAGTTTAATTCAATGAGTAAAACTAAAATGAACATAGTATTGTTTCAATACGCATTAGAACATTTATCCAAGATTTGTAGAATATTTTCAATGCCAGGAGGAAGCGCTCTATTGGTGGGAGTAGGAGGCTCGGGAAGACAATCCTTGGCAAGACTGGCCGGCAGCATGACAGGTAAAATCATGTTCCAACCGGAGATAACCAAGAGCTACGGGCTTCGGGACTGGAGGGAAGATATTAAGAAAGTGCTCAGGCAATCTGGCGGCTTGGGTAAAGAAACTAGCTTCTTATTCACTGAGGGACAGATTCAGGAAGAAACCTTCATTCAAAACATTGATAGCTTACTCAACTCGGGTGAGATTCCTAACTTGTACGAATTGGATGAAAAACAAGAAATCTTAGAACTTGTGAGATTAGCTGCTCAAGGAGGAAATAGAAATTTGGATGTGAGCGCTTTGGAAGTGTTTGCATTTTTCATTGCAAGATGCAAAGCAAAGCTTCACATAGCTTTGTGTTTTAGTCCCATAGGAAGCTCATTCCGCAATAGGTTAAGACTGTATCCGTCATTAGTAAATTGTTGTACTATTGATTGGTTTGAGAGCTGGCCAGAGGATGCCCTAGAAAAAGTAGCTAATCACTATATGAATGATGTCAATTTAACCGATCAGATTAAAACCTCATGTGTTGTGGCATGTAAATATTTTCATGTAGATGCTCGTAGAATATCAGATGAATTTTTCGCTTTGTTTTCAAAAAAGACTTACGTTACCTCAGCCTCCTACCTTGATTTGATAAAGTCATTCACTAAGTTGACTAATAAAAAGCAAAAAGAATTACGTGCCGCTAAACAAAGATATGTTAATGGTCTGGATAAACTAAATTTAGCCGCAGAAGCAGTGGCAATTATGCAGCGTGATTTGAATGCACTTAAACCACAACTCATAATAATGGCTGCCAAAGGAGCAGAAATGATGGCAGAAATAGAGAAAGAAACCATAGAAGCGGACAAAGCTACAGTTCAAGTGCGAGAGGATACTAAAGTGGCAAATCTACAAGCGGCAGATGCTCAAGTTCTGAAGAAAGATTGTGAAGCTGATTTGGCTTTAGCTATTCCTATCCTTGAAGACGCAATAGCAGCTTTAAATACATTGAAACCTGCAGATATCACGTTGGTCAAGTCAATGAAGAATCCTCCTGCTGCTGTTAAACTGGTGATGGCCGCAGTTTGCGTCATGAAAAACATTCCTCCTGATAAAATACCTGATCCAGATAACCCAGGGAAAAAGATTTTTGACTACTGGGGTCCGAGTAAGAAATTATTAGGTGATATGGCTTTTCTGCCTAATTTGAAAGAGTTTGACAAAGACAATATTCCCGTAGCAACTATGGTCAAGATCAGAAAGGAATACCTACCTCATAAAGATTTTAAACCCCATATCATTGCTAAAGCTTCTACCGCGGCTGAAGGTTTATGTAAGTGGGTAATTGCAATGGACATGTACGACGCTGTGGCCAAAGTTGTAGCTCCTAAAAAAGCCAAACTTCAAGCTGCAGAGGATGAGTTTGCTGCAACAATGGCCATTTTGGATGAAAAAAAAGCGATGGTGGCCAGGCTTGAGCAAAAAGTTGCAGATTTAAACTTGGCCCTGGAAGAGGCTAATGCTAAAAAACAGATGCTTGAAGATGAAGTTGAATTATGCATCAACAAATTGTACCGAGCTGAAAAGTTAATTGGTGGTTTAGGCGGAGAAAAGCACAGATGGACGGCAGCTGCCGAGAATTTACAAGTTCTTTATGACAATTTAGCAGGAGATATACTTTTGTCTTGCGGTATTATAGCCTACCTTGCTCCCTTTACTATGCCTTTTAGAATTGCCACAATCTCAGATTGGAAAAATATTACTAAAAAGTTGAATATTCCCTTTTCAGAAGATTATGTGTTTGCTAAAGTATTGGGAACAGATATAAAAATACAAAACTGGTATATAGCCGGGCTCCCGAGAGATCAAATATCAACAGATAATGCCATTATTCAAGACACGTCTATCCGCTGGTCTCTTCTTGTGGATCCGCAAGGGCAAGCCAATAAATGGATAAAACGAATGGAAAAGGCCAACGACTTATCAGTGACCAAACTAACTGATCCCAATTACATGAAAATCTTAGAACCATCTTTAGAATATGGAATGCCAGCATTGATTGAAAACATTTTGGAAGAACTTGAAGCGCCATTGGATCCAATACTGATGAAAAATACATATATTCAGGGAGGTAAAGCTTTTATAGCTCTGGGTGAAAATGTCATAGAATATAGTCCTAAATTTCGGTTGTATATGACAACGAAACTCAGGAATCCCCATTACCTTCCCGAAGTCTTCAATAAAGTAACACTTATAAACTTTGCTTTGACAGTTGATGGGTTAGAAGACCAACTGCTCGGTATAGTAGTGGCAAAGGAAAGACCCGATTTACAGGAGAAACGAGAGAAGCTTATTGTGGAAAGTGCTGAAAATAATACAGCCTTAAAAAATGTTGAAGATAGTATTTTGAGAACTTTACAAGAATCCAAGGGTGATATTTTAGAAGATGAAGCAGCGATAGAAATTCTTGACTCTTCGAAAATCTTATCTGATGATATTTTAATTCGACAAGAAGCCACTAAAGAGACAGAAGCCATGATTGAAGAGTTTCGCTTGCAATACAGACCCATCGCTACGCATTCTGCTGTTATATACTATTGTGTCACCGATTTGCCCAATGTAGACCCTATGTATCAATATTCTCTGGTTTGGTTCATCAACCTTTACGTTCTCTCCATTGAAACGGCAAATAAATCCAAGATTTTAGAAAAGAGACTCAAATTTCTGCGGGATGCCTTTACATATAATTTATATTGTAATGTTTGCAGATCTCTGTTTGAAAAAGATAAGTTAATGTTCTCATTCTTATTGTGTTCAAAAATAATGCTAGCTACACACGCAATAGATCTTGCTGAATTTAACTTTTTATTAACTGGAGGAATATCTGTTGACAATCCATTTCCAAATCCAACAACTTGGCTTTCTGCAAAGTCTTGGGATGAAATATGTTGTTCATCCGAACTTCCCGCTTTCAAAAAATTTAGACAGTCTTTTACAGAGACTATTAAAATCTGGCAGAAAATTTATGATTCTATCAACCCTCATACTGAGAAATTACCTAATCCATGGAATGATTTACTGACTGATTTTCAAAGGTTGATCATCGTACGATGCTTGCGACCGGACAAATTAATAGAAGCAATTACAAGCTTTGTTGAAAAAATGTTAGGCACAGAATTCGTGTCTCCACCCCCATTCGATATAAAGAAATCTTATAATGATTCAAACTGTCTTGTGCCATTGATTTTCATACTATCTCCTGGAGCAGATCCAATGGGCGCTCTTTGGAAATTTTGTGAGAGAATGGGTTATGATAATAAATTCTACTCGATATCTCTAGGCCAAGGACAAGGGCCAATAGCTCAAGCCATGATTGAACAGGCCCAAATAGAAGGTGGCTGGGTGTGCTTACAAAACTGTCATCTTGCGGCCAAATGGCTTCCTGTTCTTGAAATGATCTGTGAAAAATTTGATTTAACTAACACTGATTTGAACTTTAGGTTATGGTTGACAAGTTATCCCTCGGCTGATTTCCCACAGTCGGTTTTACAAGTCGGAGTCAAAATGACAAATGAACCTCCCACTGGCCTTCAGAATAACTTACGCAGATCTTATTTATCTGAACCATTAAAGGAACAGGAGTTCTACGAGGGATGCCCTGGGAAAGAAAAGACATTCACTAAACTTCTCTACGGAGTGTGCTTTTTCCACGCTGTTGTACAAGAAAGAAGGAAGTTTGGCCCATTAGGTTGGAATATTCCATATGGCTTCAATGAGTCTGATTTCCAAATATCCGTAATGCAACTCCAAATGTTTTTAAACCAATATGAAGAGACCCCTTACACAGCCATCTCTTACTTGACCGGAGAATGTAATTATGGAGGTAGGGTAACAGATGATTGGGATAGAAGACTTATTGTAACAATATTGAAGAATTTCGTCAACGCAGACATGATACAAAATGCAAACTATACATTTTGTGCTATCAGCCCTCAATACGGTTTACCAAGGCGCTGTGAATATCAGGATTATTTAAAGCATATAGACGCTATCCCGGCCATTACACCACCTGAAGTGTTAGGTTTACACATGAATGCAGGCATATCCCGAGACTATTCTGACTCCATGGCCCTAACAGGCACTCTTTTACTAGTCCAAGGTGGAACAGGAGGAGGGTCTTCTGGCGGAAGCTCTGATATATTGCTTTCTCACTTGTGCTCGGATATCTTAGCTAAATTGGCACCTCCGTTTGATTTAGAAGAGGCTAAAGAAAAATTTCCTGTTAGCTATACGGAATCTATGAATACTGTTCTTGTTCAAGAAATGGAGAGGTTCAACAAATTAGGTGCTGAAATAAGATCATCATTAGTGAATCTTCAAAAGGCTATAAAGGGTTTGATTGTGATGTCCCCACAGCTAGAAACCCAAGCAAATGCTATGTTAATCAGTAAAATACCAGTAAACTGGACAAAGGTATCGTATCCTAGTTTGAAACCATTAGCTAGTTATGTTTTAGATTTTGTAGAACGGGTTAGGATTTTACAATCTTGGTTTGATTATGGAAAACCCGCTGCATTCTGGCTGTCCGGTTTCTTTTTCACCCAAGCGTTTTTGACTGGCGGTATGCAGAACTATGCGAGGTGGAAAAGAATACCAATTGACACTCTCATATTTGATTGTGAAGTTCTCAAGCCCAAAGCCAAAGTGGAGGGTTCTAGGGAATGCATCTTTGTTTATGGACCGTTCATCGATGGGGCTAGATGGAATGCCCAAGCGCATATTGTGGATGAACAGTTACCCAAAATATTGAATGAGCCTATCCCTTACCTGAAATTCTTCCCTGTGAAGAAAGTAGACTTTAGTGAAGGTACCAAATATAGATGCCCGCTGTATAAGACCGTTGAGAGGAGGGGAATTTTAGCTACTACGGGGCACTCTTCTAATTTTGTTTTGTCATTAATGTTGCCATCTGCTGAGCCCCCATCACATTGGGTGAAAAGGAGCGCGGCACTTATTTTACAATTGAGTGATTAAATCTTCCTATGTTTCTCCTGAATATATTTTATTTATTGACTTTTTTCCAATAATGTGACTTGTCTTAGGGTAATTTATTTAACAGATGTGTTTTTTACCTACCGTTTTACTGCAGTTGAATTGACAATTAAAATCAATAAATAATTGCTTGAAAAATAAAAAAATCTTTTTTTCCTCTACCTATATCCCTACGCATTATTAAATATTTTTTAGATAGTTTAGCTCGACACACAAAAAGTTTTAAAACACAGTGTAGATTGAACAAAAATTAACTTATTTTTATTTGAACACCGCAACCGTCGTGTAAACATAGTTGTGATGAGAAAACAAATAGATTGTTTCTCATCACTTCTATGTCAATTGTCAAATCTTCCCGATGAGAAACCAGCCTGTAAGCTTAAAAGGAGGTCATATTAAATTCTCTCCGCATCAATGGAATATTAACTCTTTTGTCGCCTGAACGATTGCTATAATTTATTATCAAATATTTATGTACAAGGTTATTGTTAAAAAAAAATAATGCCACCCCATCATTTTCAATAAGATTTTATATGTTGCAATAATTGTTAAATTAATTGTCATTTGGTCAGCGCTCATTAGTTGATTTTTTAAAGTGTCTTTTCTTGGCTGGACGGGCCCCGCACTGGCTTGCATATTCGCAGGATGGTTCCGGACCTATGCCAGTGTACTACCTAGCCTATTGCTGTTTTCACGTGCTGAATGCAGGCTGTCAGCATCGCCAATCGGCAATGTCAAAATATATTTTCTTTTCGTACCGGAATTTTGAACCAAAAAATATTCTGTAAATATTCGATTGGCAACAAAATAATTGATCAGATAAGAGTTTTTGCTTTTCTTTAAATATATTTCTTTTACGTTAGCTCCACAAGAGGCCCTGAGTAAAATAATTCCCCTCATGACCTATGTCATCTTTGGGGATGCGGTGTGGAGGGTCTTTTGAGGAAAGGAAAGAGAGGATGTTCTGGGAAGGAAAAAGTGTGAGGAGTGGGTGCGAATCTGGAGGTCAGCATTTTCAGGAGTGACGGAAGTATGAATCCATCCCTCTCACTGTGATGCAAGGCGATGTTCCAAGAGAGCCCTGCTGGAGAGATCCAAAAGTTTCCCTCAAGCAGTCTTTGCCGATCCGGTCTGCAGCTAGTGGGCAGATGCATATACCCCCAAGACCACCCCAGATAACCTCACCCCATGAACTAGGCACCCCTGCTAAGTCACCAAAGTTGCGAACCATTTGAGGTGACCTATGACAAAAGTATTAGTTGTCCAATAGATGGTTCCCGGGGCGGCGGTACCCATACCTGCCTCACAAATTGAAATTAAAAACTTCTAAACTTCCCTCGAGTGTGTAAAGTTATTGGCGAATTTATTTTGTTATTTCATTCGAATCCGCCAGGAAATCAATCCTGGAAATCCCGTTGGACGCGAAATCCTCCCGTTTTGAGGGCACTCCAATCCGCCAGATACGATGGGAAATTATACAAGATGGCAACACTGGTTTCTGTTACCAGAGATTGATGTGGAACCGGTTCTTTATCCAGCTACTTTTGAAACTGATTCATCCGAGAAGAACAAATTACTACCAAAAAATTCGCATCCTGGAGGAGAGGGGGTGGCTAGAAAAGGGAACCGGTTCCTCGAAAATTCAAAATATTTCGTCGCTTTTTTACAATTATTTTTGATAAATTTTCCAAAAGGAAGCAGCTCCAAAAAGCGGTTCCTCAGATAAATAATAGCACCCCCACACGTACACTTCGGAGCGCGCCACTTCTGACCGCCGCGCAGAAAAGTAAAAACCAAAAGCAAGAAAACGGTTTACAGCACTTCACTCTGAGACTTCTCTAAGCGGCCGCTTGTGATGCGCTCCGAAGTACACGTGTAGGGGTGCTATTATTTATCTGAGGCACCGCTAATTATATACGGCTTCAGTGACAGCAAAGGAACCGGTACCTAACCGGGACAGGAATATTGACCATCTCTAGTGTTTGCCGGCTTCGTACAATTTGACGTTTGACGATTTGACAGTTAGTAAAAATATCACTAATTTTTTGTTAGAATCAGCGTTACTATGAGTAATATTTTGGAATTAAAGGATTCAAGAGCGGTACCAGATATTGTACATGAATATTCCACGTCCTTGAGAGACGGATACGTCCCTTTGGTCATCGATAATGGTAATTATCCTTGGTGCAATATTCTGAAACTCAAATAACCTAAAATTTTTTGATTGCTAACAGATTGAATACAAAAACAGTGAAGCTAGTTCCAAAAACATTACCGAGAGTTTTTTTGTGTGAATAAAATGTCCGATTAGTTTCAATAACACTTTTCATGAAAGTGTGCATATTATATACATGAAAATTGTTCAACAACCCAATCCTATAAGAGAGAGGCGTTTGAAATTTATCACCATATCTGTAGGTTGTAGGTAAGTGTTATGTAGAAACACTTCTCTGCTAACTCGAAATATGGTTAAGTTATTGCAAAATTACTTTTAATTATTATATGATTGGGACTCCCATGCAAGAAAACCTAGATATTTTACCATCTATAGGAAAAGCGAGTCATATTTACCACCCCTGAGGGAAGGTTCTAGAGCATGCAAAGTTACCGAGAAATCACATTACCGGTAAATCGAAAAACGTGTGATTATGACAGTAGTGTGTATGTGAATACCTTTTTTAATTAGCACCACACAGGAGGCCCTGAGAAAAATAATTTCCCTCGGGACATATGTCATCTTTGGGGATGCTGTGTGGAGGGTCTTTTTCGGGAAAGGAAGGAGAGGAAGTTCTGGGAAGGAAAAAGGTAAGAGGGGTGGGTAGGAATCTAGGGTTCAGTGTGTCCAGGTCATCCGCCGCCAGATCTAGACAAACCTCACCCCATGAACCCGGGCACCCCTGCTAAGGCACCAAACGTAGTGAACCACTTGGGGTGACCTATGGCTGGTTATGGTTGGTTATCCAATAAATGGTTCCCGGGGCGGCGGTACCCATTCCCGCCTCCCAAATTGATGTATTATAACCCAATCTAATAAGCTAACAATCCAGAGGCGCATATCATCCAATTCCAAAAAAAATTACCAAATGTTTTTATAATTTGCACAAATTTTTAGAATTAAGTAGGTTCTCTGGCAATTTTTCTTTTTTTAATTAAACCCAAACTACGAACCTATTTTTTATTTATAATATTTAAAAAAATGAATTACATTTACATATATATTTTACAAAAATATTATAGGGCTATTAAAGGGCTTTATTAGTATACTAGCTATTAGTATATTATGTATATCGTCCCTTAGCTTACAACACCGCTCAAGTCGAAAATTGGCAGTTTTTACGTTTTAATGCCTTTAGATGGAGCTGCTCATTCTCAATGAGCAGCTCCATCTAAAGGCATTAAAACGGCATTAAATACGGCCATCTAAAGGCATTAAATCTATATCATGTGACCATTGGTCACATGATATAGATTTCAGTCAATCAGAAGCCGTAATTCGAAAAGTAGTGACAGCGCGCAAGTCGGTTGCCCTACAAACATCGCACAGTTTTTTTTGTCTCCTGTAAAGTTGGTAAAAATGACTTATGCGGTGTTGTAAGCTAAGGGACGATATACCTTTTCAGAAAAGAGGAGCTGTGCCTAATAAAGGAGCCACGACTTTTACTTTGAGAGCGAATTGAATTCTCCCGAATGTTTGTATGAAATATTTACATAATAATTACAATAATCTCCACCAATTGAATTGCACTGCGTTATTGACAAATCTGAGCAAATAAATAAAGTTAAATTAAAAAAAAAACTTATAAAAAATGTATATTTTCCCTCCCTTCCCTCCCTCCACACAGCATCTTCAAAGATGACATAGGCCCTGAGGGAAATTATTTTACTCAGGGCCTCCTGTGTGGAGTTAATGTAAAAAAATATATATATCCATACTAATATTATAAATGCGAAACTGCTCGAGTTCGTTTATGACCTTTTCACGCATTAACCAATAAAAAGACTTTAAAAATTCATTCACCAATAGAAAGCTAAATTATATGCGAAAACTATAGTCTGTATATGATGGCAAGCTCTGGCGTTATGAAATTAAAAATATTAATAAATTATATTTGGTATACGTTTTCTGTCGCTAACAAAAGCGAGTTTCTGCTAACGTCAGAAAAAATCGTTTCCATGGAAACGATGTTGGTATATTTGTGGACTCTAAGCTGGTAGGTACTCACCCCCTGGTCAGCTACTGCTCCAGAAAATTCAAATATTAGAATATGTTTTGTTTTTTTTGGACAAGCTTCTGTTCTGGAATAAATGTCAGATAAGAGTTCCTACATTAAAAATATAACGATTATAAAGACTGAATAATAAATAGTGTAATTTTTTATTATATTAACAAACTTCCAAATATTTAATTAAAAATAAACATCCGAAATGTTTGTAAGCGCATAAATTCCGAACGAATGAACAAAATTGGATAATTCTTTTTTTCTTTGAGCAATAGCTTTATGAAATTTAGATGGCAGGCGAGATGTTTGGAAACTGAATGTGAGGGAATGAATGTATGGAATGCGGGAGGGGGTGGGGGTGGAGAGGAGGGGGGGATAATTGATAAGTGCAAGCGCTACAGTAATTTCCCGTAATACCATGCGAGCGAAGCCGCGGGGAAAAGCTAGTATATATATATATATTATACATATATTTTTTTAATAAGTTTTTTTTTTAAATTTAACTTTATTTATTTGCTCAGATTTGTCAATAACGCAGTGCAATTCAATTGGTGGAGATTATTGTAATTTTTTATGGCTTGGTAAATGTGGTGGTTTTGCATTTGGGTTGTTTCAAAATAAGGTGTTATTTTCGTTTTCATTTCTCGCATGTACAACATTTGGCACTGGAAATATTACAGAAAAAGAAAAGTCCTTTCTGAAAATTCTGGCATCTCTTTAAAGAGGTCGGCGAAAGTTACTTTTGCCTTCTCACAAATAATGTTTTCGTTAATCGTTGAGACTACTGCTGCGTGATATTCTCTTCTTTCGCTCTATCGACCACTACAACACGGGCGTGTGCCTAGCATGTGTGAAGGTGGTCGAAAAATCATAAAATTCATGTAACAAAATTTTAATGAATAAAGAAAACTTAAAAAAAAAAAAAAAAACTTCATTTCCTTTGAAGCATCTATCTCCTTAATCTTGTCCTTGTCCTTGGGGATAGTGCAAAGCATGCTAGATCAGCCATGCTCACACCTCATTCTCGCTTTTCAATGATTTTACGTTTCATTTCTACGTATCCCGACGATACGGTACTAATAATTAGTGAAAAAACTTGGGAAAATGTAACATTTAAAGCCACCGAAGACATAAATATTCTTAAGAATTTCTTCAAAGTTAATTTACTATCGCTAAATAGTGATTTATTTATTTATTTAAGGAACATTAACAGTCTTAGTAATACAATAAACATAAGAGGATGATAAAAAACAGACCAATTATTAATGTTCACAGATAGGTATTTAGAAACAAGACTAACTTAATATAAACTAGAATATTTAAAAAAATAATAAGAGTACAAATGTGAATTCAACAAATGGTAAACTAATACACAACATTAAAATAAGTGTGATTATAACTGAAATAGACTGCAAAATAGGGATTTGGGTTGGGAAGGGTAAGGGGAGGAGAGGGATAAGGGAAAGTTGCCACGCAAGTAATATAAAAATATTAGATACAATTAATTCATGTGTTATTCGCACCTAGAATGTTATACAGTGAAGTTCTGTAGCGACAGTAACTAAAATAGTGTAGTGATAAAACATTTGTAATTCCATTCGCAATACTCAAAAATGATACCCCTAAAAACTTTGTTATTATCATCCATGGTAACTCCAAAACACATAATAAAAATGATTATATCTCAAACTGCACAATACTAAAAACAACAAACACAATAAAATATTTAGGAGTAATTATCAATAAAAATTTGAAATGGAAGGAACAAATATATCAAGTTGTAAAAAAAAATTTTAAAATGATGTGTATATTTTTAAGAATCAGAAATTTTTGTCTATAAAAAAACCTATTTAATATGTGACGCTTTGGTTCAATCAACTTTACAATATGCTATAACTTTACAATAGTTTTTTTTTTCTCTTATGGCTGTCTTTTTGTGCGGTTTTTCTCCGGGGACATTTTTGCAAGGGTTATTAAACTTTGCACAAAAAAATCACAAACAATGTCTGAACCCAAGTTTGGAAACCTTCCGAAAGCTTGTGTGATCACAAGCGACACCAACAAGCTATCGGAACGTGTGCTAAACACAGACTGATATAGCACTGGTGCAAGTCCCAGCGCACAAGCGAGTGACGTGAATTGGAGATTTCCCTCATTATTTTTATTCCCACAGTTTTTTTATTAAGTTATTATGCCCATAATGTGAATTAAGCGAGGTTCCACTGTACATTCGGTTGGGTTGTATAAATATTTTTACATTATATTTGGAGCTGGCAGTAAAACGGCTCCAGATAACACAAAATAGGTACCTTTTTATTTTTGAAGACTGTTTTTTTGTAAGCCTGTAATTATGTAGAGTTTTTGATTTTATTTTAGGATCTTATCAGTGCCGAGCTGGCTGGGCCACATTGCTGGATCCCTTGCTAATTTTTAAGAATCTCATTGCCAAGCCCAGAAAGGAGCGAGGAAAGAAAGATGGAGACCCTCCCACAACCCCTCCAATACAAATTGGAAATGACATTATCAATATTGAAGCCGTACGGTAAATAAAAACTGCATTTTTTTTTAAGGGTGAAAGGTTTCCAAAGTATGCAACTCTTTTTAAGAAGGGAATTTGTTTAAACACTGAATCTACTGCGTAGGTTTCCATAGTAATGAGTCACAACCTCAAATGGGGTCGCAAAAGGTTTTCTGTGGGGTCGCTGCTCCAAACAGTAAAAATAAAGATTTTATAGTAATAATATTCTGTGTTAATCTATAATCTGGATACAACCTGCTGTTTACGAAAAGTAACATTGCTGCGAATATTCATCTGTGAATCTCTGTTCACATACAGCATACGAATTGCCCTAGCTTAGACAAGCATATACGGCGTGTGGGTCTCGACTATGGAGTTCTCCAGAAGCCGAGCCCTTGGAACAACAGGTTCCATCTACCATTTGCATGAAACTGAAATATTGAGGTTCAATGTTTGAATCCCGAATTAAATAATAAAAATTGACTTTTATGTTAAGGTGAATATGAAGAATGTAGTGTGTGTTTAAGAATATGGTAAATGAAACCTTGTTTCCCAAGGGCATGAGCATGTATAAATAGTTGGTAATTAAAAAAAATCATGTCTACTAATAAGTAAAAATGTGTGCATTGAAAAAATAAATCATTTAGTTTTATTTATTAATTGTTTACCCGATCCAGCCCTTGTCCAGCAAATATAAGTCGTCATTGTATTGGTTTAATGAAATGTCTCGAAGAAATGTATTCAAATTACGGCAACACTTTTGTGTACACCTTAACAGTCTTCGCTGGTTTTGCGTAGGTCTTTAGGAGCTTACGAAGATCGAGGCCACATTATTGTTCATCTAGTTGGGTTGTTAAGCTCATCTCCATAATATATTGGCTGATAAATAAACAAGTTACATCATACTGTTTGAGCAATAACTTTTTGCTCTATTTTATGTTGTAGGGAACAAGCATTTTTATTTTTTATTTTTTTTTATTTTTTTTTTATTTATTTATTTTTTTTTTTTTAAAATACAAAAACAGTACAAGGAAGCTTTTGACTGTCCAACTAGGAAGGACTCCCGTTCTAGGACAGTCAAATTGATAGGTTTCGAATGCATTTACATCTAGGCTTTCTAAGCAAGGCGACAATGGGAGGTTGTTTTGTAATCGTAGGTAGTGTTACTTTTGGTTTGAAATTAGGTATTAATAATATTGACTTTGTAATATTAAAATTCTGGTATGTACGTACGTAACATATACGATCATAATTTTTAGTTTCCAGCTGAAGACTCAGTTCGACCGCAATGTTGTAACGCACTTTGAAGCCCAAGAGCAGGTATTTGACTACACGTTTAGCCGATTGGGAATAAACACAGAGGGTAGTGTCAATCATCCCATTGTCATGACCGAAGCCTTTGTCAACCCTAATTACTGCAGGCAATGTAAGTTATAGAATTTTCTTACCTTTTTCCTAGTCCTAGGGTCTTGGGGCGCATTCATTTGTTGTTAAAGCAGAATAATGAAACAGTTGGCCTGTTCTAAATTTCTACCTTTATTGCACCTACATATTATGATTGGACATGTATTATATTAGTTGTGGAGTTGCAAAACCCACCCTTTAAATTTGCAGATACATATTGAGCCATTGAGCCAAAAGATCGTAACTGACAGTTTTGCTCAAATAGAGTTTTATTTTTTAAATGGCTAGAATCTTCGCCTCAATATTTGAGAACTCTGTACACAATGATCTAAAATTTAGTTTGGGCAAAACATTGTAAGGATCTCTAAAATTATCATAAACGACTATTGTGTCTTTTACGGTACACTTCGACAACTGCCTTCAGTTTTTGACTCAGCTCTTCCATAGCGATAGTGGAGCCGCGGCTTATGGTTTTATGCTTTTGTCATAAAATTTCAATTTATACGGTTACATGGTCATCATTCGTGTTGTCATTTCGTATTCAATCTGATTTTCATGGAAATAAATGTATTTAGAGAAGGTATCAAACTTTGTAGTGAATGTTTTTTTTATTGAACCTTTCCATCTTACATTACGAAAATCGTTAAATTTGCCCTGCTTTGGGTATATATTTGATAATCTTTGTCGCTCACGGTGACGTTTACGATGTTTTGCATATTATCGTACAAAATGTGCTTTTAAAAATCGTAAGCTTCAAAGATTGACAAATGCATCACTAAATAATATCTAATAACTAATACACATTTGTAAAGTTTGATACTCCAAGTATATTACTTAAAAAATGAGAAGAAAAAAATGTCTCTTGTAAAATTTTTTATTTTTGGTTACAATCTTTTAGCGATCTTGGTTTGGAATTGTTTTTTTTTTTTTTACATTAACTCCACAAAGGAGGTCCTGAGGAAAATAATTTCCCTCAGGGCCTATATCATCTTTGAAGATGCTGTGTGGAGGGTGTTCTTGAGGAGAGGAAGGAGTGAACATGAATGACAAGAACGAGTCGTAGAAATGACCCGTTCTCATGTGACTAATGTCAACCGTGTACAAATGTCGGGCGCGTGTTTGGCATGTTTCCCGACTATGCACCGGTGCCGAGGGGATCAATGACGCTAGTTACTCGGGGAATCTTCCATTGTAATACCGGTAGAACAAGGATAGTATTCCCACCTGACGTCTGTGCTCTAAAGATTGCAATCCGTTTGTTAAGTTAGAAGAATCTATCAAACGGACCGCCCGTTTCTGCACAGAGTCGATGGTTTTTTTTTTTTTAGGTATTTTGGGGCTCCAGACCAGAGGTGGCTGCCAAATTCAATCGCGGGGCGCACTTGCGATTTGTACAGGGTTAGCAGTTGTGTACTATTAAAGTACTTGTTGGTTACAATCTTTTGACGATCATGGCGTGATATAATGAAATGTATGTAAAAACTTAATTTCAATAAATGTTTTCAAACAGAAAAAAGGGAAAAGAAAGGATAAAGGCAAATAGAAAATAAAAACATATTGCTGGCTTGGATAAAAATAACCATTTTTATTTTCAACTTGAAAATGGCATTTGAGAGTGTACCCGTACGTCAGAGGTTCGGCTCGTTCCAGAGGCTTAAAGTGTGAAAGGTTTACAGCATGGGTGGCCAACCTTTTCAGCGGTCGGGCCATATTTTAGAAATGAGATTTCCTACCGGGCCGTAGGTACAACAAAATTGATATGTTTTTAGGTTTTCACGGCCAAAAGTATTTTTGTTATTTATTTTTGGGGTGTTATGCCGTGTTTTGCTACCTCCTTCTTTAGCCAACGTTTCGGACAGCGTTACAGTGTCCATCATCAGGGCAGATGATCATCACGTTTAAGTGTTTCCAAATAGCGAAATCATCGATAGAGCATGTTTGTAAAATGCAGAATATTTCTCTTTATCCAAATATGTTTTGTAAAAGTTTTACAAACCAACCTGATTAAATTTCTCCTTGTGCATCACAACACATTTCACAATGTTCCTTTTGTGAAATTCCTGGCAATAAATTCACGAGTATGGAGAATGGCGTTGCAAATGCAGCAAAAAGCACACAATGCTTTTTAAAATCTTGTAATCGGTTTTCAAATTCCAGGATTAAATCGGTTATCAACGAAGAGTATTTATCTGCCGCCCTTTGTGTGATGTCTGGCTGCAATAACAATGTAGTAAAGTGGGCGAAGATTTTTGTCCTTAACTGTTGTTCCCAAACCCTAAGTTTCACTTGGACTGCAGAAATAAGATCGTACATGTTATTAATTAGCTGATCTTTCCTTTGTAGATGAGTATTAACAACATTTAAGTGACTAACTATACCGACCAGAAATTGTCACGATAGTTGAATCAATGTACAGAGATACTTCCATATATTATGGGATATGATACGAACTACTAATGGTTTTATGTACACTAAAAGAAAAAAAATGTGTGTACATGCTCCGCGGGCCACAATACGACCCTCAGCGGGCCGCGGTTTGGCCACCCTTGGTTTACAGTGATAGTTTATTTTTGTTGCACAACTATTATTTATAATATTATTACTTTCATTTTTCAGTAATGTCTGAGTTGCTGTTTGAATGCTACGGAGTCCCATCTTTGGCCTATGGAGTGGATTCTCTGTTTTCATTCTACCACAATAATGTTGGGAACACCGGCCTTATTATCAACTGCGGTTATCACACCACTCACATTATACCTGTCCTAAATGGAGAAGTTATTCGGCGGCATGCGAGGAGAATCAATTTAGGTATGTTTTCTTGAAAATATTGGTAATTGTTGATTTATATCTTGGCATATAACATGTCTAAACATTGTATTGGTATACAAATTAAATAGTCCACAATTCTAGAGCAGTTGACAGTGGCTTTTATAGCTACAAAAGAAGGGACACTTTTGTAGTACATACTTTCTGATACCTAACTCAACTGACACTTCTAATATTGATCCCCAGATATAAATAATATGTATAATATATATTAAATTCTATTGAAACCTTTATGTCTCAAATATTTATCTATTTACTGCTTACACTAATTAAAAATATTAATTTCGGTTGTAACCACCATTCAGAATTGAAACGTTGCTTGAAATGGCTTTAGCCGTGTTTAGTGACCAGATCTGAATAGCCAGGTACTTCCCCACCTTCCTCTTCCCTATCTCCTTCCCCTCCCCACTACCTTCAGCCTCACAACATACCCCAATTGGGGATGCCATAGTCTCACTGGCTCCAGACGGGAGCAGTTGGGACTCTTGTGCGGTATTCATATAAAAAAAAAAAAAAAAAAAACTGTCTGTAACAATGTAATCTATAACTTTTGCTTCGAAATCAAGTGTCTTCATTTTCAAAATTAGGAGGTTCAGATAGGTAAAGAAGTAGGAGGCCCTTAGGAAAATAATTTCCCTCAGGGCCTATGTCATCTTTGGGGATGCTGTGTGGAGGGTTTTTTAAGGAAAGGAAGGGAAGGAGAGTTCTGGGAAGGAAAAGGGTTTAAGGGGGGGAGGTGGGTAGGAATCGGGGGTTCAATGTGTCCTGGTCATCCGCCTCCAAGACCTAGACAAACCTCACCCCATGAACACGGGCACCCCTGCTAAAATATTTTTAATAGAAAATTATTTTAATTGGAACTGATTTCTCGAGAATTCAGACTTGTGATTTTTAATGGGTATAAATAATAAACATCAAATCATGAACTTATTGACAGGAACAAAATACCGGGAGCACAGAAATGTCGTATGGTAAATATGGTGTTCATTTCCGCTGCGGCGCTAATGTCACATTAATTACCATACATAATATACAAAACAATAATAAATGAAGTGTGAACCTACCAAAAAGAACAAAATGGTAACAGGAGCACAGAAATATGATTGGGTATTTCTGTTTAGTTGTACATAATATTTTAAATTAAGGATAAAACTTGAAATAATTCATAATCTGCTTGTTATCAAAAATAAATATTTTAGGAAAAAAACGTTTGTGCAAGTTATGCTATAAAATATTAAGATATTTTTTGTTTGTGCCTGTAAATACCCAATATGAAAAAATATTTTTTTTTCATACAGAAAACCAATTCTTTGAAGAAATGCATACAAATAAAACATTGTACTGGTCAATGGTACTTCAATCCAGTATTGTATTTGCATGCCTTTCTTGGAATCTTTTTATGGCATGATGGCATCTTATGGCATCTTTGAATGGCAGATTATGAATGATTTTCAATTTACCCTTAACATTTATTGCCCAATGACAGTAGTTATTAAAAATCACATAACAAGGAAACCATCTATATTTCTAAAAATATACTTATTTGTTTTTTTAATTTTCCTGTAATTTTTCATGTGTCTGCGCTAGCAAAGTAATAAATTATCAACTTTTACATGAAATTTTCAGGTGGCTTTCAAATAGTCGCTTATCTCCACAAGCTGCTGCAGCTCAAATACCCTGTCCACCTGAACGCCATCACTCCGTCACGCGCCGAGGAGCTGTTATTGGAGCACGGGCACATCTCGGTCCACTACCAGGAGGAGATCAAGCGCTGGACCGAACCGGAACATTACGAAGCCAACGTGAGGAAGATACAGCTGCCGTACGCTTTGCCGATTGCCAATCCTACTTTGTCAGGTAAATAACTATTGCAAGTCACATTTAAAATTTTTAAATTAAAGGTACTTTTACAATAAGGTACAGAAATTTAGTAAAGTGAAACTAAAATATTTCATTACTGTGGCAAAACAGAGTAATCCTGAATTTGGTACAATTCTATAAGAATAATACAAGAATAATGACACAACTCACGAATGCTTTGTATTACTTAACCCTCGGAACGCCAGTGAATCCATAACGGATTTGCTAGGAACTCACCACACTTGCCTCGATTTTTTGGTATTTTGATGAATCTTAATATTATTCTAGCTTGTCGTTTCGCACTCGCCAACATTGATTATTTTTCTGTAAAAAAGCGCATACTTAGCAAATTCCATGAAAAATTATATGTTTTTCATTTTCAAAAGTCAGAGTATTTTATTTATTTACAGGAAAGCCTCATATAGCTTTTTTATTGTGAAGAACGCCTATTTAAGTGGAAAATAATATTCAGTATTCAATTAATTTTTCTCTGTAATGTTATAAAAAAATATAATATATAAAATGAAGACATACTTAAAATATAATATGATGAAGACATTTGAAAATATTCTTGCGTTTTTTTATATTTTCCAAAAAGCGAAATAAGTGATCTTCACTTTTAAAAAAAAATTACATGAGACTTTCCTGTAATAAATACATACTGAATAATAAATAAGCTTTGAAAGTCAGAAATATATTTCACTTTCACAAATATGAAATTTCAAAGTAAAAATAAATAAATTTGAACTTGACGAAACGAGAGTCTAGAATAATATTATTATAATACATTATTTCCTTGTCAGATGAATAAAAAATGTTTTAGTGTGCCATTATATTACAAAATATAATAAAATCGGTAAAAGTGCGGTGAACTACTAGTCAATCCACGGTGGATTAGTCTCACACTACGCGTACATATCGACCCATAAAAGGCAGAACAGCGTAACCGCCGAAAAGTAAATTGTTCACGAGAAGGTTTTTTTTAAATAACTTTCTTCGTTGATTCCAAAAAGGATTTTGGTTTATTAGGATTATTAATCTTTGGCTGCTGCCTATATAACGCTGATAAAACAAATATCTAAATGCCTTCAGTTTTTGAGGTAGTGGCGGTAATGCTGTTTTGCCTATGACCCTGACAGATTTTTTCCTTAGGAAATGTCGCATACGGTGTTTGGACCACAACATTATTTTTGAAATATTTATCACGAAATCAAGATAGGTAAACAAATAACTAAATAGAATGGTTCCATGACAGTTGATCCTAAATTTGGTTAAATACAATGATTTGCAAGTAAGTATGCAAAGAAGATATACGGCCGTATAACCAAAGTCGATATACTTGTATCTAAAGGCATCTTGATTGAAAATCCGCTGTAAAAATATTTTTACTAAAAATAATTTCGACTCTCCGAAGGTGCCTGCGGTAATATCAAAATACGACATATTTATACGTGCAGTTGGCTTAGCAAAAAACCGCTGTACAACATTTTAAATCTGAATACAACACCAGAGGCCCAACTTCTCCCAACCGTCTGGAGCCAGTGAGACTATGGCCTCCCCAATGTTAGTATGTTATGAGGCTGAAGGTACTGAGGAGGGGAAGGAGATATGAAAACTGGCTATTCAGATCTAGTTACCAACAACGCTAAAGCAATTTCAAGTAATAAGTCTAATACCTACACACCACACCAGCGTAGAAAAACAAAAAAATCATATATAACTTTTTATCCGAAAACAACACAAAAGTCCCAACTGCTCCTAGCCGTCTGGAGTAAGTGAGATTATGGGATCCTCAATTTTAGTATGTTCTGAGGCTGAAGTTAGTGGGGAGGGGAAGGGGATGCGGAAAATGTACCTGGCTATTCAGATCTGGTTACCAAACACGGCTGAAGAAATTTCAGGTAATAAGTCTAATACCTACACACCACACACCAGCGTACAAATATCAAAAAATCATATAATATAACTTTTTTTATCCAAATACAACACAAGAGTCCCAACCGTCTGAAACCAGTGAGACTATGGCATACCCAATTTTAGTATGTTATGAGGCTGAAGTTAGTGGAGAGGGGAAGGAGATATGGAAAATGTACTTTGGTATTCAGATCTAGTCACCAAATACGGCTAAATACGGGTACATTTTCCACAACTCCTCCTCCTCACTACCTTTAGCCTCACAAAATACTTAAATTGGGGATGGCATGGTCTCACTGGCTCCAGACGGTTGAGAGAAGTTGGGCCTCTTGCGTAGTATTCGGATAAAAAGTTATATTATATATTATTTTGTTATTTTGCGCTGGTGTATAGTGTATAATTAGACTTATTTCTTGAAATGGCTTTAGCCGTGTTTGGTGACTAGATCTGAACAGCCAGTTACATTTTTCACACCCCTTCCCCTCCCCAATACCTTCAGCCTCACAACATACCAACATTTTTATAACCATAGTTTCACTGGCTCCAGACGGTTGGGAAAAATGCAATAATTTAAGGAGGTAAATGTTAAGGAGGCTAAAAGTCTTGCAGTTTTTCGTAGATTATGTATCAATGTTGTGAAGTTCAAATTTCAATATTATAGTAGTTTAAGATTAGATTATATTAGATATAAAATGTTAAGTTTTATAGCAAAATAAAATATAATTTAAAAAAAAAAAGATTGGACGCAAACCGACTAAACTGAAACATTCTCGACCGACAGCGTAAACAGCGTAACCGACCATAGTCGCTTACGCTAAAAACTACAGCTTCAAAAAAGTGTCAGGCGTATAAGATAGAGCTGCAATATTTTTGTCATGATGTATTAGGCTGCACTGAACAGTTTTCGTTAAAAATCGTAATTTGACAAAAATGTCATTTACGCTGTTCTGCCTATTATGGGTCGATATGTCTGAAATCCACTGTGGATTTCTCGGCACATTAAGGGTTGACGCTAACTACACCAACCTCACCTCATAATTATATTATTTTAACGAATGCATATGTTTTCAATAGTTGAGGTTCAGAAGGAGAGGAAAAGAGAAATGGCAAAGCGACTAATGGATATAAACGCTAGGAAGAGAGAGGAAAAATTAGCAGAAGATGAGGAACAATTAAATCAACTTTTGGCATTACAAGTAAGATAATTTTTTTTTGTATTTTCTCAGCTCCCCCTGATGTCATGTACACGGCTGTATCATATTTATGTAACTCAATACCGAGTATAATCTAATCATTTCTAAATATGTATTTTGGCATCAGTTCAACAGTACAAACGTTATTGATTGGTTCATTCAAATTTTGAAAATGACCAATAAACTGCTTGCACTCAATACCGCAAATCAGCTTAAAAAAATAAAGTGTCAAAAAATATATATCTGCTTTCAGATACATGTATATTTTTTAAAGTTTACATCATTGATATTTTTCTTTCATTTTATGCGTACCTACATAAATGTATTTACCAAAAAATTGTAAAATGGATTTTAAGTAGGTAAAAACAGTTAATAAATATGTGTTTGTTTTCTTATTTAGGATTTACTGGAGGAAGGAGAAGAAGAGGAGTTTTATAGAGCCATTCAGTCATTTGATATTAAAAACTATGAGGAACTTAAGGTAGCCACCATTTATAATTATTTCGCTTATAATCTTTCTGCCCAGTACTGGAAACAGATTAACACAAGAACTGTGATCTATATGGCTTTCAATGTAAACCACAGACCTTTTGTTTTTAAAATGTAGACATCCTACAACTCTATATTATAATAAAACAAATATAAACTTATTTCCATTTTAATTTTATTGACCGTAACCGGTTTCAGCTCGTTAAAGCCATCTTCAGACTGGTACAAATTATTTGTAAACTAAATTATTTTAATCCTACAACTCTCTCTACCTTGGGGTCCTGCCAATGAGAACTTTTTTGAAACCTTTTAGGAGATTTTGAAGGATATAAATGATAGATATATATATCAGTGATATGCTTTATTAATACGGAAGAAATTCAACGCTTTATTTCAAATCGGTCTATACTGCTACCCAAAGAGAAACACCTGAATATACTTGTCCAGAAGCCCGTTACTTGCTATAATATATCTCTTGAAATGCTTAAAGCCGTGTTATATTTATGCTACAGTAGTGACCACATGTGACCTACTCGTCCCACTCCTTCCAGCCTACTAATATACACCATAGTCCCGCTGGCTCCGGTCAGTTTGGACTTCACATAATTCTTTTTAAATGCCACTGTTTACCCAAATCGATAGTTTTCCTTCAACAAGTTGTTTAGCCCTTAGTATGTAAATCAATAAAGATAATTTTGTTTTTGAAGAGTTTTAATTATCAATGTACATTTGTTACTTTAATTTAGAAATTGTTACATAGTTAATGCCCAAGGAATACAAAAAACAATAAAGATAACACTACCACGTGCCATATCCTTTCCAGCGTCAGATAAACCAACTGAACACCAGAATTGAGAAGATCCGGCAGAAAATAGTTGCTGTGGCGACCACGGAGAATGACCCCGGGATGCTGATCATCGACGAGAAGAGTTCCGTCAGCAGCAACAGTAAATATCAACCTCCCACTGATCCGGGTCAGTTCTCTGCTTGGCTGGAAGAATTCAAGAAAAAGGTATAGTATTTTTATTTGAAAAAGAAGATGAATTTTGGTAATTTGATAATGCATTTAGGAATAAGTAATGAAAGAATTTAAGGCCCAGTAATAAATAAGTGTTCAAAAAAAGCAGAAGATGGTTTGAAAGAGAGATATGTAAATTCGAATGTTAGAGGGAGTATGCTTACGTTAAAAAACGATTATAATTAAGCGAAAATTGTTAAAATATTTAATAAAACACAGCTTGTTTAAAATAGAGCTAAATTTTCTTGACAAATGTCCAAAGTAGCATTTAAAAATACACTATGAATTTTTTCATACCTACATGTTAAATAACAGAACAAAATGTGTTTTTAACAATTTTTAGAGCACACTTAGCAAATTTTTTTTAATCAACGGAATTTAATATAATTTCCGTTTTGGCTCGGCAAATGTACATATATTATCTTAAAAATATCTTATATATTTTTAAGATAATACTTAAAGTTTTTAAGGGAATTACATTATAAATCGATAAAAATTCAGAATGCGGGGTCTTAAGTTATTAATAGTGTTATGAGATTTGCAAAGTGGAGCTGAAAAAGCTTTCTTTTTAATTGTAAATCAATATAGAGTTAAGTAAATACATACATACCTGCAGACAGATCCAAGGCTGAGATGAGAATGGCTTATTACATTGTTAGTGTAGTGCATGCTCTGGATTGGATTTTTGTGTATTGTTATGAGCAAGGAGTAATGCCTGTACATATTATATTCGGGTACATATCAGTTTCATCTGCTCTATTTATGTCCTTCAATATTTTGCACCAATTATCAGTTACCCTTAGGCCCTTCTTCCACAGGAATACACAAGTATTCGACACTGATGTGTATTCACGTCGTAAACATTTTTTCACGCACAGTCCTTACACTTCGCTCCTGAATCACAAGATCCGCATCGCCACCACCCCTCGAAATATCAAAACTGGCTTTCAGAACCTCGAGACGTGAGTGATAACGACTTTGACCGGCTGGTCATGGGAGACTGGCGTCACAGACAAATTTGCAATATGTCGGCAACTTGTGCCTGGTACAAACCTTCGTTCAGACACATGCCAAGAGTCGCCAAGATACTTGAATCGTCAGATACTGTGGATGTACCTGTGGAAGAAGGGCTTTACACTTAGCCGGCGAAAGGAAATGCTTATGTTTCCATGTTCAGCCAGGCCTATGGAAAGCCCATTCTGAAAGAGCTAGGCATACAAATAGACCATTGACTGTCTGCTTATAAGATATGTACTTTAGAAACGTTGCTCACCAAACTGAGAACTCGAATCTGGAGAAGCTCACAATCACTGGCAAAATGTTTGGCAGGAGAAACTGAGGAAAATCACCGAATCATGTAGAGTAGGCACAGGGCCGGATTAAGCACCGCCGGTGAACCAGCTTTAAGAGTGGTAGAGCCTGGTTCATCCAATAAATATATCATAATATACATCCAAGTATGCATATCCATGACTCACAATGGTAGTGTTTTTGTTCTGGCAGCGTGCAGACATCCAGTCAGCCAAGTACTCGCGCAAGCAGCGCCGCCTCGACATGGCCCGCCGCAGGACAGCCGCCGCCCAGGAGCGGATGCGCCTCATATCACACCTCGCCAAAAAGGAGAAGGAGAATGATGACTTTGGCATGCGGGACGAGGACTGGGACGTGTACAAGACTATCAGCAGAGAAGGTAATTTTTTTTTACCTAACAGTTTTTTCAAATAATTTATTTTATTTCTAGACTTTTCAACAGTTTTACATGACAGTTCAGCGAAAATTAACAATTTTGTAATGTTTTTAAAATAATAAATTAAATTGAATTGAATAGACATACAATGTAGTGAAAAGAAAATAAAAGAATTCTTACTCCACGTACTTGAGTAATGAACAAACATGAACAAAACCATGAACAAAGTAATCATTAAGTTCACAAAAATTTAATGATTAGGTACCTTGTTTTTAAATTTTCATAATAATTTTCCCTTTTGTTTAATTACAGGAAACGACTCGGATTCTGATGCTGAAAATGAGAAGTTGTTAGAAATTGAAAACGTGCTCAGAGAATACGATCCGCTATTTGGAGGTGTTGCCGTAGGAGGAGGACTCTCTGAGGCTCACCAGCTTCATGTTGGAATTGAACGATTGAGGTTAGTTTACAAATTACACCTCTTTGGAAAGATCGATTGTGAATTAATAAGTTTAATGAGAGTGGAAGGTACTCTTACTATTTCCCTGAAAGACCACCATTCAGAATCAATATGTTGTTTGTAATGGCTTTAGCCATATTTCCTCTTCCCCATCCCCTTCAGCCTCACAACATACCACAATTGGAGATGCCATAGTCTCACTGGCTTTGGTTAGCAGAGAGTTAATGCAGTATTCAAAAAATAAAAAATTAACCTATCGGCATTTAAATTTTTCTTTTTAATAAAATTTATATACAAGAAAAGATGGACCGTCATTTTAATAAAGTGGTGCAAATTTTCTCCATCTTTTAATAGCTTTGTTTCATTAACTAACCCTTATTTTTGTAATTGAATCTACCCAAACACGCAATGGTTGGGATTTTTGTTGGTGGGAATTAATATTTTTTTTCTTGCACTGTACTGAAATCTCACAACTCGGAGAATATATAAAATTTCTCAAACAAAAATGTCATGTACCTAATCAGATGTCTAAACACAAAATAAATTTAAATCTCTATAATATTCCCATATAGTATAAAAAAAGGAAAGCATTGTCTTACAAGATCATTATTATTCAAACCCGCTCGATTCCTGCCCGAAACAATCTATGTAACTTTCTTGAACTAAAATAAACATTCCAATAATATTTAAAGGTTTGTCTTTGGTCTGTACGAAATCAATATACAATTGAGCATGCGCAGTTTTGCAGATGCATTGAATGTACCCAAATGCTTAAAGGGACACCTCGGAATATCTCCATGTGTGCGCTATGTTCTGTGCACTCCGAAACGCGTCAAAGGGCTCTTAACTGTCGATTCGCGTTGCTAGTTAACTCTAATGCTGCATATAAACTCGTAGGTATTTCCGCAAACCGAACCATGAATTATGGGAAAGGAATGAAGCAACTGCAGGCGGCGTTTCGCGCCATTTGCCGTTGCTTCCTTCCTTTCCTGTAATTCGTGGCCCGACTTGCGTTCATGATCATATATATATACGCAGCATAAGATATGGCACAGCCTGTTGCCTTGGTATCTCACCAAAATTCGAGCTTGAAAATGATCTGAAATTTAAATAAAATTTATATTTCTGCAAATTAATGTTAATTGCTTTTGTAGAATGCATTCATTTTAGTGAAGACAAAGCATCAAATATTTTTTCTTTGAGTTGGTATAGGGAATATCTGCTGGGGGTCTTCCCCCGAATGAATTAGAAAATTTTAAGGTTAGGTTCAGTGTTTCATTTTATGCTTAGTTTTCAAAGTTTAGTGCCTTTATGTTTAAGTTGGTTATGTATTTAATATTTGACTTTTATCCGCAGAGCACCAGAGCTATTATTTCAACCATTCATGATGGGAAACATAGAAGCGGGTTTAGCTGAAACCTTGGAATATGTGTTGAAGCAATTTACCTACGAGGAGCAACTAGCGATGGCCAATAATGTATTCATATGTGGAGGCTGTTCCAAATTTTCAGGTATTAATTATATCAAATCAAATATATTTATAAAAATTATCATTTTGACAAAAAATTATTAAGCTCTATTTCGCAGGGTGGATTTCTGACCAGATTTGTTGAGCGGTGTTTAGGTTAAGTGGAAGATACTGTCAGTATCGCCCTGGTAAAAAAACCACCATTCGGAATGGAAACATTGTAGTCTAGGTCTGAATAACCAGATATTCCCCCTCCCATGTCTGTCCTCTCCTCACTACCTTCAGCCTCACAACATACACCAATTGGAGATGTCGTAGTCTCACTGGCCCCAGACGATTGTGAGCAGTTGGTACTCTCGTGAGATATTCATACTAAATTGTTCTTATTTACGGCATACACTCCTTGCTTTCTTTTATAAACAAGTTTTCCCTTTAGCAGACTGGAAATGAATATTGTCAATAGTTATGTCATTTATCCAATTGACAATTGATCGATTACCGAGGTAATTGAAGCGATTGACAATTGAGACTTCCCATTGACGCGGGCATTGATGTGTATGTATTTTGCTTGAGCACACAGACAAGCGCAATTGACGCAGCGGTTAGATTATTTACGCTGTGCGATTTATAAACTACAATCTACAGAGTTATGGAAAGAAAAATTCAAAGATTATCACTGTATTCGCACACTTTAGGTCATGTTTCTGCAGACATTCAAAAAGCACCTGGGGCGAAAATATTGACAGGTCGATTGAAGTTCCGTCAATCGCACTTCAATGCACTATGTCAATGACGTAAGCACATTGACAATTGAGGCACTCAGCGGAAGAGTGACCCAACCCACAAAATGAGTAATCAGTGAAAACATCATTTGTTATATATTTTTGTCATATCTATGAAGCAACAGTAGCCCAATTTGTTTTCAATATTTCCAAGATCCTTTGAAATCAGTGAAAACTAAATTTGGGCCACTAAAATTGGTTTTCGCTGATGTGGGTTGGGCCACTCTTCCGCTGAGCGCCTCAATTGACAATGATCATCTCCGGACCCCATTAGATTTGTAAGGGTTCAGACCAGGGATGTTACGGCCATTCGCATCCGCATCTGCAAATGCGGAATATTCGCATTAATTCAGAAATCTTTGTCCGAAGATAATCTTTAATAATCCGTAATGTCAAAATTTTTGCATCCGTAACAACCCTGGTTCAGACCTCTACACCAGATATTATTTGATATTTTTATATAATTCAGGTTTGAAAGAGCGCCTATCGCGTGAACTTCTGGAGATGCGGCCCTTCCAGTCGCCACACAAAGTCAACATGGCCGGCGACCCTTCGCTAGACGCCTGGCGGGGAGCGAGAGCCTTTGCTTGCGACCCACAACTACCTGAATACCTCATCACGCGACAGGAGTACAATGAAATGGGTGGTGAATACTTCAAGGAACATTACGCCAGCAATAAATACTTCAAAAGTCCTGATCCGTGCATTGATCTTACGCTACTGCCGGCCATTGATGGAAATGTTATCAAAGAAGAAATCATAGATATTTAGTTGATATATCTTGAATGATTTGAGATTTTCACTGCCAAAAGAATTATCGTG
Source organism: Glyphotaelius pellucidus (assembly GCA_936435175.1). NCBI lineage: Eukaryota > Metazoa > Arthropoda > Insecta > Trichoptera > Limnephilidae > Glyphotaelius > Glyphotaelius pellucidus. The sequence continues at coordinate 15,107,622 of OW386553.1, forward strand.
ATTCATTTTTGGGGTACCTCCTTCATTAGCCAAAGTTTCAGACAGCATTACAGTATCCATCATCAGCGCAGATGTGTAATCGTTAAACATCTGCCCTGACGATAGACACTGCAACATTGTCCGAAATCTTGGCTAAAGAAGAATGTAGCGCAACGAAGCATAATACCTCAAAAATAAATCACGATATATCTTGTTATAAGAAGAATGTAGCGCAACGCTAACGCAACATAAAGAAGAATGTAGCGCAACGAAGCATAATACCTCAAAAATAAATCACGATATATCTTGTCATAATACCTCAAAAATAAATCACGATATAATTTGCATCATCTTTATCATCATTTCAAGCTATCAAATTTAAAAGGAATTGACTTCTATATGTTTATGAAATATTGTAAGTTACATACAATGATTTTATATTTTGTCTGCTATCTAGGCCCCCCCCTAAAAAGTAATGTAAATAAATTATTATATAATCTATGTTAATTCAATTATAAATTATTATTTTCGATAATGCTGTTTTTCTACTTAAGGGCTTAATTCATCTTAATTTTTTAAAGCATAATTTGCTGAAAGTGTTTTTTTCCTAAAATAATGAAATTAGCGCTATCTATTGGATTATAAGTATTTTTCTTACACTACTTTACATTACATTCAACCAGCCAAAGTCTCCGGCATTACCCAGGCTTTTCAAAATCAGATATAGACAGTGACCTTACTCTTGTTTTAAGGTCAAGTATGCAAATTTCATCAGTCTCGGAATAAAACATAAAATAAAGTATAAAAATCAAATCCACACCGTCTGTCACAGGCTCACCAGACGCTCTCCTGTCAAACAGTTTGTCAAATAAGAGTAGAAAACATGGGAGGGCGCCACTATTGATCAAATGGCAATACTAAACATTTATCTCATGTAAAGCTGTGTAACCTTAACATTTTTATATAATCCTTGTAACATTTTTATAAAAAATTAAAAAGTCATAAAGTGAAAAAAATATTTTTTCATTGCAATATCACCCACTGATCTCAAAGTTAGAATGCATATAGGTATATTATTATCATACCTTTGCAATTTTTTATTAACATAATGAAGAATAACGACATTTTAATAAAATATATAACACAGTTTAGAAATTGCTCATATTAATTTAATACTGGTACCTAGCGTTGCCCGGGCTTTAGATCTATGATCCACTGCCACAGATCATGTCTCTAATTTTAGATCTGAATATATTTAACTCATTCAGATCTAATAGTGTAACTAAACTCACCATTAGTGATTTTTCCTTTTTATCTACTATTAAATTAAATGAAAGCAAATCACTTTGTAAAACACCGTTTAATCAAATTTATGTCATTAAGTAGATACCTTAACAGCAGTGCTTCTTCGATTTTTTTTTCTAAGAACAAAAATGTGGTTTACTGTGTTATATACATTCAGTGTCATTGCATTTTAAGAAAATTTGACTGTTAATTTGGTGTTGCCAGCCCACAAATTTTGTGGTTCCATTTTTAATATTTTCTATTCTTATTTGACAGACAATAAATAGATTCATAATGGTTGTCAAAAATACAAATAAACATGTTTTTGTATCTAAATTCAAAATCTTTTACTTTAAATTGTCTCCAAAACCACTCCTTAACCCAATCACAATTTTTAAAAATTGAACAAGATAACTTGTGACCTTAGGCTCTTCGAACACAGATACTTACAAGCTACTTGACTGTGACGCAACCACAAGTTGCCTACTGATATGCTACTCTTTAAAGCCGGTTTCCGTACACGGTGCTACCTGAATTATACTGAGCTTGATCATTTTTACGTGTGCAGCCGTGGAGTTAATACGATGTCAAGTGACTCTGTTCTTCTTTTTCTTTATTATAAGCATAAAAAACAATATAAAAGAAGATTTTGGGCTCACCCATATGACGAAATCAATTTTAATCGTGGGGCATTCATTGCTGCCAAGGAACTAATACTAGTTTGACATCATTCTCAAATTGACAATTTTTCCAACCCCTTCTCGGTTAAATCCTTTCTTACACATTCTGGTAAATTATAATTATGTAATCATATTTTTTATCAATATCTGTTTAAAACTTGGTATTTTTTTTACAAACTTTATTTTCTATATTGAGTACTATAAATAGGATTTAAAAAAATTTCTGGTCAAAACATCTACTTTTTTGTCTCTCAAAAACTCACTCTGTCAACTCAACATTCAAATCATGCTCGAACTCCATTTCTCTCAAGCGGGTAGTAGATGTGCACGCAACTAGGGTAGCATGCTACCAGCACTGTCAGTAGCGTGCAACTGACATCAAACCTGTTATCAACACGTCGCGTTATGTACGAACACAGGCAAAACAGTAAGGCAGATACTCACAAACGGACAAAACTCGATTCGCTTGTTAAGTATTACCGTGTACGAATGACCTTAGGGCACCCGCAGACGATGGGATTCCCACCTCCCATTTTGGGAGGCGGGAATGGGTACTGCCGCCCGGGAACCTTTATTGGATAACCAACACCTCTGCCATAGGTCACCCCAAGTGGTTTGCTACGTTTGGTGATTTAGCAGGGGTGCCCGGGTTCATGGGGTGAAGTTTGTCTAGGTCTTGGAGGCGGATGACCAGGACACACTGAACCCCAGATTCCTACCCACCACTTAAACCTTTTTCCTTCCCTTCAAAAAACCCTCCACACAGCATCCCCAAAGATGACATAGGCTCTGAGGCCCCTCAGGTCCTCCTGTGTGGAGCTCATGAAAAAAAAAAAACCAGAGACTTTTAGTTGCAGGTATAAAAATCCTTTACGGTATATGGAGGTGGCACCAGTTAGACTTTTTTGAATAGTTTGAAAAATTCAACACAACAGAAATTCCTATATATGTAAAGAATACTACACGTTTCAAAAAACTTTGAACACATTTCACTTAACAATTTTCATCACGTTATTGCATTCAGCTCCTCAATTATTTTTATCCTTTTGCACACATGTACTCACATATTATGAACTGCTTATATTATTTTCCCCATGTCTCAGATTTATCTTCAAGGTCCAGTTTTAATCCCCAATCGCCCACGCACCTAACATAATCTGTATTGTCCACTGTCATAATATTACTATCGTCAACTGCATTCTTTCATTATCACACAACCGTTGGTGACTTCTGAATGTGTTTTAATGTTATATAGTTATGTGATCAAAATCAAGGCCTTTTTGAATGCAGTGAAACCCTCAAGAAGTTTTCTACAGGACCGGAAATAACCAGGAAAGCGGGAAAACCTTATACGTGGGAAAAATTTTGGGCCAAGGGACCGAAAAAACCAAACTTCTTAAGAGGGTTTCACTGGATATATATTGCAATGTCCAAGAATCAAGGCCTTTTTGAATGATTTATGGAAATTGCAATATCCAAGAATCAAGGCCTTTTTGAATGATGTATGGATATTGCAATATCCAAGAATCAAGGCCTTTTTGAATGATGTATAGATATTGTAATGTCCAAGAATCAAGATCTTTTTGAATGATGTTCAGATGTGGGTAGGATTAAGGGTTAGACTTTTAGGAGCTGGATGTACACAACAGAAACAAATCAATCAATCTATATTGGTTCTTTATTAAAATCATAGCATATTCAGAATTCATCATGGGCTCATTCCGGATTATTATTTCATCAGAATAACCAGGATTGCAGCTAACTTGGTTCCTACCAAAATATCTGTGTTTGAAGTTCTCGACAACCCCCGAAATTAATACAATTAAGTATTACAGATAAATAAAATTTGAGAAACATGTTTCCATGTTACATTTGTCCATTTATTTTATAAAACGTGATGGCCACACATGGGTCCCAGTTCAGTGGGGCGAGGTGGACTCCGGCACCTGTAATCATCAGAAGAGGAGGTGAAAATTTGAGAGAATATTTAGACTTAAGATAGCAGTATAGATATATCAACGAGTATTAGATATAGGTAACAATAAAATTTTTACAAAATTGATCAAAATAATTATATTGTTTTAAATGAAAAAATTAACTTTATTCAGTCATTACTTTTTTGTTATTTTTTTCTTCTCCCCTGTTGGCAAATTGGCGGTGTCGTTTTGCTCTACAGAAATTTGCTCCAACTCATAAAGACCCTTCCGGGCATCGCTTTTTCTGTAATGAATGCCAATAGATTTAAGTAATCTTCTTAAGCTCTCCCGTTTGAAATTGAAAATCTCGGCTTCGCTCAAAGCTTTTTGAATGGACGCCAAGGATAAGGGAATAGCTGAAATAAACAAAAGGTTAGTTGTGCTATTTTATTATACAATATGGGTGTATAGCGGAGTGTTTACACATGATATGTACATATGCACGTCAAGAAAACATTGGGGCGTAGTTGATTTAAAAACAAAATATTGCTTGTTCATAAGTGAAACTAGATAGTGAAAATAATTCATCGCCCGCAATACAAACAGGCATTTCTCATATTTGGAAATTTAAAAACTTAAATTTTTTTACCCTTTAGCAAAACCTTGAATAATATGTATAATTCCTGAGCATATTTGGAGTAAAAAATGTAGATGTCATTTTGCTGTCCGACGATATTTGTATTCTATTAAAAACAAAAAAAAATATTTAATCTCGCTTTGCTACTGATCCCATCGCTGTGGGTACATCCCGCCGCAGTAGATGCAATGCTAATCAAGACACACAAGACTATAAACGCACTGCTCTCCTAACTAGTCACATTTATTGAAAATATATTTTTAATGTTTTTAATAGAAAAAAATGTCATTGAACAGCAAAATGATATATGCATTTTTTATTCGAAATATGCTCAGGAATCGCTAGTTAAAATCGCTTGGGTTTGTGCGGTTACATCGTGCATATTTTAAAAATTATTTAATAATCAAGTTTTTTTTAGAATAAACCACCTCCCTCCTAGGCTGAGCCTATTCCAAGATGGCAAAAATTTTATCTAATTTTAATACCAGAAAAAATAAATTAAGAAATTTAAGAGATAAATAGAAATGAGAGAAAATACAGGGGTGGACTGATTTGTTATAATATTGTAGAAGTTATCTGCCCTCAGAATGCAAGCAATGTCTTTGTTCGCTATCCACATAAATCCATGTGTGAATTTTGTGTTTTAGATTAACATTTTTTGTCAGGTGAATCTTTTTCAATTTGGCATATTATTATTTGAAATTATTTTGAAAACACTACCTAGGTAATGGACCTTGTTTCCAATCAAGTACAGCAACCGTTTTCCTATAATTTGACCCTGATCAAATCCAAACACAAACTCGCTGTTTTTAATGGGTGTGAATGTTTTTAATAAATTTTTTTAGCGCCAATCGGTCCACCTAAGTGAGAAAGTCTATTTGCCAGGATTAACTCGGCTAACTGATGTAGAAGTTGGCCAAACTATCTGAAGGATTGTATTTGTTTTTTGGAATATAAGTACAGTCGATTCCTCTTAATTGGTACACCGGTTTATCGGGACAGCTGGTTATTTGGGGCAAAACCCTAGGAACAGAAACCAAATAAAGAAACTAATACTAATTTACTTTCATTAGGGGCTGTCCATAAATTACGTCACACGAATTCCATGATTTTTTGATCCCTCCCCCCATCCCTGTCACATTTGTGAGACCCCCTTCCCCCTAGCGTGACATCACACGTTTTGCAATTTTATATGTAAAAGTTGGTAATATTTTGAAGTTTTTCATCACAGTCAAATTTACCACAACGGAGGGGGCGAGATGGGATGTTTTGTGTCGAATGGGATCTCTACGGGGAGGGGTCAAATGGGATACTGCAAGGTGTCTGTCTGGTTTTATAAACTCGTGGGAATATGTGTGTGCGAACAGGGGTTTCATCAATGTTTTTCTTTCGTTTTGAAAATTCGTACAATCAGACAGACATGTCAGGAAAATTCCTTGTCATCTGGTAAGCCTGACTGTATGTGACGTCGCAAAGCTGATGACCCCACCACCAGTACGCCTTGTCACACTTCTCTAGACCCCTCCCCCCCTTAGACACCGTTCCATTTAATTGGGACAAATTCCCATCTGAAGTCCAAGCATGTCCCAGTAAATGAATTTTAATTAAGAGGGGCATGCGTGTTGTATCCGGCGCAGGCGAGGAGAGTTGATGCCAATTTTTTCAGGATTGTTTTGCATGTAAATAATGTGAAAAAAGTAATACTTCAGAGGCGAATGGAAAAACTAATTTTGAATAAGAAAAATGAAGGCAGACCTTCAAATAATACTTATTTATATTAATGATTTATTTATACACAATAAATGAAAATCTTCCTTCTTGTTCGTGTTTAAAAATGTGTTTTCTTACACTCCTGTAAAATTAAATATTTTTCTCATTGGCACCCCCAGCCCCAGCAACGATTTAAGTACTAATAGTTAATACATAATAATTTTTTTTGTAATCAAATATATTTTTCAAAAACTTTAAAAACACATTCGATAGAACTCGAATAAATGTAATATGTAGAAGTATAAAAAACTCAACAAATTTTTTTCTATCCCCTTCTTCGCTTATTTAAAATTTTTTAATTACTGAATTATAATTTTTTCATTTATAGAAGATACATATTAAATTTAAATGCAGAAGAGATGTAGATTTTTTTCATTGTCCTCCTCTATGGGGTCTATGTTTTGGTTGAGTTTTCAGTGACTTCTATGATATGACTTCATGGTTTGGGTAAGGTTTTATTCAGTAACTTCTATGACAATGTTTTTAGTCAGTTCTTATTCCAATAGTTCCTTGACAAGGTTTGATGTAGTTATTTTTTGTTTTAATTTGTTTGATACTGTATGGGAGATTGTCGTGTAACCAGAAATTCCGAGCTAATTTGTCGAAAGATAGTGTTAAACTTGGGTATGTTTGGTAGTATTACTTGCATACAAAATTTACCCATTTTAGACTCTCCACCCATTTAGGGCTCCAAAGACTAAGATGGGCCGGATATGTACATCGAATGCCAAGCACACGAGTACTGAAGAAGGTTCTAACAGGACACCCGGGACGTAAATGAAAGGCGGGCAGACCTAGGCTGAGATAGGAGGATGATGTCAGGAAGGATCCAAAGGGACTACTCCATGTTGCAGATTGGAAGACGACGGCCGAGGACAGAGGGCGGTGGAGGCATATCCTGAAGGAGGCCGGGGCTCGAAATGGGCTGTAGCGCCATTGAAGAAGAAGATATTTGGTAGTATTACTTGTATACAAAATTTTTGGGTCCCAATAAAGTGGAATTGACTGTATACGCGTATCAAGGTATAAAAAACATTAAATGCAATAGTACCAGGTTTATGTTAAGTGGATTTTGACGAAGATTGGAATAATATTTCAGGGTAAGGAATAAGGGAAAGGAATGAGGTAACTAGGGATGGGGAAGCTCAAAGCATCACTGCCAAGTGAGTTAAGGGCTAGACCCTCTAGTAATGGAAAAGACCAAAATAATTATGTTTTCGTTTAGTTCGGAATTTTTGGCCGAATATAATCGGTGTATCATCACGAATGACTTTTGCAAAAGGTTTTTTTTTCAATCTAAGTACGCACACATTATTTATACAACCCAAAAAATTACGAACCTAATAATTTTGAGCACGTCCCCCAAGATAAATAGTTGTTTCTTCTGAAAATATTTACCTATACGCTTTGAAAAATGATTTGTAAGGACCTATATTATTTCTATTTGATCACCGATTTATTGAAAACGGTTCTTATAAATGCAACTTACATTGTGCATGCATTTCGTGAACTTTTCGCCTAATGGCATCTTTCGTAACAATATCTATGTCAGTAGATTTTTTTTTAAGACGTCGGCGCGTCTTTTGCGGTGTATGTGGCATTGTATTGGTTTCCTCGGCCAGCTTCATCCTCTTCTTAGTGGTTGACACGGTGTGCAGAGTCAACCCGCATGCCGCTGCTGTCCTCTAAAATATGCGCAAATAATAAAACATACTTTTGGTTGTTATTTGGGACATTGAAACGTGTTGTGTTTCCTCTTTCTTGAGTGTCAACAATAACTAACATAATACTGCTTTCACATGAGTGCTACACTCAGATTTGGCCTATTTCACCATATCGTTCCCAATGGGTATATTTGGCAAGGGATAAGCTGAGATAGGCTACGCCACAAGAGTACAGCGCTCGTGAGAGCAGCGTTATTTAGAAAATTATTGTCTGAGAACGAGAAAGAAAATAAAATTGTAATATTTCTCTATGTTTGCTAAGACAAACACCGGGTGGACAACGTATTAAGATCTGCGTAAAGACAACATCCAAAACGCGCTGTATAGACGCCATTTTCACTAAATGCCATGATCGTTACAAGCTTTACACTATCCGTTTTCCCAAGTGTCCAAATGGTTATAGGGTACATGGCTACAACTGATATCGTATCTACAAACGGTTTTAGACGTTGTGTGCATGCAAACCTACTGAAAAATTCGCGTATTTCGTAAAGGCATTATTTGTAAAAACTGTCAATTACTTCGTTTAGGGAAGTTAGGGGTAGAAACGGTCCTCCGTTTTCACTTTCTCTTTGAAAATAGTCCAAAACATTCATTACAACCTCTTGCGTTTGGTGTTGTAAAGACTTATTTTTTAAAACACTAACTTTTGGCTTAGTCTGTTGTTTACAAGCGGTAGTCGAGGATGACATTTTGACGCGACGATTGTTGTGATTTGCAGGGTTGCCAGCGCATAAGTTCTAAAATACTCACCAAAAGTCTCGAAATTGGGGACAAAAAAATAACAATTCCCCACAAGGTATATTATAATATAGGTAGGTTATAATATTATTCTACCTCCAAAGTGAAACAAAATTCTGTGGTAAATATTTACCTAATATGGACACGCTTTTATGCGCTTTTTATTACATAAACACTTAAAATCAGTTAGATAATAATGGGAAGTAAGTATTTCAGTTTCCGGAATTGAAAAATAATGAATTTTAATAATTATTTCGTTAAAATTCAAAACGATTATTGGCTTGGCGGCCATTGTCATTGATGTCAAAGTTTTAAGGTCAGTTTTTTCTTCTCTTATATCCAAAATACTAAAATAGGTTCTTCGGTTCTTAGTTTAGGTTTAATTAAAAAAGAAAAAAACTAGCCTAAAAAAATTATTTTAATATTTTTGTGCCAAAATATGGCGTGAAGAAAAAATGTTAAAATTATATGTTTTTTTTAATGAAATATCTACCTACCTACTAATATGCATTATTTTCCAATTCCGGAAACTGAAATACTTACTTCTCATTATTATCTAACTGATAGTGTTTTTGAAATCCCTATTAGATAAATATTTACCAATTCTATATATGAGATTTTTTTTTAATATTTTGTCATTTTCTCTTTCGTTTAGGCTTAAGAAATTGAAATTTGTTTTTACATTAGCTCCACACAGAAGTCCTGAGGAAAATAATTCCCCTCAGGGCCTACGTCATCTTTGGGGATGCTGTGTGTGGGTCTTTGTGGGAATGACCAAAAAAAAAACCATGAAAACATGAAAAAAAACATGCAAATGGCAACGCTGCCAGTGGTACAAGGAAAAAAAAGACGGGTCCGGAAAAAACTTTCGATCGAACTGGCAATTAGTGTTTTTAAAATGTTGAAAAAAACATCTTTAAAAAAACAAGGTAAGTGGATTGGATAGTTAATTTTTGAGTAATACCTAAGCGATAATTGGATAAACGCAAAACCCGATTACAAATAAAGCAGAATCGATCGATAACTGACTAAAAAAATGATCAATCAGCTGAATGTTTTTTTCTGTATTTCATTGCTACATACATAGTGTATATAAATAAATAATTAAGGAATAAAAAGTAATTTTGAGGATTACGATTTTTTTTTACACATTTGACTAATAATGTTTTTATTTTTTATGAAGTCGAAAGTTTTTTTTTTTTTTTTTTTTAATATGTTTATTCAGTTTTAATTTTACAATATTTTATTTTACAAATCTTACGAAACTGATCAATCAGTTTGATTGTAAGAAATCTCTCATTTTTTTCTAATTATTTAATACAGTATACTTTTCAGTTTTACATAGTATATACTAAGTGACACCACATTATACGCACCGGGGACCGCCACCCATGCTAGCTACGCCACTGCCTCCTGTATCTGAACTAACGTAAAAAAAAAGAAATTCGTGGGATGGAAAAATGGACCATTAAAAAAACTAACATCGAAGAGGGGCCTTTGAGGAACCTGGAAAGAGGGAGTGGACAGGAGAGTAAGGACTCTGAGGACATCTCGGTAGAATCTTCCCTCAATTCAAACAAAGATGAACTTCCGATAGAAAAACTCGTATCGCTACAGGTTCCTCCAGGGGATCTGTATGTGGGAAACAGGGACCTGGAAACAAAATCAAAGGAATGAGGAAGTAATGAGGAACACAATTGGCCCATGTCCTCAGTAATAAACAGTTCTACAAGGTTCCCGGCTAGAACTCACGGAGCTCCAAACAGGCCCTGATAGGAAATATGTTCGTTAGGGCATAATGTGTCAGCTCTGGTAACGCTGTGAAAATGGTATGTTACGTACACATTGAGGACGCAGGACACAGGAAAATAATACATTTATAAAAATTTCCACAGCGCCCAAAACTCGAAGGGGCCCCCGGATGGTTGCTAAAACGATACACATTGAGGATACACGACTTGTAAAAAGAATTTAACATTTTTATTTAAGCGAAAAATATTACTTGGGCAATGATAGAAGACTTGGCTAGCAGAACTCGCGATGCCTAGGTGGTAATTCAACGCATTTGTCACTCGGCTACTAGCAGGTTAAGCTAATTCCATTTCAGAAAACTGCAATATTTCCGTCCAAACATTGCTGGGATACTGACTTTCCAAAAAACAAAAATCGAAAGTTTTTTTTTTGGTTCTGTGTCTTTGTGGATGTACGGGAGAAGGGATTCTCATGCGAAAACCATAAAAAAATCTGGCCTGCGGCGCCTTTCAAACTTTGTCAAACAAAATTTTGGCAAACAATTCTTTGTCAAACAATCTTTCCAAATCTTTATCAAACTCCGTCACCAAATCTCTATCCAAATCTCTATCCAACTCTTCCGCTCTCGTTACTTCTCCACCTACTCCAATTGCCGGATGCCGTAGTTCCACATGCTCCGAGATTATTGAGGAACTGAGACTAATGTACGGTATCAACAGTTTTAAATGGTTTTTTATGTATCTGTAGGTAATTAGCACCACCTCAAAATCATGATTAAGTGTCAGAGCACTATCTTGCAGAACCCCTTCAATTTCAAATAATATTATATATAATACATATAATATTTCAAAATTTTATGAGGTTTATTATTTTCTTAGTTTACCCTTTCAAAATGTGCCCCTAAATTAAGTTTGCCCAGAAAGGCTATTCCCTAAAATTTGTGGTAAGAGATCGTTCTCCCCCGAGAAGTGCTGTCAGATTTGTGCGATTTTCTACGGCTGTTATTTGCTTTTTCTATTGGCCGATGTCAAAATTTCAGCTGTGAGCAATTACGTACATTAGTTTGGGTCGTTTTAAACATGAATTCCTGCAAGTATGCATGATTATTTATTTATTTAACAGCTGTAGAAAATCACACAAATCTGACAGCACTTCTCGCGGGAGAACGATCTCTTATTACAAATTTTAGGGAATAGCCTTTCAGGGGTATTTTGGCTTCAAATCCAAAATTAAGTTTCGTATGAAAAATGCCGCGCTACCGTTCCTCTTATGCGATTTTTTTGCATAAAAATTACACTCAAAATAGACACCCCCTCCCCCCCGGGTATGTTTGCTGACTGCCTTTTGAATCTTGGATCTTGGATCCGCTCCTGGTAGTTATGACTTGAAGTGCAGAAGAGAAATGATTCTGTTTATGTTACGATTACGTGTATTATTACGACCGGTATGATTACAAAGGTACTTATAAATTGTGTTGTAATGTTTTTAAATTTGAAAAAAAAATCTTGATTCCGACAAAGTCTTTGACGGGCACACCACTAGTTATATCGGTTCCATGCCAACTCAGAATTAAGTCAACTCAACAACTCTTTGAAAAGTCATTAAAAACGATGAAAAAAATTGGTTGTCTGTAAAGTCGGTTTACGGACGATAATTTTACGTGATAACGTTATATAATAATGATGGAGTGTAAGAGAAATAGATGCGCCACAAGCCGAACGCTTAGGCCGAACGCTTGTTCCGCGCTCTCGCTTGCACGCTAGGCTTAGGCGGAACGTGACAATGAATCGTGCTTTTTCGAACATGCAGCCGATGTTCATCGATTTATAAGACGTTATCACGTCAAAAAATAATTTTAAAATAGCCGTTAACCCTAACCTAACCTATTTAAACATTTTTTTATCATCACTCTTTATGACCTTTCTAAGGTGGTTCTGAGTTGGTTTCATTCTGAGTTGGCCGGTCACCAGTTATATTATATTATACTATGTTATATATTGTACAATGAGCATGTTAATATTTTTATTTATACTAAGAATGCGTCAAATGGTGACACACATCTTCTGACAAAGGCTCAGAGTCACAACATTATAATATATTATACCTACAAGTTTAATTATAATGTGATGAAGGTTACCTTCATTGCTGTTAGTACTATAATATATGTATGCCTATTATATGGCCTAGGCAGGTGGGTACCTAACTCAGGTGTTCGTTAAAATTGTGGCTTGTTAAATATATGTTTTACTAGCTGAAGTCCCCGGCGTTGCTCGGACTTAACGCGGAGTTTTTCAAAACCAGAAATAAATAGTGACCTTCATCTTGCTTTGAAGGTAAAGTGTGCAAAATTTCATCAATCTCGGAATAAAACTCCAAATTTGTATAAAGACAAAGCTACGCTGCCCGCTCGCTGGCCACACACTCTTCTATATATAAATAATCTTTGAACTCAGGACTGACCTGTTCCTTGCAGCAGCGCAACATTTTTTCCCTACAACCACAACGCCACGCAACGGAATTTGCTATCCGTACCTACTTACTCTGAGCTCTACCTAAAGCCTCGAGTTTACAAGCTACTAGCCGGCGAATTCACGATCTGCTAGTAAGCTAGTAAATGTGAGTGAGTTTACCAGTCGATAGTGAATTGTAAATTCGCTCAATGTAATCGAGGCTTAGGCTCAGAGTAGGTTTATTTTTACATACGCTGAGGAAAACAATTTCCCTCAGGGCCTATGTCATCTTTGGGGATGCTGTGTGGAGGTTTTTTTAAGGAAAAGGAGAAGAGGAGAGTTCTGGAAAGGAAAAGATTTTAAGAGTGGGTAGGAATCTGGGGTTCAGTGTGTCCTGGTCATCCGCCTCCAAAACCTAGACAAACCTTACCACATGAACCCAGGCACCCCTGCTAAATCACCAAACGTAGCGAACCACTTGGGGTGACCTATGGCAGAGGTGTTGGTTATCCAATAAAGGTTCCCGGGACGGCGGTACCCATTCCCGCCTCCCAAATCGAAAGTAGGTACGGATTGCAAATCCCGATGTTATAACACCATGTTCCACGCTCGCATCGCGAAATTTATGATAGAGGTACATATAACGTATAACCATAACTATCTACTATCTATGAGTATGTAGCCCATTGTTTGTACCTCTGGTTGCACTGTATTTATTCGATGCGATATATGGGATTGGTATATTTATGTGTCAACCAATACTAACGTTTCATTTGGAACCAGTCGAACCAGTTTAATTCACGAATTTCGTCATAAACGTTATTTTTTTTTCATTCCCACCGTAGTTTGTGTTATAAAAATTAATGCAAATTATGACCATTCAGTGATCGGCTTCGAGTAGCAGGTGTAATTATTTCTGCATGTTTTTGTAATCTAACCTGATCATTAGCTGGACACAGTCGCTAACTTTTGTTTACTACTCGTTATTTTGTTTTTACATTCCGATTGGTATCCATGACTTGATGTGACATTCCTACGCCACTAGAGGTGATCGCATTGGCGATTTCTCTTTGAATTTTAGTTTTTGAAGTGAAAATTTCTTCAGCACCGTTGTGATTTGGAACTCGATGAAACGAAAAAGCGACACTAACAAGAGACAAACACATACAACTATAGGATTTAGCCTGCGAGAGAATGAGATAGACTAATCTGTGTCCTCTTAATCTAATCTGTATAGCCTCCCCACCTTGTCGACTTTAGTTTTCTGAAGGTTTCACTTCTACCGCGTGTGAACTGCACACACGTTTTTGAAGAGAAATCTTCTTTAGCATCGTTGTGATTTGAAACTCGATGAAACGGAAACGAGCGACACTAAAACACACGCATCTCTAGGATTTAAGCCTGCGAGAGAATGAGATAGACTAATCGGTGTCCTCTTTGTGCGGTGCTTCGTAGCCTACCGGCCTCCTCTTTGTGCGGTGCTATGTAGAAAAAAATGTTAAATAATTTTTAAACTTGGTAACAATATTATAATATATAAACCTTACAATTATCCTACTACCGGTGCCCTGCATTCGTCCCATTCTCTCGAATTTTAGTTTTCTAAAGGTTTCACTTCTACCGCATGTGAACTGCACACATGTTATATTTTTTAATACTTCTCTTTGAAAGTTGAGAATTTTTAGCTTTCTCTCCTTACATAACCACACAGGAGGCTCTAAAGAAAGTAACTTCCCTCAGGGCCTACGTCATCTTTGAGGATGTTGTGTGTAGGATTTTTCTAAGGAAAGAAAGGAGAAAAAGATATGAGGAGTGGCAGAAATCTAGAAATCAGTATGTCTACGAGTGACGGACGTATTTATCCATCCCTCCCGCTGCGGTGCAAGACGTTGGGTCGAAAGAGACCAGCTGGAGGATCCGGCCCACCACGCAGCTTGTGGGCAGGTGCATCCGCCGCCAATACCTAATACATCTCATCGGATGCAGGTGCATCCGCCGCCAATACCTAATACATCTCATCCGATGCATCACGCAAAGCAATAAATTGGTAGGTAGGTACCTACAAACGTGCAGAAGATACAAATTAATGACGTGCGCCATAAGGCATGAGCATCTCTTATCCTTATCCTACATTCCTCTCACCTTTATCATTTATTAGTTTTAAGGCATTATAAAACTTCAAAACCTCTAACCAACTTTAGAAGAAGCTTTTTGGTTTAATCTTGTTTATCCTCACATGTATTATAAAAGCTCTTTGTTTCTCAAAAATATAATAAAATGAAAATGAATAGACTGGTTCGATTATTATAGGCTATAGCTAAAAGACGAGGGGGAGAAAAGGGTGTCTTTAAAAATGATTTTTGTTTATTTAGTCTGCACAATATGCAAATTAATTTGTACCTACTTATTTAGGTGGGTATTTACTTTGGTCAATTAATTATATTCGACATTATTCAAAAACTATATATTAAACTACAAACATTTTTATTCAAGGCCAAAGTTCGCAAATATGGATTTTTTGCATTTTTCAGCCAAACGGTAAGTTTTATCATAAAATAAAAAAAAAATTAGGTCATGCAATTATCTATAAAAAATGTTACAATTTTTTTTCTGAGAGTCACCATTTCTGAGATATAGCGATTCAAAAAGTTGAAAAGTTGTGTTTTTCATAATACGCACACGTGTCCACGCTTCCTGTGAGGTAGTGTACTGGGCGGGTTTTTTTAATGTAGTTTATCCTGTAGGCCTATTCCACGATGTAGTGCAATAACAATTTTTATAGACAATTGCATGACCTATAATTTTTGTCCGACCTATTTTATGGTAAAACTTACTCTTTCGCTGAAAAATGCAAAAAACCCGTATTTGCAAACTTTGACCTAAATAAAAAATTTTGCATACAAGGGATCGTAGAGGAATTTTCACATTTCATTTATAATGGTGTTCCCAACACTCGTACCAATTTTCAGCTCTATGCGAATTATTGTAACTTTGAATGTCTATTTTGACCGGACTATATTGATCAGTTGCTGATTTTTAACGTCATAACATCTCTCACCAAGTAGGTACCGGTCGCCCTGTTTATTGCACAATTTTATTCACGCATGAATCATACTACCTCAAATAATATGGTTTGCATTCCATTAAAATATTTTTTCTTATATACGATTAATTTAATATGTGCCATTGAACAGTGCATGGTAAGAAAGGAATGATAAGCAGATCATTTTGTATTACACTTTTAATCTACGGAATAATGTAAAGCGGAAGCACTAGGTCCTATCTTCCTTTGATAAAACGCGCATCGCAACAGTCTCCCGGACACGACATCCTGGACACCAACATCTGTATCACCACCAATACCCAATACCACCAACAACCAGTGGCATGCCCGCTAGGGGTCCGTCCTGTCCCCCTAAAACAAAAACAAAAAAACGCTGTGAAAAAAGTGTATTCACCTACTTTCTCGTTGAGTTACAAGTAATTGAGGAACTCCTTGGAATATATAAACTTTTTTGAATGGTGAATTATGACAGCAGTAAATTACTTTAATCAATGATATACTTTAGCACGTTTTCATAGTATTTTTTGTCTTGTGAATATGGGCCAAATAATTATTGTTTAGTTGAGAATAATACTACCTGCAATGGCGTCACGTTCAGAATAGAGTGATGTCAGAAGTAGTTCCTGTACGTTTTTTTCTTCAGTCATCTTTATTAATTCTATCACAATTGGTGTGCTATGCCTGTCTCATTCGTTAATGTTGTCAGGTATTTATTTATGAATCGGAGGTCACATATGACGGGAATACCCTTAAAACTCTCGCTTGTTGAAGCGTTGACACAACTTAGAAGAAAACTACTTCTTATCGTGATTGGTTTTTGTGGTATTACGCCGGGTTACACTTCTTCCTCCTTTAGCCAACGTTTCAGGCAACTTTGTAGCATCCGTGATCAAGGCAGACGTGCATATCCATCAACCTATGTGAAGATGTGGCATGTATGCAATGATTGATGGACGCTACAAGGCTCCCTGAAACGTTGTCTAAATAAGGAGGAATAGCAACACGATATAATACCCCAAAAACAATCAAGAAGTAAAATCGTGAAGTCCCAAATTAAACACTGCTACACACTCATTGAAAAGGTGGGATAAACTTCGGAAGGTCCATTTTTTCGGCCGATCCTGGAGAAGTATCACGAAGAAAAATATTTCAAGGAAAGCAACGTTTATTCTTTTTTCAATCTTTGCAAATTCACTTTGTGGAGTCATTTTTAATTGAACGAAAACAAATAACTTTGTAAAACACCACTATTTGATCAAAGTTATCAACATGTTTCGAAACCAAAGGTTTCTTCGTCAGGAAAAGATTAACAAATGCTGATAACTATATAGTGGTGTTTTACAAAGTCATTTGTTTTCATTTAATGTTTATTCTATTATTGACCAAAAAATATTAGTTTAACTTCACGAATGTTTACGCAACATTTCG
Source organism: Glyphotaelius pellucidus (assembly GCA_936435175.1). Lineage (NCBI taxonomy): Eukaryota > Metazoa > Arthropoda > Insecta > Trichoptera > Limnephilidae > Glyphotaelius > Glyphotaelius pellucidus. The sequence goes on from OW386553.1 coordinate 15,125,047, forward strand.
CTAGTTGTGTTAAATTAATTTTTAATAAGTATTGTTTTATATAGGTATTTTTTTTTCTATTTTGAAAACTGAAATGATACGGCTGATACAATCACAATTGAATGAGCTGTCTTTGAAATAATTAGTAAATTTTCAACATGAAAAGAAAGCGGAATCAGGTCTACAAATTATTTTTCATGAATTTTGTTGAAACTGTTTGAAATAGATGCATTCAACCTGGTAACTTCGACACCAAATTCTGGGCATGCCACTGGCATCGCTGGAAATATACTAACAATCCAGCACGACTGTTTTATTTGTGTTATTTTTGTGGTCTGCGGTTTAGTTGTTATCGCTAGATGGCTAGAAAGACTGAGTGGACTGAGAACTGAGTAGATGGAAGGAAGTAGGAGGTCGAGGTACATAGGAGGGCCCTACTTGTGAAAAGCCCCCCGAGGTGACTAATAGCTGCCCGGCTCAAGGATTGCTACTCACCCGAAGAATTCAACTTTTTAATGCATAAGCGGTATTTTACGGCGCGGTCATCATTGATTCATTAAAGTCATTCGCTGAGTAACCAAACCGAACCGACGAGACGTTTGTTTTTGGTTCAATCTGCAATCGCGGATCGTGTGTTGCTGAGATCAGACCTCGTCGTTGACTTTCAATAACTATAGTTCCCGGACAAGTAGTAGAAGTTACAAGTGCGCAAGGATAATTAAATATACATTGATTTACCAGTGATACGTAACTGATAACAGTAACTTTTATGTCTTATCGATAAACTAAAATCTGTAGATTGTCAAGTAACTATAAAATAACGATCACTTTGCAATAGCATTCTAATCGGTGTAGATAACAGTGCAAATAAGGAAAATATTCAGTGAAAGACAAAATATATTTACACTAAAATAATGATACCGCATACGTAGTTGCGTCATTCGGGAATATACCGAACTGGAATAGGATACAAAGGAGTGCAGTGATATTTATTTGTTTGGTTTAGTGTTAAATTGTGATTCAAAATGCTCACAGAAACAATGCGTTGTAAAATGTACGGCGGTGGTAAATATGTTGTCATATTGGCAATGGTGGTGTTTTCTCTGACGAGAGATGTGACTTCTTTTAATTTCAATGTTGGAGCAAGAATAGTTTACTCTGCAGGAGGAAGAACCAACAACCACTCTTACTTTGGATATTCCCTCGTGCTGAGGGGAGGAGAGCGACCCTTGTAAGTATTATATTTTTGATAATGTTATAAAAGTTTATGCCAGTATGCTCCGATTCTCCGACATTCGTTTGATAAACAAATACATAGTCAACTATGTAATTTGATGCAAGAATCCCACAGATTTTTAGGGTAGGTATTGAGCCGGATTGTGGTGATTGGACAAAGGTTTATTTTTATAATTATTATACATACTAGCTTTTCCCCGCGGCTTCGCTCGCATGGTATTACGGGAAAGTACTGAAGCGGTTGAACTTATCAATTATCCCCCTTCCTCCCCACCCCACCCCCTCCCGCATTCCATACATTCATTCCCTTACATTCAGTTTTCAAACATCTAGCCCGCCACCTAAATTTCACAAAGAAAAAAAGAATTATCCAATTTTGTTCATTCCTTTAGGAATTTTTGCGCTTATAAACATTTTGGATGTTTATTTTTAATTAAATATTTGGAAGTTTGTCAATATAATACAAAATTACACTATTTATTATTCAGACTTTATAATCGTTACGAATTATATTTTTAATGTAGGAACTCTTATCTGACATTTATTCCAGCTTGTCCAAAAAAAACAAAACATATTCTAATATTTGAATTTTCTGGGGCAGTAGCTGACCAGGGGGCTGAGTACCTACCAGCTTAGAGCCCACAAATATATCAACATTGTTTCCATGGGAATGATTTTTTTCTGACATTTGCAATTAATTCGCTTTTGTTAGCGACAGAAAACGTATAACAAATATAATATATTAATATTTATAATTTCATAACGCCAGAGCTTACCATCATATACAACATATAGTCTGCGCATATAATTTAGCTTTCTATTGGTGAATGAATTTTTAAAGTCTTTTTATTGGTTAATGCCTGAAAAGGTCATAAACAAACTCGAGTAGTTTCGAATTTATAATATTAGTAAGTAATAAGTATGGAAGTATGGATTATTGTTCTTTAAAGAAGGAAGACAAACATTCCCATTTTACGAACAATCTGATAATGTTTGAAAAACTCCTACTACCAACACAGTAAGCTGAAAATGTTGCTTGTGTTGTGATGGAGGACTTCAACAGCCGAGGAATTGAATATGCGACGCCTGGATGGGATCCAAACGCAATGCCAATTCAGCCACTGACCTGGCTTATTATGCATGCATAGTATTGTTATGTACCTATTGGGTTTATTATTTTATTATATCGATAGTTTTGATGATTCTGCGTTGCTGCAAGTCGCTCCATCACACAAAATTCATCCAACATAATTTTTATTAATTACACGATAGGCACCTATAGTGCACAAATGGGTAAAATTTTAGACTTCCGCTTCAATCACTAATAAGCACAAATAAATAAAATCTGAAACAATTATTAACGTTCCATGCAAAAAAAGTTTAATTTTATCAATCATATTTTCCTAATTTCCCGTGTTTTGACAGTTTCAACGTCATGTTTTTGAAGTGAAAACTTCTTTAGCACCGTTGTGATTTGAAGCCGATGAAACGAAAAAGCAACACTAAAAAGAAACAAACATATAGGTACATCTATAGGATTTAGCCTGCGAGAGAATAAAATAGAATAATCGCTCTCTTCTTTGTGCGGTACTTCGCAGCCTATCGGTCTCCCCATTCTTGTCTACTTTAGTTTCCTGAAGGTTTCACTTGTACCGCGTGTGAACTGTACACACTTTATTTTTCTTGCTAGTATGATGTAAGTTTTCTGGAAGGTTCGGTTTTAATCTAAATAAGCACACAACATTTAAATTACCCAAACTACGTAGGTACCTACTTAAAAATAATAACCAATTTTGTGCACGTTTTTCCATCTCCCCCGACGAAAATAGTTGTTCTTTGAAACGAAGTGTAATTTCAATAATAAATGTATGTGTATAAAAAGCCTGAAGCGGAATTCTTGAATTCTAACCACAAATTAATATGCTAAGTGCGACGGCGCTCGAATTTTAATAGTTGAACCTACACATACACAATGATTGAAGCAAAATATCTTTTATTTCACATCGATTTAACGTATTTCATATTTATAATTTTGCCTTTCAAAGATGAAACATTTATTATCCATCAACTAGAGATGCATGGACCAACTGAGTCAAATTCCGATTGAACATCTATATTAATTGCTGTGATGTCATAAAATTTCAGAGAAATGCTATAATGTCATAAAATTTCAGAGAAATTCTATAATGTCCGCGTGAGTGAGCGCGATTTCCACCCAAAAGTTGAAAGAAAGGATGAGTCTCTTTGCTAAATTTCAGCTCGATCGGATGTCGGAAAGTATTAATTTTCACTTCCAAAATATACGTAGGTACTTCGTTTATACATTCATTTGATCAAGAAAACTAATGTGAAATTCAAATAGATGTTTACTAAAATTTCCTGTCAGAGTCGAATGCGAATCTAATTAGATATGTAAATGTATATACATATAGATGGTTGATTACAACATTATGCTTTATCAAAATGGAGAAATATGTGAAGACATATTCATGCTTAAAAAGTGCCAAGATATATCTTTTGGAAAAGGTTATCGCACGGAATTTTGCCGGTTTGAATTTTTAAATAGATTTTTCATTTATGTGGAAATTTTAAATTTCCTTGGGTCTGGGGAAATGGGAGTGAGAAGGGGAAGGAGATGGAGAAGAAAAAGGTTGGAAAGTAACTGGCTACTCAAATTTAATAAATCACCCGGCTATCGCAATTTCGCAGGGCCACCTCCAATCGAAATCATGAATATTTGCTTACACATTGCTACAAACATTGCCAACGGGGGCGTGGCAATGTATGCAGACGCATACAAAAATGTGCAAGGTCAAGGCCTTACTCCTGCAGTAAGGAAAGTAAGTACTTCAATATCTAGGACATGTGATGAGACGTCCAGAAAAGTACGAGATCTTGCATCTCATAATGCAGGGAAAGATTGCCGGACGTGGAGGGCCTGGAAGAAAGAGAACATCGTGACTGTGGCAGAGTCAGTGGTTTGGCCTTGCTACTGTAGAGCTGTTCCGGGCCGCAGTAAACAAAGTCCGCATAGCCAACATGACAGCCAACGTCCGTTGAACGGACAGGGCACAAGAAGAAGAAGAAGTAAGACTACGCCCCCATTGCCAATATTTATTAATGTGTCCGCCGTCTCGCCATAGAAGTAGACAGAGAAATTAGGCTGCCACCCAACTCTGTCTCGGCAAACCTTGCTTCATTCACATAAATACGAATTATAATCTGATTTATTATGTACCTATTCAAATAAGAATAAAATTAGCAGGCCAATAAGATAATAAAATGAGTTCGGTATAAAAAAATAAATGAAATGTCTTCGAGGAAGGATGTAGGCTCTGTTATTACAAGGGTGATAATAGAGCCTACCTACATCCTCATCCAACAATATTATCTCTTGCAAACAGAATTATTTATTTCCACAGAAATTACGTATTTTGCAAATACCGTTCAAGAACGGTGCGGGGTACCTACTCGTACATAATCTTAATTGATTTTTTCTTCAGTTTTTACAGATAGCGGTTTTTATCTACTCGTACAGGTATAATCTAATTTGATTTCCTATTTAGTTTTTATAGATTGCGGTTTTTGGTACCGACTTTACAGGAAATGCCCACACATAGGACAATAATAGATTATCGATAATATTTTTATGAAGTATTTACCTGGTTCTACTTATGATAAGTATCTATAAAACCTTGTTCAGAAGGGACGAATTCGCTGCGAATCGTTACGCGTTTAAAAATACGCGCGTTGGTGAGGTACTGGGCACTCACATGTTTTTTTCCTAAATATTGCCTATCATGCCGCACTTGCATCATTACCAAAAAGAAATATTTCGTTTAAGGGTCCACTATTCGAATTTCGACCGATTTCTTAAATATCTCCCTTAAAAATTTGAAGTTTTTAAGCTCTTAAAAAAATGTTATTTTTGAAGATAATATCTAGATACTTTCCACGCCGAAACGCAAATTATATGAAACTCCCTCGATAGAATAAAATCGCAAAGTATGCTCCGAAAATTATTTAAAACAAATCTATTTCTTTTATTTTACAAGTTATATTTGTGAAAAAATTTACAACGTTTCTTTAAATGATACTTAGGGGGTATTTCACCATCCTCCTCTTAGCTTATTCACACACATAACGAATATTAATAAATAAACAAATAAATACTTGCAACTGGTAAAGAATTCAGCTAACTTATCCTATATGTAGCCATTAGTCATGGGTTCAAGTACCAAATATTAAACTCAGACTTTTTAAATATATAAATCCTGTATAATTAATCTAAAACGTACGCTATCGTTTGAATAATCTATGAGGAGGATGGTGAAATACCCCCTTAAGATACGTTCCACGAGATTTTTGCTCTATTTTAAACGAGTCATGTTTTATTAAGCTTTTTCGCAATTTTCGCTGCTATTTTCGCTGCTATTTTACGACTTAAAATATTAGCGCGCTCTGTCCAACATTCGTAATTACATATCTCTCCATCTTCTTCTTTTTCAGCGCCGTGCGTTTCAAGAGTGCCGTCTTAAATTTAAACTATAAGAAAAAAATTATTAAAATTGACAAATAATTAAATATAATAGTAGATGCCACTAGCCGCAGCACTTTTATTAGGCTCAGATTTTAAAAATGACACTACATTTCAATTTAATTACTACAAGAAACAACTAATTACGTCAGGATAGATGGTAAAAATGTATTAAAATTCCATGTTTATTCAATCAAAGTTCAAATTTCCCGTCTAAAACGATTCCTTTGGCGTCATTTTAATGTTTTTTTTGTAATTTGTATTTCCAATAATAGGTGTTTAAAATAACACCTCTTATTAAAAAGAAAAAGTAATTTATCTTTTTTATGTGTCCTATCATGTAGAATCACTTACCGAAGCTTGTGCAATTTACCTCCGAACATCTTATATTATTTCAAAAACATATTTTTGAAGGATTCAATAATTTATTTTTATAATTTTAGTTTAAATTTGTTTATATTTTCCTAAAATTTTATTTCCTTTGGTAATTCGCCAAATATCTTAATTGCGCCGTACATCAACGACTTTTGACTTTTTTTTCTGAATGGGATTCGTATTTCATTTATTTTCCTCATGTCATGTGTGTTTGTGCTGCAGGTTCAGTTTGATGCCGAGGAACACCTAAAATATGAACTCTGTTTTTATTACATTTACAGAGATATTGAAATAATTATAGACACTTCGAATCAGTAGGTAGGTACCTACAGAGCACCGGCAATGCAAGGAAGAGTTTACAGTGGAGTCATTTTTGTTTCTTTGTTTGAGATAACCCCGCCACGCGTTGAACTCTCTGCGATAGTGTCCGCGTAGATTTGTTGTAGGACAATGATAATATTAGGCATCGCATCATTAGCCTTGGGCCTAGGAGATAGTATTTGAACAGTTAGCAGCTGGGTGGATAAATGCGTCTGGTTTTCACGCAGGAGTCGCGTCGTGGGCTCAATTTCTCTGCGAGCTTAGACCATACAATGAGCAACATTTTCAGCTTATAAAAATGATAGTAGTTGTCAGTTTATTAGTAACTATTTTATGTCTTTGAAATTTAAAATAAAAAAAAATAATCATAAAATAATAGCAGGTAAAAACCGGCTCCGCGGGAAAACTACAATATGAAAACTTCAAATTGTTCTTTTTGAATATTATACATGGCAGCATTTCCGTTTGTATCTATTACGTGAAGCGAGTGTGTACGACAGACGCTAGCGTATTAATAATATAGATTGTATCTACCTGTAGACTTCGGAGATCTGACGGCTCATGCGAACTCTGGCGGAGTAAAAAGGTACTATCCAACACGGCCTTCATCTTTCACCATGACAGGATTGATCAGAAACAAAACACAAATTTACAGACAGACAAGACGCAAAGCGCTCGTCAAAAGATGACGTCGCTACGCTCAGTCAATTAATTCCTTAAAAAACGTAAAATATTCTAACTCATGCTGGTTTGTTACGAAAATAATGTACACATCGTAAGAGATATGACTGAAAATAGCAAACTATTAGGTAATATCTCTTTTTAATCATTTTCAAGTAAATTCTTGCATAATCTCATGACAATATGTACATGTACTTATTTCCGAAATCTAATCAACGAAAGTGGAAACGTTTTAATTTATTTTGAGCAATTATTGCAAATTGTTGTAAGTAAGTACCTACATATTTTGTATTACCTGTCGACTGTATTTAACCTGGACCCGCGATCATTTTCCATGCAAACTCACAAAATAAACAAATATGATAAGAATATGATTCAATCGATACGGTGTTGATTTTTTTTTTATAATAACAGGTGATTAGTACCAACAATAGGTACCTCGTCATTCGGATGGGATTGGTTTATTTATGTTGTGATGATTGGTTTATTTATGGTTCGGATGGTTAACTCGGAGTTAGTGGAATCGCTATGCGTCATGCCACCATTCTGACAATTTCCGATCTCACCTTTCCCAGAATATCGATGATAAATAATACGATCATAATTGTACAAAATAATTGAAAAATCTATTAAAATACGGAAACTTCTTATCACGTACTTACTGCGTATTTCTCTGTTTGATTATAAATCGGATCATGACAAAGACGTCAAAACCTGTTTGTGACTCGCCTGTGAAAATGTATCTACCTAATAATAATATAATTGTGGTTGCCGGTGAGGTTGGAATCACCAATAGAGGCCATCCATAAATTACGTCACACCTTAAGGGGGGGTGGGGGGGTGTAGAGAAGTGTGACAAGGGGGATGAGGGGTGAGGGGGATGAGGGGGGTGTCATCAGCTCTGTGACGTCACAGGTAGAAATCTAATTTATTTTTAGATGTTAAATTGCAAAATATGTGACGTCACACCAAGGGGGAGGGGGGTCTCACAAGTGTGACGATGTGTGACAGGGACGGAAGGGGGGGGGTCTAAAAATCTAGTAATTTATGGATGGCCCCATAGCGGTGATCCTATCCTCGTCGGATGATTGTTATGTTGTTTAGGTACTGATCTTTCAAACTTCAAATATTACATTTAGTTCAGTATATATAAGATTTCGAAAAACTCTGCGTAATAATTGTGTTAGGCCACACTACGTGCGAGCACTTTGGTGGCTTGACCTATTCTAGCATATCGCTCGCCATACATTCCCATTGGAAATGCTTGCCACTTAAGAGGAACACAAACGCTAGAAATATTTCGATTCTCATGCCTTCAAAATTTAAAGTCTAGCGTCTTATTTGCATGAGGCAAGTAAGCGAAAAAGTGTTTTTTTAAATTTATTTTGTGCATAATTTTAAAAGAATGAAAAAAGTTAGAACAGCAAAACCTCCAAAATAGTCTTAGCTATAAGGGGATATTTTTTAAAATTGTTTTTTATACTTCATAGTAAGGTGATGCAAAAACATTTTTTTTAGAGGTTTACGCTTATATTTTTTGTTATGTAATTAATAATTTTATTGTAATTCCGATACATAGAAAAGCTAGTAAAAGCTTCAATTTATCCGTAGCATTTTTTTTAATGTTCATAACGTAAACCAATTTGTCATAAAGATTAATCTAAATAGTATCTAAATAGGATTTCACGTATAACTTCATCTTGCTGAATAACCGCCCAACCCCTCACCCCGCCCCTGTCTAATATCTAGTGATATTTTACATTTTTAGTTAGAAAAAAAACATCAAAAAAGTCACCGGAGACCAAAATTTCATTTATGTTTTTTACTCCAAATCAGGGTTGATAAAAATAATGATTTATAAAAAGTCGGACTTATTTGATTTAAATCGGATTTAAGTATTTGATTTAAATCAGATTTTTTTTTATGTCTTCTGTTTTATTCATCTATTTTAAAAATGTTGTTGATTTTAATTATCTATACGTATATCAAACTATCTATATTATATAAAATGAAAATATGTTTGCTTGTGTCTATGTATGTAAGGTGACTGGACAACTCGGAATGAAACCAACTCAGAACCATCTCAGAAAAGTTGTTTAGAGTGATGAAAAAAATATTTTAAAAAATTGGTTAAATAGGTTACGTTGGGTTAGGGTTATCGGATATTTTAAAATTATTTTTTTCACAGCTTTTAATGACTTTTCAAAGAGGTGTTGAGTTGACTTAATTCTCAGTTGGCATGGAACCGTACGTACGTATGCTATGCATTGCTAAACCATTCATTCGATTCCGATGAAACTTAGGTGATTTTATTTGCGCATGCCCGCTATTCTTACTATATACAATTATACTTAACTCGAATTTGGTTGCAATAATTTTATTATTTTTTCAGAATAATAGTGGGGGCTCCACGAGATAGTTCTCAGTATAGAGATCACTCCAACATCAAGGATCCGGGAGCAATTTACATGTGTAACATTCAAACAGATGTTGCCAAATCCGAATGTCAACATAAGATTTTAGATATTGAAGGTGAGCACCGTATACGTACCTACATAAAAAAAATATGATTATTTGGATCAAGGGCGTTTAAAAGGGGTAGGTTTAGGGGGTTGGAACCTCCCTCCCACATTGGTCTCAGTATTGCATAGGAAAAAAGAAAATAGTACTCGTAGATTACATTTCCGGAAAATAAATTATTTGCACATAATTTGTGTATAGTCCGTCAATTAAGAGCAGAGAATATTAAAAATAGAACTACAAAATTTGTAGGCTGGCAGAAGAATTCTTTTAAAGCGCAATGACACTGAATATATAGAATACTGTAAATCACATTTTAAAAACATTTCTTTGTTCTTAAAGAAAAAATTTAAGTCAAAGAAGCACTGTTGTTAAAGTACCTACTTAAAGATATAAATTTGATTAAATGGTGTTTTACAATGTGAATTGTTTTCATTTAATTTAACATAAATTTGAATTTAACAGCAGGTAGAAAGGAATAATCACTAATGGTGAGTTTAGTTACACTACTTTTAGATCTGAATGAGTTAAATGTATTCAGATCTAAAATTAGAGACATGATCTAAAGCCCGGGCATCGCTAGTTAAGCTAGTATTAAATAAATGTGAGCAATTTCTAAACTGTGCTTTTTATTTTATTAGAATTTTATTTTATTGTTATTCTTCATTATGTTAACTCAAAATTGCAAAGGTATAATATGCAATTCTAATTTTGAGATCAGTAGGTATCAATATTGCAATGAAAAAATATGTTTTTCACTTTTAATTTTTTATAAAAGTGTAGGTTACGCAGCTTTACATTTCCACCATGAGTTATATTTTTAGTATTACCATGTGGCGCCTTCCTATGTTTTCTACTCTTATTTGACAAACTGCATATAACAAGTTGTGGTAAATAAAGGTTCCAAAAACATTCTAATAAATTTTCCAACCCCCCCTTCTCCCTTGCCACACCCAAGTCAGAACCCCCCACCCCTAGGGATTTGTACTATAATGTTATTGATTTGAAGGCCTGTTAGTGATTGAGTTAAGGCTCTTGACTGGCAACCCGAAGGGTGCGGGATCAAATCCTGGCATTCGCTAATAAATTTTATTCAATAAATTTGTGTTAGTTCACAATAATTCATTCATTTAAAATAATACATAGAATATTTGTGGCACATTCCAGAGTGAAAGATACTCTCAGTGTCGCCCTGACATAAGACAACTGTTCAGAATTGAAACTTAGCTTGAAATTGCTTCAGCCTGATCTGAATAGCCAGGAACTTCCCCACCTTTCTCTCCCCATCTCTTTCTCCTCCCCACCACCTTCAGCCTCACAACATGCACCAATTGGAGATGCCATAGTCTCACTGGCTTTAGACGGGAGCAGTTTGGACGTGGTATTGTGGACTTGGTATTGTGGACGTGGTATTGTGGACGTGGTATTGTGGACGTGACGTGGATGGGTGTGGTATTCGCATAAAAAAAGATTATTTGCTATTTTATGAGCCACTAATATTTATGTATTGTGTTTAGATGAGACTCCAAGGGAAAAGCTTCTACTTTTTTACCTCTAATTGACATTCAACGCTCTAACCGCGAATGACCGGAAACTACCGAGTCCGATCCCTGCGCTCCGCTAATCGCTTGCTCTCAGTGGAACACGTTTCAATGAGAAATTAGTGTAGATCTAATGAGTGCAATCGCCTTCTTGAATATTGGAAAATACACATTATATACTTAGATTATGTTTCGTAAATCACATATTCATATTTCATCATTGTACGTGGTAGTAAATTAAACAATTTGTTATGTACAAAAATAAAAGATTGAAGTACTCTATTGTTGACCATAGTCCAGGGTTTCCACTTTGAGAGGTTTCATTGCCGGCACTCTAGGCATTTATTGTTAGTCCTTTTCTAGCCATTATGCTTATAGTTTTTCCGTCTTATGCTAAATACTGTCTGATCTCACACGGGTGTAGGGAAAAAATTTTGTATGATACTTTGGTTACATAAAATGTGTATGATAAATAAATGTTTTTGAAAATTAATAATTACAGGTAACACTAGGCACAACTTGGCAAACGGAAAGGCTTTTCAACATCGAAAAGATAATATGTGGCTTGGGATGACAGTTGCTGGAACTGATATGAATAATGGCACAGTTGTGGTAAAAATCCTTTATTAGATTCATAGTATATTATACCTACATGTCATGTATTATGAATAATACAACTATGTATTGTATTATGTACTAGTGTCCGACCGAAAAATTACTTTTTTTGTTTTTGCTAAATTTATTCTAATATTTGTTTATGTATTGTCTATGTTTTATAATAAATTTTTTTTTAAAATCATGGTGTTTGCAGATGTGTGCCCCGAGGTGGATCAACCAATTCCACAAGGAATACCATTTAGCCAATGGACTCTGCTATTCCCTCGCACATACGGATGCCTGGAAAAAGCCTGCAGATGTTTTGCAACTCTTTCCACTCGTTGATAAATGTAAGCAACACATCATCTACTGCAATACATATCTTATTATTTTCAATCTACTTCAAGTTTCTCATAAATTGACGGGGTGTATAGTAGTAACATTGAATTAACACTTGCCAAACCATTACAAAGGTAAAGCAACATTCTCAGAAGCCGATTCTCTTACTAAAAATACTGATACAAAATGTATTTTTAACAAAAATTTAACGAAAATTCACCTTAATAAAATTATTATACTTATTGACGTGGAACGATTGGAAATTCTTTATAATGGCATTCCCATTTCCATTCCCATGGCGGCCCCCTTTCAAACAATCTCAAGTATTCCTGGGGGTTCACTTACCACTAATTGGGAACCACTGACCTACTTCAATATTGGTCCTGAGCAGTTTTGACTCATGCGTGAACTTTGCATAACTAATTTAAAGAAATCATTGGGCATTTAAGAAGCCATCCGAGTGCACTCGTTTTTTCACTCCTGTCTTATTATTATTCTATATCCATTCATCTCTGCCAGAACTTCTTTACTACTCCTACCGAAAGCCTACCGTAGAATTTGTGAAATGCATCAATTTGTCAAATGCATCATCTCTGCTTAGTTGGGGTTGATTGCCCAGAAAATTAGTGGATGATGGAATGGCATCATTACCTAATAACTAGTAATGGATTTTATGGTTTTCAGACAATCAAGGATTTCAAATCACCAATCCAGAAGACAACAGGGAGAAAAGCAACTATTTCTATGCTTACGGACAAGCAGGTATATCTATGAAGCTAAATGAAGATGGATCTGAGCTCCTTCTGGGTGCTCCAGGAGTCTACGTTTGGACAGGTGAATTAATATTCTTATTTTATTAATACAACATTAACTAAAAGATTGGGTCTCCGAGCTATCTAAATCCCAAGCTTCATCCAACCCCATAACATTTACGAATTATTATGGACATTTTTTGTCATTATGTACTCTATTTTAATATTTCAGCAATCTTAAAATAGAGGACAAAATTCAGATAGGTACTCTCCTTACTTAAACTCGAATACTAAATTTGACACAATAATTTAATTGTTTGTTGCAGGAAGTATAGTTAGATATTCAGTAGTAAGAAGTAATGAGAAGCTGTACTTCATGAAGAAAAATGTACAAAATCCTTATTACACTCCCGAGCTCACAGACACTACGTACTTTGGTAAGTCAATGATTTTATTAGGGTTTTAACCAAAATACTAGAAAACGTTAGTATTCTCTATAAAGTATTCAACATACCTACCTAACTTCAGTGGCTACCAAGGCTTTCAATCCTGGAAATTTTTCGGAACCGGGCTTACAGTGCTAGAATTTTTCAATCCTTAGAAAATTAAAATTTAAAAAAAAATAGGAGTGGTGGTAACAAGTGTTTTATTTTCACTTTTCAGGTATTATACACAGGTTATGTAACATACGTTATTATGTAACTAAATTTCACTAATACAAAAGTTGCCACACAAAAAAATCCTGAATAAAATAAACCTGAACCGATATTTTAAGACTTAAAATGTGATCTCAATAAGATCAAAGTTTCATCATTTAGTGATTGTTGATCTTATTTTGGTCTTTTTTTCCTTTATCCAGAAAAAACCCATTTGTATCCACTCCGGTAGAAGGTATTGCTTTTAAATTCTTGCAACATTTTTCTAGATTTACTCAAAGCCGCATTTAGAATTCGAAATTTGAAAGGTTCTTTTCTTTTTTGATATATCTTTGGCGATTCTTATTTTTTAAGATTTTGGAATTAAATCCGTGATCAATAGCTCTATTTACTCCTAGAGACAAATAGATCGTCTTTAACCATAGTGAACTAACTCACTTTTTGCAGTTTCTGAGTTAGAGCTTGAAATGAGGGTTCCAAATCATAATCAAGCTCTGCCAGAGAGAACCAATCAGGGAAATACTGTCTTGACCAATCTTAGATAGTTTTTCTCTGATTGGTTTTTCTTTCTGGCAGAGCTAGATTAAGATTTGGAGCCCTCATTTCAAGCTCTAACTCAAAAATTGCAAAGTGATATAGTTCACTATGGTTTAAGACAATCCAATTTTAAATTGACTTCCTCCACAATAAGGAACTCCAGTGAAAAATATTATGGCTTTAAAAAAATATGTTCATATTGACCAATAAACGCTGATTCTGAATATATAAGTTTTATTAAATAATATTTAACGTAGAGTTTAAAAAAAATATATTAAAAAGTCCATTTTAAAACAGTTCATTAAAACACCCTGTCAAGTTGGTATTATTGAATTTGTGAGGCATCATCCAACATTCCGTATTATTGGTTTATAGAGATTTGGACACATAATAGTTTTTGTTTTTATTGAAACATTATTTAGGCCTAAATAATTCAGTATCAAAAATAAAGTATCTCTATTAGTTTATCTATATTATTTAAAATATTCAAAAACTCTAACTGTACAAAAAACGATCATAATGCCCAGTAAAACGCTCTAATGCTGAAATTCAAAATGGCGGGCTTCGAACAGCTGATTCCAGTTCCCTTCAAAATACATGCTTCGGTTTCCTTAATATTGATTTCGATTCGTAAAGCTAAAAAAATAATAATTTCAAACAATTTTTATACCAATCTCCCGTAATAATATTGAAAAAATATAATAATATAATAAATATAATATAATAAATAAATAAATAATTACACCTAAATAACGTTTTACTTATTGAATAGTTTCGTTACTTTTTCCATATAAAATGACAACATCTGTTGAAAATAACTAAAACTTTTGGGCAGATGACGTCACATGGGCAGATGACGTCACGGTGGTTTTCGGAGGATCTTGAAAAATTAAAACTTTGACATTTATTTTAACTATTAAAACTAACTATAAAAATAAAATTAAATATGCAGTTATTTAAGATAGAAGGTCATTATTCATTTAAAAAAATAAAATAAATGGACTGAATTTCCTTATTGCAATGTTTAATTCCGACCCAGAGAAATACATAATTTCTTCTACTGATTTCGGCATGTCAGCAAACGTCTGTCGTCTTCATCTTCTATTAGGGATTTAGGTTTAGATTTCTTGTAAAGAACATCTAAAACTGCAAGATGAATTGCACATGCGAAATAAAGAGAAGTGACAGCTCACTTACCTGAACAATCCCAGTGTTTCAATAAAACTTCCTTACTTCTAAGAAACAGCGCAATAAATATAACCTTCCCCAAAATCTTTATGACTTATATCTAAAGATCTAAAGAATGTTGTGCACAAACGAAATGCTGCCAAAAAAAAACATATATTCCCACTGTTGAAACAAGGATGTGAAATCAACAAGTATTCCCGGATTCAGACAAGTGCAGCACTAGGATTATGGTGCGGACAAAGGTGCGGAATTCCCAAGAACCCGGTTCTCGAGATCCCGGGATTGAAAGTTCTAGTGATAACCTCGATTCATTTTAAATTTGAGCTTCCTTTTAATCCACCAATTGTGGATGGACAGATAATTTTATAATTTTATAGATGTAGGCATTTTTGCTCTGGCTCCATGCCAACTGAGAATAAAGTCAACTCAACACCTCTTTGAAAGCTCATTAAAAACTATGAAAAAATTATTTTAAAATAGCCCATAGCCCTAACTAACGAAACCTGTTTAACCAATGTTTTATATATTTTTTTCATCACTTTTAATGACTTTTCTGAGGTGGTTCTTAGTTGGTTTAATTCTGACTTGTCCGGTCACCATCTGCTGTATTCACATTCTACGTAATAAACGATTTATCAAATATCTTATATTCAGATATCACTGTATAATGAATAAATGTTTTTAAACAATTTTTTTACAGGGTACAGCGTTGATTCTGGCAAATACATTGCAGGCCGCTCTGATTTATATGTAGCAGGGGCTCCAAGAGGAGCAAATTACAAAGGACAGGTTTGTAATTTCAATATTGTAAACATAATTTATAATAATATAATATAGTAGTGTTTTTACATTTCGTTAGTTACAATATTAAAGAAAAACAATTTTTCACAATTTTTCATGTACACATTGTATAAATAATGAGCAATGTTAGATATGATTTGGGATTTTCATAGCCCCGATAATGGACATTGTAATGCTGTCCGAAATATTGGCTAAAGCCTCGATGACATTGAGCGCGTTTACAAGCTACTAGCTGGGAAATTCACTGTCTGTTAGTAAACTCGCTCAGTGTAATCGTATTACTAGCTAACTAGCAGATTGTGGAAAATCTACGAAAAAAGTAGAAAGGTGGTTAACTTTACTCGCTAGTCGCTGGCGTTTGCCTAAAGATGGCGGCCCACCAACAGCTGATTTTGTATCTGTCAGAATTAGTTCACACGGGAGTCGTTATTCTCGCTACTGGCTAGCATGTGGAGCTAGCCGCAAACTCACAAAATGTCTACAGTCCAATTTTCTACAAAATGTCGACAGAATTGCTTGGCGCGGGAGTCGTTATTTTAGCTGCTACTGTCGCTACTGAGCGAGTAGCTTTGACGGCCGGCGTAGTCCAGCGGTCAGGCGCTTGACTAGCATTCCGAAGGTCGCGGGATCGAATCCCGGCGTCGCAAATAAATTTTATTTGATTAATTTGTGTTATTTCACTATTTATTCATTTAAAATAATATATAGTATGTTTGCGGCACGTTCCAGAGTGGAAGATACTCTCAGTATCGCCCTGGTGTAAGACTACCGTTCAGAATTGAAACATTGCTTGAAATGGCTTTAGCCGTGTTTGGTGACCAGATCTGAATAGGCAGGTACTTCCCACCTTCCTCTTCCTCATCTCCTTCCCCTCCCCTCTACCTTCAGCCTCACAACATACCCCGATCGGGGATGCCATAGTCTCACTGGCTCCAGACGGGAGCAGTTGGGACTCTTGTGCGGTATTCATGTAGAAAAAAAAAAATGATTAGACAGTTTTGTGTGTCATCATGACAATCTCACTCGCCGATTCACCCGCTTTTAAACTTACCGGCTAGTAGCTTGTAAACTCGAAATTGAGGCTTAAGGCAGGTGATAACTCAACACGGCATATTACCTCAAAATCAATAAATCACTATAATGAGGAATGTTCTGATTTTTTACTACTTAAATAACTCAAATGCAATGAATTTTTGTAACTTCAGACAACTTCCATTGTTTTGAATTTTACAGGGAATCGAATGAATACTGGGGTTTTTAAACCATAAAAAATATTGTTAATATTTGTTTGGTACTTCAAGGAAGTGTGATATCACATTTTAGTATGTACTAAATGCCTCACCAACCCATTGTTGTGTGTATTGTTTTGATAAGAATAGAAATAGATTGCATAATTTTCTCATTTATAGTGAATTCAAGGGCTTTGAATTACATTCTGCTATCTCTGCTTTATGACCTTAATGTATTATTGCCAATTAAGTGTCTCTTGAAAGATATCAATATCCTGAAGAATAATGTCTGATGTGCTAAAATTTTAAAATCAGGTGGGGGGGGGGGTCTAATTAATTCGCTCTCATATGGCTTTCCACCAAAACTAATTGCCGACCGCTGACCTACGTCATCTAAATATACAATATATAATTTTTTGTTGTTGTAGAGAATTATGGAGAATTGGGGAATTTTTTTCGAATGCTTGTTCTACTGTGGGCTAAGGAAATAAATTGGATTGTCGTGTTGATCTTGTCGAAATATGAATTTTTATTAAGTTGCTAAGCTCTGGCGAGTCCAGGCCATTATTAAGAATTTTAAATAACAAGATTTGGCCAAAAATTAAACGTCCTGTGTGAAGGGAGTTGATGTTGTGAAAATTAAATGGACTGCGCTATGAATTGCTGCCGCACCAATTGTACTCACCCAACCTGGCTTCCTGGGACTTCTTTTCCAACTGTTCCCCAACATGTAAACATGGCTTCTTTCCCAACTGTTCCCCAACATGTTTACATGGCCTGGGGGAAAATGATTCAGCTCAAAGGAAGAGGTTATCGCAGAGACGGAAGCGTATTTTGAAGAGTTTGTCGAATCGTATTTTTTGGAGGGGTTAAAGAAATGGCAGAAATGTTGAGAAAAGTGTATCAACCTAAAAGGAGAATATATTTTAAAAAAAATTGTGAAAAACTTGCATCTTGATTACTAACGAGGTAATTATTGATTCACCCTCGTAAAAGCGTTTATAAAATTTTTCACCCTTTGCAAAATGTAAAATGATAAAAAGATTTATTCAGGGCTTATAACATAGTTTAATCCCAGAGAATCACGCCTCTAAACCACAACAACCACAGTAATTTATTTACAATATAAATCAATAAATAAATAAAAAATAAATAAATGATAATTTTATTATTCCTTCTTCCCAATTTAAGGTTCTCCTGTTTGACTTTCCTCTTCGAGAGAATGCCCGTTACATAATATATGCAACCCTCGAGGGTCACCAGCTCGGAGAGTACTTTGGCTCTACTCTGGCATCTATCGACATAAACCAAGATGGCCTCGCTGACCTCATAGTCGGGGCTCCCATGTATGCACAGAAATACTCTTCCGATCAGGGCAGGGTCTATGTCTACATGAATCATGACAAGGTAAGCTATTATCTTTTCAGAGTATTCAGCTTTCATTTGTAGTTACAGAACAGTGGAGTAACTTGTTACTTTGTGATTCAATACAAACACAAATTTTTTCACCCAAATCATTATGAAGTCATAATACCAACTACATGTTTAAAATCCCAGAAAATTTGTGTCTTTCGAATTAATTCCTTTATAAGTTTGTCACTTAGGTAAATCATTTATTATCAACAGTGAAAAAAATTATAATTGGCGTAATCACTATTTTTACTACATATTACCTATGTAAAGTATAAGATTTTTTATTAATTTTCCCCAAAAAAAGCAAAATAAAGATCGATAACCGTTTTTTTCGATTCAAACAAATATTCCCTAAGTCTGGATCCCTTGAATTCTACAATTTGTTCAAAATTAAGTGAGATTGAAATGAAAATCAAATCAAATTGCACCACCAATCTCAAAAAAAATAATTGAAAAATGGCTAATAATACATCAAGACTTTTAATATTGATAGTGTTTGTTGTCTTATGTATAAATATGAGTAATTTGCCTGTGATATATCAAATAATCTGTCTGTGTATTTTATTCCTTTATATTGTAGGTACTTAAAAGTTATTCTTCTGTATCTATTTTCTATATTGTGGTTTCTTGTTATATGTGGCTTTAGTATTCTATTAATATTGTTAAATTGATATGCTGACAAACTGCTTTGGCAGTTTAGCGGGTACTTAAAATGAAGAATAAAAATAATAATAAAAAAATCAGTTAAATTCTCCACATAAAATTTTTTTACTTAAAATGAAGAATAAAAATAATAATAAAAAAAATCAGTTAAATTCTCCACATCAAAATGTTATTAATTTATTGTTCATCCCTTTTCAGGGAAATTTGGTGGAACAAGAAGCAACTATTGGCGGAAGCCTTCAAAACGGAGCAAGATTTGGATCTTCTATATCCCAAATTGGTGACATTAATGAAGATGGATTCATGGGTAAAACGAACTTCTCATCTTGTTAAATTCAATAACCTGCTGTAATTTTAGTGAATCGCTTTATTTTGAAGAGTTTTATTTCACATGTATATTTGTTGCTTATTTTTTATTTATCTGCTACCGGTTTCGAAACATCCGTGTCATTCACTATCTAATCTTCATTGCTAATGAATTTATTTATTTATTTTTTTGTTATAAAAATACAAAAACAGTACAAGGAAGCTTTTGACTGTCCAACTAGGAAGGACTCCCGTTCTAGGACAGTCAAATTGATTGGTTTCGAATATGTTAGGTACATGATGATCAATATATGTAGTGTTAAGTAAGATTGACAAATTACATTTACCTAATTAAAATATATGTTACAGTTTTAGAATTAGTTAAGCATCGAATATTCAACGAAACATATGTGTCGAAACCGGTAACAGATAAATAAAAATTAAGTAACAAATGTAAATGTGAAATAAAACTTTTCTTAAATGTCTAGAAGATATTACATGGTTAATGCACAAGAATAATAAAAAAAATACTTTACTATTTTTATTACTAGAGCACTTTAAAAATTAAAAAAAATGTTACAGATGTTGCTATTGGTGCTCCGTACGAGAACAACGGGAAAGGAGCTGTCTATATATATCTTGGAGCAAAAAATGGTCTGCACCCCAATTATACGCAGCGAATTGTAATGGACGACATGCAAGGGTTTGGAATAAGTATTTCTAGAGGAGTTGACATCGATAAAAACTCGTGCAAAGGTGAAATATAAGCCATATAAAAACAAAACATAGAGTAGTTATGGTACGGAGAAAGTCAGCTAATTTTGAGTTAAATGTGTACATTATAATTTTGTTAAAAATTTTCAGATATAGCTATTGGAGCCTACGAAAGTGCCAAGGCTGTGTTACTTCGCTGCCACCCTTCCATAGATGTGGCTGCCACCATTGAAGCTTTCCCATCAGAATTATCCTTGCAGTCCACTAATTTTACTGCCAAAATTTGTCATATATTTAGTGGATCTACACCATTTACTAATGGTATGTTCATACCTACCAATTAACCCTTAAGCCATCCGCTCATGGAGAAAATGAAAAAAATCTGAGGGCGATTCAATCCGCTATCCACAGGAAAGGAACTTGCGAATTTCATTGGCGGTCCGCACACAAAGACCAGTTGGGGCACATTTCAGTTGCCATGTTGACAGATTGCCATGGTAGTGCCTCATGACCTGTCAAGTTTTCGAGTAATTTGCGATATGTCAAATCATGAAAATACCGATTTTGTTCAGGAGGTTGATAAATTATGGTAAAATTGTATACGCCCACCTCACGGATAATGCGGAACGTTCGTTTTGTTGAAGTTCGATACACGGATAATACGGAATATTCCTTTTTTAACTAATAGACAATCAAATATCATATTTGTCAGAAATACCAATCTTATAAAATAAATTCTCGTCAAAATAAAAACAGAAAAGTACCTACTTCGAATTATTTCTGGGTTGAGATTCAAGCTGCAAAAGCTGGATGTCATCATAATTTAGATATACATTCCAGGTTTTGAATGGTTTGTTTGGCAAAGCAGGGTTTGTCTAACGGGTATGTGTAATTATTCTATTGGCAATATTGATTGATGATTAATTGTCTATGAAATGTAAACCAAAAAACGATGAAAATACAAATGGCGTATACCGCGCAAGTGAAATAATTTTAACAAAATTTAAATGTAACATGCATGTTTAGTGCATATTTTTTCATATCCCCCGATGTAAATTCTCACTTTTCGTGATAATAAAGCTAAATCTAACTGTTTGAATAAGAAATATTGCGTATTAACCAGTAAACGGAGTAAGACAAAAATAATAATTACTGGTATCTTTGTTACAATTACTGATAAGTTGAGTTACATCGCGAATTGAGTTGAATTGAATTGCCGATCAGTTTTCAGTTTCTCCATGAGCGGATGACCTTAGGTCTTTAAAATATTTTTACCTACAAGTCCCAATGATATGATGGAATTTCACGGAATTTGAGAATGCTTCTGAGGCATTTTAAAAGTGCTATGTATTTTTTATTTTTGAAGCAATACCAGCGTAAAAAGCAATACCATTTTAGAAACTAGATAAAAGTATCTTTGAGATGTTTGTATTTGAAGTAAACATTGACATTTCTAAATAATAATAATATTATAATGAAAATGTTAACAAAAAAATTCATTGAAACACTTTGAGTAGAAATCTCCCTAAATATAAATAATTTTCTTTAACTTAAAACTGTCAATGAAAAAATCTGCAAATTTCTAATCACATATTTTTGATAATTTTTGGATTTTGTTCATCAAATCAAGCATAAAAATTTGAGAAGGATAATTATTTCTCTTTCCAACTTTGAACAAATCAAATATATATCCGCATTATAGAAAACGAAAACATTTTTACAGACACCCCGGTCAGATCTACTCTTCAGAAGCTCTAATAGAATATGATATTTTGTGGCTAGTAATGACCTTCTAAGGCCTGAGGGGTTGAACTTACCATTAAAAGATTTCAACACCTTCAAAATGTGGTGCTCTAATCTATTATGTATTCACTGATTATTTTACAGAAATAAGAGTGAAACTCGCAGTGGACCATGAATATAAAAGCGCATCTCTCGAAAATTTAAGTGATGCAACTTATATTATACCTGGATCTTCTGGTAATAGTTACTGCAAGGAAGTTATAGTTCGCATTGATGTAAGTTACCAAGACATTAATTTATTATCTTTATAAATAAAAATGAATGTTTCTTTGTTTGTCCCATGTGCGTTCCTATATATCATTGCTGTGCACACGCCCACGAAGGTTTCTAAATATAATGGTGAACTCTGCCTTTTGAAATTAGTATAAAAAAATTACAATAGGTGGCGCACAAGCTGCTTAAAAAATTTGTGTATTTCATATAGTTTAACGGCAAGGAGGGAGGGAGGGAGGGAAATGAAAGAGGGGGAATGGTGGGAACGGAGATCCGTGGGAAAGGACACGCAGGGGAGGGTGACAGAGGGGTGGGGGAGAGGGAGAAAAACAAAAAACATATTGTTTATCTGAAAGCACTTCAATAAACAGAATTAAAACGTAAACACTTTCTTTCTTTGAGTGACATTGCAACGCAAACCGGGTGCTCGCTAGTTAGTAATAATGCAATACATATTACTTTAATTATTATTATTTTACTTTATATATTATTATTTTCATAGAATTAGTGGTCGCCCAATGGTCGAAATTCGACCATAATCAATGGTTTTTTTTTATTGATTTAATGTATTTTTAATGCATAGTTAAAAAAAAAAATTAGCATTCTGCACTCCTTCTCTATATAAAATATAAGTGTGCGAAATTTCATACTCCTCCGTCCGCGCAATTCGTAAAAAAGGGTACAAACCTTTTGCTTCACATATTAATATATAGAAGATGTAAATTTTTTCTAAATTTAATTTGTTGATAAAATATTTTTATGGTTGTAATTTATTTCTTAACTGGACAAAGAAATTAATCCCTTGCAGTAATGAATAAATTACGCTTTTATGATCTGGTTGTATATTTTTATAATTCTTTCAGCCCTCCAAGAATGATTTTTCTCGCCCAATCAAAGTTGAAGCAAATTTTGAACTAAAACAGAATCCCATGTTTGGTAAGCATAAAAATTTTCTGATATATCATCTCATTTTATGATAATCTCATAAAAACCAAATATACTCTTAAATGGTGAGCTCTGTTGTCACGAGCTAAGCGTAAGCTGAAAATTTCTGTCAATGAAATTTTTTTCAGCTTGCTTCGTCATTTTCTTTTAAGCTTTGAATTATTAATTTAACTGTCAAAAGACAAGATGCCTTTGACTTTAATTAATTAATTTATCTGTCAAAATACAAGACCAGAAATTTTTTAAATAATTATGTAAATTTTAAGGATAGTATTTTGAATCCATTAATTCGATAAGCTGTTTTAAGAGAGGTTTCCAATGCAGTTATTATTATTATTATAAGCTGTTTTAAGAGAGATTGGAATGTGGTTATTCTATTGTAATGTTTGGACATCTGATTTCAGAATCAGTTTTCTGTGAAAAGTGTGCAGTGCTCCGTCCCTCCACTAAGCGAGAGACCTCGCTCCGTGTCCCCTTTGCCACCGGCTGCGGAGATGACCTCGTGTGTCAGCCTGACCTCAAGCTAAAGGTCAAGTTTTTGGAGAAGTAAGTTATTCAATATCTCATTTAAAAAATTCAATACAAACGTAAAATAAATAAAAAAACTAAGTACTCAAATCACAAAATCTACCACAACAAATTTTCTTTTGTTGGAAATATATTTTATTATATACTTATATTTATAATAAATATATTTTATTATACTCATAATATTTTATATTCATGGTCTTTGAAAGGATTAAAGTAGACTGAATGCTGTAGAAATGAGATCCCTGAGATGTATGTGTGGTAAAACCATGTATGATCGTGTGAGAAATGTGGAGATCCACAAAGAATGCAAGGCTGATGTAAGCGTAATGAATAAGATTAAGAAAGGGACGCTCAGATGGTTTGGGCATGTAGAGCGAATGGATGAGGAAAGGAGTGTAAGGAGAATATATGACGCAAATATGAATGGTAGACGAAGTCGGGGACGCCCGAGGAAGACATGGAACGACCAAGTGAATCAGATACTTGAGTCGGGCGATGTCAAGAGTCAGAATAACAGAAGAGCATGTATGAGACGATGTATGAATGTGAACGAAGCAAGGAGTGTGTGCTAAGATCGAGTTGTTTGGCGGCCCGTCCTCTCTGCCTACCCCTGCGGAGAAACGGCGTGATGGTTAGTTAGTTAGTTATAACTTCGGTTATTTTATTCAGCTGACATAAGATTTCAAAAACCATTCCCATCCCCTTTTCCCACTCCTTAAATGAGAATTTTGACACTTTTTGATGAAATTTAGTACACTGGATGTTCTAAACAAGAGGAAAATTACAGACATCTGTTTTAGAAAAAACTCTGTTTAAAGCCTGGGCTACGCCGGGGACTTGAGCTAATCTGTGAGTTGACGAGTTAATAAAAGTTAATTAACTTAAGCTAATAGTGAGCTCTGGCTTTTATGAAATTATTTCCAATACTATTCATCCGATAGTGATGAAACTTTGGTGATTTGTTGTGCGCACGCCTGCAAAGTTTTCTATATATAACGGTGAACTCTGGCGTTTGGGGAGAAGAGGGCGTGGGAGCGGAAGGGGAGGCGGAAGAGGAATGGGAATGAATGGGGAAAGGATATATATTTGTAAAAATACATGAAATTTCATTGCAGAAGACAGCCTAATTCTTTTACAAAGTGAATTATTCCCATGTTCAATTTTGACGTAATATATTATGTTAAACATGTATGTAAATGATATTTCAGTAATCCATACATAATTGGGTCGAGTTCAGTCATCACTCTTAACATAAGTGTGGAGAATATTGGGGAGCCTGCCTTCCTAGCTCAAGTGGAATTCACCCCGCCCTCCGTAGCACCCCTACTCAGGGTGCCCCCGCGCTGTCGACTCATCGATTCTCTGCTCTCCTGTGACTTTGAAAACCCACTTGCCACTCAGTCTAAGGTAATTCATTTACTTTGTGATTTGTACCAGTGAGCGCTTTTATTATTACCTTGACAATCCACGATTACAGTACGATGGCGGCGTAAAAAAAAGCATAAAATGTATGTTCTTTATTCTAATAATGCTGCAGCTCTCTCAAAAGACGAGATACACAATGTGCGTAGGTTTGTTTCCTCCAAAAGAAAAAAAAAGAATCATTTTCTTAAGTCTCTCTCACACACCGCACCGTGACAATAATTTTAAAAGTGAGGAATATAGTTACAAGAATAATATTGAAGTGTAATTGATTCCAAAAATTCTAAAACTTCAAATGTCAATTGCACCAATGGTTTTGCTTTTGTTTTTAAACATATAATGCTGCAGATTTTTCTAACACTCTAAATAACATCAGTCGAAAATGAGACAAACGGTGAACTTATGTCTGCACCACACCAAAGGAAACATACAGACATTATCGTACATCTCCCTCAAACGTATAAATAAAATTAAATGAGAAAACTCCCGTTGCCGTGGCTGAGCCGTAGCAAGATATATTTGTTTCCTCCAAGGAAAAAGTAGTACTTTGGAGGAAACAATCACACGTATTTTGTGGGCCTCATCTTTTGTTTGTGTATCTCATATTTTGTCTCACAATTAGTTAATGTGTAAGAAAAATCTGCAGCATTATAACGATAAGAAACATATGTTTATCGCCTTTTTTGTCATCACGGTATTGTGACGACAAAAAAAGACATAACCGTGAATTTAATTATAAAAATGTTGTCAGCATTTTTTGCGTACACTTTCATACTAATAATGGCTAAGGCCCATCTCCCTTCTTTATCCCTTTCCGACCGGAGTCATACGAGCGTAAGTTTGTCTAAAAGTCTTAACAGCAAATAAATCTGTTTTTGTGAACCACACCGGTGTCGATTGAACGTGCGGGTGCTGCTGATGCAGGGTACCTTCAGGCGCTTGTGTTTCAACCAGTAAGTCGCTAAACTCCACGGAATCATAATTAATCATACTGGTGAGGCCCATCAAAATTCTGACATTTTTTGCCGGTCGGAAAGGGTTACAACATTATCTATGGCTTTGAACGCATGTAAATTTTGTTGTTCTCACTTAAGTTTATCATTACGAAATAAATTTATTTTATAATATTAATGTACATATATTATATTTCCAGAGTTTCGTAATCATTGAATTGGATGCGTCGTTGCTCACAAGTTACCACTCTGCCATACAGTTTAACATATCAGCAATTAGCGGAGGAGAAGAAGTCACCCCTGAAGACAACATACAACAATTGGACATTCAATTAATAACTCGGGCCAATATTCTTGTTGTTGGGTAAGACAATTTACTGACTTCATTTTTTTTTGTTTAGATTTTTAACAATATATTTTTTTATCTTAGGGCCGTCTGTTTCAACAGAAAGTTAAATCGTGTCCTAAAGTTAAATTTTAACTGTCTTTTAAAGTAACGAGGACGTTAAATTGGACCGCGCGCTGTTTCAAGTGTATTTTCGCTAAAGTTATAGTTGTCACTGGCCAGTCTAAATAGCAGAATATTCCCCAGAATTACGTGAGAAAATGCACCGCATTATTTTTTGGTGCAGCCACACCATAAACTATCAGAGGAACTGTCAAAACATCCGGCCGCATTTTGTTTCCCGTTCTTCGTTAACTCAACTATAAATATGGCAAAATATGTAAATAAGTACAACCTGTTGTTTTACTTGTTTAATGACATGGCTTTAATATACGTTCTGTTAATATGATTACATTTTATTATTACAATTTCTTTGGCCAGCAATTTCTCGGCCAAAGAAATCTCAAAGTTGAATGAATTGGTGGCGAATTTACCTTCCAGTAGTTGTAATGTGTCCTTGTATTTGATGCGCAACAAATTTGACGAGATTTTTCGACATTCTATACCGCGCCAAAAATTCTGGATCGTCCCAAATTACCATATTATTGACGCGGGGTCGAAATGTTTTAGGCTTTCGCTGCAAGACATATTGAATGGGGAATTCATCGTCACGTCACTATCATCGTCTTTTACAATATTTATCATGATTACTGAATGTTGAAGCGCGCAATTTCGTAGGTTCCCTCGAACAGAACTGTCAAATATGCCAATATGGCGGAGTAACTCTAGAGTAACTATCGGTTTTCGGAAAGTAAATACAAAAGTTAAAAGTAACGTAAAACAAGCAGTCAAATTGATTGAAAAACGCATTTTGGTGAAATTTAACTTAAGTAACTGCTTTTTGTTTTACTTTTACTCTAGCGAGCGTTGAAACAGACGGCCCTTATACTATTGTGAGTTATATTTTAGACATATTTTATTTTATACATTGCCTTTTTTTGTAATAGGGAGGCAGCAGGTGATGGTTATATTTATATCAACCCAAGTTTGAAGAAAACTCCTAACATTACAATATCCCACACGTACGAGGTAAGATATCATGTTTTGTTTTTATTATTTTTATCTGAATCCCTCAAAAGAGTTCCAACTGCTACCAACCGCTCAAAGCCAGTGATACTATATATTGTGAAGCCGACGGTGGTGGGGAGGGGAAGGAGATGGGGAAAGAGGGAGGTGGAGAAGTACTTGGTTAGTCACCAACTCCGCTAGCAAAGTTTCAATTCTGAATGGTTGTCTTACACGAGGGCGATACCGAGAGTATCTTCCACTCTGGAACGTGCTGCAAATATAAATTGTGAAATAACAGTCAAATAAAATTTACTTACGCAAGCCGGGTTTTGAAACCGGACTGCTAGTCGAGGGCCTTACCCCTCCACCACGGAGGGCTTCAGACTAAAACAGTAAATTTTAGACTACAATAAGAAATGAAATATTGTACTTGTCTATTTCACGTTTCGATCATCCAGTTGATTGGCCAGACATATCCTAATACTAAGTTTTGAGATAATGAGGAAAGCAATATTGGAATGCTCACCATAAACCAAATATTATTTACATGTGTCTGTATTTTACATATTAAATATGCTATTAAATAACGCCGGGAAGCATAACAGTCCAGTACATAAGTAAGGCATTTTGAAATTTCCTATTAGTAACCCGGAAAACATCAATTTTTTTTTTCATTTCACCACAAGTTTTTCTGCATTATAATTGATTTATAATGCAGAAAAACTTGTGTTTGTGAGTAATCTGAGTATTGTACCAGATAGAGGGTATTTAACATGTAACTGCATACTGAACTCAAATTTCGAAGATGTCTGACTAATCAACTGTACAATCAATCGATACCTATCGAGCCCAGATAAGTTATTTATCGAATTTTCGAGGTCTAAGTCTCCAGTTCGAGGTCTCCAAATTTTGTCTATTTGCCTGAACATGAAATCGATAAGAATCCAAAAATGTCTTGAAACCGTTGTAATCACAAACACAAAGTGCATTATCAATTTTTAATTACCTTTATCTTTTTTAGGTTTTAAACGAGGGCCCAACTCCATTGGATGTTTTCCATATGAAGTATTACATACCTGTAGCTTACTTAGATGAAGTAACAAACATCAATTATCCTCTGGTCAATGTGTTTGAACCCGTGGTGAGTAAATACAACATTCTGTCCACATATATGTACCTATATACTCATTATACATTATGATACAATGTATGAATGTGAATGAAACAAGGATTGTGTGCCAAAACCGAGTTGTTTGGCGGTCTGTCCTCTCTGCCTACCCCTGCGAAAATGGCGTGCTGGTTGGTTTGTTAATAACAACAGACCTACTAAAATATCATTTGGTAATTTAATAGTTAATTTTAACGATATAGGAACAAAATAAAAATTCATTTTAAATTTACAGGACTTTCAGAATCAAGCACCATTTTTATGCAGTGTGCAAAATGGAAACTTTTATGAAGAAGATACCAAGGGACATTCTGTGGAGTATGCAACCGATTCTACCGAGGCGAGTGATGCAGTAACGGAAGCGGGAGAAGCGACCATCTCTTACACCGAAGCCTCTACATTGAAAAGCAGCCAGGAACTTTTTTCAGAAGGTAATAACAACAGATTATATTGATAAATCGCAGCGGTTTTTGTAGAAGAGTGAGTTTCAGTTACAGCTTTCTGGGACCCAAATTTAGAGCACCGCCCTTTTCTCTGACTTTTGGGATATTGGGTTGGATATTTACAGGGGCATGCAGTCCATATAAGTCCATTATAAAGTTATTGAAAGAAATCAATCTACACTTTCACTTTACAATAAGGTACCAAGGGCAGGAACTAAATATGTAATATACAAACAACCACACATAACAAATAAAAATGTTGTCTTTATTCAATACCAAAAATGTACTTTAAATCGAGGTCATCAGCTCTAATTTAGTGGAATAGTCTCTTAACTCCAATTTTCAGATATTCTACTCTTTTTCATTCACTTAAAATGATAATAAAGGCTATTTTTATCTTTGTTTTTATCTAAAAAAAATTCTCAGAAATCCTGTATTTCACCAATTTTTCGAGTGACATCTAGCTTTCCTTTATACATCGAGTTGGTAGCACTGTACATAACAGGTTGAATATTTGAACAATTTGGCTACGGAAAATCTGATTTTATAGCAATGTTAAGTTTTTCATTTTGTTTGATCTCTCAACACTTTGTTGTTAATTCATATATAATTTTTTCTACAAAATTTCCTCCATTTATCATTATTTTTGAGCTTTTACTTAACTGTTTGCTAAAGACCAATATTTATGTGTGTTACTTTTATTAAATTGTGAAATTATTAACCCTGATACAGGCGAACCCTAGTGGGGTTAATAATTATATGCTAAACAATTTATTTTAATTGTGAAGAAACAGTAAATAAATAAATTAATAAATAATAAATAGTACTTTGCTCTGAAAGGCTACTCCCTAAAATTTGTGATTAGAGATCGTTCTCCCGCGAGAAGTGCTGTCAGATTTGTGTGATTTTCTACAGCTGATAAATGACTAAATAATCATGCGTACTTGCTGGAATTCGTGTTTAAAACGACCCAAACTAAAATACGTGACAGCTCACAGCTGAAATTTTGACATCGGCCGATAGAAAAAGCAAATAACAGCCGTAGAAAATCACAAAAATCTGACAGCACTTCTCGCGGGAGAACGATCTCTTATTACAAATTTTAGGGAATAGCCTTTCTGAGCTTGGTTTGAGTCTGTGCCATCTATATTTTTAGTTATCCTGTAGTTATTTGGTAGCATTTAAATTTCTGTTTTATAATTTTTCAGACGTATTTGGCACCGAAACAGAAGTAGAGCTGCCCAATGTAGTGGACGACGGCAAGTACCCCTCGGCCAAGGCCCTGAACTTCAGTTGCACCAACAAACAGCATGTGACCTGCATGGTGGTGAACTGCGTCAAGATAGGGGGGTTGCCAGCGGGGGGGAACGGGGCCCATATGGTGTTGAAGATGCAGCTGAATATTACCAACATAGGTAACTATTTTACCATTCAAGTTCAGTTTGGCCCAGCAGCGCCGAGAACCATTCATTGTATAATCAACACCTTTGCCATAGGTCTCCCCAAGTAGTTTGCTATGTTTAGTGACTTAGCAGGGGTGCCTGGGTTCATGGGGTAAAGTTTGTCCGGATCTTGACTGCGGATGTACCTGCATCATCTACCTAGAGAGATCGTTTGACCTCTCTTGACTCATTGCTTTGCACAGGTGTGCCGATTTCTACCCACCGTAGGGAAGGAAACACCATGCATATGTGTTTCTTTCCCGGAATTTACTCTCCTTCCCATCCTTAAAAAGACCCTCCACAAAGCATCCCCAAAGATGACACAGGCCCTGAGGGAAATTATTTTTCTCAGGACCTCTTGTGTGGCGTTAGCATTGTTGTAGTTAATGTAAAAAAAAATATGAAAACTTTCACTGAGACTTATTGTAGGATTGAAGAATGGTTTATTAAATCTTCTAATATGATAATAATGTAAAAGTATGTAATGTATGTAAATAGTAGTAAATTGGTAAGAATAAAATCCAGACTCAAATAATCCGGTCTTTCTTCCTTCGGTAGGTCTGAGGGCCAGTTGTTTCACAGAATTTAAACAATTCATCAAATTTCTAAGTTAATTTTCAAGTTCTGTTATTATTTAAGTACTGTGAAACAACTGGCCCGTGATGGAATATTAAAATAACTTGAAAGAAACTTTTACAGAAACTGAAAATTATCTTTGAAATTTTGTGAATTATTCAAGATCTGTGAAACAACTAGCCCTAAGTCTTTATCATATAATGTGCTTAAGCATTGTATGTTAAAAGATGGAAACTTACGGCTCTGTCTATTGTTATTATTTCATCCTTAATTATCGATGATGATTTTATTATCGATAATGATTTTGATATACATGTTTCAATATTTTTTCTTTTAATACTTGCAGAAGCGGTACTCAAAAAGGATAGCTCTTTGCTGCTTTCAACTTTTGGTGTAGCATTGAAGCCGTAAGTAGCATTATAATTTTTTCTCTGAAATGAATATAACTGGAGATATATTTAAATATGTTTTAAATGATTTGAATGAGTCCTAAAAGTGTTTTTTTCTTTTTGTTTTCAGAAGCAAAGTTTATGGTTCAACCCGATCCCTCATTCTCGGGTCTGCCCCCCCACCTCCCTCCCTGCCAATCTGGATTATTATTGTGGCCATTTTATTAGGCATTCTCGTTCTGGCTCTTTTCTCCTACGGGCTGTACAAGGTATAATTTTAATCAAAGAAAATACTTTATGAATATGAAGTGGTTGAATAATTGATGAAACTATCTTAATAAATTATTTGTTTTTAGTTCGGTTTCTTCAAAAGAAAGACGAAAGAAGATCTAGAGCTTTTGAAAAATGCTGAAGGGAACACTGTAAGTATAAACACAACACAATTATTTAATTAATTTTCCAACTACCGGTAATTTTGTAGTTTATTTCACTGTGTAGAATAAAGAATAACGTAAGAAGTGCCGGTAAAATTGTGTAAGCCCACCTCACGGATGATACGGAACGTTCGTGTTGTTCAAATTCAATACATGGATAATACGGAATGTATTCCTTTTTTCTAATAGACAATCAAATATGACATTTGTCGGAAGTACCAACCTTATAAAATAAATTCTCATCAAAATAAAAACAGAAAAGTACCTACTTTGATTCATTCCTGGGTTGAGATTAAGCTGGGAAAGCTAGATGTCATCATAATAAGGAACTCCAGTGAAAAATATTATGGCTTTAAAAAAATATGTTCTTAAAGACCAATGTACGCTGATTCTGAATATATAAGTTTTATTACATAATATTTAACGTAGAGTTTTAAAAAATATATTAAAAAGTCCATTTTAAAACAGTTCATTAAAACACCCTATTAAGTTGGTATTGCTGGATTTTGGCGGCGTGACGTCATCGCGCCGCGTCACCTGGGTCAAAGTTGTATAGAAATCAATAGAAATGTAAGACGCAAGCCGTTCGACATTCCGTGTTATTGGTTTATAGAGATTTAGACATAATAGTTTTTGTTTTTATTGAAACATTATTTAGGCCTAAATAATTCAGTATCAAAAATAAAGTATCTCTATTAGTTTATCTATATTATTTAAAATATTCAAAAACTCTTAACTGTACAAAAAACGGTATAATGCCCAGTAAAACGCTCCAATGCTGAAATTCAAAATGGCGGGAGTCGAACAGCTGATTCCAGTTTCCTACAAAATTCATACTTCGGTTGGTCATGATGAGTCACACTAGATTCGGTGGTTTTCGGGGGATCTTGAAAAATTAAAACTTTGACATTTATTTTAACTATTAAAACTAACTATAAAAATAAAAATAAATATGCAGTTATTTAATTTAGAAGGTCATTATTCATAAAAAAAAGTAAATTGGACTGGAGTTCTCTATTTAGATATATATCCCAGGTTTTGAATGGTTTGTTTGGCAAAGCATGGTTTGTCTAACGGGTGTTTGTAATTATTCTAATACCTTTGTTTCCATGTTCTTCTGTTAAAAATACGGGTTCAAACTTGTCAATAATGCATTCACTTCATAAACCGAATAAAGTATTGTTTTATATGGCAATAATAATTTTTCTTTGATTGGCAGCATTGATTGATGATTGATTGTCTGTGAAATGTGAACTGAAAAATGATGAAAATATGAATGGCGATTTTGCGAATGGAAATTTTTCTATGATTGGCAGCATTGATTGATGATTGATTGTCTATGAAATGAGAACTGAAAAATGATGAAAATACGGAGTCATATGCCGCGCGAGTGAAATAATTTTAACAAAATTGGAATGTAACATGCATAATTTATGCAAAATTTTTCGTCTCCCCCGACGTAGATACTCACTTTTCGTGATAATAAAGCTAAATCTAACTGTTTGAATAAGAAATATTGCATATTAACCAGTAAGCGGAGTAAGACTAAAATAATATGTATTTAAATATTATTAATTATGTTTGTTTTTATAATTACGCACGTCAGCTCATCTATCCGTATGAAGTCGGCTACGAACGACCCTGGGTATTTTATCAGGAATGCCAACAGAACAGATATCATAAATGTGACAGATTTCATAAATGGCCGCGCAAATTTGGTACGCGAAATAAATTTTCACTTTATGCAATTGAAATTTTAAGTGCATTGCTTTCCATCGCCCCGAATGCAAAAAGTTGCCTTTTATAATCATTAAGGAGAATCTAAAGGTTTTTTCTAAAAATATTCGTATTGAGTATCGTATCGTCGAAAATTTACCAAATTATTTATATTCAAAGTCACAGATAATCTACATAATAAAAATATATATTAACATCTATTTTTTTTCAGACGGATTCCGTTGGCGATTTATCATCACACGAAGATCAATAAAATCATTGCTCTTCTTCGGAAATTATTAATCTCTCATCAGAAGCTGCTGATGTTTGGGTCGACTTTTATCACACAATTTGTGGCCCCGATAAACTCAAGAGAAATACTTGCTTCTGTAACAGCATCTCACAAAGTTATAAATAATTTTCTACCATGTTTTATTATTATTTAAGAATATTAATAATATATTACTTACGAATATGTGGTGCCAAGAATCTAAAACTATTTAAATACTTAAAATTTATTAGCGTAGAGATTTTCTCTTTATTTTAAACAAGCCAGACACGGAAAGAAAATGGAAAAGTTAAAAAAAAAAAGCAGGTGGGCTCAGGGCTGTCACAGACTGACAAACTGACTGAAACAGGAGAGTAGTAGTTTGCAGAAAATCTCACAATTTACGTGAATTCTACTGCCAACCATTATTGTTTCCATGTAATTAATTTAATTTTTTTATTTTCCTAAGAGACCAAGTGATACATTACCAATAGAAAACAATGATTCTGAGACGTGTTGTATAGTAAAAAAAAAATCTCAGTGTTATTTATTCTAGTCATTCCACTAATTATTATTTTACCATAATCATAAGTTTTATTTTTAATTTTTATACTACATATTATAAACATAAATGTAATGATTTTGTTTCTAATAAATGATATGTATTATTAAAAGTTACTAATGTATTTTTTTCTGAATATCAGACACTATCCATAAAAAGGATTTTAAGTCTAAATAAAAGTTAAGGATTTTAAGCTGAGAAACACGCCTTCAACTGAAAGGAAATTATTAATTTCTCATGGGTGCCACATCTTTCATAAGCTGGACACAAACGACAGAGTCAATGAGCCAAAAGAGAGGGGGGGGACGACACAAAACAGAAAATGTTTAGCAACATGATATCGATTAAGGAAATTTGAAATGCTGTAAAGCATGGGTCGGCAACCTTTTATTGTAAAAGGGCCAAATATTTTATATGGGGATTAGTGCGGGCCGCACTTAGGCCATGTGTCATCAGTATGAGTGATATTTGGTGACTTAGCAGGGGTGCCCGAGTTCATGGGGTGAGGTATGTCCAGGTCTTGGTGGCGGATACATCTGCCCACCTGCTGCGTGGCGGGCCGGATCAAGAGAGACTGATTGAGGGAGGCCTTTAGACCTTTCCAGCCGGACTTTCTGGACTAATCGCCTTGCACTGCAGTTGGAAGGATTTCTTCATGTGTGCGTATCACTCCTGGATATCAGTGCATCACTCCTGGATACACTGTATCACTCCTGGATACACTGACACCCAGATTCCTACCCACTTTTTCCTTCCCAGAACTTCCTATCCTTTCCTTCCTTAACACTTCCTTACGGGACCGGGGGAACGAACTTACACTAACGAGAGTTTTACGCTGTATCTAAGTTGTTTTTTAAACCATATAATCAATAATTTGGGTAATCTTAGAAAAACTATTTGGTTATCGATTTGCATTAAAAAAATTAATATCGCATTACTACTTTTCTTAAAATTAAATAGTTTATAACAAATTCCGGCAAATAATCTGTGCCACCCGCCCCCCTTCCCCTCTGTTCGGGCGTACCCCGTCTCTATCTGCTGAATGTATCGGGATAATTCTAAGCGATAGCAAGTAATTTCTAAGTTGTTAGTGGAAAGGACTAGATCGCGTTCGTTTACACTGCGCATCTCGTTTGCTCTTTTTACAATGCTATAATGTTCGCTTGCCGGTCAAAGATCATTCGGTCTGAGTCGTTTCCGGTGAACGCCAATCGCCAGTCGAGATTCGGAAACAAGGTGTTACGTTGGCTATCGGCCCGCCTTCTCTGTTTTCTATGGAAAAATACACGCTATGGTCTAAATTCATTAGAATATTAATTATGACTTTATTTATGAAACGATTTTTAAAATGACTATTGAAATACGATGAATATACTTCCCTCTAAATATTATCACAACAAATTACAAAAAAATATGTCATTAACACCCTTTAATAAGCAAAACAAATTGGGGTCCCCGAGTGACCCCCCTTCGGGTCATGTGTGATTTTTTTCGTTCCGGGACGAAAAGGTTAAAATGACCCTACACAGGGCATCCCCTAAGAAATTTTCCTCAGGGCCTCTCGTGGAGCTATTGTAAAAAAAAAACCTACAATATTTGTGTACAAATATTTTAGTTTAAAAATAAAATGCTTATTGTATATTTTTACAACAATTATTGTAGTGAATAAATTCAATGAGATTTTTGTGGTTGTATTTTGACTTGCAAGTTTTCATACATTAGCTTGCATTTTTGAAGTAGAGTCGCGTAGTGTTGCGTCTAAATGTGAACCCGATAACTGAGAACACTGTTTCTCTCCTCGATTATTCAGAATTGAAAAGGCTTATGTATTACCAAACATAGTAATTATTTGCTCAGCAAACCATTTTAACTCCTTGTAGTCTTCAGAAGGCGTATGCCTTCCATAGTAATCCCCCATAGTAATCCACCAAGTTTTTCCTTTAAAAGCCATTTTAAGTGACGTATCGCTTTGCAAACCTATCATGTTGATTTGCTAATCCCTCCCCCTTGCTCGCTCCCTTTCATTCCATTGTGTATGATATCGTCCGTCACGTGCGTTGCGGCAAGAATCTCGCGGGCCGCACCAAGTTGCCTCGTGGGCCGCAGGTTGCCGACCCATGCTGTAAAGGATCTTAGATAGGAGAAACATTAAAAAATTTTCTTCACCATGAACATAAAACCTGATGATAATTAAACTAAAACAAAAATAGGGAGATATTGGTGCCATTACGGGAGATGTAATAGAAAATCGGGAGATCTGATAAATTGTCAGCTTCGGGAACACCTGAGTGTCGTGTGACATATTACCCATTGTTCAGGCATAACTGATAATTATCAGATATTGATATTATATGATATTATATTATATGATAATTATCATATGATTATAATCATTTATTTAATTAACATTACCTGCATCCCATACTATCCTCTTGTCCGATCCTTTGTCACCTGAAGAATTTAGTTCCAACCGCCAGTACCCTTTCTACCGCGCAACTGGACACGCTGTACTGTACGGTGTTTTATGTTCTAAGAGCAGGTTTTGCAGTTGATATTGAGTGACATGTAACAAGGAGTAAATACGTCACGGAGATTTGTGCATCCACGGGAACAGAAAGGAGATCCATAATAATTAAGGTTGGACTTTTTCATTATTCTGGATGGTAAATTGTGATGGCATCCTCTCACAGTATCATTTTCTGTTACCTATTTCCTTCAATTAGTGAGTAAAAACTAGTGAAAAAAATGTTAATAAAAACTTACGCAGCCCAAATCGCCATTTTTCAGAAGCTATCGAAACACCCGTACATAACTAAATCTATTCTCCTACGAGAGTCCCTCCAGGGAGGCAGTAGGAACGCCCCTCTGGATAGGTTCCTGAAAGAAGCACTAGTTTGGAGCAGTGGGGACTCTTGTGCGGTACTCAAATAAAACAAAAGAACGAAATCTCGTCTGCTTGAGGAGGATAAAGCATTATTCAGTAAAAAAAAAGTTAGATAACACAATAATTTTGTTTGTAATCATGATTTATTTTAATTTATAATATAATATAAATAAATATGTCAAATCACAAAGTTACTGCTTTCTACCAAAAAAAAAGTATTTACATTTTATGCTGAGAACCACACTTTTACTTCGAAGAAATCTGTTTTTCGCATGCCATCTATTGTTTTTCTGAAAAAATAAGTAAGGATATTTTCCAGCTAAATCAATAGATGGCACGCAAGAAATTACATAGATTTCTTCGACGCGAAGGAATCATCTTTAAAAAATATCTTTATATTGTTTTATTAAAAAAAATATATGTGGCACGCAAACGAAATTTTTAGTTTATGAGAAAAATGATTATTCTTTACATGGTTTTGTGGATGCTAATTAAGCGTTATATATAATAGTACCCTTTACACACAGAGTTTGGAGCGGGACGTGCCCCGCGCCACTTCAGGCCGCCGCGCAGAAAAGTAAAAACCGAAAGTAAGATAACGGTTTACAGCGCAGTTCACTATGAGACTTTTCTGCGCGGCGGCCTGAAGTGGCGCGGGGCACGTCCCGCTCCGAACTCTGTGTGTAAAGGGTACTATAGTCAAGATGTTTCATATCTTATGAATCCAGAAAAGCGAAGAACGGTTACCTTATTCATTACAAAAGCGGAGTATATGGCGCTATCCGAAGCCTGCAAAGAGGCTATTTACTTAAAGAATTTATTATCTGATAATGTATGATAGAAATAAATAAAAATACACCTGACTTCAAGCTACGTTTCGAATTTTTAGCCAATCACCGCTCTACCCCCTCGATGAACTAATCTTGTTAAATGCATTTTCTGCGAACCTTGGGATGATGGTTGAGGTAGTTCTTTCACAATATTAAAAAAAATCCTAGATTTAGTACGCAGGTACCACGACATAGTTTTTAATACTTACAGCCATAGAAAATGCATTGAATAGAAGAGAACCAAAGAGAACGTTTAATTTCAATCTGTTCAAATTTGTTGTCTGTGGTTTTGCTCTACGGATATACGGATGTCATTCTGCAGATTTGCATCAAACTTTCTGTAATAAACCGATAATAAATTAATATTGGAGATGGCGACCGCGGCTGTAGATTCCGCAAGGGAAAAATCCTTCCAAGATTATAGAAAAAAATTAATGGAACACAAAGAAGTCGAATCGAGGCTAAAAGACAGTAAGCAAATCTTTTGGTAAATAATGCCATATCATCCGAACACAACCTAACATTTCGGCGTATGTCAAAAAATGTTAGTTTATTTTGCGAAAATAGCTGAACAAATACATATTATCTCAAATTATTGTGCAATTTGAAACTTTGGATACATTAAGTACATTATGCTTGTGTTTATTTTTTAGTGAGAGAACAGCTCAAAGATCTAACAAAGCAGTACGACAAGAGTGAAAATGATCTAAAAGCTCTTCAGAGTGTTGGACAAATTGTGGGAGAGGTTCTCAAGCAGCTAACTGAAGAGAAATGTAAGCATTATGAAATATCCTATTTTTATTGTTTTTAGTTTTTCGATAACTGCTATTTACTAAACATGACCTCTTCAAAATTCGTGTTATTAGTATATTGTTACTGATTTGAAGTAAGTTGCTTGCAAATGCAAGACTATGTTCAAAATGAGAACTGCAATAAAAGATTAACAAAGACCTTAATCATCACAGGATGGTGGCAGCGAACCGTTTAACCTTGATATGTGAAAACAAAGATACCTGTAATAAATAGTAATTCTCAGTTTCATTAATTGTCATGCATTACGGTAACAATTGAAAAATTAAAAAAAAAAATGGGTAATTATTGGATATTGGTGGCCACGGCTATTACGAATAATTTTTAGAAAAAAACTTTAGATTTGCCTTAATCACTATAAAAGGAAACTTATTGCATCACGGCTGGCGGAAAATAATGCATTTTAATTTTCAATATCGTTAAATAAAATTTCACTTCGCCAATCGATCTACGACAGCCCGCCCGCTGCCGTTCGCCATTCTGTTAACTGTTGTGAGTGTTGTGTTGTTGGTATCCTTGACTTCACACAAACGATTGTAGTCGACTTCGCGGGATAAATAACAAGGCGCGTAGGTACTGGAAGCGCGTAGGTACTGGAATGGAGACAAACCATTCAAATCCTGGGATGTTTTTTAAAATAAAGATAATATACACAAGCCCGCTACACAAACCCTGCGTAGCCAAATAAACCATTTAAAAACGTAGGCTGTTTTTTAAAGTAAAGATAACATACACAAGCCTGCTACACAAACCCTGCGTAGCCAAACAAACCATTCAAAAACGTAGGCTGTTTTTTAAAGTAAAGATAACATACACAAGCCTGCTACACAAACCCTGCGTAGCCAAACAAACCATTCAAAAACGTAGGCTGTTTTTTAAAGTAAAGATAACATACACAAGCCCGCTACACAATATTTATTACAATTATACACATTATTATACACATTTTTCATAATTACGCGCCCATCATGTATCACGCGAAGTTGCCTACAATCGTATTTAGTTGTGAGGTCAGGGATACCAACAATGACAAAATGGCGGGCGGCAACCGGCAGCGGACGGGCTGTCGTAGATCGATTGGCGAAGTGAAATTTTATTTAACGATATTGAAAATTAAAATGCATTATTTTCCGCCAGCCGTGATGCAATAAGTTTCCTTTTATAGTGATTAAGGCAAATCTAAAGTTTTTTTCTAAAAATTATTCGTAATAGCCGTGGCCACCAATATCCAAATTTTACCAAAAAATGTAATTAATATTATTTGAGATACAACTACAAGTCCATTATTTTGCTTTCCAGTCATTGTGAAGGCTACGAATGGGCCCCGTTACGTCGTAGGCTGCCGTCGTCAGCTAGACAAGTCCAAGCTGCGTGGGGGTACTCGTGTGGCACTGGACATGACCACCCTGACGGTGATGAGACACCTTCCGCGCGAGGTGGACCCTTTGGTGTACAACATGAGTCACGAGGACCCCGGAGATGTCACCTACGCTGCAATCGGAGGTCTGCAGGAACAGATCAGGGAGCTAAGAGAGGTAAAATTTTATTTCATTTTTTAAGTGAAAACTTTTTTAGCACTGTTGTGATTTGAATTGGGAACTTTGTGCGGTGCTTCATCTTTATGGCCTGTCGGCCTTTTCTTTGTGCTGTGCTTCATAGAATAAAATGTTAAATAATTTTTAAACTTGGTAACCGTGAAGCGCTCCATTGCAACTGAATTTCCGAATGAACCGAGCTACTGATCCCCACCACCCGCACCACAAATATAAGAGAACTGCAATAATTGTAGTACATGCCAAACTTTAATACCGACGTGATGTTGATACAGAAATCATCGCAATAGGCGAATTTAAAGTCCGGAAAGCGGTATGCCTCCCCACCCACGCCTTTCTCTGTTGCATATGTTTTATACATTTTTCTTTTTAGCTTACGATCATTGTAAAGTCAGTAAAGTGACTGGTCGTAAAGTCGGTTAAGTGACAAGTTCAGGTCTGCATTAAAATTTGACATGTTAGTATTGTTGTAAAAAAGAAGTTGCTCGCAGGATTTACTATCCATTCAGTATAAAGTGCAATTATTAGTATTTCGCTGGACCTTTATAACGATTATTAGGATTTTGCATTATTAGGAAGTTAAGGTTGCTAAATATTCGGTGAGTTGACGTTTTGCTATGGTGGATGATATAGGCGGATTGATTAGGCAGGTATTGTATTGTGATATGGTGTAGATATATTGTGATGTGGTGGATTGATTAGGCAGGTATTGTATTGTGATACGGTTTAAATATATTGTGATGTGGTGAATGAGGCGGATTAATTAGGCAGGTATTATATTGTGGTGTGGTGAATGAGGCGGATTGATTAGGCAGGTATATTGTGATGTGGTGTAAATATATTGTGATGTGGTGAACGAGGTGGATTGATTAGGCAGGTATTATGATGCACATGCTAGTAGTTAATAACTCTGGTATGCCTCGTACATTATACGTATGTCTAGTAATGTTACATTGTCGTGTTCAAACAAGTTTATGGGTCCGAGTGGTTAAGTAGATATAATGTCAAGGTTGCCTTAATCTCTTGAACTTCAGAGCAGAAAAGCCTCAAAATATCCTTGACTGTCAGCTGAGAATTCATAGAACTGCGCGAACATTACCTTGAGGAGTTTTTTCAAATATCTGAATAAAAACTATGATATTTGTTATTTACCAGAATTAATATATCTTATTATTCATATGTTTAATAGTATAAGATGTTTCCTCAGAATAGCTAACTTCTAAAAATAATTTAAAAAACTCATCCTTCGGAGACAAAACTGTAAAAAATGAATTATATAAATATGTGTACATACAATGAAACTCTATGAGAAAATAAACTTCTTAAGCAGGAAAACCTTATATGTGGGATAAATTGGGCCAGTCAGTCTCCAAGGGACCGAAAAACCAAACTTATTGCGGGCTTCACTGTAAATATATACTGATTTTATTATTTCTACATAAACCTGAATACATACCCTACAAGAAAAAGATGTTTACAAAGAACTAATGACCTTGATACTTCTTTCAAAATTGAAGGTGGAACTCAAACATCAACAGATTGTTTTCTTGGTTAGGAAGAGAAACAGGGTTGGTTAGATGCCCACAAATATGGACTGCAAATAAGTGAGCGAGGGTCACTAAGAATCCAACATTGAAGTCAATAATAGATTCCAGAAGGGCATTGAAGAAGAAAAAGAAATTGTCTTTTAGTCCAACAGCCGTCCCAGACATGGTTGGGAGAAACAATTCCAGAGGCTGCGCGAGGAGAGGCTGGGCCAGCTATGGATGGAGGCCACTGAAGTGCAGGGACAGGACAGGAGACTTGAGGAAGAAGATGTCTGTATGTATGCCTTTCAGTATGATGAAAATAATTAATTTGAATCCATTCATTCCCGTTCAGGTGATTGAGCTCCCCCTCATGAATCCCGAGCTCTTCATCCGCGTGGGCATCACCCCGCCCAAGGGCTGCCTGCTGTACGGGCCCCCGGGCACGGGTAAGACCCTCCTCGCCAGGGCTGTTGCCAGCCAGCTCGATGCCAACTTCCTCAAGGTTTGCAATTTTAATTTATTTTAAATAATAGCTTTGTCCAGACTCCGACAGGCATGCAACTCATGAGTTAGACAAGTGCAAGCAAGTATCAAGCAATAGTTGAACATTTATGTCTGAATATATTATTACACAAAAAATAATAAGAGGATAGATTAATTTCATCTGAATTGGATTAATATCTTAAAAAATAGTATCGGAACACAGCCCCTGCCCACTTACAATGGTCTCTTACGAGACTAAATTTACTGGAGAATATATTTTTTAATGAACCCGCAACCTCTTGAGGAATATAAACGCTAGAAATATTTCGATTCTCATGCCTTCAAAATTTAAAATCTAATGTCTAATTTGCACGAAGCAAGTAAGCGAAAAAGTGGTTTTTATTTATTTTGTGCATAATTTTATAAGAATGAAAAAAGTTAGAACATATAAAACCTCAAAAATAGTCTTAGCCATAAAGGGGTATTTAAAAAAAAAAGTTTCTTGTATTACTTCATAGTTAAGTCATGCAAAACATTTTTTAATAAAGTGGTTTACGCTTATAGTTTTTGTTATGTAAATAATAATTTTATTGTAATTCCAATACATAGAAAAGCTAGTAAAAGCTTCAATTTATCCGTAGCATATTTTTTGATGTTCATACTGTAAACCGATTCGTTGTAAAGATTAATCTAAATAGTATCTAAATAGGATTTCACGTATAACTTCATCTTAAATCAAAAATCTTTAGAATACAGTTCATGCCATGTGGGCGAAGTCTATTTTCTGGTTATTATTGTAGGGAAGATTGCATTGTTGTATTAAATAAAATATTATTGTTTTAAGGTTGTCTCCAGTGCAATCGTAGATAAATACATTGGCGAGAGTGCTCGCCTCATCAGGGAGATGTTCAACTATGCCCGTGATCACCAACCCTGCATCATCTTCATGGATGAAATTGATGCCATCGGTAAGTAATCTTTAAATCTTACAATGTCTTGTGTTTCCTATTACTCCTGATACTTGCTGATGGTTTTACCTCTTCCTCGCATCCAATAAATGCTGGCGTCCCACAGGGATCGGTTCTGTCCCCGACTTTGTTTTTGTTGCACATCAACGACCTTTTGTCATGTGCACTAATTCATTGTTACGCGGATGACAGTACAGTCCATGACAGCTTTTCGTTTGACAAGCCCCCAAAGGGCACACAAACTCCAACGGCTCGGAGGGCTTTGAAGCAAAAAATGGATGGTTACCACGAGAGTGTTTTCTCTTGGGGTAAGAATAATCTCGTCGAATTCAATGTTTCAAAGACCCAA
Organism: Glyphotaelius pellucidus; assembly: GCA_936435175.1. Classification (NCBI taxonomy): domain Eukaryota; kingdom Metazoa; phylum Arthropoda; class Insecta; order Trichoptera; family Limnephilidae; genus Glyphotaelius; species Glyphotaelius pellucidus. Next base: position 15,169,156 of record OW386553.1, read on the forward strand.
TCATGTCTGATTACGTCTAAAAGGGATCGAAATAAAAATCTAGTCTCCTTCAACGGAAGCAATCTTCCGAACAGACCTTCCATTGATATGCTTGGTGTAACTATAAGTGACCAGCTCAGGTATGGGGGCTCCATCGAAGCCAGAGTAAAGTTAGCCTCTCAGAAACTGGGCGTACTGTACAGGGCCCGCAGATACTTTAATAGTACATAACTGCTAACCCTGTACAAATCGCAAGTGCGCCCCACGGTTGAATTTGGCAGCCATCTCTGGTCTGGAGCTCCAAAATACTTGAAAAATACCCTCGACTCTGTGCAGAAACGGGCGGTCCGTTTGATAGATTCTCCCATCTTAACGAACGGATTGCAATCCTTAGAGCACAGGCGTCGGGTGGGAATGCTATCCATGTTCTACCGGTATTTCAATGGAAGATGCTCTGAGGAACTAGCGTCATTGATCCCTTCGGCACCGGTGCATAGTCGGGAGACACGCCAAACGCGCGCCCAACATATGTACACGGTTGACATTTGTCACATGAGAACGGGTCGTTTTTTCTGACTCGTTCTTGAGTTCAACAGCTCGGCTATGGAACGATTTGCCGGCATCTGTGTTTCCTCCCTCCTACAACATGGGTCTCTTCAAGACCAATGTTCATTCCTTCCTCTCCTCAAAAAGACCCTCCACACAGCATCCCAGATGATATAGGCCCTGAGGGAAATTATTTTCCTCAGGGCGTCCTGTGTGGAGTTAATGTAAAAAAAAAAAAAAACTTCCAAGAATCTAACGTAATGATATAGCACAATAGAATGGAACCTCAGTTTGCAAGCTTAGTCTTTCCGGAAACACGTTAAAAATCCAAAACACACTTACAATATTATTTTATTTACACATGCAAAGAATTAATGGACCCTAGGATGATTCATTTTGAAAGTATAAATATGATATATCGTTCATCCAGTTGATTAGTCAGAAATTTCAGTTGAGTATGCAGTTATATGTAAAAGTTTATCTGGTATACCTGGTTTATCTGGTATGATACCTGTATCTGGTGCAATACTCAGATTATTCATAGACACCACCAAATCAATTATAATGAAGAAAAACTTGTAGTGAAATAAACAAAAAAAATTGGTGTTTTCTGAGTTACTAGTAGGAAATTTCAAAAGGTCATAATAATGTATCGGAGCGTTGTGCTTCCCTGTGTTATTTTATAGCATTTTTAATACGTAAAACACAGACACATGTAAATAATATTTGATTTTTGGTGAGTATTCGAATATTGCTTTCCACATTATCTCAAAACTTAGTATTTGAAGATGTCTGACTAATCAACTGCACAATCGATGTACAAAATATATTTAATTATTAATATTTTTTATTATAGAACACGTACGTACATGTACATAATTGATTTGATTTATTATTCACTAGTGAAATCACTTTTGCCTCCTTTTGATGATTTCGAGGAAACATTCGCTTGCACGGTTACAGCCTCGCTTGGGTGGTGCTTTTCTCTGAAATTTTGTACTGTTTTCCACATTTTACTGATAAATTGCTTGTTTTGCTCATTTTGGGTATAGGTACTGCTGCCCCGGGAACCACTTATTGGATAACCAACACCTCTGCCACAGGTCACCTCAGGTGTTTCACTACGTTTAGTGGGTTAGTACAGGTGCCCGGGTTCATGGGGTGAGGTTTGTCTTAGTTGAGGGAAACCTTTTGACCTCTCCGGCATATCTCTTGACCCACCGCCTTGCATCGCAGAGGGATGGATTAGTACGTCCATTACTCTTGGACTGACCCAGATTCCTACCCACCCCTCAAACCTTTTTCCTTCGAAGAATTTCCTCTGCTTCATTTTTCTAAGGGCTTCCTGTGTGGGGCTAATGTAAAAAAAAACATTGTCCTTTTAACAAGTTCAAGATTTAATTATAAAAAGCTTTGACCGTCTTGCAAAACACTCGCAAATCTGAGGTTTCTTTATACAGAATTAATGTCGAATTCATTTTGGTCAATAATAAACATGCAGATAAATTAATCAATATGTAGTCTAATTTTTCATTCTTTATTTATAGGGGGGAGAAGATTCTCCGAAGGAACATCAGCTGATCGTGAAATTCAACGTACCCTTATGGAACTCCTTAATCAGGTGGGTTGTGGAAATACATACTGCAGTAATCCCAGAGAGAGGTCATGTGTGATGATGTATGTACGATCTCTCTCCGGGATTACTACACCCATTATTATAATATGTAGTTTGTTTGTACATTCATATTATTAGTGGTTGAGAAATTCTTTGTTACATTACGATGTTTATTGTTCTCAGATGGATGGCTTCGACTCTTTAGGTCAAGTGAAAATCATCATGGCTACCAACCGCCCCGATACCCTGGATCCTGCCCTTCTTCGGCCTGGCCGTCTCGATAGGAAGATCGAAATTCCTCTGCCCAACGAGCAAGCCAGGTACACAAACAATCCTTTCTGCAGAAATCCGTGTTAGTAAGCCAAGATACTATGACATGGTACTACCATTACACTAGTCCCAGCGAGAGCTTGTCCGCAGAGAGACAAAAGATACTAGAATGACGACGTCACCTACAACGTCTCACCGGGACTAGTATAGTATTATTTAGTGAAATACTCTGTTCACATCGATAGCGAGGTTGGGGTGTTGACAGAAATTCAAATTGTAATTATTTTGTCATCAAATGGCCTGTCAGCACCATTTAGTTTTTTGACACTTGAAAGGTTCCCGTTAAATGTAGATTCTAGGTCCGTTTTAGCTTTCTATCAAATTGTGATCAGCTGAAAAATTAGTTTTGTTACACTGTTCACAATTCAATGACTTGAATAAGTCACCCCTTTATCCGGACATTGGGTCATCCAACAAGTCTTCACCATCCAACAAGTCTTCACCACCAAAAATCTTCACATCTCCACGATTTAATCCAACTTTTTGAAATCAGGTTTTCACGGCGAAAAATATTATAGTGATTTTTTTTTTTTCCTTCTTCTGTAGCCAACGTTTCAGATAGTCCTACAGAGTCACTTAACTGTCCTAAACGTTGGCTGAAGGAGAAAGCGTAACACTTCAGAAATGAATGTCTTTATCTTGCAGGCTGGAAATCTTGAAAATCCACGCTGGCCCCATTGCCAAGCACGGAGAGATTGACTACGAAGCTGTTGTGAAGCTGTCCGATGCTTTCAACGGAGCTGACTTGAGAAACGTTTGCACTGAGGCCGGACTATTTGCCATCCGAGCTGAAAGGGAATACATCATTCAGGTAATACACATAATTGGAATAGATATCTGGTAACCTAAATGAATAATTATATCAAGTCGGTCTGAATGTCATGAGCACTCCCAAGATGTCCAAGACTTTTCCCATCAATGTGGTCCAATGGCACCATTGATAAATCGGTTTTGTTGGATCCTGGATACCAGCGGGGGCTTGTGACTAATTTCTTGTATTGGATCTAAGTTTATATTGTCTTCTGGTTGCCTCTTGTGGTCCCTGGATTCAGATTATCTTGTCAATTGATCGTTTTTCATTTTTCACTGTCTCAATTTTTTATACTAATACAATTTTTTTAATAATTTTACAGGAGGATTTGATGAAGGCAGTGCGTAAAGTGGCAGACAACAAGAAATTAGAAAGCAAACTGGATTATAAGCCCGTGTAACCTCTTATGATCTTATTATTTTTGTATTTGAAATATGAAACCACGTTTTTACTAATCTTAATATCCGAATAAATAAATAAAACTATACAAAATGTTATTTACTAATGATTACTTGTTTGTATGTAATTTCCTTTGTAACTCTGTATTTCCATATTTTTCTTCTAAAAGTAAATATTTACGTACTTAATTATTTCTTATTTTGCATTAATTCATATGATCGTAATATTAAGAGTAGGCAGAGATAATAAAACGGCATTAAATTCAAATAGGTTTATATTTTGTACAAATAAACTTGTTATATACAAAACAAAATAATTGAACAAATAAAGTGGATTTTTAAAACAGATTTAAGCATTACATAAGTCAGTCTACTCTCATTTAGTTTGTTATGTCTGGTGGCTTTCGTTAAAGTTAATTGAAAAATAAATATAAACTGGTATAAAAATAAATATAAACACTAATCTTAACCTTTTCATTGCATTCCCGATGAAAATAGAATAACGGGTGTGCGCGGCACACTTAGCGCTGGTGGCATGGTTTTTCATGCAGCAATGTAAAGGTTAATTGAAAAGTTAAAAATACTTAAGGATAAAAATAAATAAACAATTATTTGTACAAACACAGCAAAACAAGATCACAAATATACAAACAAGATTATTTTACGATACATTTTTCACAAGTCTGTTAAACTTGTGTGTAATGTTCCGTTTTGTCTCGCCTTTTCTATATTCTCATAATATTGGGTGAAGTCAACATAGGCCTCAATCTTTCTATTTTTATCGTACAGCAGCCTATTATTATTAGGATACAAATCTGAACTGGAGTCTGTGTTTGAAGAACTGTCGGGAAAGTTAGATTCCTGCGTAAACTGCGATGTGATTGTAGAGAGGAAGTGTTCCCCACTCTGGTTGGGAGATACTTCTTTGGGTTCTTCGATTGAACTGGGAAATATAGACGCCTGGTCCGAACTTCCATTTGTGAAAGTTTCAAATTCAGATCCATCATTTACGGAACTGTGAGAGAGACTTTGAATGATAGGGTTAAACCTAACTGTTGCATTATTCTGAGATCTCACAGAACCTTCCGGTGAGTGACTGTTTTCTTTAACTTGAGATCTATCATTTGGTACACAAAGCAATTGATTCTCAGCTTGTGCCGCTGGTAGCAGAGTTTCCGATGGTACAGTTAGTGAAGAATTTTGATTTCTACCATTCGCTGGAGACTTTGGTTTGTTTGGTGCAATGTTGGGTTTTGCGGTAAAGTTCTGGCGCGAGAGTAAAGGAGATCTGTGAGTCGGTCCATTAGGGAGTTGGAAATTGAAATTTCTTATTAAGAGAGTGTTGCGGTTGTTTCTTCTCGGGCTGATGGAGGACTGGGAGCAGTATTCTTGGTAGATGTTCATGGTCTGGTCCACCACGGCTTGGCAGACAGCCTTCAGTGTAGCCTGGGTACGGAACTGCTCCACAATCATCTGAGCAAATCTCTTGTTCACCTGCTCCGTGTCGGTAGACTCCTGCAGACTCTTGTACAATCCATCGCTCACTAATACCAGAAACCTGCAAAAACAATATTTATGAACACTTAACAAAACAAACTATGCTAGCAGTGCACCTGGTTTTTAAGAGATCCATGTTACAGGAAGGAAGAAACAAAAAAATAGGTAAATCATTCCACAGCCGAGGAAAAAGTTGTTGAGTCGTAAAATCAACGGATTCTCATGCAACAGATAATGTCAACTGAATAGATTATTTTATGAGAAAAACTAAACTATCAACATGTAAAATCACAGGTAACATATTTTAACAATACTTTTTGGGTTCTAAAATTTTGTCTTGCAATTTTGGTACGGTGGGGTTATGGGCATCCAACATGTTTTCTTTAAATTCTTTTTCAGTTGCTTGTCAGTGCACCAAATACTGTCTTTTCTGGAAGAGAATATACCAGTAAAGATTAATTCTGACCTCACATATCTAGATTCTGGTTGAAAATGAATTGAAAATTTACATTGTGTATGGGCTGAGCGGATAGGTCAAACCAAAACAAAAATATGACCACACCGAGTTTATATTAGAGGTAAGAAGAGCTCTTTTCCAATTTTGGCTCATTATGTCGACATGGCTGTCAATATTGCCTGTCTAACACAAAAATGACAGTGCGGTATATTAGACCAACTGATATTCAGGAGGTGAATTGCTTGTGATTCACCAGAAGTAATAGAACTTTGCAAATCAAAGACCATCAACCATGTCAGCGACAAGTAATATTGGCCTACAATATGACCGGGTTAATCATCATGTCTAGTTTATGATAGGGATGATTAATTGATCATTAATTGTGTTCAGTTTTTGGCAGCTGATTGTAAAGATAGAATTAACCTGCCAATGAAAAAGCGGGCATTGTATAACCTGCAAGACTCGTCCAGTAAGATGGGTCCGTGCACCTCGGGCAGGGCGATGACGGGTTCACTGAGTGCGGTCCTCATATCAGGAAAGGCTCGGTAAAGCCCCTTCACCAGGTAGTTACCCAGGCATCGAGTGCTGGATTGGTTTCCTAGGCACTCCGCTGTGAAAAACCAATGAATTATTGATAGACATTCGATACTGTTAGCATTGTAATATCTTTCACTCATAAATTACGCATTCAATATTAATCTAGTCTTTTGGGAGGATGCTTTCATTAGGGTACTTAACAGTAAAATAATCTACCTTTTTGCCCATAGCATACATGATTTTTAGGCATTTAAATTAACTAGGTTAGCCCTACTTAACTCTTAGCACGAACCTTCTTGAGGCATTTGTTAACTTTTTTTCTCTCTCCAGCCAATAAGTTGTGTAAATAAGCTGAAGATTTTTTTTTAATGTGAAACAAAACAGGGTAGGTGACAGTACAGATCCTTGTGATATGCCCACATTAATTTTTGTGCAGGGATGAAAACATATAATAAAGAATATAAGATTAGAAGGGTCTTCTACACGACTTTGAATGGAAACAAATGTTACAATTAGCCCAACCACCCAGCTTTAGTCTCAACTGAAATCGTAGATCTCTCCATCCCATTTACTCGCCTCAGGGATGGGGACATAGAATAGATGATGTTTGCTCTCACCCTCCCGGAGTTTGTTAATGTCCAGTCCAAGCTGTGTTAGTCTGAGCAGCTCATCTTCATTAGTCAGGCTGTGGTCCACAGACAGCTGCACCACTCGTAGCACATAGTTGTCATCCGTCTTGCACAGCAACGCCCTGCTGTTACCTTTAAGGTAATATAACAACATGATTTATTATTAAAGTGCACTTACATTTCGAGGGCTTAGAGCCGGAATGACTTAACAAGAAAATTCTAATTTTACAAAAGAGGCAAATTTTGATAGAAATCTTGGCATAGTTATTGTAATGAAATAATTCAACTACAATAAAACAAGTGGAATAATTATAGCCATTCTTAATTAAGTCGCTGGAAAAACAAAATGTACAAGATTTCTATCGAAATTTGCCCCTTCTGAAAAATTTGAATTTTCTTGTTTAAGAATGAATTTTTAAGAATGAATTTTTTAAGAAGTCAGTGGTAAGATGGCGTGAGGTTAAGAATGAATTGCACCGATAATATTACTGCAAAATTTTCGCACTAAAACCGAAAGTATGACAATTATCGTTTCTTTCGTTTGCCACAGCATTTCTATAGTTTGTAATGTCATATATATACGCACCAACATTTGCCACGTAGAGTTTCCCAGAGTGAATGAGAGCGACCACAGATGTGGCACCAATTGAGAGCCTTTCATCAATACTTTTGAGGCGTTCAAATATATCTCCATAATTTTGCGACAGCTGAAAGAGAAAACGAAAAAATGAGAACAAAGAAACACATGTTTTACAGTTGTTATTGATCATAGGTGTTTATGCTAAACCTTGTCGGTACTGATGCCATCAGGTAATTCAAACTGTAAACTGGTTCTTTCCGCTACTAATCCATCGATTGACTCTATATACGCCTTTTCTACGGAAAGAAAAGCATTTCTGAAACAAGAAAAAATCATTTTCAATACAATACATGAGTCATCAAGCAAAATGGGTGTTAAGTTGGTAAGTATTTTTTGTTTACTAGAAAGAAAATGTTGGTTAAAGACCATAGCTACCTCAAAACTTCCTTGATTTCTTCGTCCGAGAATTTGTCACTGAGCTGTCCCAGAAGTATTTCTGCAGCCATTCGCTGCAATACAAAGTGAGCAGTCTCATTTCCATTGTGCGCGTCAAATACACCGTATAAACAGCTAGAAAAAATAATTATTTATAAGTATACAATCTCAAAGAGTAAGCTAAACTCACAAGTTACTAAATACTTACGTATCATCCTCCAGTTGGCAGTAAAAACATCTAAAATCGTTGGACTCCAAATATTCCTCTGAAAGTTGCAACTCCCTGGCTGGTTGACAGAATGCAACACCTGTAGACTGACATTTTGGTAAATCGTCGGTCCATGATCGACTCGGCATCGCGTAAAGTTTGTATTAATGTTTACTATTCTTTTAAAATTTATATCATTATGCGACAATAGGTCTGCACAAGTATATTTTGACAGATGATCGTGAATCATAAATAAACCTATCATCATCAGCTGTACACAGTGTTGCAATCTTCGTATTATACAAATACGTAATTTATTTTAACTGGTGACCGGACAACAAAAAAAAACTTTTTCAACACACGGTTTTTCATCACATGAATATTAATCATATGATTATAAAGATCGTGATAATTAATCAATATATGATCAGTAATAAATAAGAACAATTATGATTCAAAATTGTAATAATTGAGAATTGCGATTTTCAACGACGTGAATATTATAACAACTGGCTCCATGCCTGGTCGTAATATAACTCACCATTAGAGATGCGTGAAAAGTAATCATTCGGTACTAAAGTAATCGGTACTCACAAAGTAATCACAGTACCGACTACCGAAAACGAAAAGTAGTCGTTACTCTTGATATGATTACTTTTGATACGGATACTATTGTTACTATTCGTGCCGCAGGAGGCGCTCCAGTACCGATTACTTTGTTGTTACTATTTGGCCGCTGGAGGCGCTCCACGCCAGTCAGCTGTTCTAGGAATGGTGTGAATAAAATGTGTAAAAAAATTATCAACAGATTGTAATAGTGTTTTATTAAATTATCCCAAAGCTTAAAACAAAAAATCAAAACTCGCATGTAAAATTAAGTTTGGAATTTCAAAGGAAGATGACACGTCAATCCAATGTGTTAATATGTAATTTGTTTGCATAAATTTCACAGATAATGTAAATTAAAAGTTATGTATTTTTCATATAAACACACACAAAACTCTTCAAAACACTCTTAACCAATATTATACGTAGAATCCCAATAATTCATAACCAGTAATTAAGTACACAAACGTCAAAATGTAACCAGTAACGATTTGTATCCATTATCAAAGTATCTGTCGGTACCCGGAACCGAAAGTAGTCAAATATCTAAAGTAACGGATTGATACTAGTAGTAGATACTACCCGAAAGTATTCACAGTATCCAAAACATTCAGTAACCAAAGTAATCAAAGCATTCAGTAACGGATAGATACTTAAAGTAGATACTACCCGAAAGTAATCACAGTAATCAAAGTAACGATTACATAGTACCGATTACTTTTTGTGAAAGTAACGGATACCGACGGGTAGTAAAAGTACCGATATTGAACACCACTACTCACCATCACTGAGTTTTCGGAATAAATTTTCTCATAAAAGACATTTCGTCAAATCGTAATTTTCCTCGTGTTTTGAACGTCAAGTGTTTATACAAAAATATAAAAATATTCCGTCAATGCCGAGCTTTAGAATCACTGATATACCGGCCCTTAGACCAAACGTTTAAAATTGGTCAACTCCAGGTTTACGACCGATATAAGATTATGTGCTAAGCCCTGCTAAGCCCCACGTTCCGTCAAAGCCGAACTTTAGAACAACTGATATACCGGCCCTTAGTTGTCATTATAACTAACGTTACTGGCAAAGTGAAGCAAATATTCGTATTTTTGAAAATCACAATTCTCAGTAATCATCGTTCTGAATCAAAACCGTTCATATTTATTACTGTGATAACTTAGCACAATATTTATAATCATATGGTTAATATTCATATGATAAAAAGCCATTAGTTGAAAACGTTTTTGTTGAGTTATCCGATCACCCAATTTGACACATTATTCGTTTTGAAAATATTGCAAACTTTTGTCAACATCAAATCGAACAGTATTAACAGGGTAGCATCTGCGTGGTTGAATTTCAGAGCCCGGCTTCGAGTGCATGTCTGCTGCCGCGCCTTGCCACATAAACACCTGTGTGCGTGAAGTTTCAGACAAAGCTACCGTTGTAATTCGGTTTTGAATTCAAGAATTCGTCAAAAGATGTCGCCACTTGCGTTAGCAGGTCGCACGGCAGGTATAAGTGCTACGAATTTGTGAATTTGTAGTATCTTTCCGAATATGGAAAGATTGATAGTTGTAATCAGTTGTGAATAAAAGTATCAAGCGACTTTATATTATATATTACATATGACGTCATTGCCTGTCCCAGTTACTTTGTCCCGGTGACTAGCTATCACTGGATGATAGTGGATCTGAGGAATGGGCTATTTTTGGAACCAGTTCCTGTTGGATTTATAAAATGGTCACCAACACTAACTGGGCGAAGCCGAACCAAAAACCGCCCGCAGCAGCAAAAACCTGCTAGTAATATAATTATTTTAGCAGCAACACCAAACGTCCACCGCTATTAGCCAACCAGAAACATGCATTTGATAATACTCTTTATGTAAGATACTATCTATATATACTAAGATACTATAAGATATATCAGAGTGGAAGATACTATCAGTATCGCCCTGGTGTAAGACCACCATTCAGAATTGAAACGTTGCTTGAAATGGCTTTAGCCGTGTTTAGTGACCAGATCTGAATAGCCAGGTACTTCCCAACCTTCCTCTTCCCTATCTCCTTCCCCTCCCCACTACCTTCAGCCTCACAACATACCCCGATTGGGGATGCCATAGTCTCACTGGCTCCAGACGGGAGCAGTTGGAACTCTTGTGCGGTATTAATTGTAAAAAAAAAAAAAAATGTAAAGGATAATAAATCTTATTTTTATAAAAACTTTAAAAACTTGATAATTTAATTTATTAGTCTTGGTCGGTTTGTAGCCACTTCTCCTGAGTCATTCTTTTGCATCATCTATGACAAACGAAATTTGACAATGGCCGGAATTAAAGGTGTTGTATTTTATCATTATTTCAATTAAAAAGAATTATGTTTCCTGTTCACTAAATATCTTATTTTTATTAAATATTCCATCAAGACTTTGGCATTATCACGTTGGAATAAGTAACATATTTTGATATATTTTCCTTCCTGCCAGCTTTGTGTATGTTGTGATATTGACAACTTGTATTGTAACTTGTATTCCAATAATAATTATGTCCATTCTAAGAGTGTTTTATTAACTTTGTATTTCTCTTTCATGTGGTGTGCTCATCAACTGTAAACAGCGTAAGTCTTTTAACTTATTATGATATAAAATTACACGAGTTTATCTCGGACAAACATACCTACATCTTTTAGCATGATATCACTACCCAAGTAGAGGATATTATTATCTCAATCTAATCATTTGTTTCACACTTTAATACTATAAACATTCAATAAATTTGCTTTGTTTTTCTCATTGCACAACACTATTGGCTTCACTGTAGTTGAATGTTATAATTACAATAACAATACATCATAATAATATGTGTTTTTGAATAATTCCAGTCTGGTGTCTTTGGCGTTTGCGGGTTCCATTGGGATGACCCTGGTCATCTTGGCCTGTGCGTTACCTCAATATAAGTGAGTATTATCAAATCTAATATTATTGATCTAATGTAATTTCCCTACAAAGGTAGTCAGCGGCGAGTTCAACCCCACACAAATCATCACGCTTCTTACTTGATAAGCGTTTGCCAGACTCCGCGAGGCATGCTGCAAATGAGTTTGATAAGTGGCAACAAGCACCAAGCAATATTTGAACATTAATGGAATGGCCCAATTATATTATTTTAGTTACAAATAATGATTTCACAGACTTTTGTCATTTATGTATACTGAACAAAGTATTTTTTGGTTGGGAATGCCACGAACGCTAGCCGCATGGTGTGTAGACAAGGCTATTCATATTCACTAGCAGTTATAAACCCGCTCCATAGGTCTTGCGGGCGGTTTTTAGTTCGACTTCGGCCAGTTAGTGTTGGCGACCATTTTATAAATCCAATAGGAACTGGTTTAAAAAATAGACCGTTCCTCGGATCCACTGTCATGGAGTGATAGTCACCGGTACAAAGTAACCGAGACAGGCGATGACGTCATATGACCAGTCAGTGGTTGAGTGGGCATCGCGTTTGGGTCCCACCCGGGCGTCCCGTGTTCGATTCCTCGACTGGCTAAGTCCTCCATCACAACACAAGCAATATTTTCGGCTTTCTGTGGTGGTAGTAGGAGATTTTCAAACATTATTGGGTTATTCGTAACCCGGGAATGTTTCTCTTTCTTTCTTTTTAATAAATAAATAATTAAATAAAATATGTGATATATAGCCGCTTGATACAACTATGTATTACCGTCAATCTTACCATATCCGGAGAGTTACTACATATTCACAAATTCGTAGCAGTTACACCTAAGGGGGACACGTCCCCATCCGACCTGCTGACGAAAGTGGCGACATCTTGTGACAAATTCTTGAATTCGAAACCGAATTACAACGGTAGTTTTGTTTGAAATTCCACATACACAGATGTTACTTATAACACAGATATTAGATACTCAGTACTGCCTTGGTGTAAGAAAACATTCCGAATTGAAACGTTGCTTGAAATGGCTTTAGCCGTGTTTGGTGACCAGATCTGAAAAGCCAGGTACTTCCCCACCTTCCTCTTCCCAGCTCCTTCCCTCCCCACTACCTTCAGCCTCACAACATACCCCAATTGGGGATGCCATAGTCTCACTGTCTCCAGACGGGAGCAGTTGGAACTCTTGTGCGGTATTCATATAAAAAAAAAATTAAAATAATAATAATAAAATTAGACATATATATTTTTTGAAGCAAAGTCCCACTGTTCACAGAACTACTAGTTATGAAGCTCGGTTGGGGTTCTTTTATGTTCACAAAAATTGCAATGAAAGTATTAGCCTATTATATGTCTATGCTTTCTTATAATATAGTGTGCTGGGGATCCTGCCAAAAGACCTACTTAGAACCACTTAATATTGCCCAAAAATTGATTCTTAAAGTTATGTTCAAGAAAAAATTTAGATATCCAACTCATTTACTTTACAAGGAATGCAATGTCATGAATGTAAAACAGTTATATATTACACAAACGCTTTGTAGATTTTTTAATAATATTAATATGGCAGAAAGAACACAGCAAATTCGTACTACTAGAATTGGCTCTGGTCTGAACTTTGTTGCAATTCAAACTAAAACTTCTTTTGGCCAAAGAAATTATTTTTATCAGGCTCCGCTCATTTTTAACAGCCTTCCAGAAAATATCAAGTCATCTAATTCCTTGAGCACTTTTAAAAAGATTGTCAAATTATTTATGTTAGCCGAGGATTGCCAATTGATTTTTTCAACTTTGTCCTTTCTAAATTATTAGCTAAATGATTATGTTTATAGTAATAATAAGCCAAATTAGTATTAGCATTCTTCTGTCAAATTTAAAGCATATTATATTATATACATATATTTATTATTTACAACTTCATCGTTAAAACAAAAAAAAAAAAACTTTTATTTTTTACTTTAAATCAGTCCTCAAAAAAATGGTCACCCTACAAAAGTCTACATGTTTACATGAATGTACTACCTAGCGCCAGCAGTTTAGATTTAATCTCAACCTGTAAGAAATGCAACAATATTGTTCTTTCAATATCTGTATAATTTTGTGTTATTTTGTTAATTGTAGAATTGTTAACCTCAACACAGGCTTGTCCTAGTGAGGTTGCAAATTGTTTTGTAAACATTTTTACCTGCAATGTAAAGATACAATAAATAAATAAAATAAAAATAAAATTATTATAATCGTTTTTTTTTTTTCAGATTATGGTGGCCCTTCTTCGTAGTGCTGTTTTACTTCCTGGCTCCGCTGCCCACACTGCTGGCGCGCCGCTACAACGCAGACTCCTCGGGCTCCAGCTCTGCCCTGGAGTTCGCCATCTTCCTCACCATGGGCATAGTCATCAGTTCCTTTGCGCTGCCAATAGTGCTGGCTAGGGCTCCCAACCTGGACCCTGTCGTAAGTCCCTTTCCTCCATACAGTTCCAACAGTGACGAACAGAACATTTTTGTAAAGTAATATAGAGTAGACAGGGGCGAAATTGAATGGATGAATAAAATTTATTTTTTTATTGATTTCGTCCTTTATTTTCTGCGATTGAGTGTCAATCCTTTTAGTAAGTTTTTTATATGGGGCAAAATAAACAATAAACCAGTATTTACTACATTTTTCGTATTACTTATTACGTATTGGATTGTTATTTTCTTGCGATATGATATTTTTAACCTATCATAATTTTCAATGCAAAAAATTCCTTATTTTTTTATTTTTAGATGAATTACAGGATTCAATTCACAAGACTAGGTGTATCAGACTGAGTTGATTTACTACTGTGAATGAATTTGCCCAAGTCTAGTATTCTATAACCTAAATCACTTCAAAAGAGTTACGTTTTGTCACTGTTTAGTTTTGTGCTGACACCCTTTATTATAATGTGCCATATTATTCTGGCACGATGAATTGAATGCAGTATTGGAATATGAAAGATTCTCTCGGTATCGTCCTGGTGAAGGACCATCATTGAAATGTCTTTAGTCGTGATTGGTGACCAGATCTCAATAGCCGTTTACCTCCCCACCTTCCTTTTCCCCATCTCCTTCCCTTCCCACGCTTTCAGCCTCAGAACGTTCCCCATTTGAAGGTGCCATAGTCCCAATAGCTCCAGATGGTTGTAAGCCATTGGTACTCCAGTGCGGTAATCACATAAAAATAAATAAATTATGTGGCATCTCATCTTCTTCCTCTTGTACTATTTGGGTCGGGAACTCATCGCTGGTAGAAGGCGCCTTCAGTCGCCCCTTTCTCACGCTATTTCTGCATCCTCCGTCCACTGTAAGCTCAGCCCCTGAAAATTGCTTTCCCCAGCTTTATTTGGGTAGACAATATTATTTAATGTCAGTAGCTGAGTTGACTAATGTGTCAGGTTCCCACCCAAGCGATTTGTGTTCAATTCCTATGTTGGCTAATGTTGCTCGTAGATGATTAGTTGCAGATACAGTTGTACTGCATCAGTTGCGGGCATAAAATTATACATATATGGAGGCCCACAAGAGAGACTTTTTAGTTGGGAGACATTTTGAACAGTTTTCCAACCGTCTCCGCAATTAAAGTCTCTCTTACGCGGACGGTCTTATTCCTCCATCATTGTCAGCTTATTCTTAACATGAATGTTTGTCTTTCTTTAAAAAAAAAAATTGTATAATAATATGTGTGTTGCAATTTAATTCAGATCCAATGGGGTTCCTGTTACCTCACCCTGGCCGGCAATGTGGTGGTCTACCTGACGATGCTCGGCTTCTTCATGACCTTCGACACGGACGACAATGATTATAGCATGTGGTGAGGAAAGCCCTAGCCGTCTCCAAAGGACCTTGTACATAAAATCATATTTGGTATAACTGGGAACTCTAGCGCCAAGCATTTCCAATAATTGCCTTATCACAAACAAGATGGTGCGTGCGCGGAGAATTGTTTCATTTTCGACACGTAGCTGCAAATAACCCTATTGTTTAATTAACCCTTTGGATGTTAATCCTTGAGTGGGCCCCGGGACCTCCTCTTATTCTATTCACTGCTGGGCCCCATTCGTCTCAGACCCCTCCTACACTCTGACTGAGGATAGACAGCTCGCTCACAAGTCTATTTACAAGAGTCATGTTATGAGAGTTAGTATTTTTTCACCCTGCCACTTCCTCCAATCCCCCAAACCAAAACTTTAAAAAGAGCATTTACACATCTGCGGGTTGCCTTAAGCTTCAAGCCATTTCAGTTGTTTTAGGCGTACAACAGTAATGTTTTATTTTTATAGTCGATATATACATCAAAAGGGGGAATGAAATCAGGAGACTTTAGTCGAATCCAAAGGGAGTGTTATTTGGTAAACAGGCTATGAAATAACATAGACGCTAGACGTTTTATCATTTGGAAAATATCTACACTGCAGCTTCAATATCACTTTGCAATGTAATGCATACCAAAGTTTCATGTTGGCTTCAAATTATAATTATTTTATGGAGAATTAATGCTGTCATACATTTTCGTGACAAGTTATTTTAACTAGTACAGTGAAACTCGAAAAAACTTACGGGGTTCCAAATTAGACTGCTATATCATTATATTTTTAAAGGGACTGAAAATACAAAACTTCTTGGCGGGAAATACATGTAGGAGTAGGTTTGTTTTTAATGATTTTCATTTTTTTTTGGCATGGATAAATATGTACACTTTATTTAAAATTTGAGGACATTTTACACATCTATTTAAGAAAATATTGTAAAATTTTTGAAGCATTCCTCGGAAAGTATAAAAATTATCAGCTGCTACCCATCGAACGTCACCATCAGACGTACCTATTTGTGTGCAATTTATAGGCCACAGTTTTCATCTCAAATCAATAGGGTTTTGAATTTAGTTTAAGAACATATCTCCTCAATGTGAACCTAACTTTCCTCAAAAAATTAATATTAAATTTTTTACACAAACATGAAACCTTGATTTTTGCCATTTTTTAAACGTTTTTTTTTTATATTAAAAAATACTGGAGACAATGATATCACTATGAATGTAGGTTCACGTAGAGCGTAATTATATAAAGAAAGTATCTGCAAAATTTTAAAATGATTGGTTAAAATCTTTTTGAGCTTTTTAAACACAAATTCAAAAAAAGTTGTTTCGAGAAAAACGCGTTTCAAGTTTATCACGCGGTTCGGTACTTAAGGGGGAAGCTCACTTAAACACCTTCGTAACGCCGGAACGAATTCAAATTTTTATTTAAAACTTTGGGAACATATTCTTAAATAGTTACACTAACAATTTATGAAATAAAAAATTTTTTTTTTTTTTTTAGTCATCCACATGTATTTCCCCCCTTAAGTGTGAAAAATTTTTAGAGAATGTTTTTATTGAAAAAACAAATGATTTTTCTAATAACTTGTTGAAATCATTCACCAATGCTGCAAAATGCTGGCAATTAAAATTTGTAATTCATTTGAGTTGTGGAGATGCAAAGCCGGCTCTGGAAATTTCTGCTGGTTTTGTTACGTTCATAAAAAGCACTTATAAATTGAAAATGAATAATAAATCTATAAATATATGTATAAAAATCAAATGTGTTTGGGGGTTAGTGAGATGTCTATGTATTGCTATATTAAACATAGGAAATGTTTGAAACTTCCAAAATACCTTCTTTAAAGGAGGTGAAAGGAAGATTTCTGGATTATTACAACCACATGACAATATATCTCAAAAGTTTTTTTATCATCACAAAAATTCTTGCAAAACTGTCAAAAATTTGAGAATGACATTTTGCAAAACAAAGATTGTTAAGTCAAAATTCGATTTTCAAAACACTTTAAATTAATGAATTAATTTGAAGTACTTACATAATAATTTGAATCGAATCAAGAATTATAGATATGTTAAATAGGTACATATGTTAGGTACCAAATTTGATTAATTGTTCTTATAATATACAAAAATGAATATTTGAATTAAAAAAATTGTAATAGGTGGCATGTGAGTTGTTTGAAAACTGAATGTACTGTGGAACGGGGGAGCGGGAGAGGGGTGGGCGAAGGTGGAAGAGGAACGCGGGAGGGGAAAGGGATGCGGTAGGGGAATGGAGACGCACGGGAAAAGACATGCAGGGAGAAACAATTTGTTTCTTTGAATAAGGCTTTGAAACGCAAGTCGGGCACTAGCTAGTTATTAATATTTTTCGCTAAATATCTCAAGAATAATGTACAATTATGTTGATTTTTATGTTCAAATTGTTCTAAAGAGTTTTTTGTGTCGTCTCCAGATTTCCGAAGAATTCCAGAGTTGATTTTGAAACTCCACAACTATTTCTTAGATTTCTATGCGCTAAGCAATTACCATAATCACGGTTAAACATTTTAACCCTATTCAACAGTAACATTACTCAATGTTTGGATTTACAAATCATTTTTAAACGAGAATTGCAGAAAATAATTCACAATTTTCTCGTAATTTCGAGCAAGGCTGAATTTAATCACATTCATCAATAATATTTTTTTGTTTACAATGTTTTTATTTACAGCGTTTTTTATACAGCTTCCATGAGCTGTGTGTGTGTGTGTTTGTTAAATTTAATTTCTTCATTATTTATTATTAAAATAAAATTCATTCCCCTGATTGGTTGTGCAAACTAACATACATGAATACTTATGATTTTACAAGAGAGATTGTGTTTACATATTATCATTTTAAGTAAATTATTTGTAAAATGATCACCAAATAATCACTAGAGATTGAGAATGAATGAAAATTTACATTGCTTAATGTATCAATTAATATTAAATTAAAAAATAACAAATTTCTCCATATAAAAAGAAATCCACCGATTCAATTAAATTTATTGAAATGTTTCTATGCCATCATTTATGCTCAACTATAATTTTCGTTTCACTCAATTTTTGATTAATAATAATGCAATATTTACACTTTTTTAAAATTATTTTAAGGGTAAAAAATCTCCATAGAATTTTGTAGCATATTTTTGAAAGATACTGCAAAAATTATGTTTGTATTCTAATATTTAATCACTAACGTATGTGTTTATTTTGTTTGAATTTACTTTTAGAATAAAATTTAAAATTACTCTCATATTATAATGTATTATTTATTATTAGTTGATTTCAATTGTCTTTCAATTATTGCAATAATTGAATTGATTGTAAACATGTTTTTTTATATGAATGAAAGTGAATAGTTTAAAATGTATAAACCTATAATAAAAAAAAATATTATGCTAAAAATTGTTTTGTAATTTCATGTCCTTTGTCTCAGTTCAATCTTTGTCAGATGTTATTTAAAGCAATTAACAAAGTGCATAACTTATCCTAACATCGTTTATTTTGCAGCAAGACCACCGATCAGAATTGGTTGATTGCAGAAAAGGTTGCGTGAAATGGCTTTAGCCGTGTTTGGTGACCAGATCTGGGTAAGTTATGAATAACCCGCCGCTTTTTTAATATGCACCGATTTTGAAAAGTACACTACTTTTAAACTTTGTTATCACCAAAGACATCGGTTTCAATCGCGGCAGGTGGAAAAATATGCATTTTAAATTAACATTTCATAAAAAAAAAATTGTACGTAATTTGTCGTTACGGCTGACATTTCATGTTATTTTTTTCGCAAACAGAATGATTTCCAGCAATTTCCAGGGGTACCAATCGATAAATATTTAAATAAAGATTGCCTTATCGCAAAAATCATTACAGATACGCCTATTTTTTTTTTTAAATAACGAAAACGATTAAAAGAATGCGCACACGCCCTTCTTTTCAATTAGATATACATCCCAGGTTTTGAATGGTTTGTACGGCAAGCAGGGTTTGTATAGCGGGTGTGTAATTATTCTAATACATTTTTATTATAAAAACAGATTTAAACTTGTCAATAATTAATTTCTGGATGTCGTCTAAAAACGCCTTTTTATATACCTAACCTAGCCTAACCAAACCTAATCTAACCAAACCTAATATAACCTAACCTAACCTAACCTAACCTAATTAATAGTACATTGATTTTAATTCGTATATCCTAAATATGCTCAGTTATTTATTTATTCAGAACATGAAAATTGCACCATATTAGTACCTTCATACGAAAATTGCATTATAATAGTACCTTCCTCGAATATAATCACATTATTGCGATATGGCAATCTTTTTTAAATATTTATCGATTGGTACCTCTGGAAATTGCTGGAAATCATTAGTACCCTTTACACACAGAGTTCGGAGCGGGACGTGCCCCGCGCCACTTCAGGCCGCCGCGCAGAAAAGTCTCACAGTGAACTGCGCTGTAAACCGTTATAATCTTACTTTCCGTCTTGACTTTTCTGCGCGGCGGCCTGAAGTGGCGCGGGGCACGTCCCGCTCCGAACTCTGTGTGTAAAGGGTACTATTCTGTTTGCGAAAAAAATAACAAGAAATGTCAGCCGTAACGAGAAATTACGTACAATTTTTTTTTTATGAAATGTAAATTTAAAATGCATATTTTTCCACCTGCCGCGATTGAAACCGATGTCTTTGGTAATAACTAAGTTTAAAAGTAGTGTACTTTTCAAAATCTGTGCATATTAAAAAAGCGGCGGGTTATTCATAAATAAATCAGATCTGAATAGCCAGGTACTTCCCCACCTTCCTCTTCCCGTCTCCATCCCCTCCTACCTTCAACCTCATAATATAACCCAATTGGTGATGCCTTAGTCTCACTGAACCCAGATGGGAGCAGCTGGGATTCTTGTGACTTAATAATAATAAAATAACACATAAAAAAATGTGCATTCCTGAAAATACCAACTAACTACAAATTAATTCTTAGATTCGTTCGCTTTCAGCTATAACAGAAAATATATTATTATAAAGATAGTAAAAAAAATTAAGCTGTTTCACGTTTGAAGTGTCCCATTTTGCCCGATGAAAAAATCTAATGGCTATTATGAAAAACATTTATTTCAAGTGTAAAAGCCCCAATACATTGCTCGCGAAGTTCATTGAGGTTAATTGAATACGATGATGTAGAAACGAATTCACTTGGCTTAGTGTAACCTCGCCTCGTCCGAATTCCGATCGTTGTCAGTTTTTACGCCCGAGTCAAAGGACTCAAAGCGTTCTGAAGTTGAACATGATGCGTCTCACTACCTTCTCGGCTCACTTCAGTTGTTCGCGTCGAGACATCGTCTTTAGTGGTAGTGCGAGCGCAGGGTCACAGTGACTGCGTGATAAACGATGGCTGGTACACAGTGGTCTCAGGAACATATTAATTTGTTCCTAGAAACACTCCAATCAGAGGCAGTTATTTGGGAAGTTAATGCGAAAACGAGCTGTTTAAGCACATGTTAGTAAACACAAAGATTATAATATATAAAAAGCAAATGGGATGGTATTTTCAATATAGATTAACTTCAAAGCAGAGTTAATAGACTCTAAAACAATACAAACACAGGATTTAGAAATCCAGAAGCAACCGATTGTGGATGCTGTTAGGGTATATTTGAAGTATAGAGCTAGCTTTCAATTACAGTTGTTCAGACTATAAACAAAAATAAAACATTTTCGTTATTTGTTTTTGGGGTGTTACGCCGTGTTGTATTACAGTATACTTCAGAATAATATTCTAAATAACTATCAATAAGAATAATATTCATAATAACCAGCTCGTAGTGGAGCGGAGCTGGCAACACGGTATTGCTTCGAAGTACATAAGCACACATTTCACCACTAAAAAGTACACAATTACACATCTGCCCTGATTATGGACACTGTAACGCTGACACCCCAAAAACAAATAACGAAAATACTTTTGGCCGTGAAAATCTAAAAACTTACCCGAAAATAAAACAATTTTTAAAATCACAGGAAAGTAACGAAAACTATACAAGGAATGTTAAATTTAAACCCTGGAGTGAGTTCAGAATTGGAAGCAAAGGAGCCGGTGGTCACTCTTTTAAAAGGACCGCCAACGAAGCAAAACGGAGTTGGCAGAATCCAAAATAAAACTGCTGAACAAACTACCAAAAACGTGTGATCTTAATATATTTTGTGTAGTTTTATGTACCTATTGTCACATAATATGTATCTGATTATCGGCTATGGATTCACGACCCATTTCACGAAATCCAGGCCTGGGATGCAATGCAGATAGTGTTGCATTGTAGATTATAAAAACCCAAGTATGTATACATATATATCTTATTATGTACTGTTCACTGGATGATATAAACTCGTTTACAGTTAACGCTTTAGGCCGGACAGGTCATGCTATGTTATATCTTGAATGTGGAGGTTGGCCTAGGAACCCAACCTTCACAAAACACCGTAAGTGTGTCACTTTTCAAGCAAATCTTTCATTTGTTAACCATATAACCGAAATCTCTGATAAGGGCTTAAAAATGGTGGGATTTATAACTAGGCTAACCAGAAATTTTAACAATATAAAGCGTATTAAACTGTTATATTTTGCCTATGTAAGAAGTCAACTTGAGTACAATTCTCCCGTCTGGAATCCACATTTTAATACACATGTAAAAGCTGTTGAAAGAATTCAAAACCAATTTTTACGTTTTCTAAATTTTAAAATGGGTATTCCAGCAATTATGTTGAACTATAACACTCTGTTAAATGATATGAATATGCACAAATTGTGAGACAGAAGAATTTTCACTGACTTGGTCTAAGGTCTAATTTTCACTGACTTGTAACCTGTGGTACGCATACCCCAAGGGGTACGAAAACCGCTGATCTATAGGATTTAACCTGCGAGAGAATGAGATAGTATACCTAATCGGCCTCTTATTTGTGCGGTGCTTCGTAGCCTATCGGTCTCCTCTTTGTGGGGTGCTTCGTAATCTCCCCACTCTTGACTCCTTTAATTTTCTGAAGGTTTCACTTCTATCACTTGTGAATTGCACACTCCTGTTCTTGTTTAAATGTTTCTTTGCCACCAGAAGTCAAAGGGTCTCCCTAAATCGGCCTCTCTCGATCGGACCCGCCACACACACATGTGGACGACGATAACCACACATCCGATACGCCAAAAAAATGTAACGCAATAAAATTATATTTTTAAATAACTTCAGCAAACTCGAGGAACGACTGCACGGCCTTCTTCATACAAAACTTAGGACGGGTTGTTTCAAAAAATTTGATGGATTCATCAAATATTTGAAGTTAATTTTCACGTTTTGTGTAAGTTCTATTTAAGTTCTGTGAAAATTTCAGTATTGTGAAGCTACTGTCCTATAACTATATAAAAACAGAACCTGAAAAGAACTGACACAGAACGTGAAAATCAACATCAAATATTTGATGAATCCATCAAATTTTTTGAAACAACCCATCCTTAATAAATTTGGATTTGAGGACAAAATACCCAACGAAATAAAAATTCGAAAATTGTTTTAGATTACACATTACAATGTTCACCCATCTGAACTGACTGTGAACATTGTAGTAATGCTGTCCAATTGAAATCCGCTATTGACTGAAGATTGAAGTAGCGCAACAAGGTATAATACCCCAAAATAAATCACGATAATTATTTTTTTAATCAAAAGATATAGCAGATAGCTAATACGGATGGATATATACTTATTAAAAAAATTCTTTTTCCATGATTTTAGAGGCACTCTTCTGTCTATTTATTTATTATTTTTTTTTTTTTTTTTATCATTTATTCCAGATCTCGGGGAGGGTGGTGCAGTCCCACGAGTTCCATATTATACACATATAATAATCAAGTAATGATAACAAGATATAAAAAGGATACATTAAAAAAAATATTTACATGGTTCAAGAAATTTAAAAGAAAATAATAATAATAATAAAAAAAAAAATTAAAAAAAAAACTTTTTGTTTAATCTATGTCCTCAGGAAGTGGATCCATCGCTTGTAGATGGGACCCTGCAAGAAGTGGAATGCTGCCATCACAATACTATTTTCGCTCGAGGCTAGTCGCGTTCTGTAGTTGGTGATCCGTTTTTTCATTAGTGCTCGGAATCCGGGAACGCACCCTTCTTCAAACATCTCGGTGGCACTGCAGTACCAGGACAATCCAAAAAGCGTTCGATATGAATTGTTGTACTGTACTTCCATTCTTTTTAGTGATGCTTTCTTAAAGTTGGTCCACATCTCCGAGGTATATAGGCTCGTACAGTACGTATTAAAAAGTTGCCTTTTTGCACCTGGGCTACACTTGTTAAATCTTCGAGAAATCATATTTGCCCTAATGCACAGTGATCTTCTTTGTCGCTCAATATCCGAGTCATCGTTGAGGTCCATACAGGGTGGTACTTGACATACTAATCAGCGATTCCTTACATTATTTGGAGTAAAAAAGTAAATGAAAGTTTGGTCTCTGATGACTTTTTAGACGTCTTTTTTATTTTTTCAATTTTTTTTTCTTCAAAATCAAACAAAAAAATATCTTCCATGTGTAGTCAATAGTCACTTAGCCGATTAACCAACCAACCGCCCACCCCGCCCCTAACTGTCGAATACCTACTGACTTTTTTATGTTTTTATTTGAAAATTTAAAAAAATGTCACCGGACACCAAAATTTTATTTACACTTTTACTCCAAATAATGTTAGGAATCATTGGGCGCTGTACTAAAACATAATAATAAATTAATATAATGTGAAAGCTGGTGGGTTGGCGCATTGTTAAGACCTGAATAAACCCGGACACCCTTGCTAAGTCACCAAACGTAGCGAACCACTTTGGATAACCTATCATGACAGAGGTGCTGGTTTTCTAATGAATGGTCCCCGGGGCGGCGGTACCCACACCCGTCTCCCAAATTGAAATGTGATTGTTTATCAACATAATATTATTCGCAACGCAATACAGAAGAACCTATGGACGGCAATACATTGCCGGCAAGATCGTAAATACTTGCTCGTTTACGGGTACCTTAATAGAAATAAAGCTTGATTGGTATAGGTACTCCTACCCACCCACCAAGAGCAATATAGTTTCAAATGGCTTGACGTAAGTACCTACTTGAAATTAATTGCAACTTTCATTGAAAACACGGGAGACTAATTATTTACCAGCCAGCCATACAATATAGTTTATAACTTGCATTATTATTTTCGCTCGGCAACTATTTCCCCGCTGCATTAGGGAGGCCTTTGTTCGAAGCTAATCTAAAAAGAGATAAAGGATGTAACCCCTCGCGGTTCTTGCTTAACCCCTGCTTACCGCTTGGGTCTGAACCCTAATTAACATCCTGATTATTTTCATTTGCGGCAAAAAATGGCAATTTGTAGCGACGATTTGCAAACTTTTCAGCTATTTGTATTTCGGTAAACGGTTAAAAATGTTAAGTATTACTATCGAAGTATTGTGTCAAGTTATATAAATTTATCTGTGATCGACTAAGGAGGAGTACCTATGGATATTATCGAATGTATGGTATTTTCATTTCTATTTTAGTATATTAAAGAATTAATCATAAGTGAAAAGGTTGAGTTCTACACGACACGCTAATTTGAAAAATCAATAATTATAACTGTTTTCCAAAAATTTAGATTAATAAAAACGAAATTTTTGTATGCAGGGAGTAACTACCTAACAGCGCGCACCCGAAAGATTTTAACCAGCGATTCCTGTTGCTGTTTCGATTGGTGTTAAACCTTGTATTATCGGACAACAACTACTGGTGGTATCGGACAAATCAGCTACACGGTTTAACTCCGTGGGTACTTTTCTTTGTAAATAAAACGATTTTTAACAATGAAATGTGAAAGTGTCAAATATACCAAGACAACATCTTTATTTTAAAGTATAACAAGCACGAGTAATACACGAAAAAGGCAACAAAGAGTTTTCAAAGAATTGTTTAATATCGGACATCATTGTAAGGTATCGGACACAAAAAAAAAACAAAAAAATGTTCACCTTTTTAAACTTGAAATGGTAAAAATATTAAAACTTTTCATAACGCATTACATAACGCATTCATAACGCATTCATAACGCATACCGAAAATAAAAATTATTTTTGGCAAAATTCACATTTGTGAATTCTGGTAAAATTCTGGAAATTTTTTTCGGGCCCATCCCAAGATATTATAGTATATTAAGAGCCGGCCCTGAGCCAAATGCCACCGGGAGCTAGTAAAAACCTCTAGGACGGATTTAAGATTTTGATATTTAGGCACCCAGGCGCGGAGTGGACTGCTCCAATTTCGCCCGCACAGAACCTGCACTGAGTACCTATATTCTAAAGACCCATTCGGGACAACCTTGGAATTGAATCTAGTCCTCTCCGAAGCTTTCTCCACAGATTTTGCAAATTTAATCTTTGTTATTGTTATCCTTACGAAGTTTTACTTTATCTGGTTTATTAAAATTAACTGTATATTGACTTGTTGGAGCGTATTTTTTTGTTTTAATTTTTTGAAAACCTTTTTAGCATAATATTCCGCATTATCTAAAAAAAATAGACGCAATAAAATAATTTTTTTTTTTTTTTTTTGTTTTTTTTTTTTTTTTTTTTTTTTTTTTTAATTGTACAACAGATAAATAATCCAATTACCGTACAATTTTCTCATTTTGACAATCTTAACACCTAAGAAGATGATCATTATACAAAAAAATCTTAAGGCTATCTAAAGAAGAGTTGTATACATCTAGTGTTTTTGATATTTCGTTCAACAGTACCATTCCTCTTGTTATGCTATGCTGTGCTAGAACATCTGTTCTGCCGTATGGTATTTTGAACAAGTCATCAATTATTAATTTTTAATCAACTTCATCAAACCCGAGGAACGACTGCGCGGCCTTCTTCACACAAAACTCAAATTTGATTTTGAAGCCAAAATGAAATGATATGATTTTAGATTACACATACCAGCACATCTGCCCTGATGATGGACTGGACTGTAACGCTGTCCGAAACGTTGGCTACTAAAGATGGAGGTATCGTAACATGGTAGGTACAATAATTCAAAGACAAGCAAATGTCTAATGTAAGCATTATCGTCCTTACTATTGCGACTACTCCAACACGCAATTATAATTACTAGTGTTCGCCCAATGGTCGAAATTTGACCATAATTGTAATGTTTTTTATGTTTGACATTCAGTAAGACCATAGACAAATAATATTAAAGTGTTAATCTATTCTCAATTTGACCATAGACTCAATAAACAATAGAGTAAAGACGCGAGTGTGTGTGTCAAATACATGGTAGTGTGAGTAATGTTTTTGTTATTGATTTAATCTATTTTTATGCATAATATAAAAAAAATATTGGCATTCTGCACTGCTCCTCTATATAAACTATAAGTGTGCGAAATTTCATACTCCTCCGTCCGCGCAATTTTCGTAAAAAGGGGTACAAAGTTTTGGCTTCACGTATTAATATATTGATGATGATGATGATGATGAATTGAATGATGATGATTGATGATGATTATGTGCTCCCGTTCACCGAACACAGAATTTAGGTAACTATTGTTGTGGCGCGTACGGCGTGGCGTCAGACATGCACTCGAGGTCGGGTTCTGAAATTCAACCACGCAGACGCTAACGTTTCGATAAATCGCGATAATTTTGCAATGATACTGTTCGATAAATCGCGATAACTTTTTTTTTTATAAAAAAAATATAACAAATAACTAATTCAAATACATGGTAATTTAAAAAAATGGTTTTTAATGATTTTAGAGGCACTCTTCTGTTTAACTATTTATACAAGGTGTTGGGGGATGTTATTGACTTACTTTGTCCAGTGAATCCTAAAAATATTTGGAGTAACAAAAGATAATGAAATGTTGGTCTCCGATGAATTTTTAGATGTCTTTTTTTAAAAACTTATATTCACTAGTCGTCGCCTCAGTTCTTAATTGTCCAAATGACCATTAGAAAATTTGACAGGAGGAGAATGCTTTCTTTCATTATTACAATGAAACATTATGATAGGTGTTTAAGATAAAGTTACTTTCGCAAAGGTAAAGGTCTCATTAGTTTAAATAATTCATAGTTAAGTGATTAAATATTATTTTTTATACTTTAATTTTCATTTTAAAGTGAAGATTGAACAAAAACTAAAATGGTTGTTTGGACAGTTATGAACTAAAGCGACGTAATGTAATATGTAAACGTAAGACAAATGTGTATGTAAATGTATAAAACAATAACAAAAAACAAGACAAAATAAAGTTTGAATCAAGTGAAGTCTAGTTAAAATAAGAGATTCAATAAATTTTGTAAAATTATTGGGGCTGTCGTTAAAAGTTCGGAATTTTGTCACTACAGTTGATGTTATATGGTCGACATATTCGCACAAGAGGTTGGGAGAAGGTTAAGCTGGTTATTTGGAAAGGAATATGGAATGTTTCGGGATTTCTTAGCAGGCGGTGGTTGTGGCCAAAAGGGAAGATTCTACATGGTTATTTATAATTTGCATTTTATTTAAATAAGTAAAGGCACACGGATACGCCCAAATTACAATTCTATTGATTCATCTCTTCTAGTAATATATAATTTAATAATTTTAATATTTTGGTTCTTACTGACATCTTTAACAGTTTGTTAGTAATTTGTAGAGTATCTCAGTGGCATGGATGGCCAAAGCGGAAAGTTTTTCGATTTTAGATTAAATATGTACGGGAGGTGCCACTCTTAGCGGTGTGTTGTTCAGTCAAGATGAGTTCTTGAACCCGAGTCTTTCGCGGGAAGCAGATCCCATCCCTTCTCCCCTTACACTCCCAGAAAACCCGGAATCGGACTCGGACCCAGACTCGGACCCGGACTCGGACCCGAAGGCCTCTACCCAGCGGCCGGCAGTGTTGCCGGCCGGTAAAATACCTGGTAACCACTGCGGAAAAGAAATTTAATGCTGCTAACGGTGACCGGACAACTCGGAATGAAACCAACTCAGAACCAACCTAAAAACTTGTCACTCAGAACCATCTCAGATAAGTCATTTAGAGTGATAAAAAAAATATAAACATTTGGTTAAATAGGTTACGTTAGGTTAGGGTTATCGGCTAATTTAAAATTATTTTTTTCATAGCTTTTAATGACTTTCCAAAGAGGTGTTGAATTGACTTTATTCTCAGTTGGCATGGAACCGCTGCTAACACAGTCAAAACAACAGATTAACAGTACAACAGATTAATTATAAAGTGAAAACTATCTACCTACCCTGCGGCGAAATATTCTTGTTGGTCTCAAAGCGTCAGCTTCAGTTTGCTCTACATTATGTATTGCAGCCAAAATCGCCGATAAATTAGCCATTATTATGAACCTTAAAACAACTTTGTAAAAATATGGGATGCCTGTCAATTAGTGCGCGCGGGAAACAGCCTTAGTTAAGGATAAAATAAAACTAGATTTTGACAGCTATGGCGATGACGACTCGGTGTGGATTGGTTCCACCCATTGTTATTCGAGTTGAATGACTTTTGACATTTTTGGTGTCTAAGACCTTCGACGAGATTCGAAAATAACAAAGTCGACCAATGTACGCACTTTTGATGGCGATTGCGAGCGGCCTCAACTGGAACAATGAGTCCCTAGCTTTGGTCACATAGCGCTATTCTGTTTACAGACTACGGTGAGTGAAAGTTTTGTTTATTTATTACTAATATTGGAGTTAGTTACACGCGATTGTGGAATTCTTCTTCGGAGTTCATTAGTTAAGATTTTTTTTTTTTACATAAGCTCCACACAGGAGGTCCTGAGGAAGATAAAGTCCCTCAGAGCCTATGTCATCTTTGGGGATGCTGTGTGGAGGGTATTTTTAAGGAAAGGAAGGAGAGGAGAGTACTGGGAAGGAAAAGGGTTTAAGGGGTGGGTAGGAATCTGAGGTTCAGTGTGTCCTGGTCGTACGCCTCCAAGACCTAGACAAACCTCACCTTGTGAACCCGGGCACCCCTGCTAAATCACCAAACGTAATGAATCACTTGGGGTGACCTATGGCAGAGGTGTTGGTTATCCAATAAAGGTTCCGGGGCGGCGGTACCCATTCCCGCCTCCCAAATTGAGATGAAGTTATACGTGAAATCTTATTTCGATTAATCTTACGACGAATCGGTTTCCATTATGAACATCAGAAAATATGCTACGGATAAATTGAAGCTTTTGCTAGCTTTTCTATGTATTCGAATAACAATAAAATTATTATTTACAAAACAAAAAATATAAGCGTAAGCCACTAAAAAAAAGTTTTTTCATGACTTAACTATGAAATAATATAAGAAACAATTTTAAAAAAATACCCCTTTATAGCTAAGACTATTTTTGAGGTTTTGTACGTTCTAACGTTTTTTCATTCTTATAGAATTATGCACAAAATAAATAAAAACCACTTTTTCGCTTGCTTGCCTCGGCCAAATACGACGCACGATTTTAAATTTTGTATGGCATAAGAATCGAAATATTGCTAGAGTTTATATTCCTCTTAAATATTAATATCGACTGACAGAGCTTTGAGTGATAGAGCTAACAAATGATTTGAGTGATAGTAAAAAGAAAAAGAATCCGGAATACAATACAGTCCGGTTGGTGATCCAGGTCCGAGTCCGGATCCGGGTTCGGGAACGGACCACGCGTCGTGTATCCAGTTCGTACCCTACAACTCGGAACCTGGAACCACTCCTAGAACTCGAGTTCTTTTAAAAGGCTACTACTCATCTCTAGACTGCCGCTGATCCTGAAATATCTCGATTTAAACATTTACGTGATTTTCGTATTCCGGTATTCAATTCAGTGCATCCGCTTGCTGCGCTATTCGACTACGGAGACTTCTTCACTTATGTGTCAAAATTATAAATCGTTTCAGTCAAGGATACTTTTTTATTAGTAGGTACATCGTATCCTGATGAAGAGAATCTAGTCCATGAAACATGGCGATTTATCAATGAATTGTAATGCGTTAACGCAAATAACGTCCGTTTTTAGGTATACGTTTTATTAGGATTTTTATTTTACAAGTTTTGTCGAAAATTACTACTTGAGAGCGTTGATGTGTTATAGGTATGATAATCATTAATCATTTAAAAAAAAATCTGAGTGTGCGAATCGTACGCGCTATAATTGAAACCTTCAGAAAACTAAAGTAGAGAAGAGTGGGGAGATTTTTTTCTATATTTTTGTCGTCGAATTCTAGTGCACCTTTTCTTATACATTTGGTCATCACGTTAGTATTGGTGTTCTCTTCTTCGGAGTCGCTAAGTGTCGCTTTCTTTTGCCTGTTCATTTTGAAATGAATTGATGAAATAAATATTTTTTGGATTTCATAGGATTCGATCCCTGGTCCGCTGAATGTCTGTAGAGGTTCGTAATGCGCTTTATACAACTACACTAAAGTAGACTTGCGTGGGACTGTGGATTTATCGGATTATCTTGGAATCGTGAAGTGAAATTGGCCAGTGAAATAAATAAATATTTTATTACTATCTCATTCGATTTGACAGCATGTAGTATGTAGGAAAGAAGAAGAATGTTGCCCAATACGTATACACATTTGCTAATGACCAATGAAAAACTGAAATAAAAAGGCGCCAAGATAATAAGTTAGTTGGAAATTCAAAAGGTTTAGGTAATCCATTCATATTACATCTGTTCTTTCATGCCTCGTTGAACAGGTTTTATAGAATTATTTAGGCCAGTATGGCAACACAGGATTGGTTGGAAAACTTGGTAAACCATTTATATCTGGAAATCAAAGGTCACATAGACTAAATCCGCTCCGAGAAGTTGGAAAACACCGAGGCCTTCCGAAGAATAGATTCTGATAGCGGGTCATCCAGTCTGCCCCCAAAATCTAGAATCGTCGGCTAAAATTATCCCACCTACTTTAAGAATATGGTATGTAATAATGTTATGGACTTGCTTCAAAATCGAAAGATTACAAAATTCAGCCGAAATTGAAATCTCACATTTTTTAAATTTGATCCTGATTGAAATTTATTTATTTATTTGCCTTTCGGCTTTTACATAATATTATAACATAGTATCAGGTATGACTATAACATGAAAAAGACAGCTCTAGTGAGCTGTAAAACAGCAAGAAATAGAAAACAGAAGTTGAGAAAGACATGTGTAGTTGAGCAGATATCAAATCCAACAATAAATACTACCGTATTTAAATATTACAATATTGCAACAATGAAATAATATATTTATATAATATATGTAAATAACTTAAAAAGGCACGTTGAATATGTTCAAGTACGTAAATAATATGATAAATACGTAAATAATGATGCTAAGCGAACGAACGCGCTCTAGAGTAGAAGCTGCCGAAATGAGGTAATTGAGAGGAGTGGCAGGGGTTACGAAATGGGATCATATAAGAAACTCGACGTTTAGATCCTAGACGATCTAAACATTGAACCACTGCTATTCTTCATTGAAAAATCGCAACTGAGGTGGCTTGGGCATGTACTAAGAATGCCTGATGACCGAATTCCGAGGAAGATACAAAGTGCGATTCCAGAGTGTAGACGTCCAGTGGGCCGCCCCAGACACAGCTGGGCGAAGCAACTGCAGAAACTGTGTGAGGAGAGGATGGGACTGCCATGGACGGAGGCCGAACAGTCAGCACAAGACAGGGACGTACGGTGGAGCCTTGCCGATGCATTGGAAATTAATGCTGCTAACGGTGACCGGACAACTCGGAATGAAACCAACTCAGAACCATCTCAGATAGGTAAGTCATTTAGAGTGATAAAAAATAAACATTTGGTTAAATAGGTTATAGGGAATGGGACTGCCATGGACGGAGGCCGAACAGTCAGCACAAGACAGGGACGTATGGTGGAGCCTTGCCGATGCATTGGGTCCCCGACCCGAATAGAATAAAGGGATGAAGATGATGATGATGATGACGTAAATAATAAGTAAAATATATTTCAAGTTGAAAAGATGTCTACGTATTACAGGAAATAAACCTAATTTCCAATCTTCACATAGTATAAAAATGAAGTCGCTCCCTCTGTCTGTACGCTTAGATCTTTTAAACTACGCAGCGGATTTTCATGCGGTTTTCACCAATAGATAGTGATTCATGAAGAATGTTTATAGGTATATAATGTGTAAGGTTTTATGTAAATTGGTTGAAATATATAAATAAAGGGAGCGGGCTGGCAAGCAGGCAGCGGGCAGCGGACAGCGGGCGGTGTGGATTTGATATGTATGCAAATTCACAGATGGCGTTGGTTATAACGGTTGGGTAATGGTGTTGTGTTTCGTTAGCCACAGCAGCGTGTGGCCGGGTCTGCTAGTGAAACAAAATTAAGAAAATTTGTGAACAACATAACAAGAATAGACACTTTTGTAAGTTGCTACCATTATTCATAAGTTGGTACCTATGATGAAAAGAAAGAAAAAAGTTTTTAAAATAACTAAATAATAATAATTACAGGTTATAATGGTTTATAAAATTACTACGAATCATACATTTAATTAATAAAATATTAGTAAAACGAAACTAAACTCGTACTTATAAAAGAGTAAACGTAGCATTCATAATATAGCAAAAATATCTAATGATATTTGGGGATATTTATGAATTTTTATAGATATTCAAGGATTTTCATTATTTGTTTTGGGGTGTTATGCCGTGTTACTCTATCTCATTTTTTAGCAAACGTTTCGGTCAGCATTACAGTGTCCATCATCAGGGCAGATGTATAAATATAACGAAAATACTTTTGGCCTGAAAATCTAATAATCGTATATTTAAGGATATTTATAGATATTTAAGGATATCATATTAAATGGACTTAAGGATATTTAGGAGATTTCCGGAAAATAATTGGATATTTAATAATAATATCGGATATTATAATAGTGAATACACTTTTATTATTTTTATATTTCTTTATACATATTTGCTTTCTTTACTACATACTATTAATTTTAATTTGCCATGATTTAAACATAATTCATTATATATTGTACACTGTATGTACCTAAAACAACTGTATTGCTATTATATATTGTTTACTGTATGTACATAACACAACTGTATTGCATATTTACTTTTCTTGTAAAAGCCCACTAGGGCGTAAATAAATAAATAAATTTCATTATGATTAAATAGTTGATTAATCAGGTATCTTCGGTAAATCGAAATTTGAGTTGAGCATGCAGTGATATGTAAAAGTGAACCCTGCACCTGGGGCAAAACGTAGATTACTCATAAACACTACCAAATTAATTATAAAGCAGAAAAACTTTTAGTGAATTTAACAAAATTTTGATGTTTTCAGGATATTTCAAAATGTCATACTAATATACCGGATCGTTATGCTTCCCGGTGTTATTTTGTAGCGTGTTTAATATTTAAAACACAGACACGTGTAAATAATATTTGATCTATAGTGAGCAATGTTACTTTCCTCATTGTAATATCAGCGGCCATCTTGGTTATCTTAAAATAATTAATGTAGGCTGCGTGTAGATCGCTCCATTGGGCCAATAAATTTCTTTCTTTCTGCTTGTGCCATTGGCTAGGTAAGTACCTATTGCGTTTTAAAAATAGGTTCCTATTTATAAAATGTTTTCTACGATTAAATGGCTATTGGCAACCATATCGTAGTCCATGTGTTCCACACAGGTGCATACTACCAGGAAAGTACCCCTTCTTCTCGTTTGGGGAGTGGGATTCTCGTAGGTAGGTACTTAGTACTTTCCCAGCCGGGGTCGGTACGTCCCAGCTGGGCAAGTACTTACACGCTTTTATTTTTTAGATCACAAAGCGCACACGACACAATGGCAACTCATGAGCACGTGAGGGTGTTTCGAAAGGAGAACGTAGCGTTTTAAAGCCATTTAATTTTCGACGAGATGTGTAACTTTTAATGGATAATAATTATAGTTTGGACAGTTAGTTTTTTTTACCTAATTATGTCGCCAGAAAAATAATTTTGATATATATTTTTTTATATTCATTTTGGGTCTTAACTTTGTTATCACCGGTTTTATTGTTCTGTACCCACGGTTTGTAGAGAATACTCGTCGGAACGCTTTCGAACGCGTGACGTAGCTTGAAGTCCATTTGGAGTACGAAAGGATCGATCTCTTTCACTTTTCACTGGGTATATAATTTTATATTTTGGTACATCTTTTCCTCGCATTTATGTGTGTACATAAAAGACGATAAAATTTTGTTTTTTAACGGTAACAATGTATAATAACAATAGTGAATCGTAGAAAATGTCGGGGACGCCTGAGGAAGACTTTAACGCATTTTCTCTGCACTGGAATGATATAAGTAAACGAATTAAGATATGAAGCCAAGTCTCCTGCGACCTCCGATTTGAACAGTTCCTTACACATTTGCTTGAACATTACCATATAAACATTTTTTGTTTTCCATCTCCCTTTGTTGAAACGTGGTTGAAACGTTGGGGCGAAGTGGGCGTGGCCACAAATATTTTGTAGACGTATTTAAACACTGAAAACATGACGTTGAAAAAGATGAGTTCTAGTGAGGAAGAGATGCTACATCAGGGAGAAAACTCAGATTTCATAGATACTTTAAGAGATATTTATATATCAGGAGAGATTTCTGGCTAATATTGATTATTACGCGACCTAAATATACCATTTAAGAATTTGGTACACGCAAATAATTACGTAGACTTAAAAAAGTCAAGTTCTAATCTGGAAGAGATTCTTACGGTTTTAGCGATAAAATTGTCGTTAAGTACCTAAGTATCAGGGAGAAAAGTAGATTTCAAGTTAGACCGCACTACTTTGAAATTTTATTAGGTTTATTTATCAAAAATTAACCATTTATTGGATTACCAACACCTCTGCCATGATAATCTGAAGTGGTCCATTACGTTTGGCGACTTAGCAGGGGTGCCCGGATTCATCGGGTGAGATAATGCTCAGATCTTGGCGGCGGGCCGGATGAGGAGACTCTCTGACCTCTCCAGCCGGTCTCTCTCGACCCATCGTCTTGCACCGGGTTAGATTCTTATATCAGTCACTCTAGGTCACACTGACCCCTAGATTCCTAACCATTCCTCGTACGTTTATCATTCCCAGAACATCCTCTCTTCCCTTTCCTTAAAAAGAATGCGCTTTTTTTTTTACTTAAAAATAAATTTTCGATGCAAATTTTTTTTTAAAGTAAAAAAAAAAATCTTGCTGAACATCTATTCTGTACTAAAATATTATCATTACGTTTGTCTTTATAATTATACGCATCTCATGTATCAGTATGTAGTCGACTACGAATTGCCTTGCGTATATTATCGCAAGGCAATTCTGCGAATTTGGTATGCGAAGTAAATTTTCATTTTA
Source organism: Glyphotaelius pellucidus (assembly GCA_936435175.1). Lineage (NCBI taxonomy): Eukaryota > Metazoa > Arthropoda > Insecta > Trichoptera > Limnephilidae > Glyphotaelius > Glyphotaelius pellucidus. The sequence continues at coordinate 15,205,033 of OW386553.1, forward strand.
CGCAATTGAAATTTTAAATACATTATTTTCCATCGCTCCGAATGCAAAAAGTTACCTTTTATAGTCATTAAGGCGAATCTAAAAAATTTTTCTAAAAAATATTTGTATTGAGCGCGGTCAGTGCGATCGAAAATTTACCTACATAATTACAAACAACAAAACTTCAAGTAGTTTTTCAGGATGCCGTAAAACGTAGACAGGTTGATTGGTGAATTATAAAATGAGTTCGTTAAATCTTGGCAAAAAAAAACGTTCTTGATTACATAAAACGTAGATTAAATCATTAAAAATATAATTATTAAGATATCATTGAAGAAGAAGATAACACTTATAATCTAAATGAAAATATGAAAGAAAACAAGCAAAGAAAAATAGAAAAGGACAATTTTTTTTTTTTTTTTTTTACAGTTAATACCGCACAAGAGTCCCAACTGCTCCCGTCTGGAGCTAGTGCGACTATGGCATCCCCAATCGGGGTATGTTGTGAGGCTGAAGGTAGTGGGGAGGGGAAGGAGATAGGGAAGAGGAAGGTGGGGAAGTACCTGGCTATTCAGATCTGGTCACTAAACACGGCTAAAGCCATTTCAAGCAACGTTTCAATTCTGAATGGTGGTCTTACACCAGGGCGATACTGATAGTATCTTCCACTCTGGAACGTGCCGCAAATATACTATATATTATTTTAAATGAATAAATTGTGAAATAACACAAATTAATCAAATAAAATTTATTTGCGCACGCCGGGTTCGAACCCGCGACCTTCGGATTGTGAGTCGAGAGTCTTGCCTCGGGACCACGGAGGCCGTCGACGTGCGCGTTATCCAATTTCGCTATTGCCACCTTCTGTCAAACCGTCATATTTGCCAATCTGATATTTCAAATATTTAGAATCAACAATATTATCTTCAACTAGTTCTTTTTTTTCCATATAACGCGCACGTCTCGGTTAGACGAAAGGTCTGGGTTCGAGTCCCAGTTGCGACCATTGTCTTTTTCTGTGTCTTGTTTTCTTTCATATTTTCATTTAGATTATAAGTGTTATCTTCTTCTTCAATAATTTATTACGTTGATGGGAATAACCTTCAAAAGTTATAAAAAGAGAGTTTTTCTTATAAAAAATTGAATAATTATTAAGAATTTATTATGTACTGGGTTGTATTTGTAGCAGATTGTCTCATGAAAATTGTGAAAACTCACTTTGCAATTTAGACAATGACTTTAGAATCGACAATACTCAAATAGAATTCAAAAATTTTTTTTTCTAGATATTTTTTCCACATGATTAGGCCAAAAGATATCAAATCTAATTCATAAAGAAAACCTAGAAAATATTGACGACTATATTGGAAATAATGCGTTAAAACTAGATTTATAATAATGAAAATTTACCTGATGTTTGCAACAACTTTGTTTATAATTTTTTAATAAATATTTAAATGTCCTCTTGACTCTTGATCACTCTCGACCCATCGCCTTGCACCGCAGTTGGAGGGGAAATTACAAACTTACCAAAACATAAAAAAACGCGAGAATCACAAAAGTTACAAACTTTACTGAATTTTTCGCACAAACGTTCTGGAAGTGGCTTTATAAAAAATCTTGTAATGTTCTTCAATCCCAGTGAATGAGTTCGGGAAACTCCAATAAAGATCGAGGTTAGTCGAGATTACAAGTTACTTTATTTACATTATCATAATATTTCCCTATCTTCCTCTTCCCCATTTCCTTCCCGTCCTCACTACCTTCAGCTTTACAACATACCCCAATTAGGGATGCCATGGTCTCATTAACTCCAGACGGGAGCATCTGGGACTCTTGTGAGTTATTCACATATTTTTTTTTTTTAAATTTATTTATTTATTTTATAGATCAACAAACAAGTCCCGCTAAGCCAATTGCAATTGGCTTGACAGCAGGTGCTTATAATTACTTACAAATATATTTAAAGTTATAATTTACATCTTTTATCTACAGTTTAAACATTTTTTCATAAATTTTATCAAAATAAATATTCTTTTTCCAATAACCAATTTTTCACCATATATTTAACCTTATTCATAGAATTATGTTGCTTTATATTGTCAGGTAATAAATTAAATATCTTCGGTATGTTGTATTCAAACGTTCTCTGTCCGTACTTAATATTAAATTTCGGAACTATTAATCCGTCGTTACGCGTGAATCTAGTGCTATATTTATGATCTAGTTTCTCTTTATGCTGCGGGGATCTAGTTTCTCTATATGCTGAATTATAATTTTATACCATAGTATTGCCTTCACAGGTAAAATTTTTGCACTCTGAAACGGCAACGGAGTATTGTGTCTTTATTTGAAAATATTAGGGACAACTAATAATTTTACAATTGCGTTTTGTACAACTTAAAAAAAAAAAAAAATAAGGCTTACAATGAATATTTAACTGGATCAGACGTCTGTCCTGTTGGATGCTTTAAGTAATTCTGAACTCAGAGAACCCGACTCTGAGGGAACCCAGCTGCCTATCGTGTATCATCGGCTATTTCCGTTACCGTTCGTGAGGTAGACATGAACGGCGAAAGTCGCCATTTAACTGACATCTGTTGAGACACCTCAAAACTACATATATAATAACTACATCAGTTGAAGGATTTTAAAACTTCATATATAATCGTGTATACCTTTCACAAATCTGAAGAGATTTTCCAGAATCGGTTATTGCAGTAGGTATAGTACAATTGATGACCGGACAACTCAGAATGAACTCAACTCAACACCTCCTTTGAAAAGTCATTGAAAGGGATGAAAAAAATATAAAAAAAAATGGTTAAATAGGTTACGTTAGCTTAGTTGTTTTTCATTTTTTTTTCATAGCTTTAATGACGTTTCAATGATGTTGAGTTGAGTTGATTCTGAGTTGGCATGGAACCAGTAGAATCATTTGAAAGAGATTCTTGCTCGTGTAGTGGTGTAATCTATCGTAGGAAATCTCTCTACTGCGGAGTAATGGGGACTGCGGTACAGTTTTCTAAACAATTTTGAAACCAATTTGAATATAAACACGCTCTTTAAAATGATTTTCCTGACTTTCTAATTTTTTTCATTTAGTGGTTGCATGAATTTCCCACCACCCTGTTGTTCTCACTCTAAAACGGGATGTGTGGGTAAGACAGTGTTGAGGGGCTGATGATACGCCCGGAGAGGGGGGCGATGGCAGAAGTACCTACCCGGATAGCAGCGTGAGATGGGGACAACACGGCGGGGGGGTTGGCTGGTTCGTGCCTCAGCCATGAGACAAATAATAGGCGATAATGAGTTGAGGGATAGAGCACCGCATCCACTCTAGTGCCTATCCACTACAAAGGTAACCAACACCAGACCGCATACTGCTGTACCCTGACTATGTTCAACTATTACCGGGCAGGTACTCTTCGGGTTCTTGGAATATTTCTAGATTCACAATACACACGCAAATATTGTAATATTACGATTCGTATTGGAACGATGAGCAAAGATAAATGATATTCGTCGGTAAATAATAGATATTTTACGTAGGCTACCTTACCTATAAACGTCGTGTAAAAGTGGAACTTCTCATTCAGTGTTCTGGTTTTGTGCGATAAATAAATATTTATTTTTTATTCTTATTGAAGTGAAAACTTCTTTAGCACCGTTGTGATTTGAAACTCGATGAAACGAAAAATAGCGACACTAAAAAGAGACAAACACATATATCTATGGGATTTAGTTTGCCAGAGAATGAGATAGTATATTCGGTCACTTCTTTGTGCTGTGCTTCGTAGCCTATCGGTCCCCTCTTTGTGCGGTGTTTTGTAGCCTCCCCACTCTTGCCTACTTAAGTGTTTTGAAGGTTTCACTTCTACCGCTTGTGAATTGCACTCTTATCTTTTAAAAATTATTTTAGTTATAATTTCATATAAAATTTTACTTAAAATAATTTTTTTTTAATTTAATTTTTTTTACATTAGCTCCACAGAGAAAGCTCTGAGGAAAACAATTTACATCGGGGTCGGGGGAAAGGAAGGATATGAAGTTGTAGGGATGAAAAATAGAAATCTGAGGGTCAATGTGTCCAGGAGTAACGGACGTATGAAATTGTAAGGAGATATCAGAAAGTACTTTAAAATCTTCTTATTTTATTGCTCTGTTACCAGGTGTTATAGATTGGTGAAATTGTGACCAATCTAATGTAGATTCTAGAAGTCAAAATTTTGATACAGCATTTATTGCGCCAAGAAGTCGATAAGAAGTCTTCATCCCGGAAGTTTCAGAAAATTGACAGGCACTTCTAGCATTAGGTCCCAGATATGACATTAAAACTGATTATATTTTTTCCAAGCAACATTACAAATGTATAAAGATAATGCTATAAATAAACCGCGCCATTTAAAAGTAATGCATATTATCTTAGACTAACGTCAAATCCCCCAACTCCGTAATGTAAATAAACAATAGGGCAATACAATTGATTCCATGCGACAACTCAGAATAAACATGAACTTTGTAAAATGATAGTTTTTAATGACTTTTCAAAGAGGTGTTTAATGACTTTACAAAGAGGTGTTTAATGACTTTACAAAGAGGTGTTTAATGACTTTACAAAGAGGTGTTAAATGACTTTACAAATTTGAGTTGATTCTGAGTTGTCATGGAACTAATTGTTTTGCCCTATTGTTTATTTTGGAGTTGGAGGATTTGACGTTTGTCTAAGATTAATTGTCTATTCATTTTAATAATAATAATAATAATAATAATAAGGTCTTTATTCCAGGATGTGGGGAGGGGAGTGCAATCCCACACATCCCATATAGGGTATAATTACATATTATATATGAATATTAATTACATATGAATAAATAAAAAGATAAAAATTAACAAAATAAAAAATTAAAAAAGAGAAGCATCATTAGATACACTATTCACAAAAAAATATAGTTAAGTCTTTAAATCAGGTTCTTGTTGTTCCATCGGATCTCAGATTGTAGGAGCCAGTGTTTTTCTCCAATATTCATCTATGCTCGATCCTGGAATCAGACGGGCTTCCATGATGAGGATATTACTGGAGTGGTTCATCCTTCCCCTCAGTCCTGCAATCCTTGTTCTTAATAGAGCTTCGAATCCTGGAACTCTCCCTTCTGTGAACATTGAAGAGGCACTACAGTACCTGGGAAGTCCGAACATTAGACGGTATGCATTATTATATTGCACCCGAAGCCTTTCCATGGTCCTTTTTTTGAAATTTGCCCAGAGCTCGCACGTGTACAGGGTGGTACAAAAGGCTAGGAAGAGCGTCCTTTTTACCCGTGGGCTGCAGAGCCGAAATCTTCTGCTGAGCATATTGCATGTTATGCTAAGGTGCAGTTTATGTATAACATTATATTTATAAATTTGGAATGTTGCTTGGAAAAATATAATCAGTTTAGGGGCCCAATACTTAGTATCTCTCAATTTTTTTAAGCTTCCGAGATGAAGATTGTTTATCGACTTCTTGGCACAAAAAATGCTGTATCAAAATGTTGACTTCTACAATCTAGATAGGTCACAATTTCATCAATGTAGAGGCTAGAACATCTGACATAGGTATTCAGAGCATTAAAATAAGGAGGTTTTAGAGTACTTTAACGTATAAGAAAATAAGATTGTGATTGTTTGTTACTATCGTGGTACGAAAGCAAAACTCGATAGAATTTGCAGGAAAACACTTCTTGTTATTCTTTAACACAATTTATTTAAAAAATACTATACTGTTGACAATAGTGATCTCCAAGACCACACCACACTGACAAATATCGAAGGCTTTATTTCCCTCGATATCTCAACACTCTACTGAAGACAGGCACCTGTGTACCCCTCAGATCGAGATTGATTACAACACTCTACTGGAGATAGGCACCTATATGTACCCCCCAGCTCGAGATTAATTAAATAACTCCGAAGGTACAACATGTACCTTCTCGTTTTACCGTCAAAACAATACTAACTCTACATATCAACATCGCTATTATTTAAAGTAAACATGGTATATAAAAAATGGTGAGAAAATAAATTTTAGCAGTTCCCACACTAATTTTAAAATCTAACATCCAGAAAATAATAAAACAATTTCCTAAAAGTCGCCGAAAAGGCCACTAATAAAATCTTAACATTATAGGGATTAAAAAATATTGCAAAGTTTTATTACTATTCTCACTTAGGGCTAACGCCGGCGGTGCATTTATCCTTGAGGGCGTTATAAACTGCCGCCAGCAAACACTTTTCCTTGGGTGTGTCATAAACGTAAGTAGGTGCTATTTGAGGGTACTTATTCGTAGTACCGACTTTACAAATAATAAAAGAATTTGTCCCAAATTTGCAAGGTAATGCATTTATATGATACCAGCCATAAACATATTATTCAAGGTTCGGACCTCATTCATGAAACCGTGAGATAATATTTTGTTTGCACATTTTAAAAGGAGAAACTACGCGTAACTTAAATGACTAAAATAATGAATATTACAAATGATATTATTTTACAGACTAAATGTATATTATCGCATTCTCGAATAAACAGTGATGATTCTCCCAAAGTTTCACGGCATGAGCGATTCTGATACTTAGTATTTCATTTGAAATTAAAATGCTTTGATGATATTTATTATTCTTCCCGAACCACCACATCAATATATTAATTTATTTAATTTTTTTAATGATTAAATGGGTAAAACCCAAATTGTAAAATTTTATCACTGAAGACAATTTATTAATGACTACAAAACCAAATTTGAAACAGAAAAGTCAGAAAAAGATTCGATTGCATCTAGGAAATGCCGGTTTCCTGATTCCCTCGAATTAATAATACCTAGATGTGACCGAATCTTTTTCCGATTTTTCAGTTTCGAATTTTCGTTTGAGAGTCACTTATATTGTCTTCAATGGTGTAATATATGTTTATAAATGCTTAAGCTTATTTATGCTCATGTAATGTGCATTGCAAATGGTAAAAAATATACAAGAATTAATAATTTTTCATGCTTTCTGCGATGTTAATGCCAAGGAGGTTCACATCGCCTTTGGGATGCTGCGAGCAGAATTATTATTAATTTCTCGGTTCATTGTGAGTCCGTTTACCGGAAATTTCCTCGGGCGACACTTGAGTCCGTATTGTTTGCGCTCAGAAAGGAAAATTCCGTCCAGACTCAGTTATTTATGATGGCGCGTCCTTTAACTTATCCTTTATATTCCTCCGTTACTCATTGCCTTTGCTTACACCCCTACTCACTTACTGATTATTCTTACTTACTGCCTCTGCTTGCACCCCCACTTAGTGACTGCCTCTACTTACTTGCTGTCTCTGCGTACACCCCTACTTACACACTGCCTCCACTTACTTACTGCCTGTGCTTACACCCGTACTTATTACTGCCTCTACTTGCTTATTGCCTCTATTTACTTAATTAATGCCTGCTGAAGTACGAGAAAACTTAAAGCAATGACATACTTATCACAAAATTACAATTATGGCACTTGCAAAAATATAAAACAATATGATAATAAATAATTGATAACTCATAAAGAAGATTAAATATTAGCACAAAATTTAAAATGATTTTTTGTCTAATTTGTACCTTAGACTTAGATCACGTTCGCAAAAAAATATTGAAAATAGTTCACTAAAGTTAAATAATTTATATTTTAGTTTGTGTAGGAGTATATGTATTAAGTACATATTTAAGCTACTAACTTTTTTAAAAATACTGACTCCGCACAAGAGGCCCTGAGGGGAATCATACATTACATACATTATCTATACATTACATATCTATTTTATTTTAGAATAACTCTAAAATACTACTACACCCAGTTATTAAAGACTTTATTAGGGTATGTAACTTTTGGTGACGACTTATGGGAACCTGCCTTTACATACTTACGTATGTAAAGGCAGGTTCCATGCCAACTGAGAATAAAGTCAATTCAACACCTCTCTGGAAAGTCATTAAACTTAATGCAATGACATACTTATCACAAAATTACAATTATGGCACTTGCATAAATATAAAACAATATGATAATAAATAATTGATAACTCATAAAGAAGATTAAATATTAGCACAAAATTTAAAATGATTTTTTGTCTAATTTGTACCTTAGACTTAGATCACGTTCGGAAAAAAATATTGAAAATAGTTCACTAAAGTTAAATAATTTTTATTTTAGTTTGTGTAGGAGTATATGTATTAAGTACATATTTAAGCTACTAACTTTTTTAAAAATACTGACTCCGCACAAGAGGCCCTGAGGGGAATCATACATTACATACATTATCTATACATTACATATCTATTTTATTTTAGAATAACTCTAAAATACTACTACACCCAGTTATTAATGACTTTATTAGGGTATGTAACTTTTAGTGTCGACTTATGGGAACCTGCCTTTACATACTTACGTATGTAAAGGCAGGTTCCATGCCAACTGAGAATAAAGTCAATTCAACACCTCTCTGGAAAGTCATTAAAAGCTATGAAAAAAATAATTTTAAAATAGCCCGTAACCCTAACCTAACGTAACCTACTTAACCAATTTTTTAAATATATATTTTCATCTCTCTTAAAGGGCCATCCATAAATTACGACACACGAATTTCCTGATTTTTGACCCCCTCCGTCCCAGTCACACATCGTCACATTTGTGAGGTCCCCTTCCTCTAGTGTGATGTTACATATTTTGCAATTTTACATAAAAAAAAATCAAAATTCAGATTTTAAATGTGACGTCACAGAGCTGATGACCCCCCCCATACTCCTTGTCACACAATGTCACACGAATCTACACCCCCCCCCCCTTAAGTTGTGACGTAATTTATGGATGACCCCTAATGACTTTTCTGAGGTGGTTCTGAGTTGGTTTTATTTTGAGTGGTCGATCAGCCTAAGACCAAGGTGAAAAACTAAAAATGTTAGTGAAAAAAAAATGGCTAAATATTTAAACTGTACACAGAACTTTAACAAAACTTTGATTTTAACTTTGAAATTTGATTGTTCAAATTCTGTGAAACAGCCCGTCCTGACTAACAAACTATCACTCCTTTTCCTGATAGGGGAGAGCATTTTTTTTAAACAGCTCGCTATTTTCAAACAGCTCACGTGCCACCTAATGCAATTTTTTTTGCCAATTTTCTATCACAAACATTCATTTTTGTGAATAATAAGAACAATCAATCAAATTTGGTACCTAACATAGGTACCTACTTTAAATAAATATAATTTTTGATTAGATTCAAAGTATTCGATTTTGGTTAGTACCATTGGTGAGTACTTCAAATAAATTCATTAATTTAAAGAGTTTCGAAAATTGAATTTTGATTTAACAATCGATGGTCTGCAAAATGTCATTCTCAAATTGTGACATTATTTGTTTTAAGAGTTTTTGTAATGATAAAAAAACTTTTCAGATCTATTGTCATCATTATTGTAATATTCCAGAAACCTTCGTGAAGATGGAAGGAAGGTATTTTGATAGTTTCAAACATTTTATATGCTTAATGTAGCAATACATAGACAACTCATATTTCATATATCCCCAAGCAAGCATATTTTGATTTTTATATATTATATAAATTAGGCTTAAGGTTATCAGGAACATATTTTTTTCTGAAAATCCCGATATGTATGGTATTTGATAATTAACGCCAATGAGCAAATGTACCGGGTATTGTGCCAAAAACGTAGTAAGATTATTGTTATCTTCTTTTATTGTTTTCGTCAAAGCTACCATGGGGTGAAAGAGATTTTAAACGTACATAAGATGACACATAAGAGACATTGCTATCTCATGTAATTGCTCGATAATGGGAGTGCGATATTGCACTATAGAATAGGCAGAATTACCATTATTAAGTACGATCATCATTATTAGAAAAATATGCATTTAATGAAACTCAATACTAACCCAATAAATTCATTGTACGGTTAGTTTAGGTTCAAAAGAATAGTACGTGTTGGGAAAATATCTTCTCGGCAGCCAGTGTCAAAGTGCCGATATCAAAACTCTTGGTTTCTGAGTTCAGAGCCAAAGGGCTTTTACTTGCCATGCCAACTTCAGAACCCGCAGTTTTTGAGTCCAAAACCAAGGGGCTTATACTTGCCATGCCAATTTCAGAACCCGCAGTTTTTGGGTCCAGAGCCAAGAGGCATACCTCTTGAACATGTTTTCATCATAAACATGTTTTGTAAATGGATTAAAAACCAATATTTTCGACCAAAATTGTTATCAATGAAGTCGTGGACGCCCGAAGAAGACATGAAACGATCAAGTGAAACAGATACTTCGAATCGGGACATGTAAAGAGTAAAAATAACAGAATGGTATGTATGAGGTGATGTATGAACGTGAATAAGCCAATATTGTTAACCAAGACCGAGTTGTTTGGTTGTCTATCCACCCTACAAGAAACGAAAATGTCTATCCACCTTGCAAGTGATGGTAAGTTAGTTAATAAAAAAAAAAACACTTTTTTTCATTTTAATTTAAAAATAAGTGTCTTCATAAGGAACGAATCCCCGATCAAGTTGTAAATTCACATTCTCATAAGAGTAATAGCCTTTACATTGTGGTAATAACATTTTTTCATTTCAGCCTGCGGTAATAATAATGTGGCATTCGCAAAAAATTCTTACTAAACGCAGCGGAAAACAAAAACCAACAAGTATGTTCATACCGTTACAATTTTCAGCAGCAATATCGCATTGTACATGGGCAGCAATAATAGTTGTACATTATTCAGCCATTCATGTTTTTGTGTACCACCCACAAACACCCATTCCCGCCTCCTACCACCCACCCTGGCAGTCTGCAGACTGTCTGGCCTATTGTTGTTTGCTCTCTACTAGTTGTACAACAAGTCCTAGGAGCATATTATATTACTTCTATTGTTTTTAGTACTGAGTGAGGGGAAAAACACACTTCTATTTTTTGACGGTGCAAGTCGGAAACAAGTCCAAAAACGACTTTCTGAGATAACGCCCTCATTGCACTTGTCACACTGACATCTTTTTGTTATTTGCTCTTTACTTAATGTACGTAAGGTATCAGTCAAAAAGTAACACCACCAATTTTTTTTCTCCTTTAATTGTCAAGAAATAAAAAATGAAATTTTATACGATAACCACATTATTGATAAATAATGTCGATAACCACATAATTGACGATTAATTTGTCAGTTTTTTCAAAAGTTTTGGTTCATCTTTTAACAAGGGCATGTATCCCAGAATGATAAAAAGCACGGTCCTGCTTCCTAAGGCCATCCGCCATAGCTTTTGTTGGGCTTACGTGTTTTAAGCTTTTTAAGAGTTGTGACGTATTAGACAGAATTTATTGTGCATCCCTGCTCCAAAAATTAAACCATAATCAAATCCTCTGCATCCCTGAATACTGTCGCCATAACTTTTCCTGCCGATCGCACAGTTTTGAATTTTGTCGTCCTCGTTGAGTTTGTATGATGCCATTCCATTGACTGCCTCTTTGGTTCAGGTTCCATGAAACCCATGTTTCGTTTCCGGTCACAATTTTTGTGCAGTTACTTGCATCACCTTAAACATTTTTCAGTTTTTCATGAATGCAAATAGGCGTTTCACCTTCTGCATTCAAAATTTAAATCACAGAAAGCTGACCTCCGCCATTTTGCAAGCGACTGCAGTGCTGCCACCTGTTGACGCAAAAAACTGATACAGCAGTAGATTGTAGATGAAGGTTTGAGGAATAGCACCAAATTATTTTTTTAAATTTAATTACCTTTATTTAATCGGAAAAAATAGGAGGTTTTAGTTTTTGACTGACCCTAGTACATCAAGTGGTAGGAGTATGTTATTTTAAATCTCTTTTTTTAATTAATAAGCTTACTTCCCTTAATTTTACTAAATAATAAAAGAGGTGCGGGTTTATTTACATAATCGTAATAATTTAATAAACGTCATTGTGAAAATTTGTATTTCTGCCTTAAGATTGATTTGACAGTCCACAAATTTATAAATTAACTATATTTTACGTTTGAAAACATTAGTTTGTTCCTTGATGAAGATTGTGTGTAGCTGTGAATACGCTAGAAATATTTCGATTCTCATGCCTTCAAAATTTCAAAATCGAGCGTCTAATTTGCACGAGGCAAGTAAGCGAAAAAGTGGTTTTTATTTATTTTGTGCATAATTTTATAAGAATGAAAAAAGTTAGAACATACAAAACCTCAAAAATAGTCTGAACCATAAAGGGGTATTTAAAAAAAATGTTTCTTATAGTACTTCGTAGTTAAGTCATGAAAAAACATTTTTTTAGTGGTTTACTCTTATATTTTGTTAAGTAAATAATAATTTCATTGTAATTCCAACACATAGAAAAGCTGGTAAAAGCTTCAATTTATCCGTAGCATATTTTTTGATGTTCATACTGTAAACCGATTCATCGTAAAGATTAATCTAAATAGGATTTCGCGTATAGCTCATCAGCTTTGTAAAGCGACCTTGAGGCAAACATTCATGAAAACGTTGCAATAATTACCAAGCAAAATATATTTTTTATGTTTTTTGGTTCGCTACGGTAGTGCTATTTATTAGGATTCAAATATATTACACGCGTAATTATCGTTATTACATTTGTTTAACTATTTTGATAATACATCAATTTGTCCAGTTTACCTCAACTTCCCCTGCCATATAATGATTATTGAAAGAGAAAATATTGTTTTGTTCTTTTCATTTCATCGTTAATAGAATTATTAGTAGATATTCTTTTCTTGGAAGCGCAAGAACATTATTCTTTAAAAGCTCTCGGAATATAAAACTAAGTGCTTCGACTCGATGATCGTATTACCTCTCTAGTCTTTAGGCGAAGAAGCTGCCATCTGTGTTCATTCTTCGTATTGTTTTATTTATGTCTCTTTATTCTTACTCAGAATCTGGGTTCAACCGTCTTAGGTCAAGAAATAAAATAAAAATAAGAGTCTCGTATAGAAATAATTCGTAATCACTTACATACTAAGGAGTTATACTGAATAATGTGAAGAAGTTAATATTTTGGGAAAAGAGAACATTTTACTGAGTAGGTACTTCACAAAGGTGGACTGGTACCTATAAGGGTGGATTGCCGTTTAGCTTTGTAAAAAAAGACGAAAAAGATGTTTTATTAGGGAACTTCAGGCTTGATTTATTGTTAATTCTATTTTTATTTAGTTACTTAATTATTTACATTATACATTGGTGATGTGCTGTGTCTGTTTTCCGTGCTGAAAGCAGGCGCTGTTTATAACATGAGCAGTTTACAATAAAAATAAAAACAAAATATTACGCACAAAATAAACTCAAACAATCAGCATCGTACCATTGGAAATACATACTTTTAATTAGGTTTAAATAAAATCGTTAATAATTAATCTTTCGTGGCTGCTGATCCAAGTCATCGAAGAATCGGTGTCTGATTTATAAAGGGTGTTTTTTTAGAGGTATACAAATTCAAAATGAAAAAAAACACATTAATGTCAATGATATTGGCTTTGTTTTATGGATAATTTTATGCCATTATTGTTTAAATATGATTTCGGGCAAATGAGCGCCACGGCTAGCTCGAATGAAGCGCAACCGTGAAGTCCAATTTTCGACAACTTTATCGAGCAATTGGGGTCATATATCGGCAATAACACGGCAAATGTTGACTTCCAAATGGTCCAGCGTCTCTGATTTTAACATTAGTTGTCTTTTTATTATGTAACTCAGCCCATCAGTGCAACGCGGCCGGCCACACGTGGATTTCCTCGCGCAGCGTCGAGATACTACATAACGTAGTACACGTTAACGGAGGCAGAGATACGGCCCGCCTCCGAGTACCACTGATTTCACGTGGGCGGAGAGGAGTAGGGGAGTCACATATAATCAAAATGATAGCCGTTGAGCGGTCGCGTGATGTTCAATTTGAGGCGTGCCTCAAAAAACGAGCAATTCCGAAGTGGAGCTGATCATTTACGATTATCTCTAGTACTCTAGTGCAGTGTTCCGCAACATTGCGACGCTGCACCAGCTTAGGCGATCCGACTATCGGATAAATAATAAAATAGGCCAGGAGGACATATTCACTCATTTAAATGAGCTCAACCAAGAAAGCGAGGAAAGAATTATAATACTTTAACGTCATCGGATAAGATTGAAAGCTTTCGCGCTAAGTTAGTGCTATGGATCAGCCACGCCCAATAGTATGTAGTAACGAAATGTTCCCAAATGTCATGGCTGCCGATTCAATAAAAAAGTGCAGGCTTTGATAGTGAAACACTCGAAGCACAGGCTAGCGAAACACAGCAGAAAAAATTAACTCATAATTTAAGTGTGACCTGCAACCTATGGACTTGGTTCGAAATCCATTCTCAGATAGCATTTACCCTGGACACTTACCGATAAACGAGCAGGAAAAATTCTGAAGACAAAAACTTAGACATTAAAAGTAAAATTTTCCGAAACAGAGCTAGCACATTTTTGGCTATGCATAAAAAAATTAGTATACACTGCTTTCAAAGCGTGCTAATGCAATTATCTTGCCATTTGTCACGATCTATTAATGCGAATTGGGGTTTTCAACTCCCACTACGATATAAAAAAAGAGAACACCTGAGGATGAACGACCAAGAGATGAGAGAAGTATTATCAACGATTGCTCCAAATTTTGATCGCCTGTGCTCAGTTAAACAGGCTCACGTTTCTCATTTTCACACTAATTTTTTTTTGCTTTGATAGGTGTACCTTGATCACAAAAAGTTTGCGGAACACTGCTCTAGTGAACAAGTTTTGTTTGGTTTTAGGATTATTTGTGATAGTATGCGGCAGTATGTATCTACGGAGCACTACTATTTGAATTAATTTAGTAGGGCAAATTTGCAGTTTATGGTCTATCTTGTGTTCGCATATTATTATCTACTATTATTATTATTAGACGTAACAGTCATTGTTTTTTAGGTTAAGTGTAATAGGTAGGTGTAGGTGTACAAAATACTTAGGTTAAAAATGTTTTTGCCTCCCCCCTTTTCAACCCCGCAAACCCCTACCACACAAATCAATTAACAAAACATATTTTTAAATAATTGTGTTTAAACAAGCATTTACCATTTACCCTTTTGTGTAAGGGGTTGTAAGCAGTTAAAACGCAGAAAAAAGAGGTTTTTTTAATATTTTTTTCGTGAAAAGGTATTTTATTTTACAAAAACCAAAAGTATTGATACATTAAGTGGCAACATCAAAGTTTATAATGGCACTAATAATTTGTAAAAATATTGATCTGGTGTGCTCCTGCAGACGATCTCCCGAAGGTCTTCCAAAAAAAGGTGTTCGGCGGTGACCTCTTCGGTATAGTTGAAATCTAAAAACCTAAAAGGTTCTCTCAGTGAATAGATAAAACTAGATATTGACAGAAGGAATAATCGAAATTTCGATTTTTGACAAAATGGCGGCTTTGCTCAATAACCATATTTTCGACCGAAATTGCCACGTAAAATTTAAAAAAAAATGGAAATAATCATTCGAAATCTTCTTCCTTCGATTGATACCTGAGGAATATATCTGAAAAGATTGTGTTAAAATTTCAAACCGATCGGTTTTTTAGAAACCTGAGCCGTTTTTTAGAAATCTTGGTCAACTACTTGGAAAACACAGTTTTCAGAAAAACGCGTTTAAAGTTTCGGAAGAAGTTTACACATTACTATTTGAAATGATGTTCACTTATTTCATACAAGAAATAACTCGATTTAGTCTTCAGGTATAAAATGAACTCTTCATAAGGTCATTTATACCTAGGAATACAAAGAAAGAAAAGAGCAACTGCTACTCGAGTCTGTACTCCGCCTACTTTCTAACAGTCAGAGACGTCTTTACAAATATGCGTAAATCTCGGCAAATACTTATCGGATCGATTTGAAATTTTCAGAAAATATTATCAGTTAAATATACATTCCGGAAATGCAAAAAAACGATTTTTTGAAAATTTTAACTGCGTTTAATCCCTTAATTCAAAAGTACAACTGACTAAAAATAAAGCTTATTAGAAAGGCAAAGTGAAATAAGACCCATACATGAGTATTTTGTGTGTGAAAAACATTCGTCACTGAATTAGGTCTTGGATGATCTCTTCCGTTTGGCCGAGGACCGGAAGAAAATTGAAAAGTTGAAGCAATTTTTTTTTAAGAATCTATTTACGTAAAAATGATTGATTGCTTGCTTGCATGTTTGTTCTTTATGTATTGCTATATTAAGCACAGGAAATGTTTGAAACTTTCAAAATATCTTATTTCCACCCTCGCGAAGGTTCCTGGATTATTACAACCACATGACAACTCATCTGATTTTTTTTTTAACTTTACAAAAACTCTTACGAAACTGTCGAAAATGTCACAATTTGAGAATGGGATTTTGCAAACCTTTGACTGTTCAATCAAAATTCAATTTTCGAATAAACTGTTTAAATTAATGAATTTAATTGAAGTACTAATCTATGATACTAAATACTAACCAGAATTACAGGTATTTTAAATAGGTACCTGTGGTAGGCATCATATTTCATTGATTGTTCTTATAATATACAAAAATGAATGTTTGTAATACATGAAAAATTAAAGTTTGTATAAAAAAATTGCAATAGGTAGCAAGCGAGCTGTTTGGAAACTGAACGTACAGTGACTGAATATATGGAACGCGGGAGAAGGGAGGAGAATGCGAGAGGGAGGTTCATTCCAAAAACATGCTAGTAGAACCAAAAATACTCAAAAATGAAACAAGAAATTTCTTTATTCCTATGAAAGTGATGTTAAAATTTCCTTTAACTTATTTAAAAAAAATGTCTATTCTTTATGGAGACTTGGGACTACAAACCCGGCAATTCCTTGTACTTAGGTACCGGAATAAGAAAAAAATAAACGGGCTCTAAAACTAGGATTTGCTTGAATTTGAGTGTCATCATTTTCAAAATTATAAGTGGTGTTTGATCAAATACAGTCAAGCGTTAAAGTACCTACCTATATTTTTTTACAAAAAAATATTTTTATTGTCCTTTCCATAATTGGAATTATTTTATCCCGTGATTTATACACCAGACTATAATGGATGACATAGACGTATATAAAATGTACCAACTAGGAGTACGATAATCATTATCATAATAATTACAATAGAACTTTGTGAAAACCTATTTGAATGTACAGCAAATATACCTTAAATTATTTTAAATGATTAAAATGATAAATAACACAATTCGATCACATCAAATTTACTTGCGCACGCCCGGATTTGAACCCGCCACCTTTAGATTTCTAGTCGAACCTTCGACCACGGAGGCCGTCTGAAAATGTTTATACTATTCAAACTTTTAACTAGTATTATAATAAAATTTTCACTTTTATTTTATTTATAATAAAATAAATACTTCGATCAAATAACACGCCAAATAAGAAAGCCAAAAATGTTCGTAATATCGATATATATATGTATTGAAAATTTCGATATTTTATTTCAACAGTCACAGTGGGAAAATAATTTTAAAAAATCATGTATGCAGGTCGATTACTTATAAAAGTATTTTCCAGGTGACATTTTTTCATTGTAATATAAAGAATATGTATATTATTACAAAATATTATATTTAAGGTCATCATTGATCATGTACATTTACAGAAAAGAGGAGCTTTTGTGCCTGATTTCTTAATAATAATAATAGCCACGTTTCTTAATAATAATAATAAGCCTTTTTATTGTTCTCTAGACTATATGTTCGGGTTAAATCTTCCCCACAGGAAAAATTTAAACTTTCCACACACTTTTCCACAAATGATCATCTAGTCAATCCACGCGATGTAATTGCATTGTATAAGTATAATAAATTCAAAACTATACAAGAACAACACGTCAACCTACCAGAGACCATATGTGAAAATACTTCACCGACTCCAGATATTTTCATATCAGAGGGTTCGGCTCAATAGAACTGTACTGAATAGAACTGTACCGATAAATCCTACTGATCCCTCAATATAAATATTTAAAAAATCTTTCGTAATCCTACATGTATTTAATATGACTGATTTTTGCATCTTTATATAAAGATTCTTTGATAAATCTAATAAGCCTAAATTTTTAATTAGAGAGCTAGGTATAATGCCAGTAGCCGAAATAACAAATGGTAATATTTTTATAGTCCGAGAATGCCAAATTCTTTTAATTTCATTTCCTAAATCTGTATATTTTCTAATTTTTTCAGAAACAGATTTTTGAATATTACAGGAATTTGGAATAGCGACATCAATGATATAAGTTATTTTTTTAATGTTGTCATGTAAAACTATATCGGGTTGCAGCAGGTTTAATAGCAGTAGCTGCACGCTACAATTTTAACGGCTGACAACACTACGCGATGGAGGGGGAGGACTATTATGACAAATCGTTCTGTCTGTTAGTATAGTTTTATCATAATATATTTTATAAAATTCATTTTCTAAAAACGAATTTGGTTCGTATTCATAATATGGTACTACATTACGGCAGTCAATCAATTTATGTTTGGACTTCTGTTGGTATGAATCTTGTTCTTAATTTTTTAATAGAAGCTCAGTTTGCCTCTTGGCGTAGGCCTCCTCTAACATGTTCCACTGGGACTTGTCACGCGCTGCTCTTCTCCAATGATGTCCAGCCGTGAGTTTATTTTAGCCTTTCCATCTTATTTGTTGACGTCCTCTACTTCACTTGCCATCTCTGGGATACTGAGATATTTTTGTCAGTGACATTTTTGCACCATTTCTCTGTGGATCGTGGATCATGTGACCCGTCTATCCCCACTTTTGTTGGTCTATTCGGGTAACTATGTCGGCAACGTTTCTTTATTAGGTTTGTTATAATTATAAAATTAGATTACTTGGACATTGATAATTGTCACCGTTTACTCTTCAATTGTGTACAGTTGTTATTGCAAGTTATTATTGCAGTGTTATTATTGCAGTGTTATTATTGCAGTGAGTACAGTTGTTATTGCAGTTGGTAACTACAAGTCCAATCTACATTCTTCAGTCTCCATAAACAAAGGGTGACACACTGACCGATGCGAGATCCACATTCCACAATTTCCACATCACAGTTCGGTTGGAGCAGTTGGCGAGGGGGAGGTGGAACAAGAAAACAAATAATGTGGGACGGTCCGAAGACACAAAAGAAGGATAAGCTACGACGTGAAACTTTTCCTAGTAGATAAAGGACCGGGAAATGGGAAACTTGCGGAATGAAAATGTCGCCTTCAACTGTGAAAGATGTACTTGTCAGGGAATTAAACGATTCCATATATTTTATTTTTTTATTGAAATAAGAAGTTATATTTATTTAATCGTATAAATTATAATAACTCTCTTTTGTTGGGGTATTAAATATTATATAAAAGGTTATTCCAATCAGTGAAATATATTATCGAATAAGAAGATAATACTCATAATCTAAACAAAAATGTGAAAAAGAAGAAGACACAGAAAAATTTAAAAAATGCGTGTGCAGTTCGCACGCGATAGAAGTGAAACCGTCCGAAAACTAAAATGGCAAGAGTGCACCGCACAAAGGGGAGACGTACAACATTTATAGGCTGGCAACACCAATTTACTTGTCTAATATTCTTTTAAAGTGCAATGACATTGAAAATACAGAACACTGTACATATTTAAAAAACATTTTTGTTCTTAAAAAAAAAATTAAATCAAAGAAGCACTCGTTGTTAAGGTACCTACTTAATGATATAAATTTTATTAAATTGTGTTTTACAGAGTGATATGCTTTCATTTAATTTAACATAAATTTGAATTTAACAGTGGACAGAAAGGAATAATCACTAATGGTGAGTTTAGTTAAACTACTTTTAGATCTGAGTTAAATATATTCAATCTAAAATTACAGACATGATCGAAAGCCCTGGTAACGCTAGGTACCTAAGCTAGTATTAAGTAAATGTGAGCAATTTCTAAACTTTGTATTTTATTACAAGTGCTCTGTATTTTATCAAAATATCGTTATTCTTCACTATGTTAACAAAAAATTGCAAGGTGCAATAATAATATATCTATATGCAATTATAATTTTGTGATCAGTGGGTGTCTATATTGCAATGAAAAAATATTTTTTTCACTTTTATACCTTTTTAATTTTTTATAAAATGTAGGTTTCACAGCTTTTCATTAACACTAAGAGTTATATGTTTAGTATTGCCATTTGAACAACAGTGGCGCCCTCCTATGTTTTCTACTCTTATTTGACAAACTGTACCTACCTACGCGATTTATAATGGTAGATATATTTATTTACTTCATTTATACTGGGTGAATTATCATAATAACATTGGGTAGATAATAATAGCATTTTTTAATAATTTGTCAACCTCCGTGGTAGGTATATTATTTGTTACCATCTATATTTGAAATGCGTATATTTCTTGTGATTAATATTGAGAAGTAAAACTAGATTTCGTGACCTTTTACAGATCTGGGCTTTAATTTATTTATTTATTAATAAACGCCCCTTTCGGGGCTTTTACATATACAGCATAGTTAGAAAAATACA
Source organism: Glyphotaelius pellucidus (assembly GCA_936435175.1). NCBI lineage: Eukaryota > Metazoa > Arthropoda > Insecta > Trichoptera > Limnephilidae > Glyphotaelius > Glyphotaelius pellucidus. The sequence goes on from OW386553.1 coordinate 15,225,621, forward strand.
TATTTATTGTACATAACCGAACTGCCTCAATAACAATATTTTAAATTTGTTTAAAGGTAAATTGAAGATGTCCACTGACTTAGTATAATTGTTTCCCTCCATTAGTATTCTGGGCAAAGATGAATACACATGTAGTTAGTCCCAGAATTTCTGCATTGACATAAATCCTGACTAGTATTACGAATTGGAATTCGGAAGCTTATCAATTCAAGCAATACCGGACTATCAACTAAATCATTTAGAATTTTATATAGAAATACCAAATCAGTGAAAATTCTTCTGTGACAGTTTGAGCGTATTCATATCGTTTAAAATAGTTTTGTAGTTTAATTATTTATTTGAGACACAAACAGGATATTTATAGAGCATTATTTTGGTTAATGTAAAACAAATTAAAGTACAAATATAAATATCCCTAGACTAATGTGTCTGCAGTGATCACATTTGCGTATACACAGACACATGAAAAACAATGTAAGTATTTTTATACATAACTTAAAAATTTAAATAGAAAATTTGAAATACATAATAACAAATTGGCAAATGAGGATATTAATATCTTAAAATCATGGTTTGATTATAACTTACTCACACTTTATGCAAAAAAAACAACATATGTCTTATTTTCCTAACAGAAAAACATAATTGCTGGAATACCCATTTTAAAATTTGGAAAACGTAAGAATTTGTTTTGAATTCTTTTAACAGCTTTTACATGTATATTGTATATGTATTGTCTAATGTGGATACCAGACGGGAAAGAATTTTAAGCTAACATACGATTTTTAGTCTTATAGTAATTATAACAGGCCGTGATTTTTCCCCAGTGTGCGCTAGTATTATGATGTTATGCACATTTCTTTTTATTTCCGACAAGAAATTTTCATTTCGAGTGATAACATGATAATTAAACGTAATTTCATCTTTATTCCAAGCAGCTCTAAGAGACATTTATCTTAGATTAAAGTATAAATCAGGTCATGATCAATTTAGCAGGTCCCTAGTACCTAGTAACTAGTAACCTCTGCGAGACACACGAGTCAAGTACGAGTATCACGGCTTTCGCCTAGTAAACGGCATAATCGCCTACATTAAACTTTATCATAATGTAAAGTTATGATTTGGGGGGTCGATAATTCGGTCTGTGCACACACAAAGGCCCCGCAATATCTGCCAGCCGCCACGAACCGCACGTTCATTAAGGCCCAGCACATATTCCGGATTATTGCCTACCTAACTACCTATACGAGCGTTTCACCCTTCACGGCATGTGGGCAGAGGGTAGAGGGTAGAGGGTAGCGGCACTGGGGCAGGGTAAGTACCACCCACAGCTGCACTACGCTTTTATTCTGAAAATTCCTGGCCATAACCCTTAAGGCGTAGTTCATTATTTCACATTCCAGATAAATGGCGATAATCGAAGACTACTACGGCTAGGGTTACCATTTAGAAAATTGAAAAGTCCTGGCAAAAAGCCGGACAGTCCAAAAAAAGTCCGGACATTTTGATCACATAATGCAAATATCAGGTACGCACTTCATAACGGTATGGACGTGGTAGTGAACGATCGCAAAGGGTCGCGGAGGGCGGTTGATTCAATACAACCTTAAAACTATGAGCTGGGAAGAATTCTATATGAAAACTTTGAATGAACGGGAGCTGCTCCGTCAAGTGAAAAATATTTTAATTTATATATTTGTCGAAAACAAGTGTTAAGTTTTGAAGAGGATATTTTATGTTTGAACTTTAACTTGTTCATTGTTTGCAACTGCAATTCAAATTTATTGTTTGATCTCCATGAGTTGATTGTTAGAAGATTTGTATTTTGTTTTTTTTAGATGAGTGGAAAAATTACGAAAGATTAAAGACTTATTTGATATAACTTATGTAAGTTTTATTACTCATATTCCATCTAAACCAAAAAATCCGGACAAATTAAAGGGCCGGACAAAGTCCGGACAAAAGGCTAGAAGTCCGGACATGTCCGGACTAATCCGGACGGATGGTAACCCTAACTACGGCTGTACATACACACAATTATCGCCAACTTAACGAGGGCCAGGACTAGTTAACCGACCATTTACATAACTTCCTCACGTTGAATTATGTTTTGAGCCTTTCTACCTTGAATACAATATACTAGTGAGTTCCCGGCGTAGGCAATTCCCCAGTCCCGCTAACTTCCCTCCCGCTTTCCCAAAACCCTTCCCGCGCTCCACACATTCAGTCCTGGTACATTCAGTTTTCAAACAGTTCGCGTGCCACATATTGCAATTTTTTATACAAATTTCATAATGCCAGAGCTCACCAATGGTAAAAAAAGAATTATCCTCTTTGGTGCACTCGTTCGGAAGTTATGCGCTTACAAACATTTTTATTTATAAAGATAGATATTAACCACGACGCCTGAAATAAAATTTCCCGCTAATATATCAACATAGTTACCAAACAACGTTTTTTTTTGCTTTTCGTCTGAAGTTACCAATAACTCGCTTTGTAAGTGACAATAAACGTATAATAAATATGATATATTAATATTTGTAATTTCATAACGCCAGAGCTCACCAGTATATTTGCGGGCGTACTCACAACACCTCACCAAAGTTGATCGCAATCGGATGAATAGTTTAAGAAATAATTTTGTCACGCCAGAGCCCACCACTACGTAATACGTAATGGTTCGACATGTACCTTCATCATACAGTCACCTCCCTAACTTGGTCCAGTGGTCCGAAAACTAGCGTATTCCTTCCAAGAAGAAGGTTTACAATTGATCCACTTTTGCACCACTTCCGGCAGTGTTTACTAAGACAGTGGCAATCGAAGACCTCGCAAAGCATCCTCCAGTCGTGGGAGCAAGATCTGGGCTGGGTGTTTACTGATACTGATCTACTTCAAAATTGACACACTATGACTAAGGTTCAAGGACACTATCTATATCCATCTCCCGAGCTTGCTGAATCTTGTCGTCTATGGTGCAGTTTCACGGGCGTCCTAATGCCTCTTCGTGCGTCACACTCGTTCGTTACACTTGTCCGGCCAATAGTACCCTTTACACACAGAGTTCGGAGCGGGACGTGCCCCGCGCCACTTCAAGCCGCCGAGCAGAAAAGTCTCACAGTGAACTGCGCTGTAAACCGTTATCTTACTTCTGGTCTTTACTTTTCTGCGCGGCGGCCTGAAGTGGCGCGGGGCACGTCCCGCTCCGAATTAAAATAAAAACGTTTTAGGTAGCTTCAAGGCAGCCGCGGCGTATCGATAAAAGTAACAAGAGATAAACATCTCACTTTTCTCTCCAGGATAACAACTAAATCACGCAATAAATGTTACGACAACACTTTTGCCACAAAATAAACGATCTTCTCGGGGTTCGTTTTTGAAATATATCATCATCATCTTCATCCCCTTATCCTATTCGGGTCGGGGACCCATTGCATCGACAAGGCTCCTCCATACGTCCCTGTATTGTGCTGACTGTTCGGCCTCCGTCCATGGCGGTCCCATCCTCTCCTCACACAGTTTCTGGAGCTGCCTCGCCCAACTGTGTTTGGGCCCACTAGACGTCTATCCTCTGGAATCGCACTTAGTATCTTTCTAAGAATTCGGTCATCAGGCATTCTTAGTACATGACGGCCTCCGTGGTCCCGAGGTAAGACTCTGGACTCACAATCCGAAGGTCGCGGGTTCGAACCCGGCGTGCGCAAATAAATTTTATTTGATATTTGTGTTATTTCACAATTTATTCATTTAAAATAATATGTAGTATATTTGCGGCACGTTCCAGAGTGGAAGATACTATCAGTATCGCCCTGGTGTAAGACCACCATACAGAATTGAAACGTTGCTTGAAAATGTTTAGTGACCAGATCTGAATAGCCAGGTACTTCCCCACCTTCCTCTTCCCTATCTCCTTCACCTCCCCACTACCTTCAGCCTCACAACATACCCCGATTGGGGATGCCATAGTCTCACTGGCTCCAGACGGGAGCAGTTGGGACTCTTGTGCGGTATTAACTACAAAAAAAAAAAAAATGACCAAGCCACATCAGTTGCGATTTTTCTATGAAGAGTAGCAGTGATTCAATGTTCAGATCGTCTCGGATCGTCGAGTTTCTTATATGATCCCATTTCGTAACCCCTACCACTCCTCTCAAGTACGTTATTTCGGCAGCTTTTACTCTAAAGCGTGTTCGTAATAATTTTTAAATGCTTTAATTTTCCACAAAATCCCACGCAATGCAAGAGTATTATTACCCATATAACAAAATATGTTTCCTTGGTTGTCAGGACGAAATTGTATGAATTTCGCATACCAATTATTTCACTTATCATTGTGTATAGGCTGCTAGAATTACATAGAGATGTAATCACACACGGAGAGAATTACACCTACTAGAATTAAACATGTCAAATTTTAAAAAATTACGTTTTAATTTTAGAGTACTTAAGAATGTGCTATAAAATATATTTCGGAAAATAAATAATATTTTTTTTAATGAATCGTGATGGAGGACTTAGCTAGCCGCAGAATCGAACATGCGACGTCTGAGTGGGAACCAAACGCGATGCTAACTCAGCCACTGACCGGTCAATGTGATTAGCTTTATAATTTTTCGGTTTAGTGCAAATATTGCAATTTGTTTACATTACTACCTGTATACGTTACCTTGGACATGTTAAGTAAATGGAAAGTTGTAAAATGTGAAGCGAAAGCATGTGTGTGTGAGCAAAATTACTGAGACAGCTGCGCCACTGTATACTAATGGAAAATTCAACCGATCCTAATCGGATTTCAAATTCCAAGAAACTTTTAATTTCACATCATACGAAATATTAAAGATAGGATATTAATGGAAGTCGGTAAAATATTAATCGCTTCGCACTTAATAATAATAGGATTAAAAATTCCTTATTTCGAACCTTTTTCTTTCCATCATCTTTTTTCAATATGAAATTTATTTGGAAATATTTTTCAAAAAATTGTATTTTTTTGTTTACATTAGCTCCACAGGAGAAAAATAATTTCTCTCAAACCCTGAAAAATTTTTTAAACCTTTTTATGGAAAGGAAGGGGAGGAAGTTCTGGGAAGGAAAAAGGTACGAGTGGAGGTCAATATGTCCGAGTATAAATGACGTATGAATCCATGAATCTGTCGAGAGATTCCGGCTGGAAAGATCAAAAGGTCTCCCTTAAACAGTTTCTCCCGATCCGGCCCGCCACGCAGCAGGTGGGCAAATGCATCCGCCGCCAAGACCTAGAAAAACCTCACCCCGTTAACTCAGCCCCTGCTAAGCCACCAAATCACTTGGGGCGACCAGCGGGCGGCAGGGGTGTTGGTTATCTAAAATGGTTCCGAAGGCGGCGGTACCCATTCTGTCGAATTAGGAGAACTGACACGATTTTAGTTGTTATATTTAGTATTTGTTAATAGCCCATGAAGCCACTTAATAAAATGTGCAAATTAAAAATAAAATGTCCATGAAATTCTTCCATACATCTTTTAAAAACATTTACAAAAATATCACTTTTAATTTTTTATGTCAACAAATTTGTTTATTATGAAAAAGGCCCCACTAAAAATGTTTTTTGCCAGGAATTTTCAGAACAAAACCACTGTGCCCTCGAGTAAAGGAATATATAATATATCCGATGTAAAATCTGATTGAGATTAAAAAAAGTGTTCCAGCTCGTCAATTATTTTAATCTATCATTTAAAAAAAACAATTTTAAAAATGAAGTCCCTACTGGATAGGTAATCAACACGTGCTGAGGTCCCCTTTTTAGATTTTTGCCTTCATATAGTTTTTTTGCCTATGGAACAATTTTTAACTTTTTACACCTTTATTTTATTTTCGATTGTTATCGGTTTCAGCCTATCACGCCCATCTTCAGACTGGTACAATTTCCCCTTATTTACCCCTCCTCAAGCTGTGTTTATAATATACCAAAATTGTACAAATATTAAAGCTTTTATTATTGAACTATAGAAAATATATGTTTATGGTGTCATTACGTTAAATTGTCTGTCGCTAGATACTTTCGTTATATAAAAAAAATAATATTCGGATAATTTGTAGAGCGCCGTTTTTGTGAAAAATTATCTCAAGGGCGCAGTACAGTATACTTACTAATAAAAAAAAATAGTGGTAAAATGCAGAAAGATATTTATTCAGCGGCTTGCAACAATTACAATATAAAATTTTGGTTAGGCAGTGTAAAATGTTTTTTTGTTTTGTTTGTTCGAAAAATAATTAAAATACTTATATCGCAAAAGAAGTGATTTTTGGCGATCTCTTTGAATTTTCAGAGGCTAAAATGTATTGTTCGAAAAAAGTGCTAAAATCATAATGTTTGACCAAATGAACCAGAGATCGCGCCCACTTGTGTTTTTGAAGAAATAATGCAGTTTTTGAAATGTTTTTATTTGAAAGTATTATTATGACCAGTGAATAACTATCACATTATCTAGTGATTTGCAAATCTTGCAATTCATTGTGATTTCTTCTCTAATTGTGTGACATATTTGAAATTTACAAAAATCGTACCGATCTTAATTCAAATAGATTGAAATTATTGGGAGGCTTTCCACGTCGTAGAGACCGACAATCAAGGTTAGTGTATCTGTTTTTTTCCTTTGAGATTTTGTCAGAACGCTATTTTTTAGTAATATATTGTCCGCGCAAGGTAAATTCACAATCAAATTTTTGAGTATTACTGTCAGAGTTCTGGGCTATTTACACGCCCCAAACTCGCAAATTACAATAATTAACCACATATATTTTGTGTTTACATTGTAAAATTTTGTCTTTAGTTCTTCTCTTGGTCACCTGCATAGACAGGTTTATATTTTTTATTGGTTCAGTCAGGGCCGGCCCTGAGACAAATGGCGCCTGGCGCTGTATTAGGTTATAGGCATTATCAGCGCCTTGGCTTCTTGGCTCCTTGATCCTTTGGCAAGTCGGCGCCCCGAGGGGAATGCTCCAATTGCGCCTGCACAGGACCGGCCTTCTACTAGTGAAATATGGCAATCAGGCCCAAACAAGTGTATAAAATTGAATGAATTTTATTTTGATATTTACTCGGCTCCGGCTGAGATTAAATGTTTTTTCTTTAAAAATCTGGTTTACGGAACGGCAGTTGGGCGTCTTTTTTTATTTTTTATAGTTAATTTGATCATTACGAAAAAAATATAATTATTCGATTAATCCATAGCAAATTAACATTCTTACTAACAAAGTTATTTTAATTTGTACACAATTGATAAACAACCGTTTAGCATACATTTTTTTAAAATTAACTTCACACAAGAGGCCCTGAGAAAAATAATTTCCCTCAGGGCCTCTGAGTCTTTGACGATAATGTGTAGAGGGTCTTTTTGAGGAGAGGAAGGAGTGAACCCATGAAGTTAAGAGACCCATTTTGTAGGAGGGAGGAAACCCAGAGGCTGGCAAATCGTTCGACAGTCGAGCTGTTGAACTCTAAAACGAGTCGTAGAAACGACCCGTTCTCATGTGACAAATGTCAACCATGTACACATGTTAGGCGCATAAATAATATATATAAATGGATAAATGATAGGTCATCAGTTTTGAAAAATTTAACACAAGTTTATAAGTGTTTAGAAAAGGGGGGTTGTTTAGCATTATTAATAAGGCAGTGGATATGATTTAAGGGTTTCTTAACCCTAAATTCATAAACATACATCTCTCATACATCCTGAAGGTGTAAAACGCTCGCGAAAGAGATGGCAATACGTGCGTCTCAGTACCCTCCCGACACGGTTAGAGCTCAGTGTGGCGCCAGGGATCTTGGCGCCCAAACGTTTAGTTGCGTAAATACTACGCTTAATGTGTCTGAGGTACATATGTTTATGAATAGTGTAACAATTTTATTAAGATATACTATGCTACTATGCTACTTTTACGGTATGTTGAATATGTCCATAGTCAATTCGTTTGTCATCCATGTCCACAATAATAGTCGTAATTAAAACAAACCACTGACAAGGAGAGCTTAAGTCAAAGAAATATCAAATAAGTTGATCGAGCCTTGGTTACGGCTTGGTAACACCAACTTTGAGGCGATCCCTAAAACGAAACATCGATGCGATTTTAGTCGATACTTTGCCTGATGTACCAGCCGATCCTGGAATACAAATCAAAAAGCTATGCAACTTCTGTTGTTACAAAAAAAAAACATGTGACTAGATTTATCTTACAATTTGGGAGGCGGGAATGGGTACCGCCGCCCCGGGAACCTTTATTGGATAACCAACACCTCTGCCATAGGTCACCCCAAGTGGTTCGCTACGTTTGGTGATTTAGCAGGGGTGCCCGGGTTCATGGGGGGAGGTTTGTCTAGGCGGATGACCAGGACATACTGAACCCCAGATTCCTGCCCACCCTTTAATCCCTTTTCCTTCCCAGAACTCTCCTTCCCCTTCCTTTCCTCAAAAAAACCCTCCACATAGCATCCTCAAAGATGAAATAGGCCCTGAGGGAAATTATTTTTCTCAGGGCCTCCTGTGTGGAGCTCATGTAAAAAAAAAAAAAAAAATCTGCACCTCTTGCAAACGCCTCATGTGCATGAAACATCGGGGAAGTTTGTGCTTAGAATGCTCTGAATGATTTCAAAAATTGTTTTTTAATGTGTTGATCTCAAATAAACCTTCCTTTTATTAATATAATGTAGTATTATTTATTATTATTCTTATAGTTTAAAAATTCGGTGCACTTAAAAATAGGCATAGTATCCATAGACATATGTTTATGAACATTGTAACAGTTAATATGGTTTATGAATCTAGAGTTAAAGCAAGTACCCACTTAATTGAATTTAATCAATTTTGAATTGAACATGATTTGAGGCTTGTTTTGTAAACAAGCTGTTTCCGAAGCCGAATAGTATGACCGTCAAGTCCTACATATTTCCCGAGTCATTAGGGCCGGCAATATATTAATTCAATACGCCATTTTCCTGCCAAGTTTATGCGAGACGTGGCGGGAATATTAAATTATACTACAATTATGTGGCCATAGACCATAGACTAACTGCTAACTCCATAGACACAGTTCGCGCGCAAATTCTCGCACCGGTGTGGTGTTGGGGGAGAAAGTACCTACCTGTTTTTGTACCCATGTTGGGTATGTACCTAGCCACCTACCTATTCTAGAACCGTAATTAGTTGGTTACTCGATAGTTACCTGAGACTACAAGTTTCCGCCGCTTGCGCTTGCTGCCTGCGTATGTACTCCGATGAAGGGGCGATAATTTAATGAACGGTACTTGAGAAACCTAACCGTACCTACTTGAATATGATTTGATTGGTTTTGCATTCAATATTCGGGGTAAAGCGAACAAAGTTTGAGCATTGTTTTAGTTAATAATTTTATTGAGTTAAAAAATGACTACCTTCCTTCAGGATAGGTTTTGAGTTGATTCTCAAAACTACGAATCCGGGGGTATTGGGTTCAGATGTCTGCATGCGCAAATACAATTTATTTAATTAGCACCCATGTACTATTTCACATTTAGCTAAAACAACCACAATAATAAATTAAAAAAGAAAAACAAACATATTTGAAAATCTCCACCAATTTTTTTTTTTACATTAGCTCCACACAGTGGCCCCAAGAAAAAATTCCCTCAGAGCCCATTTCATCTTTGGGGATGCTGTGTGGAGGGTCATTTTAGAGAAAAGGAGAGGAATTTCCGGAAAGGAAAAAGGAATGAGGGAAAGTATGAATCCATTACTCTCACTGCGTGTAAAGCGATGGGTCAAGATAGCATAGCTGGAGAGGTTTAGGTTAGGTCTCCCTAAATCGGTCCCTACCGTTCCATCCAGCTACGCAGTAGACGGGAAAGCGCATTCGCCACCAAGACATAGATAAACTTCACCCTATGAACCCGGGTACCCCTGAGAGGTCACAAAACGTAGCGAACCACTTGGGGTGAACTATGGCAGGGGTGTTGGTTATCCAATAAATGGTTTCCGGGGCGGCGGTACCCAAACCTACCTCCCAAATCGAACTAATATCACAGTCAGTAAAACATGTTGCTACATGATGGAGGACTTAGATAGCCGAGTTATTAAACTCACGATGCCTCGGTGGGATCCAGAAGTGATACAAACTCAGCCACTGACCGGTCAATTTACATAGTACATTTGTCACATGATTCGGAATGGTAAATATTCTCAGACCGCCTTCTGAATGAAAACGTTAATTGTAATGGCTTTGGCCTTGTTTGGTGACCAGATCTGAACAGCCAGGTACTTCCACACCTCTCTCTTCCTCATCTCCTTCAACAACTCCCTTCAGCTTCAGCTTCCATGACACTTGATCCCCCGACAGTTGACCCTCGGCTTACTTATATACAATATGCAATCGTTTTAGGGAAAATTCGGTAGACCTACTTACTGTGTCCCCGAAATGTCACAATCTATATAAATAAAAATGAATCGCCGAAATGTATGTACGCGTATAACTTCCGAATGACCGCACCAAAATTGATAATTCTTTTTTTTGTGTTTGTTACTGTCAGGACAGAAATTAAGAAAAATCGAACAGAATTTTTAAAAAATCTCATAATATGAAAAGTGAGTGAGTGAATGAGACAGAAGACTATGAGAGATCTTGAATATATTGACAAAACATTTTTTTTAAATTTTTTTTTTTTTAAATAAAACATACAACGAAGTTGCATTCCCATGAGTTATCAAAACTCATTAAGGGATCGCCAATTGGTACATTTGAAAAGATAAACCCAACCCAACCCAACATGCAGACACAATAAATGAAGAAAAAAATTTACAAAACATTTTACAGAAGCAACATACAGACACAAATATAGAAGAATGACTTTACAAATATTTCACAGAAACATGTTTTATAAGATTTTATGAATAATATTATAACCACTCATTTGATTTATGTACTGTTGGTGTCACAAAGTTAAAATAAAGTATCCTCCATGATGGACTATAGAAATGCATAAAAAACAAATCAGGAAAAATACAATAAAAGGTACATGCTCAAAAATACACAGACCTAAAACAAGATGTTTATGTTTTGACAGATTGACGTTCAGTTGTTCGGCCAGCAGTTGATAAATTCAAACAGACCATACGTCATAATGTCAATCTATCCACATTGTCAAGATTGACAATATAGTGACATTAATTCATGTACAACAATTACTGCTTCTTTCGCAACAGCAAAACAGTGTTTCGTGTGTTTTGATGTGTGTTTAAAGGTTTATCGATGTAATTTATTGTTATTGATAAGAAAATACCACCCGAGAGGTGTCGAAATATCGGTAGGCGTACGCGTAAAGGCGGCGGTTTGCGCCGCGACCGCGACCGAAGACCGAGACCAGAGACCGAGACAGGAGACCGCGACCGGAACTTGCCATTACGCTTTGTATGGAGGCCAGTTCGCGCGCGCGACCGAGACAGGAGACAGAGACCGAAGACCGAAGACAGCAAGACGTAGTGTCTCGCGTCGCGCTTGAGAAGCTCGGGTGTTTGTTGTAAAAAATGACTGCTTTTTCTGATGAAGACTGTGAGAAGCTGATTGAACTGATCAGACAGCACCCTCCGATATACAATGCTTAATTAGATTCCTACAGAGACGAAAATTTAAAGGACAATATTTGGATAAACATAGCGAAAAGCATAAATAAAACAGGTGAGTTATTTTTAATTGATGTATTTTGCATTTAATTCAATATTCGGAAGGAAACACATAGGTAAAAACAAAGTGTTATTTATTTTAATGGTAAACTAATGTTTACAAGACAAGTTTTATGCATAGCACATAGAAATAAATAAATAACAAATTATTATAATCAATAATTATTAGCCTGAAGCATTCGTACAAATTGTATTTCTTCTCGGGAGATTTTTGCAATTTGTATGAATGCTTCAGGCTAATAATTATTGCTTATAAATAATTTAGAAACAACGAGCAAGCCGTGTGAACTGATAATAACTAGATAATAACTGATAATTCGTTAAAAGGTAATCTTTTTTTAGATTTGTAATAATAATATAAGAACAAATCATCGTCTTCTTCTTCCTCCAATAGTAACTCTACTTGGTTTTCCATTACAATGTAAATTAATGACAATACAACACAACTGACTCCATCGACAGACTCTGTGATACTGATACAGCTTAGTTGCGGTCAGTGTTGCCAACGGCGCTTGGCCCTATATCGCCGTTTCTCATACGCAAAGTAGCCTAATGTAGCCGAATTTCAGTTGCAGGAGCCTAAAGTAGCCAAACGCCAAAATATCAATTTGAATAAAATAAAATGTAATTTTTAGCAATTTATTTATAATACATTTATAATGTTTTGATATATAGGCCCAAGCCTAATATAAAACACCGTAATGTATCTTTAAAGAAAGTAAAGTAATGGCATTTAAAAAAAATAAAAAAAAAATAAATAAAGATTAAGATGATTCCGATTCGTCTTCTGCTAGCAATAACAAGGCATCAACAAGACTTTTGCCGTCGTCAGTAGTATTAGATATAGTTGCTGTGCTAGTACTGGCGCTAGATCCACCGGAGACATACATTTTTCTATCAGCATGTAAACTAACCATGTGATTGCATGGATGAAAGTTGTTGCAACACATACCTCTTACATTCATATGGGTACGAATTCTAAGAATGGCGAACAGCATGGGTAGTTGCATGCGATTCCTTAATTTTTTTTTCTTAATTATTTGCGATTCGGCTGATTTAAAAAAACTTGTCTCTGAAGTAGCCTAATAGGCGACCAGTCGCCTTTTAGATTTTTTTGTCGCCGATTCTCGTTCTGAGTAGCCTAAATGGCGAAAAATCGCCTACGTTGGCAACATTGGTTGCGGTCGCGGACTTGGTCTCTACCCACAGTACGTGCAGAAGAGGCCGAGACACTTGTCGCGGCCTCCTGTCTCTGTCTCTGGTCTCGGTCTCCGGTCGCGGTCGCGCCGCGAACAGCCGCCTTAACTCAAGTCGAGTTCAAAATCTTCGAGACAATGAGACTGAAGAAAAGAGTAGGCAGCGTTTGGAGGCAAACAGAATGAGAATTTCTCAAGCGAGATATACCACGACTCCGGAAGAACCCATACCATCGATTTCAAGCGAGAGCAATAAAACAGAAGATCAATCGTAACCATTACCTATGAACGTTTGGCGTTTAGATACACATGATACAACAGTCGAAAAGTCAATTTTAAAAATAAAAATAAAATATTCATCCTGGGATACAACAAGTCTGGATATGCAGAAAAGTCAATATTAAAAATTAAATATTCATCCTGGGATGCAAGTCTGGACTTGCAGAAAAGTCAATATTAAAAATAAAAATAAAATAGTCATCTTGGGATTCAAGTCTGGACTTGCATCCCACGTCTGGACTAGTAGAAAAGTCAATATTAAAAATAAAAATAAAATATTCATCCTGGGATGCAGAAAATGACTTGCAAAAAAGTCAATACCCTTACGTAGTATAAAATGAAGTCGCTCTCGCTGTCTGTACGCTTAGATCTTTTAAACTACGCAACGAATTTTCATGCGGTTTTCACCAATAGATGGAGTGATTCAAGATGAAGGTTTATATGTATAATACAAACATATTTTAGTAGAGAAAAGCCGAAAAATTCAAAGATTAAATTCAGGCAGCGGGCAGCGGGCTGGCAAGCAGGAGGTGTGGATTTGATATATGTATTTTTTACGAGAGCTCCACACAGGAGGCCTTGAGGAAAATAATTTCCGTCAGGCGCTTTGTCATCTTTGGCGATGCTGTGTGGAGGGTTTTTAATGAAAGGAAGGGAAGGAGATCTCTGGGAAGGAAAAGGGTTTAAGGGGTGGGTAGGAAACTGGGGTTCAGTGTGTCCTGGCCGTCCGCCTCCAAGACCTAGACAAACCTTATCCCATGAACCCGGGCACCCTTGCTAATGATAGGTATGCAAATTAACAGATGGCGTTGGTTATAAAGGTTGGGTAATGGCGTTGTGTTTCGTTAGCCACAGCAATGTGTGGCCGGGTCTCCTGGTGGATATATAATTGCAATACAAGTTCAACTGTTTCCTATAAAGACTATAGTTTTTAGTAAGAATCCAAAATTTCAGGCGGTTCAGAGTCAACGACCCTGAGAAAGCGTTCATTGAAGTTTGACCACAGGCCCTACATTATGCCCGGAGAAACGGTGATTTTTCCACAAATGCTATGGTTTGCCGATTTTTTTGATCGAATCTTGATTGATTTTTGAAGTGAATACTTCTAAAGCCCCGTTGGTGATTAGAAAATCAGGTGAAACGGAAGTGCGTCACAAAAATTATTTCACGACTATTTTAATTTATTAATTATTAATATTTCCCGGATAAGTAATCACCACAATTTTAGACTTACTTACATTCATAATTAACTCTTTCTTCATACATACTTCGTTCAACCTTGTTAGAAATCAGCAAAGCATCATCGGCATACAATAGGCAAAATGCTATCAGATGACTCAATTTCTCGCCCAATCCCATCTCTTTCAATTCTTGCATATTATCCTCCACATTTATTAAAAAGTGGTTCGTAATCTCTCCACTCTCTTCTACTTTATTTTTCTGAAGTTTCACTTCTACCGCGTGTGAATTTTTTGCACACACTGATTTTTTTAAATTGAATTGTATAAAGACCATACTTAAAGGTAAGCATAAAATGAAGACCATATAAAAACAATAACTTTTGATTGATTGTTCATTAGATTTTAGATCTCTCTAAAGTAACTTGTACACAAATCCAACAAAATATAAGTATTATTTTACAATATTATCATATTCGAAAACAAAATTTACTGCGAAAACAGGAGGATGTCAGGAAGACTAAAATTGAAATATTTCTTGAAATTTCCTCACATAATGTTTTATCTAAGTTTATGAATATTATAACTGAGTATTTGTGTAGTGGCAAAAGATAAACCTATGCAAGATAAACAAAGGTTTCGCTTCGTGTGAATACTTTTGACAGTTATTTAAAAGTTTGGAAAGCAAGACATCAACAACTTAACAGTGCTTCACGTGGCGAAAAAGGAAGGCGCTGCCGTTTATGACATAACGATATTAGGCGTGGTTCCTGATTAAAATTAAAAGATAAAGACATAGCGTTAGTGCGAGTTTATGCCCAGTGGCGGACTAAACCAGTCAGAGGCCCGGGGCTGCAAAGTGGCAAAAAAATGATTTTTTTTTCAGCGTCCTTAAAGCCTTGTTAAGGATTTGATCAAGGGAATATGCCCCCCACCCCCCTAAAAATTACATTTTTGGATTTATTGTCAAATTTCCAATTATTATTCAAATTTCCGCTATCGATTTAATGACAATGGACAATGTTATGTACATTAGAATCTCTGTGAACCACCTAACCCACTGTTTCATGATTACATGGGTAGGTAATATCGCACAAGAGTCCCAACTGCTCTCGTCTGGAGCCAGTGAGACTATGGCATCCCCAAATGCTCACAACCACCAGTGAGACTGAATGTAGGTGTGCATTGGAAGGAGATGGGGAAGAGGAAGGTGGGAAGTATCTGGCTATTCAGATCTGGTCACCAAACACGGCTAAAGCCATTTCAAGCAACGTTTCAATTCTGAAAGGTAGTCTTACACCAGGGCGATACTGAGTGTATCTTTCACTCTGGAACGTGCCGCAAATATACTATATATTATTTTTAAATGAATAAATTGTGAAATAACACAAAATAATAAAATAAAATTTATTTGAAACGCCGGGAATCGATCCCGCGACCTTCGGAATGCTAGTCAAGAGCCTTACCACTGGACTACGCCGGCCGGTAAAGGTACTAGGTACCCATTAAAGATTTACTTTTGATGACAGATGACCTACCGTAGTTATCTCCGAATATAAAGTCAAGGATATAAGAAAGGGAGAGACCATCAGGCACTGGTTGGTGGAGGGGTAGGTAGAGGGATAGGGGAAGGGAAGAGGTGACACAGGGAGAAGGGGAACAACTTTAAAATCGAACTAATTAATTCTAACTGTTTGTTAAAAAACTGCCAATTATTTTTATTTGATTTTGACATTTCTAATGCTTCTTAATTATTAGGGCGTATTTCTGTTCTATTTTATGTATTACTTGGTCTCCTGAATTTCATTATGGTTAGTATCAATTGAAAGTTCGGCAACGCATAACATCTAACATATATAGACAGAAGCAAACATATTTTGATTTTTACATGTATAAGATTTGTAGGTAGGTACCATTTTTCAAAACTTTGAGCAGTGTAATCTTTAAAACATTTATCATAACATCATTATTAGTTAATAATATTTAATGAATTCATTTTATTTATGAATAAAAGCCGTAATGTTGTATCTTCTTTCCCGTCACCATGTTTTCCAGATGACCTATTATCTTCCATTAGCAGATTAATCTTGAATTTGCAGCTTCCCACCGATGCACGCCAGCCGGGCTTTAACGTCCGCTTCCGGGATCTGTGTGATTACTCCATCCCACCCTTTTTCCACCCAATCCCCGAACGAAGGCCTATGCATTTCCACCCACTCTTAGATAATAATTCTAAAACGAGTGTTTTTAACCCCACCATATCGGAGAGAGGTAACATACAACCCCCAATTGAGAATTTCATGCCACATCTAATTTGTTTTTAACATCAGAAACTCTATATTTTAGGTAATCCTAGATACGCTATTTGGCATTCGATCTGCATTTTTGATAAAATATCCCGATATTAATATCCATCCAATTCCGACGAAATTACTCTCCTAACGCCCCACCCCCCGATTTATATTACTTTTAAACAAATTGCGAGTGCGGTCGTAAAAGTACATGAGTGAAGATGGGCGATGTCGATTGAAACTGTAAGTATAAAAAATAGTAAATATTATCTGAGTGTAACTGGAAAGAGCAAAATGAGGGCTAAGTGACACGATTGCTCAGCGATCAACGGGGGGAACGAAGTGACACCCTTTCGGGCGACACGTGATTTTCACCTTTAGGTCATTTTTCAAACTATATCGTTCGATAATACGTACTTATCTAAGTATTTTTATCATAGTTGCTGTGGGCAAAAATTTTTTATACTTTTAAAATAATCACTGATCATTCGAAGATTTAATCGTACAACTTATGCAAATGACCTAACTAACCATCATGCCATTTATCCGCAACTTGATCAAACACTTATTGCTTCTGTCACATTCATACGTTGTGAATTACCAACTATGTAGAATCATACATATGTGTTGAAAATATGAATTCTTAACAAAATTCTATTTGAAGGGGTAGGATAGGGATTTTTTTTTAAAATTACATAGGCACTGTTGAGAACGTCGAACGTGCAAAATTTCACCGATCTCGGAATAAAACTGTTGATTCGTGTAAAAAACAAAGCCTCATTGAGTCACTTCTTTAAAGATATGTGGATAATATCCTCAGCGTTGCCGGGGCTTTTGCAAAAAAATTAGAAATGTATACCGCAAACTTTCAATTTTCATTAACTCTCCTGCAGTCAACTGGGGCCGAAGGTAGATCCCAAAATTACTATTCTTCTTATATCTACTTCAATACATGAAATAATTTTTTTGTTGTAAAATAAAACAATAACTTTGTAAACACCATTTTTATTTTTTATATACTTAATGCCGACCGGGTTTTGCTACAACGCTTTAAAAAAATTCGAGTACTACCTATTGTAATTTTTTTTACAAAAAATTCATAACGCCAGAGCTCATTAGTATATATTGAAACCATCGCTGGCAGGCAGACATCAAATCCCCAAAGTTTCATCGCAATCGGATGAACTGTTAGCAACGCATAATTTCGTGATTCCAGAACTCAATATTGTACATAGTAAAAATCGCGGGCATGCGCACATCGAATCCCCAAAGTTTCATCGCAATCGGATGAATGGTTTAGCAACGCAAAGCACACATACGTACATAGACCGAAGCAAACATATTTTAATTTTTATATATGCAGATAGTTAAAAAAAAAGTTTTCGCTAGATAGCTATTTGGAGTACAATACCGAATAATATGAGTAGGTAGGTAGGTAATGAGTATCACAAAACAAGTTAGATTAGTTCTATCCACTTGGAATACTTTTTTTTTGAAAATTATATTATTATCAACCACAGTAAATAGTATAACCATGTTCGTTAATAATTTTACGTTTTTCTTTATTATGTTTTATGTTCTTCTTTTTTATGTTTTTCTTTATTATGTTTATATATATTTTTTTCTTTGTCATTTAATAGGTTGAGTAGGTAAAAATACTAAACCAATATTTTTTAACATAATGGAACTTAATTGGTCTAAAACATAAATTGAATTTTATTGTTATAATCATTTTTCTGTATGACTGTTTGTTTCCTCAATAAAAAGAAATAAAAATAAAAAATGATACGTGTTTTAAATTTAAATGTTTACATCACAGATGTATCCATTTAAAACATACGTTCGCTCGCATTTGAATATCAGTCTACTAATGGATGCAGCTTAAATTAAACTGTAGTGGAGTGGGCTTTATAAATTTAAGCACTTACGCATTTTCAATTTTCACTAGAACCAGAAATGCGTGAAAAACTTCCTAAAAAATAGTAGTGAAAATGTTAACATCAAGCGTTTATTTATGTGTTTGGTTAGCCAATAGTTATTCAGCCAGCGTTCGACTCAGTTCCGTTTCGTTGCATCTACACTCACCTACATTGGTCACTGCCTAGTTGTGTCCAATATACTACATGTATAATCCTGATACTACGGACTACGGTAGAGTCTACGTGCTACGGATAGACGCTACGCCTCTATGGGTCGCTACGTCGGATGTGCTACGAGCGTTTTAACGGACAACGAATTTCATCTCACGGTGAACGGCGAGGTTTCTTTGTTAGTATAATCAATATACGTCATATACTGGTGTAAATTTTATTTAAAAATGAAATGAATGTGTCGTTGACGTGGTGTGCATTTTTAGTATGAATATCTGGAAATTAAACCAATCGTTGAATTGAAGAAATATTTTTGGACTCAACCTAAAAATACCGCAGTTGGGTTAGATTAGATGAACCTAACCTAACCTAATCAATTTATATAAAAAAAATAATTTGGGTAATTTAATTATTAACCTAATTAATAATTAAATTACTCAAATTATGTTCTCCCTGAGCAAAGACAGTAACGTCGTTTTCTGTGCAAAATATTTTTTAGAAAAACATTACAGTAAATGTGTAATATTTTTCCATTTGTTACAAAATACACTAGCTTTTACCCGCGGCCTTGCTCGCATGGTATTAGGGGAAAGAATTTTCCCACGGGAATGAAATGTTTTTTAATGAAAAGTAGCCTATGTCTTTCCCTGTCCTCCAATTATCTCTGAGCAAAACATCACGTCGATCGGTCGCTCCATTTATATTATTTTTTAGGATTTTATAATTCAATTTACCAAATTCTGTCATAGGTATTTACATTTATAGGTATTAAGTTGCCCAGCAACGCATGCCGGGAACTCGCTATTGTATATAGAAACCATCGCGAGCATGCACACATCAAATTCCCAAAGTTTCATCGATTCCCGATTCATTGTTATGCAGATGACAGTACAGTCCATGATAGCTTTTTGTTTGACAAGCCGCCAAAGGGCACACAAACCCCAATGGCTCGGAGGGCTTTGAAGCAAAGAATGGACGGTTACCTCGAGAGTGTTTCCTCTTGGGGTAAGAATAACCTCGTCGAATTTAATGTTTCAAAGACCCAATCAAGACCCAAGACGGCCTCCGTGGTCCCGAGGTAAGACTCTGGACTCACAATCCGAAGGTCGCGGGTTCGAACCCGGCGTGCGCAAATAAATTTTATTTGATATTTGTGTTATTTCACAATTTATTCATTTAAAATAATATGTAGTATATTTGCGGCACGTTCCAGAGTGGAAGATACTATCAGTATCGCCCTGGTGTAAGACCACCATTCAGAATTGAAAAGTTGCTTGAAAATGGCTTTAGCCGTGTTTAGTGACCAGATCTGAATAGCCAGGTACTTCCCCACCTTCCTCTTCCCTATCTCCTTCCCCTCCCCACTACCTTCAGCCTCACAACATACCCCGATTGGGGATGCCATAGTCTCACTGGCTCCAGACGGGAGCAGTTGGGACTCTTGTGCGGTATTAACTATAAAAAAAAAAAATAATAAAAAAAATCATGTCTGATTACGTCTAAAAGGGATCGAAATGAAAATCTAGTCTCTTTCAACCGAAGCAATCTCCCAAACATTGGTGTAACTCAGCTCAGGTACGGAGGCTCCATCGAAGCCAGAGTTAAGTTAGCCTCTCAGAAACTGGGCATACTGTACAGGGTCCGCAGATTCTTTAATAGTACACAACTGCTAACCCTGTACAAATCACAAGTGCGCCCCACGGTTGAATTTGGCAGCCACCTCTGGTTCGGAGCCCCAAAATACCTAAAAAAACCCTCGACTCTGTGCAGAAACGGGCGGTTCGCTTGATAGATTCTCCTAACTTAACAAACGGATTGCAATCTTTAGAGCATAGGCGTCAGGTGGGCATGCTGTCCTTGTTCTACCGGTATTACAATGGAAGATGCTCCGAGGAACTAGCGTCATTGATCCCCTCGGCACCGGTGCATGGTCGGGAAACACGCCAAACACGTGCCCAACATTTGTACACGGTTGACATTAGTCACATGAGAACGGGTCGTTTCTACGACTCGTTCTTGAGTTCAACAGCTCGGCTGTGGAACGATTTGCCGGCCTCTGTGTTTCCTCCCTCCTACAACATGGGTCTCTTCAAGACCCATGTCCACTCCTTCCTCCCCTCAAAACACCCTCCACACAGCATCTTCAAAGACTCAGAGGCCCTGAGGGAAATTATTTTCCTCAGGGCCTCATGTGTGGAGTTAATGTAAAAAAAAAAATCGTAATCGGATGAATGGTTTAGTTACGCAAAGCATATATACATAAATATATACAAACCCAGAAACAAACTTATTTTGATTTTTAAATATATAGACTACAATCCATTACATTTTATATTTGTACCAGCGTAGACTCGTGAAAAATGATGGGATATTATTTGTAGGATTTGTGAGACTGAAAGTATTTATAAAAAATAAAATTACCCCAGGATGACTTCTTTCAAAAGAAAAAAAATTAGCATTATATATTATAATTATTATTAGTAAATTTTAAAAATACGACATCTATCCAATGACATTATAAAAATACCAAACTCGTTATATTTTTACTAATTAAACAGAAAATGTAGCACCACTTATTAGGTTAGGTCTTTATAGAATATGTATGTTAGAATGAAATAACTATACGATAGGCCCGCTAAAGTATATCCAACGCACCTAGTTTGATGAAACTATGCGCGTTGTCTCAGTAACATGTATTCACCTTATTAATTAATCTAATCAAATTAATTCAACAAATATTTAAGAAAAAGAAACACACTTTTCAAAAAAAATTTATAAAATTATTATTGAGCCTATGGCATCCCCAATTTGGGGTATGTTGTGAGGCTTAAGGTATTGGGGAGAGGAAGGAGATGGGGAAAAGGAAGGTGGGAGAGTACCTGGTCATTCAGATCCGGTCACCAAACACGATCACTAAAGCCATATCAAGCAACGTTTCAATTCTGAATAGTGATTTTACACCAGGATAAAAATGAAAATATCCACAACTCTGGAACGTATCGCAAAATATTATGATCATCATCATCATCATCTTCTTCCTCTTATCCTATTCGGGTCGGAGACCCACTCCATCAACAAGACGCCTCCATACGCCCCTGTCTTGTGCTGAATGTTCGGCCTCCGTCCATGGCAGTCCCATCCTCTCCTCACACAGTTTCTGCAGTTGCCTCGCCCAACTGTGTCTGGGGCGGCCTACTATATAAACACACTATGTATTATTTTTAATTAATTAAATATGAAATAACATAAATTAATCACATGAAACTTATTTGCGCACGCCGGAATTCGATCTAGCGACCTTCGGATTGCGAGTCAAGAGCCTTAGCCTTCGACCACGGAGGCCGAGGGGTAGAAAATAAAAAATATTATATTTACACATGCATACATATTTGATATTTGATATTCGTCATAACAATTCCCAATGCGTATTTATCAGAACAAAGGCATCATCATTTTCTATGAAAGTAAGTACATTTAAAAGGAATTTGATATCTACGTTTCACTAAAGCAATTCCTCAATTCCTTAGAAAAGCGAAGTATTAGTACGGATCCTTTTGGTACTAAAGCCCTTGGGACAAGATAAACCCAAATATAAATAATACGGAACTTCTTGATAAAATTTTTTAACGCAATTCAAAAAAATTTCGCCTCAGTTTTCTTACCATTAAGTAATTACTTCGTTTCTTTACAGGGAAGAAGTTTGAATTAGATTTAGCGTCGTTTTTAAAATTGTCCTAAATCAAAACTTTAGCTTACGAAGCTGATATATTATTCTGTATACAATAATAATTGAAATTTCAGACTAAAATTACTGATAACAAAAAAAAATGAAAAGACGTACATATTTATTGTTATAAATATAATAACTAACTCACATTAATGACTTATATTTCTACTTAAATCTTGGTGCCCTAGCAATAATAATATATTATTGATTAAATTAAAATCGATGGTCTCTCCATGATCACAATAAAAACAAAATTTAATATTTATGTATACAAACCTAAGTACTTACTTTTTTACTCTCTAGTACTCTCTCTTCTGTACTAATATTATCTTGTACTTTTTGTACCATTATTTGTACTATTCTTTACTTTTTTACTATTAGGTACATTATAAACTTGTTGAACTCATCTGTATAACTTTTCATGATATTGCAACTCATATATTTTTTATTTATTTTTTCTGTGTGTAGGTACTATTTATCGCTCTGTTAATTTGCTGAATTCTTTAAAAACTTGCTTTTGAACAAATTATTCATGATCAAATTATTAATAAAATCAACATAGTAAATACCTACACGTTCCTCAATAACTACTTTTAAAGTACCTTAAGCACTCTTCAGTTTTACCATTATTACACTATGTAAACTTATTAACTCCTTTGTACAATTTTCATGATAACGAAACTACATACCTGCATATTAAACCTGTTTGTATACTTAATGCACAGTTGATAATGTTATATACTTCATGCTTACAATTATACTCCTGAATAACATGTGTAACTTTAATAATGTGATACTGTAAAAGCCTTCCAGGCGTTTATAAATAAATAAAATAAAATATTTTCTTGATGTGACACATGTATTATAAACATTATTTTCACCTCACTTTTCCATCGTTCCGTGTAAAAATAATTTATAAAAAAGTCCCAAAGTTTCATAAATTAATTTCAAAATGCGATTCAAAACTTTGGTTTCATAAAGGTGTCTATTTAACTTTTTTATGGTTAGTATTTTGAATATAAGACCGTTTACATCATATTTATCACTATAATAAAGGAGTATATAGTAAGGGAGATACAACCATTTCTATGAGACCTACAAGAGTTGACCCCTATAGGTGAATACATAAATAGACTACAGGATTGGGTGTTCAGTTCACAGTATGTTTGCTGTATCTAGAATAAGTAGATTAACTTTAATTTTGATTGTTTTTCCCAGGATAATGCACTGTATTTATTATTCACGAAAAACTTATAAAAACAATGGAGATTTTTTTTTCATTAATGCCGAAATGCTAAATATTAAAACAAGGTTAAATATACAACATAATTTTATTCCTGGTGTAAATTTGTGTTTGTAGCAAAATTTTATATGAAAAGCTCTATGGCCGCCTTTGCGTACTCATGAATAATAAATTTGAAACGAAATATGTACTATGATTGTTTATAGTACATTGTATTTTCAGTTCATCTTTTGCAGAACGCAAATGATGCACTAGTTAGCTAAGCCCGATACGAACAAGGCACTGCAATGAAGGTTTCTTGTCAATTATGAATCTAGAGGTATGCACCGCTTTTTTATATTAACTCCACACAGGGGCCCTGAAAAAATTATTTCTAGGAATGTTGCGTGGACTTGTTCTTATTAGACGAATGTCAATCACAAATGTCGGGCGCGCGTTTGGCGTGTTTCCCGACTGTGCACTGGTGTCGAAGGGTTCAATGATGCCAGTTCCTCGTAACATCTTCCATTAAAATACCGATGGAACAAGGGCAGCATTTTCACCTGACGCCTGTACCTACTCTAAAGATTTCAATCCGTTTGTTAAGACTGAGGAATCTATTAAACGGACTTGAAAAGTTAATTTCCTGACCAACAACAACAACAAAATACTGAATTGAATACTCACATTTCAATTTGCACTTATTCGTTAGGGGCCAATAAACTGGGGAGGAGTATAACTTAAAAATGTATTATTTCCTTAGGCTAGCCTTCCTCCTCGTCGGAGTTTGGCATATATTTTTCCTAACCAAGTAGCTGTACGATTAAAATATAAATTGAGAATAACACTATAAATTGAAATACCACTCGAGCGACGGGTATTCAGTTTTCGATTTGTCCATTCGATTTAATTGGTATTTTTATTCCTCAAAATATTAATATGGAAACACTCACTGCGGTTTATTTTAGCCCTAATTTTTAGATTTTGTGAGTACTCTAGGTAGTATCTGGTAGAACTGGTAAGAAGTTTTGCAAACTTGCCAAAATAAACCAAATATCAGTTGGTCGTACTGCTTTCCCAGTATTCGCCCATTCGAGTGTGTGGATTGTAATGGAAATATCAGCTGCTTCCATATTTCTCCGAATTCATTCATTATGGTTATTGACATATGCTCATAAACGAGCATGCTTGTGAGCATTCTCAAAGCCAACCGTTGAACACACATGCTCTTTATAAGCATGCTCTTTGCCAAATTGGGAACGGAGAGAATTTTTTTGCCGGGAATATGCGGGAATTTTGGGTATTTGTTGATTATTCCACCATATTGTAAAAAAAAATATACAATATAAATGAGAAAGTACTATTTATTATTTTATTTTCGTTTTAGAGGTAAATGAACTTTTGGGGATGCAGTACGGAATTTGAAAAACTATTGTAAGTATTTTAGTGACCCTATGTACCTATTCATGACTCCATAATAAATCACGAAAAACGAGGTCTTTTCGTCTCCCCAATGGGCAATTTTTGATATTTTTGCAAAGAATGCGCATGCACATCTGCCACGAACGGTGTTACCGAACCCAAAACTTCAATATCGGGAGAATTTTTGCCTAAAAATCGGGAGAAAATGGGAGAATTTTTAATAAATCGGGAGATGACTAGAATTATTTTAATGAAATTTTTCCCTCGTCAATAACGCAAATCCCTTTTATTATTCCGAAGCAGAACCTTAACAACAAACGAAAAACCCGTAAACAGCGCCGTCAATACGTTTATTCTAGATGTTGCCCGTGTAATAACCCAATTTTCCCTAACGTTCAACAAGGACTTATTTTACGTCTGGCAACTCAAATTTTTGTGAAACTTCGACCTTGGACTGTCACCCGTCACTTTGCGAGACGCCAAAATTCATTTAATTGATTTAATTCATTTTTACTTTTAAAAGTGAGCGACATTTATATAAGTAACGATCTTTGTTTTCGGGATGTGTAGAATTCGATGAAACGAAACAATTTTTGAATTTTAATTTCATTTAGGAACCAATCAGCCACCTCATGGTCTTTTTCAAAACACCGTCACTTCGCGAGAAGTCATAGAATTTCGCAACTCGAACTTTTACACTGTCTTTAGGACGCAAGGCAGGTAACTTACGATTGATTCTGAGTAAGGGTCCCCAAATAATAATTACACGCGGAAAATCAATTTCTCAGAATTTTGCAGCATTATGTATGCAATTAAAATGTAAAGCGTCACTCTATACACGATGAATCTTCAACTGGTTATTTAATTTATCGTTGTTTTCGGAAAACAATGTTCAGAACACAAAACTATTTTAAATTGAATCTGTATGCGGGAAATAAAACTGCACTCAGAACATGAAAACGGTTTTTCTTTGATTCTGGCATCATATAAATAGTCTCCAACTAGAAATTTTATAACTGCACTTCGAATAAGAGAATGTTTGCCTTCGAAATGTTTCAGCAGATAAAACGACAACAGAAATTTTACTTTCTGAATACTGGTTTAAATTACATCTGTATGCGGCGAATTAAAACTACGTTTAGAACATGAGAATGGTTTCTCTTTGATTCTGGCATCCCATACATAGTCTTCAACTACAATTTCATAACTGTACTTCGAATAAGAGAATGTTTTCCTTCGAAATGTGTCAGCAGATGAATCCACAACTGGAATTTTACATTTTCAATGTTTGTATGCGGTGAATTAAAAGTACACTTAGAACATGAAAATGGTTTTTCTTTGATTCTGGTAGCACATACAGAGTCTGTTACTAGAATGTTATAACTGTACTTCGAATAAGAAATCCTTTGTATGTGTCAGCAGATGAAACCACAATTGGAATTTCACATTCTGAAAACTCGATGAACCCTTCGAATAATAAGTAAATAAAATCTACAAACTTAAGTCTATCAAGGTTTGCGCACGAAATTCCCAGTTCTTCCCTTGCATTTTAAATGTTCCTTTTTATTGGTTATGTTTTTTAACCCTTTTGCAAAAAACAACATTGTTCTAAAATCTAGATAAAATAATTTTTCCGACGTGTTTTTTAGAACATTCTTGTTTTAAATATTAAAATTTTGATATTGGAAAAGTTAATTGGTTCAAATAAACGTGCTTGCGAATGTTCGAATTATAGAACATAAAATAGAATAAACTTAGGATGGATTTTTTCAAAAAATTTGATGGATTCATCAAATATTTGAAGTTGATTTTCACGTTCCGTGTAGGTTCTATTCAATTTCTGTTATTATATCGTTATAGGACAGCTGCTTCACAAAACTGAAATAATCACAGACCTTGAATAGAACTTACACAGAACCTGAAAATTAACTTAAAATATTTGATGAACTCATCAAATTTTTTGAAACAACCCGTCCTTAGGACGGGTTGTTTCAAAAAATCTTTGAAGTTGATTTTCATCAAATATTTGAAGTAAATTTTCACGTTTTGTGTAAGTTCTATTCAAGTTCTGTGATTATTTCAGTTTTGTGAAGCAACTGTCCTATAACGATGTACGACACACTTGCCACTAAGTAGCATTTGTTCGGTTCCATGCCAACTGAGAATAAAGTCAACTCAACACCTTCTTGAAAAGTCATTAAAAGCTATGAAAAAAATACTTTAAATTAGCCGATAACCCTAACCTAACGTAACCTATTTCACCAATTTTTTAATATATATTTTTTTATCACTCTAAATGACATTATCATATATTATCTGATCTGAGATGGTTCTGAATTGGTTTCATTCCGAGCTGTCCGGTCACCCATTTGCTCAACAGTAGAATGCACTCGTGCATTGAACGTGCCTGTCTGTCCCATTAGTGTATCTACTTATATATCTTGATCTGGATCGTTTTCCTTTATAAAATATAAAATACAGTCACGTCAACCCCCAGCCCGTACTGTAAATAATACGTTCAACGACATTATTTCTTCTAAATGGCCCAACTCTTCTCTTTTATACTCATGGCTTCAATTCTCCAGACTCTCCTAACTGTGGTGTAAGTAACGTTTACCACAATAATTCTAATGAAATAATATTTTATACAATTTCAAACCAATTTACAATATTTTCTGCCGGGTGCATTGCAATAATTGAATCTCTCAAAAGTATACAATCAAAAATAATTTTTAACATTCCCTTGTTCTCTCTGACTCTCTCAGTTCCCATCAAAAACTTAAATACAGTCCTCTTCTTCATCCTGATTATCACTTTGTTAACTAATTTGAGGGCTTATAACCTCCATTCAAAGCTCTGGAAAAACCATTTGGATTCTTGAACACGTTGGCACAGTGGGTAACAATATTGCGGATTCCTTGGCAAAACAAGGAGCGCCCAACCTTATCACGTCAGTGTCAGTTATTCGATTGAGAACCGGACATGTTCCGTTCCTTCTCACCTTTTTAAAATTCAAATTCCCCAGATTGTGCATTCTGTGGTCTAGTGGTGGGAATTTTAGATGATAAATTTTTTGGCAGTCCTAAATAAATATCCTCTCTTTTATCCAGCGTTATCTAAAACTGCCTCCTTTCCATTCTCATCTTTTCTAAGTCTGAACTCAACTCCAATCTTTCATATAATTCTGAAATTTATACATTTAAATAAAATTAATACCTACATTCACATTTCCTTTATCTGTAGTTTAAAATGATGGCCTAGAATAATTGAAAATAAACTACTTAACTTTTTAATTTAGGAGTTATTGGAAGAAAACAAAAGAAATATTTTCATTTTCTAAGTTTTAAAATAGATATTCTATCCATTGTGAATATCTTAAATTGTCGGACAGAAGGATTTTCGCTGACTTGGTATTTCTATATAAAATTCTAAATGATGCACTTGATAATTCAGAATTGCTTGCATTGATAAGCTTTCGGATTCCACCACGTAAACCTAGAAGTCGGGATTTATTTCAGTGGGGAAATTCTGTACCTATTCAACATCATATGTATTCCTCATTGGAATGAATGAATGGAACCAATCATCCAATGCTAATGGAGGGAAATAATTATGCCGAGTCAGATACGTCTTCAATTTATCACTAAACAAAATCAGAGAGGCAGTTCAGTTATTTATAAAAATGCATAATTTTTACTTTTCATATGTAAAAGCCCCTAAGCCTAAAAAGAGCTTTAAACAAATAAATATAACAAGAAAATCAGGCACTGTCTGAAATAGATTTTTATATAATATTGATTTCAAGGCCGCTTTGGGCAAACGTTCCTGGTGAAAGTCCCCGTTTGACGGGGTATCTTCTTATTTAATCTTATATCTTCTTGTTCTTGGATATGGTGAGATCTGCTAAAAGCATTCCATCCCAAGTGTTCTCTTTCTATACATTGTTAGCGTCAGCGTGCGTGCTGATGCTATCGGCAGGGTTGGAGAAAGCTCCCACATATTTAATACAAATTAGTTGCTGTATCTGCCCCAAATAAAAACTAGCTCAGGTTCGGTGCAAAGCAGGGTTTCTTTTAACCTCAAGGCTAGTGCTCGTGGTTCGGAACTTCACGCTTCTCCATCCCCCCAGGGCCTCTCTCGACAAGCAAAACACGGTAGGTTATCACATAAATAGTTTATTCAATTCTAGGAGACACAATAATACATAAGAGGAACGATCCTAGCTGAAAGTTAGTTTGAACGTCAGTCTCTGCTCTCTACACGCGTGGTTAGGGCTAAAACATTTAATTGCACACAAAGGGTAACATGGTAATTGACTCACGTTTGGTTTATGGGCCAACAGCGGCTTTACGCGCTTGTTCTCCCGGTCTCAGCAGCGTCCATGCGGACACCGGAAGTGCACAACCGGCGAAACTGAACTTGTGTCGCACATGTTCGCGCGGGACGTGGGCCCGGGAAGCTCGCTTGCTGAAGACTGGCCGCTTGCCGGGCTCTAGCGGCCGCTCGGTTTGTTGCTCGCGGGAGGGGGTAATGCGCGCGCCTCTATATTGGCGGTTTATTCTCCAGTCCGTGGAGAGGTCTATTCTCGAATCCCGCCACGTGACAATTTGTAACGTAACACTTCCCCCCTCGCCGCAATAAAAGCGACGTGGCAATGGAGCTGTAGGACTAATAAATCCTCTTACCTTTTCAGCACTTGTGCCAAAAACATTTAAGAGAAACGAGGAGAGAGAGAGAGAGAGATTCCTAGCTGGAGAATAGTTATGAACAGAACACAAAAGAGATGATACATGGTGTAACAAGGAATTGTCAATAAATGTATATAAAGGCAGTGGCATACATAAATACAGTTGCAAAGAACAAGGATCTGTTGAAGAAAGGTACAAGGGTTATGCAGTGATAGAAAAAAAAAAACTCTAAAATTGTATCATTGGTCTGTGAGCTAATGTTTGCGAACGTGGTTTGCGTAGGATGTCTGGGGTGGTTGAACGTTTCACTGAAGTTACAAGGTTACTTTGTCACAGTAACCTGGCCCATTTGAGATTACACTCAAGGGACACTAGGGCCTTTAAGAAAATACGAGGAAGAGAACACATGATGAGGCTTCTAGGTGGTGTGGAGAGTTCTACCTGTCACAGAGGTCGAAAGGGTAACTGCTTCCGGATCCTGTGGGTGAGCCAGTACGAAACCATTGAAGTACTGGAGAGTGGAATCGTAATTGGTGGTTGGTACACTGGTTTTTGTATGTAGTGGGATTGTTTTGTGAACAATCGTTGGTATTGTTATTTGCGCAAGGGCACAGGAGCATCAGCACAATGGCAGTAGGGCATTTGCATTATGCAGCAGGAACATTTGCATAATGGCAGCAGAAACATTTGCACAAGGGCAACAGGAACATTTGTATTATGCAGCAGGAATATTTGCATAATGGCAGCAGAGCATTTGCATTATGCAGCAGGAACATTTGCATAATGGCAGCAGGAACATTTGCACAAGGGCAACAGGAACATTTGTATTATGCAGCAGGAATATTTGCATAATGGCAGCAGAGCATTTGCATTATGCAGCAGGAACATTTGCATAATGGCAGCAGAGCATTTGCACAAGGGCAACAGGAACATTTGTATTATGCAGCAGGAACATTTGCATAATGGCAGCAGGAACATTTGCACAAGGGCAACAGGAACAGGAACCAACCTAGAGCTGGCGTGCTCGGGTTTGTTTTGAGTGTCGGTTCTTTGTGGTGATACAATTCGCAACTACACGCACGACTCACACTAGGTTATGTTAGATGCGGTCGGGTGCTTTTGGTACGCAGGGATTGAAGGCAAGGGACCTCCGTGACGGTAGCGAGGGCAGCATGAAGAGGCGCAGATGTAGATAGGGTGCAGAGCTGCTGGTTTTTTTTTTTTTTAAAATCCGGCAAAAATTATTATTAGAACAAAATTCTTGAAGTTTACCTGCCTAGTAGACCAATGATGAAAAAAGTTTGGAGAGAAACAAGTGTGCATGTTGAGAAAAAGTTGGATTTGTTTGGCGTGTAGAGAGAGAGACGGAGAGAGAGCTAACTAAATGTGGCTAATTCCTAATACATGTTACAAAGGTACGTATTCAAGGACAGGTTCTGTGTAACCCCTTTTGGTTTTTTTTCTTTACCAAATACATTTCCAAGAATACGTGGTTGAGGGATTGTACGTATAACAAAATTCCCCATTCGAAAGAAGTTGGTCTTCCATGACCTATGCTCACGTCTATACGGTAGCATTTTTTCTACTTTCGAAAAACAAAACATTGCGTACAAGATTAGTTATAACAAAGTGGGAAAGGAGTAGGAAGTTGAAAGGATCCGCGTATGAAGATTGTCCCATTTGACAAACGAAACGCCAAGTGCGTAACGCATATATCCCCATTCACGGATAATTTCGAGGAAGGGGGAGGGTGATAATTGGGAACATTTGAACGAAGAAAACTGCTGGGGACTCGGCTATTTCCGAAATTCGACCTCTGGGTGGAGGTGAAACAAGGTCTACAGCAGTCATCCTGGCACATTACAATAATGACAACTGGGAAAGGGGTAGGAAGTTGAAAGGATCCGCGTATGAAGATTGTCCCATTTGACAAACGAAACGCCAAGTGCGTAACGCATATATCCCCATTCACGGATAATTTCGAGGAAGGGGAGGGGTGATAGTTGGGAACATTTGAACGAAGAAAACTGCTGGGGACTCGGCTATTTCCGAAATTCGACCTCTGGGTGGAGGTGAAACAAGGTCTACAGCAGTCATCCTGGCACATTACAATAATGTTTGGTAGTGTTGGACAAAAGAATACACTGACATAAAAGTCTAATCCTCTACGTGTATTGGGCAGAAGATTAGGGGTCGTTTTATTCTCCTACTTGTTTGCGAGAAATGACAGACCCTTGCTCAAATCTCACAAACCTGGGGATTTTCTTTGTTCGTCTCCCAGACAACGAGTTAGGTATTTTTGTGTCCATCAACTTAACTCCCACGACACGATGCCCCATAATCATGAGTGAAGCGTATGATTAGTCCTTTTGAGATAGTAGATAGTTCCTGGGTTCTTGTGACAGGAAGTCCACGGGCATATTAATGATTACAAAAAAGGGGGTGTGGACTACATTGAGTAGTTCACACATAAAGGTTTGATATTATTTCGTTCGCACGATTCATGGTGAGTATTATAACGTCTTCACGTATAGCGTACAAGATTGCAAAATCAAAAGATTTGCAAGTAAGTTTTATAACGTCTTCACGGATAACAATGAACGAATTACAACTGGGTTGCCCAGTATTGAAGGGAGGTGCAAAAGACTAGGTATTTATGACATTTCTGACAAAAACCCACAGAGTAATTATAACGGGCTCCCCGTATCGCATTTAGTAGATATTCTGAGATTCCCATCTATGACGGCAGATTTTATAAGGTTCCCACCTATGATGGCAACAAAGGTTAACGTTCATATAAAGGTACCTATTCAATACAGACGGCGAGACATACTGATGTACTTAGTACAACAATACCGTAGCATAATAAATCCATATTAGCGTACGTTAAAGACTTGCACAAAGGCAAAAACATATTTGAAGATCTGGCCAAGATTTTATACTTCAACAATTAAGGGGCAAAAAATTTTGGCGTGCTGATGGAATGTGAATTTCATCTAAGCTTACCGCAAAAGAGATCCTTTGTGGTACAACCCTTTTGGTTACGCACAGAGTATCGTATCGTGATGGTACAACTTTTGTTGTACTTACACGTACGATGGTAGCAACAATACAAGACATGCGCTTATCGTTGTTTGACAAGGAAAATTATTTACATTGGTCCGATTTGAGTGTTTAAGACCTTCTAGGTTTTACTTACTTAAACAGACTGCGATGGACACACCTTGGTGTTATGAAAATTATAATAATGGGATGGGTTGTTCACAGGGTGGTTCACTTGGAGACCTGGCTTCTTGTTGTGACCTCGTACTTTGCACGTGATAAGTCACAACAAGGCAACCCCAAAATTTCAGTTTGAGCAGTTGAGACCCAGGGTGACTCAATGTTGCTGAAATGTTGTAAAAAAATTTATCGTTAATGAAGAGGCACGTTGAAAGTTGTCCCTTTTATAACGATACTTTCCAGACTCCACATCCAGTTCTGGGGAGAGCTAGAGCAATTTGGGTTATTTATTGAGCGCCATTCTATTTTCTTAAAAAACAGAAAAAAACTTAGAACGGGTAGCAAACATCTGATACCGCCGTGGGTTTACACAGGTTTGCTTACCTAATTTAACTACATATGACATAAGGGTTAGATGCACTTTGGCGAGGACCCGATATTTAATGTACAAAAAAGATTTTTCTAACATTTAGAAAGGGGTGACGAGGTATGACATGATGATGTGAAAATATGATGCTGCGAGTTGTGACGATGCACAAAACCTTGGGCACGTAGTCTCTGACTACTTGCAGTAAGCCACAGGGAATTCCTTTCTCCGAAGTGATCAATTTCAGGTAGAGGTGTGCATGCTTAGAAAAAACGATGTTTCCAAGGTTTGACACCTGGGGCAGCAATTAGAGGCGAATGACTGATGATGACGAGATATTTATACAAACAAAAATAAAATAAAATAAAATGAAACGAAACCACAAGGGAGAATTATAATTTCTTCCATGACTTTGGCTACAGTTGACACCACTGTGCCAGAGCTAGAAAGGTTTCGTTTGAGTGTCCCAATGAGTGACAATCGTTTACGAGAGGCCGCTCATTAGTGACGAAACAAAAGGGTTGACTTCCATAGTGATCCATGTCACGGTGTAGACGAATGGTTGCTAGGAGTCACGGAATAACCGTTGGGGTTATACGGGCGTGGCAATGGAGTTTGTTTCCATGTTCCCACTTTTTACAATGTCCTTTATGTGGTAGTTACCTATGTGTTTACCAGAGATGTCGGACAATCGGTAAACCAGGTCTGAGATTTTCTTTAGGACTTTCGTCTTTACAAAACGGGGTGCCAATTTGGCAGAGAAGTACAGCGCACCTTGTGACAGAGTGTTGTTTCTCCTCCAGACGATG
Source organism: Glyphotaelius pellucidus (assembly GCA_936435175.1). NCBI lineage: Eukaryota > Metazoa > Arthropoda > Insecta > Trichoptera > Limnephilidae > Glyphotaelius > Glyphotaelius pellucidus. The sequence goes on from OW386553.1 coordinate 15,259,805, forward strand.
TCTTCTTCCTTGAATGTGACGTGCCTCCTGCGAAGGTTATACCTGTCGGCGCTCTTTTGGTGGGCCAATAGTAGAGCGTCTGTTACTTCACTATAGATAGCGGAGAGTTCCTCCAAGCGGTGGGCGTAATTTGCTGCGGGGTCTGCTGTGGAGGAAGGGACGGGTGGAAGGCAATTGTCAGGGTGTAGTGAACCGTGAACTACTTGTTCCATGCCGTGTTTGAGAAAAAATGGTGTATAGCCTGTAGCGAGGTTCACCGTGTTGTTCATGGCTGCTTGTATTCTGTCTAATTTTTTGCACCATGTGCGTTGATCTTTGCCAACCAAAATTGCCAGGGCCGTGTTTATGGTTTGGTTGTATCGTTCAACGGTGTTGTTCTGTGGGGTGTAAAGGGTGTTGTAGAATACATCCTTTATACCATATTTAGACAAAAACTCTTTAAATTCCAGAGCTATAAATTGTTTACCATTGTCGCATATTATAGTACGAGGGGTACCGTAGGGTATGAAAATATGTTTTTCCAATAGATTGGTTATTGCTGCTGCAGTTGCCCTTTTCAGAGGAAACAACCAGCAGTATTTGGAAAAGATGTCCACTACGCTGAGTATATGCATGTAACCGGCGTAGCTTCTAGGGAAGGGTCCAATGAGGTCCATAGAAAAGGATTGAAGTGGTCTATCGGCACGCTTGGGGTTGCCCATTAGACCAGACGGTGGTGCCGTACTGTGCTTGTATGCCTTACAGATGTCGCACTTGGAGATGTATAAACGTACTTGTTTGAATAGACCCGGCCAATAATATCTTAAAGATATTTTTTTGAATGTTTTGAAAGTTCCAGGGTGTATGGAGTCTACGGCACTGTGGTTATCAATAATAACTTGTTCTCTATTTTCGAGAGGGACTACCTTTTTCCAGGCATAGTCCTCTAAGATTGACAGTGGAGGCTTGCAGTTGCGATATAGTTGTCCGTTCTTAATCATAAAATTCGGGAACTTTTGTGGGTTGTCACTGCATCCTCTAAAGATTTTTTGATACCATACGTCTTTTGTGGGGAGACTAGAATTGGGTAATTCGGCATTTAATGTTGCTATCTCGATCCTAGAAAGGGCATCCGGGACGATATTATCCGCGCCTTTACGGTGGATGACATCGAAAGTATATTGAGATAGGCGGGACGACCAGCGAGCCAATCTCCCAGAGGGGTTGTCTAGCGAGATCAGCCATTTTAGGCTGCTATGGTCTGTGACGACGGTAAACTTACTGCCCTCAATGTATCCGCGGAAATGTTGAATGGATTCCATGACTGCTAACAATTCTCTCTCGGTAATCCCGTAGTTTTTTTCGTGTTTATTTAGGGTACGAGAGAAGTATGCCACGGGGTGTTCGCCGTCCGTAAAATTTTGAGTGAGGACTCCTCCGATTCCGACGTTTGATGCGTCCGAATGGATCGTAAAGGGAAGATTGAAGTCGGGGCAATTCAGTACTGGGGCTGATTGAAGAGCCTCTTTCAGGGAGTTGAATGCTGACTCAGTCTCTGCAGACCAGGAAAAGTTACTGGTACCTTTACGGATTCCCGTGATTTTGTTGAGCGGCGCCGCGAGAGTTGAGAAGTTTTTTATGAATCTTCTGTAGTAACCGGTGAGTCCGAGGAAGGCTTTTACCTCTTTTGCATTTGTAGGTCGGGGAAAATTTGTCATAGCCGCTACTTTTGTGGGGTCTGTTCTTAGGCCTTCTTCGTCTACTATGAAACCCAAGTATCGTAGGCGGTGCCTGCAGAATTCCGATTTCTTCAGGTTGATAGTCAAACCGGCCTGTTTGAGTTGTTGAAAAACCTTTTCTAGAATAAGTATATGTTTTTCAAAGGTATCGCTAATGATGATCAGGTCATCCAGGTAGCAAAATAAATTGTTATCAAACTCTGGGCCAAACAATTTATCCATGAGTCTTTGTAGTTCTGCTGGGCTGTTTTTTAAACCGAAGGGTAGTCTTTTGAAATGGAACATACCCCTGCCAGGCACCACGAAGGCAGTCTTTTCGCAGGAGCTGGGATCCAAAGGTATCTGCCAGAATGCTTTGCTTAAGTCTATGGATGAGATGTATTTAGCGTTTCGAAGTCTGTCCAGGATGGAGTTGACCAAGGGGAGCGGGTAGGCGTCTGATATTGTACATGCGTTGAGGCGTCTGCTGTCGAGGCAGAAACGGGCTGAGCCGTCTTTCTTTGAAACTAATAAGGTGGGGTTGGTCCATGCGCTGCGGCTGGGTACCACCACTCCCAGTCTTAACATATCGTCCAATTCTTTTTCCAGCGTTTTCAATTTTTGTGGAGCTAGGTTGTAATACCTTTGTTTGATTGGGGGGCCTGTTGTTTTTATATGGTGTTGTACTAGGTTGGTTAAGCCTAAACCGCACCTTTCGAAGGAGATGGATTCATACTTGTTGATCATTTGATTTAATTGTATTGTTTGTAAGGGGTTCAAGTTTTCGTAGGGTATTACCGTACGGATTTCGTTTACTTGGGGAGTGACGGAGGGGTTGTTAAACAGTTGCGGGGCAATTTTGAAAGCCATCCAAAAATCCACTCCCAAGATGAATTTCTGTGTGATTGTAGGTACAACTAGAAACTTGATCCAAACTGTTTTTTGGTCACAATTGATCGGTAGGGTTAGAGAACCGATGACGAGTTGTGAAGTGTTGTCTGCCGTGGTAACATGTGAAGAATGTTTTCCCATTTTAAAACCACAGTTTGTGAATAAGGTGTGGGCGTTGTCGCCCAGGCAGCTGACAGAGGCGCCGCTGTCTAGGAGACCTGAAAAAACCACGTTGTTTATGGAAAAATGCGCGAAGGGTCTACCGTCTATTGCCTGTTTGCAGCAAACTGTAGAGAGGGGTAAGGCCTGTTTAAAAAATTTGACGTGTTCCAACCACTCCGACCATTCCTTTGGCCTATGGGAGGGATGGCCCGGGGGGTTGGGGTCTAGTTTTTTGTCTTCCTGGCTGTCCAATTGGGAGGGGGTCTGGAGAAATCCATAGGGGGTTTGATGAATCTGAGATCCGGGATGGACGTTTCGGTATTGTCTTGGCGTGGTCTTTTGCCAAACTTCCTCCCTTCATCTCTTCTTGGAGAACGATCGACGGATCGCCTTTTGTTAGAATGGGTGTCTTTGGAGGATAAAAGTTTTGCTTGTTTAAAGCAGGCGGCTTGGGAGTGACCAATCTTGTGGCAAAAAGAGCAGGATTTCTTCTCGTTGTGCTCCGGTTTTATGCCGGACGAAGTGCTTGGGCGAAAGTTTTCTTTGGGGAATCTTTCGTCTCTCTTCCGATCCTGGTATGCCTCTAGTAGCTGGCAGACATCTTTCAGTTGCTCCAGCGTGGCAATTTTCTGAGAAGTAATGATGTTTTCGTATCTGGGGAGAAGACCGTCGATTAAAACCGGGAGAAGTTCTGCTTCAGGGACAGGTTGGGTGAGCTTTATATTGATGGCCTCTGCCCTCTGTGTGAATCTAGCAACAGGCTCTCCGGAGTGCTGCTTGATAGCGAGTAGGGATAGCCTGACTCTGTGTTGGGCCTTTTTTTCTCCGAAACTGGATAAAAGTGCCACCTTGAGTTCCCTCCATGAGTTTGTTTTTCTCTTATGTATCCTGTGCCAGGTAAGCATTTCAGGAGCGATGAGGTCTATGAAGTTCCTGTGTAGAATACTTTCGGGGATTCCTCTGACTTGGGCTGTTTCTTCTATTCTGTTGATGAAATCCTCCACATCCGTGAGTCCGTTGTATTTCGTCTTCCAGGTTGTCAAATCATATATTTTCGTCTGTTCCTGGGCTTGTACCACCAAGGGTTTTGCTTCGGAGACTGTGAGGGAGGTAGAGATGATTTCTGAGGTGTCTTCCTGTTGAAACTGCAACTTCCTGATGTACTTTTTGTTGTAGAAAGAAGCATATTGAATAAGGCATTTTTTGGATTTATTCCTGGGAGAAATCTTTCTACTTCTCAGGGCCTGTAGTAGTTCTTCCTTTTTTGACGTAGAAATGTGGGGGATTATACCCAGCGTGACTTGAGGGACTTCCATAGTGTATAGGGTCGTGTCAGGGTGACCTTACGTTGGGAGAAAATCGAGAACTCGACTCTTTATCCGTAATTGGAAAGAAATTTTTGCCAGGGATTGACCACTGGGGACGTATATATATTTTTTTTTACAAAATGCTTCTGCGAAAAAACGCGTATTTGTAAGTGTTTGGGTTATTTGAAAATTTGGGCAGAGGTTTGCCTCTGGCCACGTGCTTTTTAGGAAAAATCCAAGCGTTTTGGAAAAAAAAATTTCGAAAATTAAAAAATCGAAAAAAGGAAAAAATCGGAAAAATTTTCAGAGTCCGAAACTGGAGAAAATTTGGGCAGCGATTTTCCTCTGTCCATGCGTTTTTAAGAAAAACTCCAAGCGTTTTGGAAAAAAAAAATTTCGAAAATTTAAAAAATCGAAAAAAGGAAAAAATCGGAAAAATTTTCAGAGTCCGAAACTGGAGAAAATTTGGGCAGCGATTTTCCTCTGTCCATGCGTTTTTAAGAAAAACTCCAAGCGTTTTGGAAAAAAAAAAAAATTTCGAAAATTTAAAAAATCGAAAAAAGGAAAAAATCGGAAAAATTTTCAGAGTCCGAAACTGGAGAAAATTTGGGCAGCGATTTTCCTCTGTCCATGCGTTTTTAAGAAAAACTCCAAGCGTTTTGGAAAAAAAAAAAAAAAAAAAATTTCGAAAATTTAAAAAAATCGAAAAAAGGAAAAAATCGGAAAAATTTTCAGAGTCCGAAACTGGAGAAAATTTGGGCAGCGATTTTCCTCTGTCCATGCGTTTTTAAGAAAAACTCCAAGCGTTTTGGAAAAAAAAAATTTCGAAAATTTAAAAAAATCGAAAAAAGGAAAAAATCGAAAAAATTTTCAGAGTCTGAAACTGGAGAAAATTTGAGCAGCGATTTTCCTCTGGCCAAGCGTTTTTAAGAAAAACTCCAAGCGTTTTGGAAAAAAAATATTTCGAAAATTAAAAAAATCGAAAAAAGGAAAAATCGAGAAAATTTTCACAAGTTTTCGTGGAAGTAATTTGTTTGAGAATTCAACAATATCTTGGGGGCATGGTTTCATTACGCGGCTTCCTATAGCCTGATTTTATACAGCACCAATTTTTGGTATTTACACGCGAATTCCCTTCGTCTTTTCGACAAGATATTACCTTCTTTGTCAATTGACAAGGTATTATAGTGTCAGATGTCAAGGAATCCACGTCAACGCGAATTTAGTATTTTTTGCATTATTCGAATGTGATTCGGCATGACCCGGTTTCAGCAGACGACAGAGTCAAAAATACTTAATTGTCAAATGACAGAAAGAATTTAAATCCACTTGTTCCCTAGGTGTCAGCAAGTGTCCGTTTAAGAGACGTACCAGCGTGCTGCAATATAGTATATTATTAAAAATATTTAGCACTTTCGAGACCAAGCGGATGATTTGTTTATCATGTACATGATTTTAATTGTTGAATAAATTCTTCTTTAATTTGTGTTTATTTCCACTATTCACTTGTATTGAAAATAGCAATTTTAATCGGCCGACACTTTGTAATCACTGTATTATTCGCAGCGACAACTTCCTAGGTTGGGCACCTTGCGTTGGAATACCGGTAATATTTTGTCGAGTGACGAGTCACAAATGATAAAATCGCGCCCGTAATAATTTAAATTGTGATTCGAAATTACGTTCGCGCCGAGATTCCTGTTGGAAGTGCTAGACAATTGGGAATAAACAATACATCATAATAACATTTCAGAGTTTACAATTGTTGCTTGGGAACGAGGCCGTGGTGGAACAGAAAAAAATTTAAATGGCCCCACGTTTAGCGCCAGTGTTAGCGTCAGCGTGCGTGCTGATGCTATCGGCAGGGTTGGAGAAAGCTCCCACATATTTAATACAAATTAGTTGCTGTATCTGCCCCAAATAAAAACTAGCTCAGGTTCGGTGCAAAGCAGGGTTTCTTTTAACCTCAAGGCTAGTGCTCGTGGTTCGGAACTTCACGCTTCTCCATCCCCCCAGGGCCTCTCTCGACAAGCAAAACACGGTAGGTTATCACATAAATAGTTTATTCAATTCTAGGAGACACAATAATACATAAGAGGAACGATCCTAGCTGAAAGTTAGTTTGAACGTCAGTCTCTGCTCTCTACACGCGTGGTTAGGGCTAAAACATTTAATTGCACACAAAGGGTAACATGGTAATTGACTCACGTTTGGTTTATGGGCCAACAGCGGCTTTACGCGCTTGTTCTCCCGGTCTCAGCAGCGTCCATGCGGACACCGGAAGTGCACAACCGGCGAAACTGAACTTGTGTCGCACATGTTCGCGCGGGACGTGGGCCCGGGAAGCTCGCTTGCTGAAGACTGGCCGCTTGCCGGGCTCTAGCGGCCGCTCGGTTTGTTGCTCGCGGGAGGGGGTAATGCGCGCGCCTCTATATTGGCGGTTTATTCTCCAGTCCGTGGAGAGGTCTATTCTCGAATCCCGCCACGTGACAATTTGTAACGTAACAACATGTTTTATTTCTATGTATATATCATATTGTACCGCACTTACTTTTTGTTAATTAATTATTACACAATGTTTGGAATATGTTTGTCCTTTCCCAAAATTCCTACCTACCTCCCTCTACCCACCTATGCAAATCAGTGCAGTGGCAACCTTCGACAAGCTGGCAATGTATTATTATGATTAAGTTCTATTATGTTCGTATTTTCGAATGCAAGTGCAAATTACCTGTTTACGTAAATACTTAAATTATGCTTTTGGTGATCATGAAATCTGTGCACAGTTTTGAACATTATTGTGAAATGTGAATCTTATATGGACATCATCAAATCAATCAGCCTGATTCATCAATTCCTTCCCTAATTTACTACCTTCTAAGAAAGTTCTTAACACAAAACATTCTCAAGAAATGTATCCTAATTCTATCTAAATGCCTAAGAGTGACTTCATTCATGTTTTTCACCTTAAACTTTGTCTTTACTTGAATTTTCTTTGAAAGCTCATCTCTTCATTAATTTCTTTCGTTTAGTCTCGGATAATCATATTAAAGAACTTGCCGAAGCAACTAAACTTTCCAACTTGAGATGTACATAAGTAAACGTAAAGAAACTTTTGTTTTAATTCAACTTTTTAATTTTTTCCTTGGAATATTCTTTGTACATGGTTGCTGAAAGAAAAGGCGAAGTATAATATGAAAGTTTCTGTTTACACGAACAAGCAAGATATTAACTTTCGAGGAAAACGTGAATTTTAATAGAGAAATTTAGCTTTTGCGTAGTTTTTAAATCCTATTTTAAAAACATATTTATTCAGGGAGCGAAATAATGAATCGTGCAATTTTACAATAAGTAATAATTTTGAAACATTGCTCGTAATCTATATACTTATCTTTTTAATATTATAAACGCGAAAGATTGTATGGGTGTACGTGTGTGTCTGTCGTGGAAACGATGTTGATGTATTTGCGGGAAATTTTATTTCAGGCGTCGTAGTTAATATCTATCTATATAAATAAAAACGATTCTTCGAAATGTTAGTAGGCGCATAACTTCCGATCGACTGCACCAAATTGAATAATTATTTTTTTACTACTGGTGAGCTCTGGTATTATGAAATTTAGGTGGCACGCGAGTTGTTTTAAAACTGAATGTACCGGGAATGAATTATGGAATGCGGGAGCGGCGAGGGGGGAGAGAGGAGTGGGTAGGGGGATGGGGAGAGGGGGGATAATTGGAAAGTGGAAGCGCTACAGTAATTTACCCCTAATGCCATGCGAGCGAAGCCGCGGGTAAAAGCTAGTAAGATCATAAAAAAGAATAATATTATCAGAAATAATAATTTCGGTTGTGGTTCTGTCTGTGTATCTCTGGTTCAATGAACTTGAATTTGCTGTTAATTTAAAGGTAATTTTCCAAAATTGGAACTTGATAATAGACAATTTAAAAAGAATAATAATGATGAATTGGCACATTGGAATATTAAACATGTAAAGTGTATATATAACACTTAATAGATTCGGCATTTTTACTAGAGAAACGGGAATTTGGCCGATTTCGCTTTATTAAAACGCCGCAATTTTTAGGCAAATATCGTGACTTTTCATATTTCATCTCGATTATCTGGAATTTTAAAATACTCATTTTAATCTACGTACATAAAAATCAAAATATGCTTGCTTGGGGGTATGAGTTAAGAATATATGAAGAAATGTTTGAAACTTTCAAAATACCTTCTTTCCGTCCTCTCGAAGGTTTCTGGATTATTTAAATTTTTCTGTAATAAATACAATGGGTAAAATAATATTCACTATTATTTGTTGGTTGTTTTTTAGCATTTGTCAAGACCAGTAAAGACGTGGGTGAGGGGAGATCTGTGTGAAAAATGCATTTACCCATTTATATGCCAAATTCCTCTTCTTTTTAAACACTGAAAAAATTCGTAAGCCGTTATAATTACAAACACAATCTATCTTTATATATAAAAATCAAAATATACTTGCTTGGGGTACATTTGTATGAGTATATGAGATGTCTATGCGTTGCTATATTAAGCACAGGAAATGTTTGAAACTTTCAGACCTTTTTTCCACCCTTGCGAAGGTTTCTGGATTTTTACAACTACATAACAGATCTGAAAAGTTTTTTTAATCATTACAAAAACTCTAACAAAACTGTCAAAAATCTCAATATTTGAGAATGACATTTTGCAAACCATCGATTGTTAAATCAAAATCCAATTTTCGAAACTCTTTAAATTAATTAATTTATTTAAAGTACTCACCTATGGTACCAACCAAAATCGGAAAATTTCAATATAATAAAAAACTATATTTATTTTAAATAGGTACCAAATTTGATTGATTGTTCTTATAATATTATTAATTTTCTCCAAATCAAACTTAGAATAATCGCAACTTTGCGACTCTTTCAAGGACATAAAGAATCTATTCCTACGCTCAGGATGCAATTTTTAATGTTCTCAATAGTTATTTGTATAGTTAAGAATATTATGAACTAAAAATGCAATTTGCCTATCCTGAAACGGGAATCCTTCCCAGTTGGATAGACAAAGGACCATTTTGTATTGTTTCATTTTGAAATATGTATGTATATAAATAAATAAATATAAATAAATAAATAAAATAAATAAATAAATAAATATACAAAAATGAATGTTTGTAATAGAAAATTTGTAAAAAAAACTGCAATAGGGCGCACGCGAGCTGTTTGAAAATCTGAATGTACCGGGACTGAATATATTGAACGCGTGAGAGGGAAGGGGATCGCGGGAGGGAGGTTCGCGGAAGAGGGGAGAAGGAAGGCGGGGAAGGTGGAGGGGGAACGCGTGAATGTGAATTTGGGAGGGGAAGGGGAAAAGGACGAATGGGCGAAAAAGACACGCAGGGAGAAACAATTTCTTTATTAGTGGCATTGAAACGCATGCCGGGAACTCGCTAGTATATTCGCTAGTATATTTGTTATGATTTAGATAGGCTAGAAGAGTCATAAAATGGAACGCAGCTAAAAAAACTTATTTTTACTGCAAAATATCAACAAATAACATTACTTTTGTTCCGAAAACCACAGATTTGCAGGAAAATAATTGCTCTTCCCGAAAAATCTACAAAAATGACTCGAATTTCGCCGAAAAGGAGGGTGAATGGGTGCTTTCGATTCCTAAGAAAAACTAATGGTGGTTTTTAATATCATTTTTACTTGGGTTTTTTTAAGGTTCCAGCATCAGGAAAGCGCGAAAAGAGTATTATTTTTGCATTTCGTTGGAGAGCGAAAGAAAGTCTCAGAAAATCTCATCGCTCTGCCAAGATATCGCCAATCAGAATAAAAACGTTTTGAACTTCATTCAGTAACCACATTAAGGTATATTTTTTGCAACAGCTTAACACGTGTTGAATCGGCCGTTTACGATACATTTTAACAGTCTTAGGGCATAAACAAATCGTATAAAATATGTAACAGAAATTTGACAGTCAATAACGCACGATGGACGCCTTTCGATATCGACAGATCTTGCCTCTTCTCTTAATTGTCTCCTAACGCTATCTTAACGCAAAAGTCAACACAAAAGATACAAAATCACCTATCTGAAGAGACAGCTTCTGAGATAACTTTCTTTACTCTTTCTCTTCCGCGATTTGAATTCAACATTCAATATTTGGGAATGCAAAAGATACAATGCTTTGGGTAACGGGAATCACTACCGATGTAAAAAAATATAATCTAGTACGAAAAGGGATATTCGTACTTCATGAATATTTGGAGTTGGTCCTATTTTAATGACCATCATCCCTTTCTACTAATGCTTCAAAGTTTTATCTCCTTTTATGTATGTTCATCAACTTTACCTCTTAACTGAAAAACGAATATTAAATTCCTTCGATATTAATTCTCGACCGTTCACAAAAAGAGCTAAGCATAAAATATTACGTTTGTTTGGGAATATATTGATATGAAGACTTTTTGGTTCAGGGTATGATTACTACAAGAAATTTTAGTTTTTTGAATTTGTTCAGTAAAGGGATGCTTGAATAGCTCTATCCTTTTTACTCCCGTTTCCTCCCTATCCCCCCTGTGGGTGGGAGGGGAAGGGTAGTATTGTATGTGTAGACGCATGCGCATTACTCGCTTCAGGGTGACAAAGCAGAAATTCTAATTGAATTTAATTGTCCCGTAGGCAACATTAGTAAATTTTAATCAATCAAGTGGAAAATAAGCTGAAACGCCAGTAAATTCGCATTATGAAAATTAACGTTTTTTTTAACAATTTATGGCGATCGGAATAATTACTTCTCCGATTTTTTTGTGGATTTTTTCCGGAATAGAAGTCACATCGGATTATGTAGGACCCTTTTCAAATAAGTTTTTTTGCTTACCTACCCTAATTTTGTACACCGTACTATACCTTGCTGATTTACAAACTTATCAGATTAATAATTAGCTATTGAGACAGCCCCTACTGTAAATATTGCGGAAAAAATACAAATACAATCTGTGACCATTTGCATAGATTTTTAAATCACTTAGATCAACGAAGTATCCACAAAAACACAGGGAGTATTATTTTTTTTAATAAATAAGTTTTATTTCTTCATTTCGTAACGTGTAGTGCACGTAAAGTTTCTAAACTAATTTGTGTTATAAAATATCCACATCTAATAAGCTTCATATATCGCATATATCACCCAGTTTGATAAAATTAAAAGAAAAACTTTCTTGTTACTTTATTAGGTACTATTTCCTTAAGGACATTCGGTTTGTTGGCCAACGAATTAAAATTTTTTTTCACTGTTAGGGTTGTTTTAAAGTTTGAACAATTAATCTAATTGTTGAATTAATTTTCACGTTCTGTTTGAGTACTGCGATTATTTTATTTTTATGAAGCAACTGGCCTATAATGAAATAATAACAGAACTTTAAAAGAACTTAAACAAAATGTGAAATTTAATATTAAAAATTTAATGAATTTTTCAATATTTTTAAAAATTACCGTCCTTAAACCTAGATAGAATGATCAATTGAAAAAAAATATTGCAAAGAAAATAATCATTTATTTACGCAAACAATCTCACATATTTCAAAAAACAAATTATCAAACTCCTTCCATGACACTTCGTGGAGAACAGTTACTTAGCTGCTTTATTGTCATACCCTTTCTTTCTTTTTTCTCTTTCTTTGCAAGTAATGTATTATATTTGACACTACTATGTTTTATATTTCATTTTGATTATCATTATTTATGTTATCACTACAAGCATTTCCGTCTAGTAACAACTAAACATTGATTACTCATGCTGTGAACTTTTCTAATTGGAGTGTTAATATCTACATACATCCCAACGGCAATTCTATTATTGTAATAATTGTTAAACACTCTGTAAATGTTTAAAAAAAATAAATTAATAAATAAATATCTCGAGTAATAATTACAATCTTATGATTTTCAACTTTAGCCTACTCTTCGGATATTGTTCCTGCGGCATTAAGATATCAAACAAAATAAGCCTTAAAGTATTTATTTCGCAGCCCTAATTCTGTAGTACCTCATGTCTGTGTTTTTAGGGGAGGAAACCTCCTGGAGGGCGAGAGGGCGGGCAGCGGGGATGGGGTGGGAATACAGCCTCCGAACGCTAGGCAACGATTACTGATTAGTGCGCCTTCCGACCGCGAGGAGGCAGGACCTGGGGTCAGTTCAGCCGAGATCCGACTGTAACACCACTCGCGTTTTACTATTCACTTGTGCAACGTAAACTCACACACAAAACAAATATTCTAAAACACTCCAAAAACCATAGACAAAATTTTGCTGCGTTTTTACAAGGATTTTTGTGACTTTTTCGTGATTTTCTGTGACGTTTTCGACCACGCGTGAGTGCAGCGGAAAATGCATTTCCTAGTACGATAGTAGACTGGTACCTTCGCCTGCCGGTGTTCTATGAATGAAACAATACGTGCACAACTATCTACTACTTTTACTCCCGATGTGTTTTTAATTAAATCAATGTTAGGCGAGCTTTGGTTGGTTTAACTGTCAAGTGTAAACTTTTGTTGATAGCAACCCGACGTTTGTTGATTACTTTGTAATTTAAGTGTTTGATTTATTTACATTGTTATCGGATGCTGTGAATCAGTGTGTGAACAATCGACTTGGATCGACGTGTTTACTGCTTTGAAAAGGGTAAGAATGAATCTTTCTATAATCATCTACTTAGTGCAAATCAAATGTTATTACACCATCGAAAATATTTTTTAATGAATTTAAAATGTAATTATTAATGTTTGTAAATAAATAAACACTTTTATTTTATAATTTTTGTATGTGCACAAATTCTACGAATCCGCCATCAAAAATGTTTTTTAATGAATTTAAAATGTAATTATTAATGTTTATAAATAAATAAACACTTTTGTGTTTTTTTGACTACCATAATACGGGCATTTGCCTAGCTTGGTAGTCGAAATACCATATAAAACAATCCTGTAATAAACAAAATGAATAAAGAAATTAAAAAAAAATAATAATAATAATAATTTTTGTATGAGCACAAATTCTACAAATGGGTTGTTTCAAAAACATTGAACGATTCATCAAATATTTGAAGTTAATTATCTCGCTCTGTGAAAGTTCTACTCAAGTTATGAGACTATTTAGGTTTTACGAAGCAACTGGCCTGTAATGATATAATAACAGAATTTGAATAGAATTTACACAGAACGCGAAAAGTAACCTCAAATATTTGATGAATTAGATACGTTTTTAAATTTTCACGGCCAAAAGTATTTTCGTTATTTGTTTTTGGGGTGTTATGCCGTGTTGCGCTACATCCTTCTTTAGCCAACTTTTCGGACAGCCTTACAGTATCCACAATTACACATCTGCCCTGATGATGGATACAGTAACGCTGTCAGAAACGTTGGCTAAAGAAGGAGATAGCGCAACACGGCATAACACCTCAAAAACAAATAACTAAAATTTGATGAATTGTTTAATTTTTTTTAAACAATTCATCCTTATTGTTGCAATTTTAAATTTTATTTTAGATTCCAACATATTTGTTAACCGGTGTAGTGACCCCACAAAAGAGATTTTTTCTTGCATAGTACCTAAGTTATGAAAAATTACACAAAAAGTATTTATGCAATTAGCACTTATAAATTAATTAATTTTTTGACGAATTTTTCGACTGCATGATAAAATCGAGCATGTTTCTAATTTGATGAACCTTAAAATAATATTAGAAATTATTATTTTTTTTAAGCAAAAAGTTCACTAGCCAAATTTAATCAGCCTAACGTATATTCAAAACAATTCTCGACAAAGTAAACAGTAAATCATACTTTATTTACTGGCAGGAATTTCTAATGATTGACGTGATCGGGTTATTTTTACAACTGATTCTTGGGGAATGATTTGTCTTGTATAAAATTTTGCATTGTTTCTACCAACAACAAGGATGTCTTCAAACCATGGATTTACTTCCTTTCATGTTAAACACAATCCATGAAAGCATAATTTTAAAACAGAAATAAAAAAAAAAAAATTCCATAAAAAAAATTAATTGTAATACCATACACGGTTCAGTGTAGATTTTAAAATTATGACAGTATTTTTGCACACCTATCCTACTTTGCAGATTTGCAAACTTTCTTGATAAATTGGCGATTGAGTGCATCGCTTCAGTAGGCAGGTACTTTTGTTCTTCTTTTACCCCCTGCACATAGTTTTAAAATCTGTACCTTACTTTGATCCCCATACATATTCTCAACAAAAAAAGCGTTGAGTGAATTGGGATAGTTCAAAAATATATGCAAGAATTCAGGAAAATGGTCAGAATATTATTATTATTTTATTTTAAGAAGAAGTTTTAAAAACATTTACAATTAAAAACTAGTATTAGAAATACGCAAACTAAAAGTTAAAAAAAAAGATCATTTTCAATTACTTTATCTATCATGAGTATTACATATTATATTATATTATTTACATAGGCATTTCCTTCTTCATTTTTGATTGTTTTGTATTACTAAAATAATAACTTTGTAGTTTAAATTAATTTACCTGGTTTAAAATTCTTTTCAGCCTTGCAAGTTTTTAAATAGTTTTAATTTTTTTAATTTTTGTAAATTATAGTCTGTTCGTCTTTTTTAACATCACAAAAACCGAGCTGATCAACAACCACTCTTGTAAGTTGTCAACTTAATTAATGCAGGTGTTTTTGCACCTAGTCAGAAGGACATATCTATATGTTATACGTTTTTAAAAATGATTTTCATTTGGAATCGATCACGCTGATTTATATTACAAAATTATAAAATCGAGATCCAGAGGCATAATAATATTAGAATTCGAATTAGTGAATCATTAGCTAAAGCATTAGTAAAGTAAATAAATTACCCAAAATGAACCCGAGAATAAACCAAAAGTAAACATCACTCAAATAATTCTTAAGTGAATAAGAAAAAAACATGCCTGAATTTAAACCCTGCCGAAAATACCCCTTTTCCACGATGTGAATTATAGTAGGGATGGTACACAGTATACACACCCTCTCTTCTACCCCTTTAGTCGTATAATTAAAAGATCACCCCGAAGCAATCAAGGGAACGTTTTAAGAATACTGATTTAGACTTTCTTTGGGATGCTGTGGGTTACCTAAAGGATCTGGGTAGCTCCTGTTTTAAAAGTGCCTTGTGATCATCTCGGTTAAGATGAAAATGAATAATAACACTAAGGGTGATTGAAAAGAGGTAAAAAGGATTTATCGCTGTTATTACGGTGAGGCGCGATCTCCCAAGGAAATGAGATTTGAAAAAAGGTTTTATTTCCTCGGAAAAGTATTTTAACTGCTTGGAAATTTATTTTACATCAGTAGATTTCAACAGACGATAAATTGTTTTTTGGTTAAATATGGACTGAAGTATATAAGACCATAAACATTTTTATAAAATATGCACTAGTTGTCTTATTTTTTGGTGTTGTAGGTGTTTGTTAGTTCATTTCGAAAAACGATGATGAGATCTTGAGAATTAAATATAAAGGTATATATTTCGAATAATTTATCATAATTTTTCAGCCCGATTATTTTTCAAGTAATGTGAAGTGTGCTACGTGTTATTATACAGGAAATTGAAAAAGTAATAAAATTGTAACGAATTGGTATATTTAATCAGTAGCAGGGATTTTACATTGTATAGTAATTATTTATTCACCACGAATATGCGGTATTTACACTAATTCTAGTTCATCCAATGTGTGTCCCATGTTAGATGCAAACGTGAAATTAAGAGACGTTTAAATAATTGACAGTTATTTAATTAATTATCTCGAAAATGTATAGAAAAAACCCCCAAAGTTAATGTCAGCTAGTCTTCCCAATTATGAACTTTCTCCAGTGATAAATAGAATAGTGGGTTAGCAGTTAGCAGTTACCAGCTCGTTAGGAGTTCTCATCGCCTTAATGTCGCGATTAACTCACAGATTCGTTAATCGTTTCACTAACATGGATGAGAAATACGAGTGAATTAGCTGATTTTCAATTAATTCAAATATTATTCTACCGTTTTCATAAACGTAATTGGGGTTGGTTCTATCTTAGCTTGGAGTTTTTTGATTGATGATCAGATCGAAGTTATTGCAATTTTTGATTTTTGACATTTGAACGGTCGGGCTGTTGAGAATTTGATCAAGTTCTGATTAAGAAGAAAAAAATCACCGTCATGCTAAAAATATCGCTTCGGATCACCCGGTAGTACCCGATATATAAATACGAATATTAGAGGGAGATAAAAAACAGATAAAAAAAAACAGATAATATTTAAGCAAAAATTATGAAAATGTTCAATAAAACACGACTCGTTTAAAATAGAGCAAAAATCTCGTGAGGAATATCTAAAATAGCATTTAAAGAAAAACTGCGAATTTTTTTTTATACGCATAACTTGTAAAATAACTGAAGAAAGGTGTTTATAATAGTTTTCGGAGCATACTTTGCGATTTTTGTCTATTCAGGGAATTTCATATAATTGCCATGTCGGCGTGGGAAATGAATAGATATTATATTCAAGAATAACAATTATTTTTTGTAAGAGCTTTAAAACTTAGGGTTTAAGGAAAATATGTAATAAATTGGTAGAAATGCGGAAAACCGGGCCTTAAAGAGTCGTAATAACAGCAGAGTATGTATGGCAAGCGGGAAGTTTGAATGTACGTAATCAATGTGTGTAGCGTTCCTTCTTCTCTGCCTACTCGCTGTGTGGAAATGGCCTGAGTTGTATGCATGACTGGCGAATGTTTTAGTTTTTGAGGAATATTTCTAATTTATTTGTAATGATGAATGTTAAGAGAGAAAAAAAGGAATTTAATATTAAAAATAGGCCTAAAACTCACACTTACAACTCAGGTTTTCGTTTAAGCATTCCTGGTATTTAGTAATACCAAAATACTAAGGAAGTTTGAAGGTAAGGTGTTCACTAAAACGTAATAAAAGAATGTAGATAAAAACACCAAAAAAAAAACAATTCAAATTTACGTTTATTTAAAAATGTTTCTTTTCAACTTAAACTAAGCTTGCCTACAATACCCATCGGGCAAATCCAATTACAGAATTGCTTTTACCTAAAAAAGTAGTGAATGTTTTTTTTTCTAAATTAATTAAGATCAAATGTTTTCACGAGGACAACAATAAAAAAAAAATGAAGGATTCCTCAATATTTTCTAAATTCTAGATTTTCAGAAAAATTACGTTTTCGCGTATGTCATTTCACAGGACACACCTTTCTTTGAAACCGCAATGCTTTACTTACCGCTTATTACTTATCGCTCCACTCGCCGCTCCACTCGCCGCTCCGCTTGCCGCTCGGCGCGCTTCTCCGCCAATCATTCAATTAGCTATTAGAGCACAATCTTAAAAACCAAAGCCAAATTTTATCACATTCCTTTCCTTGTCGATCATATCCTATACTAACAATTCCCTTCCCTTTTTCGTTTTTTTTTTTTTATATGAATATCGCACTAGAGTCCCAACTGCTCCCGTCTGGAGCCAGTAAGACTATGGCATCCACAATTAGGGTATGTTGTGAGGCTGAAGGTAGTGAGGAGGGGAAGGAGATGGGGAAGAGGAAGGTGAGAAGTACCTGATTATTCAGATCTGGTCACCAAACACGGTGTTCGCGCAATTTTATATGGGATTGGTTGGGTATTGCATTCGCGGACTTGATGGGTAGATATGTCAAAATCCTGAATTTATCCCACCTACCTAATCTTTCCCTCCTAAATGTCACCATAAAAATTGTTGCAAAAAGTACCAAACTTTGGAGAGGTGACAGTGTGATTTGCTGCTCAGTACAAAATAACATCTCAGACAGGGCGCATGTATTGTAACCTCTTGTTATAAGATTATTGCAAATTTTTAAACAGTGAGAAGTGTACACCAAAACTGGAGATCAGCGAGGCCCCATCTGCAACGGTGAGTCCTATTTTCCTTATTCCAATCTGGGCTTATCTAATTTTCCAAAAGCCCAGATCTGAACTATCGACTGACTATCCATCGGGTTTTGCGAGTGTATGCTATCTAATCGTCCCGTATAACTTAGCGATTTCACGTAGTATCGGGACTGGTCCTTCGAGGGCTGCATAGGCTTTGCTTTGCAGCATTTACCGCCAATTAACAGTGGAGTCGCAGTTTCGCGACACCATTTTTGGTTCTTTCGAGTCGGATTACCAACGGGGTATTTAAAATTAATATATTTAACCTGCAAATAATTATTATTTGCTTTTCATACTTTGTTAAGTCATTTGTACTGACATACTTTTGTAATTATTGTTGCATTAAAATTCCTACATAGAATTAATCATGTCGACGAGTGATGGTACTCAGGCTCAGGATCTAGTTAAAATCAAATTACTAGAATCTAAGATTAATTTGATGCATAATCGTCTCAATGATTTATATGAGAAAGCGAAAATTATTGCAGATAGGGAGACAAGGAGTTCGGAGGAGTTCGTTAGACAAACGGTTAATTTGGCTACATATTATTCACAATTTAACACGTATTGTGATGAATTTCTTTTACTTCAATTGAAAAAGGATCCAAACTATAATATAAATTTAGATTTATGGAATAAATTCGAAAATAAGTACTGCTTTGTAGTTAGTATACGCGAAAGTATTGTGGCGAAGCAAGATTTAGGTGGTACGCAGAAATTAAATAAGTCCCAATTTATTAAGCTTCCAGCGATTGATATGCCATCGTTCGATGGAAATCAAGAGAATTGGTCGGTATTTTATGAAGCATTTAAATTAAACATCCACTCTAATGAAAATTTGAATACGTCGCAAAAGATGCAATATTTGATAGGAAAACTTCAAGGAAAGGCATTATCGGTGTTTGCCGGAGTACTGCCGAATGAAAAAAATTATTTTGTAATCTGGAATGCTCTCGAAAAGAAATATCAAGACAAGCGCGTGCTAGGCACCTTTTATCTGAACAATATTTTGAATTTAAAATTATTGGCACCTTCTAACTCAAATGAGTTAAATAATTTTATTGAACGGTTTGCGTCTTCCATGTCTGCGCTCAAAGAATTAGGTATTGATGACCTAACCGACTTTATAATTTTACATATTGCACTGAAAAAATTAGATATGCAATTGGTGCAAAATTTCGAAATGTCCATACGGGAGAAAGATATACCTACATATACCGATTTAATAGAATATATTCGTTCGCATGTTAAAATTCTTGAACGAACCGGAGCAGAAAGTAAAGTTAATAATAATAAAAATAAGGTTTCGCATTCTTTCGCTGTGGTTGAACCGAAGTCGTTTGATAATAATCGTAGTAATAATAATAAATGCCGGAAATGCAATCGAAGCGATCATGTTGAATTGTTTAAATGTGAACAATTTAATGAGTTGAGGCCAAAGGCTCGCTTTCAGTTTGTAAAATTAAATAACTTATGTGTAAACTGTTTAAGCGATAAACACAAGACGGTAAAATGTTCATCTAAATCGGATTGTAGAATTTGTAAAAAACGTCACCATACTGCTTTGCATTTTGAGGGTACGGTGAACAACGAAAGTCATTCGAAAAACGAAGCTGTCACATTAATAACAAGGAATAAACATCATAATGATTTTACGGCGGGTAATTTAGCTACGAATGTACTATTGTCAACCGCGCAGTTATTCGCTTACGACATTAAAAATAATCAAGTAACCGTCAGGTGTTTAATTGATTGCGCCTCGCAACAAAATTTGATTAGTTTAAATACTTGTAATGAATTGAATCTTAAAATAATTCCTTTAAATAATTCAGTTATTAAAAGTGTTGGTTCAGTGGAGACACCAATTTTGGGGCATGTTGCATTAACAATTAAATCCCGTGTTTCAGAAGATAAATATAAAATAAGCCTATTAGTGGTCGAAAAAATCACGGACAAGCTCCCTACACAGTATGTTGACACAAAGTCATGTGAGCATTTACTTGGTTTAAATCTAGCCGATGAAAATTGGAACGTTCCATCCGATGTCGATATTTTATTAGGTGCTCAGTTATTTCCATATATTATGCTAGGAAATAAGGTTTTATCTAAACATAATACGAATGCACCACCCGCTATACAAACGGTATTCGGATATATTGTAATGGGTGAAATACCTAAGTGTACGCCGGACGTTTCGTGGACATTCGGCCCCATAACCAACGTGGATTTATGCAATGCGTTAACCAAATTTTGGACAATGGAAGACATGCCTATTAAGTCATTGATGAGTGCTGAAGACGCGGAATGTGAGAAAATGTACGTCGAGTCCGTCCAACGGGATGACTCGGGAAGGTATATTGTGTCTTTACCTTTTAAGATAGATCCTAATAATTTAGGAAATTCGCTCAGTGTCGCGCAACGCAGATATAAATATTTAGAACGGAAATTTAATACGTCACCAGAATTGCATCGGAGTTATAATGAAGTAATTTCTGAATATCTGGAAAAGGGATATATAAGGTATGAAGTTCCGTCTTCATCTAATATTGATGAGGGATATTTCATTCCTCACCATGCAGTTATTCGTAAAGATAAAGCAACAACTAAAACTCGTGTTGTATTGGACGCCAGTACAAAGACCAGTTCAGGGTTGTCACTTAATGATATTTTGTATACTGGTCCAAACTTGCAATCTAATTTATTTACACTTTTAATTAAATTTCGCTTATTCGCTATAGCATTGACCGCAGATGTTAAACAAATGTATTTACGTATAATGGTAACGGAAAGCCATCGTAAATATCAAAAAATTCTTTATAGATTTCACGAAGATGAAGAAATTGGAGTTTATCAATTTAATTCGCTAGCTTTTGGGTTAAATTGTTCACCGTTCCTTGCGATGCGAACTTTAAGAAAGCTAGCGAGCGATGAAAGAAATCGTCACCCGAAAGCCGCAGAAGTTGCAATTAATGATTTATATATGGACGATTTTGTATATTCTGTAAATACTATAAGTGAAGCCGTCACTTTGTCTACAGAATTAATGGCGATGTTCAAGTCTGGAGGATTTGAATTAGTTAAATGGTCGAGTAATTCTGCTCATTTGCTCGCTCAATTACCAGAGTCGCACCGTGCAACGATGGATTTCTCGGATAATTGTAGCATTTTAGGACTAAAATGGGATCCGATATCTGATTGTTTTCATTTTATGATATGTCCCACGGAGGAGAAAACTATATGTAAAAGATCAATTCTTTCCACAATAGCACGTTTATTTGATGTATTAGGTTTGGTTGCTCCGGTAATTTTATATGCCAAATTACTTTTACAAGAGCTGTGGTTAGAGAAAGTAGGATGGGATGAAGAACTACCCCAAAGTATTGTCAAACGATATGTCAAATTCAAGGAAGAATTACCGATGCTTTCTAATTTAAATTTACCTCGATATTTGGGAGTAAAAGAGGACTGCACGATAAATATTATCGCTTTTGCAGACGCGAGTACGAAAGCATACGGGTGCGTAGTATATCTTCATGTCACAGATAAGAGTGGCAACGCTACTATGAATTTGATATATTCGAAATCCAAGGTAGCCCCTTTAAAAATAGTTTCGCTCGCTCGATTGGAATTATGTGCTGCGCTTATTTTATCTAGACTTGTTAAATCTATTATAGATACTTATAAAAATCGCGTTTTTATAAACGATATATTTGCTTTTTCAGATTCAAAAATAGCACTTTCTTGGATTCACTCATCCCCGCACAGATGGCAAACTTTTGTAGCTAATCGAGTTAGTGAAATTCAGGAAAATTTACCTGCGAAACATTTTTATCATATAGATGGAGTTACCAATCCTAGTGATTGTTTATCACGTGGACTATTGCCCGCTCAGCTAATTGATCATCCTCTTTGGTGGCACGGTCCACCCTGGGCTGCGAACCCAGTGTCCGAGTGGCCTGTCAAAAGCTTTTCCCCCTCAGCGCAGGAGGAGAATACTTTGGAATTGAAAAAGTCGCATACGTTCACGATAACGTCAATAGAGAATAATTCTCCAATATATAATCTTGCTTTAAAAATTTCTTCATGGCCAAAACTGCTAAGAATTGTCGTATATATTTTACGATTTACGCGGAAGTTATCGTGTTCAACAGTTATAAATTCCACGGAATTAAATATTGCTGAAATAAATGTATTAAAAGCTCTACAGAAAAAGTATTTTTATGCCGATATACAATTAATACAGAGGAGAAAATTATGTTCATCTTCGATTCGAAAATTAAACCCGTTCGTCGATCATAATGGATTGTTACGCATAGGTGGTAGATTAACAAACGCGAATATACCTTATGAAAACAAACATCCAGTACTTCTGCCAAGACAGGATCATATTGTCGATATAATTATAGATTTTTACCATCGTGTGAATTGTCACACTGGTGCTCATCTCCTTATGTCTATAATTAGACAGCGTTATTGGATCTTATCGGGAAGAAACTTAATACGCAAACGAGTACATGCATGTAATTTCTGTTTTAAAACCGCACCTTCTAATATTATACCGCCAATGGCTGATTTACCTACAGCTAGAGTTCAAGAAGCAAAAGCATTTACACATACTGGTGTAGATTTTGCCGGACCGATAAAGATAACCCTTTCTAGGCGTCGTGGAGTAAAAAGTCAAAAGGCATATATATGTCTATTTATTTGTTTAACGACGAAGGCTATACATATAGAATTGGTATCAGATCTAAGTACGGACAATTTTTTAAATGCATTTAAACGTTTTCTATCCAGACGCGGACCCGTTTCGTGTATGTACAGTGACAATGCGACAAACTTCATAGGCGCGAAGAATTGTCTTGATGACTTATATAAATTTTTGGAGGCAAATTCAACTAATGAAGTCCTTCGCAATGAATTTAACATTCGGAGAATTGAGTGGAAGACGATTCCACCTCGCGCTCCTCACTTTGGAGGATTATGGGAATCAAATATTAAATCCATTAAATCGCATCTGTATAGGGTTGTGGGTACTCAACTTTTATGTTATGAAGAGCTTCTCACAGTTCTGACGCAAATAGAGGCTTTACTTAATTCACGGCCGTTATGTTTATTAAGCAGTTGTCATTATCCAGAAGCTCTTACTCCGGCTCATTTTCTAATGTCTTCTCCGATTCAGCATTTGCCCGCTTATGATATGACTAAGGAACGCATTAGTCTGCTGAAAAGGAAAGAGCTTTTGGACCACCTCGTTCAATCTTATTGGAAGAAGTGGCATATAGAGTATCTTCACTCTCTGCAGATGAGACAAAAATGGAATAGTCCCGTCAATAACATTCTTGTAGGTACTGTAGTATTGGTGCATCAAGAAGATGCGTCTCCACTTTATTGGCCGGTGGGGGTTGTTGAGGAAATATTTCCGGGTAAAGACGGAGTGGTTCGGGTGGCACTCGTAAGAACCCCTTCTGGGAACTTTAAACGACCAGTCGTGAAATTGTGTCCCCTGCCTACACAATAATAATTATTTTTCTTTATCTCTATTTATTTCTTTTATTTTTATTTTTTCTTAACTATCTAATATCAATCGCTTATATATATATTTAAATTTAACATTTTTATTTTTCACTATAATTCTTTACTTTATTTTGAAAGTACCTTCAGTTTCGGTAGGTACTTCCAAGGCCGGGAGAATGTTCGCGCAATTTTATATGGGATTGGTTGGGTATTGCATTCGCGGACTTGATGGGTAGATATGTCAAAATCCTGAATTTATCCCACCTACCTAATCTTTCCCTCCTAAATGTCACCATAAAAATTGTTGCAAAAAGTACCAAACTTTGGAGAGGTGACAGTGTGATTTGCTGCTCAGTACAAAATAACATCTCAGACAGGGCGCATGTATTGTAACCTCTTGTTATAAGATTATTGCAAATTTTTAAACAGTGAGAAGTGTACACCAAAACTGGAGATCAGCGAGGCCCCATCTGCAACGGTGAGTCCTATTTTCCTTATTCCAATCTGGGCTTATCTAATTTTCCAAAAGCCCAGATCTGAACTATCGACTGACTATCCATCGGGTTTTGCGAGTGTATGCTATCTAATCGTCCCGTATAACTTAGCGATTTCACGTAGTATCGGGACTGGTCCTTCGAGGGCTGCATAGGCTTTTCTTTGCAGCATTTACCGCCAAGTAACAGTGGAGTCGCAGTTTCGCGACACCACACGGCTAAAGCCATTTCAAGCAACGTTTCAATTCTGAATGGTGGTCTTACACCAGGGCGATGCTGGGAGTATTTTCCACTCTGGAACGTGCTGCAAATATACTATTTATTATTTTAAATGAATAAATTGTGAAATAACACAAATTAATCAAATAAAATTTATTTTCGAATGCGAGTCAAAAGTCTTACCGCTGGACTACGCCGGCTACGCTGGACTACGCCTGTGGTATTCGAACAGTGCAACGTGGAGATACAACATCAGTGCTGGGAAAAATTGGTAACTCAACGATTCCAATCCTAATTTGAACTTTAATCATTCAGTCCATCAAAATTCTGTGAAATAATTTTATTAAAATCATCACTCCCGCAACACCACTGATTTTTTTTTGTACAGAATTTTATTTTATTTTGTCAGTTTTAATTTCTGCATTTAAAAATCTTCTGGGCGTTCAATAAATAAATTAGGCTCAGTTTTTTTTTAAAGGTATCGAACGATATCACCATAGTTAACTTGCAAAAACAATAACAATTTTCATGAAATTATTCCGTAGCTAAATGGGTAGGTACATATATGTAGTTTTAGATAAAACTTTGATTTGGAAAATAATTTAGTTTGTGAAAAACGATGATACTGGAAAAGCTTCACATAAATCAGGAGATTTAGATTGAAGGGAAGTAATTTAATTTCGGGAACGTCTAATTAATTAATCCCTTCTTTCGTTTGAGTTGATACATTTAATTTAATCACCTCCTTTATTTGAGTTAATACATTTGTTTATTTCTCAAGTCAAAAGGCTTCGCAATTCACGTCAACCTTTAGGTTGTTATTTTTGTTACTCAATTCCTGTTTTTCTTTCGGTTGCTCTTCCTCGAGAAGCACTTCCGTTAAACGAACTTGTAACTTTTTCAGTTAAACTTTCATAAAAAAGAAATACACGAGGCCGGTTTTCTTAAATAAGGCTGGAAACGGCTCAGAAAGAACCGGTTCCAAGAAATTATAATTTAACCCTGGCAACTTTGGGTTTTATGACAGAGCGGGTTGGGAATGTTTATAGTCCCGTTTTGTGTCTCGTTTTGTGTCTAGTTTAATATAAAGAAGTTTTACCGCGACTAACTCTTAGATTGTATTATTGTGAATTAAGATTTTGGACCAGATGAGTAGGAATAGGTATAAACCACGAGCAACTTAATTGTTTTTATAAAAAAATAATATCAAAACTTATCTTAAGCCGCCACTACCCGAATTTCTACCAATTTCTTGCTTATCTTCCTTAAACATTTGAAGTTTTTAAGCTCTTAAAAATATGTAAGTATGTTATTTTTGAAGATAATATCTATACAATCCCCATGCCGAAACGCAAATTATATGAAATTCCCTCGATAGAAAAAAATTGCAAAGTATGCTCCGAAAATTTCTATTTTCAAGCCTGTCTCTATTATTTAACTAGTTACGTATATGTATGAAAAAATTCACAGTGTTTCTTTGAACGTTGTTTTAGACAACCCCCACGACATTTTTGCTCTATTCTAAACGAGTCGTGTTTTATTAAACATTTTCACAATTTTCGCTTCAATTTTATCGCTTGAAATATTAGCGCGCTCTCTCCAACATTCGTAATTACATATCTCTCCATCTTCTTCTTTTTGAGCTGAGGTACGGCGCCTTAATAGCTTCAGCAGCTTTCAAATTAACAAAAAAAGAACACAAATATTTTTTCAGATGTGCACAACTGTGTCAACTTGTACCTCATAACTTGTTAACCGTAACCGTGTTAACAAAATTGAAATGGGTCTTAAGGTGAAGCATCACCCCGTTTAAAATACGGGATTGGGCCGCTTACAATAACACTCCTTACCTAGATGGTGATAATAAGAGATTTTGAATTTTAAAGTAGTTTTTACAGGCCCGATGCTTTATTTTTTTTGGGCTTATAAAAAGACAAATAAAAAAAATACTCGATTATTTCAAAGGCAAATATATGTTCTACTCGAAGTATTTAATTACTCTGTAATCAGACGAAAAAAGAGATATACGGAAAGCGAATTTAAAACCTTTTCGTCCCGGAAAGAAAAAAATCACACGATCCCAAGGGGGGTCACTCGGGGACCCCAATTTGTTTTGATTATTAAAGGGTGTTTTTTTATTTTATTATTATTTTTTTTTTTTTTATTTTATTTTTTAATTTATTTATTTATTTTATAAATCAACAATCCAGTCCCGCTAAGCCAATTGCAATTGGCTTGACAGCAGGTGCTTATAATTACTTAAAAATATATTTAAAGTTATAATTTACATCTATTATCTACAGTTTAAACATTTTTTCATAAATTTTATCAAAATAAATATTCTTTTTCCAATAACCAATTTTTCACCATATATTTAACCTTATTCATAGAATTATGTTGCTTTATATTGTCAGGTAATAAATTAAATATCTTCGGTATGTTGTATTCAAACGTTCTCTGTCCGTACTTATTATTAAATTTCGGAACTATTAACCCGTCGTTACGCGTGAATCTAGTGCTATATTTATGATCTAGTTTCTCTTTATGCTGCGGGGTAAATATATGATGAATTATAATTTTATATCATAGTATTGCCTTCACAGGTAAAATTTTTGCACTCTGAAACAGCAACGGAGTATTGTGTCTTTGTTTGAAAATGTTAGGGACAACTAATAATTTTACAATTGCGTTTTGTGCAACTTGTACTTGTTTCAGGTTGGTTACAGTAGTATTTCCCCATATTGTTAACCCATATCTTATTATTGATTCTGCTAGTGACATATAAATTATTTTAAGTGTATCAATTGATAGGAAAAAATTTAATGTGTACATTCTGCTAGCAATTGATCTGAGTCAATGATCAGTTAATGACATATTTTTTGTGATTAGGTTTTGTAATAATTAGAGGAAAGTATATTCATCATATTTCAGTAGTCATTTTCAAAATCGTTTGATAAATAAAGTCATAATTAATATTATAATGAATATAAACTATAATTTTTCCAAAGAAAACAGAGAAGGCGGGCCGATAGCCAACATAATTCCTTGTTTCCGAATATCGACTGGCGATTGGCGTTTACCGGAAACGACCCAGACCGAATGATCTTTGACCGGCAAGCGAACATTACAGCATTGTAAAAAGAGCAAACGAGATGCGCAGTGTAAAAGACGGCCTCCGTGGTCCCGAGGCAAGACTCTCGACTCACAATCCGAAGGTCGCGGGTTCGAACCCGGCGTGCGCAAATAAATTTTATTTGATTAATTTGTGTTATTTCACAATTTATTCATTTAAAATAATATATAGTATATTTGCGGCACGTTCCAGAGTGGAAGATACTATCAGTATCGCCCTGGTGTAAGACCACCATTCAGAATTGAAACGTTGCTTGAAATGGCTTTAGCCGTGTTTAGTGACCAGATCTGAATAGCCAGGTACTTTCCCACCTTCCTCTTCCCTATCTCCTTCCCCTCCCCACTACCTTCAGCCTCACAACATACCCCGATTGGGGATGCCATAGTCTCACTTGCTCCAGACGGGAGCAGTTGGGACTCTTGTGCGATATTAACTGTAAAAAAAAAAAAAAACAAACGGGATCTAGTCCTTTCCACTAACAACTTAGAAATTACTTGCTATCACTAAGAATTGTCCCGATACTTCCAGCAGATGGGTACGGGGTAACGCCCGAACAGAGGGGAAGGGAGGCGGGCGGGACAGATTCTCCGCCGGAATTTGATAGAAATTATTTAATATTAAGAAAAGTAGTAATGCGATATTAATTTTTTTAATGTAGATCGATAACCAAATAGTTTTTCTAGAATAACCCAAATTATTGAGTATGTGGTTTAAAAAACAACTTACATACAGCGTAAAACTCTCGTTAGTGTAAGTGCGTTCCCCCGGTCCGGTACGGAAGTGTTAAGCTGCGGTATTTAGGTGTGTTTGAAGGTGGGCGGAATCAGGTTGTTCATGTACTTAGCTAGCATGTACGTGTATAAGGTGTTTTTTTTTAAATAATAATACACGACAGAAATATTGTTGGAATGAATTTTTGATTATTTTAATCTGGTAGATAATTTCATGGCATTTATTTTTTAAATATGATTTCCGGCATATGTCCGCCGCGGCTACGAGTTACATAGTTCGTTCGATGAGTCCAATTTTTCAATACTTTTTCCTATAAATCTGGCCGTATGGCGTCAATGGTGGCTTGAATATTGGCAGAAAATGCTTCAAAAGTTGCTGGTTTGTCGGCATAAACCAATGACTTAACACAGCCCCATAAAAAGTAATCGAGAAACGTCAAGTCCTGGAAATAGAGTTGTGTATGAACTTGGCGAACAGATTTTATTTTTTCAAAGTAAATTTCCACAATTTGGAGGCGTTGTTCTGGCGCTAAACGATTCATGATAATTGCCAAGCCTTACTGAACAGAAATGTCAACACAATTTGATATTATCAACTGTCAAACCATAGACAACAACCATCGAAACTTCTCAGGCATCAAAAAAAATACCCGTTACATTGCAATTAAAATAATCTTTAAAATATTCTGCAAGGTACGTGCTATACATAGCACAATTTTTTTTCCAATGTAATTAATTTGTAAATTACATTTAGTGATCATTTTATTTTGAAAATTTTTAATTTTTTGTCTTCATTGGAGTAGAAGTAACAAACTTCATAAGTCTTTAAACAAATTTTAAATCGATATTAATTCCAATAAAAAGGGTAGTTGCTCATAATACGGAAAAAAAAATTAGCTGAAGATTATATCATTAATTCTAAAATTTGAAATATGAGATTGACAAATATGACGGTTTGACAGAAGAAAGTGGCAATAGCGAAATTGGTAAACGCGCACGTCCCGGTTAGACGAAAGGTCTGGGATCGAGTCTTTTTGTGATTTTCTGTGAATTGTTCTCTTTCACATTTTCGTTTCGATTATTATTGTTATCTTTTTCTTCAATGATATATTACATTGATTGGAATAACTTTCAAAAGTTTGAAAAAAGAGACTTTTTCTTATAAAAAATTGAATATCAATTGTTAATTTTTTTTTCACTGGAAAAAATTGGTTTTCATTTGATAAAATAATACATTTTGAAGGAATGATGATATTATTTCTTGTCGACTTTTAAATTTTTTTCATCAATAGGCTCTTTTACGCCTAAGAAAGATCAGCTTATCACATTTTTAATTTTTTGTACACATATTTAATATTTTCAACTAATACCATTCATCTAGTTATTTCGTATTTTTATTAGATATCTGTGTTTTCAAATATTAAAATCAAGAATTTACAAAATTTATGTAGCGCTCAAGCTATGTGTTATTCTTGAAAAATTATTTTAGAAATCAACAATATCTCATAAAATAAGAAATAATAAAAAAAAAATCGTATATGATCTCTGACCCCGACGTGATTTGAACACGCAACCTTCTGATCTGGAGTCAGACGCGCTACCGTTGCGCCACGGAGTCGATGTTGATATAAGAACAACACTTGCAAGACTTAAAATTCTAATAAATAGCTAGTCACACTTTACTGATAAGAATTCGTTAATTTTTATTATTGATTGACAATAATTAAATTCAAGGTGAGTTACCCACATAATTTTGTTCGATCTGAAAAATAAATCTAGTAGGTACGAGCGTTATCGTAGAAAGTATGAAGTAGATAATCTCAGCAAATCTCTCAGCTTCATGAAATCAGTTTAATTTCTAGGTCAATGCCACCACTTCCAATTCGTTACACTATTTTCATCACGAATAGATCTTTTATGAATACATTTAAGGGAGTGGTAAGGTTTTAAGACTCATTTTTTTTCTAAATGTACAACATGTCGAAAGTATTGTGTCAAAATTTCAAGTAAATCGAAGCAAAACTAACAAAGATACAGCATTTCAAGCGACCGGCCCTCTTGCTCTATTCAAGTAAATTTCGAGTATAAAAAAACTTTAAATAGATTTTCTCGCAAATAAAATTATTTATCATGTTAAAAAAATCATGATGTTCGTGTGACGTAATTTATGGATGACCCCTAAAGTATATAATTTTTCTTCCATTTTTTTTTATTTGCGGAAATTGCGAAAAAACAGTGTTGAAATTCTGGCAAAACTGGGTAGTTAAGTAGCATAAATAACATTAATCTTAAGATATAGAGTGGTTGACAGCTCGGTGGACCAATTCACACACACTTTGAATCACTTTGGGCAGATGAGCCCTGATGATGGACACTGTAACGCTGTCCAAAACGTTGGCTAAAGAAGGAGGTAGCGAAACACGGCATAACACCCCAAAAATAAAAAAAACCAAAAATACTTTTGGCCGTGAAAACCTAAAAACATACCATATAAAAAATTGGTTAAATAGATTACTTTAGGTTAGAGTCATCGGCTTATTTAAAATGAATTTTTCATAGCTTTTAATGACCTTTCAAGGAGGTGTTGAGTTGACTTTATTCTCAGTTGTTATGGAACCAAAACATAGATATAGCAACGCACGCCGCTGTTGGGAGCATCGTGCTGCATAAACACATTAGGGCGAAACGTACAAAAAGTTCATTAGTTCCTCTTTTGGCGGCGTGCACATAAAGGTTTATGAATCCGTACAACTTCTACACAGAAACTTATTTGATCTTCCTTTTTCTGACTCATAAAACTTAACGTTATTCTAGCCAAATATTAATCCACTGGCTTACATCATCGCGGGTCTTGCCAAAGAGGAAAAAGTAATAGTTGTCTATACTAATATTATAAAGAGGAAGGATTTGATTGTTTGTTTGTTTGTTTGTTTGTTTGTTTGCATCGAATAGGCTCCGAAACTACTGAACCGATTTGAAAAATTCTTTCACTGTTGGGAAGCTACACTATTCCCGGGTAACATAGGCTATATTATATTTTAAAAAAAATTAGGGATCCTTACTAAAACTCCAATAATGTAACCCAAGGTGTAAAAAAATTACCTAAAATATTCTTTACATCGCGTGCGCTGCGAAAACTATTGATGATAGAATAAAATAATGTACTACGACTTTGCAGAACACATTATTATCTACAAAAAATGTCGCGACAGCATATGTCTAACTATTATAGTTATGCCACAATAAGTGTTCTTTTATTTTAAAAATTTAATTGAAATGCCGCCGCTAGAAAAGACTCTTTATTTGTATCTTGGTATTAATTCTTATCAAAATAAATTATTTTATATTCGAGACTGCTTCAATGCCTTTATATAACTTTTTGAATTATTCAATTCGGACATCCCATTTCAAAGATATCACGAGTTTAAAAATTTAAGTATTATACGATGTAAGCGTCACTGGGGAACGGACCGTACGGGAGGACACCAACAAACAATCAAATCTTTCCTATCTTATATATAAAAATCAAAATTTGTTTGTTCGTATTTTATGCGCTGCCATACCGTTCATCCGATTGCGATGAAACTTGGCAGGGGGGAGGGGAACGGGAGAGGTGGGGTACGTGTGTGGGAAAACGAGGGATGTGAAGGCGGGGAAGGTAGAAGGGAAACGCGAAATGGGAAGGGGACTCGGGAGGTGAACGGGGACGCACGGGAAAGGACATTCAAGGAGAATCAATTGATTTCTTTGCATTGCAACGCAAGCCGTGCTTTGTGCCGAGTTTTGGCTTTAAGCTTTGAACTTTAAGCTTTGAGCTTTGATTTTTGAGCTTAAAGCTTTGAACTTTATGCATTAAATGTTAAGCTTTACGTGTTGAGCTTTAAGCTTTGAACTTTGAGCTTTATTTTTAAGCTTTGTGCTATGAGTTTTAAGCTTTGAACTTAAGTTTAGAGCTTTGATATTAAGCTTAAACTTTGGCCTTTTAATTTAAAACCTTGCCTAAAGCTTGAGCTTTAAACTTTAAGTTTAATGTTTGAGCGTTACGCTTTCGGCTTTAATCTCTGAGCTTTAAGCTTTGAGCTTTGCGCAAAGCACAAGGCTTAA
The DNA here is from genome assembly GCA_936435175.1 of Glyphotaelius pellucidus. Lineage (NCBI taxonomy): Eukaryota > Metazoa > Arthropoda > Insecta > Trichoptera > Limnephilidae > Glyphotaelius > Glyphotaelius pellucidus. The sequence continues at coordinate 15,292,059 of OW386553.1, forward strand.
TGCTAAAAGCTTTAAGCTTAAAACTCAAAGCTTAAAGCTCAAAGTTCAAAGCTTGAAACTCAACGCTTTAATCTTAAAGCTCAGTGCTTAAAGCTAAAAGCTCCAAACTTAAAGCTCAAAGCTCAAGGCTTTAATCACAAAATTTAAAACTTAAAGCCCAAAGCTTAAAGCTAAAAGCTCAAAGCTAAAAGCTCAAAGCTCAAAGCTTGAAGCTCAAAGCTTAAAGCTCAAAAATTACAGCTCAATGCCAAAATTTCAAAGCTTCAAGCTCCTAGCTTTAAGCTCAAAGCTTGAAGCTCAAGGCTTTAATCTCAAAGCTTAAAGCTCAAAACTTAAATTCAAAGCTTAAAGCTCAAAGCTTGAAGCTTAAAGCTCAAGGCTTAAATCTCAAAGCTTAAAGCTCAAAACTTAAAGCTCAAAACTTAAATATCAAAGTTTGAACTTCAAAGCTTAAAGCTCAAAGCTTAAGGTTGAAGCTCAAAGCTTAACCCTTCAAAAATTTTAAAGCACAAAGCTTGAATCTCAAAGCTTAAAGCTCAAAGCTTAACCCCTCAAAAATTTGGCGTATTTTGTCAAAAGGTATAAATGTTTCGATATATATCGACTTTGCAATAAAAATTCAAATAAATGGAATATTTGTAAACGTATCCAAAAACTAAATACTGGTTTTGAAAGGTGATGAAATACGCTTAAATAAATGGTAGTATTAGAAATTACGAAAACATTTTTTAAATACAAAATTTTTTAATGTTAACTTTAAAAAAATTTAAAAATGCTCAACTGACATTTTTGATATTAAAATTACTGATCTATAGAAAATGTGTTTGTTTCTGTCTATGTGTGTGAGATGTTTTGCGTTGCCAAACCGTTCATCCGATTGCGATGAAACTTTGGTGTTTTGATTTGCGCATGCCCGCGATGGTTTCTATGTACGATTGTGAGTTTTGGCATCGCTATCATACATTGCTAACCGTTCATCCGATTGCGATAAAATTTTGGGGATTTGATGTGTTTAAGTCCGCGATGGTTTCTATACGTGTATAGTGAGTTCTGGCATCATCTGGGACGAACGGGAAAGGGTTAGTAGAGCGAATTTTTTTCTTTATTAAGTGGCATAGCATATGCCGGGAACTCGCTATTGTATTTAAATGCCTGTGTCAGAATTTGGTAAATTGAATTATGTAATAGAAAGTACCTACCCTAAAATTCTAAATCTATACTAATATTATGAATGTGAAACTGCGTGTGCTTGTTTGTTACGCTTTCACGCATAAACTAATAAACCGATCTTAGAATTTTTTTCACCAATAGAAAGCTAAATTATATGCGAGTAATATAGGCTATATATATTGGTAAGTTCTGGCGTTACGAAATTATAAATATTAATATATTATATTTATTTTACGTTTTCTGTCGAAAATGGCGAGTTATTGCTAACGTCAGAAGAAAAGCAAAACAAATCGTTGCCGTGAAAACCATGTTGATATAGATTTTTTTAATTCGGGCATTGTATGTAATACTTATCTCTAAAAAATGAATCGCCGAAATGTATTTACGCGCATGACTTCCGAACGACTGCACCAAATTGGATTTTACTACTGGTGAGCTCTGGCATTATGAAATATGCAAAAGGTGGCATGCGAGCTGTTTGAAAACTGAATGTACCGGGAAAGAATGTATGAAATGCGGGAGGGGGACTCGGGTAGGGGGTTCGCGGGAGGGGGAGGAGGGAAACCCGGGAGGGGGAGGGGAATCTGGGAGGGGGAACCTGGGAGGGGGGAGGGGAGCTTGGAAGGGGGGTTCGCGGGACGGGGAAAGGAGTAGTGGGAGGGAAGGTGGAAGAGGCGGAGTGGGAACGCGAGAGGGGAAGAGGACGCGGGAGAGGAAGGGGAGGCGGAAGAGGAACGGGACGAATGGGAAAGAACACGCAGGAGAAAACAATTTATTTATTAAATGGCATGGCAACGCATGCCGGGTACCAGCTAGTCTAATATAAAATAAAGCGTGGTACCTACCTACAGCCGGCCAATTATTTAAAGGAAACTTTCCTCATTAAAGTTGCGCTGGTTTTTCCTCACCAGGTCCGGGATTAGACCTGGGCGTTTATGATTGACGATTTGTCCGGAGAAGGGTTATCATTTTTGCCACATTCTATGCTGTATCGCCGGTATTCTTTATTACTTTGGATGAATTCTTTATTCTAACAGAGCTGCTGTAAACACTACTTTCTGAAAGTATATTCTTGGTCAAAATTAATTTAAAATTAAACAAAAAGCTATACACAGATTTATAGCACACATTAAGACGAGCTCCGTGATTGAGTGGTTATCGTCCTAGGTTGCGAATCTGGAGGACTCAAATCTCGGTGTGCACAGGTAAATTTTATTTTGTACGTTTTTTCACAATTTAGATACTTCTATTCGTTTAGTCGTGTCTAGTGACCAGATCTGAATAGCCAGGTACTTCTACACCTTCATCTTAGCCTTCAACTGCTAGCCAATCGGCTATATCGACCATCTCCAAACCGAAAAAAACTCTTAAAAATTTGCTGGCTTAGTCCAGTTTTAACCATTACGCAGGAAAATTTTTTTCAGCGAAGTTTAAAAAAACCCTCGAACGGTGAGGGCAAAATATGAACAGCTTTTTCTCTCCAGAATTTGTTGTTCAATGTTCATCTAAAACTAAAACATTGAAAAATCCATTAAACTGTCAAAAATAAATCAGTCAAAAATCCTTTACTTTTCAATTCAACAAGTTTAGTAAAGCAGTTATTTGATAAAACAACGTTTTTTTTTATAAGAATAATAAAATTTAACTACAAATTTAAAATAAATTACAAAACATATAATATTGTGAGACACATATATAATTCATATCCATGTCTGGTTCATATCCATATTCTTTTTAACCTACTTAAAGTTGTTTCCACCAGTTAGTGGAGAAAAATTCAACAGAATTATCAATATTATTATTTTATAATTACTTTAAAATCTACTGTACTAAAGACTTAACGACTTTGTGCGTTTAAAAAAAATATGTGTTTACATTTTTATTGTAAAAATTACGTGACAGAGAAGTAACTCCTCGTGATAGAAGTTTATTTCATACAAATCACAGTTGTATATTGCCACCTCGACTTAAGTGTATTCTATAATGTTACAAAAAAATGATATGACGACATAAAATATAAAACTATTTCAAAAGGATAATTGCCGACCGTAGTGAGTAATTCTTAGCATGCGTCACAGGCATTTTTTGGCGTTTTTTCAGAATCTTTATTTTAAGGTTCGTCCTTTGTAAGTTTTTAGTGATTGCTTGTTACCACTTGGACCCATTAGCCTGTTTTCAAGCTACTTACAACACGGCCAGACATATGTAATGACGTATGATGCGTACCTGAGTTATTTATCATGCGACGTGTTTAGAAGACCAGTTTGGTTAAACAAGTGCAATTTCATCGAAATGTAGATAAGGTTTTTACAATAAAATATGCAGCAGGTATGTACTTTCTCAGTACGTATTGATTCGGATAATATGTTGAAATGGTTTGTAGGGGTAAAACATATATTATAGTAAGAATTTAGACAACACAAATCAAATCGTAATTATCGTTACATCATATTTTTACCACAGTACGATTACAGCCTCCCCCCCCCCGTTATAATATGGCTCTCTGATATGTGTTATCCTGTTTCTTTGCCAAATTGGCTATTCTCTTGATAAACTGCCGACCCCTGACCTAGCCTAATTTGACGTTTTTAACCAAATTTTAATATATTTTTTCATCACTTTCAATGACTTTTCTAAGGAGGGGTTGAGTTTTTGATTTTTTTCTGAGTTGTCCGGTCACCGTTGTTAATGGAAAACTCTTTGCTCAAATTTGAAAATACCCGGAAATCTGATGTTATTGCAATTGATAAAGTAAACCAAAATAAATTATTGAGTAGATATTTAATGCATTCATAATTATGTGAATTTAATGCACCTAGAACATGTGCTGCGTGGCTCAAAATTACTTTTTTTTGTTGTTGTTTAAAGTATCAGTTTTAACTTGACCATTTTGCATTTCACATGTCCGTAAATTTGTTTCCGTTTCAAGTCAGGCCGTGTTGGATACTGCCTTTTTATTCCGCCAAAGCTCCTTAAAAATTTGAAAAACTCATTTTCATTGAGATAGTGATGTTTCTTTTGACTAACTGCATAATTCCTTCTTATAAATAAAAATGATGTTACACACAATATACGGTTCATGATTAAGTAGGTATTTAAGTGTGCAGGTACCTACTTACGATTTCAGATGTACTTTTGTTTTGATTTATTATAAGAGACAATCGGAAACATAGTTTTTTGGACTCAAGGTATACTGTTCACAGAACTACTAGTTTTAAGTACCTACATACATTGAAGTATTTTTTCTGTGGGAAACCCATTGTTACGGAAAATGGACGACACCGCTGCTTCCTAGTTTCACCGATAAACTAAGAACGCACATTCACAATTTTCCAATAGATCCTATCCATTGTACGGAACATCCTTGTATTATGACCTACATTGAGCTCTATTTTCATGAAGAGAAATTGTCGTAAGATAAAAGATAATACAGCTGTCAGGTGGCGGCCATTGGGCCGCAGCGCCTGGCGGTGATTTATGGAAGCGATATATTATTTTTAGTTAGACACCTCGCCGCACGGAACGGTGGCGCTATCCGTTATGCTTTTTAATAAACGCGGCAAATGAATAATGAATCCTCAGGGCTCATTGGTAATTGCTAGAAATTTCTAGCGAGTGCGGTGCAGCTAAATTAAAAGATTCTTGTGCGACTGCAATGGCGCGATGAAAAGTTTGACGTTTTAATATTCTATGAGAACACCTACTTACAGCAGTGCTGCCGTCCAGCGGGTTTTCAATGCCTCCTGAAATACATGATTCTAATCAATATATTAATACGTGAAGCCAAAACTTTGTACCCCTTTTTACGAAAATTGCGCGGACGGAGGAGTATGAAATTTCGCACACTTATAGTTTATATAGAGGAGGAGTGCAGAATGCTAATATTTTTTTTAAATTATGCATAAAAATAGATTAAATCAATAACAAAAACATTACACACACTACCATGTATTTGACACACACACTCGCGTCTTTACTCTATTGTTTATTGAGTATTGAGTCTATGGTCAAATTGAGAAAAGATTAATATTGTTTGTCTTTAAAATTATTTGTCTATGGTCTTACTGAATGTCAGACATAAAAAAAAAAACATAATTATGGTCGAATTTCGACCATTGGGCGAGCACTAGTATTTAATAATAATGTATTGTCCCTTAGAGGATTAATCTATTCTACTTTATTATCAGTATATCATCATCATCATCATCAGTATATTAATACGTAAAGCAAAAACTTTGTACCCCTTTTTACGAAAATTGCGCGAACGGAGGAGTATGAAATTTCGCACACTTATAGTTTATATAGAGAAGGAGTGCAGAATGCTAATATTTTTTTAAAATTATAAAAAAAACATATCAATTATGGTCGAATTTCGACCATTGAGCGACAACTAGTAATATTAATTCCTTCAAGTTTGTGGCAGTTTTTTCATTAAGTCTTGCAGTATCTAATAGAACACTTGTGAGATAACGCTGCTGAACAATAACTAGTTCAGTGTGATCTGCACCTATTTGAAATAAATTTGATGTCACCAATTTACAAGAAAACTTTAAAAACCCGGGCGCCAGATAAGCAAATGAAATTGATATTATTTTCAGAAAGAGTTTCGGTGTTTGAAAATCTTTCGCCAGAAGTAAGGGAAAATTGAGCTTTCCCAGAACGCACAAACATACTCTCAACAGAATTACATCGATTTATTTCTGCAGTGGATATAATATGAGGGTTATTCAAGAATTGACCTTTATTATTTAAAAAAACTCTGAAAAATTAAATTTTTTCAAAAAAGTATGTGACATTTTAGGTGCCTACCCCCTCTATTTTTAGACATAGTCCTCGTTACGATCAATGCACCTGGTGAGCCGTGGCACTAGGTCCTTAATTCCCTTGTCGTACAACTCTGCAGCCAAAAATGTTCTCACCTCTTCCTCCGCGGTCTCCAAACGTTTTCCAGCCAAATGTTGCATCAGGTGAAAAATAAGATCGAACTGATGAACGATTTTTAATCGTACAGTTTACCTTTTTAAGAGGGTGATATTTAAGAGGATGGGTGTAAAAAAGTGCCGCCCGAGAAACACCCTAATATGTGTGATGTATGTAGTATTAGTTCTTGTTATATCTGTTCATCTAAAATGGATTGACGAATGTAACAAAAATATTGTTTCACTTTCAAAACACATTCGCCTTAAGCTGCGATATGGAAGAATACCGAGATTTATCGTGTCTGTCAAATCAATAACGAAATATGTTTTTAGGTTTTCACGGCCAAAAAGTATTTTTGTTATTGTTTTTGGGGTGTTATGCCGTGTTTCGCTACCTTCCATCATCACTCATCTGCCCTGATGATGGACACTGTAACGCTGTCCGAAACGTTGGCTAAAGAAGGAGGTAGCGAAACACGGCATAACACCCCAAAAACAATAACAAAAATAATGAAATATCTTTCAAATTAGAAAGAGTATGAAACAAATTGACATTTAATATTAGGGAGGTCTACAAACCGAAAGTAATGCAGTGTGATGTAGAAATTCCACTGCTAGATATCCCAAAGGGCTCGTAAAGGAAACAAATGGATAAGGAACCAAGAAAACCGACGGAATTGAATTAGATCAAAGAGACAAATGGCGATGGGCAGTACATATCGGAAGACGGACAGCCGATGGACAAATCATTCAGAAGCGTCAAAGATAAATCAAGAAAGCTAAAGACCACCCCGAAACCCACTAGACCGATGAGATCAGATAAAAATTCCACAATTCAAACAAACTTTATTTAGGACAATTTATAACAACACTCAAATGTCTCACATTCGCTATTTAAGTTACTTAATTTTAGTATTGGATATAATATTTATTAATCTAACAGAATTCAGTAACAATTATCGTTATGTACTAGCTAGCGAGTACATAACAATAATTGCGTTGCAATGCCAGTCAAAAGAAAGAAAGTGTTTGTTTTATCGAAGTGCTTTTGAATACATAATATTTTTTGTTTTTAATCAGAAAGTTTTCCAGGCCACATACAGCTGTCCGTGTGAGAAGCACGAATTTTCAAAATTTACCCCCTGCTACCCCCTACCGCCACTTTGTTTCTTTTGCAATACCTCCCTCTGCCCCTCCATCGTCCAACGTAGAGGTCTAGTTTTGTTTATTAAATATAGAGTCGTTTTTATAAAAAAATATTAGAGTCCTTGCAAGAGCCTTGAAGGGGTAACTATCGGTTACCTATAACAGGGCGGTTAAGTGGTGGGTCCTCCAATGCCCCTCCCTCGTCCCTCACCTCCGTCGCCCCTCTCCTGTGTGGCTTTTCTCACGCGTCCCCGTTCCCCATCCTGCGTCACCCTTCCAATTTTCCCGCCTTCCACCCTCCCTCGTCCTCCTTCCACCTTCACTGCCTTCCCCCTCCCTCGTCCCCCCCTCCCTCAACCCCCCCTCTTCATTTGCTCCCCCCCTCATTTGCTCCCCTCCCCGCTCTCGGATACCCTTCCTGGAATCCCCTCCGCCTCCCTCCTTGCCATCCTGCCGCTAAAATGTATGAAATACACACATTTTCCCAACAACTCGCGCGCCACATATTGTAAAATTTTTATATAAATTTCATAAAGCCGGAGCTTACCATTATATATAGAAATGCGCACAATAACCCACCAAAGTTTCAATGCAATCGGATTAATGGTATATAGAAACGCACACGGTACGAACAAACTTCACCCGCCATAACACAATAACTTCGCTAGCATAGCGGCTTAAATAATAATAAAAGAAATGTTGTTAATGTACAACATTTTGCCTCTAAAGGGAAAGGACACGTAAAAGATCAGAACACAAATATCACGCGTGTATTAAGTTACTAATCATTCAAGATGAAAACATTCAATTTATTAAGAACAAATATTTTTAATGATGCTAGTTAAACGGAAAAGCATTTTTAAAAAATATTAAACATTGATATACAGAGCTGGTTCCATTTTATAACATAGTTAAATTTGTTGTGTAAATTAAGAGGTTTTGTGTAAATCTGTTTATAATATTGTCATTTATTATGCTGATAGCGTTTTAATGGTGCTATCCAGAATCGGATAGAAAGCGTGTGATTATCATATACACAGGGTGTAAAGAGACGTCCTTGACTTACTTTAATCAGTGACTGACATAATTTGGAGCCAAAAATGTTAATCGAAAAACGTCGTCGGAAAGCACGGTCATATTTTGTTTCCATTTTTTTAAATTTAAGTTAAAACAAACAAAATTCTTTTACGTGCATTGTCATCAGTAATAACTCAGTAACCGCCCAATCCCCTTAACTGTGCTATACCGAATGACTTTTTATGTTTTTGGTTGAAAATGTCATTAACATATTTACTCCAAATGATCTTGGATAACTGGTTAAAATAATTCAGGTACGTCTCTTAACACCCTGTATATAAAACAATTTACGTCTGATCATCGCGTAGTAGTGAAACGTACGAAAGAACATACAAAATTGTCACATCTATAAATACATATAAATCAAAATGTGTTTGGGTTTTAGCGTATTGTGGATTGCTATATTAAGCGTAGGAGATGTTTAAAACTTTCAATATACCTTTTTAAAACCACCGCGAAGGTTTTTGGATTATTTCAATCACATGACAATACATCTGAAAAGGTTTTCAATCATCACAAAAATTCTTGCGAAACTAACAAAAAATTTGAGAATGACATTTTGCTAAACAATGATTGTCAAATCAGAATTCAATTTACAAAATTCTATTAATTTGAAGTACTTATAAAATAATTTGTATCGAATCAAGAATTATAGATATTTTAAATAGGTACCAAATTTGATTGATTGTTCTTATAATATTTGATGAAAAATGAAAATTTGAATTAAAAAATTGTTATAAGTGGCAAGCGAGGGGGGCTCAAGGGGTGAGGTTTGTCTAGGTCTTGAAAGCGGATGACACAAAGAAGGAACTGAACCCTAGATTCCTACCCACATTTTAAACCATTTTCCTTCCCAGAACTCTCCCCTCCTTCCTTTCCTAAAAAAAACCCTCCACACAGCATCCTCAAAGATGACAGGCCTTGAGGGAAATTAATTTACTCAGGGTCTCCTGTGTGGAGCTCATGTAAAAAAAATGCGATCTGTTTGAAAACTGAATGTATTGGGACTGAATACATGGAACGCGGGAGGGGATTTGGCGGGATGGGGGAGCGGGTGAGGGAATGCGGGAAGTTGGAAGGGGAACGCGGAGGGGAAGGAGACGCGGGAGGAGAAGGGGACGCGGGAGGGGAACGGAGATGCACGGGGAAGGACTTGCAGGGAGAAACAATTTATTTCTTTGAAAACGGCATTGCAACGCATGCCAGGAACCAGTGAGTGTTAAATAAAAAAAAAATGGATAATATCATTTAAAAGAAACCAATATACTGTCCAACAGTCAATAAAAGCAATTAACATTAAAATGTTTAGTAAATTTAATAAATAATGTTGTCAAGTGAAAGTCCCGCTTAACTTTATTCACAAACCCCGGGTATCTTCGTAATATTTAAAATCAATAGGCAATGACTCATGTATTTTATATTCGCATTACAGAGATAAATCTTTTTCCGATTCTAATAATTGAATGGTGCCAATTTCGCCAAAAGCAATTCCGCTTTTCCAATAGCTGGCTCAAATATTCCAATAATCTTTGGAGATGTTCCGTAAAGTGTTAAATGGCACCTCCGCGCCTGCACTGCCACAGCTCTCAAATCAAATGGCGCCATAACTCACCGAGTTTGAGTTATGGAACGTATCAAATTTCCTCAAAGTAATGTATTATTCTGGGATACTTTAGTGTTAATAAGATTGCTTACCATGTTATGTTGTATGTTATAAGTTCATGTTATACAACATATGTTATCTAATACAGATTTCTGATTTATTTTATGCTAGATTTTACCCGCGGCTTCACTCGCATTGTATTTTTTGGAAATACCACTGATTAATTCACTCACTCACTCACTCACTCACTCACTCAATAACTCACTCTCCGCGAAATCCAAATTCCCCCTGTCTTTCCTTCCTGCCGCTAAAATATATGAAATACACACATTTTCATTAATACTAATTTCATAACGTCAGAGCTTACCATTATATATGACCTTTGTTTCTTGCTGATTATGTAGCTTTCAATTGGTGAAAGAATTAAAAAAATCGCTTTGTGGTTTAGGCGTGCAAGCGTAACAAACAAACACACTCACTTTCAGCAATGGCAGGCATATGAATGCAAAGGTCTCCCACTACCTAGATACTCTCAGTATCGCCCTAGTGTAAGACCAATATTCAGAAACGTTGCTTGAAATGGCTTTAGCTGTGTTTGGTGACCAGATCTGAATAGCCAGGTACTTCCCCATCTCCTTCTCCTCCCCACTAATAAACTAACTCAATACTCCAATTGGGGAGTATTGAGTCTCACTGGCTCCAGACGGGAGCAGCTGGGACTCTTGTGAGGTATTCGCATAAAAAATATTTAACATAACTGGTGGATGCATCCACCACCAAGACCCGGACAAATCTCCCCACATGAACCCGGATATCCCGTCTTAGTCACCATAAGTAGCGAACTACTCGCGGTGACCTATAGCAGAGGTGTTTGTCATACAACAAATGGTTCCCGGGGCAATGGTACCCATACCCGCCTCCCAAATTGAATATTACTTAATCAAAATAGTTTAGTTCAAGAGTTGGATTCTTTTATATAATATTAGGTTTTACTTTCATATAACGATATTCTTCATTGGAAAGCTTTGAATAAAATTAATGGCTTTATATAGAAAAAAAAAACGTAAAACCACATGAAATTATTTTTTGCTGCTGAGATTACTTCAGTCTAGACATATTCAAATACATTCGTTATTATCAAAAAACAAACAAATTGCCTTGTTGTCTCTCAGCTTATTTCAAAATCTTATTCGATTTAAAAAAAAATCATTTCAAGCAAAAAACAATTTGTATACATGATGAATTTTTTCGTAGTATTTCACCCGCCATCCTAGGGATGTCTCTTGATATAACAATCCATATCCATACTAATATTATAAATGCGAAACTGCTCGAGTTTGTTTGTTACGCTTTCACGCATAAAACAATAAAACGATTTTTAAAATTCTTTCACCAATAGAAAGCTAAATTATATGCGAGTACTACAGGCTGTATATAATGGTAAGCTCTGGCGTTATGAAATTATAAATGTTAATATATTATATTTGTTATAAGTTTTCTGTCGCTAACAAAGCGAGTTACTGCTAACGTCAGAAAACAAATCGTTGCCACGGAACAAAGTTGATATATTTGTGTGGGCTCTATGCTAGTTGGTACTCAGCCCCCTACCTACTGGTCGGCTGCTGCTCCAGAAAATTCAAATATTAGAATATGTTTTGTTTTTTTTGGACAAGCTTATGTTTTGGAATAAATGTCAGATGAGAGTTCCTACTTTAGAAATAATTTGTAACGATTATAAAAACTGTATATAATAAATAGTGTTATTTTTTATTATATGTAAAAATAAATCTCCGAAAAATTTGTAAGCGTATAAATTCCTAACGACTGCACCAAATTGGATAATTCTTTTTTCTTTGAGCTCTATCATTATGAAATTTAGGTGGCACGCGAGCTGTTTGAAAACTGAATGTAACGGGAATGAATGTATGGAATGCGGGAGGGGATGGGAGAGGGGGGATAATTGATAAGTGCAAGCGCTACAGTAATTTCCCCTAATACCATGCGAGCGAAGCCGCGGGGAAAAGTTAGTATATAATATAATATCGACCGGTATTTCAGTTGCGCTTTAACCTCGGCTTAAGAGATATTTATGATCGTTAAGTTGCTATCGTGTGGAGTCCTGAAAACCCAATCCGACTCAAAATATCACGGAGGGTCGGTTTTATAATCATCCGTTCTTTACGCTATTTAAAAAAAAATATTCGGTCTACCCCTCAAGCTTGTTCGCTTTTTGGAACAGCTCTAATGGATGAAATCGTTGTGTCTCCCTTATATTATATTTAGAAATATGACCTAAACGGTAAATGCAAAAAGAATTCACCACGCTTTATATTAAAATCTAAAATTTATCCAAAAGAATTAAAATGTCCACCTTTACAAAACCAAAGTTTCCGATACAATTTGAAAAAACATTATGAAGGTTTGCGAATATTTTATGAATTATTTTTAGATGAATCGACAAAAAAGTGAGCTGATAATAACGTTTATAATACAGTGGTTCCTTGAGATACGAGTTTAATTCGTTCCGCATCCTTGCTCGTCTGTCAATTCGCTCGTATCTCAAAGCAATTTTCCCCATTGATATTAATTAAAGTGCCATTAATCCGGTCCAGCCCCCAAAATGCCACTCCAGTTGTTCTTGTTATGTATTTTTGAATAAGAAAAATGTATTTATAAATGACAAATATTGTACAAAAACACAATAAAAGAGAATGAAACACAATAAAGAAATAAACTGGTTTTATAAAGTGTATTTGTATTTCAGTCACTTAAATTCAAATTACACACAATTTAAATGCTACTGTATGCTTAATTTTAGTCACTGCTTTTCTCTACACTGGTTTTTGCCTTTATCGCCGGATTAAAAAAACCTCTCCCAGGAGGTTGGTTTATTCCTTCAGAATACTGCGGAAAGTTAGGCAAGTGTCATTAAATAGCTCCGATGCACGACCAGTTGCAACTTTTTCGGTGTGTTTCATTTCTACAAACTGCGAAACTCTCTCCCAAATTCCCAAGATCTCCTTCACCTCACTTGTAGAGATAACCTCCCCCAGCTCCTCCTCAAAAAAAATTTCTTGCAGCTGCTGCTGCAATTGTAACTCTTGTAACTCCTCGGCAAAAATGCTCCTCGACGAGCTCGTTAACGTCTCTCTCATCCACCACCAGGCCCATGGACGTTCCCAGAGACACTGGTGGGTCGTGTGTAGCCGGCCGTTCCTCGTATCTCAAATTTTGCTCGTATTTCAAAGCAAAACTTCGCTCGCTTGACGGCTCGTATCTCAAATATTTCGTAGGTTAGGGCATTCGTATCTCGAGGTACTACCGTACATTTATCTAATGATGTATGTATGCGTTTTTGAAAAAAAACGCGAGGTGAGTCATTTCTTAAACTTTTCATTAAAAAGAAATTATATTTAAAAATTACATGGTTATTTCAAATAATAAAATTTGAAAGCGTATTTCATCACCTTTCAAAAATAGCTTTAGGTTTTCGGATACGCTTACATATTAAATTTATTTGGATTTTATTGCAAAGCGGAAACATTCTGTCCTACTGACAGAATGTGGCCTAGGCCTGAGGGTTAAAAAAGATATCAAGCGTAACGAGGGGATGGTTATAAAACCGGCCCTGAGTATACGAAAAACCCGCAAGTAAATGATACAAGTAAAACGTCAAATTGTTCTAATGCTGGAGAGAAGATAAGATTAAAAAATAGATTTTTTCTTTCTCTCTTATTTTATATTGCTTTTTTTTACCTACCATCTTTACTTCTATATTAAATGTAAACATCATTTAATATTATGTTCTACAAAAAACAACAACTACCTAATGTGAACTAAACCAGGAAATTTGACTGTCCTAAAACGGAAAATCTCCTAGTTGGACAGTCAAAATACTTTTTTTTATAATGAATATGTATTTTTGTTTCAAATAAATAAATAAATAAATAAATAAATGTGTAATACCTATTTATGTTATCTTTGCTATCTAAATATAACTGTGTCCACTAAATCATAAAAAGGTAAATATATGTTAAAGCCCGTTAAAGCGTTAACGATTAATAAATAAATAATGAATAAAGTAGAATGAATATTGTTGTGAGCTAAGTACAGATGCATCGGACTAAAATTCTAAATAGAAAAGGCTTTGCAAATTTCATTATAGAAGCTCAACGTTGAAGAATTTTAAGTACTTCAGCGAACTGATTTTCATTAAACATTTTAAAATGTTTTACTATCAATCAGAAAATATTGTTAATAAATAATAGGTAAAAACTATGAAACGGTGAGCTGTGGTATTATGTAATTTAAATGGCTTTTTTTCGTTTCTAGAACATCTTAGAACATCTTGGGGCCACTAGTTTCAGCTCGTAACGTTATTCGCAACATGATCAAAGGACCATTAGAAAAGTAATTTATTTACCTGTGAAAAAACTGTCGGTAATAAAATTGCTCATATTTATTTTTGAGTATTAACAAGCACCCAATCGGTGGTGTTCACTGCTTAAGATGAAGCCATGCAAAATAATGCAAAATCGTACCAAATCATGTATTTTTGTTTTGTAAATTTGATCGCTTAATGCTTAGAAGTATTACAGATGCTTCAATTAAAAACTGCGTGTAGAACATATTTTGGCCCTTAAAAATATCGATAATTTTTTTTTATAAGTCTTTTAATAGCCTAGAAAAAAATTAGGTCTATAAAAAAACACTTTCAAGTGCTTCGCTCCTACTTGTAATCCCATTTCTGGTATGGTTTTATTGTTTAATGTGGCAAATTCATTTTCTTTTATAATAATCGCAAAAAAATATATATATTTACAACCGAACTTCACAAAATAAAATAAAATATGCATTTTCTCGTTGTTATTTTTGACATCAACCAATACGGCCCGCAGTCTTACAAATTTGGATTTTTAAAGTGAACCTTATGCCATCGGCACAAGAACCATGCACTTGACACACCCATTTCGTATCAGTTACGCCAGCCTGCAAAGGGGAATAGACGTCCTAGATTTCGCGTCGCTTGATTCCGTGAAATCATTTTTAAATTTCCTAGTTATTACAAAAAACAATGCGTAAAAAATGAGTTAATGTTTTTACAGGCCTTTACGAAATCAACCTATAAAAAAATTCTCAAACACCTTTTTCAACCTTTCCAAAACTTTTTCTCAAGTATTTTTAAACTCCTCCCAAAAAAAAGCATGGATTCCGATTTCGATTTTTTCCTGAACTATTGGATCACCTTAATCTTTACTGTAGACCGAGCGATTAACAAACATATATTTTTTAATAAAAATGTTTCGAATATACTAACATGTTTCGATTAGGCATGCCCATCTCTGTTTTAGGGTTCTGCTACAACCCTGTTCCTTAAAAACGAATAATGTACGTGCAGATATAAACTGATAAATCTAATTGAATAACTCACGGCCAAGATAGCCGTGAGAATGATTTCCCTTCCATATTTCACGTTTATACGAGTGTGCACAAATTTTAATCTCAAAATACGAGGGTTGAAAAACGCGTGTAAAATATGGTAAAAGTCACGCCTTTAAATGTTTTAAGTGGTGTACGTGATAAGGGCGGCAAAGGATGTGAAAAGAGGGATGAGGAAAATCCGCATTTTCGGATTCACTGAAACTAAAAATCCGGATTAAATCTGGATTTTTAAAAAATTTTAATTTCTTAAAAAAATTTCAATTAAAATATTTAACGCATTGTCTTTCAAATTGATGTGCCATTTGTCAGGCATTGTAAATAGGCTGCTTTATAATGTTCATATACATACAAAATGAAGTACGCAATAAGTTTTCTTCTTGTATTTTTTTATTTTTTTTTATATGAATACGACACAAGAGTCCCAATTGCTCACGTCTGGAGCCAGTGAGATTATGGCATCTCCAATTGGAGTATGTTGTGAGGCTGAAGGTAGTGAGGAGGGGAACGAGATGGGGAAGAGGAATGTGGGAAGTACCCGGCTATTCAAATCTGGTCACCAAACACGCTTCAGATCTGGTCACTAAAGCCATTTCAAGCAACGTTTCAATTCTGGATGGTGTTATTACACCAAGGCGATACTGAGAGTGTTTTCCACTCTGAAACGTGCCGCAAATATACTATATATTATTTTAAATGAAGAAATTGTGAAATAACACAAATTAATCAAATATAATCTATTTGCTACGCCAGAATTCGATCCCGCGACCTTTGGAATGCGAGTCAAAAGCCTTACCGCTGGATTACGCCGGCGCGGCCATCGTATTGATTTTTTCTGTTATTTTGAACGCCACTAATGCAAGATTTTATCAAGGAGTATCAAAATTTCCTCAATAAGTATCAAGGGGTGGAAAAGGGGGATAGGAGTGGTTTCTTGAAATCTCCCACATTCTTTCTCTCTTTTTGAAAGTCAATTGTTAAAAATTTCGGAAAAAAATTTCTTTTAAAAAATCAACTTTCTTTTTTCTTAAGTGTAATATTTTAAATTAAAAAAACAATCGTATTTTTACAAAATCTTTGTTGATTTAAAAATTATATCTAAGGGTAATCTAAATGTATTGTTAAAACCACCATATTTATAGGTACAATTATCCACATCTTAGGAATATCTACGTTATTACTTTATTATCCAGTTGAAAGAGTTGATTTCCTATTACATAGCAATTGTTTAAAACATTTTCAAATCTGTATTTTTCGGATCTCAAATTAAAAAACCTGCATTTTTTTCACGGATTTTGATTGGCCGAAATTCGGAAATTCGGATTTTTCGAAACTCGGATAATCTGCATTGCAATCTATAGCGAGGGGGCGTGTGGGGGATGAAGAAGGCTCTATGTAGGGTGGATGCGGGCAAGCTCTGGTCCATTCTGGTTCACATGCCCCGCCACCATCTGCTTGTCATAAATTAACATCCTACATCTCTTAAATATTCATGAAAAATCACAAATGAATGCTGCAGGCGAGAGTTTGATACTCACGGCATTGTTTCATTGCGGAGTTTCCGTAGTTTGCATTTTTGAGTATACCCGTGGAGGCCGATGTCTTGTGTTTTCGTAGCTTTATTTCAGTATAAACAGCAACATTGCCAGTAAACATAACAGAAAACAAAAGCACTTAGTACTGCTTACTAAAAAAAGGATCATTTTCTTCTTCGAATGGTTGGGGATAAGTTGGAGGTCAAAGTGGGATGCTGAGATTATTCGATTAGTCAACGGCATCTGGAGTCACTTGGTCAGAACAGTCCCCTTCATCAGTTCATGGAGAATTGATGAAGGGGACATTCTTCTACGATGTGTTCTATTGTTTGAAAATGTCCACATTCACACAATTCTGAATCCTTTAGGCCCCATTTCATGTATGCATAGCAGCTGTAACTGCGTCGGATGCGGTTTAGTAATATAAAAGGACAAAGAATGGTGTGCCTAGTTGTGAAGTGTAAGGGTAGAATGTCAATTATAAAATGTTTTGTGAATACCTCATAAGGAAAACAACACAACACATACCGAGCTACTTATATCTCTATCCGTATGAAAATAATTCTATCTACGCGTATTATTTCTATGCATGACTGTTTTGACGAATACTTGGAGCAGGTGGATGAGTTCGTGTATTTCGGAAGAATGTTTACGAGAGATGGGAAGACTGATAGAGATATCGAAAGAAGGGTAAATGCCGGTAACTCCATTAACGGAGGACTGAACGCCGTTGGCGGCAACAAAAAACTGTCAAAAGAAGCGAAGCTAGCCGTCCATAATGGAGTGCTGGTATCTACCCTGACGTATGGCAGTGAGGCATGGAACTGGCAGAGAAAGGATGAAAGTAGACTGAATGCTGTAGAAATGTGGAGATCCGCAAATAATGTAAAGCTAATGTAAGCGTAATGAATAAGATTAAGAAGGGGACGCTCAGATGGTTTGGGCATGTAGAGCAAATGAATGAGGAAAGGAGTGTAAGGAAAATATATGACGCAAAAGTGAATGGTAGACGAAGTCAGGGACGCCCGAGGAAGACATGTCACGTCCAAGTGAATCAGATACTTGAGTCGGGCGATGTCAAGAGCCAGAATAATAGAAGAGCATGTATGAGACGATGTATGAATGTGAACGAAGCAAGGAGTGTGTGCCAAGATCGAGTTGTTCCTCTCTACCTATCCCTGCGGGGAAACGGCGTGATGGTTAGTTAGTTATGATTGTTTTGTTAGATTTTTGCAACAAGTTACGTGATTTAGAGCTGTAAGTCCTCCAGTAAACTTTACTTTTCGTTGATTTTAGTGCATTCGATATTTCTTAAATTGCGTCGAGGAAATGAGTTTTTTTTTCACTTCGTCATTATATATTATAATGTTTAATTTTTAGCTTTTATCAGTCCGGACATTTATTAATCAAAACGTTCGACTTATTAATCTACAAAATGTACTAATACACGAGTGAATTTTAAAATAAGTTATCATTACTCTATAGCAATGAGCCTTCGCTACGTCACGCTCTGGATCGCACCAGAAATGTATCGATGTATCCAGACGCAGCGCCCGTGTTAAAATATACGCAATCGAAGCTCCTAGAGCCGCCGTCAGCCTTCTAGCACAGACGGCAAGTAACTGAAGCAGTAGCATCCTAGCCCAGCGGAACAGAGCTGCGAACCTACCTACTGACAAGTAATATCACCTGCCACCTGGAGACACGGCGACGAGAACGTTCGGGAGTCTTCCCGTTTGGCGCCGGGCCCCGATTTCACGGCATTCCAGAACAATGCTGGTTTCGTCGCCCATGCTATAAAAGCGGACGCGATCTCGACAGAGTTCAGTGTTCTTTCAACTCACCGAAGCATTTGCCTCGCCTATCTGCAATAAACCTTGACCCAGTGATTACTACGAGGTATTTATTTTATCGTAGATTGTTATACTGACCGTGTTCACGTGTTTTTAATATTTATAATCCGTAGGAACTCATTAAAGGTTTTTATCACGCAACCTTGTGTTCTTTACTTAAACCAGCCTACACCAAGTACCCTACAACTCCTTATAAAATTTTGAACATAATAGTAACAAGGAGCAACCACTCTAGTTTGGCAGTAAACATAACTAAACTAAAACTAAGCAAAACAACTTTATTTTAAGCAATAGTTTTAATTTAGCAATCTTTTTTAATACAATAGCATTAGATTTATTGTTAAAATCTATAAATTAATACAGTAACACCTTTAGTATATTTTAAACTAAGTTGATTACCTACAAATCATATATCATTAATGCAGGTTACTACAGTCCGAGCAGGTGGTGCTAACGGTCTTGTTGATATTTTAAATGACAAATCATTTTGTTTTCGTGGGAGGGAATGCTTTGTTTAATTTAAAAAAGGTGACCTCAGTTTATTTGTTTCTCTTTTTTACTGTCGATCGTACGAATAACAAGAAGGCCGTTCTAGCCTTTTTGAAACTAGGGATCGGGGAATGGGGCTATGTAATATTGTAGAATGTTCAGTGTCTTTTTGATCACGTTTAACCTAAAAAAAGTTGTAAATAAATAACTCAGTGAAAAATCTTTCAGAATGTTTTTAAATAAAAACACAAATTCCCAAACATTTATAGTGATACAATATACCGCCATTAATAATTTTCATTAACTAAATTGGCTACCTAGTCAATATCCAATTTTTGTGTGAAAGAAAAGCAAAACATTTTTCCAGACTCCATGCTATTTTAAAAAGAGATCTGTAAGGGCATAAAAACCTTTCTTTTCCTTTTAGATCTCGAAAACAGAGACAAAAGTCACTCCAAAAGTGTTGGGTTAATGCATAAGTTTGTTTGTTTCGTTTTATTTCTTAGTACCGTTGTTAGGGAATTTTAGTTTGACGAACATTTATTACCTATGTTACATCTCAATATTGGCCTTTCGTCAGTTCGCATGTTTTCAGATTTCTTCTATTTATCACTTTGTTTGTATTTTGTTCTTTTAATTTTTTGCCATCACTAAATTAATAATGCCGTGATTAGTTTCTTTTGAGTGATATAAACACCAGTTTTCAAAATAATGCCACTCTTGCTGGTATTCGGAGAGTGATTACAAGTATGTGTACTCCTGGTCTAAAACATTTCTTAATTTTCATTGCTGAGATCCACGCACAAATTTTGTCGTTGGAAATTATTTCAAAATTTGTATAATGTGCCTGTATGTCAAATATTTGTTTTACATTTTATTATCTTATAGTTCGTAAATTTTAATTCAACTTTCTATTTCTTCAGCGAGTTTTACTGAGTATGATAATTTGGGGGTTTTGTTCTTCGATTAAAATTTGTAATTCATGGTGTGCAGGCAAACGTCGTATATTATACGGAACAAAATCTCTTCGATATTTACTTTGTTACAGAAAATAAAATTTGAAGTGAAAACTTCTTTAGCACCGTTGTGATTTGAAACTCGAAAAAACGAAAAATAGCGACACTAAAAAGTGACAAATAAATATATGTATAGAATTAAGCCTGCGATAGAATGAGATAGATTAATCGGCCTCCCTTTTTGTTCGGTGCTTCGTAGAATAAAATGTAAAATAATTTTTAAACTTGATAACAATATTATGATTAAAAAACACTACAATTATCGTACTCCTGATACTCAGCATCCTTCTTATTCTCTTTAAGTTTAGTTTTCTGAAGGTTTTTGAAGTTAAAACTTCTTTAGCACCGTTGTGATTTGAAACTCGAAGAAACGAAAAATAGCGACACAAATACATACAACTGTAGGATTTAGCCTACGAGATAATGAGATAGTACAATCGGTCTCGTCTTTGTGCGATGCTTCGTAGTAGCCTCCCCACTCTTGTCTACTTTAGTTTTCTGAAGGTTTCACCTTTACCGCGGTGAATTGCACTCTCTGATTTTTTTGAAATTATTGTTTACTTTCGAGCAGGTCTTTAGTGATATGAAAAATCATTTTCATTTTCTTCCGCTTCATTTTTCTCACATAATGTACTGAACATTCATCACTCCAAGCATAATGGTCAGTTGACAATAAAGAACTCCAGTAAAAAATATTATGGCTTTAAAAAATATATTCATGTAGACCAATAAACGCTGATTCTGAATATATAAGTTCTATTAAATAATATTTAATTTAGAGTTTTAAAATAAATTAATAAAAAGTCCCTTTTAAAACGTGTCATTAAGGGTGTAAGGTTTTTAAGGCGAAAAAAAGGCATATTTTCATGTTTTTTTTGGAGATATGAATAATGTTGGTTTATTTATTTATATAAATGTTAACATCTGAAGTATCTTTGAAAAAAAATTATTCCAAATATCATTAAATAAGCCCGCGACAGCGAATCTCCGGAGGCGCCTCGAAAAAAGTTGTTATGCGGTGAACATCATTTCTTGTTAACGAATCATTTAAAACAAAAATATCGAAATGCATTTTAAAGGTGATATGTTTTTTCCGGTAGTGAGCGTTTCTTTTTTGGTTTTTTTTTAGCATGTTGAAGTCAAAAATGCGATTTTTGCTAAAATTTTCGGTGAATTTGTTATTATAAAATGGAAAATAATGGTAAAAAAAAATATCTTCGTCACTACCTGTTGATTTATGTATAAAAAGAGTGTACAAAATTTCAAAAGGATCGGTTAAGTAGATTTTGAGTTATAATGTTCACGAACATTAAAAAATTATTTGCGGGAAAATCGATCTCAAGTTTTTAATGGTAAAAAAAAATATCTTCGTCACTACCTGTTGATTTATGTATAAAAAGAGTGTACAAAATTTCAAAAGGATCGGTTAAGTAGATTTTGAGTTATAATGTTCACGAACATTAAAAAATTATTTGCGGGAAAATCGATCTCAAGTTTTTTATTCTCGAAATATACTTGAATCGAGCAAGAGGGCCCGTCGCTTGAAACGCTGTATCTTCGTTAGTTTTGCTCCGATTTACTTGAAATTTTGACGCAATACTTTCGATATACTGTACATTTAGAAAAAAATAATTAAGAAATGAGTTTTGAAACCTTACCCCCCCTTTAAAACACACTGTCAAGTTGATATTATTGAATTGTTAGTGCTGATGTCACTGCTCTCCATAATTCTCCAGTCACCTGGTCTTACTTGTATTGATATATATGACAAGCCATTCAACATTCCGTGTTATTGGTTTATTTAAATACTGTTTATAGAGATTTAGACATATAATAGTTGTTTTATTGAAACATTATTTAGGCCTAAATAATTCAGTATCAAAAATAGAGGGATCTCTATTTATCTATTTTATTTAAAATATTCAAAAACTTTAAACTGTACAAAAAAAATCGTTAAGCTACTCGCAACCCTCCAACTCTGAACTCCAAAACGGCGGACGTCGAACAGCTGATTCGGCGCTGTACAGTGCCTCCCACACGTAGAGTTCTGAGCGGGACGTGCCCCGCGCCACTGCAGGCCACCGCACAGATAAGTAAAGACCGAAAGTAAGATAACGGTTTACAGCGCAGTTCACTGTGAGACTTTTCTGCGCGGCGGCCTGAAGTGGCGCAGGGCACGTCCCGCTCCGAACTCTATGTGTGGGGGAGACTTCTTTATATTTGCCTACATATAATATTAATAATGCAGATCGTGGAACACTAATAAACTGTTTATCAGGTGCGGTCACAGATGTATTTTTGCATTTGGTACAATACAATAACAGTAGCAATGAGATGTTGACATTTTACCTACCTGTTTTTTTTTACCTGTTTTTCTACATTAAAAAACACGCCTTTTTTTTCTACCTGTTTTTCTACATTAAAAAACAGTTAATCTTGAATAAAACACGCCTCGACTTTTGACACCTCTATTGATTTTCCCTACAAAATGACAATACAACACCTGTTGAAAATAACTGAAACTTTTGGAGACTGATGACGTCACACGATTCACACCAGAAATGGTGGTTTCTGGGATGTTGAAAAATTAAAATTTTGACATTTATTTTAACTATTAAAACTAAAAATATAAAAATAACAATTCTTCTTTCGTATGGCGGGGTGGTCAGAGGGGGACATCTAGGCCTGCGAGCCATTCTAGGGCCTCAGGCGTTGCCCTGTGGACCTCATCAATCCTGCCGATATCATCATCATAATCAAAATAAATATAAATATGCAGTTACTCAAGTTAGAAAGTCATTATTCATAAAAGAAATTTAAAAAAATTGGACTTGAGTTTTTTTTTTTTACATTAACTCCACACAGGAGGCCCTGAGGAAAATAATTTCCCTCAGGGTCTATGTCATCTGGGATGCTGTGTGGAGGGTTTTTTTGAGGAGAGGAAGGAATGAACATTGGTCTTGAAGAGACCCATGTCGTAGGAGGGAGGAAACACAGATGCCGGCAAATCGTTCCATAGCCGAGCTGTTGAACTCAAGAACGAGTCGAAAAAACGACCCGTTCTCATGTGACAAATGTCAACCGTGTACATATGTCGGGCGCGCGTTTGGCGTGTCTCCCGACTATGCACCGGTGCTGAAGGGATCAATGACGCTTGTTCCTCAGAGCATCTTCCATTGAAATACCGGTAGAACATGGATAGCATTCCCACCCGACCACTGTGCTCTAAAGATTGCAAGCCGTTCGTTAAGATGGGAGAATCTATCAAACGGACCGCCCGTTTCTGCACAGAGTCGAGGGTATTTTTCAAGTATTTTGGAGCTCCAGACCAGAGGTGACTGCCAAATTCAACCGCGGGGCGCACTTGCGATTTGTACAGGGTTAGCAGTTGTGTATTATTAAAGTATCTGAGGGCCCTGTACAGTACGCCCAGTTTTTGAGAAGTTAACGTTACTCTGGCTTCGATGGAGCCCCCACAACTGAGCTGGTCACTTATAGTTTTTTTTTTATTAGTATCTATAGCAAAATTTGTACATAATGTATTTATAAATTGTATTATATTAAGGTATTATAAAGTTTTTTTTTTCACAGTCCTCCTCACTAGGGTTCCCTGTTCTGAAGCGGCCTGTAGTTTTTCCACATTTGTATTTAGTATCCAGTTGTCTTTACATGGTCTTCAGTATGTTTGATAGTTCATTTTCACTTTGTTCTCTCAACCTTATTTTTACTTTTGTTTTAAAATTATTTATTTCTGTTATTTTTTTTGTTTGAGTTGGTAGAGCGTTGTATAGTTTTGTCGCATTGAATTTCATATTTCTTTGTCCAAAAGATGTTTTCAAACTGGCTGTAGCTAGAGTATTTTGGTTTATTGCCCTGGTTGTGTATCTATGTTGGACAGTGGAGTATTCTGATATGTTTTTTTTAAATTTTAAATAAAATATTTTTTGCATAAAGTTTTTGTATATTGTAGACTTGAATGCTTTGAAACAATTCTTCTGTCGGAGTTCTAACCGGTAATTTCAAAATTGTCTTTAGTACTCCTTTTTGGGCTATATTGAACCGGTCCATGCGAGTGCTCAAGGCAGATCCCCATCCAGTTATCCCGTACTCTATTCGTGATTGACATAAAGCGTAGTACACTTTCTTAATGTCGTTTATGTTGAGGATGTTACGGATGGCTCTAAAGAAGTAAATGTACCTGGTGAGTTTTTTTGTGATTGCTTCAATGTGTCCGTTCCATCGGAGATTATCATCAATTTCAATACCAAGATATTTGATACTTTTGGAGTGTGCTATGGTAGGACAGTGGCATGATGAGCCTTGATTTTGATAGTTTTCTTGGCATGTATGTAATTTGAGGTTAAAATCATCTTCTGGCTGTCCTCTGGCTGTTATAGAAAATGTCAGATATTTTGTTTTATTGACATTAAGTGTAAGGGAATTTCTCTTAAGCCAGTTTTGCAGTAGACCAAGTCCATGTTCCGCTTCTTTGTAGGTACTTCTCCAATCTTTTTCGTTGAATACAATTACTGTATCGTCAGCAAAGCTTATGATTTTTCCTCTCGTTCCTATGCTACCGATATCATTTATGTATATTAGAAATAATATCGGTCCTAGTACGCTTCCTTGCGGTACTCCATGGTTGATTAGGAGAGGTTTGCTTTTTTTCTTGTTAATTTTAACGCTCTGTGTACGCTCCATCATATAGCTTTTTAATAAGTTTAGTGTTCTATTTGACATACCAATTTTTGAAAGTTTTGCAAAAAGGATTTTGTGATCTATTGTATCAAATGCCTTTTGTAAGTCTATGAAGATTGCCAGTGTTTTTTCTCCTCTGTCTAAACTTTTTATGATCATATCTGTAATAGTTTCTATGGCGTCACCAGTACTTAGATTCTCCCTAAATCCGTACTGTGTTTCTGATAATATTTTATTTTCTTCTAGGTAGGATAGGAGTTGTTTTTTTAATATTCTCTCCAATATTTTTGAAAATGTATTGAGTAGGCTTATTGGTCGATAGTTGTTTATGTCATTTTTACATCCTTGTTTATATATTGGTATTACAATAGCTTTTTTGAGAGCTGTGGGGAATACGCTTTCAGTTATAGCCATGTTTACTAGATATGTTAGAGGTACGTTAAGTTCTTTACAGAGAAATTTTATTGCATTTGTTGTTATTAAGTCTTCCCCGGAAGATACATTTGATTTTAGAGAAGAAATTGTATTTTTGATTTCATCAGCTGTGATTTGTTTAAACTCGAGCTTTTTTCCTTGCTTAGGAGATTCATTTGTTTGTACCGCTTCATCACATTGCGTAGCTTGTTTTGTTACACCAAGCATATCAATGGAAGGTCTGTTGGGAAGATTGCTTCCGTTGAAGGAGACTAGATTTTCATTTCGATCCCTTTTCGACGTAATCAGACATGATTGGGTCTTTGAAACATTGAATCCGACGAGGTTATTCTTATCCTAAGAGAAAACACTCTCGAGGTAACCATCCATTCTTTGCTTTAAAGCCCTCCGAGCGGTTGGAGTTTGTGTGCCCTTTGGGGGCTTGTCAAACGAAAAGCTTTCATGGACTGTACTGTCATCCGCGTAACAATGAATTGATGCACATGACAAAAGGTCGTTGATGTGCAACAAAAACAAAGTCGGGAACAGAACCGATCCGTGTGGGACGCCAGCATTTATTGGATGCGAGGAAGAGGTGAAACCATCAGCAACCGTCTGAATTGACCTCTCCCTCAAAAATTCGGCAATCCATGTACACAGGGATACGGAAAGTCCGTAAGATGGCAGATTGTTGACAAGTCCTCGATGCCAAACCCGGTCAAAGGCCTTGGAAATGACCAGTGCAACCGTTTGGGTCTCACCGAAACGTTCCAGACGCCGCCCCCAAACATGCGTCACATATGCGAGAAGATCGCCGCACGAGCGGTTCCGGTTCTGCTATGAAATCTTGCAAAATACTTAGGTTTTGCAAACATTTTTTTCTAATGAATTAAGCTACCCTTTTCCATTAGTCGTTATACATATTAGACGATACTTTTTCCTCCAGCGCTCAGTCCATTTGAGTAAAATCCTCCTCAATCTATGGTCCTTTGTACGTCTCGAATGCTCTTTACTGATTGGTTCCATGAATACTTATTTGTAGAGGGTAGAAAAAGGTCTTTGTTTTAAAAGGCTTTCATGGGGAGGATTCTTTCAAAAGGTTTAATTACGAGTACCTACCGCTTTGTTCAATCAATATGTTGTACAAAGGCCGACCACATCAATGGAGTCAAATGAGAGGCGGAACATTAAATACTATACAAGAGGCAAGGGGAGATAACAATGTATACAAATTTGACATAATTTTTGTAGCCTATAAAATATTAAACAAGAATATGGAAATTACTTTCATTTTTTAAAAACATATTTGTATCTTGCTACCTAGTAATCAATTTGAGTTACATATATACATATTTTTTTTTGTTTAAATAAATTCTATTTTTAAATCTTTAATCTCATCTATTGTATTATTCTTTTTTTCATTATTTTTATGAGAAGCTTATATTGATATTTATATAATTTTTTTTTAATTAATAATTTAAAAAAAAAACTCATTTTGAAATGAGAGAAATTTATAAAACTTAGGTTGGATGTGAAAGAGAAATCATTATCTTAAATTTCACAAGCACAAATTAGTACAAAAATAAAGAAAACAGTACAATATTATAAATGCGAAAGTGAGTGTGTTTGTTTGTTACGCTTTCATACCTAAATCGTTAAGCCGATTTATAAAATTCTTTCACCAATAGAAAGTTAAATTGTCAGCGAGTAACAAAGGCTGTATATAATGGTAAGCTATGGCGTGATGAAATTTGTATAAATAAAAATGTGTGTATTTCATATATTTTAGCGGCAGGGAGGAAAGGCAGGGGGAAGGTGGCGTTCGCGGAGAGTGAGTGAGTGAGCGAGTAAGTGAGTGAGTGAGTGTGTGTGAGTGAGTGAGTGAGTGAGTGAGTGAATTAATCAGTTTAGTGTTTATTTATTAGGTATTTCCACCTAATAAGCACACACTAAAAAGAAAAATACGTGGTTAAAGCAACAATATACTTAATAAATTGAAGACAATCAATGATTGATTGACAATTGACAAACAATAGCATCAATGGTTTCCATCAGTTGTTACACTATAAAAAAAATAACGTACAATTTACCTACATATAAGCACAAATCCAAAGTAGGAATTTCCAAAAAAATACAACGAAATTTAATGAACAGCATAATACATGCAGCAATTAAGTCGCCGCTATCCGAATTTCTACCGATTTCTTACATATCTCCCTTAAACATTTGAAGTTTTTAAGCTCTTAAAAAAATATATGTTATTTTTGAAGATACTATCTAGATACGTTCCACGCCAAAACGCAAATTATATGAAGTTCCCTCAATAGAAGAAATCGCAAAGTATGCTCCAAAAATTATTTAAAACAAGTCTATTATTATTATTTTACAAGTTATATTTGTGAAAAAATTAACAATGTTTCTTTAAATGATACTTAAGATAACTTCCACGAGATTTTTGCTCTATTTTAAACGAGTCATGTTTTATAAAGCTTTTTCGCAATTTTCGCTGCTATTTTATGACTTAAAATATTAGCGCGCTCTGTCCAACATTCGTAATTACATATCTCTCCAACTTCTTCTTTATGAGCCGGGAAGCCTTAATATAGAAATAAGCAAAACAGATTTACCTAAGTGTGTTAATTTTGTTTTATTTTTCTAGATTAGGTAGATAAAGGTATTGGTTTAAAATACATTTAAGTCACATGCCCTTGTAAAAATAGAAAAGCCATTGATGCCACACGAGTTAAGAATGATCACAGATTCAGCGGAATTTAGAGCTAAACTTAAAATTCATCTTTTCAGACAGTAGTATCCGTAAGTTAAAAAACCTTTCACCTTCGCCCTCACGGTCCACGACGTTGTAAATAATTAATTGTGTAAAATATAACCAAATTCTTATTTTAAGCTTTTGTAAAGATCATTTTAAGAAAATTTCCGGTCCCAAAGAGCTCTAAATTCACTAGTCTTTCAAAATAAATACTTATTCAATTTTGGCATTAATCTTCTTATAAATGTAAAAGCAACAGTGATGAGGGTAGCAAAGGTAAATTCATGCAATGTCCAGTGTTTTCAATATAATGTCCTCCACGTGCAAAGTCGTATATTCCCCAAGCATAAACTTTCTAAAAAAGTGTGTTTATCGGAAGTGACCTGCCAGGTAAGTGTGTTTCTGTATCTATTTGTAAATAATTAAATTAGATAGATCTTAAGAATTAAGAAAAAAAAAAATTTAAAGCGCCCTTGAGGTGATTTTTCACAAAAACGGCGCTCTACAAATTGTCCAATTATAACTATAATTATTATTAAAAGGGAAAGGAAAGGTGAAAAGAAAAATACGTACACAATGAGAAATCTGTTTTTAGATATAATATCTTTAAGTTTCGTTTTACCTAATAACAAAGGGATCAATGTAAACCTGAGCAAAATTAACAACAGAAATCATTTAACAAAACATTAAAAATAGTGTATTTTGTTACATTCTAAATATTAAAGCTTGTTGCGCGCGAATTTTGTCACCTAACGACTCCTAAAATCTTTAAGACTCTTCAATTTTCGTTTCCTACCAACAAGAACTGTACTTCATTTAGAGGCTCGTTTTTTCGCAGAACTTGAATAAATCATCAAATTTAAAAGTAAATATTCAGGATCTGTGAAAGTTCTACTTAAATTTTGTTATTTTTCCATCACGAGCCAAAAGGTTCACAGTTATTGAATATTAATTTGGAAATTTGATGAATTGTTAAAGTTCTGCGAATTGACTGGCCATTACTGTTTATCCTCCTAGTTCGGAAAACGTTTTTTGAAACTGTGAAACATTCAAACGTGTGTCTTTAAAAATCAATTGCCTGTATTTTTCACGGATCTCTACTTGACCACTAATTTCATGTGGTGGCAATTCTTATCAACGTTCTCGAGGAGAGCCAATAGCCAATATTTGCCATTTCTTGCAAGAAGTTACTTACCGTGGCTCTTTGTGAGATAGGGCATATAAATGGCACAAAATTCGTGGTGACATTTGATATTTACGCTCCAAACTTCCAAACTTGAGTTTCTTTTTAAATTCCTCTTCTATCGGCTTTCTCTTCCATCGGAGGTGTTTTTTGAAGGGAAAACTTCTTTAGCAGCGTTGTGATTTAAAACTCGATGAAACGAAAAATAGAAACAAACGAAAACACTACATACTTCTAAAGGATTTAGCCTGCGAGAAAATGAGTTAAAATGATCGGTCTCCTCTTTGTGCGGTGTTTCGCAGCCTCCCCACTCTTGTCTACTTTAGTTTTCTGAAGGTTTCGCCTACCGCGTGCGAACTGACACTTGTAATTTTTTTATGTGAATACCTTACAAAAGTCCTAATTGTTCCCGTCTGGAGCCAATGAGACTATTGCATCCCCAATTGCGGTATGTTGTGAGACTGAAGGTAGTGGGGAGAGGAAGGATATGGGGAAGGGAGAAGTGAATCCTGGCTATGTGGTAACCAAACAAAGCTTAAGACATTTAAAGGCGATATTGAGAGTATCTTCCATTCTGGAACATGCCGCAAATATGCTATATAATATTTAAAATGATAAAAAATAAGCACAAATTTAACAAATTAATTTTATTTGCGCACGTTGATATTTGAACCCGCATCCTCCGGCTTGTATGTCGAGAGCCTTGCCCCTAGACCAAGGATGCTGTTTGATCCATTATCAACATCTCCGGAACTGCCCTGACACCATTCAGTTGGTTTCGAAGCTATGAAGTACTTCACTATTACTTCCATCAATTAACCCCTGAACTCTTTTTAATTTACTAATTAATTTAAATTGTGTTTACTGGACATTAACTAAACTTTACATTAGAGTAATGTTAAAATTTACAGCGGAAAGACATGCCCGGTATCTACCTAATCTCCGCTAAACGGTCTGGTGTACATACTCTCTTGGTTGGTTGGGAGGAGGAGGGGGAGAAGATGGGCGAAACGGATAACATTTATTTAAAACATTTCATGTTCCAACTACACAAATGTTGGTTTAATTAAAAGCGACCTTTGTTACGGCGCAGGCTTCAAATTCTGCGGTAAATATGAAAGCCTTCAGAGGAAAACAAATCCCACGAGTGTAGATAATAGGGATTTCTTATAATTCGTAATCGCGGATGAAAGAAGGAATGGTTTGCTTCAGTAGAATATGTTATCTTCTATTTGATTTGAATTTTATACAAATTTAGAGTTTTATTCCGAGGTGGATAAAATTTTGCACTCTTGACTTTGAAAACATAATGAAGGTTGCTGCTTACATCCGATTTCGACAAACTTTGTGTAAAGTCCGGGCAACGCTAGTGATTTCAGCTAGCTTATAATTTTGAGACTTTTAAATTAAAACTTTTTATTAATTTAACGCGTTGTTAAGTATTGTTTCAATCGGATAATATTTATGGTGTTACATCGTATATTATTGCGGTGTTATAAAGTGATAGTTTGATGGTTTTACAAAGTGATGGTATTGTGGTGTTATAAGTGATAGTTTGATAGTGTTCCAAAGTAGTAGTGTTACAAAGTAATAGTGTTACAACGTGATAGTGTTACAAAGTGATAGTGTTACAAAGTGCTAGTGTGATAGTGTTACAAAGTGATAGTATTATGTTGTTATAAGTGATAGGTTGATAGTGTTCCAAAGTAATAGTGTTACAAAGTGATAGTGTTACAAAGTGATAGTGTTACAAAGTGCTAGTGTGATAGTGTTACAGAGTGATAGTATTATGGTGTCGTAAGTGATAGTTTGATAGTGTTACAAAATGATAGTATTACGGTGTAATAAGTAATAGCTTGATGTTACAAAGTGATAGTGTTACAAAGTGATAATATTTATTTATTTATTAACGCCCTTTTTGGAGGCTTTTACATATTTTATGAATAATAAAATATATACAGTATTTATTGTACATAATTGAATAGGCTCAGTAAAAATATTTTATATTTGTTTAAAGGTACATTGAAGATGTCCACTGACTTGGTATAGTTATTTCCTTCCATTAGTATTCTGGGTAAAGAGGAATACATATGGTAGTTAGTACCAGAATTTCTGCACTGAAATAAATCCTGACTTCTGGTATTACGTTGTGGTATCCGGAAGCTTATCAGTTCAAGCAATACCGGACTGTCAATTAAATCGTTCAGAATTTTATATAAAAATACCAAGTCAGTGAAAATTCTTCTGTCTGACAATTTAATTATGGTGTTATAAGTGATAGTTTGATAGTGTTCCAAAGTAATAGGTGTTGCAAAGTGATAGTGTTACAAAATAATAGTAATATGGTGTTATAAGTGATAGTTTGATAGTGTTCCAAAGTGATAATGTGATCGACATCAGTTAGCTCGATTATAATTGACAGAAAAACGATTCATAATTGTGATCTTTTACTTTGTTTTTATAGGTGTAATACGTAATTTAAAAAAAAAACAAAACATTAACAATTATTTTGGTAATAGTGTATTTGCAGGTCTGCACGCCTTGGCACCAGATAATCATACAACGTTAGCGTGCCTGCGCGTCATTAGTTTCTGCCAGAGTTTGAGAGGCGTACGACGCATGAGCTGGATGTGTGCGAATAAGTATCAAACAATAGTTGACACAAGCATGTCAAGTATGAAGCATCCTCCATGGCATCACACCCCCCTGTCTAATATTTTATTATTCTAGATTCATTTAGTTTATTCTCAGAATGGATTCAATAAAATAATTTGTTTTAAACAAACGGGGAGCGGTTTTAAATATTCTTTTCCGCAATTATACAGGGTGTCTTGCGTCTTGTTTGAAAGCGAAAATAATAGAAAGATGACGTCACGTACGATATCTCGTTGGGACTAGTTTATGTAACTGTCTAACCATCACGCCGTTTCCTCGCAGGGGAAGGAAGAGGGAAATCAAGCCTTATCTAGAATTGTCTCCCTGCTATCCAATATTCCAAGTCTGAACTCCACTCCAATTTTTTCAATTATTTTGAATGATCAAAATTTGAATAATTTGAACGTATACATTCACCTTTCTTCTGCCTATCCATTGAGACAATGGCCAAGAATAATCTTGAAGAGAGAAAATACATACGAATCGATTAAAAAAAAACTAGGGTCAGTCAAAGAGTAATGCCTCTTATTTTTTTTTCATTCAATTGTCAAGAAATAAAAAAAAAAAAATTACATGGGTTAGAAACCACACTAATGACGACTAATTTGTAACTTTTTAATATAATCTCCGTCCATTTTCACAGCTTTGGTAAATGTTTTAATAAGGGCATGTATCACAGTGTTGTAAAAAGCACGGTCCCATCCAGAATTTCCCGCCGATGACACAGTATTGAATTTTTTTGTCCTTAGTGAGTTTATGTGATGCCATTCCATTGACTGCCTCTATGATTCAGATTAAAAAAATGGATCCATATTTCGTCTCCGGTCATAATTTTTTCTGGAAACTAAGCGCTGCGAGTGTTGTGAGGCTATTGTTTTTCTTGTTTCTTTATTCTGGCCGGTTAACTTTCTTGCACAAACTTTTGTTGAATAATCAGTTGTCGAATAATCGTCATCACACTGTTTTTACCGATGGAGAGAATGCGACATCTGAAGTTATCTGGGGTCACCACGAATGATGTCATCAACTCGCTCAATGTTGCGTGCAGTCACTGCAATCAATGCCCTGCCGCTCCACTTTTTGTCAGCCAGTGGTGTGTGGTGTTTGCCCTTCAGCTTCGTTACAGTGGTGAACCCATCGTATATAAGTGCTGACATCCACTGTTGCATCATGGTACACATTTTTCGGTTTTTCATGAATGCAAATGGGCGTTTCACCGTCCACAGTCAAGAATCAATCACAGAACGCAGTCTAATACGAACATCGATGTCGGCCACTTTGTAAGCGACTACAGCGCTGCCACTTGTTGACGCAAAAAGTTATTTCTGCAGCAGATTGTAGAAGAAGGTTTGAGGAATAGTACCAAATTCAAAATTTTCACTTAACTAATTTAATTTAAGTAGAAAAAAAGGGAGGCATTACTTTTTGACTGACCCTCGTATAATGTTTAAGCCACTCAAAGAAGAATATCACATTAATATGGGGATATTAACGAGGAATCGTCGCCTCAGTTCTTATTTCTCCAACAGACCATTTTAGTTTTTGCTCAATCCCCACTTTAAAATTAAACATAATGTATAAAAAATGATAGTTTATCGCTAAACTAAGAATTATTTAAACTAAT
This sequence comes from Glyphotaelius pellucidus, assembly GCA_936435175.1. Lineage (NCBI taxonomy): Eukaryota > Metazoa > Arthropoda > Insecta > Trichoptera > Limnephilidae > Glyphotaelius > Glyphotaelius pellucidus. The sequence goes on from OW386553.1 coordinate 15,325,647, forward strand.
GAGACCTTCACCTTTACGGATGATCTATTACACACCTTTCATAATTTTTCATTGAAATAATGAAAGAAAACCTTCTCCTCCTGTAAAATTTTCTAATGGTCTGTTGGACAACAACGAACTAAGGCAACGCAATCTAAAGAATCAGATAAGTTGTAACGGTGGCACTCCAAAAACTGATTAAGATGTCGATTTTCACGAAATTTATGAAATTGCCATATCTCAAAAAATTAATATTTTTTTACTTAAGTCACCACCAACGCTTCAATGGGTAACGTTGATTTTTGGGACACTATGTATACTCTCAGTTATAAAGCTTTTCCCTTAATATTGAATTACTAAGATCTCGGTACCCAAAGCTTTGTTATATATTTACCTAATAATAACTTACCCACATAATACCTGCGTAGCCTTCAATGTATCTCATGCCTATTATAACGATTTGAAAATAATAAAGCCCAATTTAAACAACATCATATTATAAATTCTAATTATAATTTAATATTACCCACTGTGATATCCTTTTTATCACAAAGTACGGTATATAAGCCCGGGGTTAAATGGAACACAATTTCTAGCTACCTGCATTATCGCGTGGGGATTTTAAGTATTCAGTTAAGTAATGAAACAGTGGGTAAAATATCCGTAAACCAGCTTGTACCATTGTCTAGTAGCGCCAACCTGTTTATTGTGAATTCATTAACTGCGTGTGCGTTTGTACGAAATTAAAGGTGACAATCTTTCTGTTTGAACACGGTTTATAATTTAACGCTACACGTTTCTGGAGCATGTTGGGTTGACGCACAAGTTCGCAGCGTTCGTACAAAATGTTGAAATCTTTCAAATAAGTTCATACACGTAGAATATAAGATACGATACTCAACAAAGAACCAATTTTTACAGACTTTTTTTTTTACAAGAGCTCCACACAGGAGGCCTTGAGCAAAAAAAAATTTCCCTCAAGGCCTATGTCATCTTTGGGGATGCTGTGTGGAGGGGTTTTTTTAGGAAAAGAAGGAGATGAGAGTTTTGGGAAGGAAAAGGGTTTAAGGGGTGGGTAGGAAACTGGGGTTCAGTGAGTCCTGGCCATCCGCCTCCATTACCTAGACAAACCTCATCCCATGAACCCGGGCACCCCTCCTAAATCATCAAACGTAGCAAACTACTTGGGGTGACCTATGGCAGAGGTGTTGGTTATCCAATAAAGGTTCCCGGGGTGGCGGTACCCATTCCCGCCTCCCAAATTGAAGACTTCCTCGCTTTGGCCATACCAATAAAGGAATTAAAAATAAACACACAATTAATAAGTTTTGGAACTCCGGGGTTGTCTCACAAACTCTTCAATAAAAAAAAAACAGTGTGCAATTCACACGCGGTAGAAGAGAAACCTTCAGAAAACTAAAGAAGACAAGAGTGGGGAGGATACGAAGCACCGCACAAAGAGGAGACCGATATGCTATGAAAGAGGATACCTATCTCATTCTCTCGCAGGCTAGATCATGTAGATGTATGTCTTTGTCTCTTTTTAGTCTCGTTATTTTTCGTTTCGTCGAGTTTCAAATTACAACGGTGCTGAAGAAGTTTTCACTTCACAACCTTTGGGGTTAAAAACGCTTTGGACTTTATGTTGTGGTAAATAATGAGTACTGATGGTAGGAATTGAACTGAACCGCGACCTTGAGGTCGCAACAGTATTTATTATAGTGTTATAAATCCCTGCATTATCGGCAGCTATATGGGTAACCTTTTAAACAATCATCTAGTGCCCTCTATGAGTAACCTATCTGGGGGGCATTTAAGTATTACGTAACGCAATTTTTGAAGATTTTTGACGCTCTCTCCCCTCATGTGACGTGCCGTAAAGTTTTTCTGTACCCCCCTCCCCCTCCCTTAACGTTACGTAACACCCAAGTGACTATTTTTACCTAAAAGTCACAATTAAGTTGCCCAAAGAACTGGAAACTCGCTTAAATACCTTGTTCTTGTTTTAATCGCGTTTGCGGTACTAAACACGAACGAATATAAAATAAAAATGACGTACAATACAGTCAAGGGATTCCCCGTAAAGACAAAGAAAAGGGTTGCCAACTTGGCAGAACAAAATAAAAACTACGTACAATACAATCAGGGGATTCCCCGTAAGACATGAACGAAAAGGGTTGCCAACTTGAGAGAACAAAATAAAAATGACAGTACATTACAATCGAGGGATTCCCCGTAAAACATAAACGAAAAGTGTTGCCAGCTTGGAAGATTTTAATTCCCTATTATTTTTATTTCCCGCGTTGTTCGAACCCCCCTCTCGCCCCGGTAACGCACAGTAATGTTTTACAAGACCCCCCCTCTCCCCAAATTGCGTTACGTAATACTTGAACGGCCCCCTACTCACTAGGGTACCAAATATATTATTACTAACGCGGCCTCGTGAAAAACCACGGAATGCCGTCCCAAAAATCGAAGAAATTTATAAAAAGACTTAATAGGTAATTATAAACATTCATGTAATTACAGCAAAACAAAGAAAACTTAATTCACCAGTAAAGACATAATTTGCTTTCAACTCAACAATAATATTTACAAAGAAAATGTTTTAATAGTAGTTATTTCGGCTACTGGCATTATACCTAGCTCTCTAATTCAAAATTTAGGCTTATTAGATTTGTCAAAGAATCTTTATATAAAACTGCAAAAATCAGTCATATTAAACACGTGTAGGATTACGAAAGATTTTTTAAATATTTATATTGAGGGATCAGTAGGATTTATCGGTCCAGTTAGGAGTTCTATCGAGCCGAACCCTCTGATATGAAAATATCTGGAGTCGGTGAAGTATTTTCCCATATGGTCTCTGGTAGGTTGACGTGTTGTTCTTGTATAGTTTTGTATTTATTATACTTATACAATGCAATTACATCGCGTGGATTGACTAGATGATCATTTGTGGAAAAGTGTGTGGAAGGGTTAAGTTTTTCCTGTGGGGAAGATTTAAACCGGACATAATCTAGAGAACAATAAAATTCGGGTTGAAGTAAAAAAAATACAGATTTAATATTTATTATTCAAGAAAACGGGATTTTCTCCTAGTATAAACTCAATAGGAAAAAAAAACAATTACAAATGATGGTTATTTTGTACTTACTTCTTTTCATACTTTCTTTACATCTTTCCGAACTACCCAGAAGCATTATTGTACTGGAAAACAAAGATTATTATTTTGATCATGTACATCAACCATACTTCAGAAAACCCATGGATTTATGCAATAGATTTGCTGGGTTTTATTCTTCTTATAAAACCCAGTAAGTTTCAGTGGATCAGAGTTGCAAAGGATAGAGAAAAATGGAAATCTTTAGAGGAGGCCTATGTCGAAAGACAAGCTGTTTCTAAAAATAATGACCCGAACGCTGATAATTTAGAATAATATTTTTAATAATTAGTTTTATTAATTAGATTTATTTATTAGGTAAGAAGAATGTTTTATAAGTGTAAGATCAATACAGGCTAATTTTATTTTATTTATTTATTTTATTATTCTTTTTATCACTATTAGTAAAATATAAACATTTTAAGGTGAAGATAATTTCCATTATATTTTGCTCAGGGAATTAGAATTTAGTATTTAAATGAGACATTATTTATTCGGTGAAACGTTTTAAATAGTAAATTAATTCTTGGAAGGTTTAGTTAGTAAGCAAGGAGCCCGGATCGTATTTTCGTGGTAATAAAATTAATTCTACTAACTGTCCGAATCCTTTTAGGATTAAGGACACAGAAGTGCGGGAGTGGAAGAGGAATGTCCCTAGTGGTAACGAGCTTGGTGTTGGACGTTGGGAAGAAAGGATTAAGAATTTATGTGTTTGGATTTCGACTAGAAAATGATGGGTTTATTACGAAGGCATTGGTTTGTTAATTGCTGAATACTAGGATTTAAAATATTTGAGATATTATGAGAGTTTTGATAAAGGTATTTTCGTGAAATATCAACGTGAATAACATTGGTGAAAGGCTCTTCAAAATGCTAGAAAATAGGGTTCTAAGTAAGTGGTATTGGTTTGTTAGAGTAAACGAGGTTTTATGTATATAATAATAATAAATTTTATTTGCCCTTTTAAAAACGACATTTTATTTCGGGAGGTGGGTTTGGGTACCGCCGCCTAGGGAACCAGTCATTGGATAATCAACAACCCAAGTGGTTCGCTAAATTTGCTGACTTACAGGGGTGCCTTGATTTCATATATTGGTGGTTTGTTTCACTTGATTGAGATATGTCTTCCTCGGACGACCCTGACTAATTTTACCATTCACTTTGGCGTCATTTATTTCCCTTACACTCCTTACGTCTATCATACGTTCTACAGGCCCAAACCAACGAAGCGTCCCTCTCTTAATCTTACTCATAACGATTACATCAGCCTTGCATTCTTTCCGAATCTCCACATTTTTCACACGATCATACCTTCTTTGCTTTAACACAAATACGTTTCAGGGATCTCATTTCTTTCACGATTAAAGCAATTTTAAACTGTCGGCTGTTCTATCTATCCGATTAAAAGAGATGATTTTTATTTGCCCAATATAAGAAGATGCCGCGAAAAATAAATGCCTACACTTGTGGTATAAACCGTCAAAATTTAAAAAAAATCATGAAAGAAAATCAAATTTGAAAAAAAGCGCTTTTTATTGAATTTACTAAGGGCTAGCTCTGGAGTAAGAATTTCAACTGTACTATCCATTTATGGAAATGACTCTGCGAAAAATGAATTTTGGGTGTCGCTCTGAATTTAGAATGAATCTTTTAGAGCTTTTTATCAGCCTTTGTAAGTTCATGTGTTAGTATATTCCAGCTTTGGCGTGATACTACATTATCATTCGTGATAAGCAGAAAATGCGATCTTCGCACTTAGTACCTAGCTGGATTCTGTTTTGGTTCCTCAAATCTTCCTATAACTGTTTGAAGACATTGCTTATCTAAGAGTTCACTCTCATTAGTCATTATGAATAACGTGTTTTTAATAAATTGAGAATTCACCTAACTTGCTTCATATCGTTAACAAATGATTAGGTACTGATTGTTTCACCTAAAAAGAAACGTACCAATTACTATCGATATTCATACAGATTTTTTTCATATATAACGATGTAATGATTAAATTGTTAGTTAATTTGATGATTTTATGATTACGAATGATTTGGTGCTTTGATGATTTGATGATATAATGATTTGATGATTTGATGATTTGATGATTTGATGATTTGATGATTTGATGATTTGATTATTTGATGATTTTTGATTTGATGATTTGATGATCTGATGGTTCGATGGTTTGACGATATGATGATTTGATGATATGATAATTTTTGATTCGATAATTGGGTGATTTGATGATATGGTGATTTGATGATTTTTGATTTGGCGATTTGACGATGCGATGGTTCGATGGTTTGATGATTTGATGATTTGATGATTGGATGATATGGTGATTTCATGATTTTTGATTTGATGATTTGACTATATGATGGTTCGATGGTTTGATGATATGATGATTTGGTGACTTATGATTTGATGATTTGGTGATTTGATGATTGGATGATTTGGTGATTTGATGATTTGATGATTTGATGTTTTGATGATTTGACATTTAGATGATTTGATGTTCTGCACGATGTCCATGAAGTTATGACTTGATCTGTCCCCGGCCCCGTCTTGAAGGTTTCTTGAAGGTACCAAATGGTTTGTCTTAATGGCTCTTAATTAGTGTCAACTCAACCCCTAATAAGAAGATCGTTGTTTTTTAACCGTATAAGGTGATGTTTAATGGTTAAGGTGGTGAATTATTATTTTGTTTAATTCAAAATAAATACCGAAACGCCTCACAAATACGAGCAAGTGAAGTATATATAGTATGTCTATGATTTATGGTACTTATAATATATTAAATGTTTGTGCATATTTAAATAAGTGAATAAAGTTCATGTAATATATTATTAGGTTAAAAAATAAGTTTTAACCTTCAAAAAACTTCTTTGAGTAATTCTAAGTTATTCAAAAACAATCGTTAGTGTGGGTATTTCCACGTAAGTACTTTACATGGTTCGATTAGGTTCCAGTCGCTCTAGGCTAGCGTGCTGATAACCCCCCCCCCCTTCCACTCCATCAGAGTCTAAAAATCAAATCATAAAAAAAATCTAAAAAAAATTATTCCAAAGTATCCCCAATTGGGGTACCTACCAGTGTGGCGTGGTTGAATGAAATGTATTTTGAATAATTGTATTAAGAAAGACACGGAAAAAGCGCCGCAGGCTAAAAGTTTTCTGGTCCGGAGGGCAAATGCTCTCAATTTGTTTCTTCAACAATATTTTGACAGAAATCCTCTAGTATTTTCTTAAATAAAAATAAATCATTTAGTGAAAGGAAACATTCAAATATATCACTTAGTAACCGAGTGGACAAATGCATTGGATGTCTACCCAGGTATAGCGAGTTCAGTCCTTTGCTAGATATGTCCTCTAACATTGCATAAAAAACATTTTTCACCTGACTTTCAGGAATCCCGGGCATGGTCGGCCTAGTTTATACAACCCTAACCTTTCCGCGGCCCTAACTAAGGGCATTGGTGTCCATTTTTCTACACAAATATCTACACTAGAGAATACAATCCCGAGCATGTTTTTAAATCCCGGATCCCGGGATTTTCGACGCGTAATCCCGGGATCCCGGTATTATCCCGGGATTAGGAAATGTGGTAGTAATAATTGGGATAAAATAAAATATAAAGGATAGCATAGATTGTAGGTTCTTAAACATTATTTATTAAAATTGTTTGTTACACAAGACAACTTATCTATACTAATACAATAAATGCGAAAAAGCCTGTGTTTGTTTGTTACATTTTCACGCCTAACCCACTAAACCGATTTCAATAATTCTTTCACCAATAGAAAGTTACATTATATGCGAGTAATTTTAAATGTATATAATGGTATGCTCTGGCGTTATGAAATTAAATATTGATAAATTTGCGGGAAATTTTATTTCAAGCGTCGTAGTTAATATCTATCTATACAAATTAAAATGAATCTCTGAAATGTTTGTACGCGCATAAAGTCAAGGCGCAACGGATTACGGAATGCAAATTAGACCTGAATGTGGCATCCAGAAAATCCCGAGATTTGCCAAAGTGCAGTCCCGGTATTTACGGGATCGAAAATGGGCCGGGACCCCGGGATTCGGGATCCCGGGATTGTATTCTCTAATCTAGACTAACCAATAATGATAAACTTAGGACAGTTTTACATATTCCAAATACTTAACTAAAAGTAAAGATGAAATAACTCGCCCACTTAAATTAATACAAAATTAAAACAACATATCAAGTCTCCACTCCTATATCCATTTAGTTATTAACCTCTTAAATGCAAAGGGAAGAAACTCGAAAATTTCGCGATGTTTTGACTTTGACGTAATATTTTGCGGATTTATTTTATGCTATCGTATATAATATTTACCGAAACACGTTCCCTGAACAATAAACTATGCTTACAAATAATATTACTTGCGTTTATTTGACAAATTGATAGTTTTATCGATCTTTTCATGACATGCGACGCTCAAAGTTTGACAGCTCAAATAGCGGCAGAAATGTCATTTCGAAAGTCGTAGATATGTGCAAAGATGATTATTTGAGAGGCTAGGTGTGTTCCTTACATCTGTTACGTCAAGAAAAAGAATGCCCCAAGCGATTCTGACCTTGCCCTTCATACATTTTCTTTATACATAAGGTTTAAAATCGCATCTCCAAATTTTTTTTTTTTTTTATGGCGCGTCCGGGGCGCGCAATCGGCAAACCAGAGGTTAACACCTATTCCAGGAAAGGGAGAGATTCGTTTGTTGGGAAAGGGTGGGGGAGAGAGGTCTATCGCCCCAATCGCCCGTTACGGGCTCATTACATTATGTGGAGCAAATCACTGCACAGAGAAAGGAGAAAATATTGTAAGCGCCCAAGATGCGCCCCCCAAAAATCTTGCGCCCTAGGCTTCAGCCTAGTAAGCCTAAGGGAATCGGGCCCTGTACATACTACATGAATTTCACGATCAAACATGATTTAACTAACAGAATGTGTATTTGATATTTATTATGAACGAAGTGTTTGCTCTTAATTATAATATTGAACAAAGAACTGTGTTTGAAAAAGGCTTCGCCACCGCCGAATAACGCCCCGGGACATTGAAATAATTTCCATATTGCTGATTCCATAACAGAGTAAATATGTTCACTCAATGTTCCATTAAAAGACAACCTAATGGGGAGATTAAAAGATCGCGAACATTTGTTAACGTCCCATAAATATTCTTCACAGCTTTGTAAACGAAATGTAAAAAACAGACCGAGAGAATTAAGGTTTCGTAAATAGTGAGGAATCACAGAAAAAAAAAACATGAACATTCTAATAATCACGACACTGCGTGTTGGGGTTGGATTAATGGGGCAATTAGTTTAATAATGATGGCACTGACTAATTTAAATAAATGTGTTTAAAACGAAGATATTATACTCTGAAATATTATCACAGTTAAATGTGTAGATACGGTATATCGTTGCATGTCACCATTCAACAGGTTAACTCTCAACCTAAAAACCGTTTCTGGTTAACTGATAATTTTTAAATATACCTCATTTTTAACAAAAATACTACGTTTTACACCTACACTTATTACCTAACTTACCTCACACCCTTCTCGTAATTTATTGTTCCTTTTGTCATCCATACTAATATTATAAATGCGAAACTGCTCGAGTTTGTTTACGACTCTTTCACGCATTAACCAACAAAAAGACTTTAAAAATTCATTCACCAATAGAAAGCTAAATTATATGCGAAGACTATATTCTTTATATGATGGCAAGCTCTGGCGTTATGAAATTATAAATATTAATATATTATATGTGTTATAAGTTTTCTGTCGCTAACAAAAGCGAGTTTTTGCTAACGTCAGAAAAAAATCGTTTCCATGGAAACGATGATGATATATTTGTAGGCTCTAAGCTGGTAGGTACTCAACCCCCTGGTCAGCTACTGCTCCAGAAAATTCAAATATTAGAATACGTTTTGTTTTTTTTGGACAAGCTTCTGTTTTGCAATAAATGTCAGATAAGAGTTCCTACATTAAAAATATAATTCGTAACGATTAGAAAGACTGAATAATAAATAGTGTAATTTTTTATTATATTAACAAACTTCCAAATATTTAATTAAAAATAAACATCCGAAATGTTTGTAAGCGCATAAATTCCGAACGAATGAACAAAATTGGATAATTCTTTTTTTCTGTGAGCTATAGCTTTATGAAATTTAGGTGGCAGGCGAGATGTTTGAAAACTGAATGTAAGGGAATGAATGTAAGGGAATGAATGTAAGGGAATGAATGTATGGAATGCGGGAGAGGGTGGGGGTGGGGAGGAGGGGGATAATTGATAAGTTCAACCGCTACAGTAATTTCCCGTAATACTGTGCGAGCGAAGCCACGGGGAAAAGCTAGTCGTTGTATAAAGCAATGATATATAAATGATTACAGATAAAATACTGCAGTCTGCGTAATGCTTATTCATTCATATAAACTTTTCTTTCCTGTAAAAAATATTACCATTTCTAGCAGATGTCGGATGCACGACTTTTTGTGAATTGGAATTTTCTGTAGAAATAAATGAATTATCAATTGTTATAGTTTTTTGAAAAACAGATTTCAGAAAATATCAACTGTTAACTTAAATAAGTTCAGGAGAAAAAAATGGACAAAACGAAATTTCTCAGAAAGCACAATATTTATTCTTGGATCAATTTTTTTGACTTTGCTGATGAAATCATAATATAAAAGAATCTTTTAACAATAACGATGAGTGTATTTCTTTTTTTTTTTTTTTTACGTGAGCTCCACACAGGAGGCCCTGAGGAAAATAATTTCCGTCAGGGCCTATGTCATCTTTGTGGATGCTATGTGGAGGGTTTTTTTAAGGAAAGAAAGGGGAGGAGAGTTCTGGGAAGGAAAGGGGATTAAGGAGTGGGTAGGAATCTGGGGTTCAGTCCTGGTCCAAGACCTAGACAAACCTCACCCAATGAACCAGTTAAAATGAAATAGTTAAAAGAGTGGCTGCAGCGGCTGGCTTAGAAATCAAAAATAGCGAAATAAACGATGTAAAAAGAATACCGGCTAGACGTATCGATGCTCCCCCCAAACTGCTAGTTCACTTCAAAAATAAAACCACAAGAGACAACTTCATCGCCGTAAGAAGAAACATAAACTACGCTGCTATCAAAGGACTTGCCCAAGACAAGATTTTCATTGGAGAAGAACTCACCCCATATCATAAAGAACTTTTATGGCAAACAAAAAAAATTGCCAAAGAAAAAAATTATACCTATGTCTGGTACAAGGAAGGTAGAATCATGATGAGGCGCCTCACTAACGAACAAATTTTCTATATCAAACATGTAGATGATTTAAAAAAAATAACTTAAAATGTCACGAAATTGTCCTTTTCAATCTACACATCACACAAAAATGGATTCTGTAACTACCAATATAACGTCTAACAAATCAAACCTATCAATCTACCATCAAAATATTAGATCGATAAATAAAAACTTTGACCAGTTTCTCATCCAACTCGACCTTACTAAAACTAAATATGACCTAATTATCCTGACAGAATGTTGGCTAACACCTTACTATAATCCAAAAAACATCCCCAATTATACCCATCATCAAACCTCCAACCACTGCAGACAAAACGATGGCATAGTAGCATATACACTAAACGACACTCACAACACATTTAACGTTAAAGAAATTCACATTTCAAACTCAAACTGTCTGCAAATAACATACAACGTCAACACCTGTATCATTGCACTTTACCGCTCTCCTTCGAAACCTAATATCTCCTCCTTTCTACATGACTTGAACTGCTATCTAACGGAACTAAACAATACAAAAAACTTAATATTGATGGGAGACCTTAACATTAACATTTTAAAAAACAATGAACATCCCCAGTGCCAAGATTACTTAAATACAATCATGTTCCACGGAATGGAAAGCACAATAAATTCCCCAACAAGATGTACGCCATACTCCTCCTCCTGCATCAACCATATTATGGTTAAATCAACCAACCAATACACCTCCGAAATCCACACGTCATCTATTACAGATCACTACGCCACCTCATTCACAATGAGTTCCAAACACAATGTACAAAGCAAAGCTTCAACTAAAATAACGAAGAAAACAATTAACTATGACAACCTCAACAAAACGATTAATTCCAAATCCTGGGACGTACTCTATAATATAGAAAACATAGAGGAGGCCTGGAACTACTTCTCTACCTACCTACAGACACCCTTGTCCAAAACACCAAAATCACCACAAAAACCATTCCTAGAGCAATCAAAACTCTCAAACCATGGATAAACCACACTATTATCAACTGCATTCGGAAACGCAACTCCATACATAAAAAATGTGCCACAAATCCATATGATATCACACTCCATAATTTCTATAAAAGATACCGAAATATTTGCACACAAGTCATTAGGAAAGCCAAAAATCTATACTACAATAAAAAAATTTCCGAATGCAGCAATGATCCTAAAAAAATATGGAAAGTTCTCAAGGAAGCTACCAATTCAAATACAGCCACTGACACCTTAAACTCTCTCAATATCAATGATACCACCGTAGACTTCACATCAAACCCCAATACAATAGTCAATTATATAAACAATTACTTTGCAAATATAGGTCCAGAACTAGCAAAAAAAATTCAAGTAAATAACGATACGCGTGGCCCTAGTGACCGCACAATCAATCATGATTTCCCAACCCGCTTTATTCTTAAAACGATTACAGAGAAAGAAGTTTCTTTAGTAATAAACTCGCTCAAAAACTCTTCTTCCACCGGCATTGATGAAATACCTAACAGTGTTCTTAAAAAAATTGCCCCTGGTATAATTAAACCATTAACTCATTTGCTTAATATTAGCATCCGCCAAGGCATATTTCCCACCATTCTAAAACAAGGTCTCATTATCCCTATTTTCAAAACAGGCTCCAAACTTGATATTAGTAATTATCGTCCTATTACGTTGCTTAATTCCCTGTCCAAAGTATTTGAAAAGATCGTCAATAATGATCTGATGGAATACCTGGAAACCAACAACCTACTATCGCCGCGGCAATTTGGATTCAGAAACCATAAAAGCACCAACGATGCCATAGCCACGGTCACTGACCATATCTCTGGCCACCTGGACAAGGGTTCGAAATGTTTATCGGTATTTCTCGACCTATGCAAAGCATTTGATACAATTTCACACATCAAATTAGAACGCAAAATGTTCAATATAGGTATTAGGAATAATGAATTAGGCCTCCTCTCCAGCTTTTTATCTAACAGATCCCAATGCGTTAAACTCAGATCAACAAAGAGTCAATTTTTGCCTATTAGTTACGGGGTCCCACAAGGCAGTGTCATAGGTCCAACGCTCTTCCTTATATACATTAACGAGTTGTGTAACCTAGACATCGATGCCACTATTGTCAGTTTCGCCGATGACACTGTCCTCCTCTTCCAGGCGAAAGACTGGCCTACCGCATATTCCAAAGCAGAGGAAGGAATTCAAAAGGTAAAATTTTGGCTTGACTCGAACACATTAACGCTAAATGTACAGAAAACAAATTACTTACTGTCTAGTCTCTCCAATATTCCTAAGTCAAACCTAATCCCTCCATTAAAAATACACAAATGTAAAAATACATCTTTAAACCGGAATTGTGACTGCCCATGCCTAGAACAAGTAAACATTATCAAATATTTAGGATTAACCTTTGATACACACCTAAATTGGAAGCAACATATACATAACACTACAAACAAAATCCGCAAATCTATATACTTTTTCAAACAAACACGCAACTTCCTTGACTTAAAACTTTTAAAAACAGTGTACTTCTCACTATGCCAATCTCACATCGAATACGGAATTTTAGCTTGGGGTAATGCTTATTCCAGTGCCCTCGACCCCATCATTAAAGCACAAAAACTTATCATAAAAATTATTCTTAAACTGCCTCTTACTACCAGCACTGATACGATCTTCAATACTTTCAACGTTATGGACATTAAACAACTACTCTACGCAATATCCATATTAGTTAATTTACACAAAAACAACAAAACATCATACAAAACAACACAAACAACGCACAATACCCGAGCCAAAAACAAAGAACTTCTCCAAACTCCTTTTTCCAAAACTACCTTTGGACAAAGACACTTCAAATACATAGCTTGCAAACTATACAATACACTACCAGCTACAATCAGACATACTGAATCCTTGACTAAATTCAAACAAGACGTAAAGAAATGGATTGTTAGTATTGGACGCCACACTACTGCAAACATCTGTAAAGTAAATCATTAATAGACAGTAAACAATTTGCATACGACCTAATCCATGTAAAATAACTTAAAAATAGAATCATGTCAAATTAATTAATCAATCCCATAAATAGATTTGACAGGATTTACTATACATCATCATTTAATGTACATCATCTCTTCCTACATTTACATAACTCTCTTTAAAGTGAACCCGCACTTCCAATCACCTTTCCATTTTTATAGTATTAAGTTGAATTTGTATGTTACTTAAAATATTCTTGTAATTTTAAATATGTACCTCTAAGCCTGTCTCAACACAGGTAAATCCTAGTGAGACAGGCATCAATTAAACCCTATGTAAAACCCTATGTTTATAGATTAATAAAAAAAAATTTAAAAAACCCGGGCACCCCTGCTAAATCACCAAACGTAGCGAACCACTTGGGGTGACCTATGGTAGAGGTGTTGGTTATCCAATAAAGGTTCCCGGGGCGGCGGTACCCAATCCCGCCTCCGAAATAGCCTCCCAATTTCTGCTCTTAGGCAAACCACGATTTTATAACCTTTATTTTTAAAACCTTTTTATAACATTTTTATAAAGCTTGGGATTGTTTGAAATTTTTATTTTGTAAATGGTAAGGTATTCGCATGGTTTCAAAAAAATAGTATTTATAGTTCTATTTCGCAAAAATGTGTGTGAACCCTTTTACCCTTGTGCCCTTTACATGTTTATTACAAAGAAATAGAAAATTCAAACAATTTCTTTGAAGGAATTATGAAATGCCCTTGTTTTGCGCAGACCATAAAGAAAGCGATTATAAAAAAAAATGGTCCATCCGAGAGGAGGATGGGTTGTTTAGGGATGGATATGGTGAATACACTGAATTTCTTGGTGATTTTCTTCAGCGTAATAGAGCGTAACTCAGTTTTATTTGAGACTAATGGATTTTATATAAAACCAACATATTTTGACGGAACGACAAACATTTCGGAATCGCTTCCTTATTAAGTATTTGTCCAGATTGACAAGCTTGTCCGAAAATATTATCCTTGATTTATTCCTGAATCCTGCAACCGTAGCCAATACAAGGAAGTTAAAATTATTGCCTCTAGGAAAAGCAATTTTCCAAAAGTATGTATGTATTTTCGTATGTAAACTCAGCGAGCGCTTGGTTAAAATAAAGAGCATTAGTTAGCCTCTTTTGCGAAGGATTACTAAACACCACTTTCAGTAGTGTAGTAGAAGAAAAAAAACTATCAGTTAATTTAACTTGTTCAACACGTAGCGGAGTTAGGTGCAGTTGCATAGAAAATAGTTAAAGTTACTTTTTAGTTAAAGTTAAATAAAAGTAACATTTTTATCATTTCTTACAAAAATGGGTTGTTTCAACTTCGTTTAAATAAATAGTTACAAAAAAGTTACTTTTATTTAACCCAGCGATATTGAGAGTTTAAAGTTAGATTTTGGTAAAGTTGTCAGCTGTCATCCGTCAGAAAGAAACGAAATTTTGTTTTAATAGAAAATAATAATAAAAAATGTCTCGACAACCCGGGTTTTGATAATCAATTGATTGTATTATTGATTTGGTGGATTTTACGGTTAGGCGATCAACTTTACTCATTGCCAACAATGTCAATGAGACCACTAGATTTACAAACAAGCGTTTACTCAAACTTATCTTAATAATTTATACCTACTAGCATTGTAATATTTCAATAAATGCAACTGCACTGAAACAAAATATTTTTTTAGTCATATCAGAAATCATGATGTTTGTACTGTGGACCAGGTTCTAATACTAATGAATTTGTATGTAACGGGAACGACGTAAAGATGTACAGGAGACATCTCTGGGGTGCATAAAAGTATTGTTTCGTGTATAATAGACAGGGTTGGCAGAGCTATAACAGCCCGCCTTCGGCCACAATATAATAATATCATCATTCCACATTATTTTCGTTTTTAAACTGCAACTGCGAAATATCAAATAACCTCCATAACATAAATAAACCAATCATAACCTCCATTACCGTCAAACGCCAGGAAATCGCCCCGATTTGGTTAGTGTTAATACCCGTAAAAATAAATTGTGTGTTTATTTGTATTTAAATATGTCAAATCCAAGGAAAATTCGAAGCCGTTTCGATGGCAGCACTGGTAACTATAAACTAACTTTTTTAATGTTGATGCAACTCAATTGTGCTGAATTGCAGCTTAACTTTAGTTAGGGCCTAAACTCGGTTTAAGTATTTAACTTTAAACCTTACTTTAATTATTTTCGATGCAATTGGCCCTTAATCCATCAAAAGAAGTCTTAACCAAAATATAGCATTGGTATAGCTGAGTGGAAATAACGAAGAGTTCTAATATTGACATTGAGATTTTGCGATTAAGTCACATTTCAATTTAGCGATTGCTCATTTTGATTGACGAAAGCGACCCTGAGTGTATTAAAACACATTGATTTCGGTTTAACGTAAAGGTTTATATAAATAACAAAAGTTTACACGAAAATAGGACAGCATTGAAGATATGTGCATGCAAATTAAGCAAAGTTGTTTGTGGTGAGATGTAAAATAAAAGTGATTAATGAAATGGTAAATATGGCAAAAGATAAATATCCACAGCAAAGTCAGTACCTTATATATATTGCGAGAAGATATTACAACCTCTACAGAATATTACTTGTGTACCTTATGTACAAAATAACTCTTAAGGGGATCTAATGTTTCGTATAATAATAACAGTACATTTACGTAGCGCAATTTAGTCAAATTTATCCCCTTGTGAGCTTTACTCCAATACCTTGAACTATAAATACTATTTATTTACCTTCATTATCTTTTTAGGAGTGCTATTCGTACTGAAAATTACACCCACAGTTAAGATTTAAGATATACGCTGTAAATAATAATAAGAGGCCTGATAAATAATAAATGAACAAGAAATGAAATGAATTAAACCTAAGAGAAATGCTCGAATTATGCAAAAGTTAATAATGTGTGCTAAAAAAAAATATTTTGATAGTATGAAATACGTGGTAAGTGGCTAACGAATTGATCAGGTTTGATATTGTGTGAGGAGACCTAGTGTTTTTTTTATTTGAAAAACTGAAGACCAAAATCTCATTTTAATTTTTTACTCCAAATAATGTCGGAAGTGTGTCAAGTACATCAAAATTATTAAAAAAAATAACGACTGGATTATAAAGCATGCCACCATTACGGAAATATATGAATAATTAATGTATTTCTGTAACCGTGGAGTAATTATTATGCCATGGACAAATGCACAGGAAAAGTACGTAGCTCGAAAAAAAATGGATAAACAATGGAAAACCGTGGAAAAATCTACTCATTAAGTGGGCAAAAGGGCACTAGATCGCTAAAATCATCTGGATAGACAAATAATCAAGTTAAGCGGAAACACACGGCAAAGCGAAGCTTGGAGGAGGAGAGTGTAAACAGATTGGGGAGGTCTCCATCAAAAATGACAGATTTTTCGTTGGGCCAAGAAAGATGAAACAGGTGTGACGGTTATTAAAATACTCTCGCATTACCTACCTACTTTAACACCCACTGTTTCGAATAGCCCTATTTGCTTTCATAACTTCTTCAAGTTGTGAAAATCTAAAATTAGAATTTTTTATTTTTATTTATTATTAAAAAGACAAAGTAATAACAATATGACAGCAAAAATAAAATATTGTACAGAAAAAAGAAAATCCCAATAAACTACTTTTAAGTAGTTTGTCAAAGGGTACTTTTACTTTGAGGATATAAATAAACTCATTTTATTTCTTCAAAATTCGCAAATTCACTTTGTGGCGTCATTATTTTCATTAAACTCATTTTACTTTATTATTATTTTAGAATTTTTGTGTTAGTCTAAATCAAATTGCTTCTTTCGGCGAGCCAATTCTTCAACATAATATTTGTTTTACCATTTTTTTATTTCGGCAGGTAACATATTGTCCAGCGTTCTTTGTCCGTATTTGTTTAAATGCTTAGATACAATTAGTCCTTCATTTAACGTAAAACGAGTATTGTAAGTGTGGTCCAGTTTATTTATATATATATGGGACCATTCTTATGCTGAAATATAATATTATACCACAGAATTGCTCTTACTGAGAGAATTGTGAGATTCTGGTAAAAGTACGGAACTTTATGCATTTGTTCGTATAAAATTTTATGAGCTAATAATTTAACTAATGAATTTTAAACTGATTGAACATGATTTACAGGAAAGTCCCCAAGCTGTAATTCCATATCTTATAATAGATTCAGCTTATGATAAATAAATTATTAGAAGTGTGCTTATTGGTATGCTTTTAGATTTAACTTTATGTTATTTATATTTGAAAAAAAAATCGATATTTGATAATAAACGAAATAATCGAAGCATACAGATTATCCCGAAAAAACTCAGCGAAACCGCACTCGTACCAGAAACGCAATATTTAATGCTAAGAGATCTATTGTCTTCCTTTATCGTACGTTCCAATAAACTTCTTCTGATTATGAATGGTGTAATCTTGTATTTTGATTTCACCTCATGATGTGACAAAGATGTCACTACTATGTTAACAAATTAATGTTCCTGATACAAAAACAGTTGAGAATGAAAAAAAATAAATTATTGCTTAACGCAATGAAAATGCAAATGGTGATCTGAAGTGAAGGTTTTGTGTTTTGTGTATATCTTAGATTACAGTTAGAGGCGCTCCTTATCACAGATGGCTCTTGTGGCCGCGATGGAGAACTGCCAGTAATACAGACACTTAGAGGTTTATAAATACCATTGCTATTCAAGGTCATCAGAATTCTCAGAATTCTTCTAATAGTGTCATTAGACAGTTGGCTGTCCAAGCTGCAATCTAAGTATCGTAGTAAAAGTGCTTTGTTGATCCCGGAGTTTCATTTGGAAGAGCTTATCATATTCCGGGAGTTACAACGGCTTTTAAATGCGTATTTAAAAAAAAACCCATTTAAAAATGTTACAACACATTAATTACGTAATTTATGCACAATAAAAAGTAAAAATGGCATAGCGCGATGGAAATAAAAGCGCCTTAGCGGGAATTTATTTCTTAACGGTTCTGTATAAATTATAAATTCGTTCATCGATCGAGACGCTGAATTTTGCATCAAATTGCCACCGATTTGAAATGTGGAGTGAAAGCGCCACAGATTGAAGTTTTGCAAATGACATAATAATTATTTTATCTGCATTTGAATGGCTTGAATCGGGCGACTACCCTCACTATCGTTTCGGTCGCTACGTCACTGGTTATACATCATCGTACCTAGTGGCGGTCCGTCCCTCAGGACAATTGGTCAAAGAACTCCCACAATTATAAGTTGATAGTAAAACATAATATTATATTACGAACTATTATGCAAATCAAAACAACTGGTTAACGTCTTAAATGGAAGCTTTATTTTCCACTATTATTGGTTGGGTCAATATATTAAATGTCCCGGTATCATGTCTTCTGCCTCTTTACGCGCCATACAATAAACGGGATGTTTAATAAAAAATGTTTTTTAAAAATGATTCTGATGACAGTTTAGGTCATTGCCGTGAAGGAGAGAGCATGATGAATATCATAAGTCTGAAAGAGATGGTTTGATAAACGTAATGAAATACAGTAAAATGTAATTTGACTCTCATACTCGTGAGGTACGTATATACGAATATTATCGTTTTTAATTTGATATTGCATCACAATATGCATTTTTTTAAAAATGACCTTCCATTTCTGAACCCCTAGAGTCATCTCTGGTCGTACCCTAAGAAAATAGACTGCCACGGTCATATTTTTTAGACAGTAGACTAGTAAGTAGCGGTTCGGGAGGTTAAAACTAGGCATGTTTTTTTATTCCCCAGTTTCTATCAATTAGTTTAGCAAGACTGGCATCACAAGCCGAATTTATGTAACGAAATCAGTTGCAAAAATTATTTCATGATATTAGTTGGCATTCACGTGTAAAAGTAATATAGTTTCATCAAGCACGCATGAGTTTTATGGAGTCAGTTTCGCGCCCCACGCAATTTTTGTCACTAATTTCTTCGTATAGAACGTGATGAAACTAGTGTTGCGAAAGGCTTCTGCTGAGAAATATTGCGCATTCCAAATAAACTTTTATGCTGTGGTGCCACTGAAGATTTCACGACATTGAATTTTATGCAATTTCCTAACTGTTTGGTATCATGAAATTAATTTCAACACGCATGAAAGTAGTTCCGTAATGCAAATTTAAGGGTGCATAATAAGCAACGAAGGATCAATTAGTAACAATGCATACATTTTTTTACAAAATCTCATTTCTACAGAAAACGTGGGTAGATGGTGTTAGGCGATGTGCAATACGTTTGATTCTTTTGCATTGGGCTTTGGAAGATGGTTAAGATATGAAGAATATGGGAATATTTATTACGGGCCAGTTTTTTTTATTATTTTAATGTGAATGCAGCACAAGAATCCCAACCGCTCCCAACCGTCTGGAGTCAGTGAGACTACGGCATTCTCAATTAGGGTATGTTGTGAGGCTTAAGGTAAGTGGTTTGGGGAATGAGATGGGGAAAAGGAAGGTGGCTAGGTACCTGACTATTCAAATCTAGTCACCAAACCCGGCTTAACCTGTTTTAAGCAACTTTTCATTTCTGAATGGTGGTTTTACACCAGAGCGATACTGAGAGTGTGTACTCTGGAACGTGCCGCAAATTTACCTTATATTATTTTAATGATTAAATTGTGAAAATACTAATCAACTGGATCCCTAGTCGAGAACCTTAACCCTCGACCATGGTGGGGCAAGATGGGGCGTTTGCCCCGCCTTGGCTGGCCGATGCATGACCTCTGGGATTGTCGACCGAGTCGCATTTTCAAATTTACAGCACTTAAAAGGATGGTTTTTCCTTCTTCCGTTCACTTTGTATTCATAGAGCCTAAAGCATGAATATGTTGTAGAAGACCAATTTTTTCGATACCTACTCTAGATTTTTATTTTTTGCCCTACACTAAATCAAAACCTGGCTACGCCCATGATAAGAGATATGCTATGATGGCCGCCCGACTGTCGCCTGACTGTCGCCCGACTGTCGGCCGACTGTCGCACGACTGTCACCCGACTGTCGGCCGACTATCGCACGACTGTCACCCGACTGTCGCCCGACTGTCGCCCGACAGTACGGTCCAACGGTCATAGCTTGAATATGGAATTTAGTTGACTTTTTGAAAGTGTGCAGTAGTATTGGTTAACAATATAATTTGAATACGGCTCGTTCATTTAGTTGATTTTTTTGAAAATGTGCAGTAGTATTAAATAATAATATCGGCGACACCAGGAAGCACCAAGTAAAAACTACCGCTAGCACATCTCTTATATTTCAATTTCTTTGGGTCTGACCCTTTTTTCAGAGTCCACTATAAGTTCTTGTTAACCGACGTTTAATTGATTTTCCCCACCAGTCCAACCTCTATTACAAGTCCTCTTCAAGGAAAATTATTAAAAGGATGAAAATTTTAGCATATCATTGAAGGGGATCCCACCACTTTCCCAACGGTGTTATAAGGAAACATACGGTTTCCTCCTTCACCGCACACGTCAAGACTCTATTTTTTATTGAGTGAAGTTACATTTATTTGAACGACTCTAGACCCTCCAATGTCCATGCATACGGGGTTGGTAAGCAGCATGCAAGTACTTACATTAACATAATACAAAAGAAAAGTATCAGCCCGTGGAATAATTCCTCTGAAATCGGTAACACAACTGCTAACCCTGTACAAATCGCAAGCGCGCCCCACGGTTGAATTTGGCAGCCACCTCTGGTCTGGAGCCCCAAAATACCTGAAAAAAACTCTCGACTCTGTGCAGAAACGGGCGGTCCGTTTGATAGATTCTCCTAACAAACGGATTGTAATCTTTAGGGCACAGGCGTCAGGTGGAAATGCTGTCATTGTTCTACCGGTGTTAAAATGGAAGATGCTCCGAGGAACTAGCGTCATTGATTCCCTCGGCACCGATGCATAGTCGGGAAACACGCCAAATACGCGCTCAACATTTGTACACGGTTGACATTAGTCACATGATAACGAGTCGTTTCTACAGCTCGGCTGTGGAACGATTTGCCGGCCTCTGTGTTTCCTCCCTCCTACAACATGGGTTTCTTCAAGACCCATGTTTACTCCTTCCTCTCCTTAAAAACACCCTCCACACAGCATCTTCAAAGATGACATAGGCCCTGAGGGAAATTATTTTCCTCAGGGCTTCCTGTGTGGAGTTAATGTAAAAAAAAACCAAAAAAAATAGAGATAAGTGTTAGTAAGATAAAAAAAATAAGAAATAAAATAAGAGCTGAACCCAGTTGAAGAAGCTTTCACCATGTATATCAATTAAAACTAAAAACCGCTGGAAATCCGTCGAATTATCCTCGACCCGAGTCCTCACGCAAACTCGGCAATCATTGCTTTACAATGGCCGTAATTTTTCAGAAATTAAGCGATAGGGTTTTTAATAATCGCGTCTGAACCCGCTCGATCACTCAAGCCGAAGATTTTAATTAAAACATAAACTCTGAATTGATTGCTCTGCGAACGTGCCTTTATATTTTTGCGACTGTGCGGACCCGGTTTTACAATTCGACAAAAGTGAAATATTTATTATTCGGACAAATCAGGAATGGTTTCCGATTATTCCAGAAATATAAGGATCATTTGGGAACGGAATAAATTTAAGCAAATAAATTTCAGAATATATTATTGCGTTGACGCCGTTGATTTTGTGTTTAAGGGGAATGGCTGAGCGGCATTTTTATACAAAATTAAAATTTGGAATGGACGCCAAAATACCCACCAAACATACATAATTATTTTCTTCGTAAAAGGGGACAGCTAATGTCTAGTAGGGATATTTGTTACTATATTCTTTATTATTTTTAATTATGATGGAAGCCAGCGGTTTTCAACCTGTGGTACGCGTACCCCTTAGAGTACGCAAAGCAAAAATTCAAAAATTGGGGGTACGCAATATTTTGGCACGAATTTAGGTTTTAAGATGAAGCTATACGTCCTGTTTAGATTCATTTTAACGACTAATCGGTTTAACATAAAAAAATATGCTACGGATGAATTGCAGCTTTTACTAGCTTTTCTATGTATGGAATTACAATAAAATAATTATTTACTAAACAAAAAATATAAGCGTTAACCACAAAAAAAAAGTTTTTTCATGACTTGACTATGAATTAATATAAAAAAAACATTTTTTTTAAAATACCCCTTATTGGCTAAGACTATTTTTGAGGTTTTGTATGTTCGAACTTTTTTCATCCTTATAAAATTATGCACAAAATAAATAAAAATCTTTTTCGCTTACATTCCTCGTGCAAATACGACGCGCGATTTTAAATTTTGTATGGCGTGGGAATCGAAATATTTCTAGCGTTTATATTCCTCTTAAAACTAAGCTCAACATTTTCGCAAAAAAGACGTGGAGCAAAATTTGTGCAATTCACCACGTAGAATCACTGGTTAATGTCCACATTCGTATTACACTCTGTATAAAATTGCATTAATTGTATTTATGTAACGTGCTTGTTAAATTTATGTAGAAATGAGAGTATTAACATTACAAATGAAATGTGTCTTTCAATATCTCTAAAATTAGAATCCACAATACAAGTTGCAATCAAGATACATGTACACTGTGCAATGAACTTGTTAAAGTAGAAAGTATCAAATATTTAGGAGTATCTATTGATACACATCTAACTTGGAAAACACAAATTGTTAAAATCATCTCGAAATTAAGATACCTTACATATACATTTTATAGACTTAAGGAAGTACTTAATCTTGACAAATTGAGAATGATATATTTTTCACTGGTGCAATCTTCAATAATGTACGGCATTATAGGATGGGGTGGTGCGCTTGATGCTTTTATTAAGCCTTTACAAAACACTCAAAAGCGCATTATTAAAGTTATGTACAATAGAACTAAAACATTCTCGACTGAGTTACTTTTCAAAGATACTAAAATATTCAACATCCGTAAATTATTTATATTGCAGACAGTGAAATATGTATTTAAAAACAAAAATTGTTTCGAAAAAAATGAAAATAGAATTAGCAAAAGGACTAATAATATCTTTTACACCCCTCAAATCAATACCAAATTAATGCAAACACATAGCAGCTTTATTGGTCCTCGGACATTTAATCTTCTACCAAAACACATTCAAACGACAGATAAGATATCACTCTACATAAAAGAATTAAAATTATGGCTTTATGGTGCAGATGTTAAAACACTTTTGCTATAAATTCTATGTTAACCTTAATACATCACTTTTCATTTTAATTCTAACTCATATAACTTTTTTATAACTTATAACTATTGTTAATTGTACTTACTGATGTATGCATTTTTGTTTATATTACCCACGCACAGGCAGTGCCTTTGTGGGTTCCCATCACCTACTTTTTACTTTACGTAGATTTAATTATTCCTAACTTTTGATTTATTTGTTTCTTATATGTGTATTTTGAAATGTTTATAATAATGGGAAAAAATAAAGATTAAAAAAAAAAAAAAAAAAAAATACACGTGTACACAAGATAGGTAGAGGGTACGGGGTACAACAAATTTGTAAAAAGAGTCAAGAGGTACGCAAGTTCAAAAAGTTTGACAATCGCTGATATTAGCCATTAAAGAATTACATTTTTATTGTTTTTAGAGGCAACTTTGACATGTTTTATTATTAAAAAAATTATCTTGCCCTACCTATTGTGTTTATAATGAAAAATAAAGGAAAAAAATAAACTTTTGAGGAAATTTTAATTTATATCGATACGACAATTTTTTTATTCCAACGTAATTCAGTAAATAGAACCAAATTATTTTTAAATTAATTATCATTACTTTTTTTTACATTAACCCCACACAGATGTCATATTTGGGGATGGTGTATGGAGGCTCATTTTAGGGAAAGAAAGCTGAGGAAATTCTGGGAAGGAAAAAGGTAAAAGTAAGTAGGAATCGGGGGGTCAGTGTGTCTAGGAGAGATGGACGTATAAATCCATTCTTCCATCTGGATTGCAAGGCGATGGTGCAGGGAGACCGGCTGGGGAGGTTAAAAGGACTCCCTCAAGCAGTCTGTTCCGATGTGTGGGCAAACGCATCCGCCACCAAGACATAACCTCATCCCATCAATCTAGGCACCCCTGCCAAATCACCAAATGTATCGAACCCTTGGGGTGATCTATGGCAGGCGTGTTGGTTTTCCAATAAATGGTTCCCTGGGCGGCGGTATCCATACTCCCCAAACAAATAATTTGCTAAATTAGCCTCTGAATATTTACTACACCTTTTGATACATAAAGGTGTAATTTGGTTGGGTATTTTGGCTTAAAATTCAAAAAATTAAGTATCTGTTAAAAAGGCCTTGCGGTCGTTCCTCTTAACAGATGAGCTCTGCGACATTAAGTAAATGATTGAAATTCGAATAACAGAAGGATGATAATGCGCATCTCTTTTGACTTTTGATTGACACCACTAATTATTGTTATTTAAATGGGGACTTACTCAAATACTGTACGAACGTAGATACAAAACATTTCTAAATTAACAAAATTCTTTCGATTTTAATTTATTATTTAAATAGTTCAACAAATACTTTAGTAATAATCATTTTTGGAAACAGAAATATTGTGGACATGAAAAAAAAACAAGAAATCTTTGATAGGAATTTCATAACTTAAAATTATTTTTATAGTTGATAGAACTAGCGCAGACCCATGAAATATGGATATTATAATAATAAGGAACTCCAGTGAAAAATATTATGGCTTTAAAAAAATATGTTCATATAGACCAATAAACGTTGATTCTGAATATATAAGTTTTATTAAATAATATTAAACGTTAAGTTTTAAAAAAAATATTAAAAAGTCCATTTTAAAACGTGTCATTAAAACACCCTGTCAAATTGGTATTGCTAGATTTTGGCGGCGTGACGTCACCGCGCCGCTTCACCTGTGTCAAAGTTGTATAGAAATGTAAGACGCAAGCCGTTCGACATTCCGTGTTATTGGTATAAACCTCTAAGAAGAGATTTGGACAAATAATAGTTTTTGTTTTTATTGAAACATTATTTAGGCCTAAATAATTCAGTATCAAAAATAAAGTATCTCTATTAGTTTATCTATATTATTTAAAATATTCAAAAACTCTAACTGTACAAAAAACGACCATAATGCCCAGTAAAACGCTCCAATGCTGAAATTCAAAATGGCGGGAGTCGAACAGCTGATTCCAGTTCCATACAAAATTCATACTTCGGTTGATCATGATGACGTCACACTAGATTCGGTGGTTTTCGGGGATCTTGAAAATTTAAAACTTTGAAATTTATTTTAACTATTAACTAACTATAAAAATAAAAATAAATATGCAGTTGTTTAAGTTAGAAGGTCATTCATTATTCATAAAAAAAAATCAAAAAAATTGGACTGGAGTTCTCTATTGTGGGGTTTGTAGCTGAACGTATTGGGGTCGTTCTTCTTTTTAACCTACATAAAGTTGTCTCCACCAGTTAGTGGAGAAAAATTCAACAGAATTACCAATATTATTATTTTATAATTACTTTAAAATCTACTGTACTAAAAACGTAACGACTGTATGCGTTTAAAAAAAATATGTGTTTAAATTTTTGTAGTAAAAATTACGTGACAGAGTTGTAACTCCTCGTGATAGAAGTGTATTTCATAAATTACAGCTGTCTTCTGCCACCTCGACTTGCTTGTATTCTATAATGTTACAAAAAAATTATATGACGACATAAAATATAAAACTATTTTTAAACTCCAAAAGGTATAACCTAGGGGAGGCGGAAGAGGAACGGGAAGAATGGGAAAAGACACGCAGGGAGAAAAAAATTCTCTATTAGTGGCATTGCGACGCACGCTGAGAACTCACTAGTCAGAATATAAAAATACAAGAAACGTTACGTTCATTCTAATCGAACAAAAAATGTAGCAGCGCTCATGTGTTTGCAATTTGGGAGGCGGGAAAGGGTACTGCCGCCCCGGGAACCTTTATTGGATAACCAACACCTCTGCCATAGGTCACCCCAAGTGGTTCGCTACGTTTGGTGATTTAGCAGGGGTGCCCGGGTTCATGGGGTGAGGTTTGTCTAGGTCTTGGAGGTGGATGACCAGGACACACTGAATCCCAGATTCCTACCCATCCCTTCTCAAACTCTCTTCCCCTTCCTTTCCTTAAAAAAAACCCCCCACACAGCATCCCCAAAGATGACATAGGCCCTGTGGGAAATTATTTTCCTCAAGGCCTCCTGCGTGGAACTCATGTAAAAAAAATGTGTCATGGACCTTGTACCTAATCGTGGACGTACATATCTATGCATAGTGAACTAACGAAACTATGTCGATTCTGATTGCAGTTTCCTTATTTATATGGATATCAAATAATTAAAGTCCAGTTAATACCTTACATAAACATTCATGCAAATATCAATATTCAAAGTAATGAAAACTACCGACCTTATTTGCAGTTCTTAATCTAAGTTGAATAAAAGACGTAAATAATTTAATGAATTCAGTCCTTATCTATTGTTGAAAATACTATTTGAATTATTAGCAATACGTCTATAAGAAGTGTATATAAATTCACGAGAACATCTTCTCAACAGTTGTATCAAATCAGAATCAAATGGTTTTAGTCGTAATAGCAATTATTATAACCGTGTTAAAATTATTTGTGATCAAATGTAAAATTAAATTATAAATTTAACCTATAAATAAAACAACTTTACAGTAAAAGTGTTTTTCTACTTCGAACATGCACATGAAAAGGATAGCTATTCAGGGAATGTATATTTTATTTATTTATTTTTATTTTTTATTTATTTATTTAGTAAAGTATTATACATTTATATACATTATTTATGAAATGTTTTGACTGTCCAACTAGGATGATTCTCGTTTTAGGACAGTCAAATTAGGATTAGTGTGAATATATGGACCATGATTTGTACAAAAAAAGAGGGAAAATTGAGAAAATAAAAAG
Source organism: Glyphotaelius pellucidus (assembly GCA_936435175.1). Lineage (NCBI taxonomy): Eukaryota > Metazoa > Arthropoda > Insecta > Trichoptera > Limnephilidae > Glyphotaelius > Glyphotaelius pellucidus. Next base: position 15,353,194 of record OW386553.1, read on the forward strand.
AAGAGAAAGAATAAAAAATGAAATTGGAAAGTTTAAAACACATTAACGCATGAACTGTTATCTGTTTAGCCTAGTTATTAGAATAATATTACTTAAAAAAAAGGTTAAAATGTATAGTTTCTTGAAAAACGAGGATTAAAACATATAGGTAACTTGTGTATGCATTTCGTACTATAGTTATTGAAATGATAATAATAATAATAAAAGTAATAAAAATAAACATACTTAAACATAAAGGTAACTGGTGTTTGCATTTCATAATATAGTCCTACTAATGAGAACCATAAAGAGAACAGAAACAAATAAAATAAAATAAACAATTAATACATGATTATTACTGTTGTTTGTTTTGCATAGTTGTTGAAATAATAATTAAATAAGTTAACTTATAAATGGCATTTGATTACATATTATAAGCTTACATATATATTTTGTATAAATATGAATAAAAAAAGAGAAGTGGTGGAATAAAATAAAATATCCTATTAAAACATAAGATTATCTGCTGCCTGGTAGAATTCTAATTTAAAAGTAGTAGGTAGGTACATACATACACATAGTAACGATTAGAACATAAAGGTATCTTTTACACAGTTTATTTTTTGTTGGAATTTTTTTTTAATGGTTTTTGGTTTGTGTTTGATTTAATTTTTTGTGTAGTGAAAGTTCACTCTCCTTTCTCCTTAATTGATGAAACCAAGTAGTGGTCTATCTGCGAAGAACACCTGTTCTTTCGTTTTTCCAAGCATCGGGCATGAAGTTGTATAGTTTTGGACCTAAGAATAAGAAGTGTCTTTGAGTATATATACAAATGGTCTGCTAAAGTATGTCCAATGGACCTGGTACACAGTGAAATAACGCCTGTTATCTCGGTAACTTATCTTTTCATTATTAATTCACCTAAGCATCTGTCAAGCGTTGAAACAAAACTATTTCGCGTTTCCAATTCGCGGAGATATAATATTGATGGCAACTTTATGGCTTATCTGATAATGGACAAGTAATTCTAATTTTGAAAATTAAAAATTCAATTAAATGAAGACACTGTGAGAAACTGAATCGAAATCTGGAAACAGAAAAATCAGAAAAAGATATTTGCACCTCTGGGACTCGAACCCAGGACCTCTCGACTTTCCCCAGGCGAAATGCTCTTGACCACTGAGCTAAGGTGTCGATATCCAATTCGGTAACTTTAAACTGTACAATACTTCGACTTAAAACACACATATTATCTTCATTTTTCTTAACGCATATTTTTATTGGCTGCCATCTTTATGTATGATTGCAAGATTCAAACCCGAACTAAATGCAAACTAGATGGTGCTTGGATACATTTTTATCCATTTAATTTAATGTGCGACACTTTTCTGCAAGTCAAGGATGAATATTATTATTATTTATTTTAACTTTTATGATATTTGCACCTCTGGTCCTGGGTTCGAGCCCCAGAGGTGCAAATATCTTTTTCTGATTTTTGTGTTTCCAAATTTTCGATTGAGTTTCGCTCATAGTATCTTCATTTAATTAAATATTACAATTTGAGTTTTTACTCATAAAAGTTAAAAAAAATAAAAATTAAAAATTCATTGAACTTGGATGATGTCACGTACTACGCAAGAATGTTTCACGTTATTTACTTACCAATGCACCAATAACCGAAATTATGATGTTTAAAGCGATGCACTAACAAGAATTTGGAAATTATGTGATTTTGGTTTGAGAATTCTTAAAAATATTTTAGATGCTTTACTTTTATTTATGCGATTAGAACACATATTTGCCTTTGAAATAATCGAGTTCTTTTTTATTAGCCCTTTTAAAAGCCCAGAAAAAATCAGGCTTAAAAAACCGCTTTCAAGTTCAAAATCTCCCACTTACAAATACCTTTTCGGATATGGTTTTATTATATAATGTGAAAAAAAATTCTTTATTAAATTATCGTACAACATTTAAATATTTGTGCCTGAGCTTCACGAAATAAACGATAAACCGGTTTTTGGCGATGTTTTTTTCGTGAATAAATCAAAACAAGCGCCTTCTATCTAATGGGAATTTAAACCTTGTCGCTATTTACATAGGGAGTGTTATCGTATTTTAAACGACATTTATCGTATCTCGAATTTTAAACGACGTGATGCATCATCTTTATCAAAAGTGGAGCATCCATAAGCCCTACATGTGGGTATGTAGGTCTTATGGACATAAAAAAATTTTTGTTTGATATTTTTTATTGGCAGTCCAACTAAAGTTTCTAATATCAATAACCAGGTGGCAAAAGCAATATTAAAATATCGTCGTTGCGTTCTCGTCAATATTCGGCACTTTTTTATAGTATCAGAGGTTTTTCTCCGTCACCTACATTTTAAAATGTATTATATAAGAAATTTATATTTTGGGTTATGATTTTGCTCATCAGTCCTGGTACCCTAAGGCAGCTAAGGGTTGTCAAAAGGGTTTATGAGCCTGCATACCCCTTGACTCTTACTACAAATGTACCATATACCCTCTATCTTTTTTGTGTGCACGTGTAATGAAAGACATGTTTAAAATGTAATTTTTTTATTCTATCATTATTACATGAATTTAACAATCAAGTCACACAAATACTGAAGTATGGAGGCGCGGCAGGCTGCCAAACCACCGAGCGTAAACCGCCGAAATTTGAAAAGGTTGTGCTGAGTTTTAGAACCTACAATCGAGCCACGATATTGCGTACTCCCAATTTTTGCCTCGCGTACCCCAAGGTTGCAAACCGCTGCCCCAAGGGATCAGTCCCATGCCACTGCCTGTTGCCCATGTTGCCCAAGCATCTGCTACCATTGTAAAAATAGTCCTTTACACGCTGTAGGATGATTGATGGTCTCGAAATGGTTTTAATTCCTAAAATCGCTAAACAAAACATATGCAAATATGAAACAAATAGAGAACTAATTTGCGATTTAGACAACAATTATTTTAACCATGACCCATAACATGTATTGAAAAGGGTGCAATTTATTGCCCGATGTGAGCATATCTTAGGTGACTATAGCATTATTTATTATTATTGACTATTCATTTGAAATTTATGTTGAGTCGTTTAAACATATCAATCATTAACCATTAAGATATTTTTGCACTCCAACGGTCTGCGCTAAACGCCGATTTTCGACCCGTGTAAGTGTTTGCTCATATCGAAGACCATTGATAATTCCTTTGTCAAGAAAGTCTTTGTCTTTGAAAGAGAAACAAATGAACTCTCAGCAGTACGACTTGGCAATTCGATTATTGTTATGTAACTTGCTATCTAGAATTTGAAAGAAAAACATCCAAGTCCAGGTGTTTCGCAAAAATTCACGTATAACAAAGTCGCCAAATGGCCAGTAAACCGTCAAATTGTTAAATGCCGATTCTAATTCCGTTTTAGCTTTTGAACAAATTGATATCACCAGAAGAGGACAACTAATATGTTTTTAAGATTGTCAGCTTATACAATTTGATAGAAAATTGAAATGCACCTAGAAAAGGCGTTTTAACGGGGATGCGCTGACTGGTCATTAGACTCCTATGATCACCTTTTATCTATGTAAAAGTATTCCCGTTTCCGAAGAATTTTTTTAAAAACTTGTCTAAAGGCGAAAATTAAATCCACATTTTTTCCATGAAGATTTACATCGGCGTAGTAAATATTCAGTCAGAACGAGCTCGGTAATGTGAATGCTTATTTTAATGAATTCAGTTAGATAAATTTGTTCTTAGATCTTGCAATTCACTGTTTTTGTGAAATGTTAACGATTGTACCGTACTCCCCAACAAATAGATTAACAGAAAAGAATAAATTTTTTATTAGAATAACTCTCTTTTGTAAAAACTTTTTTATATTATTTCCATCAATTTAATGTACCTTTTAAGAAGAAGAAAATACTAAAAAAATTTAAAGAAAAAGAACAAGCCACAAAAATAAAAAGCCAAAAGTCGCAACTGGGACTCGATCCGAGGATCTCATGTCTAATCGAATTGGTTAAGGCGCTTTTTCCGGTTAGGCGACAGACCCTGGATTCGAGTCCCAGTTGCGACCGTTAGCTTTTTATTTTTCTGTGTCTTGTTCTTTTTCATATTTTAGTTTAGATTTATTAATATTGTTCTTCTTTAATGGAAAAAAAAAACTGATTGTAAAGTCGGTTTACGGACGATAATTGTCATAATAAAACATTGATGAAAAATTGTATTGGTGCGTCATAAACCGAATGCTTAGGCCGATGGTGCCTCTCTATCACTCTTCCGCCCTCTCGCTTGCACGCTCGGCTCAGGCGGAACGTGACAATGAGTCATGCTTTTTCGTGCATGCAACCGGCGTTCATCGATTTATAAGACGTTATAACGTCAAAATAGTTCTTTATATTGCCAAATATTTCACTTCATTTAAAGCAAGCTTTTAATTTCGACAATGCTTTTGTTTTCAAGAAAGAATGACGCAGGAAAGAGTGCATTAGTTGTGAGAAATGCGTGCTTTTAGAACGGTTAGCGAAACAAGGAAATACTGCAAAACGCGCAAAACATTATTTCAGTTTCCCTATTAGTTGGGAAAATTGTGCTGGCGCCTCCAATATTAAAAGTTCTCCGTCATTTTCTTCGTTTTCTCTGCAAATATTGTTTGACGGAAGACAAAAGGAAGGAAAGAGAAGTGAAATGAGTGGAACGGAAGGTTCGCATAAAGTATAAGGGTTTCTTTCGGGGAGTATTTCTTTTACGATTAAAATGTTTTACGAAGATGGAAATATTCTGGCGATATTGAAGTGAATGTTAATTGTGCTGAAATTCTTTGTGACATTAAAATATATAATATGATGAAAATGTGTGAATTATTTCGTCTTCATATATTTGTAATCGGCGTTTTTCGAGGTACTAGATTGACCTTACCTACAGCAACACATAAAATATTGAGTAGTTTTCCGAAACTTTTAACTCCAGCTTTACTAAAAAATCTCGGGAAAAATTTATTTAAATGATAAACGACCGCGGACATGAATATATTACCAATTAAAAAATGACAAAAAATTGTTGATGGAAAGATATATACACTGCTTACACAGCCAGAAGGGGTAGTTTATCTGTTGTATACGCCTGTTGTATTAATAATTTCTGAACGTATTTTGAAATTTTTCCACCTTATTTTAAATGTCTAGTATATTTCTTATTTTTGAAGATGTCGTTAAAAAAATATCTTTATAAAAACAAGATAAAATTACCTTTTAGATTTTTGAAAAATACTTTCGTGTTTAAAAATTGTAGTATATTAAGCCTCAAACGCGAAAAAAAGTTGTAAACATATTCCATTAAATGGTCGAAAAATTTAGGAAAATTCAAAGTTTAAAAAACACAATATTCTTTTTTTTTGGAATTTGGAATAAAAAATCTATAATGGTCTATGTATCTTATAATTTATAGCACAAATAAATAAAGTAGCTCACGTCCGAACTAGATATTTGATATACCTTTTGATTACAAAAATTATTTTTCCGTTTGGTTGGGTATTTTGATCTCAAATCCGAAATTAAGATTTGTATGAAACGGGCCGAAACTGGCCGCACAAACGTTCCTCTTAAGTACTAGCATTTAAACGAATTGAAATAGCTATTGATTCTCGATAAACACCGCTTTTAAGATTTTATGTTGAGGGTATTTTTAAATTTTGATTAGTGCTCCAAAAAGAACATAATAATAACAAAATTTATTATCCTCGTAATTAGCTCGTAAGCTCTATTCTAGATTTTTTTTTTCATTTCACAATACATTATTTTAGTTGAATAAAAAAAAGGCAACAAAAAAAAATTGTTTTCTCTTGTACACATACAAACTTTTTTTAATTTCTCAAGAGACTGGGTGTTGGTATTTTGTTTGATGTTTCACGTCAATGTTAACTTCGGCCGCTATATTTTTAAGAAATTATCCACCTAAATAAAATGTATCTGCATTAAGAGAAACACGCTCCAAGAATCTGAAAGCTCTACTTAATTATTAAGTCAGTAAACAAATTCTCAATATTGAGTGCTCGATCAATATTCAAAGGCCTTCTAATTGAAAGGGACTCCCAAAACAGAAAAACGCTTCAATCGGAACCATCTGTATTAAAAAAGTTTTACGTAGAACACAAAACCGTGTGCCCGCGCTTAGCGCAACTTTATATGAGCAGACAACAGGGGCGCATGGGACATCTGCATTCTAAAAAAGAACTTGATAACCTGAGTGCCATTTATGATTTTTCAGGTGATTTTCACGCTTAAAACTACCAATTGGTTAACGCAAGGCGTTTAGTAGATTTTTAAGTTCCCGCATATACGAAGGTGAGGTGATAAGTTTAGAAGGCACCAGCAGGTCTAATTTTGGCATTCTGTGATACTATTATTCAGTAGCTTGCATTCGATATTATTCGACAGTACTTACACGCATGAACTCTTTCGTAGAACTTCTAGATTATTAAGGCGTAGATCTATCCCACTTCTATGAAGTATATCTATGTCCGAAGATTTATTAAACGAGGGATCTTTATCTAATAAAAATGAACACAACCAATTTACTAAATAAACAATTAGATTTGTCAAACAGCCCCAATTTTACATATTTCCCTTCCACACGCCTATTTTTATCCCCACCTCTTAGGTACCTCTCCCTCGCCAAAGTTGATGTTCTCTCTCCCTCTTTTACTTTTCATTAAAATACTCTGTAATCCTGTGTTTTAATTAATATATTTTATTCACCCTGAGGCAGGTTCAGGTCGAAACAAAACTGGTTGATTTAAAAAAAAGACTAAAGTGGAATTAAACAAAGCTATTTTATTGTCACAAAGTGTTTGCCGCGTGTGAAAGAATAATGACGTTATTTATTCTAGAATGTGTTCGGGTAGTTCTGTCTGTAATGTTTCGTTTCTGTATCAAGAAGGTGGCCATGTTAAGTACTGCCCTTTTATCCCACCAGATTTCGCATGAACGTGGATCTTTCTAGGAGCTATCAAATCGGAATAATTAATATATAAGAATTAGAAATAGTTACGTTTCTTTGGACGCATTTTATAAGTCTTACTTGAAATTTAAAAAAAAAAGTTACATCAAATAATGTTTTAGAAATGAGTAGCTAGGCATTTGAGGACCTCCTTGCAAATTTTTGATTTTAGAGGAAATTTTGGTTTTGATTAGTTAAGTAAGAGAAAATCAGGAAAATATCTTTTTGGACGCGAGGTGTAGGTACTGTTCACAGAACGACTAGTTACAATGAACATGTTTCCTATCTTTTTTGTGTGAGAATTACATTTAGCAGAATTTGTACCGCAAGGAAAATATTTTTTCAATTCGGCCCGTTATTTTGTTTGCCTTCGGAGAATTCGCGGTCTTGTCCGCCCCTGGCTGCGGGAGTAAATCGTGATCGAAGTTAAATAGCTTCCCAAAGAAGTTGAGTTGGGAAGTTTTTCAGCCAAGTTGTTCGCAAACAGGCTCTTCCTGTGGGAGACATAAGAAATTAAGCACGGCTGATATCGTACTAAAGAGAGCGAGCTGGAAGCACACAAATAATTATTCACAATCGGGATTCGAGACAAATAATTCGATTGGCAGATATTATCAAATTAATTTGTTTACAAGATTTGTAAGTTTGACAAGATTAAGGGTCCACTATTCAAATTTCGACCGATTTCTTACATATCTCCCTTAAACATTTGAAGTTTTTAAGCTCTTAAAAAAATATATGTTATTTTTGAAATACCACACATCTCTTGCTAACTGAGTTGAAAAATTACCTGAAACTACTATAAGAGTTTTATATATATTATTATTATTTTTTTTAAATCTTGAAATCCATTATTGATAAATCTTGAGTTTTTCTTACTTATGTTTTTTGTTATTATTTGCAATATTTTGTTATTTACATTTACATGAATCCATTATAATTGAGCACGAATTCCCTCACCAAACACAAGAGCCTTGTCTCTTTATGGTGAGTAAAGGATATTTTTATTTTCCTTTATAACACTGTATAACCTATAAAATGTATATTTATTGTAAAAAAACATACAAATAAACAAATAATATCTAGATACGTTCCACGCCGAAACGCAAATTATATTAAATTCCCTCGATAGAAAAAAATCGCAAAGTATGTTCCGAAAATTATTTAAAACAAGTCTATTTCTTTTATTTTACAATCTATATTTGTGAAAAAATTCACAATGTTTCTTTAAATGATATTTAAGATACGTTCCACGAGATTTTTGCTCTATTTTAAACGAGTCATGTTTTATTAAGCCTTTTCGCAATTTTCGCTGCTATTATATGACTTAAAATATTAGCGCGCTCTGTCTTACATTCGTAATTACACATCTCTCCATATTCTTCTTTTTCAGTCGAAGAATGCCGCCTTAAAGCGAAACGGACACGAAGAACGAAATGTTTACAGTGAAACCTCTTTGCCGCTTTACAATTCATTTCCACACAAATACTCGGCTCTAATATAATGCGGTAAATTCGCACCTCGGCGCGTGCCTTCCGTAGCGTGGTGGGCAAGGTGCCTGACAAGTCTCAGCGGCCAGAGAGACGGGGGGTTCGAAACCAACGAAATCCAAAAAAAAAAACTTTTTTTTTTGTGAAATCAATAACTCTGCTTTTTTTTTAGTTTTACTTCACGTAAGGAAAAGCGTGTTTTCATTCTCATTTTATTGCCTTTATAAGTTGACGGTTAAGTATTATTTTCCCACATTTATACAAAATTAAATGTTACGTGGCAAAATATATTTGAATTTTGTCTGTTTGTTGTATGGTCTCCGTTTCGTTTTCGGCTGTCCCCATAATATGGAAAATAAAGTTTTGTGCACATCGAAATATGCACAATGGGCTTGTTTGCGCTCTATTGTAGGTACTAGAAGATAGGTCAAATGATCAGGCGGGAATTGTGTCAGGAGCGTTCATACTTTCGTATATCGATGACTGCGGCATAGATGTCGTTGTAAGCTTTGTGAAGTCCAAAAAGACAAATAGTGCAATGCATTTTTACAGATACCAAGGAACTGCCTCTGACGATAGGTTGTGCTGAGAGGATGAATGAAGTAGGAACGGAATAAGATTGAGAAAATGACGACAGTACTATTAAATATCTTTTGATTTTGCTTAATAATACGAGATAATTAAGACAAAAAGATAAAATCCATCCGATATTGGAAAGCGTCCGTCGTGCGTTATCGGCTGTCAAATTTCTGTGATTTTCTGTGGTTTTCGATGGCTTATCTATGCCTGTCATGTGTTAAGGCGCCGTATCCCCGCTCAAAAAGAAGAAGATGGATAGATATGTGATTACGAATGTGGAGAGAGCGCGCTAATATTTAAAACGATAAAATTTAAGCGAAAATTGTGAAAATGTTTAATAAAACACGACAGTCTAAAATAGTGCAAAAATCTCATGGGGAGCATCTAAAATAGAATTTAACGAAACACTGTGAATTTTTTCATATTGATCGATTGTTCTTTTAAAACACAAAAATTAATGTTTGTAATAGAAAATTAAAAAAAAAAATTGCAAAAGGTGGCATGCAAGCTGTTTGAAAATCTGAATGTACCAGGACTGAATATATTGAACGCCGGGAGGGGAGGGGATCGCGGGAGGGGGGTTCGCGGTAGAGGGGAGAGGGAAGGTGGAGGGGACATGCGTGAGAGGAAAGGGACATGGGAGGGGAAGGGAAGGCGGAAGAGTAAAGGTACGAATGGGAAAAGACACGCAGGGAGAACCAATTTCTTTTTTAGTGGCAGCGCAGCGCATGCCGGGAACTCGCCAGTTATTTATAAAAGCAATAATTTTATCAGAACCACGTATTTTAAATTATGAAAAGCTTCTTTCTGCTGCTTTTGTAAGCCTTGAGAATTCTTTGAGGAATACTTTGCTAGAAGATAGTGACAACAGAAATAATGTATTGAAAAATTATTTCCATATATCACAACTAAGTTTGAAACTCGGACGGAGACGAAATTTATACTGGTTTTAATTAATGTTATTACAAGCACGAACTTGTTATTTTTAACGACCAAATTTTCAGATACTTTAAGGAATTGGTTGTGGGTTAGACATAATAATCTAGGTGCACTACTTTTAAAAGTTTACAAGCAAACCTGAAAGTTTAACGGAGCACTTTTAGAAGTTTTTTTTGGATTTGTCAAAATATTTTTCTGGAATAATTCCAATAAATGTACCTATTTAATTTATTATGCACTAGCTTTTCCCCGCGGCTTCGCTCGCATGGTATTACGGGAAATTACTGTAGCGCTTGCACTTATCGATTACTCCCCCCCCCCACCCCCTCCCGAATTCCATACATTCATTCCCTTACATTCAGTTTTCAAATATCTCGCCTGCCACCTAAGTTTCATAATGCTATACTTAGCTCAAAGAAAAACGAATTATTCAGTTTTGTTTATTCGTTCGGAATTTATGCGCTTACAAACATTTCGGATGTTTATTTTTATTGAAACATTTGGAAGTTTGTAAATATAATAAAAAATTACACTTTTAATTATTCAGTCTTTAAAATCGTTACGAATTATATTTTTAATGTAGGAACTCTCATCTGATATTTATTCCAAAACAGAAGCTTGTCCAAAAAAAAAACAAAACATATTCAAATATTTGATTTTTTTGTAGCAGTAGCCGACCAGGGAGCTGAGTGCCTACCAGTTTAGAGCCCACACATATATCAACATCGTTTCCATGGAAACGATTTTTTTCTGACGTTAGCAAAAACTCGCTTTTGTTAGCGACAGAAAACGTATAACAAATATAATATATTATTATTTATAATTTCATAACGCCAGACCTTACCTTCATAAACAGCCTATAGTCTTTGCATATAATTTAGCTTTCTATTGGTGAAAGAATTTTTTAAGTTTTCTATTGGTTAATGCGTGAAAGCGTAGCAAACAAACTCGAGCAGTTTTGCATTTATAATATTAGTATGGATGGATATGGATTTATTTAACTGTGAAAAATCACGTAGATATTATAATATAACAATTAACATAATTTTCAGGCAATCCAAAGCAATTGGTATAATTTTTAAGGAATCCTAAGCATTTAATATAATTTTCGTTTAAATATATTATAATTGTTAGGTTCCTGTTATTAGGATATATAATATTGTGTACATTACTCAAATAATACATAATGGATAATGCATAATACATGATACATAATAGATAATGTATTATACAGGATACACAATACAAAACACATGATACATAAAATATATTTCAATTTGGATACCGCCGTCCCGGGAACCATTTACTGGATAACTATCTACGACAAGTTTTTGAGTTCAACAACTCGGCTGTGAAACGATTTGTTAAAGATTGATTTGTTTCCTGCCTCCTACAACATGGGTCTTTTTAAGACCCAAGTTCACTCCTTCCTTTCTAAAAAAGAATCTCCGCTCAGCAAAATAGTCCCTGTGGGAAATTATTTTCCTCAGGGCCTCAGTTAATGTAAAATATGATTCTTCAGAACTTTCTAAAATTTCAACATTATGTTCGATTTAGAAAACCTGACCTGCACAACATACCAACCTAACCTAACCTAACCTAACCCACACAAATAATACCCACATTTTTTTATGTGGGGGTTTTAACATAGTGACTTAACTAGTAGGCCAACACCATTTTTTTTAAACTTTTTATCTAAAATTGTTTTTAATTCGATGCATAAAAATAGTGCATTATTTGTTTGTAAGTTCCACTTAAAAAAATAATAAAAGTTTCTTTGGTTTTCTGACCCCGACGTGATTTGAACACGCAACCTTCTGATCTGGAGTCAGACGCGCTACCGTTGCGCCACGGAGTCGATATTATAATAGGAACAACACTTGTAATGTTATGCATTTTTAATTACCTCGTTCACGTTTCACTGCAGAAAATTTAGCAATAATAAAATTCGTATGTCAAATATTGACCTTAATTAAATTTAAGGTGAGGTATGTACCTACATTCGTCATAAGTACATACCTCATAGTCAAAAGGTAGGTACTGCTTTCTCGAGTGGCGTTATCATAAATCTTAACCAAATAAAATCTCTGTGTTTAACTAAAAAAAAAAACGTTTCCACGACAACTCAAAGTCATTAAAAGTTACAAAACACAGCCCACAACCTAACCTTTTACCCATTTAATTAATTTTATTTTTTCATCATTTTCAATAACTTTTCAAAGTTGAAGTTGCTTGATTCTAAGTTGTCCGGTCACCAAAAAAAACTAGACAGTGGTAAACTCTGGCGTTGTTATGTTTTCCGTCTAGAATTTACGGAGAATTTATATATTGTTGGTAAATAAAAAGTAAATTATCGTGATATGATTGTCAATTACAATTACGACAAAGGTGGAACACAATTCATTTCAATTCATTAACCATTTTTTATATCTTTTAGGTACCTACAAACTTATAATAATTACTCGCTTGTACCTGGCGATTGTATATTGGAAGCATTTGGCAATACTTTCTCAAAAGAAGTAGATGTGTTCAACTGCATGGAAAATAGTTGCAAATAGGCTCTTATAACATACCTCAATAATAATAATCAATGTTAGCATAAAACCTTCTATTATATTGCGTATGTTAGCCCCTAGGCAAGAAGACAAAGAAAAATGTGTTAAAGGTTTCTAATTTTTTATTAATTTTGCCGTATTTTTTATCATTAATTTCTGTTTTTTCTTTCTTTCCAGAAGTCTTAGCTATGGTCGAGCTATGAAAGTTCTATGGGCCTGGTGGCCCTTCTTCTTAGCAGGTAAGATATTTTTATTTACCTAATTACTTATTTATTTTTTTCTTTTGATCGGAGCCTGCGCTTCTGAGTTCTTGAAAGGTTTTCCGGCACGATAACATTTTGTGCGAGTTGCATAGTTCTACCTGTATACCTCAGTCCCTGACTGCACTGTAAAATGGGTAGCTTTTACGAAGTGTTCACGTGCTTAACAGAAGAACTGTGGAGTTTTTTTTATCTTTTACAGCAGGTGATTTTAAATCTTCCCTTCGTTAATTAGAATTTTCAACTATTATCTCTACTCCACTTTCCTCCAAAACCTGCGTTTTCTTTTTTGATTAAAATCGACTCACTTGTGTTCGTTGAGTAAACAAATTCAAATATGATCATTGAGTTAAATTTTCTATGAAAGTATGCACTTTTTCAATGTAGTTACGATATTTCTGATTTGAAAGTCGTCTACGTTTTCGAGTTTTATCGGCGTTGGAGACAGACTCCCCGGGGAGCGTATTGACGACATGCGACGTTTCGAAAACGATATCACGTATCTTCCTAAGGGAGAGTTACACGTTGCACGTATTACCCCAGCACTTACTACACCTTTACGACATACCAAATATAAAATTTTGCAAAATACACCGATACTCAATGTGTTCATTTTCAATAGATGTCTGGAGTCGGGTATCATCTTATATATTATATAATATAGTTATTATCACCTACTAGAGCAGTGAACAGCTGTCAAAACATCTCTGTTGTTTTTATAAAGTTTTATTAGTTATGGGATGATATAAAGCAGTAACTTCAGAAAGGCTTAGTCCCAGGATGATACGCTAGTGCATCTTCATGTTGTTATGCTGTTAAAACGTAGTTCTTCAACAAAACATCATTTTTTCTCCCCGACCTCAATTGGTTTTTTGACAAAACTTTCTGTGCTTCAAATAAAGTGTAAAGTGATTTAAAGTGACATTCAAATCATTTTCGAGTGCTCAAGTCATCGGTGCCTTTTTAATACGATGCTTTAATAATAAAATAAAATAAAATCAATAATTTCAAGTTTTTTTATATATCTGCCACAACTAGCGACTTACAGGAACATTTCAGCAGTTGCCTACCGAGCACAGTTATTTCTAAAGAAGATTTCGTCGATAGATGTCACCTCTGTTCAAATAAAAATCATAAATAAATCTTTTTTTTTTTTTAAAGAATAAAAATGCGTCCAAAAATGGATAAAAGTGATACTTTAATCGAACAAAAATTTGATCGTTTCAAAGAACAGTTACTTCAAACAATGAGTGAAAGAATAGACGCTCAGCTAAAAAAAATTCTAACAAATGATTTTAATAAAATTTTTTCGGACATCATGAAAGAAATTAGAGATCTGGTCAAGAATGTGGAATCCTGCTCAAATAAAATCGATGATTTTGAAAGCGAACTAAAAAAAACTAAAGATTACCTTAAAAATAATGACACAAAAATGAAAGAAATGCAACAAGAAATTAAATATCTTAAATCCTCTGTCAAAACATTCAACAGCGCACGCTAGATACATCTATCGAAATCCAAGGAATTGCCGTGAAGAAAAATGAAGACATTAAAAATCCTATAGAACTTCTGTTAAATACACTAACTAGACTGCAGTGACTTGGTAAAAAACAACTCCATAGTGAATTATTACAACAACCCAGCTAAAAATATAATAAGTGTACAATTCAATTCAAAAGAATCAAAGGACAGGGTTATTAATAAAAAAAAAACTAAAGGAGTATTAAGCCCAAAAGACATTAAGTATTCGGACTCCACAGAGAATATTTACATTAATGAAAAACTAACACCATCAAACAAGGAACTTCTTTGGCTAGCCAAATCTACAAAATCTATTGGATATAAATACATTGGTCGAAGGACGGGCACGTCTTACTAAGGAAAAGCGACGATTCTCCAATAATTCGCATACAAAATAAAAACGATATACCACTGCTGTAAATATGTAACCATACAGAACAACAATTTTCAAAAAATATTATAAAGTTTCCTTTTTTTCTAAATCTGTGAGATACTTTTTTTATTATTAATAATAATAGAGTATTTCTAGTATTCAGTTTGTTATAAAGTATGGTTGATTAGGACTCTATTTTTCCCCCTTTTAAACTGTTTCTAGCTCTTGAATCTGTCGAAATTATGTTTTATGGTATTTTAGTTTGTAAATTATTTTTTCAATTCATGTTTTTCACAGTATCGAAAATTTGCCTTCCCACCTAAGATGAAGGTTAATACCTAAAAATGCATATATGTACCTGTACCACGTAATTATTGGTATTCTTTATACCTAGGCACTTTTATTATTGTGAAATGCCTCATGTAAAAACTCATTAAATCTTTTATTTGATTTCAACTGCATTTCAAAATCTTAAGTATACCCACGCACTGGCTATGCCTGTGTGTGATTTTTTGTTGTCATAGGTTATGCATATTTATTGTTAAAATGTATAGATTTTTTAAAAATGTTTAACTACATTTTTATTTTTTTACATATATAATCTAATAACTTACCTACACTTTTTACTTACTGTTTATAAATACTGCCTTAACATTAACTTACTTAACTTTCGCATTATTATTATTTACTTACTATAACTACATAATTGTTATTATTATTAACTCATAATTCTATTTATCTTTTTTGTAGGATTATTATTATATTTCATTAAGTTTGTACGTATGTTTTTTTTTTTTTAATACATTTTTGTAAAAACTGCACATCTCCATACAGGAATGCCCTAGTGAGATGTGCAGCTTATATTTCCATGTCATACTTTATTTTTCAATAAATAAAATAAAATAAAAATATCTTTATAAGTATGCTTTAAGAACATCGCTGGTTGAAATCCTTCGGGTCCGTGTTTTTACACCCTGTATATATTTTTTTTACCAGAAAATGATTTGAATAATAAAATTTATATTTGAAAAACGTTTTTAGTTCCTAAGGTGGTAATCTTGACAGGTAAAATCAGACTTCGTTATTTTTCAAGGGCCTGTGCATTTTTCAAAAAAAGCGTTATTTTAAAAAATATTTTTTTTTGTGAATACCGCACAAGAGTCCTAACTGTTTCCGTCTGGAGGAGACTATGGCGACATCATAACAATGAGACGGGGAAAAGGATGGTGGGGAAGTACCTGGCTATTCAGATCTGGTCATCAAACGCAAATAAAGCCATTTCAAGCAACGTCTCAATCCTTATTGGTTGTCTTATACAAGTGCGAAACTGACAGCATCTTCCACTCTGAAACGTGCCGCAAATATACTATATATATTATTTTTGATGAATTAATTGTGAAATAACACAAATTTCAGCCCGCGACCTTCAGATTGCTAGTTGAGAACCCTACCTTTCAACGACGGAAGCCGTCTAACTACTAACTAATTTTTAAAAGAGTAATCTTTTTACGGAACATTATTTTTACGGCATTATCAGTTAACAAAATTTTAATTAGTTTTAAACAGAAAGTAAGTTTTTTGGAATAGAAGCTGCTGATGAAAATTGGCACAATGTACAGATTAAAAACATGCTTATCGAACAGTATTAATACGGTAACGTCTGCGTGGTTGAATTTCAGAACCCAGTTTCGAGTGCATGTTGACGCCACGCCGTACGCGTCGCGCTACAAATAACATCTGTGTACGTGGAATTTCAAACAAAGCTACCGATGTAATTCGGTATTGAATTCAAGAATTCGTCACAAGATGTCGCCAATTCCGTCGGCAGGATGCATGGGAACGTGCCCCCCGTTAGGAATGAGTTCTACGAATTTGTGAATCTGAAGAATCTCTCCTGATATGGAAAAATTGACGGTAATACTCAGTTGTATCAAGCGGCTATATTCTACATATAACGTCATTGCCCGTCCCGCTGACTAGCCATCACTGGTTGACAGTGGATACGAGAAACGGGCTAATTTTGAAACCAGTTCTTATTGGATTTATAAAATGATCACCAACACTAGCTGGGAAAGGCCGAAACAAAAGCCGCCCGCAGGGCCTAGCAGTAGGAACCTGCGGAGCGAGATTTTAACTACTAGTAATGTTAAAAATTGACATACTACCGGCATCTATGGGTTGCTTGAGCAAGCACCTATGGTTTTTCTACTTGAACAAATGGTGCGAACCTTGGCTAGTGACCGTGGTCGGTAGATCAGTTAGCAAACTGTTTTAACCACGTCATACAAAACGTCAGATAACTGTAGTTGTTATTATCTGTGAATGTGTGCATTTTTTATTCTATAAAAAGGCTAGTATTTGAGTAATTACTGCTTCTTTTCTACGCAGGTTTAGTTAGTAACAACTGCCAGTGGTTGGCCCGGTGTATTCAGTATTATCACCGTTATTTACACATTTAAAACATGTTACCTGTGATTTAAAATATAGGTGGAATTTCTCGCAAAGGAGTTTTTTATTAAAAGGATCCTAACAATTTTAACAAGTAATATAATAATATTTCATATGAAGTACCATTCACTCTCTATAATTTAGTTTTTTTAAAGTAAATTAAGTTACTGCTTTTTAAAAGAAGCACGATTTTCTTTGAAGAAGTGTTTTTAGAAGTTTTAATAGGCCAAATGTAATTAAATAAACATAAATCACAACTTGAAGTAGTATTGTTGTCAAGCGCGTAAATGTTGTAAAAAACTTCGCAAACAAATCAAGTGAATAATTCAAACTCGCTTGACAGAACAAATGAAGTGTTGAATTCAAATGTTTTTATGTTCACTTCCTCGTTTTAATGGGAAAATTCTTTGCTTTTTTCTTCCTCCTCAGATCACTAAAGTTAGATATAAAATCTTGAAAATATTCAAATAAAGGAGGAGGTGCGAACATTTTTTCGTGTCAATAGGTACGTATTTGAATTGTGTTTTTAACGAGTAATACAATTTATCACTATTAATTCTGTATTTAATAATAGATAACAATGACAACCATGCTATCCATAACTGAGTTTATTTTCAGTTTTGTCCTAGCGATGTTCCACTTTCATGATGTTGAAATAATATTTGATGATTTTTGTAAAGGGTTTAGACATATCCAGAGATATATTTTGCAACCATCTGTTTTTTCTACTTTCCTATAGCCAAACATGTCGCCCAAAAATTTTGGGAATACCGTAGTTGAGTGGCACTGGATACTTAGGTCTCTTGTGTTGCTTGATTTAAAGAATATACATTTTCCTTTATTACGTCCACTTTAACTTACAATATATAATCTACACATTTTTATTTGTATACTAATATTATAAATGCAAAACTGCTCGAGTTTGTTAGTTACGCTTTCACGCATTAACCAAAAAAAGATTTAAAAAATTCTTTCTCCAATAGAAAGCTACATTATATGCGAGTACTATATACTGTATATAATGGTAGGCTCTGGCGTAATGAAATTATATTTATTATACGTTTTCTGTCGCTAACAAAAGCGAGTTATTGCTAACGTCAGAAAACCAATCGTTACCGTGGAAAGGATGTTGATATATATATATATATATTTTTTTTATTTCAGGCGTCGTAGTTAATATCTATCTATCTTCTTTAATCTTCGAAATGTTGGTACGCGCATAACTTCCGAACGACTGAACCAAATTGGCTAATTCTTTTTTTTTTTACTATTGGTGAGCTCTGACATTATGAAATTTTGGTGGCACGAGAGCTGTTTGAAAACTGAATGTATTGAGAATGATTGTATGGAATGCGTGAGGGGGGAGGGGAGAGGAGGAAGGGGGGGGGGGGGGGGGGGTAATTGATGAGTGCAAGCGCTACAGTAATTTCCCCCTAATACCATGCGAGCGAGTCGCGGGTATAAAAGCTAGTATGCTTATAAATCTTCTTCTTTGCACTGTCCCAACGCATTGCCTAGGTAGGCAGTTGGGGTCGGCTCTTCTCGTTTTCAGGCTATATCGTCTTCGGTTCTGGGTATCGCTTTCATCTGCAATATTTTGGAGCATCGTGTCATCCAGGAGTTCTTTGGTCTTCCTCTGGATGACTGTCTGAACTGACTGACTGACTGACTGGATGACTGTCTGAACTGACTGACTGACTGACTGGATGAAACTCCATAGGCGTTGCCTGTTTTACTGTGTGGTCTGGTGGTCTCCGTCTAATGTGTCCATACCATCTCAACTGTCGTTCCTCCAGCTTACTATTTATGTCCGTGACACCCAGGCTACCACGAATGCATTTTATACATATTTATATATACAATAATAAGTTTATTTTCTAAAATAGTATTCCTTCGACTTGCAGTATGATAGTCTGGTTCCAGATTTGCCATATGACTCGCAATTGGATGGAATAATAGGCTTGGTGTGATCCTGAAATATATATTACGCATTTAATCACTGAAGACACTCTCCATCGAAAATTTTAAACAAAAAAAACAGAAAAGGATGCGGTCGCATCTAGGAATTGAACCAAGTACCTTAGCCTTGCCGAGGCTTTGCTCGACCACTGATCTAATGGGATCCTATCCCCTTCGGTCATAATTCTGTATCATACTTCGACTAAAAACGAGCAACATTATATTAATTTTCTCAACACATATTTTATCAGCTGTTATCTTTATGCACGATTGCAAGATTATTTTCGGACTAATGCTGTCTAGATAGTGTCATTGATTAATTTGATAAATTGAGAATCGCTAACATTGTCTTCAGTGATTAAATATTACAATGTGAGGTTTTACTCATTAATTTAAAATTAAAATATATTATCAGTTAAAAATAAGCTCCGCAGGTTTTTGTTGTTAGGCCCTGCGGGCGGCTTTAGTTTCGGCTTCGCCAAGTTAATGTTGGTGACCATTTAATAAATCCAATAGGAACTGTTTCCAAAAATAGCCCGTTCCTTGGATCCACTGTCATCCAATTAGCTAGTCACCGGGACAAAGAAACCGATACAGACGTTGTATGTAATATACAGCCGCTTGATACAGCTATGTATAACCGTCAATCTTTCCATATCCGGAGAGATACTACATATTCACAAATTCGGGAGGACACGTACCCATCAGATCTGCTGATGGAAGTGGTGACATCTCGTGACGAATTCTTGAATTCAAAACCGAATTACAACGGTAGCTTTGTTTGAAATTCCACGAACACAGATGTTATTTGTGGCGCGGCGCGTATGGCGTGGTGTCAGACACGTACTCGAAGCCAGGTTCTGATATTCAACCACGCAGACGCAAGTCTATTAATACTTTTCGATTCGATACATATTGTGATTAATTCGGGCCTCCCAACATTAGGTATAGGAATACGATGAAATTATTAATATTTTTCAGACGATATGTATATCATCACAACTGATGCGAGAGCAGAGTGAAGTAACAATTCTCCAGGAAGCATGAAATATAAGGAATACCTTTTAAAGTTCATAGAGAATTTAAAAAACAACTTTCCCTGTGTATTTTCTCCAAGGTAGATTAAAATCTTTCTTGAAATTGTGAACTCAACCATAGAAAATACTGAAAATTCTCCAGGTCATTAAATACAAACCTTTTAACTTTAAACCTGCTCGAGAGAATTTAGTTTGGTAACAAAAAGTTTGTTTTTTGGTTCGGAGTTAGGTTACACGTTTTCTTTACTCGTATGTTCGGCAAAAATAAAAGTAAATAGAAAAATTCTTTACTCAACCTTTCAGCTTACAACCGATGAAATTTTGTTAACTCACCGGATTCAATTATTTATCCGCACTGCTGTTTGTAATTCAATATATATTGTTTGTTTCTAAAACGAAGCGAAGCCCAAAATGGTCACAATTTTCCGTTCAAACCAGACACGGCTGGGTCCGTAGCTAAAATCAGTTCGGTTTGGGTGAAAATACACGTAGCTTTGTTACGCTAGTGAGGCTATTTTCTTTGGGAAACTCAGCAGTTTTGCGACCGAAGATCGTGACCGCACCTAACTTGGCTTTTAGATTTAGGGACACTGAATTGCGTCATTCACATAGATTACATGGATAATTTTGTAATTTATTTATACGTGTTTTGTTATCTAGACACAGTCATTGTCACACTATATTGTTTCACGTTCTCACTATTTTACGACTTTACACCAGCGATCAAATCATCAACCACGATTTTTAAAATTAATTGAAGATTTTATTGAGAGAATTGATTGCGGAAAAGACAAAAATGCACCCCAAAGTCACGAGCCGCCACTGCAGATAACCTTAGTATATTTGAAAATCTCACAATACCATCACAATAAGCGGAAAATGTTACATGTGTAGTGGTGGAGGACTTAGCCAACTAAGGAATTGAACTTAGAGGCGATGCCAACTCTGCCACTGACCGGGTACCTTGTTTGTAAATAACAGATAATAATTTTAACTACATCACCCCATCATCATGATTTTTTAACAGAAGAGCTCTTTCTTCACTTGTATAAATTTATGAAGAATTTTGATATATGTATGTATATAAATAACACTTGTTGCTCTGTGGCATACGTCTGATGCATTTTTTAAAAATTTTTAGGAGATCTTTGCATCTTTTGAGTTCCCTTAGCACTTTTAGCTTTAAATAATGAGGTTAATCTTTGGCTATTTTATTTAGTCGTAGCGCCGGCGCCGTGACTAGTGCCCCAATTGCCCAAGTCTTGCTCCGGCTTTGTTTATATACCTACCAGGCGCGGTCCATTCATACATACTGTGGATGCCGCGCTTCCCTTCTTTTCTAATTTTAAAATAAGTATAATAATAATAATTATGTATTTATTCCGAATTAAAAAGCCTTGGATATATATTTTTTTCTTGCCGTAAACCGCACTAGATGCTGCAATGATGACCGCGTGCCACCGTCCCAACCTCAGATACCAACACTAACAAGACACACAGAACAGGTCAAAATACATATGTAATATGTATACATTCTCTTGCTTGCACGTCGCGAAACTCACCAACACTAGCAAAACAGTGGATGCTCCGTTCATTCCGCGTCCACGGAGCGGAAACAAGTGTGATATTTTTGATATTCGCACATGCGCTTTTAGTCAAGCCTGCGATGGTTGAAGCAAGGTCGAATACGGATTCCATAGGAGCGCCCAACGCACAAAAAAATACTTTAATGCTTACAGGCATAGTGCACATAATTGCTTATCCGAAGCGAGCGGACTTAGTACCATTAGATATTTGTTTGCATGACTACATTTTGACAGTTATTTGTTGTCTTGAATAGCCGAATCCGATTGATATATTGAATATCTTTCGGAATACCTATTTAATTAATTTTATTAGGGAACTGTAATATTTGATGTGAAGCATAAAGTTTGTATAGATTTGAGTTTAAGCATAAAGTTTATAAGATTTGACGGACTATTTTTGTTGATAATTGCGTCTTGTACGTGTGCTAGTCCATAGACTTTTATATTTGATATTAGGTATATACTCCAGCATTCCTTGTACAAAAAGCTACAGACCGCCACTGATACCTACATAATATGAGCCACAGAATTGCTTTAAAGATAAACTTTGAGAGAAATCTGATAAAATAATAATTTTATATTATAAGTATAATAATTATGTAAGATTATGAATCCCACGACTGGAGACGTGATCCTCTCCTTCATTGTCGCACCAGAGTAGGCAGAGATATGACACCGCTTGGCACGTTGCGAGGAGTAATAAAATTTGACCCAAGCTCTGAGATTAAGCGTACGTGATCTCATACTCTGGAGTACCAAGTGTACCAGAGCACTAGCTCCATTGATTTAAAACAAGGCTGTGGAACCTGCGCTCAAAATGACTGACACATTATGATTTCATTTTGTACAGAGTAATTAGATTAAGAATAATTATTTATTATTATTTATTTAACCAGTCAGTGGTTGAGTGGGCATCGCGCTTGGGTCCCACCCGGGCGTCCCGTGTTCGATTCCTCGGCTGGCTAAGTTCTCCATCACAACACAAGCAACATTTTCGGCTTTCTGTGGTGGCAGTAGGAGATTTTCAAACATTGTTGGGTTATTCGTAACCAGGGAATGTTTGTCTTACTTAAAAAAAAAAAAAAATATTTATTGTTTGAAACATTTACGGAGTGTTAACAATTATTACAACAATAGAATTGCCGTTGGGACGTATATAGATATTAACACTCCAATTAGAAATGTTCACAGCATATGTAATCAATGTTTAGTTGTTACTAGACGAAAATGCTTTTAGTGATAACAGAAATAATGATAATTAAAATTAAATATAAAACGTAGTAGTGTCAAATATAATACATAACCTGCAGTGAAAGAGTAAAAAGAAAGAAAGAAAGAGAGGGTATGACAATAAAGCAACCACATAACTGTTCTCCACGAAGTTTGATAATTTGTTTTTTGAAATATGTGAGATTGTTTGCGTAGATATCTATACAGCATTCAATGGTATTATATAGACGACACATTCAAGATAGTGATTGAAGTATGCAATATTGTTATTAATAATTCAAGATGGAATATTTTTGACTCCTTAAATTACGTCTATTAGGAACTTTAATATGAATATTGCTCAGGCAATGAGTGGTTGGTAGTTTGTAGCTTGTCATGAATAATTTTGTAAAAACATATCAAGTCAGCAAATTGTCTTCTTTTTTCCAGGGTTGTAAAATGAAATCGTTGGAGTCATTATTAATGAGATTAATTTGAGGCAGTAGCAAAATACTTAAGTTTTTTTTGTATAAAGAATTTCAGATACTTGCATGGCTGAAACAGATTATAGATATGAAGGTTGACCGAAAAAACATTTAATCCACAAATAATGAAAATCAAAATATTCAAAGAATACTTTTTTTATTGTTTACTCTCTTTTTAAATGTCATCTTATCGTTTAAAGCTTGAAACCAGGCTAGTAAGGCAGCCAGAAAGAATCCGCTTTATATTCAATTACATTTTTAAAATAAATGCCCTCGCGGCATATTGGCGGCTCGTCGTATAGCAGACCGCGAAAGGCCGAAAAGGTTGAAATCGATTTGTTTCGATCCTGATTGTCGCCGATCGACTCGCATAGTGTTACCGTGTTCACTATCCGCGTTTTAAAATTTTTAATTTAATTATAAGTGAACCACTGGAGCGACAGCGCATTTTAAAACTTTTTTTTCCGTATGCTCCACATTTTCGGAAGATCATTTTTTAAATTTTTCGCCAACATTAAAAAATCATACCTTCGAATTTTAACATGGAGACATGAAAACTTATTATTGTGCTATTTAGCCAATGAATTAAACTGAATTGTACCGTTAAGTACCGTTACCGTAAAGCAGGTGTGTCAGTGATACTGTTGATAATTTTGAATATGCAAATTAGATCAGTGTCCTTTCTTTTCTTACGTTTTTATAAAGAAGAAATGTTTAAAGTTAATTTCATCATACGAGTACTCGCCTCTTTCCAGTCATAATCTTCAAGCAATTCCTCGTAGGAAGCGATGTTGTACGGATTCGATGTGACAAATATGGACAGCATAGAAAGAAGACCAAATGACATTAGCATATTCAAGGTGAGAGCGAACCAGCGAACAGGAAAGAATTTTAAGTGTACTTATATTTTTAAAGTCAGCGGTAATTCTATGAATGAAGCCGAGTAGTTTAAGTGATTTGTTTACGATGTTATTAATGTGATCACGGAAAGAAAGTTTGCAGTCTAGAGTGACCCCAAGGTCCTTGATAGATGTGCCAGTAGAGAGACAAACATTATTGAGCTTATAATCAAACTAAATAGGTTTTTTGGTTCTATAAAAGGACAAAATTTCATATCACAACGGGGCAAAAAAGGTTTAACTTCAAAAAGTTAACAATTCTTACATTAAAAAAAAACGAGATCGCTTTTCAGATAAAACGCAAAAGTTGCAAAAATATAATTAATGACACAAATTTAAAGTTGACAATGAAACGACGCCGCAATAAGGTTTTCATTACCCGACCGTCTGTATCTGTTGTCATTTTCGGTGCCAAGATTTTAACTAACCCTAGTGTGCACTGTACCAATGCCTCGCTCCATTGGAGGCTTGCGTGCGCGAGTTATGTTTTACGTTTAAAATGAAAAGTTTTTGGCGCCCAAAGCCTCCGTGCTCTGTGGAAACCCCAAATTGGAAATCTACCACCTACCACCCCGCTACTATGATTCTGGATACAGCCTCAGCACTTAATTCCTCCTGTATTTGTACCTACGAACTTTTAAACAACATCCACCTAGGCCGTTATTAGAGTGTGTAAATCTCAGAGGCATTGTACGCTTATTTAATAAAGTAAATATCTAGGTAATTCATTTTTACAGCTTTCACTGTTTTGCCTTTCGATGCATTTACCGAAACTTTTAACAAAGCAAGTACCTGCAATTGAACTTATTTTTTGTATTTCCCTACTTTTCTGCTTCTGAGAATTCCGTTGCAATTTATAACTGTTCCATGCATCTTTCATGAAACAGATGGAGTGATTAAGATATGAAATAATGCAAAATCATTCAAAATCATGTGTTTTGTTTTGAAAATTTGATCGCTTAAAAGTATGCTTCAATTAAATACTGCGAGTAAAACACACCTTTGTTTTAGAAAACATAGATCATTTAATTTATAAATCTTTTTATAAGCTTACGAAAAAATAAAGTATTAGGTCTATAAAAAACACTTTCAAGTGCAAATTCTCCTACTTATAAACCTCTTTATTGTGTTATTAGTTTTTAATAATAATCTCAAAAAATTTATGTTTATGGCTGAACCTCACAAAATAAAATAAAAAATGCATTTTCGCGGTGTTATTTTTGTCTTCAATCAAGACGGCCGGCACACTACGAATTTGGATTTTTAAAGTGAACCTTATGCCGTTGTCGTAAGAACTATGCACTTGTCACACCCATTTTATATCAGTTCCACCCCGTCTGCGGTGGGGAATAGACGTCTCTAGATTCTGCGTCGCTTGGCTCCGTGAAATCAATTTTAAAATTCCTTATTATTACAATAAACAACGCGTAAGAAAGGAGTTAATGTTTTTTACGGGCCTTTATGAAATCAACCTGTAAAAAACAACTCTCAAATACCTTTTCCAACCTTTCCAAAAGCTTTATGTCAAGTCTTTTTAAATCCCGCCCAAAAAGAGGCACGGATTTTTTCCTGGACTATGGGATCACCTTAAACTCGGATAAATTGTGTTCGATACTGGTTTTTATTTGTTTATTGGCTCGCTAACAGAATACATCACATCATCATTATTACATTAATTTAAGATTTGAACATGGTCACAGCGATGATTTCAATTAAAGTAAGCACACCATTCATCTCAATATACTTGGCACGCTTGGAGTAATTTGAATTTACAAGATACTTACCGACTTACTTCTTTCCAATCTCCCCCCCTTCCCACGTCCTTGAGCCTCATAACTGTGATATCCTAGACTCAGAGATGGCACGTAGCTGTTGATAATGTAGGTTATGAGACTTTAATAAATTCTATTACAATCATGAAATGGGGGTCCAGAATAATTCCTATCGCCTGCTAAGTGAGACATCTGAGCGCATTGTTATCTATCCATATCCACACTTCCATACTATATACTATATAATACCATACCATATCCATACTAATATTATAAATGCGAAACTGCTCGAATTTGTTTATGACCTTTTCACGCATAACACAATATAAAGACTTTAATAATTCTTTCACCAATATAAAGCTAAATTATATGCGCAGACTACAGGTTGTATATGATGGTAAGCTCTGGCGTTATGAAATTATAAATATTATATTTGTTATACGTTTTCTGTCGCTAACAAAAGCGAGTTTTTGCTAACGTCAGAAAAAAATCTTTTCTATGGAAACAATGTTGATATATTTTTGGGCTCTATGCTGGTAGGTACTCAGTCTACTGGTCAGCTACTACTGCAGAAAATTCAAATATTAGAATTCGTTTTTTTTTTGGACAAGCTTGGAATAAATGTCAGATGAGAGTTCCTATATTAAAAGTATAATTCGTAACGATTATAAAGACTGAATGATAAATAGAGATTTTTTTTTATATTAACAAACTTCCAAATATTTAAATAAAAATAAACATCCGAAATGTTTGTAAGCGCATAAATTCCGAACGAATGAACAAAATTGGATAAGTAATTCTTTTTTTCTTTGAGCTATAGCATTATGAATATATATAGCTTAATGACTTTCAAAGCTTAATGACTATAGCTTAATGACTTTCATAGCTTAATATATAGCTTAATGACTTTCAAAGCATTGCAAGGAATGGCGCCAGCCTATATATCGGAACTATGTGTCCGACAAAACTTAAGCGAGAGACAGCTTACTCTAAGGTCAGCAGATCTAGATGTTAATAATCGTTTAATCGAACTTTCTAGGTCAAATCGAGCCGTTTACTATGATCGCTCTTTTCGTGTAACTGGCCCTCTCATTTGGAATAAACTTCCCTCAGCTCTCACTAATATCCAGAATTTGGCTGAATTTAAACGGGATATAAAAACACAAATATTCAAAAAATCATACCATTCATGAATCCTAACACATTTTCAATACACGTAATACCTAAGCCATGCTCTCAAGTTTCCGATAATTGTTTGGTTTCGGTTTCCTCCTAATTGTATTTTTATGTTTAATGGTCGAATATAATGTCAGATTATTTCTCATTTCCAAACGCAAACTGCCTTCTGTTAGTATATAATATTTTAGTTTTAAAGTTCTTGTTTTGTCCTGTGCTCCAAGCACCGTTATTGTTTATTATTATTGTCCAGTGTATGCTATGAAAGCATAATTTTTGTTAAATTTTGTTCTCTTGTCATTGTTTTGTAAATACTGTATATTCTTGGTTTCATATTATTTTAACAATATTTTGTAATGGATTCGTAAGAAGCACTGTAGGATTATTATTATAATTACTTTTGTAATTTATTAAGTTAAGCGCACTTGAAGTGAAGTGACACAAAACTGCGCTATACAAATGTAATGTTATTGTTATTA
Source organism: Glyphotaelius pellucidus (assembly GCA_936435175.1). Taxonomy (NCBI): domain Eukaryota; kingdom Metazoa; phylum Arthropoda; class Insecta; order Trichoptera; family Limnephilidae; genus Glyphotaelius; species Glyphotaelius pellucidus. The sequence continues at coordinate 15,380,939 of OW386553.1, forward strand.
TTATTATTATTATGAAATTTAGGTGGTAAGCGAGATGTTTGAAAACTGAATGTAAGGGAATGAATATATGGAATGCGGGAGGGGATGGGGGTGGGATGGGGGGGAGATAGTTGATAAGTGCAAGCGCTACAGTAATTTCCCGTAATACCATGCGAGCGAAGCCGCGGGGAAAAGCTAGTAATATTATAAATGCGAAACTGCTCGAGTTTGTTTGTTACACTTTCACGCATAAAACAATAAAACAATTTTAAAAATTCTTTCATCAACAGAAAGCTAAATTATATGCGAGGACTATAGGCTGTATATAATGGTAAGGTCTGTCGTTATGAAATTAAAGGTATTATATTTATTATAGGTTTTCTGTCGCTAACAAAAGCAAGTTATTGCTAACGTCAGAAAACAAATCGTTGCCATGGAAACGATGTTGTTATATTTGTGGGCTCTACGCAGGTAGGTCCTCAGCCCCCTACCTGCTGGTCGGCTGCTGTTCCAGAAAATTCAAATATTAGAATAAGTTTTGTTTTTTTTGGACAAGCTTATGTTTTGGAATAAATGTCAGATGAGAGTTCCTACATTAAAAACATAATTCGTAACGATTAAAAAAACTGTACCTATAAAAAAAGTGTAATTTTTTATTTTATTTAGAATCTTCCACATATTTAAATAAAAATAAATCTCCGAAATGTTTGTAAGCGCATAAATTCCGAACGACTGCACCAAATTGGATAAATCTTTATTTCTTTGAGCTTTATTTAGCATGATGAAATTTAGGTGGCATGCAAGCTGTTTGAAAATTGAATATACCGGGAATAAATGTATGGAATGCGGGTGGGGGTGGGGGAAGGGGGATAATTGATAAGTGCAAGTGCTACAGTCATTAATAAAGTCCAAAGTGTTTTGATGAACCCGGAGTTAAATCAATAACCTTCTCCACGAACACGTAAAAACTTACTTATCTGTGCAGATTTGTAAGTTTGATATTAAAATTAATTACGACTGCTGACACCCCTGACTTTTCAAAATTAAACGTTAAAAGCAAATCCGTGGCCGTTTTGACGTAAATCTCTGAGGTATTGCATGGTTACTTTATAAAGTAAATCGTTGGGTAATTTATTTTTACAGCTTTCAATGTTTCGCTTTCCGGCGCTCAGCGAACCGTGGATTTACTGGGCGAGTAGAATTTCATCATTTTGTTTTTGTCTTTCGCGTACATAATATACAAATGTGCGCTATTAACTTTAATATTTTAGTTAACTACAACAGTTAACATCCCAGACTTGTTGAAATTGACCGAGCGCCGCGTGACGTCAAGAATTTTCAGCTCACTGTGTATTCTGTCAACAAATGAATGTTGTCGACAATTTTCCAGTGAATCGTAATATTATACCTACTAAAATTTTGTTTAATTTTCATCTTTATTGAATGATTACTATCTTGTTTTACTTTTTGTTAGCGTTTTAATACAAATTTGATATAATTTTGTTACATCAAGTTTGAATATCAAATGAAATAAATTAAAAAAAATATCGTTTAGGCATTTTGTCCCACCTTTTGACGCTGTGAATATTTCACAACTCAAATTTAAATTTGCAATAATAATGTGATAAAAGTAGTTACGTCAGCCTAAGAATTCCTAAGAAAAGCAGCGTATAAATTTTTTATGATACTAGAACTCGACATATCAGCTACTTCAGCCAATCAATTGACCAATCGAAGAGAGAAAAAAGTTTAGAAATCGACTTTTTGAGTTTTTGCCATTTTCGGATTTGATATGATTTTTCTACGGACTGAAAATACGGGTATAGTTGTCTTCATCTTTTTTTACTCACAAACACTTTTTTGCACTATGGATTAAACTTTTCGAAATAAGACATAATTTTTGCGGCTCCACGATAACTCAACACAGTGGCATTTAAAAAAAAAACCTGGTTGTCTCTAAAGTCGGTTAACGGAAGATAATTTTACGTGATAAAAAAGAAAACATTGATGAAAAATTGCATTGATGCGTCATACGCCGAAAGCTTTGGCCGATCGTGCCTCTCAGGCGGAACGTGACAATGAGTCATGCTTTTTCGTGCATGCAGCCGGCGTTAATCGATTTATAAGACGTTATCACGTCAAAAAAATTATAATAGCTCCACACAGGAGGCCCTGAGGAAAATAATTTCCCTGTGTGGAGGGTCTTTTTGAGGAGAGGAAGGAATGAACATTGGTCTTGAAGAGACCCATGTTCTAGAAAGGAGGAAACACAAAGGCCGGCAAATCGTTCCACAACCGAGCTGTTGAACGTAGGTACGAGTCGAAGAAGCGACCCGTTCTCATGTGACAAATGTCAACCGTGTACATGTTGGGCACGCGTTTGGCGTGTTTCCCGACTATGCACCGGTACCGAAGGGATCAATGACGCTCGTTCCTCAGAGCAACTTCCATTGAAATACCGGTAGAACAAGGATAGCATTTCCACCCGACGCCTGTGCTCTCCAAAAACCAATTGAAAGTTATAATTTTTTTTAAATAGCCTTCAACCGAACCTAGCGTAACCTATTTTACCAATTTTGAGTCACTTTTCATCATTTTTAAAGACCTTTGTGCAGAAGTTGTGTATTATTGAGTTGTCCGGTTAACAATTTTTGAATATGTCACAAAAGTCACTTTTTCAATTCGGTTCCCGATGTATCGCTCAAAATATATGTACTTATGGAATTACTGGTAACAAATATGGTTTTTTTCTTCATTTTTATAATATTATACTACCCATACCCCCTTCATTTGTTTATCAAAAGAACTAAAAACATCCATTGTTTAAAAAAAAACTTTAAATAGTGAATATCTCAATATTACTCCTTTGGACTTGTTTCTATCTTGAAATGGTGTATCAATAAAGATATTTTTTGCGCTAGTTTTTTTCATGTCTTCTCCCATTTTTATTACCGCTGTTTTATTTTTATGTTAAGCACTTCTTATGTTAATTTAATATGTTCTCGTAAAAGTCTACAGGGGCCAAATTGGGCTCATTCAACCCAATAAATAAATAAATCATTAAATAAGTACAAGCCGAAGGTCTTCATAGAAATTTTTACCATTATATTGTCATTGTACTAACACAAATACTTAGATCGATGAACTTCTCGAGCTTTCATACTTCGAGATGTTGCGTGAAGAGTTATTAGTTATTAGATTTGAAACTTGACTGAGATGTTTAACGTACCTCCATAGTTACTCGAGTTTACTAATTAAGATCTAAGTTTAATATTGCAAACCTACGTCAGGTCATGAAATTGAGATGAAACCAGAATTCAAAAAGTTTACTACTAAACTGCGAAGTTTACTTAAGCAAACACATGAGGTATTTGAACTCGAATGTTAATAGTTTCTAGGGGGATTTACATTTTGGATTCAAGGCATGCAAGCACGAGGGAGAGTTACGAATTATTTAAGAGAATTTAATTAAATATTGCAAACTAAATCCCCCATCATTAGGTGCAGCCTTTTGAGATTCTTCTTCTCAAATCGGTTACTTATTGGTGAGGATCGTGAGGCCTACTCAAATTTCCATGGTTAATAATGTTACCTGGGATGAGGTGGCAACAATGTACAAGGTGGATTACTATGAGCAAAAATGACTCGCCTGGCAGATGTAAGGAGTAGGTTAATGATTTTCAAAGAAAAGAAGGTATTTTAATACAAAAATATATTAAAACAAAAATGACATCCTAACAAAAACTAAGGCTGTCTGGAAAAGGGCTTGCTTAGGTTTAAATAGTTCATGTTGATACCGTGGTAAGTTAAAATGATTCATGATGAAATCTTCTTTTGTGAAACTAATCTCACATCGTAAGAAGGGCAGGACTCCAGAGAATTGGCTCCCAGCCAAAAGTACCCTCCAGAAGCAGTACTGGCGGATGATTCTCGATGCCAATCATCCCTCCAGGATGATTTCCAGTCAGCTCGCAAGATGGTGAGTATGACGATCAGAATCGAAGCCAAAAATCTTCAAAAAAAGGATCCGCCCTGTTGCGGTCGAGAGGACCGCTCAAAGCTCTCGGCTGCCACATAAATAACGGCTGGCTTTCTGTTGATTTGAACCTGTGCAGGATCAACAACTGTTGCATTCAAAATATTGAGGGCTCGCAATATAACCAATGCCCAAATGTCAATGGGCAAGAACCTGAGGCGCCACCCACCGAGACCATAAATAAAGTGTATATAAGAGGGTGCACACACCTTGTTACAAATACTTCACAGCTCGCGGTTCAGTGCTGCATGGAGAGCTGCGGACACCGACATACCGGACACCAGTGATACTTCAGCGTATCGGACACCTTCCTCGCATATTCTGCCAAACATTTCGATTAAAAATTTTAATTTAATTTTAAGTTAATAATGAGATCATGTGTTTTAGGTTTATTCCACCCAGGAGTCTCCGAAAGAAATAATTTCCAGGAGGGTCTTATGAGTCCTATAATTTCAATACCCGCTATATCCGATTTTTTGCAAAACTGACTTGAGAATGACATCTTGAATGACAAAATGAACCTAAAATTGAGTTTCAAAACCCCCCTTATCACGATCAACAACCGAATGAGAAACAAAACCCGCTATATCATTAAAAAAGTTACTATCAAAACCCGCTACATCGATTTTTATTTATTTTGCTGGCAAATTTTTAAACCAAAATAAATCACCACTTACTAGGGAAAGCTATATCCCTTCAACGGAATTATCTTAAATTTTTCGTTTAAAATTAATTAATAGATATAATAATGAAGCTTTACTTCTAAAATCTTGTACTTGAAAATTTTATTGTAAATTAACGTAATGGGTTTTAAGATAAATCATTTTCCTCGTTTGGTACAAAATACAATTACCTACCATTGGCGAAAATCTTGAATTCGTATTGTAAATCTCAAAGAAATTTTACTAACCTTATATAACGGCGATATTTATGATAAGAGTATCTACTCTACATTCAAGTACCATAATTTCAAAGCGATTGAACCCTCCTAGGAAATGGAAAAATTGTGATTAAATTCATGACATTTTGCTTGTTTTAATAATTGTTGGAGACATTTCAAGAAGTTACAAATACCTAAGTGGGTGAAGCATGTTTCAAGTGACAGACCTAAGTACACAAGCAACAAATCAACAAACATTATTTTTTGAAAATCCTCAGACGTGAGGCTGAAATTGTTTTTTTTTTCTACGTATATTAAATAAAATTGCATTATTATTACCACAGTATAATCGTAAATATAAATAATGTACACTAGGGTTTCAAATTAGGATTAAAAAATTTTCAGATTACTGAATTGCAAAAAAATGACTCGGAATTGGCAAATGATCCCAGCGAGGATATCATTATCTCCACTTGTTATAAAAAAAGGAAGATCATAAAAATTTATTATGAATTATAAGAATATGACCATAGAGTTGATATTAATATGGTGTAACAGCATGTATCCGAAGGGTTTTAACCAGCGATTTCTGAGCGTATATGGAGTAAAAAATATAAAAAAGTTTTGGTCTCCAGTGAAATTTTAGATTTTTTTCTGCAAAAACTTAATTAAATAGTAGGTGTTGAACAGTTGAGGGCGAGGTAAGAGGTTGAGCGGTTACTCGGCTGAGTAACCAGTGACGACATGCAAAAGAGTTTTTTTGTTGCTTGATGTGAAGAAAAATAAAATTAAAAAGTAAAATTTTGAAAAAAAAATTTATAGAAAAAATCACCGAATCACAAATTTTTTTTTTTACTCCAAATAATGCCTCTAGTTAAAGTAAGTCATGTATGTCTCTTAACATCCTGTGTATGCTTACATATGCGTTGATATAGCAATACTATAAGCTATTTATTTTTTTTTGTTATCGTACTTAAGTGTATATGTTTTCTCTTACTGGTCGTATTTAAAAATAAATACTAAATTGTAAAATTTGTATTATCTATTATATAAAGAAAACTTGAGCGTGTCATAAATTGTTATACCTACTTTGTAAAAAAAAATTACTAGAGTTTTGGTTGTATCAATTATACGAACATAACTGTAACTATAACTCGTAACCTTTTTTTATTTCTATTTACATGTTTTGCCGCGAAAAACAACAAAAACTTACTCGTGTCATGCAATTCAGGCAATTTAATCAACGCAGAGTGGGATAAACAAAAAAAAAATTACCAAAAACTTTGAAATAAGAACTACTTAAAATTTTGAAATATTTTAAAATGAAATTTTTCTAATATTTAGCCACGCTATTAGTTGTACAATTTTCGTGTAGAATTTTCTCCAAAACTCCGCAACTCTTAATAAGTCCGATTATTTAGTACGGCAGCGTCCCGCAGTTGAGCCGGACTTAGAAATTTCGTCAAGTTAATATAGTATCGCATGGCGTACCAGGAATTTCGACATTGTATTCAAATTAGTTTCTAGCCCCAAGGGTTTTCTTGCCAATTCGCAGGGCTCCAACTCTGGCGATTATTCTCAAAGTTCATTAATTTAAATAGCTAAGGGTCAGACACGCCATATCGTGCGAAGATGTAAAGATAATATTTGTTAAGAAGTGTTATTTTACACATTCCGTATTTAATTACATGAAAGCCGGTGATTTCGCCTAATGAATGTGTAAATTCTTACTCTCTTGGTTAAAAATACACAGCATTTTCCTTTTACGCTAAGTAGGTACACATTTACTTTCCAAGGAAGAGCCTAAAATGAGAATTCTCAGAAATAAGGTTTTTTTTATCAGCCACCTTAAACGATTGTCGATTGCTGCGAAAATATTATTAATTCAACCGAATAGGTTTTAGAACTTATTTTCATACTTTTGTCAAAACAACGATCATATATCATCTACTGCCATAAAGAGAGTTAAATAAGTTATACCTACAGCATAAGAGTTAAAAGTGACTGAAGTCAGTGCGAATAATATGGCATGGTGAGGTGCAGAAGTAATATAAGACAGGGATGGTGAAGAGGCAGATGAAGGTTGGGAACACCTTTCTGAGTTGAGCTACCTTCAATTCTAAATAGCGGTCTCTCACGAAGGCGATTCTGAGAGTATTTTTATGTAATCCCACAAAAGTTAAAATCAGTGCGACTATTTTATCCACACAAAGGAGTGTGCACATCTGAAAGATGGTCAGGAGAGAGGGAATGAAACTAAAGCCTCGATTACATTGAGCGAGTTTACAAGCTACTAGTCGGCAAATTTAAAAGCGGGCGAATCGGCGAGTGCGATTGTGATGATGACACATAACCACTCGCTCAGTAGCGAACTAGCTAGCAAAAAACTGTACTAAAATAACGACTCCCGCGCGAACTAATTCTGTCGACATTTTGTAGAAAACTGAGATTTTCGCTGCTAGTTCACCGCTAGTAGCTATTTGCCGGCTACTTAACAGATTGTACAACGAATAATCCAGATCAAGCAGTAGTTTGACAGTTACGAAATCAGCTGTTCGCGGGCCACCATCTTGCCATCCGTCGTACATGCTAGCGAGTAACGAGCAAAGTTGACCCCCTTTCAACTTTTTTCGTAGATTGTTCACAATCCGCTAGTTAGCTAGTAATACGATTACACTGAGCGAGCTTACTAGCAGATGATGAATTCGCCGGCTAGTAGCTTGTTAACTCGCTTAATGTAATCGAGGCTAAAATCTACCAATTACTTTGCTTTTGACAGTATTGAAATCAAAATGTACATAACCTTAATTATTCATGTAACTATATTTATATGCATTATTTATGTACCTCTCGATACAGGCATCGAAAAATCGCATTTTAATAAACTATATATAGATAAAAAAGAGTAAGAAGTAGTTTGAGAAGAGTTCGGGACTATAAATCTAGTCACTAAACGTGGTATCAGCCTTTTCTAACAACGTTCCAATGGTTCCATTATTTCGGTTAATCTCCAATAATCCATCAGTGGTGGTATTTTTTAAAGGTGCCATACTATATCCAATTTAATTTAAAAAATTGTTTTTTCAACCATCCTAGTAACTGCTTTTTCATTGTGAATGAAAAACAACTTATTTTTTTATAAACATTTTCGTAAATGCCAGCCTGTTAGAATTTTAATCAAGCACATCGACCTTTTGAAGGCTTTAGAAAAGCTTGTTATAATATTGTTTTATTTTGGAAATATTCAGAAACATTTTCAATTACCAAAAGAAAATATATAAATAATAGCCATTGCTTCTAGATCAGCACTGTTTCGAGTAGTCTAGGTTATTAAATTTATTAGTTATATTTTGTTCGTAATAAGTTTTTAACAATATAAGTTCAACTTTCTGAGTAGAACTTATAACTTAATTAACAAACGTAATCCAGTATTTTACAAGTAGCTTTTTACAAAGTTATTGATGTGATTATAGTAGATTATTCAAATACCTTAAAATTTTGGCTGAACTTTGTTCAACCTCCTACGTATATTAAAAAAAGCTGTTTGTTTTTTTACGAAAAATAATATGTGCCTACTGATAATATGAGGAAAATTATTTCGCAGTATGGAGATAAAATATAAAAAAAATATATTGTCAAAAACTGCGGCTTGCTTTGTAAAATTTTGCGATTTCGCCTCATGATTGGGTTATCTTCCAAATTCTAAAAGAACCTCTCGATATCGATAAAGGATTTTTCATTTCGTTAGTTATTTAGATTTTTCTACTTTCAGGAGCCAATCTTTCATTAGAAAATCTTCGGCTAATTTTTTAAAAAATGTAAGACATACATTCCCGGTTTACAAATACTCTGACCTTTGCAACTGTATTAGGCAGTTCCGATGAGAAAGATTAATTATTCTCCATACCAGCATTCTAACATTACTCAATATCGATTTTATTTCATTCTAAATTAGTTTTGATAAATACCTACTTTCAACAATGCTCAAATTCGTGACGATAAATCTATAAAAGTAATGTGCTTTTTGTAATTACGTTTTGATCATAAGTATTTATGATTTTTCAATAAAGTCTAAGCTAAATAAGAATGTATATTTTTTTAAATATACTAGTTTGTAGGACCGTAAATAAATTTACAAACTGAAGTATTTTTGTCACAAAACAAGGGCGTTTGAAAGGCTTATCGACGCCATTATGTATGGAATATAAAATCGTTCAAATGTCCGCCGCGGCTTCTCTGGGTGGCGCGCATCCGAAATGTCCAATTTTTCATGACTCTGGCGCATAAATTAGGCTGAATTTGACCGATGGCATGGGTTATGTTGGCTTTGAGAGCCGCTGTGGTTAGTGGTTTATTTACGTAGACCTGCGATTAAGAAAACCCCACAAGAAAAAGTCTAACTGGTAAAATCGCACGATCTCAGTGGCCAGTTCACATCACCTCCATGTGAGATTTTATCATTACATAATTTTAAACAACTTTATCATTTGTTCTTGGACGCTATATTCCTCCATGGTGAATTGGCAAAACAGACTGAATAAATTACAGCCAATGTCGCTTCAACAATATGGCCGCTATCAACTATCAGAAGTCCATATTGGAAGACCCAAAAGCTCCACACACAAATCCCTGCGGAAAATAAGGGTCTAAGTCATCTTCGAGGATGCTATGAGTCTTTTTGGAAAAGGAAGGAGAGGAAGTTCAGGGAAGGAAAAAGGTATGAGGGATGTGTAGAAATCTGGGGTCGGTGTATCCAAGAGTGACGCGCGTATGAAACTAAAAATAATAATAATATTTGGATGATTTATATAGCGCCGTTTTTGTGAAAAATCACCTCAAGGGCGCTGAGGTGCAAGGCAATGTTCCAAGAGATTCCTGCTGGGGAGATCAAAAGATTTCCCTCAACCAGTCTCTTCCGTTTCGTCTTGGGCACACAGTCGGTGGGCAGACGCATCCGTCGCCGAGACCCGGACAAACCCCACCCCACGAACCCGGGCGCCCCTGCTAAGTCACCAAATGTAGCAAACCACATAGGGTGACCTACGGCAGAGGTGTTGTTTATCCTACAAATAGTTTTCGAACCGGCAGTAACCAAACCCGTCTCCCAAATTGAATTTGATGGTAGTGGGAGACTTAGAAATATTTGTCAGGTTTTTTGTAACCCGGGAATGTTTGTCTTTCTTCGAAATAAATAAGCCTGCTTTAATTTATGTATCACTTTTTTGATGCTTAATTTTTTTCATTTCTTCGATGTAACTTACATATTTATGTCTATCAAAGACGGATAAAAATGGCGCGAAAACCATTTCAACACAACATAAATAGACCAATCTTGTCAGTTCCCGACTCTATTTGACAGTTAGGGCTCGAAGTTCTGTCATCTTCTCGAATAACTTATTCATGGGTGATCTCGTTGATATCTCGCGTATAAAAAGTGGTCCAAATTCAATATTGCCGCTCCGTCAAACAATAAATTCTTTTATACGTTCATCCTAATACAATCCAGTTTTTTTAAAACGTAAAACCATACTAGTCTCAACTGCCTCGAGGTTGGTTGTGGGGTTCACAACTGATATTTGAAAATGTTCTGAATCGAAAGGAATGGGAGAAGAAAAAGTGAACGAAAGGAGAAGGAAAGGTGAAGGAATGGGAGCAGGATTAGGAAAAGCTCAGAGAATCTAATTCCTATGCACAAATGAAAACTAAGCCTAAAGCAATACATTTTTAATGAATAACGCACAAAAGTCACAACTGATCCCATATGCATCCAAGGCTATGGCATCCAAAATTAGGGTATATTGTGAGGTTAAAGGATGTGGGAAGAGGAAGGAGTTGAGAAGAGAAAGGTTGAGAACTATCTTTTTATTTCCATTAACTCCACACAGGAGGCTCTGAGGAAAATAATTTCCCTCAGGGCCTATGTCATCTGGGATGCTTTTTTTGATGCTGGGTTTTTTGAGGAGAGGAAGGAATGAACATTGGTATTGAAGAGACCCATGTTGTAGAAGGGAGGAAACACATAAGCCGGCAAATCGTTCCATAGCTGAGCTGTTGAACTCGAGAACGAGTCGAAAAAATGACCCGTTCTCATGTGACAAATGTCAACCGTGTACATATGTTGGGCACGCGTTTGGCGTGTCTTCCGACTATGCACCGGTGCCGAAGGGATCAATGACGCTAGTTCCTCTGATCATCTTCCATTGAAATACCGGATTGAAAGAACATGGATTCCCACCCGACGCCTGTGCTCTAACGTTGCAATCCGTTCGTTAAGGTGGGAGAATCTATCAAAATGACCGCCCGTTTCTGCACAGAGTCGAGGGTATTTTTCTAGTATTTTGGAGCTCCAGACCAGAGGTGGCTGACAAATTCAACCGTGGGACGCACTTGCGATTTGTACAGGGTTAGCAGTTGTGTTCTATTATGACTTATATATGTGACTAATATCTGGTCATTAGTCACCACGGTTAGCCATTGCAAGCAACCATTTTAATTTTCATTCTAATTTGTGATCTTCCATCAGGGTGCAATTTATCTGCAACTCAAAGTATCTTTCTGTGTTTTTAATTGTGAGCTAGAAGATTGAAATTAATTATTAAAAAAAAAAGTATCGGTAGGTACTTCAGTTAAGTGTTTTATTCTAAAATGTGTATTCTATTTTGTTCGATTTAATCATAATTGTAGGTTATTTTGTCGCTGCGGGCGGCGAGACTGATGGCGTTTGCTCAACCATCTGATGCCTTCGGCTATCATCGTTACCATTCGTACATTAGACACGAACGACGATAGATACTGTTGTAAAACAATTCCTAACTGACATCTGTTGAGATACGACAAAACTTCGTATAACTAATCGTACGAACGACATCTATTGAAGGATGTTGAAAATACGCGACAAACTAATACACTACAATATCGAATAATCGTACGATAATCAGTAAGTCATAATCTTAATATAAAATAAATAAAACCAAAATTAATTATTGCCACAAAAGTTTGTAAAAAATACGAATACAGTGTAGTTACATAAAAATAATATTAACGTCATAGAAAACCACTTTTTTACTTACGGTCCTTGGTTAATATCACATAGACTCGCGGATATAGTACGAGTAGGCAACAGAAATAAAATGTTGCTCTATTGGAAAAATCGTTACTTTATTTTGGGCAATATCAGCGTCAAGCTCACGTTTTGAGATTTATTAGAATCTAATATCTGATATTCATATTTGTATTTTTATTGACAAGTCTCTCAGATTCCGGAGGCAATTTAATAACGTAGATATTTGTGATTGCAATATTTGCCGATACCCAAATTAAAAGGAAAAAAATGAAATAGATTAAACCTAAATACAATATTAAAAAAAGTGAATTATAACGTTAATTCACGTCTTTCTTAGTCCTCTTATTCTGTATCGGATTAAGTTAAGAATACTTGGTTGAAGGAGTTCACGGTTGATGTGATGATTAGGGATCTCGAGATCACGGGTTCCAATTCCGGGGTGTATTTGATAAATACTTAGCTTAGGTAACTAATAAAAAACAAATAACAATTACTAACGTGTGTCACAAAAAAATAATTTTACACGTTGCGTAAAAAAATCGCTATGGTTTCGAATATCGTATCCTATTACTCTCCGCCATCGATTCTTTAATTTTAAACCCCTATAAGCTGAGTTTTTGAAGCGTTTGATTAAAATATTCGTCGAATATACGTTTTGTAGGAATAACCTTCACTCCTAAACAAAGTAACTAAAAAAAGAAGCAAGCAATTATTTTCTTCCTTCCATCCCAGTGAACTGTTTGTTACGCACGTGTTATAAACCCGTTGCTAATTCTAATTACTCGTTAAAAATCTTCTGTTTCTTTCGCTAAGGCAATTATATTGACGCAAAACAATAAATCACTCAATCACTTATCCCCTTAGAGTTTCATTTAATTCGTCAATCGCTTTGTTCCGAAACAAACACATTTCAAACCAACATTGATAAATGTTTTATTTGACTGCCTTATTTCACTGTTTGCATTCGCTTCCAACTTAATACACAATTTAGCCGATGATTTAGTCCTTCTAATGAATAATGTGAGAAGTTTTAACAACGACTTCCATTTAAGATCATTCTGCTTAAGTTTTCCCGTCAAAAACCACAATTTTCAATATAGATTTGTTGTTTCTTTAAACCAACAAATCAATTTACCCAATTTGCACAATACCCGGGCAAAAATAAAGAACTTCTCCAAACTCCTTTTTCCAAAACTGCCTGTGGACAAAGACACTTCAAATATATAGCTTGCAAACTGTACAATACTCTACCAGCTACGATCAAACAAACTGAATCCTTGACAAAATTCAAACAAGATGTAAAGAAATGGGTTGTAAGTATTGGACGCCACACTACTGCAAATATCTGTAAAATAAATCATACATAGACAGAAAACAATTTGCACACGACCTAAACCATATAAAATAATTAAAAAAAATAGAATCACGACAAATTTAATTCCATAAATAGATTTGATCTAATAATAAAATTAAACTAAAACTGTAAAATTAAAAAAATGCAGAAGGTAAGACAGACAATGATTTAGAAAATTCAATTTTTTTTTGAATTTTCGTCACAAATTAGTTTAGAAAATTCAAATTTTTTTTGAAATTAGTTCACACCCTTGGTTATTATTATTTGGTATGATAACTTATATTTTAAAACATTATTTGATAATGTCGGCCTCACTGAGTGCCTTACTCGTGCCGAGGTCCACATTTTACAATATAAAATTCAATAAGGTATGAAATAATAAATCTCAATAAAAAAAGACATAAGACGGCAATGAAAAAAATGAGGTACGATTGTTTACAAGGCTGCCCAACCTTTTTAACAATTGGGCGAAATTGACGATTTGAAAATCACTGGCGGGCCACTCACGACGAACGCAGTCTTATTTGGGTACTTCAAACGCAGATTTTCAAGAACCGGAGGAGAGGGGGGGGGGGGGGGGGAGTACGTGGGAGTCCTTTTTGTTTTTATTATGACGTCATTTTTTGCCGATTTTTATAATCACATGTGACGCTTATTCTTCCAAACAAAATTACGTTTATAAATTCTACTACAAATTTATAACTGCTTTCGGAAATCGACAATAGTATCCACGTAATAGGATTTCGCATCTCGAAATTTATCATTGTGTTTAGAACACAAGACAGGTTTTTTAAGATTGATTCTGAAAAGAATGAGTTAAACACGGAAGAGTCGATTTCTCAGAATTTCGCTGCATTTGGTATGCAAACTCCACAAGAATTTAAATGTAGTATCACTAGACCAATATTTAAAGGTGGAAAACACATTGAACTGGGAAATTATAGGCCAATTAGTATTCTACCAGCATTAGAAAAAATTCTTGAAAAATTTTTATCAAATAAATTAAATAATTACATTGAAAAATTCGCTATCATAGATCCAAATCAATATGGCTTCCAAAGAAAAAAAAACACTGAAAAACTACTGCAAGATTTTTCCAATTATATAAATAATCAGTTAAATAATAAATTACATGTTATTGTTTTATTTATCGACAACTCTAAAGCTTTTGACACAATAAACTCTTTAAAAATGCTAAAAACTCTAGAAAAAATTGGAATAAGAGGAAATTTGTTAAATTTATTTAAAGATTATCTTACAGATAGAAAAATATGTACCAAAATAAATAATACATTTAGTAAAACAAAAAATATATCTGCAGGAGTTCCACAAGGTTCCATATTGGGACCTACACTATTTATAATCTATGTAACTATAATGAAAAAACTTTTCTCTTTTGTAAAACATTTTGTATTCGCAGATGATACGGCATTGGTCATATCACACAAAGATCTCAAATTGCAATTGAACTCTTACAAAGTGACTTTAATCAACTCTGTAAATGGTCACATGATGCAGGGCTATTAATAAATGCTAAAAAAACTAAAGTAATGCATATAAGATCACCAAATGCCAAATTTCAATTTAATCCTAATATTATTTCTCATAACTTTAATTGCATCCACAAAAATATTCAAATTAACTGTAATTGTGAAAGCTTAGAATTAGTTACTGAATATGTGTATCTTGGTGTTACAGTAGATTGTTTTTTTAAATGGGACAAACATATTAAAAAAACCTGTAAAAGACTCAGATCAATTGCTAGCAGAATGTACACATTAAATTTTTTCCTATCAATTGATACACTTAAAATAATTTATATGTCACTAGCAGAATCAATAATAAGATATGGGTTAACAATATGGGGAAATACTACTGTAACCAACCTGAAACAGGTACAAGTTGCACAAAACGCAATTGTAAAATTATTAGTTGTCCCTAACATTTTCAAACAAAGACACAATACTCCGTTGCTGTTTCAGAGTGCAAAAATTTTACCTGTGAAGGCAATACTATGGTATAAAATTATAATTCAGCATATATTTACCCCGCAGCATAAAGAGAAACTAGATCATAAATATAGCACTAGATTCACGCGTAACGACGGGTTAATAGTTCCGAAATTCAATAATAAGTACGGACAGTGTACGGGACGTTTGTACATATACTGTATAAAAATAGGGAGCTGGACACAAATGGCACGCCAATGGAATCTTTATGCGCCAAGGGATTTTGGCGTACGCCAATGGACTTTCACGAATTTAATACTTTGAATGATTCTAAATAAAATTGGCAAAACTGAATCTATTATAACTGATTAAACACTTGTAAAGGCTTGAAGACTTTGGAGACTTTGGGATACTGGGAAGAAGGTAGAACTGAAGTTATTACTTTTAAATAAAACACTTGAAAAGAGTTTGAACTTGGAGACTTTGGGATTACTGGGATACTGAGAAGAAGGTAGAACTGAAGTTATTACTTTTAAATAAAACACTTGAAAAGAGTTTGAACTTGGAGACTTTGGTTTCTTCGAGATTGTTTCTTCTTGGCTGGTAATTTTTAACTGATTTGTGACCGATGTGTGGTCTGTATTTATAGGGCAAAACTGGGTTGGATTTTGGGGGTATAGCACTTCCTATTCTTTGTGTAGGTTGTTCCTTTTACCCTTTTTCCCTGTTTGCTACGACTTTTGAGAAGATTTGTAAAATTTGTATATTATAGCCAATACCAAGAGAGTCCCGATCCCCGAAACCAAAATCTCACATGATTTTTATTGTTTTTACAAAAAAGGATACAATGTTACATTTGTGGTACAAAGTAGAATTTCAAGGATTAAACATTTTTATTAAAGTGCAAGAATCAATGGTAGGCGTCAGTTTTCAAGTGATTGTACTTGCTTGTGTCCATTTTTCTGCGAGGATATTTATTTTTAGCTCGTAATTATCACCAATTTCTCAGAATTTAGCTCCAAATTTTTGAGAACATGAATTCATTGACGTAAATATTCCCGATTCAGATTTTCCTTTGTTCATCATGGGCCAATCACAGCTCCGATGGTTGTATGGTGGGGGTGACGTAAATAGGCAGCTATTCTCGTGGCAGGGTTCATTGCTGTCTGTAGTCTCTTGTAGAGGTGTGAGATGTATTTTTGAATTTGATTTTTATGCTGCGTGTGTTCATTATCAATTGTGTTTGCATTTTTAATTGATAAATTAATTTTGAAGAATAAAATAGCAATTAGACATCGTTTTGGAGGATGCGTGAAACGCCCCTCGTCTCGTTAGCCAATAGCAGCTCTCTAATTGCTTGGGGGTTGTGGCGTGAGGCGAAATGGTGCTGGCGGCATGGTACTGTGTAATTGTGGGTGCTGGCGGTACGGTACTGTGTGGGAGCGTAAATTCCAATATTGTCTTTTTTAGTTATCTCATTTGCTTTTGCGGACTCGTTCGATACAGACAGAGAACGTTTGAATACAACATACCGAAGATATTTAATTTATTACCTGACAATATAAAGCAACATAATTCTATGAATAAGGTTAAATATATGGTGAAAAATTGGTTATTGGAAAAAGAATATTTATTTTGATACTTGATACTTGATAAAATTTATGAAAAAATGTTTAACTGTAGATAAAAGATGTAAATTATAACTTTAAATATATTTGTAAGGAATTATAAGCACCTGCTGTCAAGCCAATTGCAATTGGCTTAGCGGGACTGGATTGTTGATTTATAAAATAAATAAATAAATTAAAAAAAAAAAAAAACTGATATCCTCAAATGTAAAGCTTCACCGTGTACACGATGAATTTGCAACTTGTTATTTAATTTTTCGTTTTTTACCAAATACAAAACTGATTTAAATTAAATCTGTATACGGCAAATTAATACCACACTCAGAACATGAAAATGGATTTTCTCTGATTCTGGCAGCACATCCATAGTCTGAAACTAGAATTTTATACTGCACTTCGGATAAGAGTGTTTTCCTTCGAAATATTTCAGCACATGAATTCACAACAGACATTTTACATTCTGAACACAGAACTGGTTTAAAATGAATCTGTTTGCGGAAATGCGGCGAATCGAAACTACGCTCAGAACACGAAAATGATTTCTCTTTGATTCTTGCGGCACATACGTAGTCTGCAACTAGAATTTTATAACTGCATTTCGAATAAGATAATGTTTTCCTTCGAAATGTGTCAGCAAAAGAATCTACGACTGAAATTTTACATTCGGAACACAAAACAGGTTTAAGTTAAATCTGTATGCGGTGAATTAAAACTACACTCAGAACATAAAAGTGGTTTCTCTTTGATTCTGGCTGCATATACATAGTCTGCAACTAGATTTTTATAACTGCACTTCGAATCTGCCTCCGGTGATCTGAGGCTCACTTCGTTCCCCAGGGTCTTTGGGGGTATCTCCCCCCCTCCCTCCACAAACACTTCTTCAAGGGTACTCTTGGGAAACCGGCTAAGGGTCGCGGGTATTTGGGCACGTTGCAGCCAGGCTGCTCGCCCGCTCATTCTCGCCGGGACTGCCCCGCGATAGTGGGGCAAACAGCCCTCGATATCTTTCTTTTATATAAATTCTTTGGTTTAAATCCTGTAAATATTTTTTATGTTTCTTTATTATTTTACTCTAACTAGATGCTGAATCAACAGGCGAACACATCTATGATGTGTTTTTATCTTGCTAATTATTGCAAATGTAAGCATGCACACATTTTTTTCTTACTAACAATCATGCATGGAGGGACATTGGAGGATCTAGATTCGTTTTAAAAATAAATGTAGCTTTCTTTTTATAACAAAAATTAGAATCTTGCGAGAGCCCTGAAGGAGTAACCATATTTTACTTATACCAGGGCGGGTAAATGGTGGATAACCTCCAATGCACTTCGAACAAGAAAGATTGTTTGTTTTACGACATTTTTCAAATTGGCAGTTATTTTGAAAATGGTTTACGCCGGCCACTCATAATTCGTTCACGGGCCACATTGTGGCCCGCGGGCCTGGGGTTGGGCAGCCTTGGTTTACAACAATGTGTTGTTTAACATATACATATTTTATTGCCTTTATTGTTCTTTATTAATGTTTCAATTTTGAATCTGATTTTTTTTCCGTTTCCCTCTATTTTTGTATTAAGCGAAAGATTGTTGAATGCTTTTATTGCCAGGTATGTCTGACAAAGCTTGTGTACGCAAACCGTTGGAATTTTCAATTATTTTTGTACGCTTGTCTAACTGGTCAATTAATGAAAGCTGGTGTTTATTGAAACTTGTTTTTTTGTTCGGAAATGTGGTTTTTAAAAGATTGTTTACATCTGTATCATCCAACCCCGAATGCGATGAATTATAAGATGTCTCATCACAAGTGGCAAAGAGATAGACTGGTGATCGCGGCCGGTCTGCACGAAAACGCATCGGCGGCTGACAGAATTTTTCACATCATGGCGTTCTGGATTCGTAATACTATCTTTCTATTAGTATATTCAAGGTTTTAATTGCTAGGTTATTCTATTTTGGTTTAATTAGTTTAAAAACTCTGGCACCTAACTAATTTATTATAATCATGCATCCACAAAACACAACTTCATAATTATTCTTGCAATCACAATTTGACTGATGTAATCATTTCATTAAGGATTACATGCACCCCTTGAGAGATTTAATTAACTATTTAAGAGTCTTATCGTACAATATACTTGCTTGTCATTTGAGGAGTAAATTCAATTAAATTATTTATATCATTAGATTATCCGCCTTTCATTGTTGAATATTGAATATCATATATTTCACGCCCTACCCTTTTCAGAATACACAAGCTAGCCACTTTATACAACACATTTATTAAATTTAATTTGTGAATCTATCTGTATTAATTCGTGTCACACAAAATACTGAAATAACTTAAATAAACGGGTTACAAGTTTGCTGTGTTGAAGAATTTATTTTAATTCAATATTTTAATAATAATTTTAAAACGAAAATATCTGTTCTCTTTAAACCGGTACACTGACCACAATGCGCTAGTTTTTATATTACATACATCAATAACAATTTAACGAAACTACATACCAATGTACATATTAAACCTGTTTGTATCCTTAAAGTACAGTTTATAATGTTATATACTTCATGCTTAAAATTATACTCCTGAATAACATGTGTAACTTATTAATGTGATTCTGTAAAAGCCTTCAAGGCGTGTATGAATAAATAAAATATGAATGTTGAATATTTGGTCTGTGTCAATCATTCTATGTTTTTTAAAGTATTTATTACCTTTGAATAAGTTCGTTTTTTGGGCGATTTCCATTTGACCAAATTACCATTGCTCTTTACCAAACAAAACATATTGTTTTACGGATTGACAAAGTTCAAAATATATTGTTTTGATTTGTTTTAGTTTACATAAGTTTCTTAACTTCAGAAAAATGAGTATTGTTTTGAGGAGTTTATTGCGTTTTGTTTGATGTTTATCTGAGGATATTATATAAATTTAAAAATAAATACATTAAAATAAATAGTTAAAAAGACACTCCCCTGAAAAAACCACATTAAAATTTATTGATTATTAAAATTTATTAATAGAAATTACCTCTACGAATGCCTTTTTCTTTTTTTACTATTATAATAATTATGTTTGTTAATTTCTGTTGACCAGAGCTCTGCCATTTAAATAAATTACATTGTCATGAATATAAAATAAATTAGGATGGGGCGGTACATATAAAAATCAAACACAAATAATTTACGTATCACAAAAACGAATAATAAAAACAATTTTAAAAAAATCCTATTCATATTCGTCAGAACTTTTATTCAGACAATTCAAGGTCAGAAAATTAAATGCATTATACTTCTAGGTACCATGCAACATTACAAATTTATAAAAATGATATTCAAATAAAGTAGCACCCTTTAAAAATAACAGAAATCTTAGACAAAAGTCAATACTTCCAACTCCAAAATGTGAAAAAACAATAGGATAGCAAAAAAAATTTAAAAAAGTAAATGTTTAATAAATTTTAAAATTAAAAAATTTAAAAAAAAAGTAAATGTCAAAAGAACCCGTTGACAAACTGATATCAATCAGTTTAACGGGACTTAATTGAAAACATGTAAAAAATGTAAATAAATAATAAAGGAATTTATTAATAAAAAAATTTTAAAAAATCATAAATATCTCGGTGTTAAATTTTTTAATTCCTAATCAGAAAAAATTCGAAACATGAACACTAATATAAAAGAATTTAAAACACACCTTAAAAATTATAGTGAGAAAATGAAATGAGTAATATCAAATAAAACTATCATGATACCCCCCCCCATATATTGTACTATTTATGATTAATAAAAAAAAATAAATAAAAAGGATTTTAAGCACTTTTACTACGGTGCAGTGGCTTGAGAGAAATTCTCCATGTTTAGGCGCACACTGCCACTCGTCCGACCTCCGGTAGAACTGACTCCTCCCGGCTACTTTTACCTTGCTTTGTCGTAACATTGTGCTTTGTCGTAACATAACAACATAACAAACATAACGACATAACAAAACATCATTATTTTGTTCATATTTTGAATTCATACATCCCGTCTCAAGATACAAAGATGCGCAGTATTATTAAAAACAAACAAAAAGAAATAGCTTGCAACCATTGCAAGTTGTTCTGTAAAAAAAACTCCGCAATTTCTTTCTGGACATTTGATTTTATCTAAATACAGACAAACATTTCCGCCTTACAAATAAACTGAAAAATTTTATTTCTTCAAACTTCGCAAATCCACTTTGTTGCGTCATTATTAATTTAATGAAAACAAATAACTTTGTGTACACCACTATTTAATTAACATTATCGACGTGTTTCAAAAACTACGTTTTCTTCGTCAGGATAATAAGTTAATATTCATATGAACATGTTATTTTTTGTCAATATTAACATATTCTTATTATCCTGACGAAGAAAACATAGTTTTTGAAACATGTCGATAATGTTAATTATTTAGTGGTGTACACAAAGTTATTCGTTTTCATTAAATGAAAAATTTTAAATTACTCCTATTGTAAACATATTTTACGGAAATTTTTCTTGTGGAATTATAAATTATCATAGCATCATAAAATTGAACTCGCGATGCATGGGCTAAAACCGGATGCTTTTTACCTTTTGGCACGTCGGTTTTTATGTGCTTAGGGAAAAGATATATTACATTACATTATTTGATTGTAAGTGCGTTCGACAACTGTATTCGTTTGTTAAGCCTCGATTACATTGAGCGAGTTTGCCAGCAGATAGTGAATTCGCGGTCTAGTAGCTTGTAAACTCGCTCAATATTGAGGCTTTAGACCAGAGGTTCCCAAACTTTTTTTCTCGTGGACTACTTTCAAAATTTTACTGGTTTCCAAAGAGAGGTTCCCAAACTTTTTTTTCTCGTGGACCACTTTCAAAATTTTACTGGTTTCGGTAGACCCCCTGCTGCAACATTTCTACAATATTCCCAAAACTCGACGCGCATTGTACTGAATATTGAATATAACGCTGGAGTTGTGGTCTGTCACAACGGGGGGGGCAAAATTACCATTTTTCACCGAAATACTAGTGTACTATTTGCTTACATTGACAGGTAAAGCCAAGCCAACATTTTTGTTCTTTACCATCGAAACCAGCAGGCTTATTCTCTATCTTTTGTGGGATCGTTATCGGGATAACGGACGATATCTTCTGACAGATTTGTGTGATTTATTTGCTTTTTCTATGTACAACGTACATCAAATGAATAAATAATCATACATTCTTGCAGGAATTCATGTTTAAAACAATCTAAACTAAAATGTGTTACAGTCAATATGTGAAAATCACACAAATCTGATAGGAGATCAAGTCCGTTTTCTCGATAACGATCCCACAAAAGATAGAGAATAAGCCTGCAGATAAATTTTCGTGGACCCCCACTTACAACTTGTGGACCCCCATTTTTTTTATATAACGTCTACGTGGACCCCCGTCGAGTCTTTTTTATCTTAACGTCTACGTGGACCCCCGTCGAGTCTCCCGTGGACTCCTGGGGGTCCACCTGGACCACTTTGGGAATCCCTGCTTTAGACTGTCGCTTGTTCACCTAAATCAATCAAAATTAACCCTTCTCGACTTGGAAAAAAGACGTTTTTTGCGAGTTGACAAACCAAAGGCAAGTAAAGGGATACTTACAAATCATTCGACACGTATTTTTACTTTATATAATTGTCTATGTAAGCACCGATCAACATGAACTGTGTAGACCCACCCACACAACGGACGCACAAAAAATCGGATGTCCGTTCCCGCAGGAAAAGATATGTGTGTCAATCTGTGGTACATCAAGATTAGGGTAATACGGGAGAAAAAGCCGGACGTTATCTGAAAAGCCTTAAAATCGGTCAGCAAAATGTAATATTTATGGCCTTTGCTGGGGTCATGTGATTTTAAGTGCACTGCAATACTCTTTCAGAGATCTATACAAATAGTTTATTGATTTGATTGTACGTATTTTAAATAACCATTTTTTTACGGTTTGAAATTGAAATAATCTTCGAAAAAAGCATAAAATTTTAAAATGTATAATTCAATATATCTGAATAGGTTCAGGTACAACTCGACGCTTTTCGAAGGAAATTAACGCTTCGCTCCAGTTCACTTCACTTCAGAAAATAAAACATTTACTCGGAAGATGGATAGATCTTTTTAATCTAACAAACAAACAAACAAACAAACAAAAAAAGAAGCAATATTTGTTGAAATGAAATAAAAGTAGGAATCAGTTTTAGAAACGGAATTAATAATATTTTTAATAAGTTTGGTAGATCTCAGCGTTCACCCGGTCGGAGGAAAATATCGTAAAATAAGCGTAGATATTGGCAGATCAAACGGTCAGTGGAAGATATCTTTGTTAAACAAGAGTAGGTATTGGCAGTTCACCCGGTCAGTGGAAGATATTTTTGTAAAATAAGAGTAGGTATGGGCAGATCAACCGGGCAGTGGAAGATATCGTCGTAAAATAAGAATAGGTATTGGCAGATCACCCAGTCAGTGGAAGATATCTTTGTAAGATAAGCGTAGGTATTGGCAGATCATCCGGTCAGTGGAAGATATCGTTGTAATATAAGCATAAGTATTGGCAGATCACCTGGTCAGTGGAAAATATCGTTGTAAAATAAGCGTGGGTATTGGCAAATCACCCGGTCAGTGGAAGATATCGTTGTAAAATAGGCGTAAGTATTGGCAGATCATAGCGTTTGCCCGATTAGTGGAAGATACCTTTGTGAAAATCATTGTTCTTGCAAAAACGTTTGTGTGTAATTTTGTTTTATCTGATAATGAACATTTTTTAGAAATGTAAATCAGGTTAACTATTTTTCTTGTAAGTAGTATACTTGGCAATATTGAAATCAATCACAAAGTTGGAAATTTAAAGTATAAATCCTAAAGACAGATTTTGATCTCGTAATTATTTAAATATTTTCAGATATCTCCACCTTAGGGTCTAAGCTTATCAGTAAAAGCAAATACCAGCCTTTGTTCCATGCTTGACAATGGGGCCTCCACTTTACATATTTCATAATTGGAGTTTGAAAAATGCCGGCTCATTGTTTGTAATATCCTGGCCTAAGTGAATCCTTTTACCTTAGTTGGTAAAGTCACCGACATCGCTGTTGACAATGATGTACGTAGAACCTAGACAGTTTCCAGGTAGACCTTAGCTATTGTTTCACAGGATCATCCTCAATGTTAAGTGGAATTTTAACTATCACTGTACACACCGGTTACACTGTGTAAATAAATAATTGCATGGAGTATTTTGTTAAATTATACCGGAAAATAGCGAGTCACCAAATAAATTTCACAGAATCGTGCTTTCTGATAATATTAACTGTGAATGCAATGCAGGAACGAACGAACAGAAATAGTAGCACTTTGGAAAAGAGAAACAAAAATAAATTAGAATGGAATTACCTATAAACGAAGAACTGATTATTCTAATTTGGTAACTAACATCAACACATTACAAGAAAGCAGTTAAGAATTCTAATGGATTTCACATAAACGACGCAGTTTTTGAAGTAAAACTTCTTTACGCACCCTGGGGTGCGACTTGGGGAGTAAGCTGGTGAATATGTGACGAGAGCGTTACGAAAACGAGGCGAACGGAAGTTGTGAGGAGTGAGGAGTTACGTTTCGTGTATTACTGTAGGGGCAAGAGAGAGAGGTGCGAGCACACATTTTCTTTCTCTCTTTCTCTCAAAGGCAGTTACGTTTCATATATCTGAGACACAGTGTAGACCTATTGTCTGTATCACACTGTAGGATCAGGAGAGAGCAGTGAAGTTTTACTTCAGTCGCATGGTATAAAGCACACTCGTATTTTTTAATATTGAATCTATAATGAACTACAAATATATAAAATCTACAATCTAATATCTCTATATATCCGTTTTCAAAACGATGACAAAAGTCTCTTAACGACTTCTCATAGCTAGCAATAGGTGATAAATTTAGTTTGTCAAAATCTTAAAATTATATCAGTCGAGGACACCGGTCCAATATACCTCTCCGTCAGTTCTCACATCTGGGTACCTAGCACGGTCGATCGATAAAACACTATATCAATACGATATTGACCAAATCCGTCATCTATGGTCAGTTATCAATATTAGCGATCACGGTCTAAATTCGGTAAGAGATATTCCGACCGATGATTGATAAATTTTAGCCCAGACTCAATAGTGTCGGATAAGTTTCAATTATGTCAATATACGCATTTTTTTGAAATATGTCGTTCGTTAATCGACATTACTGGCTTAAAACGAAGATATTTGTATTGAAATAAGTCATATACGCGACCCATAGACTTTATAATTCAACTAAGATGCGACCAAATTATTCCGTTATTTTGAGAAACTAAAGTGGTTGAAAAATGACTAAAGAAATGATTACCTTATTAACTCCCGTTTAGTGTCAAAAAGTAAATGCGGACTGCCAATGCATATTTACGTTAGTATTTCAGTTCAACATTGTCAAACTATAAATATTTTTACGTATTTGACTGGCGTTTGACGTTTCTGAATGTGAATTCATGGTCAGATCCGCCAGTGTTGCCAGCGTATATCGAGTTCTTATTTATACCCTACCAATATCGGTTCGGTTGTCAACAGTGAAACTGTGCTAGGAATATCGATATAAAATCATCGAAAGTTTTTTTTTTTTACATGAGGTCCACACAGGAGGCCCTGAGGAAAATAATTTCCCTCAGGGCCTGTGTCATCTTTGGGGATGCTGTGTGGAGGGTTTTTTAAACGAAAGGAAGGGGAGGAGGGTTCTGGGAAGGAAAGGGGTTTAAGGGGTGGGTAGGAATTTGGGGTTCAGTGTGTCCTGGTCATCCGCCTCCAAGACCTAGACCAACCTCACCCCATGAACCCGGGCACCCCTGCTAAATCACCAAACGTAGCGAACCACTTGGGTTGACCTATGGCAGAGGTGTTGGTTATCCGATAAAGGTTCCCGGGGCGGCGGTACCCATTTCCGCCTCCCAAATTGCATGAGTATGACATCTTGTTCACATTTTTTCGAGGAACAAGAGAGACTTAAAATTTTTTTTTTTAAGTTTCTTTATTCTTTGAATTGTTTGTTACATGAATCGGAGATTTTTCGACCACCATACTAGGCACATGCCCATGTTGTGGTGGTCGAGTTTCAAAACCTCACTTACCACGACCAAAAACCATGTTAAAACATATAAGCTTCTAAATGGTTTTATATCGGTACCAGATATTCTGGCTGAAATAGGATTCTATGTCCCGGATAATTTCATGCGAGGTCGCCATCACAGGCTTTTGATTCTTCCCAGGTGCAGAACTAACTTACCAATGGTGTTGCCCCTGGGAAGACTTACTAGGTTAATTAACTACCTTGCAGGAAATGTGGATATTTTCCACATTTCCTGCAATGATTTTAAGCGTGAAATAACACTTATTTAATAAATGTTTTAACTGTAAACGTAATGATTTTGTATCTTGTATAACCGTTTTTGCAATATATTGGTGTAATGCTGTTTTTGCTAATAAATAAATAAATAAATAAATAAATAAATAAAACTTGTGTTATGTTATTTGAAATATGTATTGCTTTTTATAAGTTTTTGAATTCAACAATTCTATTTTCCGTGAATTTCACTGGGCTGTTCTAGTACTTTTATATACCTAACCAGAATGAAAGAAATCTCATTAGTAAATTCAGTCACAGAATCGAACATCTCCATCTACAATGTAGCACATCCATATTCTTTCAACTGATTAAAGTTTCTAGTAGTTAGATAGATAGATAGATACGTAGACTTCTCGGTACGATACACGCATTATTATTCAGGTCTTTATCATTTCCCCTTCGGAGATTTCCTTTGAGACGACGAGCTGCATAAGAACTGCAATGCCTGCCGCCTAATGCACCCTTCAGATTTGAGCAAAAAATGCGCACTTGCATAATGCGACGAGACCCGCATATTAAAATATTCAACAGACAGTAGTGTCACGTGACGAATACGCCAGAGTACAAACAGAGTATTATGCGATCCTCTGCCGGCTGTGACATATACAGTATATGACGTGTACGGTATATTCCGTGTACCGTATACGCCACGCCAGTCCCATGCAAATATGCACTCGTACGTGGATGTTTCAATATAGCAGGAGTATGCACTCTTTGAAACAAACTATGTAGGTACTCATATTCTCGAGTATTTTCCTCCTGCAGGACGTTACTTTGACAGTAGTTATTTGTTCTGAGATCTGCTTTGCATTATGTTTTTTAAGTGTTGGAAGTTTTTAACTGTATTGCAATACATTATCAACAGAAACAATATAATTGTTTGCACAGCCTGCCAAATAAATGTGGAAAACCTGACAATTAAACGTGAAGACGCTGCAATAACGTAGATTGTTTTAAATGGCAACACTAAGATTGTTCAAAGATAAGATGTTGTTTCAAAAATCTTTTTTTGAAGTGAAACTTCTTCAGCCTTCTGTGATTTGAAAATCGGATGAAACGAAAATGACGCAATACAGTACCTACGAAGCGTCTAACTGCTCTCATTGGCCGCTTTGCTTATGATATCACTTTTCAAGGCTCCTATTGGTTGAGATTGTTTTCGTGAAGTTTCGCTTCTACCGTGTGTGAACTGCACTCGATTTTTTTTTACAAACGCTCCACACAGTAGGCGTCGAAGAAAAAAAATCCTTCAAGGCCTATTTTATCTTTGGGGATGCTGTGTTGAGGGTCTTTTTAGAGAAAGAAAGGAGAGAAAGTTCTGCAAAGGAAAAATGTTTGAGGCGTGGGCAGGAATCTGAGTTAAATGTGTTCAGGAGTGACGTATGAATCCACTGTGGTGCAAAGCGTTGGGTCGAGAGAGTCCAGCTGGAGAGGTCTAGGTTAGGTATCCCTCAATCATAAAGAAGACCACCATTCGGAATTGAAACGTTGCTTGAAATGGCTATAGCCGTGTTTGGTGACCAGATCTGAATTGTCAGGTACCTTCCCACCTTCCTCTTTCCCATCTCCTTCTCCTACCTACTACCTTCAACCTCACAACATACCCTGATTGGGGATGCCATAGTCTCACTGGCTCCAGACGGGAGCAGTTGGGGACTCTGGTGCGGTATTCATATAAAAAAAAAATCAGTCCCTCCCGATCCGGTCAGCCACGCAGTAGGCGCGCAAACGCATTCGCCACCAAGACCAAGACAAACCTCTGTCCTGTTTCCTTATTCCTGTCAAACTTCTCTCCATGGCTCTCTGGCAGTGTTCCAACTTTTCTCTGTGGCGTTTGGTGAGTGCCCAAGTTTCACATCCATAGGTGATGACTGGAAATGAACATGTGTTAAAGACTTTCCTTTTAATTTGCATACTTAGCTCCTTGGATTTCAAGACTTCTTTCAAAGACCAGTATATCTTCCATCTATTTGCTATTCTTCGCTCGATTTCTTTAGTGGTTTGATCTTTGTGAGATATTATCTGCCCTAAATAGATGTAATCTGACACGTATTCGAGTGGTTGGTTGTATTACTGGAAGTATGCATGTGTCGTTCAACACATTTTCTCTAAACCAACCGCAATTATAATACAGTATGCCGGGGGCCACTTGTCGGCGGATCAACTGACATGGAACCATATTATACACTTCATCGTATGTCTTTTTATCAGATCTACAGCGTCAGTCAGATGCCGAGAAATTGACAACTATTTGGACTTCATCTGATGTAGAATTTAATTATACTACTTAAAACCCTTTAAATGCCAGGGAGGAATGACGTAAAATCGCAAAGTTTTGACTTTGACGTAATATTTTATGGTTTTATTTTGTGCTATCGTATATTATATTTACTGAAACACATTCCTTAAACAATAAACTATCCATAAAAACAACATTACTTGCGTTTATTTGATGAATTTATACGTTTTACGATCTTTTTCACGAGAACGACACTCGCTAATTTGACAGCTCAAATACCGGGAAAAATGACACCCGGACGCCATAGAGAATTTAATACAAATTATTCCGAGTGGCTAGTTGTGTTTACGGTATCTCATACGTCAAGAACAAGAATGCCTCAAGCGATTCTGACCTTGTTCTTTATACGTTTTCTTTACACATAAGGGTTAAAATCGCATTCCAAAATATTTTTTTTTGAAAATTTTGGCGAGTGCGCACACCTGGCACAGTAGGCGACTTAACGCTTCAAATTCGAACAATAATTTAGCTACTTATTTATTTCTGCATGCGATTTTAAAACTGTTATTATTTCAAGCATTCTCCAGATTCTTCGCTCGCCTTTCGCTAAGCAATGCATCCCTCTGGTATTTATTAATGCATGTCACTGTTTGCGCACCCCTGCAGTACAGAAGCCCGCATACCAAACATGTCCCGCCAGTCTCAGAACTAGAATACGGGATTATGTAATGACAGGGGTACTCAGAATGTCATTACCAGCTGTAATACATACACCATGAATATCATTAGCATCTGGTTTCAAATAATAATAATTTAATTGATTCAAATTCACATCTCGGTCGATTAAGGCAGGACGGATTCGGAAATAATATTAAAAGATTAGCAGTTAAAAAACCATTCTCCAGATTTTTGGTGCTAGGCCCTGCGAGTGGCTTTTGGTTCGTCTTCGCCCAGTTTGAGTGTTGTTGACCATTTTATAAATCAGAAAGGAATTGGTTAAAAAAATAGCCGGTTTCTCGGATCCACTGTGATCCAGTAACAGCTAGTCACCGGGACAAAGTAGCCCCGACAATCAATGACGTCATATGCAATATGTATATAGCCTCGTTAAACTATTATTCACAACTCTAAGTATTACTGCCAATCTTTCCATATCCGGACAGATTCTCAAATTTGCAAATCCGTAGTACTTATAGCTGCCAGGGGCACGTTCTCATGCGATCTGCTAACGTAAGTGGGGCCATTCTTTGACGATTCTTGAATTCGAAACCGAATTACAACGGTAGCTTTGTTTGAAAATTTACGTACACAGATGTTTATATGGCGCGGCATAAGAGATGCACTCAAAGCCGGGTTCTTAAATTTCAACCTTACAGACGTTACCTTATTGATAACGTTCGATGTAATCTGTTAATTATTTATTACGAGTACCGAGTTGCATTTTCGCTTTTATTTCTTCACTAATTACCGTCGTACGAATATAAAATTGTAGGTAAATTATTAAAAAAGCTTATATCTACGTTACAATCTTCAATCATAGAGTTCGTTAAATTTTTACAAAAACTTGATCGTGAGTGTGGTGAGTCGATATAAAAATGATGTATGTTCGGTTGTTCATAAAATAAAACACAAATGTTTTTTTTTTCATTAGATCAACGCAGGTCCTGAGAATAAAAAAATCCCTTAGGGTCTACGTCATCTTTGGGGTTGCCATGTGGAGGTTGTAATGCGATGGGTCGAGAGTCCGGCTGGAGAGGTCAAAAGGTCTCCCTCAACCAGTCTCTCCCGATCCGGCCCGCCACGCAGTATGTAGGCAAAAGCATTCGCCGTAAATAAACCTAGACAAACCTCAACCTGTGAATCCTCGAAACCCTGCTAAGTCACCAGTCGTAGTAAACCACTTTGGGTGACGTTTGGCAGTGGTGCTTATCTATCTTGGTGGTTTGAAATGGTTTTTCCCCTTGGGGGGAGGCGCAATACCCACACCAAATTAGAATTAGTATCGGGAGCATCTCCTATCCTTTCACATATTCCCCTTCCTCTCACTTTTATCGTCTTGTTAGTTTTAAGGCAAAATAAAACTCCTATTTCTAACCAACTTCACCATAAGAAATTTATGTTCTGCAAATCTTATTTATAATTACTAGTAGGCGGCTGGCGGAGGCAAAAACATTGGAAATGTTTGGCGAGCAATATCCTTTATCTTTTATAGCTAAGTCTGTTGGCACTATAAAAAAATTAGACCGGTCAAATAACAATAATTTAATTGTTTTGCCTTTAATAATTAGCGGCTCTGGAATTTTCGTTTTGCCTCCGCATTCCGCCTCCTAATAATTACTTAACCATACTAGCTTATAGCTCCACTTGAAAGTACATTCAAACTAGTACCTATCTTATACCATAACTTAAATTACCCATACAAAAGCAGTAATGGCTTAGGGGCTTCCCATTACTTAACTTTTGCTTTATATTGTTCATATTGTTGTATTTTGTAAGTACGAATGATTTTTTTTACCCCCCCCACCCGTTCCCGTCACATATCGTCACAATTGTGATTGTGTGTGATCGTCACAATGTCACACTTCTCTACTCCCTCCCCCAACCCTTAAGTTGTGACGTAATTTATGGATGACCCCTTGTGAGTAAATATATTGTGAATAATGTACCTACGTGAAACCTGTTTGTTTCTTTACAATAAATGCTAATGTATAAAAAAGTAATCAAAACTTTTAAAATATTTAAAAATAATTATTTTATTAACAAATTTCAATTGTTCTGATAAAAACATGATTTTTGAGAAGTTATTCTTACACAGATTATCTTAATAATTAACATCACATGAAATTGCTCTGTGAGCTATCATGGTGAATGTACTTTACATCTAATATAATAGAAGTTTTACTTAAAAAAAAAAATAATTAACACATTTATAAAGAATAAAAAAATACCAAACCAGTAATAAAAAAAAATTGCTCTGACCCCGACGTGATTTGAACACGCAACCTTCTGATCTGGAGTCAGACGCGCTACCGTTGCGCCACGGAGTCGATGTTACATTGACAAAAACAATTGCAATGATTTAAAAATCTGATCTCACTTCACTGATAAGAAATTAGGAAATCAGCGATAATTATTATTTATTGACAATATGTAGGTAATTAAAATGAAGGTCGGATAAATACATTCTAATTAAATTAACGAATGGAAATAACTTTGCGGCCCAAACATTAACTAACAGCATGGTATCTCGTATATTAGCAAAAAACTTTCGAACGATAATCTATTATGGTGTCGTGTATCTAATTTGCAACTGAATATTTTAGTGCATGAACTTTCTCTGGTCAGCCAACACAACTATTTTCAGCTCATTTCTAACTATTTTTCAGTACTTTTCCAGTAATTTATTGTTCGATGATAAAAATAGTTTCTACAATCAAACTTAAGCATTTAAAAAAAACTTTTACGTTTTTATAAACCCGCTCCGTAGGTTTTTACTGCTAGGCCCTGCGGGCGGCTTTTGATTCGGTCTCGCCTAGTTAGTGTTGGTGACCATTTTATAAATCCAATAGGAACTCGTTTTTTTTACATGAGCTCCACACAGGAGGCCTTGCGGAAAATTGTTTCCCTCAGGGCCTATGTCATCTTTGGGGATGCTATATGGAGGATTTATTTTAAGGAAAAGGCGGAGAGGAGAGTTCTGGGAAGGAAAAGGATTTAAGGGGTGGGTAGGAATCTGGGGTTCAGTGCGTCCTGGTCATCCGCCTCCAAGACAAAGCTTACTCTATTAAACATGGTTCCAAAACTAGCCCGTTCCTCGTATCCAGTGTCAACCAGTGATGGATGGCTGGTCACTGAGACAAGGCAACCGTGACGGGCAATGGACGCCATATATAATATACAGCCGCTTGATATAACAGAGTATTACCGTCGATCTTTCCATATCCGGAGAGATACTCCAGATTCACAAATTCGTAGAACTTACACCTAGGGGTGGCACGCCCCTATGCGTCCTGCCGACGGGAGTGGCGACATCTTGTGACGAATTCTTGAATTCAAAACCGAATTACAACGGTAGCTTTGTTTGAAATTCCACGTACACATGTTATTTGTGGCGCGGCGCGTACGGCGTGGCGTCAGACATGCACTCGAAGCTGACTTCTGAAATTCAACCACGCAGCCGCAAGTCTAATAATACTATTCTATATCATTATAACAACAGCGGTGGAATGAATTATTGTGAGACCTTACTTGGTACGAAACATTTGCGCGTATTGACGTACCTCTACTTTTCAACTTGACTTGCGAGGTATCGTATCACCAAAAATTGATTTGAAGCAAGCATTTATGCAGCTTGAATTAGAGGGGTATAATGGAGTATACGACGATTTGTATTTTTAATTTTTTTTTTATTAATATTAGCTCCACACAGGAGGCTCTGAGGAAAATAATTTCCCTCAGGGCCTACGTCATCTAAGGGGGTGCTGTGTGGAGGGTCTTTTAAGGAATGGAAGGATATGAAGTTCTGAGAAGGAAAAAAGGTACGAGGGGCGGTTAGTAATCTGGGGGTCAGTGTGTCCAGGAATGACAGACGTACGAATCCATCCCTCGCGAAGGGTTGAGAGACTGGAAAAATTAAAAGGCCTCCCTTAACCAGTCTATCTCGATCCGGCCCGCCACGCAGCAGGTGGGCAGACGCATCCGCCGCCAAGACCTTGAAAATCTCACCCTGTGAACCCGGGTACCCCTAAGTCACCAAACGTAGCGAACCATTTGGGGTGACTTATTCTTAATTTTTTTAATTTTTTAATTTTTTTTTAATTTTAAATACATAAACGGCTATACTGCCTTTTATAAATAAACATATAATAGAGTACAAAAGTAAGAAAAATAATATCATTACATAATAGTAGTTTTAAACTTAAAAATAACGTAAAATTATTTTGTGTATAACAACAAAAAATAACAAGAAATAAAAATGAGAAATATCATCATTTCATTTCAACATGTCCATATTGCGTATATAAAGTTACATTATGGAAAAAATAAGAAACTTAAAAACTGAAACCTAAAAATAACGTACAATTATTTTGTGTATCACAACAAAAAATAACAAAAAAGAACAATGAGAAATATCATCATTTCATTTCAACATGTCCATATTGCGTATATAAAGTTACATTATGGAAAAAATAAGAAACTTAAAAACTGAAACCTAAAAATAACGTACAATTATTTTGTGTATCACAACAAAAAATAACAAAAAAGAACAATGAGAAATATCATCATTTCATTTCAACATGTCCACATTGCGTATATAAAGTTACATTATGGAAAAATAATTTTTGAGTGCATATTTATATTGCGCTAATTTTAAGAAATAAATGTCGCCGATGTTAGCATATTCATTTCCCAAAATGTGTAATCGACTGATTGGTGAGTAATAATGTGATAATGTATGTGTGTTATTATAGTAGAACGGTAGAGTCAGTCTATTGTTAGCGCGACCAGGGCAATGAAATCGTATTAGTTCTATTAAATGAGGGGTATCCAAGACCGAGTGAATTATTTTATATAATATTAATAGATCACAGATTTTTCTGCGATCTGATAAATTATATATATATTATAATTAGACTTATGGCAAAGGTGTTGGTTATCTAATAAATATTTAAAATTATTTCCATTAATTTCTCTTTAAACCATAGCCAGCACAAAATATTTCAATTATGTTTTTGAGCAAGGCTGTGTATTTTCTATCGATGGTTTTCCCTGCACATACTGTGTACAGATTCTAATCAACGTAAATCCTAAATGAACGAAAATAATGATTATAAAACTGGAATTCTCCTAGCAGTAATGCCTTCCGTGGCAATTCAAATGACCGTTAAAAGAGGATGAAAAAGCCCCTTTCTCCACGAGGATGAAAGGTTTGAAGTGAAAGGAGGCGGAGGGTTGATTAAAGGGAGAAATTATGCAGCTTCACGGATCTCCCCAAAGGGGCGCCGAATCGAGACAAGGCATGTCTTTCTTAAGGGTGTACACGAAGATGTAGGTGTAGATGTACACTTTGCCAGAGTAAGGTATTTCGTTATTTTATGTCTTACTCGAAAAAGGTACTTTTTATTTATTGACAGTCAGCGCGATACAATGGGTGCTTTAAAAAAGAATTTCATATTTTTCGGGTCTTTTTCTCTCGTTACGCAACACGGTTTGCTGTAGAATAAATAAGGTTACAAAGGGTAGACAATGCGATTGTGCTCCTGGACGTGTGATACATTTTACACACTGTAAAAACTATTTGTAGCAAAATGCTTTTTACTTAATGTTTTTAAAATAATCTGTGAGCAGAAAATCTGTGAGCGAGGCTCCAAAACACATTTGATGAGTTCACCATCAGGGCGAAAACACCTGTAAATATTGATGCTTGCGTAGTCCATTCTCCGGAGATGTCTAAAATATTGGCACAAAAACAATTAAAACAAACCAGAAATTCTGTAAGAAAACGGAAAATCATTTTACACTAGTATATTTATTTATTTTTATTTAAAAAATAATAATTACTATTACTATTAATTTTTTTATTTTAACTTTTTATGAGTAAAACCTCAAATTGTAATATTTAATTAAATGAAGACACTATGAGCAAAACTCAATCGAAAATCTGGAAACAGAAAAATCAGAAAAAGATATTAGAGGTGCAAATATCTTTTTCTGATTTTTTTGTTTCCAGATTTTCGATTGAGTTTCGCTCATAATGTCTTCATTTAATTAAATAATAATTACATTTATAATATTTTTGCCTAGGTTTACATAATAATTAATTTTATGGTTCTACTACTCCATAAGTTGAGCTCTAGGAGCTCGTGTTTATGGGAGGAGTATTTACATGCATAAAAAAAACATAATGTTCTGAGAAGTATGTATACAATGATCAAAGATTTAAATGTCTTGAATGAAATAAATATACAAATACTTTTTGACATTGATATAAAAAACAATAACAATAATACTTTTTTTTTTATTAGATGTTCATTAATTAAGGGTACAATATATCATTATCCAATTTCAGGGACTTAATTTGCTTTTTGAATTGTTCATATATATATATATACAGAATTATATTTGGATTCAGAAGATATAGCAGTGCATCGACAATGTTCACTGAACGAGGATTGCACGGATTCGCCGGTCTGATGAGACATCGGGTTACTGGAGCCAGGATGCGGCTAATGGCTTCTGACAATACAGTGGTGACCGCAGCGTTCCAGCACCAAACCCCACTCCTGAGTGAGCGCTGGTCCCGAGCTCACCCCAGACCACGCTCTACATAGAATTGATTTTTTTTTTTTATTATTTTGTTTTTTCCTATTCTATGTACTTACTTAGTTCTTTATTTAAAAAATCTGTTGTGTTAAAATATGTTTAAATTATAATTATATGGGACGTGTGAGATTGCACTATCCTCCTTACAAATCAAACCAGGAACATTTATGTACATATTTATTTACTACGGATACGGTGCTATATTACTATGTCAATTTTGACCACGAAATACATTTGATTTTACGAAGTCAGTTTTCCTAGAAACGCGTTAATCATGAAGGATTTCACTGGAGCCAGCGTTAATTCGGAAAAAATCGTTTTAATTAAAGCAGCTTTACAAAATTTTGCGGAATTTATTTTTCAATTCCAGTAGACATTCATGGAAAACTTTTCAATAGGCTTTGATTTCCTTTGAACCCAGAAACTAAGTAAATCAATACAACCTCCCTGAAAAGATTCTAATTAGAGCTTTCGTAGCAGATAAATAATTGTTATCGCAAAATAATTTCTATTCACATTTTAAGTATAAATAATAAATCATCATTCCAGGACAACCTAAATAGATAAACTGGGTCGAATTTATCATCCGATCCTCCTTAACGTCCTTCGCAGGAAACAATTATAAGTTTGTTAACAAACAACAATTATTTTAGACGTAAGGCCAGCCTGAATTAATATATTCCAGGAATTACCACAATTATGGTGGAGTCAACTAAATCTGGTCTTTTATAAAATTCTTGTTTGTGAAATCAATACGAATTCTTTATGCATTGTTTTGTGATTGGGATCATGTTGTGAATAATTGGAAGATGGGTTTAGATGTCAACCGCA
Source organism: Glyphotaelius pellucidus (assembly GCA_936435175.1). NCBI lineage: Eukaryota > Metazoa > Arthropoda > Insecta > Trichoptera > Limnephilidae > Glyphotaelius > Glyphotaelius pellucidus. Next base: position 15,417,675 of record OW386553.1, read on the forward strand.
GATTCGAATCGTAAAAATATTTAATTTATGAAGGTCATGCATTCAATTCATTTCGCAAAAACAAAGGCTAAACTTTGAATTATTATTGAAAATTTGTTCTCCACAATGCCTAAAATACATACTTTCCCGAAATGTTCTATTTTCAAAAACCATCACAGATATTGATTTTCCTCTTTTTTTAAGCGTCAAACACGCAAAATTTTATTAATAAATAATTTCAAAATTCTGTTGGGATGGAAAAAGGAGATGGGGATGGTATTTTGGAATCTCATGTAGATCGCGGTGCCCATACCCGCCTCCCGTTTTTCAATTTGGGAGGCGGGTAGGGGTACCGCCGCCCCGGGAACCATTTATTGGACAACCAACTCTGCCATAGGCACCCCTAGTGGTTCGCTACGTTTGGTGACTTAGCAGGGTGCCCGGGTTACAGGGTGAGGTTTGTCCTGGTCTTGGCGGCGGATGCGTCTGCCCACCAGCTGCATAGAAAGACGGATCGGGAGAAAGTGGTTGAGGGAGTCTCTTTGACTTCTCCAGCCGTACTCTCTCGGAACATAACCTTGCATCGCAACGAGAGGTATGGACTCATATGTCCGTCACTCCTAGACACACTGACCCCCAAATTCCTACCCACCCTTTAAACCCTTTAGGGGTGGGTAGGAATCTGGAATTCTTTCCAGAACTTCCTTTCCTAAAAAGACCCTCCACACAGCACGGTAAAAATCCTTTAGGGTGGGTAGGAATCTGGAATTCTTCCCAGAAGTTCCTTTCCTAAAAAAAACCGTTCACACAGCATCCCCAAAGATGACAGAGGCCCTAATTTTCCTCAGAAGAGCTATTCTCTATATTTTGTGAGAACGATATCGTTTTCCCGCGAGATGTCCTGTCAGATTTGTGATTTTCTACGGCTGTTATTTGCTTTTTCTATCGGCCGATGTCAAAATTTCAGCTGTAAGCTGTCACGTATTTATTGATTTGTTTTAAATACAAATTCCTGCAATATGCACGATTATTTATTCATTTAACAGCTGCTGAAGAAAATCACACAAATCTGACAGGACATCTCGCGGGAGAATGATGTCGTTCTCACAAAAGTTAGAGAATTGCCCTTCAGGGCCTCTTGTGTGGAGTTAATGTATAAAATAAAAAAAACAGTTACCAGCCTCTGGTTTTATAATATAAAACTATATTGTCGTAAGCCATAACGCTGTACTGTCTGATTCGTTGTACAGGAAACAATTTAACACAAATATACATATGTATTACAATATACACTCAAATTGAATGATCGGTGATTCCGAAATGTACCAAAACATACGGTGAAATAACCCTAAATTATATTGTACCCAACATATTTTATTAACTACCAATAAAAATTAAAAATAATATCAAAAATTCTGCTAAAGTAAATTATAATCTAAGAAAAAGGCCTTTAGATACAAATGATTTATGTGACGCCCTTGTATTGCTAATTGGAAATCACATTACTACTTATAATTTTGTTCACATCAGTCTAACTATTGAGGTGACGTTAATTTGTAGTGGTTTGTTACATAATGCTTACTGCTACTCGTATTTATATTTATACTATTCAGCTAATATAACTATTTGAACTTTTTTATTTTTTTATTGTTCTTCAAATCCCGTTAAACCGCAATTAATCAGTTTGTCAACAGGATGTTAATAGTGAATGTCTACAATTATAATTATTATTCAACTGTTATTTTTTATTATGATAAATATAAATATATTTATTTATTTATTTGCAAGAGGCAAACAGCTTATACATAAAAAATATAGAGTTACATATAGGCATACAAAGTTAAATTAAGTCAAGCCAAAAAGGTCTCCTTTTTTTAAATTAACTCCACACAGGAGGCTCTGAGGAAAATAATTTCCCTCAGGGCCTATGTCATCTGGGATGCTGTGTGGAGGGTCTTTTTGAGGAGAGGACGGAATGAACATTGGTCTTGAAGAGACCCACTTTGTAGGAGGGAGGAAACCCAGAGGCCGGCAAATCGTTCCATAGCCGAGCTGTTGAACTCAAGAACGAATTGAAAAAATGACCCGTTCTCATGTGACAAAAATCAACCGTGTACATATGTTGGGCGCGCGTTTGGCGTGTCTCCCGACTATGCACCGGTGCCGAAGGGATCAATGACGCTAGTTCTTCAGAGCATCTTCCATTGAAATTTTAAAGTTACTTGGAGATGGAGTATTATATCTTAAAAATAATTTTAGTTGAAGAGCAGAGGAAGAGAAAAATAGGATAAGGATAGGAGATGCTTCCGATACATTCCACACTTTTGTATTAATTTTCGATCTTACGCATTATTACTTCTATAGGGTATTTCTGAAGGTTATTGTTAAAAATGTCTATATTGTAAAATTTTGTATTAAATTGCGCACATATACGAGGAATTTTTTCTAATGTTAATTCTACATGTAGGCAAATGAAATAAATTGGATTGTCTTGTTGATCTTGTCGGAATATGAATTTTTATTAAGTTGATAAGCTCTGGAGAGTCGAGGTCATTATTCAAATTTTAAATAACAAGGTTTGGTCAAAAATTAAACGTCGTGTATAAAGGGAGTTGAAGTTGTGAAAGTTAATAGATTGTGTTTTTTGGAAAGTGTAAGTTTTGTTTAAATAACATTTGTATTTAATTTTTTTTTTAATTCTTTCGACATGGTCTTGGTTAAAAGGAGTCCAGATCAGTGTATAGTGTTTTAAGTGGGACAGATGTACGCTGTGTAAAGGGAATAGAGAGTTTTAATGTAGCGGAAAGATTTTGTTATACGAATCATATATATTGAAAACTGTTTGAAAATGTACCACGTTATTACATAAAATGTTGTCAATAGGTGCCTGCTGACAAAATATAAAAATATAGATAGGGTTCGTATTTCTAGGGGCTATTTGGGAGCGATGGAATTCACATATCTTAAAAATGTCTGTGGACGACTTTGACATTTGGCAGCGAGCTTTGTTGTAGATGAATGTTTCACAATGGTTGACGTAAAAAAAACAAAGGTTGAACACAGCTTTGATTTAATAAAAGCAATTAGATGAATAAATTATAAAATATGTGTAAAAATTACCTGTTAAGCCGCCGCTATCCGAATTTCGACCGATTTCTTACATATCTCCCTTAAAAATTTGAAGTTTTTAAGCTTTAAAAAATAAATGTAATTTTTTAAGATAATATATAGATACGTTCCAGGCCGAAATGCAAATTATAAGAAATTCCCTGGATAGAAAAAAATCGCAAAGTATGTTCCGAAAATTATTAAAAACAAGTCTATTTCTAGTATTTTACAAGTTATAGTCGTGAAAAAATTCACAATGTTTCTTTAAATGATACTCAAGATACTTTTCACGCGATTTTTGTTCTATTTTAAACGAGTCATGTTTTATTAAGCATTTTCGCTTCATTATTATCACTTAAAATATAAGCGCACTCTGTCCAACATTCGTAATTACAAATCTCTCCATCTTCTTCTTTTTGAGCCGGGAAGCGCCGCCTTAAGATGAAAAACATGCGAATTTGTGTTAGTCTAATAATCTATACTCGTCTCCTTAATATTTTAGATTCAGATATTGCGTTCAACATGTTTCTCTATGTCTCAAATATAAAAAAGCAACTAATGATTTTTTTACAACATACATATGTTCCTTTCTTGTTTTTCCTTTAATGTTTAATTAATTTTTGTTTACATATAATTCGCACCACTGTACAAGAATATAATAAGATATGATGTTTTTTTTATATTTTTTTTTATATGAAATACCGCACAAGAGTCCCAACTGCTCCCGTCTGGAGCCAGTGAGACTATGGCATCCCCAATTGGGGTATGTTGTGAGGCTGAAGGTAGTGGGGAGGGGAAGGAGATAGGGAAGAGGAAGGTGGGGAAGTACCTGGCTATTCAGATCTGGTCACTAAACACGGCTAAAGCCATTTCAAGCAACGTTTCAATTCTGAATGGTGGTCTTACACCAGGGCGATACTGATAGTATCTTCCACTCTGGAACGTGCCGCAAATATACTATATATTATTTTAAATGAATAAATTGTGAAATAACACAAATTAATCAAATAAAATTTATTTGCGCACGCCGGGTTCGAACCCGCGACCTTCGGATCGTGAGTCGAGAGTCTTGCCTCGGGACCACGGAGGCCGTCGGTAAACTATCTACGAAGGTAGGGTACCTGTCTTATTTTCTTCCACAAATTGGAGTCTTGGTAAGCTTGAGTTTTATGTGAGAGTGCTAAATATAAAATGCACCAAGTCTCGCTGGTTTCCTCTTTGTATCCATCCTTATAAAAATGTATGGTGTGTTTATGGGAATTATGAGGGTTATTTATGATACGTAACCCTTGCAATAACCGCTGCATAGCGATATTTTAGGAGTGTTATAAATAAATAAAGCACCAATGCGAAAAGCACGTTGTGTTATGACGATGGCGTTTTTTGTATTAAAAACTTGCCGAGAAATTCCAGAAAGAGCCATTTATTACGCTACTAACACATTTTATGGATACTTTTTATTGCAATTAACAAATTTTAGCGTTTTGCAAATACCATTAGGACCTACGTTGTACTGACAACGTTTGCGCGTTGCTTCGTTCCTTTCCCATAATTCGTGGTTCGGCTCGCGCTTCGCTTAGCAAATGTGCACGCAATATTAGAGGATGAACTAGTAGGTATATTTAATTATAATTCGAATTAACCACTTTTAATAGTATAAAAAAAATCAATAACCGTTAACATTCCGACGTTGCATTTCATCACCACAGGACGCGTATTGTCTGTCAAATAAAAGTAGAAAATATTAAAAATGGAACTACAAAATTTGTAGGAAGGCAACACCAAATTAACTGTCAAATATTCTGTTAAAGTGCAATGACACCGAATGTACAGAACACAGTAAACCACATTTAAAAAAACATTTTTGTTCTTAAAAAAATTAAAATCGAAGAAGCACTGTCGTTAAGGTACCTAATTAATGACGATAAACGAACAAAATAAATAAATTTGATTAAACGGTGTTTTACAAAGTGAATTACATTAATTTAATTTGAAATAGATTTGAATTTATCAGTAGATAAAAAGGAAGAATTGCTAATGGTGAGTTTAGTTACACTACTTTTAGATCTGAATGAGTTTAATATATTCATTCTAGTATTAAATAAATGTGAGCATTTTCTAAGCTGTGCTTTATGTTTTGTTACAATATCGTTATTCTTCTTTAAATTAACAGAAAATTGCAAAGGTATACTAATTATATATATCTGTAAGCAATTCTAATTTTGAGATCAGTGGGTATCCTATATTGCAATGAAATATTTTTTCACTTTTATGACTTTTTAATTTTTTTATAAAAATGTAGGTTACATAGCTTTACATTAACACCATGAGTATTGCCATTTAATCAATAGTGGCGGCCTCCTATGTTTTTTACTCTTATTTGACATACCGTATTTACAGAACCAATATCGTTTCAGTCGCGGCGGCGCCTGAAATGGGAAAGGTTTTGTTGTGCAAAAAAACCACCCACAAAACCTCTCAGCAGCTGAAATTGTGCAGGGTTTGTAGGGCGGACAATCCTCTCTGCCTACCTCTGTGGAGAAGCTGTCTGATGGCATTATAGTTCATTGCCACGACTATAGTAGGTATAGACGTCGTCTAACGTATCAATCACGTGAACACATAAACGTGATTGAAGCAAGCAGTTGTTTGGCGGTTCATCCTCTCTGAAAATGGGCTGGGCTTTGTAGATGAAAAAAATAAATATATCGAAGTAATTACACAAACAAAAGCTCAGGGTGAGGGATTGGACAGTTACTCGGCTGACCAGCGATAGCATGTTGAAGAAAGTTTTTTGTTTGGTTTGGAAAAAAAAACACGAAAAAAAGTCATCGGAGACTTCATTATCAGTTTGTACTCCAGATAATGTCAGTAATCACTGGTTAATAAGTCAAGAACGTTCTATAACATCCTGTATATTGCTCAAAATAATATTTTTATGTTTGAAAACGCAACGTATTTGTTAAATATGTATTTATAGCACTAGTTGGGTGGTAAAAGAATAAACGAAACAATTATTACATTTATTTTATATGTATATCACGGAACAACTAAACATTTGCTAGGAGAAATGAAAATTATAAATTTAACAAAGAAGAACGAAATAAATATTGGGTTCCAAAAATTGACTAAGAAACAATAAATTATTTTCAATCGTAACTACTTTTTTCGTAAACGTTCCGCCTCCACTAGAGATGAGCGTTTTAATTCAGTTTTCAAAATAACAAACTGTTTTAGTTTCTCAAAATAAACTGTTATTCTAAACTGTTTAAAATTTACACAATAAACAAGATTTTTTTTATCGCACTAATGTACTTGCGCACAGGTGTTTTGTTTTTTGAAGTGAAAATTCTTTAGCACCGTTGTGATTTGAAACTCGATGAAACTGAAACGACACTAAAAAGAGACAAACACATATATCTATGGGATTTAGCCTGCGAGAGAAAGAAAGCAATAAAATATCTATTTATTCATGAGATAGAACGAAACCTTACCGCGTTAGCCGCTTTGATTATGAGCTCATTTTTCAAGGCAAGGGTTGAGATTGTGTGGGCGAAGGTTTCACTTCTACCGCGTGTGAACTGTAATCGATTTTTTTGTGACAACGGCCAGCGACGAAGGTTTCAGGGAATTTAATATTTTTGCAGTCCTTTCGTAGACCTTGCGCAGAAAGCGTTTCTTTGCAATGGTTTACTGGAATTCTCAAAAGAATTGTGCTCCATTGGAATCATTTCGCGCGAGTTCATTTTTAAAGTGAAAATTTCTTTAGCACCGTTGTGATTTGAAACTGACGAAACAAAAAAAGCGACACTAAAAAGAGACAAACACATACATCTACAGGATTTAGCCTGCGAGAGAATGAGATAGAATAATCGGTCTACTCTTTGTGCGGTGCTTTGTAGTCTCCCCACTCTTGTCTACTTTAGTTTTCTGAAGGTTTCACTTCTACCGCGTGTGAAGTGTACACTTGTTTTTTTAAGTGAAAATTTTAGCGCCGTTGTGATTTGAAACTTGATGAAACGAAAAATAACGACACTAAAAAGAGACATATGTACATCATCTATAGATAGGATTTAGCCGTCATTGATCCCCTCGGCACCGGTGCATAGTCGGGAAACACGCCAAACGCGCGCTCAACATTTGTACACGGTTGACATTAGTCACATGAGAACGGGTCGTTTCTACGACTCGTTCTTGAGTTCAACAGCTCGGCTGTGGAACGATTTGCCGGCCTCTGTGTTTCCTCCCTCCTACAATATGGGTCTCTTCAAGACCCATGTTCACTCCTTCCTCTCCTCAAAAACACCCTCCACACAGCATCCTCTAAGATGACATAGGCCCTGAGGGAAATTATTTTTTCCTCAGGGCCTCCTGTGTGGAGTTTATGTAAAAAAAAAAAAAAAAAGCCTGCGAGGGAATGAGAGAGAATAAGCGATGTATAGAAATACCGATAGTATGTTCTCTTTGTGCGGTGCTTCGTAGCTTCCCCTCTTGTCTACTTTAATTTTATGAAGGTTGCACTTCTACCGCGTGCAGACTGCACACTTTTTTTATTATTCATCATTATTAATTCTTTTACAATTAGTCATGTGCTATGCCTGTCTCACCAAGAACTCCTGTGTTGAGAGCAGGCGCTGTTTTAAACATAAGAAATTTTAGAATAAAAATACAAATAACAACACAATACTTCATTTAAAGTAAAAAGACAATCAGTTTCGTGCCATTGGTAATGCAAACTTACTCGTATAAATTAGGTACCAAGCGTAGTACGCATTTTGACGGTTTTCAAAACATCCGCGAAACTGTTGCAAACAAACGGTTTCAAACAAACTGTGTCATATTATTTTACTCATCTGTAGTTTCCACCCACGTTTGCTCCGTCGAACCTTTTCCCGTCCCTTCTCCACCAAGAGTTGAACAAATGAATACCAACGCTATTTGGAAAAACCACTTAGTTTTACTCTCACCATCAATCAGGGTTGTTGAAGAATCAAACTGATGATCAGATTTGTCACACTTAAATCAATTATTAGTAAAAATCTTGGAAATAACTAACTTATTTCGCCAGAGCGAATAAAAAGCCACACATCTCAATTCTGGCAAATTTCTAAATTGCCTCATTCATACTCTTTAGCCATCCCGACCCTCAAATCTTAGACTCATCAAGTATTTGATTAACAGCACATCTTCCGGCTTCTTCTTCTATCCACTTGCGCACTCGTTGTAATTTGAACGTACTTGGCTATACGCAGTAGGTACGCCACAAGGATTTTATTACCTCCGAATTTAGTTAAGGTTCCAGCCATGGTAAGGGTACCTCTAGTATGACTGACGAAAAAACATTGCACATAAAACGAACGAGAAATCCATCCGATTTCAATTAATAAAACAAAACTTGTTTTATTTTCCCAGTTAAATGTTTCAATGAAGAAATACATCAGGGGTGGTTTCAGATTTTCATTATAAACGAAATCGAGAACTTTTTAGAAACAATTACTTTATTCAGTCCTTTAGCTGAATTTCTCGTTTTCACGTGTCTGTAAATATCCTAATAAGCCTTTTCGTCGTTCACGAACATACTTCCCAAACAAACCGTTCGTGATACAGTGATAAATGCTTTTATACGCCTCGCTGAACTCACTTCTATTAATAAGTGCTAATAAATACTTCAACTCTCTGTAAACAAAACAAATATGGTTAGGTGTAATCAATATGGGTAATCTGAATTCTATTCGTTGAATGCCTTGGCTTTGATTGAAATGGTAGGAATTGATTAAAATTCCAATAATAACATGGAAATAGGATTATATCCTTGAGCTAATAAAACAATACTACCTGATCCTTACAATTTCCATCCAGAGTAATTCAATTCATATAAAATAACATCATAATTCTGGTTCTCATATGAATGAATGATAATAATGCTAATTTATTGTAAAATTAATGTATTACTTTCGTATTACTATCGACGTCGTTAATCCAGATAGTAATTCACTTAATTTTGTTTAACGAGGGAGTAATTTAGAATCTTGAGTGTATACGAATAAAATTCTGGAAAATGATTATATCTTTTTACATTGACATATAATCAGACTGTTTTAAAATAATAGTGAAGATCGTTAAACGTTTTCAATTAATTTTATCAAACGATTAAGTGTTTCGTTAAATTGATGTTGGCAAAATACTATGAAGAACTTGAAGAGTTTCGGGAAATATTTGTTCCAAACAAACACAAATTTATGAAATCGCCTGTAACGTGACACGATACCTGTTTCCTACAAAATTATGTTTTGGGTTTAAAGGCTTAAAATTCGGGAACTCAACTAAATAGATCAAATCAATCGTAGCCCTTTCCTAGTAGGTAGGTACTTAGAAAGCATTTTCAAGAAAGGTTCATTCCTAAATCAGATTTCAAACTCAAACCTTCATTTATTTGTAACCATACCTAAAGGTGCCGGTAAATGAGCAAGATAAATTGGCATTTATTGCCCATTGTTGAACAATAATTGCACTGGCTGTCAATTAGAAGTTTGTGTCTTAGTCGTCAATATTGTCATGTCCCATCCGATTGCCGTTATGTATAATAATTTACAAGAAAAATCTATGAAACTAAAATCAACCTCCTACGATAACACCACCAAACTATAAAAACCAAAAAAAGGTGAAATTATTTAAATATTTTGGAATTATGCCACTTTTAGTAGCGGGTTGGTAACGAACCTTGGTAGTAGATGTTGGTACTTAAAGTTGATGGCACATAAACATTGTAGCAGAGCAAGAAGGAAATAGATTTAGCCCGGCAATATTGTCGTACATATCGACACTTGAGTTGGGCTATGTCAAGAGTCAGAATAATAGAAGAACATGATACGATGTATGAGTATGAACGAGGCAAGGAGTATGCTAAGACTGAATTGTTTGGCGGTCCATCCTCTCAGCCTACCCCTGCGGGGAAACGGCGTGATGGTTAGTTGGTTGGTTGTATTGTCTTAATAACTGTAGCCCAGCAAAATCACCGAGATATAAGCAATACACGACAATCTTGAGCAATCTTGACCGACAATACGGAAATCTTGACGGAAATACCTTGCCGGCAAGAAATTGACCCAGTAAATTACCCGTTTCCACCAGAGCCTTTAGACAAGGGGTCGGAGAACCGGGATAAATCAATATTAAAAAATCTGGGATTGTGAAATTTTCAACAAACTGATGATATAATAAAATAGACATACAGGGTTTTCCAATAAGAGGTGTTATTTTAATATTCAAAGAAAAATGCCATTTTTTAATAAATATGATCCGATGTTTATTTTATTATAAAGAAAAAGGTATATTGTTAACAGTGGAAAATAACATTAGGCAAATAACTATCACGACCACGCTTACAGGACATATCCTTTTCATGAAATTTTCCATAACCAAATCGCAAAGTGGCTGCCCTATGTCCTCGATAACCTCACCAATTCCATCTTTGAGGTCTTGAATCGACGCTGGGCTGTTGGCGTAGACCTTCTCTTTCACGTGGCCCCAGAGAAAGAAGTCGCAAGGGGTTAAATCACAAGATCTCGGTGGCCAATTGTGATCACCTCTTCGAGAGATAACACGGTCCGGAAACTTTTTTTCCAGTAAAAGATCAATGGTTTCGTTGCTTGTGTGGCACGTAGCGCCGCCTTGTTGAAAGTAAACGTTGTCCAGATCAATACCATCCAATTCCGGCCATAAAAAATCATTAATCATCTCTCGATAGCGGGCTATTCAAAATAACACATCTTATTGGAAAACCCTTTATAAATGGTTTATTCCCGGCAACCAGAAATTAAAATATTTAATGTAGTGCACTTATTAGCTATGTATGTTAATTTATTGTTATCAAGTTTAATTAGTAGAACTCCGTTTTAATTTTAAATTTCTTTTATAAAACGTTCTCTAGACTTTATGTCCGGGTTAAATCTTCCCCATAGGAAAAATTTAACCCTTCCACACTTTTTTCCACAAATGATCATCTAGTCAATCCACGCGATGTAATTGCATTGTATAAGTATTGTTTATTATTATTCAATTCATAAAAAACAGTTTATTTATAAACAAGTTCTGTTATGTACACATAGAAGAAATTGTTTATAATAGTATTAATTTGTACGTTAATATTTTTAAATATCGTGTCATCATTTTTTTTTTACATGAGCTCCACACAGGAGGCCCTGAGGAAAATAATTTTCCTCAGTGCCTATGTCATCTTTGGGGATGCTGTATGGAGGGTTTTTTTAAAGGAAAATAAGGGAAGGAGAGTTCTGGGAAGGAAAAAGGTTTAAGGGGTGGGTAGGAATCTGGGGTTCAGTGTGTCCTGGTCATCCGCCTCCAAGATCTAGACAAACTTCACCCCATGAACCCGGGCACCCCTGCTAAATCACCAAACGTAGCGAACCACTTAGGGTGACCTATGGCAGAGGTCACCCCATTACCATTTATGAAGTTGATTTTTACCATACCTTTATACTTTTAAGCTTTTATGACTGTATTTTATAATATAATATAGCCAGCACTGCAGGACTTTGCATAGACGACTCATCCCTCGTTGGTTTTGTTTACAAAATAATTTTCCGCAATTTTCGTCAGGACAATAAATTTGTAAACTATCATTAATATTCCTAGCGTGTTGGTATAACGAAGCTTTAATATTAACGATTTCATAAATTAAGCACATTTTGCGAAAATCGTGAAAACTCGCAAATTCAGCACAAATTTCGTCCCGAGCCTCCTAAAAACCATTTGCTTACTATTATATCCTTATCGGTTCCCGAATTCCGGACACGCTCTCGACTGGAGCAACCTTGCGATCTTATTTTCGGGTTAGCAGATGTCTGGGTCTGTGGACCACGTCCAGATTGTATCCCGAAAACACGGAGTTATCCAGTTTTCCGTCTAGATACCATCGCATTATACCCTCATACATTTTTCATAGCCGTAAAACTGGGTGTTTTCTTTCAATTTTCGTCAAAATGAAGTCGAGTTCTGAAAATGAACTTGTTTTTTGAGGAAATTCTACTCTTTGAACGGATGAACATAATATGTACTTAAAATGGTAAGGTTAGAAGGAACGGACTTGTTTTTTTATGAAAAACTTTCTTTCAGATATCAAATAATTATATTTTATAGTATTACCATTAAGTAAAACGTCATCCCTCAACGAAATGTATTCATATGAGAGTGTTTGTGAAATGTAAATGTTTATGCATATTTTATTAAAAAAGAAGATAATACTTATAAATCTAAATGAAACATGAAATAGAACAGGACATAGAAAAATAAAAATAATGTAACGGTCGCAACTAAGGCTCGAATCCAGGATTTTTATTCTAACATAGCGGGACACAGCACCTTAAGAGGAAAGGCTGCGCGCACTTTTTCACACTGAACTTAAATTCAGATTTGACCACAAAATAGTTGACCAAACTAAATAATAATTTTTTAAACTAAACTAAACTTATGAAAACAAAGCACTTTGTATACGCCACTTACTTAATCAAAATTATCAACGTGTTTCGAAAAGGTGAATTTGCGATTTTTGAAGAAGAAATTATTTTTTAGTGCAGTGTAGCAAATATCTATCAAATATCTATCTATCTTTATTTATGTATGACTTAAATTATAGTACAGGCCATTTGGATTCTACTTTCATGACTTCAGAGGCAACTTTGGTAATTATTTGCGAGTCAATGATATTTACTTAAAAAATATGTGTGCAGTTCACATGTGGTAGAAGTGAAACCTTCATATAACTAAACTTTGAGAGAATAAGATAAATGCAGAGTATCAGGATAAGGATCATTGTAGGGTAAATTTATTATAATATTGTTACCAAGTTTAAAAAATATTTTACATTTAATTCTACGAAGCACCACACAAAGAGGACACTGATTAGTCTAGCTCATTCTCTTGAAGGCTAAATCTTAAAGATGTATGTGTTTGTCTCTTTTTGGTATCGCTCGTTTCCGTTTCATCGAGTTTCAAATAACAATCGTGCTAAAAAAGTTTTCACTTGAAAAATAATATTGCGCTAACTACTTTGTAAATATTTAGTAAATATAAAATATACATACGTTGTTAATAAAGGCATTTTAATGCGCTGAAATTTAAAATTAAAAACGACCGATTTGAATTGGAACACAACTTTATTGTGGCGTGATCGTATAAATTTAACACTTCGGCCCAAAAAACACATTTTTCAGTGTTTTATTTTAAATTTAATTATGTTTACATAAAACGTCGCGAAAGACTTTTAATTTTTTTTACCATTATCTCAAATAAAATTGTCAAAGTTGCTTGTAAAATCGTGAAATTTTGAATCCCTCAATGGCCTATTTTTTTTTTAAATATTTTAAAACATAAATTGAAAGGTAGAATATATCCGTTCACAAAACTTGCTACACCTTTTGATTGAAAAAAGGATCTTTCAACATGGTCTTTCAACAGAATCTTTCCAAACTAAATAAAAGTTTTGTATGAAAAAGTCTGAGACTCCGGTCAAGACTGCCGGTCCTCTTAAGTTTGTCGATCTCTTAAATTTAGAATTAATAAATTAATTTTCCACATATTTTTCCAGCTATCTTGTCGAATGATTACAAAGTAGTTTAATGAATTTATTTGTAATTTAGATCCCGTAGAGTGTCCCGGTAAGACAAGAGATCCTAGGTTCAAGTCTCATATAATCTTCGAAAATTAAAAAAGAATTTTTCCAATTAAAATATAATATTTAATTAGACTTCCAGAAAATGTCAACAGGTGTCTCATACAAATAAAATAGGATGCATTTATCCGAGACGCTACCTAAGTTACAATTAAAGTCGTTGAACAATTTTGTAATGATTCTAAAAGGCTGCTACTAAAATGTGAGGAAAAGTAGTAAAGAATACAGATATTGTTAATTTTTAATTTGAAATATGAGTTTAACAAAAATTAGGTCCAATAGTTGACTGAGACGCCGTGTAAGACAACAGTCTGGGGTTTGAGTCCCAGTTGCAACCGATTAATTTTTCTGATTTTAGATGTATTCGTATTATTTTCTTTTTCAGTGATACATTAAATTGATGGTATAACCTTCAAAAGTTAGTCCAATAAAAATTAAATGCACATTACGTTTTCATATTCCTTGCCTGAAATTGTTTTTTCTTTTGCTTGAAACGAAGTGTAATTTCAGTAATCCGTGCCTAAATAGTGCAGCGGTAAAGTAAGTATTTAACGAATTCATATTGTAGACGAAACACAATTTTATATTGGAAATTTAAATTCCGGATCGCAAAATTTGATCTTGAAACCCATTTCTCGTGTTCTTCTTTATTCCATGATTGTCATTATCAACATGAAAATGGTGCAATAAGACTCGAAGCGAATTTAGTCAACATTTTGTAGTGGAGTGATAAATTCTTTTGTAGTGTGGCAAGTATTAAACCTATCCTCCTTTATGTCGAAACTCTCATAATCGCAAGAATGAGATTCGAGACCTTTGCATGATTTTCGTAGCAAATCTCTCTTTCAAATCGCACATATCTGACATTGTCTCCCGTGGCAACAAAATGCTTAGACACTGCTTGTTCTTCGTAATGCGAGATCATTTACCAATGGAGAACATATGAAGCACTTGTTCGCAGCATCCTGGAATGTAGCTCCATTATTTGGGCGCCTTCTGAACAAAACCATATCCTATAAATAGAAAAAATACAAAAAAGGTTTATGCGTTACCTGTATATGGGGGAATATACATGCTATCCATTATCCTTCCTTGATTTCAACACCTTAGAAGCCGGCCGAAAAACATTTTTAGGTAAACATTTTTTTAGTTTATCTCTGGAACGACACTCAATCCGCCTATGTTGAGAGAGGTTCACTTATATGTCCAAAACAAGTATACTCGTGGGAGATTCCACGCACTTATTTATGCTCAGAAAGCGAAGACTTTTGCTTATCAGAATGCGCCATTAAATAGAGCGTCTCAACTGCTTACTAATTCTGCATTGACCACCGATATTTTCAATGTCACATGCAGACAGTTCAGCAACTATCTATTGACGCATGTCACAAAATAGTTATGCTATGGAATGATTTGCCAACCTCTGCGTTTTCTCCCTCCTACAACATGGGTCTCTTCAAGACCCAAGTTCCCTCCTTCCTTTCCACAAAAATACCCTGCACACAGCATCCCTAAAGATTATATGAGACCAGAGGGAAATTATTTCTCTCAGGGCCTCCTGTGCGGAGTTGATGGACAAAAAATCTTTGATAAGAAAAAAAAATGTTTCAATACTCACAGGTCTCGTTTACTTACATTGTCTTAATCTTTTCTATCAAGACCACTATAATATTAAGTTGGTCTACCACAAAGTTTTCTGTATTCACCCTATGAGTACTTCTAACCGTACTTCTAACCGTCTACTTCAGGGAAGGCGAACCTATGCCGAAACGCAATTCAATTCTTTGTGTTTCAGATAAGTGATTCGACAACGCCGTCGATAATCCATTGGGTGATTTTGTCAAAACAAGTCACAATAAGACACTAGGGCGGAACAAAATAAATTTAGTGATTTGATTTTATTTTTAAAAAATTTAATATGACAGAAGGACTTAGCTCAGTGGTACAGCAGTGCCCCGGGAAGGCTAAGGTCCTGGGTTCAATTACTAGTTGCGAGCGTATTTTTTTCTGATTTTTTGTTTCAAATTTTCTATTAAGGGTCGCTGATATTGTCTTCACGGATTAAATATTACTATTTGAAATTTTACTCATTAAGTTAAAATAAAAATAATATTCATCGTAAATGTCTCGTATTAAATAAAAATGGATAAATTTATCCAAGACACTATCTTGATAGCTTTTAGTTCGAGATGTACATAATGATAGCCGCTATAAAGATGTATGTATTGTGTATTTTTTTGTATAAATTTTTGACATATGCCATACAATTTCAA
Organism: Glyphotaelius pellucidus; assembly: GCA_936435175.1. Lineage (NCBI taxonomy): Eukaryota > Metazoa > Arthropoda > Insecta > Trichoptera > Limnephilidae > Glyphotaelius > Glyphotaelius pellucidus. Next base: position 15,433,722 of record OW386553.1, read on the forward strand.
GATATTTTTCAAATATTAGATCCCTTAGAGCTACGTCATCTTTGGGGATGCTGTGTGGAGGGTATTTTTAAGAAGAGGTTCTGGGAAGGAAAAATATACGAGGGGTGGGTAGGAATTCAGGATTCAGTGTGTCCAGGTTATCCGCTGCCAACACCTAGATAAACCTCACCTTTTGAATCCGGGCACCTGTTATGCTAAATTAAAAAAACTTAGCGCCCCACTTGGGGTAACCTAAGGAAGTGATATTGATTATCAAATAAATGGTTTCCGAGGCTCACGTCCGTCTTATTAATTAAAGATTATTAAAGCTTCACAAATCCTACAAGTATAAAATCCTGTGGCTTGTCATGGCTCTGCTTCAGTATTACATAAATTTCTAATTTTGTCAGCGTGTTTGGTTTACCACCCCTGATCCTAATCCTTTATTCCGAGGTTTTCACAGCGGGTTCCGCGTTATAGTCTTCCAGGGACCTCCGGCTGGTTCACACTCTCTTACACGTGTAATGGGAGGAACAAATACGTGTGGCGGGGCAGGGGAGTTCAATAAGGCCTTGTTACAAGCAAGGAAACACCGTGTAAGCTGAAAGTTAACGTGCATGTCCCGCGCGACGCTGTCAAAAGATCCGTGTGACCGCTAACGTATTACGAGGGCATCGAAGGTTAACGTTATTAGATTTTCGATTTTATTTATGGGTTCAGAAGTAGTGAGGGATTTAAAGTTTCAAGACAAAACAGAACACTGAAGAAAATTAAAAAAAAACCATCCTAGCCTAATCTAACCTAACCTGGCCTAACTATTATGCAACAAAGTTGGGCAAAAAAGTTCACAATGGGTTTTAACACCAATCCTGAATATAGTACAGCATTGGAGCAAAGTTCTAAGAAGGATGAAAGTAGATGCTATCGAAATGACATCCCTGAATCGTACGTGTGTACACACCCCAAGGAATTTTAGAGACACTAGGGTTCTTATAATAGAGAACTCCAGTCCAATTTTTTTTTATTTTTTTTATTTATAATGACCTTCTAACTTAAATAACTGCATATATATTTTTATTTTTATAGTTAGTTTTAATAGTTGAAATAAATGTCAAAGTTTTAATTTTTCAAGATCCCCCGAAAACCACCGAATCTAGTGTGACGTCATCATGACCAACCGAAGTATGAATTTTGTAGGGAACTGGAGTCAGCTGTTCGACTCCCGCCATTTTGAATTTCAGCATTGAAGCGTTTTACTGGGCATTATGATCGTTTTTGGTACAGTTAGAGTTTTTGAATATTTTAAATAATATAGATAAACTAATAGAGATACTTTATTTTTGATACTGAATTATTTAGGCCTAAATAATGTTTCAATTAAAACAAAAATTATTATATGTTCAAATCTCTATAAACCTATAACACGGAATGTCGAACGGCTTGCGTCTTTCTATTGATTTATATACAACTTCGACCCAGGTGACGCGGCGCGGAGACGTCACGCCGCCAAAATCCAGCAATACCAACTTGACAGGGTGTTTTAATGACACGTTCTAAAATGGACTTTTAAATATTTTTTTAAAAACAAACGTTAAAAATATTATGTAATAAAACTTAAATATTCAGAATCAGCGTATATTGGTCTATATTAACATATTTTTTTAAAGCCATAATATTTTTCACTGGAGTTCCTTATTGTAATCAATTTCTAAAGCTTAAAGAGTAGACTTGAGAGTGGGTCAGAAATTTCGAACCCACATTGGTTTTATATTTCCTTATGCTGGGAAGAGTTCAGAAGAAATTTCTAAGATTTCTTTTTCTGAGGAAGTATGGCTACTAACCGTGGCTATATCCTATTGACTTTTTCTTGGATACACTCGAAATGAACCATTACATCAGGTGAGAAAGAATATGCACATTGCTATATCTTCAATCTGATTCTTGGATATGCTCGGAATGAACCATTACAGGTCAGAAGGAATGTGCACTTTGCTACACATTTCTTCAATCTGATTCTTGGATATGCTCGGAATGAACCATTATAGGTCAGAAGGAATGTGCACTTTGCTACACATTTCTTCAATCTGATTCTTGGATATGCTCGGAATGAACCATTATAGGTCAGAAGGAATGTGTACTTTGCTACACATTTCTTCAATCTGATTCTTGAATATTTTTTTTTTTTTTACATGAACTCCACACAGGAGGCCCTGGGGAAAATAATTTCCCTCAGGGCCTATGTCATCTTTGGAGATGCTGTGTGGAGGGTTTTTTAAGGGGGGGGGGGGGGGGGGGTAGGGTTTTAAAACTCATTTTTCAAATTATTTTTTTTTCTAAATGTACAATATGTCGAGAGTATTGTGCCAAAATTTCAAGTAGATCGAAGCAAAACTAACGAAGTTACAGCATTTCAAGCGACCGGCCCTCTTGCTCTAATCAAGTATATTTCGAGTATAACAAAACTTTAAATTGATTTTCTGGCAAATAATGTTTTTCAGTCCGTGAACATCATAACTCAAAATCTACTTAACCGATCTTTTTGAAATTTTGCACACTATTTTTACACATAAATCAACAGGTAGTGACGGAGAGTTTTTTTTAAACTATTTTTTTCCATTTTATAATAACAAATTCACGGAAAATTTTAGCAAAAATCGCATTTTTGACTTCAACATGCAGCAAAAAAAAAGGCCTTTTTTCGCCTTTAAAACTCTACCCCCCTTAAGGAAAGGAAGGGAAGGAGAGTTCTGGGAAGGATAAGGGTTTAAGGGGTGGGTAGGAATCTGCGGTATCAAGACCTAGACAAACCTCACCCCATGAACCCGGGAACCCCTGCTAAATCACCAAACGTAGCGAACCACTTGGGGTGACCTATGGCAGAGGTGTTGGTTATCCAATAAAGGTTCCCGGGGCGGCGGTACCCATTCCCGCCTCCCAAATTGATATGCTCGAAATGAACCATTACAGGTCAGAAGGAATGTGCACATTGCTACATATTTCTTCAAACTGATTTGTTTATGGTTTGTAAACTCAGCTTTCACGAAAATTCGTTCCTAGTGGTTATCTCCGTCACCGACAGCAGAGCAAGTTTGACCTCCCAACCTGAAGGACTAACTTGCCAACGATTTTTCCGGTAGGGAGGACAAACTTGCTGTTGAAATATAGACATCAACATATTATTTAGCGGTGTCCGGACAACTCAGAACCTCTATTGAAAAATCATTAAAAGTGATGATAAAAAATTTGGTTAAACATGTTACGTTAGGTTAGGTTATGGGTTATAAGTATTTTTTTAGACAATTTAAAACAAAACAGGTTTTTTTACCCTTATCTAGTTTTATTTACTGTACTTACCTACTTATTAGTACATCAATCGTTTTTTAAAAAAATAAGTTTTTTCAGATCGATGGGATGACGTAGAAGAAAAATTCCCCACAACTCCACTAATATTTTTTTCTTTATTTTAATGTAGTTAGTGTATGTACCGAATTAAAGTTACCCACACGACATGTATATTAATTTATTTGTTTGAAAATTTTAATATTACTTCTTTACAAAGTTAAATTAGTAGTTACGTAGAAATGACCAAAAAAAAAACATGAAAACATGGTAAAAACTAGGCTTATGGCAACACTGTCTTGGATCATTGTTCATTGTCTTGGATCATTGTTCAGTCCTCCAAGCTTTTGTTAACACTAGGACAATGGTTCCGGAGCTGGGACAATAGAATATTGTCTTATCCTCATGTGAATTAGGCTTAACGTGCCGTATCCTGGCTCGAAAAGAAGAAGACGGAGAGATATGTAATTACGAATGTTGGAGGGAGCGCGGTAATATTTCAAGCGGTAAAATACGACATATGCAAGAAATCGGTAGAAATTCGGGTAGCAGCGGCTTAAAGGTTCGAACTGTAAATTTTCGAGTATCTTTAGTAATTTTTTGATGGGGAAATATTTGCAAATATAAAAATACACGCAAATATTTTATAAACACTTCCAACTTCTCAAATCCTCCAATTATAACATAACGCAATTTTTCACGGGTCTGCACTTGTATTAAATATTGAAATATGAAAGAATTATTAGAGTTTTACAAGAACAGAAATTTCTCAGAATTTAATAATATCACGTAGGTAAAATTCGTCGTGATATTAATTTCGTTCTCCAATTCAGTATTCAAGTGACTACGTGCGATAAAAGTTGTTGTGTAATAATGAATAACATCATAAACCCAAGACGTATATATTATTATTATTTCGGGAAATCTCAGTAATCTGAGAAGAATACAAGTGAATTTAATTTGATCCACACAAATCTCTTTTTGCCTTCTTCCGAAAAGAATGAATAAATAATATACATTGGTCCCATCGGACTGACAACTCCTGCGGATTGTCCTTGCCACGTGGAAAGCTTTTTTAAGGCTTTGGTTGTTAAGTTTTTCAAGTATGCAGAACAGTATCAATTTAAGAGGCGGGTTTGGGTACCACCATTTATTAGATAACCAACACCGCTGCCATAGGTCACCCCAAGTGGTTCTCTACGTTTGGTGTCTTAGCAGGGTTTTTTTAAAATGGCCTTGCATTTCTTTAATACATAAATATATCAAGGTTTCTATAGACCATTGTTTTTTCACAATTTGGGAGGCGGGAATGTGTACCGCCGCCCCGGGAACCTTTATTGGATAACCAACACCTCTGCCATAAATAATCCCAAGTGGTTCGCCGCGTTTGGTGATTTAGCAGGGGTGCCCGGGTTCATGAGGTGAGGTTTGTCTACACGACACATTGAACCCCAGATTCCTACCCACCCTTTAAACCCTTATCCTTCCTCTCCCTCCCTTCCTTTCCTTAAAAAACCCTCCACACAGCATCTCCAAAGATGACATAGGCCCTGAGGGAAATTATTTTCCCCAGGGCCTCATGTGTGGAGCTCATGTAAAAAAAAAAGATTGTTGATAAAATTCAACAAGAACTAAGATAATATAGGTCCGTGATCGATCGCACGATCACTATCAACACACTTCTGGCCATCCCTGGCTGTATAAACAATATAATAATAATAATAATTTATTTCACATAGGATTATACAATAAAACATATGCGGAAACTTTGACTAGCCAACAAGGAATGGATCCTGTTTTAGGCCAGTCAATTTGACAATTTTAGTTCATATCATAATTTCATATTACATTGTTTAATTATATTTATTTATTTAAAGAAAATTAACAGTCTTAGTAATACAATAAACATAAAAGGATTATAAAAAAACAGACCAATTATCAATGTTCACAGATAAGTATTTAGAAACAAGACTAACTGAATGTAAACTAGAATATTTAAGAAAAACAGAACTAAGCAGCAATTAAAAAAAAATAATAATAGTACAAATCTGAATTCAACAAATGATAAACCAACAATAAAATAAGTGTGATTACAACTGCAATAGACAGGAAATTAGGGATTTGGGTTGGGAAGGGTAAGGGGAGGAGAGGGATAAGGGAAAGTTGCCACGCAAGTAATATAAAAATATTGATACAATTAATTCAATGAATGTTATACAATGAAGTTCTGTAGCGACAGTAACTAGCAGTAAATACGTCAGCACGTGTATTTGCAAATTTAGACACATATATTTGTTCTCTAGACTTTATGTCCGGGTTAAATCTTCACCACAGGAAAAATTTAACCCTTCCACACACTTTTCCACAAATGATCATCTATAGTCAATCCACGCGATGTAATTGCATTGTATAAGTATAATAAATTCAAAACTATACAAGAACAACACGTCAACCTACCAGAGACCATATGGGAAAATACTTCACCGACTCCAGATATTTTCATATCAGAGGGTTCGGCTCAATAGAACTCGATACTCCTACTGATCTCGAACTGAACCGATAAATCCTACTGATCCCTCAATATAAATATTTTAAAAATCTTTCGTAATCCTACATGTATTTAATATGACTGATTTTTGCAGTTTTATATAAAGATTCTTTGATAAATAGCTAGCTAGGTATAATGCCAGTAGCCGAAATAACAAATGGTAATATTTTTATAGTCTGAGAATGCCAAATTCTTTTAATCTCATTTCCTAAATCTGTATATTTTCTAATTTTTTCAGAAACAGATTTTTGAATATTACAGGAATTTGGAATAGCGACATCAATGATATAAGTTATTTTTTTTTTATTTTGTCATGTAAAACTATATCGGGTCTATTATGACGAATCGTTCTGTCTGTTAGTATAGTTTTATCAAAATATATTTTATAAAATTCATTTTCTAAAAACGAATTTGGTTCGTATTCATAATATGGTACTATATTACGGCAATCAATCAATTTATGTTTAATTACCAAACTTTGATGAATTATTTATAACATATTATTTATAGAAGGAAAAAAGTGCTGCGATTGGATTCCTCATAGAAGCTTTAGTTAAATATATAATTTTGTACTTATAAGAAAAAAGATAAGAGAAGAGAAAAAATTAAATTTTAAAAAACAAACTTAGTTTCGAATTCTTTTGTTTGACAATAAATATAATTCTGGTTATTTAAATCGCTTGCAAAAATCGAGAATCAAGACATTCTTCAAGCGTGATTACAAAATGTTATAATATATTTTTAAAGTTCGTTTATTTTTATTTTTAAACGAGTCACGCATTATTAATCTCATCAATCATATGAATAAATTCAATCTGTAAACTTCGTCCGCCATAACACAGTGACATCTCTATTATGGCGGGTGAAATAATACAAAAAAATGTATTTACTGAAAAAAAATTGCATGAAATAAAAAAAATAAAAATATGACCTACCTGTGTCGAATACGAAATCCAACTGCTCCCAACCATATTAAATCAGTGGTATCTGTGTTTCCTCCTTGGTTTGTGGTCTCTTCAAGACCCTTGTTCATTCCTTCCTCTCATCAAAAGACCCTCCAAACAGCATCTTCAAAGATGGTATAGGCCCTGGGAGCAATTAGTTTCCTCGGGGTAACACGTGTGGAGTTAATGTAAAAAAATAATTCGTAGTTGGGTAATATTGTGAGGCTGAATGTAGTAGGGAGTGAAAGGAAATGGGGTAGGGAAAGGTTGCGATGCTCCTGACTATTAAAATCTTGTCACTAAACATGGTTAAAACCATTTCAATCAGCATTTCGTTTATGAGTGGTGGTCTTTCACGAAAGCAATAATGAAAGGGGTTCCATACCAACTGAGAATAAAGTCAACTCAACACCTCTTTGAAATTAAAAGCGTTTAAAAAAATTTAAATAGCTCATAACCCTAACCTAACTTAACTTATTTAACCAATTTTTTATCCATTTTTATCACTTTTAATGACTTTTCGGAGGTGGTTCTGAGTTGGTTTCATTCTGAGTTGTCCGGTCACTAATGAAAGGATCTACTGCTTACGAACGTCCCAAACTTATATAATAACGTGGCAACAGTGTTTTAATGGAATGTGTTGTGCAAATTGCCAATGCATCGTAAAAATCTGAATTACGGAATAGGCGTCTGTACCTTTTTGCGGGCAATGTAAAACTAATTATTTAGGTAGGTATCTCGCTAAAAGCATGACACAAATTTTAAAAAATTCTGTGAATTATTTCACCATTTTATAATTATTTTTAAATTCCGGAAAAGCATCGCTGCATTGCAATAACACGAGTACTTCAGGCTACAAAAAGACCACTCCAAAACTCCATATAAATTCTAGGAATTTTCCACGCTGTTGCAAACAGTAATACCAGTGTAATCATTAAAGTCAGTGTGGAAATTTTTCTTTGATAATAAAATGTGTATTTACCTATGACTTAGGCATTTACAGTAGAACCTTGATGGAATTTGTGGAATTGCTTGAGTAAAACAAGTTTTGTAAAATAATAATCATCAGACAGTGTTCTGAATCGTTTTATTAATTTATTTGGCTCTTTTTAATTGAAGAAATTAGTTATCTTGTTAAAAAACAAAAATGTGAATTTCCTTTTTATCTTTGGGGTGGGTTTTTGCACGTTCAGTTTCTATTAGAAGATTTTGTCGTTGGAAATAAGTTTTTACGGAAAATTAAAACCATTTTTTCAGATTTATTATTCTGCATATAAATAGGTACCGCGAAGCGATCCACGAATTATGAGAAAGGGTCGAAGCAACCAGAAGCGGCGTTTCGCTCCTTTCCCACAATTCGTGGGTCAGTTCGCGCCTCTGTTCGCAAATATTTACGCAGCCTCAGACGGCGCACTTACGAAAAAGTCAATATCCCATTGATGTGCTTAAAACAGGATTTTCCGTGCTACCCGGTTCAATAAAGATAAGTTGGTTTAGCTAAAATTATCCTAATTTAGACATCCAAGAAAAGCCTGCAAAGTTAACTAACTAAATCTGTTTTAGAAACGTAACTAGTTATTTCATCTTTAAAACAGAAGAAGAGTATGTAGAAGCTGAAATTATTATAAGGATGCATAATGGGCATATCAAAGCAGACTTTTACTATACGGTCACCGTTCTACATATAATTTGTTACTTACATTCTACTTTTCCAGAACTTTTAGTGCTAACCAAATGGCTTGAGGCTTTTAAAAAATGTCTCCAAAATTAAGTCAAACGGTAAGCCCTGAGGTATTCCTTAAATAAGACATTTTGCCCTAAGTGAGTAAGTGTTAACTTTGGTTATGTTGTAAATCTTGTACTTCTAATGAGAGAAAGTAGTGATGCGTCTTGGAGAGTCAGTTGTGAGTGCGCACAAATCCACAGGTCGTTTCAGCTTGCGTTGAGCGTGAAAACATCTTTTCCAACGTGTACTATTTGTCATCTATACAGATAAATCGTTTTCATTCCACATTGATGCAATAAATTCATTAGAAAATTCACAATCACGTATTGGTAATAGTGATAAAACAAACGCAGTATTCCAATTCCTATTCTAACAGTCCACTTCCCCCATTAAGTCAGAGGAAGCAATTAGTCGGATTACATGTTTTTACAAAAGATTTTCTTTTCTTGACTGTGTTTCATGCACCAGGCTCCCATATTCAAGAGAAACACTTAAATCAACAAGTGAATGAATCGGCAGTATTGTTGATCTATTAAAATCACCTCAAAATTATCGATTCAGTTCGGTGTGTGCATTTAAGGTTTACAATTTATTAAGGGCTCTCGACATAGGTTTAAAGATTAGTAAAATCACAATAGATCCTTTCTATTTTGGTATATTTAAAACAAACCCTGAACAAACTCCCGGTGCAGCCTCTGAAAGTAAATATGGGCACACAGTGTACACGGTAAGACGCGTTCTGAAAGTTCCACTAATTAGTTTGCCTCCTCGCATATTATGTCGATAGGGTGCGCAGCTGGAAATGCCAGAGCCAACCACTGTCAAAAGAAAAACTTCACTTTTTGTTGGAAGCATCACGTAATATTCCAACGTGCATTAATTTTTAAAATGAAAGCTCGGAGTTTAGAATAGTTCAGTGCATTTTTGTTTGAGCTTAAGTTTGTTTTGAACGCAACATAATAAAATCAGTTTTATGTAAGCCTTAAATGGTTATGGAGCGTAATATAATATTTTTCTGTGTTTTTAGATAGGTATTTTAAGATATATTATGTATTTAAAATTAAACTATAAATTTTACAAATATCTTCAAATAAATTAAATGTTTCCTACAATTCTAAATGTACTTCAAAATAAATATTACTTATGTAAATATAATTATTCAAGACTATAGACATATGATTCGGTGGATCCAGCAGACAAGCTGGCTTGTGACAGCTTTGTCGGTCTACCTATCTGATAAAAAAATGTAAAAAAAAATTATCATTGAAGAAGAAGATAACACTTATAATCTAAATGAAAATATGAAAGAAAACAAGACACAGAAAAATAGAAAAAGACAATGGTCGCAAATGGGACTCGAACCCAGACCTCTCGTCTAACCGGGACGTGTGCGTTATCCAATTTCGCTATTGCCACCTTCTGTCAAACCGTCATATTTGTCAATCTCATATTTCAAATATTTAGAATCAACAATATTATCTTCAACTAGTTCTTTTTTTTCCATATTATAGGCAACTACTCTTTTTATTGGAAACAATAATTCTAGAATTGGTTTGTTACCTGAATAGCGTCTCGGATAAATGTATGCGAATTTATTCATAGGGAACTATTGACTTTATGAAAGTCTAAATGAATATTCAATTTTTTATGAGAAAAACTCTCTTTTTATAACTTTTGAAGGTTATTCCCATCAACGTAATATATCATTGAAGAAGAAGATAACACTTATAATCTAAATGAAAATATGAAAGAAAACAAGACACAGAAAAATAGAAAAAGACAACGGTCGCAAATGGGACTCGAACCCAGACCTCTCGTCTAACCGGGACGTGCGCGTTATCCAAAAAAAAAGTTTAAAAAATTGATTGTAATAATTAATTTTCTATGAATAAAAACACGGAAAGTAAACATTTTTTACAAAAAAAGACGCAAAAGTGAAAGTCGAGGATATCCCAAGAAAGGGTTAATAGGTAAAGCAGCGAGTTTTGGAAGCATTAAAAAAGCTTAGCATTGAATGTATTTGTGCATCGGTATACCCTTCCACTGGCAAGGAACAGCGCTTTGTCTTAATTATACTTATTATATATTATACTTAACCTTACCTTCTTATTGTCACTAGCCGAAGAGGCACACTAAGTGTATACGATGCTCGTAAACTAATATTGTCAGCCTGTCCTATTCATATCGGTCCCAGTTCGATCGGTGCCTGATATCACGAGTGTAATAATCTCAGTTTTCATTATTTCAAGATCACATGTTATTATTAAATATATTTGTGTTAGTTTTACTGCCATAATTTTGTTGTTTTACTTTTCATCTAATTTATTCGTTGGACTACGTACACTACTAATAAATATGGATAGAGAAGATGGCTGTTGCTGCACACTTCACATATCTTTCAATATATATCATTCAGTCCTGATGATTTCAGTATTTTTTACAATGAAATGAAACAATGGCACGTCAAAAAATATTCCATATAATCGACGTAAAACGTTTCGGCTACACAGCTTGTGAAAAAATCATTAATCGTTTTGTTTGGATTAAGGTATAAACGAAACAAGCTGTTCGTAAGTTATGCATCTGTGTAGTTACTGTGACAAAAATATTAGTATAATACATACATGCTTACTTGTACATAACAAAAGCAAATGCATGATTTTCGGCGTTAAGGCTGGGACTTGCACGGCAAGGAATTTAGTAGGAAAGAAATCTCTATGGCATAGAGTAGAAACACGCTTGTGACCTAATGACGAATGATAAAATCCAAAGACAAACAATAAGCGACTGATGTAATAGCATTATTACATGGTTCAACCAAATCGCTTCACTGGTTGAATGGCTAACTAACTAACTAACTAACAATCACGCCGTTTCCCCGCAGGGGTAGGCAGAGAGGACGGACCGCCAAATAACTCGGTCCTGGCACACACTCTTTGCTTCACTCACATTCATACATCGTCTCATACATACTCTTCTATTATTCTGGCTTTTGACATGGCCCGACTCAAGTATCTGATTCACTTGATCGTGCCATGTCTTCCTCGGGCGTCCCCGACTTCTTCTACCATTCACATTTGCGTCATATATTCTTCTTACACTACTTTCTTCGTTCATTCGCTCTACATGCCCAAACCATCTGAGGGTCCCTTTCTTAATCTTACTCATTATGCTTACATCAGCCTTACATTTTTTGCGGATCTCCACATTTCTCACACGATCATACACGGTTTTACCACACATACGCCTCAGGGATCTCATTTCTACAGCATTCAGTTTACTTTCATCCTTCCTCTGCCAGTTCCATGCCTCACTGCCATACATCAGGGTAGGTACCAGGACTCCATTGTGGACTGCTAGTTTCGCTCCTTTTGACAGTTTTTTATTAGCGCCAACGGCATTCAGTCCTCCATTAATGGAGTTACCGGCATTTACCCTTCTTTCGATATCTCTATCAGCCTTCCCATCTCTCGTAAACATACTACCCAGATACACAAACTCATCCACCTGCTCCAAGTATTCATCGTTCACAACTATATCACACACTGTTCTCGTACTTTCTCTTTCAAACACCATGACTTTAGACTTACTTACATTCATCATTAACTCATTCTTCATACATACTTCGTTCATCCTAGACACAAGAGACTGTAAATCTTCCATAGTGTTAGAAATCAGCACCGCATCATCAGCGTACAACAGACAACATACTTTCAGATTACTCAATTTCGCACCCAATCCCGAGATTGGTTGAATGACGCAGAAGTGAAAGGTTTATACGTATCCTGAAGAAGTGAAATATTCGAATCAGGTCGTCGCTTGGTAATAACGTTATTTTGGGATCATTTTAAATAACGAATTAATTAAATGAAACCTTCCTCTTTAATAATCCACAGGCTTAGTTACTTCTTAAAATGTTCCAAACACAGAGACGCATGCTCGACTTTCCATTTATAAATCATTTTTTCACGTGGCTGCGGCGCGCACGAATAAAGATCGATTGAATCATTCAATCCTTGTGTTTACACGTTCATTTCTCATTTAATCACGTTGAATGATGAATTATTTATTTATTTTATTTATTTCTATACATTACAGTATTTACCTTTATAATTTTATTATGTTGGGTGTAAGGTAGGTTTGTGAAGGTGAAACTGTGGATAGGTATTGTTGTATGTTTCGTGAACACCTCACTAGGAGAACCTGTGCTGAGGTGTTTACGTGTTTATTTATGTTTATGTGTGACAAGTGTTTATGTGTTGTAATATAAAGTTTTATATGTATTTTTTTTCAAATTTTAACAGTTATTGTACATTGGTTATATAGAAGAGAAAAAAAAAGTATTTAAATATATTAGAGGAATATAAAAAAAAATTATATATATATAAACATACACATACATACATACACATCCATATAAATACATGTACCTGCACACATGCATATGAATATATATATACATACGTATATATCCGCATACACATTCACATACACATATATATATAATTCAATCGAATGTTGAATTCAAATGAATGTTGAATTTATTCATTCATTGACATTCAATGACATTGAATCATTCATTTTTAATTCAATTTGATGTTTCATCCAAATTGAATTGCAGAAGTGAACCGTGTAACATCGCTGTAAGCGGAATGAATATTATTAATAAATTAACTCTTGGATAGTTTGAAATTGCCGAGCGAATGATGGAAGAAAGAATGATGACACGCAAGTGTATAGAAGAAGTCGTAGACGCCTCAGGATGACACGGCACAGTCCAGTGAATCAAAAAATAATACTTATACGTCAAGTTTCGGAATGACAGAAGTTTAGGTTTGCACGAATGTTTATTTACTTTTAATATATTTTTATTAATACCGCCAAGATGAGGAACTTCTTGTGTTATGGCGGACGAAATTGACATATCTACTGGTTTAACAGATTGGAGAGAAGTAGTACGTACATGTTTGGTCTAAAGTCTAAAGGATATAAATTTAATAAAATAATTCAATATTTTACAGTAACACAACAAATAAAGTACAAAAGAACGTATATTTTAATGAAAATATTAATAATAATAGGCGGAGAAAAGAAAGCAGAGAAACAATTATAATCTTATATTATGAAGTAATGGTAATGGTGTACATTTGATATTTTAAACAGTAATGTAAATGAAAACAATAATTTTGTGCCATAAAAGAGTTGCTTAGATATCAAGCCTTCCTTGACTTATTTTTACTTTTATCTGTATATTTATTTTAATGTGATTATGGTGAAAGAATCCCGACTGCTACCATAATGTCTGGAGCTAGTGAAACTATGGCATCCCCAATCGGTGTATTTTGTGAGGCTGAGGGTAGCGTGGAGGGGAAGGAATGGGGGAAAGGAAGGTGGGGAAGCACCTGGCTTTTCAGATCTGGTCTTCAAGCAACGTTTAAATTCTGAATGGTAGTTTTTCGCCAGGGTGTAACTGAGAGTATTTTCCATTCCGGAACGTGCCACAAATATGCTATAAATATTATTTTAAATGAATTAATTGCGAAACAATAAAAATTAATTAATCGGGATTTTAACTCGTGACCTCCGAATTCGTAGTCGAGAACCTTATTCCTCGACCACGCAGGCCGTTTTATGAAGAAAATATATTTTTTTGCAAGCAAAAAACCAATAAAAAATGTAGTAATTTCTAAAACTAATGTAATAAACTGTATTTTAAATTAAATATACATTATCAAAGTAAGAATTGGGTAACAAAATAGCAAGAAAGTGTTAAGTATATTATGGGTTGAACAATGGTTGAACTTGAAACGTTGCCAGTACTTGTTTGTTGTAAATCAGGACTTGCTCCAGTGACCTCTGGAGGGGCCACATACCATGGCGTAATCGCTGATGGTGGTAAATTAGAAATGTGATTAGAATCGGCTGCATCTGAGGCTTTTGTTGATCCTGTAACCAGTGCTGGAGATGCTGGTGGAGCCGTTGTTTCACCAGCTTGTGGAACAATTGCAGGTACTTCTATAACTGGTTGAATCACATTCTCCACGGCTTGATTGCTTGGAGGTGTTTGTGATGCAGCTGGATTTCTTACTGATACATCCGGGAGTGTTGTTACGGCATTTGGTTGATTTGGAAATTCCTTACTTACTGGTTGCATTTCGTTTATTGGAACAATTGCAATACTAGATCTATTCGATGGTTCTGAACCGATTTCTGTACCATTTGCTGAACTTGATTGTGCAGGTGGAGGCTGGTTTTGTGGGTGTGTTTCTCGTTTTAATACTGGAGCTGTTGCTGGCCAATGCCATACATTTTGAGCTACATCTTCAGTGATTTCTGAATCTAAGGGGTTCGTGTCGGATAATTCACCTAGTTGGGCCAATTCTTGAGCTGCAAACAGAGAGAATGAGAGGTGAGAGACCATAAAAAACAACATTTAACTTATTAGACATCTACCGGTTAGTGGTCAACTGGACGTTGATGAAAGTCTAATCCCACCTAGTCGTCGTGGATCAAAGTCCTCCATCCATTATACAAGCAACCCCCGCAGCTTATAATAATAGAAGTAGGACATTTTCAAACATTGTTAGGTTATTCGCCACCCAAGAAAACACATTTTGTAATGATTCTTTTCCCATCTACCTTTATATTGATGTTCATTATTGTCCTCAAAGTATTTTAACTTGAGCAATATAATATTTTTTATTTATTATATATTAGCTTACATGGGAAAAAATCCACGTAATTTATCCATGGTGGTAAATACATTCAGTACCACAATAATTTGACTACGTAATACGCGGAAAATGCTATTGGTTTTAATAGCAATAATTATTACAACGTTATTTTGATCGGAGCAAGTACAAAATTTAAATTATAATCATTACTGCTACACGATATTTACAAATCGGAACGGTTTTACAACCGGCGAAGCTTGAATGTACCTACATAGTATGCAGAATGGCAATTTTCCTCCAAAAGTCTTGTTAAGTCTTAAATCAAGCTAGGTAGGCTTAACGTATTGCATTTAATTGATAATTTTACTACATAAAGTTTATAGATTTTATAAACAAGGTTATTATTGTTCGTATTAAAGTTAAATCACCATAAAGCTGATATAAATTTAAAAAAATATATTTAAAAATTTCCTCACTATCCAAAGGAATGCCGAAGATTTGTCCAAAATTCAAAACTAAACACAAGACAGTAGCCACACAAACTACCATCCGATTTCCCTGCATAATGTCACAGTTTCCAAAACCACTGATATAGAAAATTAAGTTTTGCGTGTAAAAATGTCATGTAACTTTACAAAGAACCGAACTCTGCAAAAATCAACTCAACAATGAGTGCAAAATATACAGATATTGTGGAATATTTTTCATAGTTTTTTTTTTAAATTTTATTTCCGAATCATGATTTCTTTATTGATAAATGCACATAGCGCTGATAACGGATCGTAAAAATAATGCATTACTTACAGGGTTTTGCGATAATAGAAATATATCGTTATCTACTACTTTTCAAAACAATAAAATCACATTATTTTTCACGAAGCGTGGAAATTTGAATGCTTTAACGACAAAATCTCTCAGTCAACACGGATTTGACGACCGCGAATTTAGTTTAGCGGCATTTAAAAAAAGTACCTTCACGTTACGTGATTTACTAAGCCGTTATTTCAAAGGAAGTAACATTTTTTTAAAATATGAAAATTCTTGAGCATTTTAATGGAAAAAGAATTCAATTATTTTTTAACGCCAGGTACACATAACGACGGTGCGGGCTGTTTTGTTAGGCTGGCTTGTTTCTCGCCATTTGGAAAACATTTACAATTTTCTACGACATCTACCCTTTTGTCTTAGAAATACATTTCGTCTCTTCTAATAGAGACATAATTTCAGAGAAATACAATTCTCTGAAGTTATGTCTGGACCATTTATCGGTTTTGAGAAACGTTTCGAGTATTTACGTTGTTGTTGGATATCCTTCGAGTAACACAATTGTAGTCGTATGGATTAATACAAAATTATGGATGTGTACTGCCGACTGCAATGAAATTTTGAGCCGAAACCGAAACCGAATTTCGGCTTTTGTTCTAGTTCCGGTCGAAACTGAACCTTATTTATGTGAGTTAAAAAACATTCTAGGTGTATTGCGAAATCAAATATTTGTAAGCCCATGTTTGTCTTTTCTGTCATCCTTTAATTGGAGGTGCTTGGAGTATACGCAAGATACGATTCCCCTAATATACTTTAAGCTTTACGACAAGTTTATAATATATATAACATTTAAGTTATTCTAGATAAAGCCGAACGTTATCCGACAAATTAGGATCGCAGATTTCCGCAAATTTTCGGCCGAAACCGAAACCGCGACTGAAACTTTTTTACTGGCCAAAAATTGGGTGAAGCCGAAACTTCGGCCGGTCACTATTGATGTGTCGTTGGTCTTAAGTGTATTCGAATGTTTTTGAAGGTCTCCTATACCACCGGCTGCGCCAATGTTATATTATTACCGATGGTGAGGAATTATAATGTGCGCATTTACAATCACTGTATAGTCTATTCTAACTGAGATCCAGGTTGCGAGAGCGAGCTTGACTATGTCCATTATGCACAATTAACTCTTTCTGTCTCACAATAATACTGCTGGAGTCATATTAGCATTTTACTAATCGCACAGATAGGTACCTTCATTTCATTTTTTTTATATCCAACAAAGCAAACCTAGCAGCTAAAGTGAAGAGTAAAACCAGCGGTCTACAGCGGAGTTATGAAACTACAGCAATGAGCCATGGACCTGACGAAGGAAGGAGGAAAGAAGAAGAAGTGTGCGTATTTGTTGCAAAACCATGCTGAATATCGACATGTATGCGGAGAAACGTAGGTACACTAATCCAAGACCAATTGCAGCGAGAGAGATTGAAATGGACGCTAAGATGGTTTGCAAATGTAGAGCGGATGGATGATGAAAGTGAATATATGACGTTCGACGTGGCATAATCAAGTGAATCAAGCCTTCGAGCAGGGTTATGTCAAAAGTCGTACCTGTTTAAGAGCATGTATACAGGATGTAGGTCACCATTTTAGTTTTTTTTTTTTTAAATATGAATACCATGCTAAAGTCGAAACTTTCTGAAGCTATTGGTACCATGGCGTATGTTTTACAGCTGAAGGGAGTTGGGAGGCGAAAGAGATGATGTAAGGCAAGGCCTGTTTGAGAGCATATATGCAGGATGTAGGTCAACATTTTAGTTTTTTTTTTAAATATGAATACTGTCTGAAGTCATTGGTACTGTGGTGTACGTTGTACAACTGAAGTGAGTGTGGAGACGAAAGAGTTGATGTAGGGCAAGGTTGTGAAATTTCTGGAAATACTGATCTGGTCACCATTTCAAGCAACGATTCGATTTTGAAAGGTAGGTAATCTTTCACCAAGGCTATACTGAGAGTATCTACAACGAATGAATCCCTGTGAAATAGAGTAATAATATCCAAGGCACAGGAGTTCTGTTCACCGTACGATACATATTTTATGACTTTAAATTTTAAATTTTTATTTATTATACACAGAATGTCTGATAGTTTCGTGCGTTGCAAACATCTCACATAAGGAAGAAATTTAATATATCGATAATTTTGGTCTTCTTTGAAAATGAAATATTTTAGATTTTTTGTGACCTATCTTTTTCTGATTTTTCTATTGTCAGATTTTCGATTGAGCTGAGTCTTCATTTAATTAAATAATTTTGATTTCTTCAAATTCGCAGATTCACTTTATGGCGTCAATAGTGGTGTACACAAAGTTATTTGTTTTCATTAAAATAAATAATTTTGAATTTATATCGTTTTTGATTTCAAAATATTTAAAAAATGGAAATAAATAATACTATTTTTAATTTGTTTATGTTACACCTCACAAGAGTGCCCCTGGCGGTACGGTGTAAAACCATGGGATGTATCGCCATCCGGTTGAGCAGCGTTGAGGACGGGTTAAGGTAGGGGCTGTAAGAAGAGATTTATTAAGGTCCGGATTTCACAAAGGAGGCAAAACAGATGTCGGTGGCTCGTTCCACATACAACACAATTCAATTTAAACCAAAATGAGTCCGAGAAGTGATCTGTTCTAATGAAGCCGACTTCAACGGCTGATTCCACTCGTGTCTATCGAGTTTCACGTACATCTATCGTTAGACAGAAGATCAATGCTGCCAGTTCCTTTGGCTCCACTGAAATATAAATCGCGTCTGTGCATTAGAGACGGCAATTGGTCTGTTAGCAACGGATTGTCAATCAGACTCACCGTCCTGTTTTGCGCAGAATCAAGTAGGTTTATCAGATATTTAGGAGCTCCAGCCCAGAAGTGCCTCCCAAATTTAACTGTTTGACTCTTAAAATTTATACAAGCTTGGCAGCTGGTCATTGTTGAAGAATCTGTTAGCCCTGTTCATATCTACGAAACGCCAGTTTTTGGTAACTAGATTTTCTCTTGCTTTTAAGGAGCCCAGATACTTGAGCTGGTCTAAAATACTTGCTCTAAGCATTTCAATTGAGTCTTTAATTGGGAAGGGTGCTCCAATTAAATTTAAACAGACTGTTACTTATCTCCCTCTTTACAGAAACCAGACACGCTTGGGTTTTTGAGACATTGCGTGATCTGATTAGTTTATCCCTACCCATTCACGAACCTTCTCTGGGTGTTAGTCAACTTTTTGTTTCAAAACTTCTCATCCTGTGGACGTGAAAAGTGGAAGAAGGCTTAACAAAAAGATATCCTTCGTGTAAGGTGGTGTTATCAATGAAGCAGTGCATTATTAGTGTACATTTACATATCACATTTTGGCAGGCGAGTAAGGGTACCACCGCCCGGATAACCAACACTTCTGCCATAGGTTATTCCCAAGTGGTTCGCTACATTTGAATGACTTAGCAGGAGTGCCCGGGTTCATGGGGTGAGGTTTGTCAAAGTCTTGGCGGCCGATGTGTCTACCCACCTGCTGTGTGACGGGCCGGATCCTTTCCTTCCTAGAACATGCTCTTCTTCTTTTCCACAAAAAAATCCTCCACACATCATCCCCTAAGATGACGTTATTTTCCTGAAGGAAATAATTTTCCTCAGGGCCTCCTGTGTGGAACTGATGTAAAAAAAATATATGCATTTATATATTGATTAAAATCGTTGATGTGCAACAAAAAAAACGTCTGTGAATGAAATATGCATTCCACTTCTTTTACGCAGTTAGGTAATAGTGGCGGTCCGTGAGTTTTCAATGAGCTAGAGAGTTAGATTGAAAAATTCAACATTATTGATGTTGATGTAGCTGAAAGTGAATTTTATTTTTTTTCAACATTTCAACATTTTATATGCAGCGCATTGGAATGCTCCAAATTAAAAGAATCCTCAAAATATTCATAGAAAATATTCAAAATTTTGAAAAAAAAAACATTTTCAGCTACAATAACAACAATAACGTCGTATTTTTCAATCTTAGCACAGTAGAATTTATTTTTATTTCACACGTACCTACCTAATTTACATAAATACAATTACATAAAGTAAAGAAAAATAATAAAAGAGAAATAAAATGTCCACCTTAAATATGGTCAAGATCAATCAATCACAGTCATTAAAATTCCAAAGACGAAACCAATTCACTTGAGGGGCATGAATTTCTCTACAGTTGGAAATCGGGCCACAGGGATATTCCCGATAACCAGGCGGTTTGGTGCAGTCTAAGAAAGGGTTCCAATAAATACATTTCAGTGGGTCTAATTTTCTTCAGCTCCCTCTCCAAGGAAGGGCCAACCTATTTTATCTTAAGTCAGTGTTTTGTTCTCATACTCGTATAGTATAAATAAATGTTCAAACAGTAAAACCGTTAACGAGTGTTAAAATTTAGTGTTACTGATAGGAGCCCTTTTAAACGCGGGCTTTGGGACGGAACCTTAAATAGGAGTAATCTCAAAAAACCGGAAGGCTTTTGCGAAATTATCTTATTTGCAGAGGGGTGGGGAATGTGGGATGAGTCAGAAAATAATATAAATTGCTTCCTCTCCGAGCCTCTCCTGGATGTGTTGTTAGCTAAATGTGATATTTTATTTTTAATTACGTTGGAAATTTGATGGAACACGAGTATTTATGTAGGTACAGTATTAGTACCTACGAGCAGGGACGGAGAACGTATTCTAAAAAAAATATCTTCAGTGCATGTGTTTACACAATAATTTGTCACGTCGAAACTGAGGTGAAAATTTAGTTTCATTTGTGTGGTGGTATCAAAAACAAATCAAAACTCGGTCCTGGCACCCACTCTTTGCTTCATTCACATTAATACATCGTTTCATACATTCTTTTGTATTATTATGGCATTTGACATGGCCTGACTTAAGTATCTGATTCACTTGATCGTGCCATGTCTTCCTCAGGCGTCCCCGACTTATTCACATTTGCGTCATACATTCTTACACTACTTTCTTCGTTCATTCGCTCTACATCCCTAAACCATCTGAGGGTCCTTTTCTTAATCTTACTCATTATGCTTACATCAGCCTTACATTTTTTGCGGGTCTACACATTTTTCACACGATCATACATGGTTTTACCACACATACGCCTCAGGGATCTCGTTTCTACAGCATTCAGTTTACTTTCATCCTTCCTCTGCCAGTTCCATGCCTCACTGCCATACATCAGGGTAGGTTTCAGGACTCCATCGTGGACTGCTAGCTTCGCTTCTTTTGACAGTTTTTTACTAACGCCAATGGCATTCAGTCCTCCATTAATGGAGTTACCGGCATTTACCCTTCTTTCAATATCTCTATCAGCCTTTCCATCTCTCGTAAACATACTACCCAGATAAACAAACTCATCCACCTGCTCCAAATTAAAATTCCAAGTATTCATCATTCACAAATATATCACACACAGTTGTCGTACTTTCTCTTTCAAACACCATGACTTTAGACTTACTCACATTCATCATAAACTCATTCTTCATACATATTTCGTTCATCCTAGACACTAGAGACTGTAGATCTTCCATGTTAGAAATCAGCACCGCATCATCAGCATACAGCAGACAACAGAAGATTAAGGCTTGTTACGAGTATATACGGTTTCTAACCGCGTAGGTACAAATTAGGATAAACACATCATATATACATCAATAGACACATATTAAATAGACATATCATACGTACGTATATCACCACAGCTTGCTCAATCAGGAGATCTCGTGTTTGCAGTCGATAGTCTACTTGAAAGGATTACAACTCATTTAATCTACCGTTACCGTTTATGGTCGACTTGAGAAGATTACAAATTCAAACGGTTGTGAAATTATTTAGGCTCTAGGCTCTAGGAAAAGCTTTGAACCCCCACGCGGAAATTAAGTAAGTTACTGATATTATTAAGTCTATTTCAGAAAAAGAAGATCGGATAATAAATAAATAATAAAAAAATGTACATTACCCAGTCACCTTGTTGGAGCGCACCTGGGATGAGAGATGACAACATCACTGAGTTGATTTCTAATCAATTTACTTTGATTCTATTTTTAAAACACGTGTTGTGAATAACGACTTGATTTCAAAAGGCCCAGGGGAGCTCGAAGGGCATAACTGACCCCGTTGAAAGTTAAATCTTGACCAATGAAAATGCACGGGGTTGCCCTCTTCTGACTTAAATATTTTAAATATTTAGTACCTGTAGAAGTTTAACCTTCAGGAAATTATTTATATAACAAGCTGAAACAGTACCGAGCAAGATGACAGCAGCATGTCAAAATAGCAGTTACTTGCATTGGCCGATGGTTCCATCCACACGAAGCCTGCAAAACTCGACGAGCCGCTACCAATAGCAAACGGACAAAATAAAGTGTACGGGCCTTCCCACCAATGTTCAGGTATTCAGTAATAGTGTTGTCAAATACACCTCTTTTAGGGCTACATTAGACTAATAATCAGATCCAAAAAGTGGAGTTTCTTAGCTCCTCTTTTCAGATGCATTTTTGTACCCCCCCCATTTCCTGGATGGAAAATTTGCTGTTCCTTTTTTTCAACAAGTAACTTTTCACTCTTTTTAGGTGGCATCTAGCTTTACTTAAAATCGAATTGACAACAGTGTTTATTAACTTACTTGCTAGTTGGAAGAGGCTCAACATGCTATGCGGGCTTCGTGTGGACGCAACCTATGTCCATGAGTTGGTTGTGTGTATAAAAAAAAACTAAAGATTATTTTTATTAGGTTAAATTTGTAGTACTCCATTTTAATTTCGATGAGTGAATGTGACAGTGTTAGTAGCCTGTTGCTCGTACTCAGATAGAGGTGTATGTATTGCTTACATGTGTGAAGATATATGTGCATGTATGCGTACGTGTATGAGTATTTAATATGATACTAAATCCATATGTTTACACGAGACTTATACAAAGTAACTATATTCCGTTGATCATCCTGAAACAGGCAGCCGCATAGTATACTGATGTTACAAATCCACTCTGCGTAAATGTCTTAATGGCAGGTATTTTTAAAATATTTATTTTTTATTTTTATTAATATATGTATTCAATAATATTATTATAAAAAAAATGTTTTTATAAATTAAATAGTAAAAGTAATTTTAATAACTCATTTAGGCATAATCAGGTTTAAAAAATAATTCACCAAAGTTTGGTAATTAAACATAATTTGATTGACTGCCGTAATGTAGTACCATATTATGAATACGAACCAAATTCATTTAATTTTATAAAATTAAATTCATCAATTTTATCAAATATATGTTGATAAAACTGTACTAACAGACAGATCAATCAGTCGTTATAGACCCGATATAGTTTTACATGACAAAATTTAAAAAAATATTAACTTATATCATTGATGTCGCTATTCCAAATTCCTGCAATATTCATAAATCTATTTCTGAAAAAATTAGAAAATATTCAGATTTAGGAAATGAGATAAAAAGAATTCGGCATTCTCAGACTATAAAAATATTAACATTTGTTATTTCGGTTACTGGCATTATACCTAGCTCTCTCATTCACAATTTAGGCTTATTAGATTTGTAAAAGAATTAATATTATTAAAATGCAAAAATCAGTCATATTAAATACATGTAGGATTACGAAAGTTTTATAAAATATTTATATTGAGGGATCAGTAGGATTTATCGGTCCAGTTAGGAGTTCTATCGAGCCGAACCCTCTGATATGAAAATATCTGGAGTCGGTGAATTATTTTCCCATTTGGTCTCTGGTAGGTTGCCATGTTGTTCTTGAATTGTTTTGTATTTATTATACTTAAAAAGTCCAATTGCACAGCGTAGATTGACTCATGATCATTGATCTTTAAAGAAAAGTGTGTGGAAGGGTTAAGTTTTTCCTGTGAGGAAGATTTAACCCGGACATAGAGTCAAAAGAACAGTATTTAAAAAAAAGGTTGTGTGTAGTTATCATGTTCGGGAATGAAGTATTGTGCATTGTGCATTGAATATTTTATTATCGTCTCTGCTGATTGTTTGCCTACTGAATATAATAAATGAGTGGAGTACGATATCTCACATTTTTTTATTTCTCCATTGTTTTTTTATTTTCTTCTTACGGGGTGTTGTTTTTCTTAAAGTAAGCTTAGCTTTTCAGCCTTCATAGACTGCACGCCACCGCAATACATTGACATTATTCCTGTATGCAGGAGAATATTTATTAATACTCCAGGAGTATTAATAATTTACTTACCTGAAGGGATTTATAATTTTAATTAAAAAGGGTTAAATTTAATGGTCAATTCGATGACTTAAATAAACATTTTTGAAGCCATTTAATGCCTACATTCAATTTAAACGTTAAAAAATGACGAGCAACAGCCGACCCGACCTAAGCTTATGAAATAAATTGCAAAACATTAAATTAATCAGGAATGGTTTCGTGAAATTCTTAGGTCTTGTTTTGCAAACATTTTCTGACCTTTTCGGCTGAAATTTTAAGTGAATTTGAAGATTCCTGTCATGCCATTTTCCGCTCAGTTACCCTTTGAGGGACCCAGAGGGTGGATCGAAAGATAAATACAAACAACCTTTAACAAACAGGACGAATTTATTAGGAACGCAATGCTAATTTAATATTTATCCGAATGAAGCGCCTTTTTAGAGTAAATCCCCTGGCTTCTTGCTCGATGAAAATGATATTGGTACAGAACTTTAATAGGGTGGGTACTTAGATAGGAGTTCAAAAACCCCGTGGAAAAACATTCCATTATCTTGTTCGGGATTTTCATTATTTCCATTAGCAATTCATAGTTCACGAGTAACTTTATTTCCATGGTAAGTATTTCTATTTTTGGTAAATAGGAGACACGTTAATTTTAAATAGGAAACTACTGGTTTAATTAACGGGATTCGTGCATGATTTGGATCCTTGTGAGATTATATATTTTAATTTAATGATTCATTAAAAAAAAAATAATCATATTAAATATAATTTTATATGCTTGGAAGAAAAAAGGGCAAAACTTATCAAATCAGGGATATTACAATACTGTTTTTGATGTAAAAACTTCTTTAGCACAATTGTGATTTGAGACCGATGAAACGGAAGCGAGCGACACTTAAAAAAAAAACAAACACAGGTATCTACAGGATCTAGCGTGTGAGATAATGAAATTGCAATAAAATATTTATTTCACGAGTATTCGGTTCCAATATAGTACGATAAATCCTCGGTCCGACGAGAATCTTCTTTAGTCTAGTGGTATAAAGCGCCTGACGAACCTTAGCTGCCAGAAATTTAGCAAACCAAGGATTGAATCTTACGAAATCTTATTCCTTTAGGAGAGTATAGCCTCACCGTAGGCGTCGGAAAAAAAATCTGCTCAAAGGAGTATGGATGCCCATGGTGCGTCGGTGTTTGTTGAAATTCTGCTATTAATAATAATAATTTTTAATATAAATATGATTTTTTTTGTTATTATTAATATCTGATTAATTCGGTTATTTTATTATTATATAGGAATTTTTTATAATTTTTTTTTTTATTCTAAAACATACTATAAATTTGGGTTTAAAATTTTTTTTGGAAAAAACATCTCACTCTCTTGAACACATTTTTTTCTCAAAAACTCACTTTCTTAGAGGTTAAAATATTTTTTTTTTTGGAAAATCAATATCCAATCTTCAAACCACTCCAAAATGAAGAGGCAAATAAAACACAAAAGAAAGCGACATCTAGCGAGTCCGAAGAAGAAAACACAAATACTAATAAGATGACCAAATGTATAGGAAAAGGTGCACTGGAATTCGACGACAAAAATATAGAAAAAATCATTCTTCACATTGTTAAAAAAAGTGCTTCGTAGTCTTCCTACTCTTGTCTACTTTAGTTTTCTGAAGGTTTCACTTCTACCGCGTACAATTGCACACTCTGATTTTATTTTTACATAACACGGTAAAGCTTCCTTATTCCGTCCACTTAATAATATTAAATAAATTATTTAAATAACACTTCGTTTCAAATTAATTGCTACAAAACACAACTATTTACAGATTTCAAAAGTTCCTTTGTAAAAATATATTTTTCAGCCATGTCGGATTTTATTAATATGGAGCGACGGCCAAGAAGTATACTTCAATCTAAACACGCACAAATTATTTTAATAACCCAATCTAATAACCTATGTTGTGCACGTTTTTTCCATCTCCCCCGAAGTAAATAGTTGTTTCTTCCTCTAATTAAGTTGAAATAAAGTGTTTCTTCAACAAATTGGGCATATTAAACAGTAAACGAAGAAGGGATCCTTACTAAAAAAACTTCAAAGCTTCGTAGGTAATGAAAATAAGTTGTTGTTACTTGAGAAAAACTACTTTATGTGATCAATATTTTTTGTTCACATTTTATTCAAACAATATGTAAATAGATTGAAACTTTTTTTACCAATTCCCGAAATTGCCAATTTTCTCCGCTCGCCTAAATAAAGTCTTTAAAGACATGCGAAGATTAAAAATTCACCGTTTAAAGTTTGGTATAACAATTTTTTGTCTTGAAAACTCAGCCAGAGAGGAAAATATGTCAGATCCGTAGTTCCAGAGATTAGGGCTAGGCTACCAGGATAACAGAAGACGTAAAGAGAGTGGAAGTCGTTGAAACGGGTTGTTTATTCTGCGGTTTATTGTCTCGGTTAGACCCCGTTTCGATTGACGACTGTTGCGGGGGCGTTGAAGACGGTGACTTTGCAGAATGTGATGAGTTTTCTCTACCTTTGTTCTAGGAATTCTGGAAAATTTTCCTTATAATGGACAACTGTTCTGTCCTCAGTGATTCTTCAAATAATGATTTCTGCTTCACGTCACGTCAATATGATAAGTTGGTAAACTACTCTTATTTGACGATGTTTAAAAATAGAATAATTGATTTCTTCAAAATAGGCATATTTAAAATAATTTAGAATAATTGACTTCACGAGCGTTTTTAGGTTTTTCCGGTGATGTTTTCCATTTTAATGTGCGTCGCAGTAGCTCTGTCATGATCAAAATAAAGGTAGCTAGATAAAATACAGATGAAGGATATTTATTGTATTAATTTTATTAATTAATATGTAAACGCATCATCTGATCAACGGTACAATTTTCGAAAATAAAATTTGCTGACGCGCGGCGAAAATTTAACGTCAGCACATGGTGGGTATTAAATAAATTTTGCTGAAAAATTTGGTTCAGTAAATATTATTTTTTGTGTATGAAATCGTCTTTTTTATCAATTACGTACGTAGGCAGGTATTTAAGTATATACCTAGGGAATTTAGATTTTGATTTAAAATAAGATAAAATCAGAAATATTGCACACCAGATCTGCAGTTAAAGTCTAAGCACTGACTCATCAAAATGCGTTTGGGGATAAGCGTGTTGTGTTTTGCTATATTAAACGTAGGAAATGTTTGAAACTTTTAAAATACCTTATTAAAGTCCCCGCGAAGATATTTGGATTAATTCAACCACAAGACAACACACCTGAAAAGTTTTTTAATCATCAAAAAAATTCTTGCAAAACTGTCAAAAAATTGAGAATGACATTTTGCAAAACAACGATTGTCAAATCAGAATTCAACTTTCAAAACTCTTTGTACCTACTTACATAATAATTTGAATCGAATCGAGAATTATAGATATTTAAAAAAGTTTCTTATGTTAGGTACCAAATGTGATTGATTGTTCTTATAATATTTAATTGTTTTTATATAATATACAAAAATTAATATTTGTAATGTTTGAAAATTTTTAATTTTAATTAAAAAATTGTAATAGGTGGCACACGAGATGTTTGAAAACTGAATGTACTGGGTCAGAATATATGGAATGCGTGAGGGGAGTTGGCGGACGGGGGAGCGGGAGAGGGAAGAGAGAAGGCGGGAAAGGTGGAAGGGGAACGTGGGAGGGGAAGGGGACGAGGGAGGAGAGCGGGGACGCACTGGAAAGGACATGAAGGGAGAAACAATTTATTTCTTTGAACATGTCATTGCAATGCCGGGAACCAGCTGGTTTAATATATAATATCGGTGACCGGACAACTCGGAATGAAACCAACTCAGAACCATCTCAGATAAGTCATTTAGAGGATAAAAAAAATATATAAAAAATTTGTTAAATAAGTAACGTTAGGTTAGGGTTATCGGCTAACATAAAATTATTTTTTTCATAGCTTTAATGACTTTTCAAGAAGGTGTTGAGTTGACTTTATTCCTAGTTTACCATAATACTACATCCCAAAGTATTGGCTTCCTTCGAAAAATAGAAAATAATTGATATTAAAGTGTTTAAAAATATAATGTTTTGAAAAATACAGTATATTGTGCGAATTTGTCGACTGTTGACACCGTCTGGAGGCAAAATACCGAACACATCTAGCGATAACCCCCACAGAATTTAACTCTTGGTTTCATTTGACTTCACTTGACCCAAACTTTATTGTCTTTTGTTTTTTGTCATTGTTTTTATTTCTGACGTATTGTTGAGCGCTGTTATAGGATGGTTGGTATTTACATTTTGAATTTTTAACGTTAACCCTCTCTCTGATGCGTACTTTGAAAATAAACAAATGTAATTTTAGTGGATGAAGGTAAAATGGCAACACGATAATCAAAAGCTTCGATAGAACTTTTATAAACGTCATTACATTCAGTCGCATGTAGTTTCCCCATATTTCGAAATAATTTACTCTGAAGCCCGTAAAATCTTCACGAACTCTCTTATCTCATGAACGTCTAATTCAATTGACTTAGGGTTTTTGGGTGTTTATTATAAGCGAACAATTTTTTTATATTTAAGCATTGACAAACAATTTTTGAGAGGACTAGCAAGAACTGAAAAAGAAATTTGTGAAAAAGTCATTAAAAACTTATTATGAATTTATTATGAGTGCCCTACCAACATTATGATTGCAGTCAACACATATTTCCTTGAAAATTATTTAATTTTTCTCACTAAGATTAATAATTGCGCATTAAGTTTAATGCTCGCAAAATAAAATGCAAATGAGAACGGTGGAACCGCGGGTATCATCGTTTGCAGAGACGAGCTAAATGGAAGTGCTTACGAATTATTTCACTTAATGGGAATGGTTTTTAATTAAACATCCGGAGCTGTGGAAAAATGGGAATTTCTCCACCGCACCCTGCAAATCGTTGCAGCAGCTTACTTACATACTATAAACCCACAGGGTGTAACACCATACATATTATATTTCAGGGTAGATAGTATTTTTTTTCAAATTTCAATGAAGATTTATAACCTGGCATGGTTGTGTGGAGTGTGCAATGTGCGGCGGAAGATTTGGAAGATATCTTTCTCTCGGAGGTCGAATTGTGTATAATTACAGATTAAAACCTTTTTAACTTATTTTGAGATTCAAATGTACCCGCTTTGAACCTATAAGTACGAAGGCTAAAATATGGGAAAATATTAGCCTTTTTCCAAGTACTTAAGCACACATTTCACCACTAACAAGTACACAATTACACATCTGCCCTGATGATGGACACTGTAACGCTGTCCAAAACGTTGGCTAAAGAAGGAGGTAGCGCAACACGGCATAACACCCCAAAAACAAATAACGAAAATACTTTTGGCCGTGAAAATCTAAAAACTTGTCTATGGGAAAATGAATTAATTAGAGTGATTTTACAATACAATTTTTGTGTTT
The DNA here is from genome assembly GCA_936435175.1 of Glyphotaelius pellucidus. Lineage (NCBI taxonomy): Eukaryota > Metazoa > Arthropoda > Insecta > Trichoptera > Limnephilidae > Glyphotaelius > Glyphotaelius pellucidus. Next base: position 15,463,446 of record OW386553.1, read on the forward strand.
TAGCAGTTTGATGACTGGAGAAACAAGAGACCCTTCCACATATTTTTCACAATTCTGCTAATACAAATAACACATAAAATGTTTTTGTGGTTGACAGTTTAAGTGTTTAAGTTGACAGTGGGTGACATTTTAATCGTAAACCTATTGAAACACAAAGTTTTGTTCTTAACAACTGTTGCACTTGGGGTAATCAGACAAAATCTTTTCTCTTTTGCACAAAGAGTTCTTTACACAAAATTTAAAACACCAAAATCTGGTGTAAGCTCTTTATACAAATAAATAATTTGAATACCTTGGTCGTTTTTTGTTACAGGACCAGAGTAAAATGGAACACTTTTTTATTTCTTTTTATCAGAAGACACATATATTCTTAAGGCTTGAGTTTTTATTTGTCACGAAAGAGTTGATTTCATAAGACGTTTTTTGTGAATCATTAATGTTATTCAATTTTTTATGAGAAAAACTCTCTTTTTATAACTTTTGAAGGTTATTCCCATCAACGTAATATATCATTGAAGAAGAATATAACACTTAAATAGAAAAAGACAATGGTCGCAACTGGGACTCGAACCCAGACCCCTCGTCTAACCGGGACGTGCGCGTTAACCAATTTCGCTATTGCCACCTTCTGTCAAACCGTCGTATTTGTCAATCTCATATTTCAAATATTTTAGAATCAACAATATTATCTTCAACTAGTTCTTTTTTTTCCATATTATATTTTCCATATTTCATTTAGATTATAAATGTTATCTTCTTCTTCGATGATATCATTAATATTATCTTTATGAGAAGTTGTTTGTGAAACATTAAATATTATGTTTTGGTTGCCAAGCTATATCGACAGATTGATAAATCGAATTAACAAATTGAACAGTTGATTTCATGAGAGGTTTTTTGTGAATCATTAATATTATCTTTATGAGAGGTTGTTTGTGAATCATTAATATTATCTTTTGGTTGCCAAGCCATATCGACAGATTAATAAATCGAATTAATAAATTGAACCGTTGATTTCACGAGAGGTTGTTTGTTTAATTTACAAAGTTATTTGTTTTCATTAAATCAATAATGACGCCACAAAGTGTATTTGCGAAGTTTGAAGAAGCGTTAATATTATGTTGATGAGAGGTTGTTTGTGAATCATTAAAACTATGTTCATGAGAGGTTGTTTGGGATCATTAATATTATATTTTGGTTGCCAAGCTACATCGACAGATTAATAAATCGAATTGTTCGGTCAATGGTATCAGGAGCATTCTTCACTATTCGCGGAGAAAATCTGAGGATTGAAGGGACTCAAAATTTAATATAATATTATTACTACATAACTAGGTAATAGGAAACCTAGATAAGAGGGAACCAGAAACGAAGTGGTTTTCACAAAATTATAAACAAACGTATTATATTAGCTTCCTTATAATATTTCCAACAAGTAAGCGAACCTTTTGAGTAACGTTCTTATTTACTCAAAACTTAAGCATTGTTTATTTGAGTGTTCGAGGAATTTGTCTGCTTTAGGAAGGCTGGCATTTTTCACCGCACTAAACAATATCTTCATAATAAAACTGTTTATTATATTATTTAGGTTCTAGGGGATTATGTTTATGATATAATGCTTGGAATAAGTAAGCCCGTTATTTAAATTTATCAAACTGCTTTTTCGAAGGTTACTCGTAACGAATGAGCATTCTCCGGGGAATTTTATCTTTGAACCTTTGAAATGTTGTTTTAATAAAACAGTTATAAGAGCGCTTGTAGTTCATTTATTTATTTTGATGTAATATTTTAAATTTCATAGAACAAATCAGCAATGTCGGCCTCACCGGGTGGTTCACATGTGCCGAGGCCTCCATTTTATATTACAAAAATTTAAACACTAAAATGACCCTCCAAACAGCATACCCATATATGACATAGGCTTCGAGGGAAATTATTATAGTCATATCCCCCTTGGGTGGGGTTCATTAAAAAAAAAACAAAAAAAATGTCGGAACAATATTATTAATATTCGGACAATATACTCACATCAGTTTTATCATACACCACAGCAGACCCGTGAGAAATCACAGGATAGTCTAAATAAGGTGGTCTCCTATTTTAAAATTTTTCAATTGGATGAAAATGAACGAAAGTAAAATTAGGTTCTCGATGTCTCCAAAGTTGGATATGTGATGGCGCTTTCAAAGTAAACTCAAGTAAAACGTATGCAATGGTGTCCCGTAACGTCACAGGAGATACGGTCAGGCAGAACCTCTTGTAGTACCGCCACGTATTTACAGCACGACTTATATTTCAGGCAATTTTCAATATTTCAAAAAGATCTGTCCTCAGCATGCTCTAACTAATATGTTATATACATTAAAAAAAGCACACGAAATTTCATTGAAGGAGACGACCTGATTCTCAACAAATCAGTTTTAATATGAAAATGGCAATAAAAATAATTTAATTATAATAAAATCACACTTAAAAATTCGGTGGTAGAAGTTCTAGAGTTTATCGAAACCGATTTAAAGACTGAGTCATATCCAAACTTAGTTTTATTAACTCTAGAAAGGTAATCTCATTTTTACTTACGTTAAAGTTAATGATACGTCTTAAAGACGTACTGAAGTTTAAAAGTGTACATTTGACATATTATCATACTTAAAAAAGGTAGGTAAATAATTAGTTAAGGGGTTTGTGCTTTAAATAAAACCAAAATAATTGTACAAAATATATTGTTATGCAAAAAAGTAAACCTCTTACAAATCAAATACAAAATATTCAAACGTTTTTTTAAATGGAACATAATATATATTTTTTTGTTCGCTAAATCACATTTATACGAACAAGTCCGAAAGGTACACAAAAAATAAGCATACGTCTTTCGGATGTATGGTGGATGCATATATTTCTCCGTAACTTACCACGGTGACAGAGCCGCCCCGGGCAAGCTCTGTTCGGCAACTGAGCTAACTGAGATAGACAGCGTGCTACGTTACGAAATAAAAAAAAAGACGGCAATTCTTGTGTCTTGTTTACGTCGCAAATACGCAGATTACCTTTCTACGGTTTAATTATGAGATGCAAAAGAATAACTGTGATATCCGATTAAAAAATTGAAAAAAACACCAATTTTTGAAAACGTTGATTCATTTATCTAATTTTAATAATCGAACATATAATCAAGTGATTAAAGAAAAAATATTTTGTTTTTTGAATAGTTTTATTAAATGTATTGTTACTTAAATTTAATTTTTCCGCGACCGGTTTCGATACAACCGTATCATTCACGAGCAGAATTAAAACTAACTTAAAAATTAAATGCAAGTACCAAAGATTAATTAGGTGGGAGTAGTGGGAGGGATGATTTTGGGGGAGGGGGAAAGCGGTAGGAGGAGTCAATATTATACGGAAACATGGTTAGTAAAGGAGATTTGCAAGGCGCTATTATTTTATTCACTAAATTAATTTTAGATTTATAATTCTGCTCGTGAATGATACGGTTGTACCGAAACCGGTCGCGGAAAAATTAAATTTAAGTAACAAATGTACATTTAATAAAACTCTTCAAAAAACAAAATGTCTAGAAATTGTTACATAGTTAATGCCCAAGAAATACAAAAAAAGAAAAAAATATATTATCCACTGTACCTACTGCGGATTTTTTCGTTATTAAAATGAAGTATGCCGATAAATACGTCATTATAATAGAAGTGATGATTATTAAAATTCATTTTAACACGTAGTTTTAGCGTGAAGTAAAATAAGGCTTTAGATATTCCGGCCTCTCGCGGAGAGAAACGAACAACAGAGATGTTAATGATCGTCCTCTAATGGCACACAATTACTATCTCTATTTCTAGGTTAACTGAATTACCGGGGAAGCGGAAAGCAAAAGGGTTTACTGGCCTAAATAACCCTCACTTTACTCTCGGGGAGGGGGGGAGTCTTGGCGAATATACAGTATTATGTAGGGTCGGTATAATTTCCAAGGTAAACAAGGCTGACTCGCCAAAAATATTGAATCTTTAATTTATTTCCTGTTATTATTTTTGCTTGTGAAAAATAATTTATGCTAATAATTATTGCCGAATGATCAAGAACAGATATGAAACGTATTTTGGGAGGCGGGATGGGTACCGCCGCCCCGGGAAATGTTTATTATGTTCGTTATTCAATAAATACACCCTGCCATAGGTCACCCTAAGTGGTTTCCAAAGTTTGGTGATTTAGTAGGGGTGCCCGGGTTCAAAGGATGTGGTTTATCTAGGTTGCGAATGCGTTTGCCCACCTACTGTGTGGCGGGAAGGGAGATACTGGATGAGGGAGACCTTACCTAGATCTCTCTCGACCCATGGTTTTGCACCGCAGTGGGAGGGATGGAGTCGTACGTCCGTCTCTCCTGGAAACACTCTCCAGATTCATACCCATCCCTCATATCTTTTTTCTTAACGGAGTTTTTGTTCCTTTACCTAAAAAACCCTCCACACAGCATCTCCAAAGATGGCATAGGCCCTTAGGGAGGTTTTTTTTATAGGGCCTCCTGTGTGGATCCATAGTTAAATAAAAAATCGAATATTTACAGCAGCAACACTGATAACACTTTTCGTGAATATTTTATCTTGTTTAATTATGTAAGTCATCAAATTATGTGTATTAGTTATCATCAAGACATCAGTTCCAATTTTGAAAATAACAATTCAAATAATTTTCTATTAAAATATTGTATAACAGGTCGGTACTTTATCGCTTATTTGAATTCTTGGCACAACCAATTCAAATATTGATATATTATACTTATAAATAAAACAAATCCGAGTTCATTGATCCAGAGAATCACTCGCTCGTACAAGCGAAATTAGCATTTTTGCTAACAGAAACATTGTTGATTTTATTTGGTTTTACATTGAAAGATATGAACATTTTAGAGGTACGTAATTTTCCTGTTTATAAACCTCGTAATTTTTTGTGATATTTTATAAAAAATGAATTGAGTTCAATGATGCACCTGTTTTTTGAAAACCAGTTTAAAACATCTATACTATACTATACTATACTATACTATATACTATACTATACTATAATATATTACTATTACTATAATTACTATAATATAACTATAATATAATATAATATAATATAATATAATATAATATATAATATATAATATAATATAATATAATATATATATAATATATATAATAATATTATAAATGCGAAACTGCTCGAGTTTGTTTATGACCTTTTCACGCATAACACAATATAAAGACTTTAATAATTCTTTCACCAATAGAAAGCTAAATTATATGCGCAGACTATATTTTGTATATGATGGTAAGCTCTGGCGTAATGAAATTATAAATATTGATATATTATATTTGTTATACGTTTTCTGTCGCTAACTAAAGCAAATTTTTGCTAACGTCAGAAAAAAATCGTTTCCATGGAAACGATTGCTACTGGTTCAGAAAATTCAAATATTAGAATGTTTTATTTTTTTGAACAAGCTTCTGTTTTGGAATAAATGTCAGTTCCTACATTAAAAATATAATTCGTAACGATTATAAAGACTGAATAAATGAACTGAATAAATAGTGTAATTTTTATTATATTCACAAACTTTCAAATATTTAATTAAAAATAAACATCCGAAATGTTTGTAAGCGCATAAATTCCGAACGAATGAACAAAATTGGATAAGTAATTCTTTTTTTCTTTGAGCTATAGCATTATGAAATTTAGGTGGTAGGCGCGATGTTTGAAAACTGAATGTAAGGGAATGAATATATGGAATGCGGGAGGGGATGGGGGTGGGGTGGGGGGGGGGGGGAGATAATTGATAAGTGCAAGCGCTACAGTAATTTCCCGTAATACCATGCGAGCGAAGCCGCGGGGAAAAGCTAGTTCTGTATAAAGCACTAACGTTTATAAAAGAGGGGGCATCAATTTAGTATTATGATTGATACACCCTTTGAAAACCGAAAAATTACTGATGACTTCTGACAGTGGTTAGTTAATTCTTGGTAAATTGGTAACGTAACATTTGCGGAAAAAAAATCATTTGAATGATGTAGAAGTCCACTCTTTATAACCGTAGCCGTTCATTCCTTTGTAAGCATTCTCGTTTATAGGCGTTTTCTACCGTATTTTTTAAGATTTATTTCCTGCGTTATGGTTGGAGTATCACACCAGATTATTTTCATTTTTCAAAGAGAGCCGTCACCTCGTTCAAAAATCATTTTATAAAAATAATTTGGCAGAATTTAGCGATAACCCTATTTGAATATTTTAATGCATCGCTGACAGTATATTTTGGTCCACACAAATGTGTCCCTCGAATACTAAAGAGAAGCTGTGACATAGAACTATGGCTTAGTAGGGTTAGCTTCCGATGCCAAAATTTGCATATTATTGGACGAAATAGATTCTGAAATAATAGCGGAAGGATCTCTATGAGGAGTGGGCCGTGATATTCTGATTTTATTCTACAAACACTGCAGAAACAATGTGTAGATATTATGTACATCGGTGGTATTGTATGGTAGGGTAGGAATAACCTACCTGGTCACTCGGTTTATTTGTAACGGTGCTTTGTATAACTTTGTTAATGTTTTATGCGTCATTTACATTCAGCTTTGCCACTGTTGTATTTATTCTACAAAAACTTCTGTGGCAGCGTCAAATATTGTGAGTTCTGAAATTGTACTTACTTTGCTTTCCACATCGGGCGGCAATGGAAGATGTAGAATTAGTTACAGCTTGAATGTTTAGAAAGAAATAATTTAGAAAAGAGACACCATGCAAACATAAAACAATTAATTGTGTAAGACAACATAAAAAAAGAGAAAATAAAGATTGGGGAAAATTAAAACATGAAATTCAAAAATTAGAGTGTGTAATTCACACGCGGTAGAAGTGAAACAAAAGTCGCTAGATATCTCTTTCCTTTCTTTTGCCAGTTTATTTTAAAGTGGTTTGAAAATTGGATAAATATTTACACAAATAAAATTTTTCGTTATTTACTTTTGGGGTGTTAAGCCGTGTTGCGCTACCTCCTTCTTCAACCAACGTTTCAGTCAGCGTTACAGTGTCCATCATCAGGGCAGATGTGTAATTGATGATTGATGATGGACACTGTAACGCTGTCCGAAACGTTGGCTAAATAAGGAGGTCGCGCAACACGGTATAACACCCCAAAAACAAATAACGAAAATACTTTTGGCCGTGAAAATCTAAAAACAAATAAAAATGATTATTTTTTTGGATTTCGTAGGATTCGAACTACATTCTCTTGATGTCTGTCTCTCTGGCCGCTTGGATTTGTCAGGCGCCCTAGCCGTTGCGCTACGGGAAGGTCAAGCCGAGGTGCGAATTTAGCGCATTATATTAGAACCGACGACCCGTCATATAATAAATTTTAGTGACGTATTTCCGTTTCATCCGCAATTCTAATCACTAACTCTAATCGCTAAAGAAGTTTCACTTAAAAAATTTTGTGAAGTTCTGCGGGCAGTCGGTGAATAAAATAGGAATTTCGCTACCACAGAACCATCATTATGGTTATTAACGACACTACAACCGTTCGAGATTCATATCATATTTCACAGCTTTGTTTCACGTAGTAATTTGCGTTAAACCAATTTTACAACCGTTCGAGATTCATATCCTCTTCCAGGAAATGTAGATATTGCACATACATCATATTATAGTACACAAATAAATAAAACTAGTGATTAAAATTAAGGTAATTTTTAAAAAAATTATTAAAATGATACCGATAAATTATTATAATGATATCATTGAAGAAGAAGATAACACAAATAATCTAAATGAAAATATGAAAGAAAACAAGACACAGAAAAACAGAAAAAACAATGGTCGCAACTGGGACTCGAACCCAGACCTCTTGTCTAACCGGGACGTGCGCGTTTTCCAATTTCGCTATTGCCACCTTCTGTCAAACCGTCATATTTGTCAATCTCATATTTCAAATATTTAGAATCATTAATATTATCTCCAACTAGTTCTTTTTCTATATTATAATATGCCTATAGGCAACTACTCTTTTTATTGGAAACAATCATTCAAAGAATTGGTTTGTAACCTGAATAGCGTCTCGGATAAATAAAAAGAGTAGTTGACTATAATATGGAAAAAGAACTAGTTGGAGATAATATTAATGATTCTAAATATTTGAAATATGAGATTGACAAATATGACGGTTTGACAGAAGGTGGCAATAGCGAAATTGGAAAACGCGCACGTCCCGGTTAGACGAGAGGTCTGGGTTCGAGTCCCAGTTGCGACCATTGTTTTTTCTGTTTTTCTGTGTCTTGTTTTCTTTCATATTTTCATTTAGATTATTTGTGTTATCTTCTTCTTCAATGATATATTACGTTGATGGGAATAACCTTCAAAAGTTATAAAAAGAGAGTTTTTCTCGTAAAAAATTGAATATTATAATGATGATTAATTATATAAAATGAGTTTCATAATTATTGCAGAAATAATTTTTAATCATTTGAAAATATTATTTGTGAGCTTTGTTTCACATAGTAATTTAAGTCAAACGTATTTTAAGAAATGGATGACAAGGAAAGATAAAACAAACTAGTTTAAATAAAACAGTTGATATTCTAGGACGCAAATGGAATTTTTTTTTAATAAATATTAAGAGCACATAAGTATGAACTCTTATTTCAAACGTATAAAAAAAACTAAAATAGCAAATCTCTACCACTCAAAATTTGAAGCATGAATTTCATCACATTTATGAGGACATTGGCAGTAAGTATTACGATACAGAATCTTTATTGAATCCAGGCCTCAGAGCTTTATCCGGCTTTCGTCTAAAGACCATTCTCAGTGTAAAAGCTTTCTCAAATCGTCCAATTTTGTTTAGTGAATCGTGGTCAATTTTATCTCTGGGAGAAACGGCGATGAAATGGCCTGGAAAACATGGCACAGTTAATTTTCTATCGACGCTGTTTCCACTGTCATCTCCAGGCGACGAAGGAAATCATGTTTGAACGAAGATAGAAATGGGGAATTATTAACGGCGGTATTGTTGAGGGGAAAAGAAGAAATGGTGTGAATTACATCTCCACTCTACGCTTTCTTTGTTGTAATATGAGCGAGGACGAATGGAATGTACGCGTTTTCAATTATTTCTGAGCACCGTGTCGTTATTGTTTATCAGATTAATGTGGAAATATTCTACGAAATATAGCAAAAAGATTCTTTATCATTTCGTGTCTTATAAAATTGGGAAAATAAAGTTGAAATATATAGTTTTGTTTGAAATTCGTTTATCTTTTCTCTTTGATTTTGAAAAATGCAAATCTTCTACAATCTATATACATAAAAATTAAAATATGTTTGTTTCTGTCTGTGTATGTATGTATGGTATGCGTTGCTAAACCATTCATCCGATTGCAATGAAACTTTGGGGGTTTGATGTGCGCATGCCCGTGATTCTGATTATATACAATAGTGAGTTCTGGCATCACGAAATTATGCGTTGCTAACAGTTCACACGATTGCGATGAAACTTTGGGATTTGATGTGCACGCCCGCGATGTTTTCTATATATATTGATGAGCTTTTACATTATGAAATTTGTATAAAAAAATTGCAATAAGTGGCAGGCGAGCTGTTTGAAAACTGAATGTACCGGGAATGAATGAATGGAATGCGGGAGGGAAGAGGGGAACTCGGGAGGGGGGTTTGCGGGACGGGGAAAGCGGGAGAGGGGAGTAGGGAGAGGGAAGGCGGAGTGGGAACGCGTGAGGGAAAGGTGACGTGGGTGAGCAAGTGGAACAGGACGAATGGGAAAGGACACGCAGGGAGAAACAATTTCTTTATTATGTGGCATAGCAACGCATGCCGAGAACTCGCTAGTTACAAATAAATTAAAAGCTTGTTAAGCTTTCACCCAAAGTATTTTTTTTTATGTCTTTACTACCTGTTCGATGATTTCTACTAACCAAATCACTTATAATAATGTTTAAAATCAATCATTTTACTACCCGGCTTTTGATGCCAATACGCTCTATTATTAATTTGGTATTTCAAATATGTGATGGAAGAGACGTTACGAGTCGAAAACAATTGACACGCCCTAAAAATTGCAGTCATAAAAAGCTGTGCTCGTTTCACCACGTAAGAGCTCATCGCATGATTATTTTTCACAGCGTGGATTTATAAACCATGAAAGCAAAACACTCAATATGTATGAACCATAAAATAAATAAATTTGTGCTAGTGTTTTATATGGTATAAAGATGTTGATAATCTGAAAGATAGAACTGAATTGCGTTTTCCACACATTTTAGGTAGTTAGGCATATAATAATTAGTTATAACTTTTTACAACAACTAATTAATCATCACGGCGTTTCCCCGTAGGGGAGAGAGGATGGACCACCGAACAACTCGGTCTTTGCCCCATTCACATTCATATAAAGTCTCATACATTCTTCTATTATTCTGATTCTCGACATGCCCGACTCAAATATCTGATTTACTTGATCGTGCTATGTCATCCACGGGCGTCCCCGAATTCTTCTACCATTAACATTTGCGTCATATATTCTTCTTACACTACTTTCTTTTTTCATTCGCTCTACTCGTCCCAGCCATCTGAGGGTCCCTTTATTAAAACAACTGAGAAGTTTTCACTTCAACAGTATTCTCAAAAAAATAATATGTATACATACACATACAAATGTATTTTATATCTACACGTTGTCCGGAAACACGCTGTGGTACAAGCTGAAAACTATGAATCTACATCACACTTGGAGTCGATTTTTGAAGCGAAACCTTTTTTTAGCACCATTGTCATTTTAAACTCGGTGTAGCTCTAAAAAGAGACAAACACGTACATTTGTAGGATTTAGCCTGCGGGAGAATGAGATAGAATAATTGATTGCCTCTTTGTGCGGTGCTGCGTATCCCCCCCCCTTTGTCTACTTTAGTTTATTTTATTTATTTATTTTTATTTTAGTACATAAAACAGGCATGTTGCCTAAAAATTTATATACATACATGATTTAATTATAATGTAATACTAGAGATGATGACAAAAAATGGCAAAAATCTTAGCAAAAATAGTTAGCTAAATATGCAGGTAAAGGGTTTGGAAATACGCCACCCGGCTCCAAAAATTTTTTTTTTAACTCTGTAGTGTAATACTTGAGATCTTCCTCATACTAAAGGCAGAAAATTTGCTTATGCAGATGACATCGCCGTCAAAGCCCAAGCCAAAACCCTCAATGCAGCAGAAGAGATCCTTAATTCTGACCTCAAGGCTATGGAAGAATATTTCCTCAATTGGCGACTAAAGCTAAATGGGTCGAAAACAGTCGTGAAAGCTTTCCATCTCAGTAACTCACAGGCAAATTCAAAACTCTGTGTTCAGTTTGTGGAAAAATATTTACCATGACTCACACTCCCGCTATCTTGGAGTAACTTTGGACAGGAGCCTGAACTACCGGCCAAACATGTAAACAGTGGGCAAAAAAACCAGGACAAGACTAAACCTAGTCAGTAAGCTAGCTGGAACTAGCTGGGGATGCGAAGCCAACACGCTTAGGCCTTCCGTTCATGGAGATACTTACAAACTATGTGACTGTGACAAAACCACAAGTACCCTGCAGATGTACTACTTTTTAAAGCTGGTTTCCGTACACGGCGCTACCCGAATTATACTGAACTTGATCATTTTTCACATGCAGCCGTGGAGTTAACACGATGTCGAACGATGTCAAATGACTTTTTTTCCAACATTAATCTATGCCTTCTCCACTAAATCCTTTCTTGCGTATTCTGGTAATGTAAAGTTATGTAAACACGCATTTTTTCCACTTCCAGAACAAATCTAACATTACTTTCATGTTCAGACGCCATTTCTGTCAAACGTCAAACGAAAGTAGTAGACACGAATGCTGCAATGCATAGCGCGCTACCAGCACCGTCGGTAGCGCGCTACCGACTTCAACCCAACATCCGTTGCGTAGCGCCGTGTACGAACACCAGCAAAATTGTATGGCGGGTACCCACAAGCGGTGCAGGCTCGAATGGCTTGTAAGTAGCTCCATGTACGGAGGCGCTTAGAACGACATCCATTACTCTGGTTTTCTCAGCAGCTGAATACTGGGCTCCAGTATGGGCTAGAAGCGCCCACTCTTCCATGGTCGACGTTCAGCTTAATGCCACAATGAGAACCATAAGCGGAACGTTAAAATCTACTCCTTTCCCTTGGCTCCCCGTACTTTCAAATATAACCCCGCCAAATATCAGGCGAGAGATTGCAACTCTAAGGGAGTACAAGAAGGCGCTGCAAAAAGCTCAATACCTTTGCACGATGATGTCGTCTCTCACCCGGCATGCCGCTTGAAGTCCCGAAAACCCTTCTGGACAGAAGGAGAAAGACCCCAGAAGGTAGGTGGAAGCTTGAGTGGCAATCGGCCAAGGTGAAAAATGCCCATCTCGTACAAGACCCCACTGAGAGACAGCCTGAGTTCTCATTGCCTCGCAAACTCTGGTCCGCCATCAATAGGATAAGGGGCTTCCATAGCCGTTGTGCCCATATGATGTATAAATGGGGCCTTAGAGTCGGAGATGTGTGAATGCGGTGAGGTGCAGACCACCGAACATGTGGTCAACGAATGCCCGCTCCATTCATTCCCCGGCGGGATTGATGAGGTCCACAGGGCAACGCCTGAGGCCCTAGACTGGCTCGCAGACCTAGATGTCCCCCTGTGACCCTCCCACCATACGAAAAAAAAACTCTGTAGTTGCAATAAAAAGTCAAATCCTTTTGGGTTCTGTTGTTCTCTGTGTGATTTAGAATCACCACTTTCCCACTTGTACTACGCGTTTCCAGACACCCTGTAAATAAATGCCTTGGATTATTTTTTAACAACAATTAATAAGTTGACTTTCTAACTCTGGCTTATAAATCTTAACAACTCGTTCCTAATTAATAATAATTAGTCAAGAGTTGTTTTTGCAGTATTTTTTTCATTATCATATCAAAGTTTTTAGAGGCGTAGCGCAGTACTCGAGACTCGACAACTGGAAATTAAGAAAAAACAAGTTTTAATTAACAGAGATGTTTTTGAATGAGACGCACCCCATTTAAAACATCTCCATTTCAATTCCTGGAAAGGCCCAACAATTTCGATGGAAAATGCTTTATTGCTGTAAGTTTTTAATCAGATTAAAACATTAATTTGTTTTTTTGAAAACATAAAATCGTTCGTTTGATATGTGATGCTGAATGCTTAATATCAGTCTTGATTGCCATTTTAATATTTGAATGAAAATAAAAGATATATTACATTAAAAAATGTAAAAAGGGAATAACTAATAATAAAAACCAATGAAAATTTAACTATCAATTAGACTTTTACAAAAAGGTCAATATGTACTCCATATAAATTAAATCGGATTATACCCTAATTAAGTTACAAACCAGTTCTTCGAAATAACAATTTAACAATGAAAAAGGAGGTTTCCAATAATATGGAAAAAAAAGTTGAAGATAGTATTGTCAATTTTAAAATTTGTGGCCGAATTGGTATGACGTATGTTTATTTATTTTATCAGGTTCTCCATAAAACAGTTATACACCAAATATTATGGAGAAGATTACAAAAGTGTATGGGGGGCAGTTTCACTATCTTGTGAAGTATGTCAGAAGATAGTTACTGAATTCTCTGTAGGTGACATTGAAGATGTCGATGCTCAATACAGATTCATTTAGCAGTTGGATTGCTCTGTTTAATGGCGCATTTTGATAGGAAGAAGTTCTCGCTTTCGGAGTGTAAAAAAGTGCGTGGGATCTCCCACGAGTGTACGCGTTGGGTACATATAGGTTAATCTCCTTCAACATGGGCGGATTTGTCACGATAAGACGAGTGGTTTTGGGTCTGAGTCCCATTTTCGACCGTTATCTTTTTATTTGTCTGTGTGTTGTTCTCTTTCATATTTTCGTCGAGATTTAATGACATCTTCTTCAATAAAAGGAGAACTTTATATTATTTCTCGAATTCCACTAGCACTAGTAGTACACGGAAGCAAATAACAGAGGGATGAATATTTTTGTAAAGGTGTGGGCCTCCGGAAATAAACATATTTTAGTGGCCGACGATGGCGATGGTGGGAAATACAAATAAATATCCGATTTTTGACGTTATAACGTCTTATAAATCGATGAACGCCGGCTGCATGCATGAAAAAGCATGACTTATTGTCACGTTCCGCCTGAGCCGGGCGTGCAAGCGAGAGGGCGGAACATACGATAGAGAGGCACGATCGGCCTAAGCGTTCGGCTTACGACGCATTAATGCAATTTTACATCAATGTTTTCTTATGACGTTATCACGAAAAAATTGTCGTCCGTATACCGACTTTACAGACAACCAATTTTTATGAAAAGCATTTTTGAAGTCGTTTATGTTTGAAATTTGTAAATAATTGACAAAAAATTGTCATTATATAATTATTGTTATTTCGGGGCCAACTGTCGGGTGATGAACCGCCGGGTCAACATATTTCTACCCATGATTCCTTAAATGGAAACTATAAGTTTTTTGACGTGATAACGTCATATAAATGGATGAACGCCGGCTGCACTCATGAAAAAGCATGACTCATTGTCACGTTCCGCTTGAGCCGAGCGTGCAAGTGAGAGCGCGGAACAAGCGTTCAGCCTAAGCGTTCGGCTTGTGACGCATCTATCTCTCTTCCACTCCATCGTTATTATATGACATAATCACGTAAAATTATCGTCCGTAAACTGACTTTACAGGCAACCAATTTTTTTTATTTACATATAAATTCACAAAAGTTCTAGAGGGAAATTATTTTTGTGTCAAATGTCGTCTGTAGGGATGTTTTGTGGAGAGTCTTTTAAGTTAAGGAAGGAAAGTTATGGATAGGAATTTGGGGGTTAGCATAAATGGGTTGTGTATGTATCCACCCCTCCCGCTGCTGAGCGAAGTGATGGGTCAAGATTATTTGTTTGGAGAGGTCGAGGGGTATCTCTCAACCGGTCTCTCTCGATCCGGCCCGGCATTCAGTAAGCGGTTCCGCCTCCACGACCAGAACAATCTTCACCTCTTGAATCCCTGGGTAAACCTGCTGAGTCACCGAACTAACGTGGCGAATCATTCGAGGTGACACACGGCAGAGGTGTTGGTTATCCAATGAATGGTTCTTGGAGCGGCGGTACCCATACGCTTCTCCCAAATTGAGCGCTTCAAAGAGTCCATATTTAATTCGTACTGAATAAACGAAATTCTCATACAGTTTTTCTCATTTCTTTACACTTGCCATAATTAATAGACATCGATCAGTACATCAATGGCAATAGACTTAAGTGTCTTCTTTGAGAATTTTTTTTATCACCTGGAAAAAAGTTTAATCAAGTGTTTTGCACATAGGTACTCTATATGTACGCATTAGCGGAAACAATTATACGCTATGGAAAAACGGTTATTGTCTATCGTACATGATGGTTATAAATTACTTTCCATACAAAACCAAGTTTACCCCTTAAACCAAGTTTACCCCAAGTTCAAGTTAACCCCTTATTCTTATTTGTTTGGGAACACTACGCTTTATATTCAAATATAAAAAAAATAATCACAATATAATAAATGTACACCTTCATGAAACCAAAATTTACGACCGCAATTTGAATTTAAAAAAAATTGGTTGTCTGTAAAGTCGGTTTACGGACAATAATTTTACGCGATAAGGTCACGAGCCGAACGCTTAAGCCGAACGCTTAGGCCGATCGTGCCTCTCTAACGCTTGTTCCGCGCCCTCGCTTGTACGCCCGTCTAAGGCAGAACGTGACAGCGTGACAATGAGTCATGCTTTTTCGTGAATGCGGCAGGCGTTCATCTATTTATAAGACGTTATCACGTCAAAAATGAAATTATGGAGATTTTTTAATTATCTTCTCTAGACCTCATCCCATGAACCCGGGCACCCCTGCTTAGTCACGATTCACGACAAGTTAGATTCTCAAATGCAACCCTATCCTTTTCATTTTTCTAATTGTTTTTTTTTCTCTTTATTTTAGATATTGGTATTATCTGCTTCATCAATAAATAATCAAACGAAGAACTACAGAAATAAATAACGGACGATACAATCTAAAAAAAAAGATTTTGGTTTGCTTCACCAAAAGTTTCCCTCCAGATAACATCAAAAAGTCAATATTTTTCTCAATTATTTTAAGCGGAGTTTGTCCTTTCTCCGTTGCCACTCCTTCACCAAACACCATATCTCATTTTAAAGATCTACTTTCGTTTTATTTTGAAGTCAGGTCTTTTGTAGAAATTGCGCTAGGAAGACAAGAGGGCTTGAAACCCTTTGAGTGAGATTCCTACCGTGGAATTATTGTCATTCCTCATCTTGGCTTTTTTTCTTGCTACGTCATCACGTTATATTATTTTGTAAAGATGCCTTCTACTCTTCTGACATTTCTTTGCCTTTCACTTTCCACATCTTCTAAATACATTTGCTAATGGCATAATATTCAAATGTCTCGGAAAGAATGCTTTGATAATAAATGTAACGTGTTTTGGTAGAAAGTCTATTTGACCGTTGAACACGGTAGTGTGAAATTTTCCTCATTTTTGCATCATTTAAAATTTATATTTATTTTTATTTTAAACTTATTGAGTAAAGCCTCGAAATTGTAATATTTTAATTAAGTATTAGCGAAATTCAATCAAAAATCTGAAAACAGAAAAATCAGTAAAAAGATGCGTTCTGAGGTATGAGGGTTGGGTAAAATGTGTATCTGGGTGTCAATGTGTTCAGGAGCAATGCAAGGCGATGGGTCGAGAGAGTCCAGATGAAGAGGTCTAGGTTAGGTCTACCTCAACCAGTCTCTCCCCATCCAGCCCATTTTTTTAGATAAAATTTTACATCTTATATCTAATTAATTCTTTTCTTTGTGTTCCCGACAAATTTATTTTAGGAAGCCTAAAATCATTGCTGTTTCTCGTAGGATAGCAATGAACCGTACTATTAATTCTAATATTATTCAACATATAATCTGGTAACATTGTATTCTTTAACTTATAAATAAATACTAGGGTATTGTAGACTAATAATTCTCATAGGTACACTAAAGATATCGAGTTGGCGTTGCATAGTTTTTATTCTAGTATATCTGCTACAGCAAAAAATAGATCTCATGCCCCTGTTCTGAATTATTTCCATTTTGGTAGCGGTACCCATAACCGCCACCCAAAATGGATTATCATTAGGTAACCATATTTTTAGGTTTGGTTTAAGGCAGTATTTTAGTCTAGAAAAAAAAAACATTTTTTTCTTCATATTTCCAAAGTTTAAATATTCAAAAATATCTCTTAAAAGGATTCTTCGAAATTCGCTTTATTTTAAAAGTTATAACCATTTTAATGTTGTGGTTTAGACGGAACCTAAGCAAAATCTAAAAAGTACATAATTTTAAAAGCCTTTTTCTCCAAACCACTTTTTTCGAGACGGTTGACACGATATCTCAAGTTCTACTAAACCAATTTAAGTACTTGAAATTTGGTGTGAGCCTGCTCTATACATTCCTCTATGGCGGGAACTAGAATTATAACAAAATTCAAATTTTAACTATTTTTAAAAATTAAGAAAGTCAAAAAAACTGGTACAAAAACGTCTTTTTTATTTCAGACAGCCGCCATTTTGCGAAAATATTTTTTTTTACTTTTCCTTATTTCGGGCCATAGCCACATTTGTTTGGATTAAGAATAATAATATTTTTTTTTTTAGATTACTGGGAGGGTTGCAATCGTGTCAACCGGGGCGCGCCATTTTTTTGAGACCCCCACTTCAACACCCTGTAACTTTTTCATATTTTTATTTTTTCGTTTGACTCCTTTTTAATGGATTCTTTAATGTTTAATTAATATTTGATAAAATAATAGTTGGTAAAAATATTATTGTTTTTTTTTATTGCATAGAAAAAACACCTATAATTCATGCTTCTAGACTAGAATACCCCCTTAAAACTTCACTAAAAATGAGTTCAATAAAATTTTTGTTATTTTTGTTTATATTTCACTTATTTTTTTTCTTTTACCTTACATAGTATTATTTACCTTCTAAAAATAAAATAAAACCTTTATTGTACGCAAAAATTCTTGAATCATAGGAATAAGACAACAAATATCAAAATACTCGCACACAGAGATTGTCGTCCAGGAATTTTTTTGTTACATATTTGTATATTTATTTTTTTTATAAATGTTTCAATGAAAAAAAAATATTTAAAAAAATATTTCGTCGGCGATGTTCATTCAAACTGCCAGTGTTTTTCACATTCCATGAAACTGAAAAATTTAAAAAAGTAATATTTTCTTTCTCAGAATATACAAAGGAAACAATTCACCGAATTGACGACTAAAAACTTTTCATTTATTGTATTCCTCTGTAGAAAATATCAATATGACTGGTATCATAAATAAATTGACACTCAATTTAAGTGGATGTCAAACGAATTAGATTTTTTTTAAAACCCGATTATATAGCAATACTCAGTAAAAAAAATAATTAAAAACTTCTCAATTTGCAGGCGTTTATGGGTGCCGCCGCTCCGGGAACCATCGCAGTGAAACTCTATTAAGAAGTTTTCCAAGAGACCATAAAAAACTTCTTAGGTGGGAAAATGGGCTTATATGTGGTATAAATTGGGCCATTCGGTCTTTAAGGGACCGAAAAAACCTAACTTCTTATGCGTGAAAACATTTTAAGAGGGTTTTACAGTAATTGGATAACAAACACCCCGCCATAGATCACCACACGTGGTTCGCTGTGTTAGGCGACTTAGCAGGGATGCCCGGGTTCATGGGGTGAGGTTTGTCCTAGGTCTTGGCGGCGGATGCTTTTGCACACATACTCCGTGGCAGGTCGGACCGGGAGAGACTTGTTAAGGGACACTATTGACCTCTCCAGCTGGACTCTCTCCACCCATCGCCTTGCACCGTAGTGGGAGGGAAGGATTCATAGGTCTGACATTCCTGGAAACGTTGACCCCAAATTCCTACCCATCTCTAATACCCTATTCCTTCCGAAAATTTCTTCTCTTTCATTTCCCTTAAAACATTCCCCACATAACATCTCCAAAGATGACATAGGCCTTGAGGATTTTTTTTCCTCAGGGCTTTCTGTGTGGAACTAACATTTAAAAAAATGGAACTAAAATTTTTTATTTCAGACACTGAAATAAATGATTAGACTAATTTATTTGTCATATTATATACATTTTATTACAAACAAAGCATTGAAAATGCTCGGTCTCGTAACAAGAATTGCCAAAGCTTTTTTAAATATAAGTACATACTTTAAATTTTTTGTTTCATTAGTTCGCAACCAAATGGAGTATAACTCACCCATTTGGTCACCGCATTATAGGGTTCCCTTGCAACAATCCCGCCAATACCAATTAGTTTTAAGAACTCTCGTATACCATGAACACAGCTTAGGTAACCAATATGCAGAAGTAGCAGATATTTTCAATAGCACCTAAAGAATCTACAAAAAAGCTTTTCATGCATATTTTGAAAACAGTAAATGGCTTACACTTTGTTTCCGAAATTGTAAATTTAATTTAAATCTTTTGTTTACATTGTACAATTGTTTTATTCTGTATTTAAAGGTATTTGTACCATAAAAAATAAATATACAACAATGATAACAAAAAAGTACTAGCTCTATTGCTGAACAAAGATATTACTTTCGTAAAGTAATATAAAGCAATATTTACGGCAGACGGTCTGTTATTTTCTACCGTTTTTAGTTTTCCCCAGTTTGAAGTTTTATACTGGTAGTAATTTTTACAAAGTTGTTGCTGAAACTCGTATTTACTATTCTCCGGAATAAAACAAACAAACGTAGGTAATTGTTTTTTTATCCTGTTTCCAGATGGTGTAATTGCAAGAATTGCAAAAAGGCTCCGATTTCATGTTCCGGCTCATTTTACACTTACCTAGCTACTTTTATCATGCCAGTAGTTCAATGAACAATTGTTTCTAATATTCTCTTCTTTAATAAATCAAAAGCGAAATTCCTCTGAAATCGTACGACTTGTATTTATTTTGTAGAGTTAAGTTGGCCTCTCAAAAACTGGGCATCCTCTACAGTAAAAATCGCAAGTGCGCCCCACGGTTGAATTTGACAGCCACTTCTGGTCTGGAGACCCAAAATACCAAAAAAAATCCCCTGACTCTTTGCAGAAACGGCGGTCCATTTGATAGATTCTCCTAAATTAATAAACGAATTGCAATCCGAGCACGGACGTCAGATAGGTATGCTGATGGGAATATCCCTGTTCTATCGGCATTTCAACGGAAGATGCTCCGAGAAACTAGCGTCATTGGTTCATTAGGCACAGTTGGAAAACACGCCAAACGTGCGCCCAAAATTAGTACACAGTTGACATTTGTCACAAGAGAACAGGTCACTTCTACCACTCGTTATTGAGTTCAACAGCTCGGTTGTAGAACGATTTGCCGGCATCTGTATTCCCTTCTTCCTACAACATGGGTCTTTTCAAGACCAATGTTAATTCCTTCCTCTCCTCAAAAAGAACCTCCACATAGCATCTCCGAGGAAAATTATTTTGAAAAAAATAAGAGTGTGCAATTCACACGCGGTAGAAATGAAACCTTCAGAAAACTAAAGTAGACAAGAGTACGAAGCACCGCACAAAAGGGAGACGATTATACTATCTCAATCTCTCGTAGGCTAAACTGATTCGATTTTAGCAAAAACTTATCTACTTGTTTTTTGCAAAATGATTTTTTTTTGTATGTTGTGCCGTATTACTATTGCTGTCGCTCTTACTCCCCTGAATACTGAGCGAAAGGGACAACTGCACCTCAGGCTGATAATACTAAAATAAAATCGTCGAAAACGGAGTTTTGTGTCCCCATTTTTCATTCGTAAACTGGACCGATTTTTGAGGTTTTTTTACTTACTGCATTAGATGAAAATATTCATGTTTTATTAAGCATTTTCCCAATTTTCGCATCAATTTTGTCCCTGAAATTATTGGCGCGCTCTGTCCAATATTCGTAATTACATATCTCTCCATCGTCTTCTTTTTGAGCCGGGAAGCGTCGCCTTAATTTCCGTTCGTGACGCAAGGGCGTTTGAGTGTGTAAAAAAACGAGTTTGGGGAATTACATTACGATGACACATTTTCTTGTCACGTCTCAATCATCGAAGTTGTTTTATTTTGAAGTTATATCTTTAAACAATACACTACGTCTATCTATATTGAATCTTCCATTTTCTCATACCTAATAATATGGTTTCCCTTCGTCATAAACTTAACAAATCAGTAAACACTGGAAGAGAGAGAAATAACGTGAAGTTGTTTATTACGACCGATAAATTGAATGTTTCTCATAATAATCCTTTGTTACGCGAGAAAATAATATCGAAAGGTATTTTATAAGTTTCTTTATGTTCCAATTTGAAGAATTTACTCCTTTCTCAATAGTTGGAAACTTTAGCAATATCATCTTTCGCTTTCCTTCGGGAAGCTCTATAACAATTTTTCGCGGAGTGAATGAAAATTCAGAGGAAATTCTGACGAAATTCGATGCTGTCTGCGTTTCGGTAAGAATTTGGGAACTTTTCGAGCTTTTAATTTAAAACTTTCAGAAAGGTGAGAAGCACGGGGCGCGTCAGCGTCACGGCCAACGAGCTCGCAGCCAACTCGGAGATAAGTTATGTATGACGCGTTCGTCACATAACCAGGTAACTTAAATGTCCCTTAATTTAATACCTCTATCACGAGGCGGATCGTGAAATATGAGCGCCTTTTGAATATTTAGAGACGAGAACAGAGTTAATGGAGGACTGAATACTGTAGTCGCTAGTAAAAGGTTGTCAAAGCAGTGAGGTACTAGTCCACAATGGTATTCTGCTAACAACCCTTTTGAATGGCTGCGAGGAGTGGAAATGAAAAAGGAATATAAATTCTAACGGTGTAATCTTAAGTGGTCGTCCAATACTTACGTGAGGCTCGAAAGGGTTTAGGAGTTAGGATAAAATCACTAAATATCACAAAGAGGGGGGGGGGGGGGTTAATTAAATTTGAATATTTGATATTAAATATTTTTCGTTGAACGCACGATTTCTAAACCAAACAGTGGCGGTGCCTTGACTCAACGCAGCAACCGCTTGGCCTACCAATCACCAGTAAGTCTGTGATTTTTGTTATTGAAACATGTTTATACTGTTCGCAACAGACTGACTTAAATAATAATAAAGGTTTTACATTCTTGTAAATAGATGGCGTTAGTAGTCCGATATTCATTTTGATACGAATATTAACAGTTTTGACGCCGAATACATGGGTAATCGTTGCCGCGTTTGTTTTTCCTTAAAACAATATTATGAACATTTCAATGTACTTTGCATTAAAATAATACTCGTGATTTTGGGTATGGTGGGGGAGGGGGGGGGGGGGGGGTTATCTACAACTTCACCACATATCACCAGGGAGGGGGGGAGGGGTTAGATGACCCCTTATGTAAATGGAAAAATAAGTTGGGGGAAAATAATGAAATACCAACTTGTAAAGCTAAGAGCCAGTTCAACAAACAAATATAACTCCCGCACATCCATAATTAATACATTTATAAGTCTATTGTTGTATTCAGCTTTAAGTAAACCCTGATGAATTAAGCATTTTATGTGAAGCATGTATGGTTTTTTAAACAAGAACAGTGGTTAAAGCTAGGTGTTAAAAATTCCTGTAATGTTTAACGCATTACCTGAAGACATAAAAAAGACACCTTACTATTATATACAGCCTATATTACTCGCATATAATATGGTTTTCTATTGGTGAAAGAATTTTTTAAATCAGTTTACTGGTTTATGCGTGAAAGCATAACAAACAAACACACGCAGTTTCGAATTTATAATTAAGTATTGATTGTAAGCTTACGCATAAATGAGAGATTTCTTGCAATCAAACAGAACGTACGCCATTTTGTAAACTTATGTAAAATACAAATGTTAAGAAAATTTTGAATGTAAATATTGAAAAAAAAAAAAATATGCATGAGACAATGTATTTATGTGAAGGAAGCCAGGAGCGTGTACCAATATCTAGTTACACGGCTTTCCACTCTTTTTGACCAAGCCTTGAGGAGACGTGGCCTGATCAAGTGAAATGAATAATTGAATTCAGTCATATCAAGATTTGGTATAACGTATTACAGAAGAGAATATAATAAGAATAACATGATGTAAGCATATGAACGAAGGGAGGAGTTAGTTTTGTTCTGTCCTCTCAGCTTTCACCTGAAGAAACTCTCTTATGGTCACTTAGTTAAAATAGAAATCGTACTTCTGTTTAAACTTATTTTTAAGCTAAAAATGTACTTATAGGTTCAAAATCCTAATTAAATTACAAATTAATTTAAAATTTCGATTTTTCTTTTAATTATTAAAAATTCAAAAGGCTTTCCATGAAATAAATATAACGTTATGATTTTGAGTTTATTGGAAATATGTCAGATTAGTCTATGATATTAAAATGATGTTCAAAAATACCTTTTTATACCCTGAAGATGCTTATGTAAAGCGAAACCGGTCGGTTGTAGAAAAATTAAATAAATCGTGGTTACAAACAAAATTATTGTGTTATTTCAATTTATAAAAATATTTGTATGGAATTTAATAAAATTGTTCCAAATAAACGCATGCTTTTAATTTGCAATGGTATCCATAATATTTACTTAAAAAAGACACAGCTGAGTTGGCGAATTTTTCTAATATTGTTAGGTTATATGTAACCCAGTAATGTTCTTCTTTCTTTTTCAAATTAATATGATTGCAATGTCGCTTTGCATGAGTTTTTTTGTTAAAATTTAATTAATTGCACAAATCCCCCGGCACTGGCAATAATAATTGGTTTAGTAAATTATTCTCAAACGTCCGCTTTTTTAAAAACACCAGAATAGGAATTTTTAAGCGGGTAAAGTTCTGACATTTCCTCGCGTATTTTGCGTAGTTAATGAGAATATTCACTTAATCCATTAACATTCTCATCAAATTACACTGGCAATTATTTATTTTATTTCAGTCAATCATTTCCAAAACGTTCGTTTTTCAAAAGCATCCAATATCAGATTGCGAATTTTTATTCCCAAATGGGGTAGATTCTGATTTCTCCCGTGTAGTGAATTTCTCCATTTTTGCAACAGCGAGGAAAAGTCGTCTCAAGTGGACCCCGCCAATCCTTTCAACTTTACAAAAGGGCTGAGGTCAGGGCCCGCTGGAGGGGTGAACTTCAAGGGCTTGCAAATTTCGGAAAGAAATTTCAGAATAATTAAAATCGAAACATTTTAGAAATATTTATTGCTAAATGTCCCCCGTTCATTAAGCCTTTTCATTGTGTTTTGAAAACAGGTTAATTTAATTTTTTTTTAATGAAAAACAAACAACTTTGTGTACACCACTATTTAATTAACAATATCAACATGTTTCGAAAACTATGTTTTCTTCGTCAGGATAATAAGTTAATAAAAAATAACGAAAATCAAACAAGTATAGACTAATTAGAACATAGACAAAATATTAGAAAGGAGAGGTGATTAATCACTTAAAATATCATAAAAAACAATTATATAAATAAAATATAAAAATTATTTTAGAATGGGTAAAAAATTACATTAATATTATAAAAAAAAAACCTTTTAAAAACAAAACAAGAAGTCTAAATAACAAAATAAATTATTATAAATATAAGTATTAATACGAAAATAAATTTAAAAAATGTTTTTTTGTGAACAAAATGTTTTTTTGTGAACAAAATGTTTTTTTGTGTGTGTTTTTTTGGTTATTTATAATATTTAATTTACTATGAACATTTTTTCTAATTTCTAAAATTTCTAAATTATCTAATTGTATACCCGTTGTGTTAGTGTGTAAAATTTTTAAATCTTTATTAATATCAAAAGAATGACCTGTTTCCAAAATGTGGTTTGCAAATTCTGAAAAATTATTATTATTTAAACATCTTAAATGTTCCTTAACTCTTTTGTTAAAATTTCTAGAAGTCTTCCCAATATCAAAAAGTTACAATCATTACAAATTAATTTATAAGCCCCAATTAATTACAATTAATTTATAAATGTTGATATTGTTAATTAAGTAGTGGTGTACACAAAGTTATTTGTTTTTCATTAAATTAATAACGAAGCCACAAAGTGAATTTGCGAATTTTGAAGAAATAAATTAATATTGTTTACGAGTAGATATATATACCCAAAGTAATTAAAAAAAAAATAAATACAAAATAATGTTATCTACACTAATACCGACATATTTACTTTTACAAATACAAGGATTAGTTTTTTAAAAATGTGAAGAATGTTAAGGCATAGGTCGGTACATAACAGAATATAAAAAAAACTGGTTAGAAATTTTAATTTTCTTACATTAACTCCACACGAGGCCCCGAGGAAAATTATTTTGCTCGGGGCCTATGTCTTCTGAGACGCTGTGTGGAAGGTCTTTTTGAGGAGTGGACGGAATGAACATTGGTATTGAAAAGACCCTTGTTGTAGGAACGAGGAAATGCCGGCAAATCGTTCCACAGCCGAGCTGTTGAACTAAAAAACGAGTCGAAGAAGCGACCCGTTCTCATGTGATAAATGTCACTGTGTACGTATGTTGGGCGTGCGTTTGGTGTTAAATAATCCCACACAGCGGATAAATTCCTATGTTGTGAAAATTGCACAGATTTTTCTGTTGAAAATCGCACTGAAATTTCTAGGTTTAGATACATTAGTATTTTCGGCCCACAGCGTCTTTTCCGTCGAAAGCTATCGCGTTTTGAAACATCCTTAAAACTATCAAACACTAAAGCAAGACTTCACTTTCAATAAGAAAATTGACTGTGAAAGAGGTTAAATTCGAACGAGGTCGGGAAAATAACATTTGCCGATCATAAAACAATACCAGAGATTTTTTAACGCGTTATAGTGTCCATCATTAGGGCAAATGAGCCCGTCTGCCCTGATGATGGACACTGTAACGCTGTCCGAAACGTTGGCTAAAGAAGGAAGTAGCGCAACACGCCATAACACCCCAAAAATAAATAACAAAAATACTTTTGGCCGTGAAAACCTTAAATCATACCAATACCAGAGATAAGTTGGAAATAATAATAATGAATAATCTTGAAGATTAAAGTTCAAAGTTTTTTTGTAGCAAACCACGACGAGTTTCACAATTGCTGCTATAGCTCAGTGAAGAGAGCAGTCGCCATGTTAATGAAACGTCCTGGCGTTCAAATCCAGGGTAGTAGTCCAGAGTAAAACCATCGTCTATCAGGACTTCCTAATCGATTAATTATATTATTATTGTATTATTAATTTCAAACTATGAAATCTACCACAATGTATAACTATACTTCCTCTAAAATACATCCTAACTGATAGGCTTTTATTATTTCCATTGAATTTTACACTGAACACAGGTGAATCACATAAATCATGTTAGGACCTTAAATACCCCAAATTGAGAAACTTTCCTATCTTAAATACCAATTCTTCCGAGCGAAGGAAAATATTAACATAATAATTCATTTTTTAAACGACGCGTTCCTTCGGGAATTATAGCTCTAGAAATTCTTTAAATAACCTTAACAGGGTAGAATCATTATTCATCCCTTACCTTGTCCAAGGGGTTGGGAAATTATCTGAGGCGCCTTTTTTATTCGAGGACCTCTTCAATGTTTATGATTAATGTCCCGAGTTAACATTTCACAATGGCGCCTAATCTATAGGGCCTCTCTTTGTATCAAATGAACGAAGAAATACAAGTTTCCATTCCTCTTCTGATATTTCTTTCTTGATGCCTCGTTTTATATCGGGGAAAATAAATTGACGTAAGGGTGTGTTTGCACCAAAAGACTTTCTCAGAAGATCTCTTTTGACTTTTTTAAGGATAGGTACAACAGTATACCGATCGCTGATTTTCTCAAAGGACTTTTCAAATAAAATATGTGATATTTGGTATACGCGACGATGTTCAATGTACTTATACCAAACCTTGGGCCCTTTATAATAAAGAGAAGTTTGTTTTATGAAACCGGAGGGAAGTTACCAAACATTGTTGGAACCTTTTAATTCCCGTCTTTGATTTGGTGAATATCATATTTTTAACTCTCAAACTGTGTTTCTCCATTTTGAGAGGTGGGAATTGGTACGGGTGTGTTTGGTGATTTAGCAGGGGTGTCCGAGTTCAACGGGCGAGGTTTGTTCAGCACAAGCCCTACGTCAATACCATATTGAGTAAATTCGTCATCTAAATCGTCAGCGATATTTTTGAGCACGGTCAACAATTGATAAGAAATGTTCCGACCTAGTAGATAAGCTTTAATCTGTCAATTTACACATCCTTTTGAATAATGCCTTCATATGCAAAATTATTGGCTTATTAACGAATGGAGTTGAATTAACAAAGCTCTTAGAAATGAAAGAAGTCATGTACGCGGTGAGATGAATCCGTTCGGGCCAATGACGTCTTATTGGAGAAACGAAAGTTGTTCACTTTTCTTAACGCATATTTTCATTGGCATTGACATATTTATGTATGATTGCAAGATTCAAACCCGAACTAAATGCAATGTAGATGGTGTCTGGATAAATTTTTATCCATTTTATTTAATGTGCGACATCTATTGACTTTTCTGCAAGTCTAGGATGAATGTTATTATTTTAAATTTTATGAGTAAGAAAATGAAGATAATATGGGTGGTTCTTAGTCGAAGTATGGTGCAGTTAAAAGTGACCGAATTGGATTTCGACACCTTAGCTCAGTGGTCAAGAGCACTCGCCCGGAAAGTAGAGAGGTCCTGGGTTCGAGTCCTAGAGGTGCAAATATCTTTTTTTGATTTTTCTGTTTCCAGATTTTCGATTTAGTTTCGCTCATAGTGTCTTCATTGCCCTGGTGTAAGACCACCATTCAGAATTGAAACGTTGCTTGAAATGGCTCAAGCCGTGTTTAGTGACCAGATCTGAATAGCCAGGTACTTCCCCACCTTCCTCTTCCCTATCTCCTTCCCCTCCCCACTACCTTCAGCCTCACGACATACCCCAATTGGAGCTGCCATAGTCTCACTGGCTCCAGACGGGACCAGTTGGGACTCTTGTGCGGTATTTCATATAAACATTTTTTTTTTTTATTAAATATTCCTTATTAGTTGCATTATTAAAATTAGCATCAAAGTGCTCGGGAAATTGGTATAAAATCATCGGTAGTTAAGCCTATCGATCCGATATTGTAAAGTTATGTATATTCTTCACTGTGATAGACTTTCTTATAATAGTGGCTTTGGAGTTGGCATGGTCAAAATGGGTTCTTTGTGCCGTATCACTAAAAAAACGAATTAAAGGAGGTTTCTTGCGAAATGATGTGTTTTGGTTTGAAAATTTCATCGCTGAGAAATTATTATAGTTTTTTTAATAAGATTGCGAGTATATCATTTGTTCAATTCATTTCAATCCAATTCAATTTATTTATGCATTTTAATAATTAAAAAAAAAAGAAATTGTAAGAGTTTTGTATAAATTTTCTCCAACAGCAACAGAATTGCTTGGCTTTTGCCATAATCGAACATTTTAAGTATTTTTACAAGTCCTGAAAAAACGCAAAATTTTCCTTATTGCGAACTCCTTTTTGAATACGGTTTTGTTGTATAACGTGGCGAATTAGTATGAGTAGATAAGTTTTTTTTATATTATGATCTGAAATTAAAATATTTGTGGCTTTAACATGCATTTCGGCGATGTTTTTTGCAGAAATCAAAACAGGCGCTAGTTTTTTTTTTCTTTTTTTAATTCTACACAAAAGACTCCAAAGGAAAATAATTACTCTCAGTACCTATGTCGTTTTTGAGGAAGCTGTGTGGATTTTCTTTTAAACGAAAGGAAGGAGAAGATGTTCCGGAAATCTGTGGGTCAGTGGGTCCAAGGGTGATGGATGGACGATCCATCCCTCCCGCTGCGGCGCAAGGCGATGGGGAGTGAAAGTCCTGCTGGAGAGGCAAAATGGTCTCACTCAACCAGTGTCTCCCGATACCCATACCCGGCGGTACCCGTTCCCGCCTTCCAAATGGGATGAACGGTAAATGAAAGTGATGAAAAAAAAAGCTAGCTTAAAAACCTGTTTTATCTTAGGTAAATATAAAGAAGGTACAGTTATTGCATTATTTTACCTGATTTTGAATACACGTCGACGTAAATTAAATTACGAATCCATGAACAAGTAAGTCTAACATATATTTTTTGAAACTATCACATCCTGCATTAATAATAACACACTATTTACATAGTCACTACTTTCTTACTTAGAATTTCTGTAGGAATTGCTTACCGCAAAACCGTTTACCGAATAATTCAACGCAATTTTTACCTCCCTCGATGATCAATCACATTTGTAAGCTTTCATACCATCCAAGAACAGGCTTGCCTAATAAGGCGGTATGAACCTGCTAATATTGCACGTTTTGTTAATAACATCATAATATTTTCGCGGATATATTGTGGGGCTAAAGAGATTAAGAGGGAAGGAGATGAGAAAAGGACGGTTAAGAAGTACCTACCTTGGTTTTCAGATCCGGTGACATTTACATCGTCCGATTTAATGTAGATCTGAATGTAATGGAATCTTTCAGTTCAATTTTCATCCACTTTCCGATCTTTTTTACACATGAGCTCCACATAGGAGGCCTTGAGGAAAACAATTTCCCTCAGGGCCTATTTCATCTTTGGGGATGCTGTGTGGAGGGTTTTTAAAGAAAGGAAGGGGAGGAGACTTCTGGGAAGGAAAAAGGCTTAAAAGGCTTACACGTGATAAAAATGATAACAATTCATACAATAACAAAAATTAACCAGTAATTTAAGTTTACTTTGCTTTATTAGTACGTGATTATCGTGTTTTTTTGTCTTTATTAGAGAACCTACGGCTTAAACAATGTACTTGCAGTGATAAAAACATTGTAAATGCGTTATAGAACTTGAAAACATCAATCTCTTGATCCACTGCATTTAAGAAATGCCTATTTCTCCTCACGGGTGATTTCATAATCAAATTGGTGTGATAGTTCTACAGCCAAGGAGGTTATGGTGACGTCCTCGAGAGTTGAGTTTTGGTAAAAATAAATTTATTTGAACCAGAATACGGGATATAGGTCTATCCGTTTAGTTACAGACAAAAATATTAATGCAGAGCAATACCTCTACGTGTCCCCAAGGAATAGTAATTGGTCATACCCAAGATGAAATTAGATGTGTTTAGCCAGGGGTAATATCCGTAGAGACGCAACAATAAAAAACTAAAATATTTCTTGTGGACTTTTTTATTCGTGTGGTGCCCAGATAACAGAATTTGATTCAAACACACTCAAGACTTTTTATTTTATTTATTTATTTATTTCTATGCATTACAGTATTTACCTATAGATCAATTTTGAAAAACATTTTTATATAATATATATTGTAATTTTATTATGTTGGGTGTAAGGTAGGTTTGTGAAGGTGAAACTGTGGATAACACCTACCCACGTAAACACCTCACTAGGTGAACCTGTGCTGAGGTGTTTACGTGTTTATTTATGTTTATGTATGACAAGTATTTATGTGTTGTAATAGAAAGTTTTATATGTATTTTATTTTTTTTTCAAATTTTAATAGTTATTGAACATTGGTTATTTAGAAGAGAAAAAAAAGTATTTAAATATATTAAAGGAATATAAAAAAAAAAATATAAACATACACATACATACACATCCATATAAATACATGTACCTGCACACATGCATATAAATATATATATACATACGTATACATACGCATACACATTCACATACACATGTATGTACACACATATATAAATTGTAAGTGTATGTATAGTGTTGGATTCTTGAAAAACTACTTAATTTTTAGGTTTATTTAAATTTATACTTTTGTTATGTTTGGTTGGGAATAATAATGTTTTGTATAAAGTTAATATCTTGATTTTTAATCCAGTCAGTGATATGTTTTTTATGAATGTTTGTAGATGTATTTGCAGATAGTATTTGTTTCAAAGTAATGGGCATGCAATTAAAAAGTTTGGTTGCATACTACTGAAAGTGTCTTTGTCCATGTGTGGTGCGGGTTATCGGTATGTTCAGTGTTTTATTTGTTGAGGACCTGGTTTTTGTTATGGTTTTTGGTTGTATTGGAATATGTTGTTTGTTTTGGACAAGGTATATTATAGCAGATTTGGCATAAAGTTTGTCTTATTGACATGACTTCTAATGCTTTGTAGATTTCGCTAGAATCTGTGTGAAATGGTACTTGCAGGATGAGTTTAATTATTGCTTTTTGTATTTTTTGAATTGGGTCAATTGTTAAGTTTGTAGCACTTCCCCAAGCTAGTATTCCATATGTGGCAATGGATTGACAAAGTGCAAAATAGATCGATCTTAGTATTATTAGTGGGAAGATGTTTTTAACGTACTTTATTAGGTGCATGACTCGTTTCAGTTTATTTGTGATGAAATTAATGTGGTCAGTCCAGCGTAAGTGTGAATCAATAATAACCCCCAGGTATTTTGTATGTTTTACCCTTTCTATATGTTCGCACTGGCATAGACTAATGTTATACATTAGCCGCAGCTCTTTTACGTTGTGAAACCAGCATGAATATTTAATTATGAACAGGAAATACGCAAGCATAGTGAAATTTGCGTCTTCTTCTTTCTGAAAATTTTAGGTGACCGCAAAAAATCTCATTGCAGCAAAAATCATTCTAAAAATTTGTGATTCACTTTAACCAGGAACAAATCAATCCATGATTACACGATTCATGATTATTTTTA
Source organism: Glyphotaelius pellucidus (assembly GCA_936435175.1). Taxonomy (NCBI): domain Eukaryota; kingdom Metazoa; phylum Arthropoda; class Insecta; order Trichoptera; family Limnephilidae; genus Glyphotaelius; species Glyphotaelius pellucidus. The sequence continues at coordinate 15,495,372 of OW386553.1, forward strand.
AATTAAAAACCAATCAATTTATTGCTGGTATGTGTTAAATTTTTATAAGTGTATTATTTGGCACACCTGTGTGAAAACTCCAAGTACACTTTTTATTTTTTTTTAAATTTTATTTTTTTTATTTTTTATTAGCAACTATATAAAATAATTGTACATACAAAATATAATGATGAATTTAATGTTAAATATTGTAATTCTTAATCCTCACTAGGGGGTCCTGTGCCGAGGCGGACTAAAATTATTTAAATATATTTCATTTGTCTTCTATGTCGTTTTTAGTGTTTCCATTAGGGTTTTTACCAGGAAGGAAAAGATTATAACGTAACGATTTAGAAATTTACGAAACGACTTTAAGAATTTTATTTCGTTATGGTAATTGTCAATGCAGTCAGATTCCGGTTTGATTGTCGATATAGTTTTTTGTTATTTTTATATTGATTTATATTCGTTTATTTAGACGCCCTTTGTGCTTTTGCGAACAAATAATTTAAGTACATAATAAGTCATATTAATCAATACTATAAAAGAAAGGTAAAAAAATGTGTGTCCCATAAAAACTCATAAATAAGTCCCCGTACCTTCAAGGGAGTTATAAGGTGTGGTAGCCCTCTATCCCCGACCAATGAAAAAAGTTCCCGTTTTTATCCAAAAGCCGTGCTTTTGAAGATATAAGAGCTGGAAGTTTCGCCATCTAGAGATTTCTAGAACAGTCCAGAACATTTTTAAGTATTTGAGAGCATTCCACAACATTCCAGAACATTTCGGAACAGTAAGGAATGTTGGGGAATGGTCTGAAATGTTCGGGAACATCCTGAAACATCACAGATCATTGTGGAACATTCCAGAACAGTCTCGAATGTTCTGGAACATTGTGGATCATTCGAAGCCTTTTTTTGTATGGGTGGGGCTACCCATTGGTAGGGGTATATAAAGCCCAAGACTCTTTCAACGTACAATTAATTTGTGTGGTGCCCAGATAATTGAATTTGATTCAAAAACACTCAAGACTATAGTGTTATATATTAGCCTCAGCTCTTGAAACAAAAATGAATTTATAGTTATGAATACTACAGTAAGGAAAACGCATACACTTATTGAAATTTGCGTCGTCTTATTTCTGGAAATTTTAGGTGAGCGCACAAATTTTATTGCAGGAAAAATCATTTTAAACGTTTGTGATTCATTTTAACCAGAAACAAAATCAATTCCATGATTCATGATTATTTTTAAAGGGAAAACCAATCAATTGATTGATTGCTGGTGGGTGTCAGATATTTAATTTGTAATTTGTGTGAGAACTTCATGAACACACTTACCAGGAAGGGAAAAATAAAAACCTAATGATTTTGAAATTTACTAACCGATTTTATGAATTTTATTTTATTATGATAAGTTGACAGAGACCGTGGCGTAATTGTCTTTGCATTTCATTTGAGTCAAATTCACGGTTTGATTCTCTGTATAGTTTTTTATTATTTTTATTTATTTATTTAGACGAACTTTGGGCTTTTACGAACAAATAATCTAAGTTATCATTATTTGACTTTTTCATTAATAATAAAAACAATTTTAATAACAATTTCGGAGGCGGGAAAGGGTCCGCAGTTTGTCGCCCCAAGTGGTTTGCTACGATGGTGACTAAGAAGGGGTGCCCGGGTTCATCGGGTGAAGTATGTTTAGGTCCTGGTGGCGGAAGCATCTGCATGGCGGGCTGGATCAGGAGAGAGGCCGGTTTGAGAGACCTCTTGACCTCTTCAGCTGGTCTCTCTCTATCCATCGTCCAGCACCGCAGTGGAAGGGATGGATTCTCACGTCCGTCACTCACGGACACATTGAGTCCTAGATTCCTACCCAACCCTCAAACTTTTTTTTCTTCCCAGAACTCCGTCTCCTTCCTTTACTTACCCTCCACACAGCATCCCCAAATATGAGACAGTCCTTGAAGGAAATCATTTTCCTCATGGTTTGTGTGGGGTTAATGGAAAAAAAATACACATACAAATAAAATAAAAAACTGATTTAAATAAGGATTATTTCACATCATTGCATGTATGTTAAAGGCTAAGAGGATTAATTTTATTAAAATATATATTTACAAATCGACAGAGCTATTTCGTATTTTGAAATTTCATTCCCCACACAATACAGTCTCTGAAAACAAGAATTGACCGTAAAATGAGGGTGACAAGCAACTTCATAAAATGGAGTCAGCTGACTAGTTTTGTATTTATGGGGTACGTGATAATTAATGTGGTGGTGATTGATTATAAACAAAATATTTTGTGTACGCTCTAGACAGGGCTAAATTATAATTCCCTTACTTATTGAAGCGTTGGAGGCTTTTACATGTAGTTAAATTATCAGAGTAAGTTGTACAAATAAGTATGATAAGTGATAGTACATAACACAATAACAAAATATAAAACAAGTATGTAGGTAGAATATGAGTCACTGCGTAATGAGTAAAAGATTTATTGTTAAGTTGTAAAACATGAATATTATTCATTCGACATGTTTTAATCCATAAAATTTTATTACCTTCGAGTTGCAAAATATAATAAATCTGAGTCAATATTGATAATAAGTACTCTATGTTTACCAAGAAGAAAAAATGCAGAATTTTATGAGTGCGTAATGATTGCAGTGGTTTTTAATTCAACCGGTAGCTATGCAATTGAAGAACAAACCTTCTCACAGTTATTAGTTACAGACTGCACCTCGCGGCAAGAAAATTAAAAAACGAGCTGCGCCCTGCAAGGATCAAAAGGATTTTGTCTTTTTTTTGTGTATCACCAGTCATTGAATAGCAGCACCTCATGGTGTAAGAATTTTCAGAAACGGACTGCGCCTTGCCAGAATAAAATAATTTTCTTCTATGCTTAAATTGAAGAAACGTGCACAAAGTGATACATCGACATTTTTCCTTGTAAAACCGAAAATATGGCAGTTGAGACTGGTGTGTGGTATAAAAAACAGCGAAATATTTAGATCCACAGTTACGTATCCTAATTTTTGTAATTGGCTTGGTAAAATTAACGTTTAGTGTTTATGAAATTTAGATGTTAGTTTTGATAATTATTAGTTTTCTTACTATTATTATTTTTTTTACATTAACCTCACTCCCTGGGGGGCTGAGGAAAATAATCTCCCTCAGGACCTATTTCATCTTTGGGATTGCTGTGTTGAGGGTCTTCATAAGGAAAGTAAGGAGAGGAAGTTCTGCGAAGGAAAAAGGTATGACGTGTGGGTAGAAATGTAGGGATCACTTTGTTCAGGAGTGACGGATATAAGAATTCATTCCCCTGGATTGGACCAGCTAAGACCAGCTACAGAGGTCACACGGTCTCTGTAAGCCGGCCTCTTCCTTTTCAGCCCACCACACTGGTGGTGGGCAAGCACATCCGCTGCCAAGACCTGACCTCACCCGATGAACCTGGGCACCCCTAATAAATCACCAAATGTAGTAAACCACTTGGGGTGACCTATGGCAAAGGTTATCCAATAAATGGTTCCCGGGGCGGCGGCATCCATACTCACGTCCCAAATTAAATAATATATTCAAGATGGACATTATGCTGAACGTTTAATATTTTAATAGGGTATACAATATTTTATATTTTAAGTAAAATGATAAATCTCTTGCTGAAGAAATGATCATAAGTCATACATATTTTTCCGGGTAGTAAATTTCCTTTCTTATCCCATACATCAGGTGACCGTTCCGGGTCCAGACTCGGAGCCGGGGACCGTTCCGGGCATAAGTCATCGAGTCACTAAAATGAGGCGGTAAAATTACCAAACTGGTTCTGGAATTGAAAAGGTCAATGATTTACTTTCCCCTTTGCGCGATTAAAAATGAAAATCCGAAGCCGTAAATAAGCTTTTTTTTTTGCCTTTTGCCAATCTGGGTTGTGGATGGCTATTTTTACCCAATCCCAGGTGATGCCCTAAATCTTCGTGGAATTGTCATTTTTATGAAAATTGCTGTTTTTGAAAATTTGATAAATCTATTCACAAAACCTGTAGGTTCAATTTTGTAATAATTATGATGCAAATTGTGTTAAGGTCTCTGCGGTTTGGACAAAAATCAGTGAATTGTTTCACTGATTGCTGGCAGTAAAAAATACTTAATTACATTAGAGGATACATAATAAAATTACAAAATAAGTAAAAATACAAAGTAAAGTGGTTTGTTCACAGTCCTCATAGTATGGGTGTTGATCTTGATTTCCTCCTCCTCTAATTTGTTGATTTTCACAAAATAAACAATAACTAAAATAAAAAAATATTTATGTTTGTTGTCTGTAGGTTGCGTTGGGGTTACTTCATAATTTGAATGATTTCCTAATCTTCATGTTTACTTAGCCATAATTTGATGTCTTTTTTAAACTTTTGTATTTCCATTGTGTTCTTAATTTCAATTGGAAGGGCATTATACAATTTTGTAGCATGGAAAGTATAGTTTTTTCAAGCCAAAAGTTCTATTTAATTTCGGGATGTTCAGTAGTTTTGAGGATTTCGTCGTTGTAGTGTAGGTGTGTTGGTCAGCAAGGTACTCATATTTTTCTTTAAATTTGAGTAGTGCATTTTTTTAGTATAGCTTAATAATTCTGAACACATTTAAGGGGACCCGGTGGTCTAGAAATAAATTTATTTTTATTTTTTTAATTCAATATTTCGAAATAACAATCCTTTGAAAATATACTGTATTTTTTTTTGTAATGGTATTGATGATATTTAAAGTTCTACAGCCCATTTAGCAGGTCAGCGCAGAAGCAGGTAAAAGGGCCGGGCGAAACTTCAAACTCATTTATTTAAAAACTACTTTTTTTCTGCATGGTGTGAGGCAAAAAAAAACTACTCAGCGGATTCCTCTCAAATTTTACTATGTCATTCCGTACACCAGTACGAATAGAAATAGAACAAAGTCTTTACGTTGAATACTTATATTTTTTTACATACAAAATATAATGAAAAAACAGTTTGTTTTCTGTATTAAAATTTCAACAACGCGCCATTTTGTCAATTTTTTAAATTTATTTTTTATTCTAGTTCCTGCGATAACTACACTGATATTGATCATAAACATTTTTTGTTTTTGTTTACGGATAAGTAAAAGAGCCAAAACTGGACACACCACCAAGGTCCGTATTTATAAGGAGGGTAACTTCAGCGCAGATCCTTAACTACTTAGAATTTTCATTTTTTTTTAAACAATATTTTTGTATACTATTAAAGTCATTTAATATATCTTTAAAGTTTGAATGGCATTGTTCACTGTTTTCATTTAAAAAAGAAATCCTAAAAACTCGTGGAAAATATGGGGGCTAGACCACCGGGTCACCCTTAAGTTTTTAAAAATTTCTTTTGATGGAGTTCTTATGGGTACTTTTAGGATTATTTTTATTATTACCATTTGTATTTTAACTAACTGCTTCATGTGGATGTTTGAGGTAGATCCCTACTTTATTTAGCTATTTCGGTCTGGAGCCGCAAAACAACTGAACTTTACTCTGCAGAAACAGGCGCTCCGTTTAATAGATTCTTCTATCTTAACAAACGGATTGTAATATTTAGTGTGCAGGCGTCGGGTGGGAATGCTATCCTTATTCTACTGTATTTCAATGGAAGATATCCGGAGGAGCTAGCGTCATTGATTCCTTCTGCAACGGTGCACAGTCGGGAAACACGCGCGTCCAACATTTGTAACATAAGAACGGATCGTTTCTACGACTCGTTCTTATGTTCAACACCTCGGCTGTGGAACGATTTGCCGGCCTCTGTGTTTCCTTACTCCCACGACATGCGGATCTTCAAGAGCTGAAGTAGAATCAATGTAAAAAAATTAAGAAACAGACAGTTTTACGCACCAATTTTATATAATATTACATTTGAGTCGTTTAATTTAGAAATCTGCTATATCAACTTTCACTGATTAGGAGAAAACCGCAAAAAACTGTCACATCTCTATTAATAACTTGGAGTGATATACATATATTCGAAAAGTGTTCATTTTTCATTGTACCTCTAGCAATATTGAATTAATTTCGATAAATAAAATTAATAAAGCGGATTTTGATACTCGCTTCGTGATTTACACACGATATAGATAAATGCTTTTGAAACATAACTCACCTGGTGCGCGTGTTTCTAAACCCGCCATCTTGGCAAAATAACTGCTCTTGATTAATTGAATTTCGATATAGCGGCTTTTGATAGTAACTTCTTGAATGATATGGCGGGTTTTGTTTCTCACTCGCAGTTTTAACATGGTTTTTGATCGTGATAAAGGAAGTTTTGAAACTCAATTTTAGATCCATCTTGTTCCTCGCAAAAATGTGAACAAGATGTCATAATCAGGTCAATTTGGCAAAAATCGGATATAGCGGGTATTGAAATTACAGATCAATTTGGCAAAAAATCGGATACAGCGGATATTAAAATTATAGGACTCATTTCTACTCGGTTGCATAAACCAGTAAGTTTCTGCAAAAATTTAATTAAATGAGAAAATAAATAAATGATAAACATTATATTGCTAGTGGCATCGAGAGAAAATGAACGCGACGCACTTTTTCTAATCTAATTTAGTCTTGCCCCTCGACCACGGTGGCCGATTTACACAACATTTTAGGAAAGGTGTTAACTATTGGTGAGCTGTATGTTAACCTCGCTGCAGATTGACAGCTAGCCCTTTCCAATTGCTGTAGCCGCAATCGTGTGTAAAGAGATATTTGTGAATAATAATTCGGATTTACTCAGTCACATTTATTTACAATAACTTCACACAAATTAAGATTAGTCGTGGTTAAAGTACACTGGAGGGAATTAATAACACCCAGAAGGCCGGGGAGTAAGCAGTAGAATGAGCTTGCAATTTTGTACACTCAGCCTGTCGGTTTGTCGTGGTGATGTCGGTAAAATTTGTTTTTATTAATTATAAGGTTGTTCGCCATAACATCATCTCTTGTTTAGTAAAATTAATATCGCAACTTGAAATAAAACGATTTTAATTAACATTTGCCCATGTCTCGGCAACCTCACCAGCCTAGAATTTTGAAATCAATTTGATACAAAATGTAATATATTTATGTCCTACATTATAAGCTAGTATGGAAAACCGAGGTCTTACCCACAGCCTCGGTAGAATTTAATTCCCTTTGCGCACTTTCCCCGAAGCCATCATAGTTGGTTACTTACCTTACAATGCTTTGGGCTTGATTCCTGAGCATTTTGCATAATACACTATGGCCCAACTCTCCTGTTTATAATATTACCTCGCGATATTAACTAGTAATACCCACTATTCCAAGCTGGTTAACTTGACACCATATTCCACACAAAGGAAATTCTGCGTTGATATTATTAGTTTTCCGTTACCTTAACTGTGAAGTAGAAAATCTGTTTGTTTGAATCTTACAAGGCAAAAAAAAGTCAGCTTTGGCATATTCTGTTGCATTCATTTTCTATCTACCAAAGTCAAATCGATAACTTTTCAATATAGGATCGGTAGGCATAACTATCGCTGATTTGAAACCGTTTTCCCAAGCACGGCCGTGCTACTGATGGCCAGATCGATATTGACAGGGAATGAATAAGAAATCGATATACGTTGGCAACACTGGCCAAACGAAGTCAAATGACTTCGTACAAATTAAAAATACTAATAAATTGACAATTTAGAATCTACATCCCATTTGGAGTCGATTTTGAGGCCTAATTTTTTTTTGAGCGGATCGAAACAAAGCTTCCTAGTTTAAAAAGTTATATTCGTGTCAAAATGTAAACTTGTCTGACAAATATACTTGTCCAAAATGTATACATATCTCAAAATGTATGCTTGTCTAAAAAGGTATATTTGTCTCAAAATGTATACTGGTCTCAAAATGTATACTTGTCTCAAAATGTATACTTTTCTAACAAATGTTCTAGGAGGTATTGATCGAAATCGAAAGCTTTCGTTTTTAAGTGAATCGATTCCGAAGTTTAAGGTAAATTTTGAAAAACAAAATCGGTTATTACACGGTTACTACAAACTCTTAATTGTCTTTTATAATGTGTCGAAGCGTAGACCTGGCTCCAATATTTTTTTAAACCTTAAGTTTCTGAAAAAAATCAAAATGTAAAAAAAATAAGTTTTTTGTTACTTTCGATGATTTAGATTTCCGCTTGTACCACATGTTTCCGAACGCCATGTATGTTTATTATATTAAAAATGCGAAAGTGAGTGTTTTGTTTGTTACGCTTTCAACCACTAACGATTTAATTTTTTTTACCAATAGAAAGCTACATTATCAGCGAGTTATAGGCTGTATATAATGGTAAACTCGGGCGTTGTGAAATTTGCATAAATGAAAATGTGTGTATTTCATATATTTTAGCAGCAGAGAGGAAAGGTAGGGGGAAGGTGGTTCGCGGAGAGGAAAGAGACGAGGGTGGGGGAAGGCGGGGAAGGTGGAAGGGAAAGGGGATGCACGGGAAAGGACATGCAGGGAGAATCAATTTATTTCTTTGAATGGCATTGCAACGCCGGGTACCAGCTAGTATTTTATAATTATAACTATATTATATAATATTTTATAATTTCTTGAATGTCATACTAGTTAGTGGTCAGAATGTTGAAAGTTAAACACATCAAATGAAACAAAAAAAATGTATTCGCGTATAGAATTTCTTAGCTAAGAGATTGTAGTCATATTTCAATATCAGGCTAAAAGCTTCCATACATCTCGCGGAGCGTCGTGCTTGCCTCGAAGAGAACTCCATACAAAAAGGTATTGTGTTGCATACACTCCTAACTCGTAAGGGGTATGGGAAATCCTCAACTGCTCAGTTCTGCGAAGCTGCAGGGAGCTTCACTGCCTTCTTTGCAATCAAAAGGTAATGGCGACTACTTAACTTTGATAATAATAAACTTAATTAGGTTATATATTTATTTATTTGACGCCCAGAGGGCTTTTACATGATTTGTAATGTAATTTTAATTTGAAAGATACTTTGAAACTAAGGAAATAATACAAATAAAACTACATTAGATAAAAGTCATACAACAAGTCAAACACATAAACATAAACAGAAAAATTCAGCTATTTTATTGATTTACAAGATGTGTTTAGTGATAGTGTTGAAATAAATTTTTTAGATGATCCACAAAACTCGCCAAGTTAAAATTGAAAATGTCAACATCATCCAAGTACTTATTCCCCATGGTGTGAAGTCGTTGTAACGGAGTGGGCAATGTAGTTACGCTTATGAGTGCTGCTATGTTAGTTAACATCCAATAATTTTCGGTTTTAATATTATAATTACTGATAGGTTCCATATCGCTTACCAGAATTTTTAAGCAGGCAGTTCCATTTTTGAGAACCGCACTTATATTCAAAGAAATTTCGAGTTTATTGAATCAGAGAACGTAAGCCATTTGACGGCCGGCGTAGTCTAAGGGTAAGGCTCACAATATACTCGAATTGGGGATGCCATAGTTTCATCAGCTCCAGACGGGAGCAGCCTTATGTGTTGTGAGGTATGCACATAAAAAACAAATACTATAAATTCCTAAAAATGTTATTTAAATTTTTTATCGTATGCGGCACTTTTTTGACGTTTTCGTTTAATTTTTCTTTCTTTCTATTTATTATCAATCTATATTCATTTCTATTTTATTTAGATTTTTCGAATTTCTCTAAAGTGCACAATATTTTAGTATGTAACCATATCCCATTGTATTTTTTTTTTTTAATCATTTATTCCAGATCTCGGGGAGGGTGGTGCAGTCCCACGAGTTCCATATTATACATATATAATAATCAAGTAATGATAACAAGATATAAAAAGGATACATAAAAAAAATATTTACATGGTTAAAGAAATTAAAAAAAAAATAAAAATAAAAATAAAAATAAATAAACTTTTTGTTTTAATCTATGTCCTCAGGAAGTGGATCCATCGCTTGTAGATGGGACCCTGCAAGAAGTGGAATGCTGCCATCACAATACTATTTTCGCTCGAGGCTAGTCGCGTTCTGTAGTTGGTGATCCGTTTTTTCATTAGTGCTCGGAATCCGGGAACGCACCCTTCTTCAAACATCTCGGTGGCACTGCAGTATCAAGACAATCCAAAAAGCGTTCGATATGAATTGTTGTACTGTACTTCCATTCTTTTTAGTGAAGCTTTCTTAAAGTTGGTCCACATCTCCGAGGTATATAGGCTCGTACAGTACGTATTAAAAAGTTGCCTTTTTGCACCTGGGCTACACTTGTTAAATCTTCGAGAAATCATATTTGCCCTAATGCACAGTGATCTTATGTATATATCTTATCTTATGTATGTACACCTTCACATATAGATGATCCAGAAGTTTCAATTGTTCCCATTATATACTTACCTATTGCATAATGTTATTCTATTTCTGTCATAATTAGTGTAACTCGCTCATCAAGCACAAGAACTAGCTTCTTCTTTGGTGAGATTGCAATTTTAAATAATTTCTTAACCAATATGTAATTTATATTAACATCACTGTAAACTTATATGGCTATTAAAAATTAAATCAAATTTTTGAACATGACTGAAAAGATGTATAACAAGTATTCGGGCTTAAAATGGTATTAGCTGTGTTAAGTTTTGAGTTCTAAGTAGCCAGGTAGGTAATACTCATCCTTCCGCTTTCCCAATCTCCTCGCCCTTTCTATAGTCTTCAACCTCACCACAGCATTTGGGAATGTCATGGATACGTTGGCTCCGGGCGATTGAAATTCCTATCAACTCGGAAACACAAATAAACCATTTTAAAATAATGAAAATAACTAATGCTAAACTTGATGAATACCTAAACATAAGCTCCACAAAGAAGACCCCGAAAAAAATAATTTCTCCCAGCGCCTTTGTCATTTCTGAGGACAACGTGTGGAGGTCTTTTTTAATCAAAGGAAGTTCTGGAAATAAAAACAGGTGTGAGAAGTGGTGGGTAGAAATCTGGGAGTCAGTGTCTTCAGTAGTGACAGACGTTTGAATCCTTTCCTCCAATTGCGTTGCTGGGCGATGGGTCGGCAGAATCGGGCTGGAGATATGAAATGGTCTCCATCAACCGGCCTCCCCCGATTCGGCCGGCCACGCAGTCAGTAGGCAGACGAATCCAAAGCCAAGACCGTAATGCAACCTTTCTGAACCCGGGCACTCGTGCTAAGTCACCATACGTAGAAAATCAATTCCTGTGGTGACTTGTGGCAGATGTGTTAAGCTTTGAGTGTTTATCTTCTGAATGTACCACTTATCATAATTGGAATTACAGTTTTAAAATATGAAACATAGACTTTACAAAAAACCTTAAACAACCTTTTAGATCGAACAAGTGAATTCATTGAACTTCTGGATAATACTCCCACTCTACCAAATTTTCTTCTTTACGAATATGAAAAAAGAGGATTACGCAGAAATTCCTTCACACAAATGAAAAAAAAATCTTGTTTCTGAAAATTAAAAGACAGATTTACTCCTGACAACCCTTAGGGGGATGGATGACTGAGTGACGTATGTACTGCCAACCTATATAACTTGAATGAAGTACCTTTGTATGAAGGTATCACAGTTTTTATGTTCCCACGTCCAAGAGAACTGAATGTTTATGAACAAAAATATGTACAGACAACGCAGGAGTATCTTTGTATTTCTCTGCTTTCATGAAGCAGAGCGTAATATTTTGCTGTAAGTTTTGCAATGTTGTTTTATTCTTTGTGTGTTTTCCTGCTTGACTAAGGATGGAAAATTTTACTCCGAATTCAGAATTTACTTGCGTTTAACCAATTATAGTTCTTCCTTGTGATGAGAAATTACGACAATTAATAGAACATAATTAGTTACAAAAGAAAACACAAAACCACAATTTATAAAGATAAGAATTATTATGTTAAACAACAACAGAAAAGTTAAGTAAAGCCTCGATGACATTGAGCGAGTTTACAAGCTACTATCTGGGAAATTCACTATCTGTTAGTAAACTCGCTCAGTGTCATCGTATTACTTGCGAACTAGCAGATTGTGGACAATCTACGAAAAAGTTGAGAGGTGGTCAAATTTACTCGCTACTCGCTCAAGATGGCGGCCCACCAACAGCTGATTTCGTAATCGTCAGAATTAGTTCGCTCAAGTTTTTTACAAAATGTCGGCCGAATCGGTTAGCGCGAGAGTCGTTATTTTAGCTGCTACTGTCGCTACTGAGCGAGTAGACAGTTTTGTGTGTCATCATGACAATCTCACTCACCGATTCACCCGCTTTTAAACTTACCGGCTAGTAGCTTGTAAACTCGCTCAATGTAATCGAGGCTTTGCTCATGACTTGTCAGAAAATTTGTATCACTTTGCAATTGAAGATTTCCTCTTTTGATATTATCTTGTAATGTTATTTTAATTATTACGAAGTCTGTTCAAGCAAGAACATTGTTTATATTTTTTTATACATCCTCTCTGAATAGGATAGAAGAGCGTGTAGAGCGTGCAAGTATTTTAATATTAATTTTAATTAATTTATATAAGAATAATGTGTCTATGTTCCTTGTTAATGTCCAGATCAGCGTTTTTCAGTCGGTTTCACGACGTGTCTCGTAGGTACAAATTTATAGCATTAAAAAAAAGATTTGGGAGAGGATAAAATAATCTTATGGTGTTTTTTTCACAGATACCTTGTTGAATCTGGATTTAGTTGGTTCAGTTCAGTTCATCTGCTTTCAAAAGCTCGCAACCATTCTATTGTTGTGGCTGTAGGTGATCGTTATTTGTAGTTAACAATATTGAATTGCTTAGCCATTGTATGGGTGCTTGTTTATTTGCTTTTTTAAGGTTTGTGTCTAGTTTTTAGAAAACATAAGTTAGTACATTGTGTGTAACCTGGCAACTGTTTGAAATTAGTTACAAACGCCGAAACAGCTGTCACGCAAACAAATTATGCAAAATACCAGAAATTAAACATAAAACTGGGCTACTGTAGTAGGAATGTGATTTAGTAATAGTATATCTGTCTTCATCACTAGGGAATCCTGTTCTAAGGAGGACTGCAGGTTGCTGTTTTAGTTTCTTGATTTATCGATTTCCCTATCTCTGCTTTACTTCTTTCCTCTGGTGTATGCACACAATTCAGAATTAAAACATTGAAATGGCTTTAGGCGTGTTTGGCGACTAGATCTGAATAACCATGTACTTCCTCACCTTCCTCTTCATTATCTCTTTCCTCTCCCCACTTACCTTCAGTCTTACTACATAACCCAATTGGGGATGACATAGTCTCACTGGCTCTAGAAGATTGGGAGCAGTTGGAGACTTTTGCGCTGTATTGATATAAAAAAATCCTCAATTCTCCACATTTTTTTGAATGACTGCTTTTGTTGATTTCCTCATGTACATGATTGTCGACATTATTTTCATGTTTGTTGATTTCATCATCTTCAGGTTTGTTGAACGTAGAATTGGTATTACTTCATATTTTTTATGATTTTCTCATCTGATAACAATATTGCCCACAATGTAGTCGTTTTGAAACATTACATTTGCTTTCATTTGAATCGCTTTACGATTTCGATATGTGAACCGGGAGCCTGCTTCAACTTTTTGCCTCTGGTGAAGTGAGTGTGGATTGTAGGCGGACAATCAAGATTGCGGTGAATGGTGGCAGGGTTAGGGTGGCTTAGAAAACGGTCAGTTTTTGATCCTGCAAGAAGTTTTACAGCTTTTGAAGTGGTTTTCCAAACTCTTAAACTCGAATATCCAGTGAAGAGCGAGCGTAAGAAAACTTGTTGGTATTGAAGGTCGTATTAGCATGATATAATAAAAAATATCTAAAGAATTCAGCGAAATTTAAAGTTAAATATCTCATTAGAACAAATAAACAACTATTTTTTATTAAATATCCTAAAAATACGTGTTTTTGAGGATCGGCAAAGGATAAATGACCCTTGCTTCTTCTTAAAAATTGTAAATTCGGAGCTTGAATGTTGCAAACTCCTGAGCGTGGTCAATCTACTCGACCTTCTAGGCATAAGAACCTTTTTCAATGTCACCATTCACAAACAAATTATGTAGCAAACTTGCCAATTCCTCGCCTACGAGTCGCATACGAATATACCAATGACACCGACATTTTTAAGATAACAAATTCGACGTTAAAAACAAACATGAACAATATTCATTTTTTCAGGTTCTCCATAAAACAGTTATTCACCAAAATATTATGGAGAAGATTACAAAATTAAAAAAAAGAGTGTGCATGGGGGCAGTTTTACTATGTTGTGACGTATGTCAAAAGATAGTTACTGAACTCTCTGTAGTATCATTGAAGATGTCGATGCTCATGCTCAATCCTTAAGCAGTTGCAGAATCCTTAAGCCGTTGGGTTGCTCTGTTAAATGGCGCATTTTGATATGCAGAAGTTCTCACTTGCAAAGCATAAAAAAGTGCGTGGGATCTCCCACAAGTATACGCGTTAGGGACAAGTTAATCTCTTTCCATATAGGTGGTTTTAGTATAGTATCAGAGATAAGCTTAAAAAAATGTTTACCTTAATAAATTTTTCGGCGGGCTTCTAAGGTATTAAGATCGAGCATTCCTGTTAAGAACAACGATGGATACAGGAATGGGTAGTATGTGTATTTCCTCATATACAGGTAACGCAACCTTTTTTGTACTTGTTCTATTTCTAGGATATGGTTTTGTTCAGAATAATGAAGCTATATTCCAGGATGCTGCGGAGAAGTGTTTCATATGTTCTCCATATTGCAATTCCATTAGTAAATGATCTCGCATTACGAAGAACAAATCCAAACATTTTGTTGGCGCGGGAGACAATGTCAGATATGTGAGATTTGAAAGTCACGCCAAGTCTCGAATCTCGTTTTTGCGTGTTAATATAATTTTATTTATATGGTATGGGAAAAGAAATGTATCTTTGAATCTTGTAAATGTAACGACACTGCATTTCTGGAGGCTGAAGGATAAGTAATTCAATTCCGACCATTTGATAAGATCATTCTGCAGTAGAATGAAATCGATATGACTTTTAATAGCTCTGAAAAGTTTGATATCGTCAGCGAAGAGGAGATATTTTGAGCGTTTAATGGTCAATCAATATTTTTTTATCAACATATTATTTCTGATTATTTCAGTGTTTTATTATTATTATTATTTTAATTTTATCCAATTGTAAAACAGCGTAATGTAAGAAATTAGTTTTGCAACCTATTGGTCATTATTAACCCATATGTACCCAATGTAAAAACGGGTGATTAAAAGAAGAAATAAATATATAAAATAACATACACTGGCACAATACTAAATTACGCATGCAATATCTTACTAGTGAATCTTTTTCAAATGGTTTGCCAAAGAATGGAGAGTTAAATTATTTGAGATTTCAATTATTAAGTACTTTGATTGTTATTATTTGTTCTCAGCTAACAAAAGTCTTTTAAATTTTTGATTTTAATCCATAACATCCTTCTAAGTACCTTTGCCACGAAAGTTTTCTCATCTGAAAATAACTAATTACGAAGTTGTTGTGAAAACGCTGGCAGAATCATAAAATATTAACAAGTTGATTCCCCAACTTGTTCTTAAAAATATCAAATTAAGCCTTCATCATAAAGCGTACGCAAGGTTCTATCGGAAAAAAAACTATGCGAAAAATAAAGTGGAGATTCGGAAAAATGAAGTTAGTTTTTACTATGAAGGGTGAAGAAAAGATTTTATTTTGGGCGCATTTTTATTAAAATTTATTTTCCGATTTAAAAAAAAAACAAAAGAAGGATACTATTGCAACCGGGATTTGAACGTGATCTTCCGATATCAGGGGTGATTTTCGTTTCTAATCTTATCTGCCGTACTGGATACCTTTATTTTAAACTAGAAACTAGATTTTTTTGAGAAAAAGCAACTAATAAGAACGATTTGGCGTATTTTATACTAAATAATTGCTTCCAATGTAAAATCATTCACCACAAAATAACGAATTGCGATTTATAAAAAAGTTACGTGTCCAAAATAATTGTTTTTTTTTTTTTTTTTAACTCGAAAAACTTATTATTTCTTTGCCCTTTGAGTCGTGAATAGTTAATACACATACAAAAATATTATTTTATTATGGTTTTCTCCTTTATCGTGCGCTCAATCGAATAGTATTAATACGTCTGCGTCTGCGTGGTAGAATTTCAGAACCCAGTTTCGAGTGCATGTTAACGCGACGCCGTACGCGTCCCGCCATAAATAATATCTGTGTACGTGGATTTTCAAACAAAGCTACCGCTGTAATTCGGTTTTGAATTCAAGAATTCGTCACAAGATGTCGCCACTTTCATCAGCAGGTCGGACGGGAACGTGTCCCCTTGGTATAAGTGCTAGGAATTTGTTAATACGTAGTGTCTCTCCGGAAATGGAAAGATTGACGGTAATACATAGTTGTATCAAGCGGCTATATATTATGTATGACTTCTGTCTCGGTTACTTTGTACCAGTGACTATCACTCGATGACAGTGGATTCGAGGAACAGGCTTTTTTGAAACAGTTAATATTGGATTTCTAAAATGGTCACCAACACTAACTGGGCGAGGCCGAACCAAAAGCCGCCCGCAAAGCCTGGAATTAAAATCTGCGAAGTGGGTTTTTAACTGCTAGTTTTAATTATTATCTTGAAGTTGTTTAAAAAACCTTTCAATAAAATTTAAAAAAAAATTTTTTTAACAAAAGACGCATGTTTATGTGCTATTTTTTTGAAGGAACAAACGGTTCCGTTTTGTCGTATTTTTCCAGTCCTATAATGAAAACAATAATTATTCATCAAAGAGCATTTTAATTCACAAAGCCTCCGTTGCTTAAAATTACGGAGGGAGAAGTTTAACACGGTAGATACATATTTTTTGTTTACATAAACAACCGACACGAAGGGCTTCAAACATTTTATAAGGGTCCTATACATTGTTGTTA
The DNA here is from genome assembly GCA_936435175.1 of Glyphotaelius pellucidus. Classification (NCBI taxonomy): domain Eukaryota; kingdom Metazoa; phylum Arthropoda; class Insecta; order Trichoptera; family Limnephilidae; genus Glyphotaelius; species Glyphotaelius pellucidus. The sequence continues at coordinate 15,512,335 of OW386553.1, forward strand.
TGACTTGTAATAAAATTGAACAGAATTTTTTTTTTAACATCCCTTATACTAAGTATGTTTTCACATACAAGTTTTCTGTCGTTTGATTTATTAGCAATGTTTGGATAATAATGAGTGGGAAGTACATATTATTTTGCCTTTGGAATGTGTGTTTTTTTATGATTTCACCAATGAACAAACAAGAAAGAGAACTTCTAAGTAAAGAAGCTTTTAGAGCTTCAAATGAATTTCCGTTAAAGTTATTTACCTAAAATAACTTGGATATTATTTGCCTAACAAGTAATATTTTATCTTTGTGTTGCTGGTAACAACGGCTTTGATTTGATTTGAAAATCAACGAAATTAGTATAATATTGTGGAATTTCAAAGTAAATGTGTACTCATTATAATTTTTCTTATTTTTTTTTTTTTTTTTTGTTTCAGGTAAGAAAATAATTCATAACCGAAGCACGTCTTTACAAAACAACTTTAAAGGTAAGTTTTTGGAAAGATTAAATATTTCTTGAAAGTAAGTATTGTCTGTGCTCTCTTTGAGGTCAAATTAATTATGTTTATAAACTTTCTTTACTTGCAACTATTGTCCAGGCTTGTGGTTCAACCCACTGTGTAACACTTTTCACAAACGAGTTTTCTCTTAAATGCGCATATTTTTAAAAATCCTAGTTGCTTAAGGCATTTGTGTTTCGGTAAGAATCTTAATCCTGGGTTCGATTTCAAGTTACCTTTTTTACATTTCTGTTTCATGCTTCGTTTAAAACACTTCCGTACCGAACCGGGAACGCACTTACATTAACGAGAGTTTTTTGCTGTATCTAAGTTGTTTTTTAAACCACATACTCAATAATTTAGGTAATCCTAGAAAAACTATTCAGTTATCGATCTGCATTTAAATAACATTTATCGCATTACTACTTTTTAAAATATTAAATAACTTCTATCAAATTCCGGCGGATTATCTGTCTCCCCCGCTTCACTTCGTCTCGCCTGGCGTTGCCCCGTTCTTATCCTCTCCACCCTGTGCAACAAACTAGTTATGAACGCGGACGCTGTAATCGCCAACCGCCAGTCAAGATTCGGAAACAAGGAGTCATGGTGGCTATTGGCCCACCTTCTCTGTTTTCTATGGAAAAATACGCGTTATGATCTAAATTCATTAGAATATTAATTATGACTTGATTTATCAAACAATTTTGATAATGACTACTGAAATATTATGAATATAATTTCCTCTTATTATTACCAAAACAAAATACACAAAATTATGTTATTAACACCCTTTAAAAAGCAAAACAAATTGGGGGACCCGAGTGACCCCCCTTCGGATCGTGTGTGATTTTTTTCTTTCCGGGACGAAAAGGTTCTTTCTGTTGGGCATGCTTGGATTTCACTCCATGCAACTTAGAAGGGAGGGGTTTGCCGCCACCCACTCCTTCAAACTTCCAAGGGATTGTTTTGAGAACTGTCATTTTGGAGAACACAAGTCTTTACATTCTGTGTTGCCGATGACTATCTAAGGCTGTCTCAGCAAAGATAGTGTTATCTTCCTTCCTGTAAGACCAACCTGTAGAAATGTAGATGATTCTGCCAGTAGGGAGTTGTTGTTGTTCCTGAATAGAATCGCTTCAGTGTCGATACATATTTGTGAAGAGAGATTCTTATAGCTTAGCGCGAACTCCAAAATACTTGTTTATAAGCTTTCTTAACCTTCCTATACTCGCGCGTTGTTCTCTCAGACCGGAAAATCGATAATTCGTTATTTTCTCAAAAATTAACATCACTGGGACTTTGCGGTTTTCAGTAGCTTCTTAATTCATCGTTAAGCCCCGATGACATTGAGCGAGTTTACGAGCTACTATCTGAGAAAATCAATATCTGTTAGTTAACTTGCTCAGTGTCATTATATTACTTGCTAACTAGCAGATTGTAGACAATCTACGAGAAAAGTTTAATGGTGGTCACCTTTACTCGCTACTTGCTCAAGATGGCGGCCTACCAACAGCTGATTTCGTAACTGTCAGAATTAGTGCGCGGGAGCCGTAATTCTCGCTACTGTTATCGGTCCGTGAGACCAACGCGAGTAAAAGTGTTACGATTTTAGGTAGGTAAAAATTATTATTAAACAGAAACAATTATACCAAGTCAGTGGACATCTTCAATTTATCTTTGAATAAATATAAAATATTGTTATTGAGGCAGTTCAGTTATGTACAATAAATATGTACTTTTCTAACTATGCTATAAATGTAAAAGCCCCTAAAAAGGGCGTTTATTAATAAATAAATAAATAATTACACAAACAACTCTAATAATTATGTTTTCTTATTTTTATAATACTTTATTATTCTTGATACTTTCATTTATTAGAGTTTTCAGAGTTTTTTTTACAATTAATACATGACAAAGATTTTTTTTAATGAGGTTGGAGTAAAAAAAATTACATAAAAAAGGTACATATCTACGATTTTTAAAATTATTTTTTACATGAATACCGCACACGAGTCCCAACTGATTCCAACCGTCTTGAGCCAGTGAGTCTATGACATCCCCAATTGGGGTATTTTGTGAGGCTGAAGGGAGTTGGGCGGGGGAGGAAATGGGGAAAAGCAAAGGAGGGAAAGTACCTGGCTATTCAGATCTGGTCTCTAAACAAGGCTAAAGCTATTTCAAAACATGTTTCAATTCTGAATGGTGGCCGTACACCAGGGTGATACTGAGAGTATATTCCACTCTGGAACGTGCCGCAAATATGCCTTGTATTACTTTGAATGATTAGATTGTTAAATAGCACAAAAACTATATTTGTTGACATGGCAATAAAAATAATTTTATTTATCTACTAATAGACCCGGCCACATGTTGCTGTGGCTAACAAAACACAACGCCATTACCCAACCTTTAAACCAACGCCATCTGTTATATTTGCGTACATTTCAAATCCACACCGCCCGCTTGCCAGCCCACTGCCCGCTCCCTGCTTGCCAGCCTACTCTCTTTATTTATATATTTCAACCAATTTACAAAAAACCTTGACAAATTATATACCTAAAAACCTTTCTCATTAATCCCTCTGTCAATTGGCGAAAACCACGTGAAATTCTGTTGCTTAGTTTAAAAGATCTAAGCGTACAGACAGCGAGAGTGACTCCATTTTATGCTATGTAAAGACTTGTTTTCCAACGGCAGGTTATTTTTTAATTAAATGCGGGATTGGCCAGGATTGGCAATGTTCTGAAGCAATTTTGAGTATTCTCAGAAATTGTAAAAAATTTCCAACTGAAAATAAGCACAAATGCTCAAAAATGCTGTCTGTACCTAAATTTATTTGAAAAAAAAAATACATATAGATATACGAATGCGTTATTCTTTTTTGGTTTTTATGTGTTTCTAGAGGGCCTCAAGAAATAGAGCTTTCTAAAATTTGGTCTAGATAGGAGGAAGGTGAATTGGTTTGGGATGGTAGGGTGATTTACCTTCGGGTTTTAGGGCACAACTGACCAAATTAGGTGCTAAGGGGAGTCTATATTTTGCAAAGGGTCCTAAAATTTTAGGTATTCGACTAGGCGAAAATTGATATAGATCGGAGAAAGGAAAAGAATTGCATACTATAGAAAAGAGTATAGATTACAGGTAATATGGAGAACAAATATACGAAACCCGATTTTATTGTATTTGTATGCTATGATATTATGAATTGTGTAGAATCGAATCGAATAGAGAGAAAATTAAATAATTTAACTTTATATTTTGTGACAAATATTTTAATATTTATATTTAAAATATTTTTCGAATAAAATAACATCGAGATCCTGGGATCGAGTCCCAGTTGCGACAATTGTTATTTTGTGTCTTGTTATTTTTCATATTTTCGTTTAGGTTTATTAGTTTTATTATTTTCTTCTTCAAGGAAATATTATTTTGATGAGAATAACTTTCAAAAGTTATTCTAAAAAAAAAATGAAAAATATGTAAGCTTAAAATGAGTTTTGACTAAAATAACATCCATACTAATACTAATACTAATACTAATGCTAATACTAAAAGTATTTATTAAGTATAAGGATTAAGTTTTTCCTGTGAGGAAGATTTAACCCGGACATAAAATCTAGAGAACAATTAAAAAAAATTATAAATGCGAAACTGCTCGAGTTTGTTTATGACCTTTTCAGGCATTAACCAATAAAAAGACTTTAAAAATTCATTCACCAATAGAAAGCTAAATTATATGCGCAGACTATATGTTGTATACGATGGTAAGCTCTGGCGTTATGAAATTATAAATATTAATATATTATATTTGTTATACGTTTTCTGTCGCTAACAAAAGCGAGTTAATTGCAAATGTCAGAAAAAAATCATTCCCATGGAAACGATGTTGATATATTTGTGGGCTCTAAGCTGGTAGGTACTCAGCCCCCTGGTCAGCTACTGCCCCAGAAAATTCAAATATTAAAATATGTTTTGTTTTTTGTACAAGCTGGAATAAATGACAAATAAGAGTTCTTACATTAAAAATATAATTCGTAACGATTATAAAGACTGAATAATAAATAGTGTAATTTTGTATTATATTAACAAACTTCCAAATATTTAAATAAAAATAAACATCCGAAATGTTTGTAAGCGCATAAATTCCGAACGAATGAACAAAATTGGATAATTCTTTTTTTCTTTGTAAAATTTAGGTGGCAGGCTAGATGTTTGAAAACTGAATGTAAGGGAATGAATGTATGGAATGCGGGAGGGGGTGGGGTGGGGAGGAGGGGGGCTAATTGATAAGTTCAACCGCTACAGTAATTTCCCGTAATACCATGCGAGCGAAGCCGCGGGGAAAAGCTAGTTTTATATAAATACTAAATATGTAAAAAAACAAAATACAGTGATATCCACAAAATAATTCTGAAAACAGTCGCCATTACTTCGGTTTTACACTTACCGCGCGATAAGTATCAAAAAATATTTTATTTTCCGGAGGCCATTCGACGATTATGAAATTTAAACATTAAAAATAGGACTAAAATATTCTCAGAGCCGGAATGAATCCTTTCCTGCTAATTTCCCCACTGGAACCTGAGGCAATATCTTAAAGGCTAATCTTGTAATAAATGTCCCATATAAATTCCCATGGAGCCCGCACAATGCGAGGGTTAGCAAATAAAAGGACTAACAATGGGAAACTCCAAGGACAATGGGGAAGTAAATGTCCTTCCCATGTCGTCCTAATGACGCGGAGTTATAAACTTATCCCGTCAAATCATTTTAGTCTCAGATCCATTGATATAATATCGAAAAGGATGTTTTTTCTGAATATCGAAATGAGTTTTCGAGATATTAATCTTTCAGGAGTGGCAAAAGATGCGTAAGATTTTGATAGAGTTTTTACCTAACAGAATTATTAATGATATTTATTCATTAATGATATAGGCAAGACCATTAACCGCTCCAAATATCTCCTCTTTGCTGACGATTTCAAAATTTTCAGAGCTATTAAAAGTCATATCGATTCCATTGTGCTGCAAAATGATCTTGATTCTCTTGTCAAATGGTCGGAATTGAATAACTCACCCTTCAGCATCCAGAAATGCAGTGTCGTTACATTTACAAGATCCAAAGACACATTTCTATTCCGTACCACATAAATAAAATTATATTAACACGCAAAAACGTGATTCGTGAACTTGGCGTGATTTTTGAAGCAAATCTCTCTTTAAATTCCCACATATCTGACATTGGAATTGCAATATGGAGAACATATAAAGCACTTGTCCGCAGCATCCTGGAATAACGCTCCGTTATTTGGCCCCCCTCTGAACAAAACCATTTCCTAGAAATAGAAAGAGTTGAAAAAAGATTTAGGCGTTACCTGTATATGAGGGAATATACATACAACACACTGCTGAATACGCCCATGTTGAATGAGATTAACTTCCATGTCCTTACCGCGTACACTCGTGGGAGATCCCACGCAATTTTTTGTGCTCCGAGAGTGAGAACTTCCCTCCAAAATGCGCTATTAAACAGAGCAATTCAACTGCTGATGTATCTGTATTGAGCATCGACATCTTCAATATCACCTACAGAGAGTTCAGTAACTATCTTCTGACATACGTCACAAGATAGTGAAAATTTAAATTTTGTAATCATTTCCATAATATTCTGGTGTATAACTGAATTATGAAGAATCTGATAAAATAAATAAGTAAATAAATAAATCATAGTTCTTCTGGTCCTTCAGCCACCGAGACATATTATACGGTATACTTTAAGTTTTTTCATACAGTTTTATATTTTAGCACTGACAGCGAACAATCGTAGTAATACGTATTTTATTATAACAGTATTGTTTATTAACAATTCAATCATAAATAAGTGAAAGTTTATGTCATTAGTTATGTCTTAGTTGTAAGTCACTAGATATTTATCTAAGATATAAGCCATTAGTAATAAATTTTAACTCAAATAAGTTAGTACCTAGTAATAACTCTAAGTCATGGGTTATATACATGAATTAAGTTGAAAAGCTCCGATTTTCTTACGACAATGTCACCACAGATTTTTTTAATATAGCTCTAAATGGAAGGCCCGAGGAAAATAATTTTTTTTAGAGCCTCTGTCATTGTTGCATGTAGGTTCGTTTTGGAAAGGAAGTTCTGGGAAGTAAAAAAATTAAGAGGGTTTTGTAGTAATCTGGGAGTTAGTATGTTCAGGAGTGACAGTCATATGAATCCACCCCTCCAACTGCGGTGCAAGGCGATGTTCTGAAAGAGTCCTGTTGGAGAGATCAAAAAGTCTCCTCAAACCAGCCTCTTTCAATCCGACCTACCACGCAGTCAGTTGGCAGACGCATCCACCGCCAAGACCCGGAAAAACTTCACGCCATGAACTCGGAGACCCCTACTAAGTCACCATACGTAGTGATGATGATGATGTTAAACTGAGCTTAGTTCGGACACACGGCCACAACACACGGCTCTCGGTTGTTTTTTTACGCAATATCTTTTCCTTAGTTAATAAATGCTAATAAATAACCTACACTTTTGTTGATAGGTAATAGGTCTTTGTGTTTCCTCTTTCTTACAACATGGGTCTCTTCAAGACTAATGTTCATTCCTTCCTCTCCTCGAAAAGACCCTCGTCACAGCATCTCACATAATAATTGAGAGAGGGAAATAATTTTCCTCAGAGCTTCCTGTGTGGAGTTAATATAAAAAAAAATCGAGTGTAGTTCAAACGCGGTTGAAGTGAAACTTTCGCCCACATATTTTCAACCAATAGGAGCCTTGAAAAGTGAGGTCATAATCAAAGCGGCCAGTGAGTGCGGCTTGATGCTTCGTAGGTAATGTAATGCGTCATTTCCGTTACATATCGTTGCCTCAGTTCTTATTTGTCCAACACACCATTTTAGTTTTTGTTCAATCTCCACTTTAAAATGAAAAATAAAGTATTAAAAATTATATTTAATCATTTAACTAAGAATTATTTAAACTAGTGACACATTAACCTTCACGGAAATAGCTTTATCTTACACCTGCTATAATGTTTCATTGAAATAATGAAAGAAAACCTTTTCCTCCTGTAAAATTTTCTAATGGTCTGTTGGACAAATGCGAACTAAGGCGACGATATCTCAACCAATAAGAGCCTTGAAAAGTGAGGTCATAATCAAAGCGGCTAGTGAGCGCAGTTTGACGCTTTGTAGGTATTGAAATGCGTCATTTCCGTTTCATGCAAATTTCAAATCACAACGGGGCTAAAGAAGTTTCACTTAAAAGTTTAAAAAAAATATGCCAAATCCAAAATTTGACTTAATCGAAATAAATCTACAATAGACATAGTTGAATCGTTTGGCGCAATAAAATTGCATGTTGCAAGTGGTGAGTTCATCTGCCCAACGGTTTGTCAACCAATTTAAACTTTGGGCCTCATATTGTTTGCTCAGACTAATAATTGTTTTTGTTAAATACTAATCTTCCTATTAGAGTTCATGGATTGAATCCCTTCCAAGGGTTGATTTAACTAATAATGTTTGTTTAGGGCTCAGGCGTACACCCTGTATATTGGTAAATCAACGTAATTTGAATGGTTGATCGAACTGTGTAGAGGAAAATCATTTTGAAGAGACCATCGATTGTGCAGTGGTTTACTGGATAGTTAAAAATAACTGTTATTTAACTTAAAGCGACGCTTCTCGGCCCAAAAAGAAGAAGATGGAGAGATATGTAATTACGAATGTTGGCCAGAGCGCGCCAATATTTTCAATGACAAAATTGATGCGAAAATTGGGAAAATGCTTAGTAAAAAAATGACTCGTTTAAAATAGAGCAATAATCCCGTGGAAGGTAACTTAAGTATTATTTAAAGAAACATTGTGAATTTTTCACAAATATAACTTGTAAAATATTAGAAATAGACTTGTTTTAAATAATTTTCAGAGCATACTTTGCGATTTTTTTCTAACGAGGGAATTTCATATAATTTACGTTTTGGCGTGGAAAGTATCTAGATATTATCTTCAAAAATAACATATATTTTTTAAAGAGCTTAAAAACTTTAAATGTTTAAGTGAGATATGTAAGAAATCGATCGAAATTAGGATAGCGGCGGCTTAAACGTTTTTCATTTGGATGCAAATTAAAATTCAAGTGTCAAATAATCTCCACTCTGCAAATTAAATAAGTCGAAAAATATTATGGTTTAAAAAAAATTCATTTAAGCCATCGAACGCCAATTCTGAATATATAAGTTTATTTTATTTAGAACTTTTAAATCGTTATTTAAAAATTAATAAAACTATATGTAGACGTCGTAGTGCGGTGTGTGAGAGATGTAAGAAAATGATCACTTTTTTTCCCTTGGAGGAAACAGACCTACGTACATTAAATTACATATATTGAAAGGGCTGCAGCATTGTTGTGTTAAGGAACTATGTTTATTGCCTTTTTTTATGCCGTCACAAATGTGAATGGTTGAAGAAGTCAGGGACGCCCGAATATGACATGGCACGATCAAGTGAGCCAGATACTTGAGCCGGGCCACGTCAAGAGTCAGAATAATAGAAGTGTACGCATGAAGCGATGTAAGAATGTGAACGAGGCAAGGAGTGTGTGTCAAGATCGACTTGTTTGGCGGTCCGTTCACACTGCCTTGCCCTGCGGGGAAACGGGGTGATAATTAGTTACTTCTATAACTTACTGGTGAAAATAATTATTTCAAATAAAAAAATGTGATAATTGATAAACGTCGCTGCGAACCCAGAATCTTTGTGCATTTACGGGGTTAAAGGGGACTGCGGTCGGGTGTTTTAAACTAGTTCGATTTTTTTTTTGGTCACTATAATGTGCACAAAATCAAACGCGTCCTTTTCAAAATCATTTGCCTGTACCTATATTTAAATCTGAATTTTGAAATTTAATTAAAACAATCCAGATTTGCTTAACATTACCGCTTATAAAGGATATATAAGCTTTTGTACACGCGTTTTGTACTTTGAAGCTTTATGATATGAGAATATTCCAGCAAATAAATGTTTTCACTGCAGGTGTTTTGAATGTACCACTCCTAAACTGTTGGCGTTTTCTGCATTTGTTTGTTGAAATTAGTTTGCGCAAAAAGGCAAATATTGTTTTAGAATTGTAAACATAAAATTAATACCACAACATGTTTTAATATTAAAATCAAAATTACTAAATTTCTATCAAATATGCAAGACCAGTGTATGCCGGTTATTGGTGAGCCGCGGCTTCCTCCCAGGGGTGACGCGATGTACATAATTTAAAAAATAATGTTATTAGTTGAATCCGCTCATTTTTCTTTAGTTAAACACTGTTAGAGATATTCAAGTTTTTCTGATGCAAAATGTGTTATATTTTTTTTATTTTTCCAAATAATCATTGGCTGCTTAAAAAAAATTTGTCACAAAAATTTGGAAAATCTGGATTTAGCGAGGGCGCCACGATCGAAACAGTTTGGTGACCAATATTTTCTTGAAATAGGATAAAGCGAAGATTAGACCTAAAAACGAGAAAATTGATTTACAACACCACTGTAGCATCCCACCTAAATTACTGCACAAGTGTTATCTTTCTGTGCAATAAAACACAAATTAAAGAATGGAAATAATCCAGAACAGAGGCGTGAGGTCTATACTATGCTGTAGCAGATAAAAACAATGCAACGCCAACTCAATATCCTAAGTGTGTGGCAACGACTCGTCTATAATACTCTAGTATTTATTTACAAGTTAAAAAATAAAATGTTACCAGACTATATGTTTAATAATGTTAGAATTAGTAGTACAGTCCATTGTTATCTACGAGAAACTGCAACGATTTTAGGCTTCCCAAAACAAATTTATCGGGAACACAAAACAATATTTATTACAAAGGTTTTAAAATGTTCAACGAATCCCTGCAAATGTTAAGGAGGCTAAAAGTCTTTCGTAGATTATGTCTCAAGTCCAAATTTTAATATTATAGTAGTTTAAGGCGGCGCTTCTCGGCTGAAAAAGAAGAAGATGGAGAGATACGAATTACGAATGTTGGACAGAGCGCGCTAATATTGTAAGTGATAAAATTGAAGCGAAAATTACGAAAAAGCTTAATAAAACATGACACGTTTAAAATAGAGCAAAAATCTCGTAAAACGTATCTTAAGTATCATTTAAAGAAACATTGTGAATTTTTTCACAAATATAACTTGTAAAATAATAGAAATAGACTTGTTTTTAATAATTTTCAGAGCATACTTTGCGATTTTTTTCTGTCGAGGGAATTTCATATAATTTGCGTTTCGGCATGAAAATTATCTAGATATTATCTTAAAAAATAACATATATTTTTTTCAGAGCTTAAAAACTTCAAATGTTTAAGGGAGATAGTATGTAAGAAATCGGTCGAAATTCGGATAGTGGCGGCTTAAGAATAGATTATATTAGATATAAAATGTAAAATTTTATAGCTAAATAATATATACGAAAAAAAAAACTTTGTTTGACTATTACTGTACCTATTGGAATGGAGTGCGGATGAGGCAATGAAGTTTTTTATTCAGTTGAAATGCAATACAGGGTGTTAAGGGACGAACTTGACATACTAGTGATTCTTGTCATTATTTGCAGTAAAAAATGTTTATTGAATGTTGGTCTCCGGTGACTTTTTTGATGTCTTTTGATTTCTTTATTTTTTTCTTCAAAATCAAACTTTTTTTTCTCCCACATGTCGTCACTAATCACTAAGCCGAGTAACCGCACAACCCACTGATTTTTTTACGTTTTCAGCTGAAAAAAATAAACCATCAAAAATGTCACCTGAGACAAAAATTTCGTTTACATTTTTTACTCTAAATAATCAAAAAACCAGATAAATCAAAAAAATCATAGCTTTGACATAAATTCAGGTCTTCAAAAATTACATACAGGATATAAAACATCGCAAATCAATAATTTAGAAATTTTAGAAATAAGAAAAAATGTTAATTCAAAAGCTGACATAATTAATAAGCAAAAATTTTTTGTTAACCCTGTTTTAAATATCTTCCCACTTAAACGGCCTTTTTCTTCTAATAGCTTGGTAATCCCCAATTCTTCGAAACTCCCACCATTGTCAACCCTCCCCCCTCCTTCAATTTCTTCTCTCCATATGTAATCTATAATTAATTTTTTAACTTTAGTATACTTTTATTCCTGAAGAAGTGAACACAGTTCACGAAACATGTTGATAGTATAAAATAAATAAAGTGATGTAAACTAAGTTATTTTCTTTTAATAAATAAATAATGACGTCACAAAGTAACAACCTTTTAGAAGAAGTTTTCTTCGAAAAAAAAAATCTAAATAATCACAGAAATCACTGGTTTAAGTCAAGTATGTCCCTTAATATCCAGCATACTTATAGTCAGATTTACTATGCTTTTAAAATAAATTATAGTAAATTGACATCTCTAATGCACAGCGTCATACAGGTATTTTAATGGAGCCTGCTCCATGGAGCTAATAGCATTAAATTTCCATGCACCGCTGCACGTACGTGAAACTTGACAGGCAAAGACGGTAACATCCCTTCACTGTGATTGTTGGCTTCATGAGAACAGATAGTTTTTCCGACTTGTTTTTATGTAAGTCAGCTCACATGTGAAATGAACTGCCGGAATCTGTTTTTTCTTCATCAGAGTCTTCAAGATTTGTAATAATAAATCGTTTAATGCAGCCCCTACGTTACCAGCCCAAACTGATGACGATATACATATATCTCCTGTCTTAACATTGTATAGACAGGGATGCACTTATAAAGTAAACCTAAAAAATGCAAAGTTTCAATAACTGAGGCTCTCATATTACAGTATCTACGTATTTGAGGTAAATGTAGACTTTTTTCGTTATTTGTTTTTGGGGTGTAATGCCGTGTTACGCTACCTCCTTTTATAGCCAACGTTTCAGACAGCGTTACAGTGTCCATCATCAGGGCAGATGGGTAATTGTGCAATTATCAGGGGTGAAATGTGTGCTTATGGACTTGGAAGCAATACCGTGTTGCCGGCTCCACTCCACCACGAGCAGGTATTACTTCTGAATAGTTGTAGATTCCACTTCACATCCGTAAGCTCTCCGTAATCAGGCGTGGAACTGGTTCCAATTAACCTGTTCCTCGAATCCACTGTCATCTAGTGATCCCTAGTCACCGGTACAACGTAGCCAAGACAGGCAATGGCGTAGGAACTGGTTCCAAAGTACCTTGTTCCTCGAATCCATTTTCATCTAGTGATCGCTAGGCACCGGCACAAGATATCTGCAAATTCAATAAATCGTAGTATTTACACTAGCGTTGGGCACTTCTCCATGCGAGCTGCCAGCACGGTATTGCTTCCAAGTACATAAGCACACATTTCACCACTAACAATTGCACAATTACGCATCTGCCCTGATGATGGACACTGTAACGCTGTCCGGAACGTTGGATAAAGAAGGAGGTAGCGCAACACGGCGTAACACCCCAAAAAGAAATAACAAAAAAACTTTTGGCCGTGAAAATCTAAAAACGTATTTTTATGTAGGCTGTATATTTACGCTACATTCAATGGTGTCCTTCGGTAAGTGTTAAAATCTTCTTGAAATGACTCACGCTTAGATTCGATTGGTGAAAACGACCGTTAAAGCACAGAGCATCCTTTATTACTTTATTACAATCTTTGTTGATGGCGCTTGAATAATGTCTTCGTGTTTTCATTATTATTTACGATCACCGGCCCTTTGAGCTTGTTACTGTCCACTTTGTCGTCCCGTATGTCCCATTGTCCCGTATTAGTGCGGCCCTTTGTCTCGAACCGGTGTTCCATTGTCCGACGGGTCCTGATTGTCCCAAGCGGTAGATGGTGGGGTTATTATTGTCCTCGAATATATTTATGTGACCGGTGAATTTAAATTTGGTACCACAAATATATTTAATGAAGAAATGGCCTACATAACATAATAGCTCCAGAAATCAGATAAATACAGCGACCTTCCTCTGTTTTTGAAGGTCAATTGTGCAAAATTTTATCATTCTGGGAATTAAACCATCGATGTGTTTAAAAATCAAATCCACACAACTCCACAGCGTACTCACCCTCCCCAGGTAATAACTTTTATATGAAAATATATTTGCTTCTGGGTTTGTATATATGTGGGTGAGATGTTATGCGTTGCTAAACCATTCATCCGATTTTTTTAAATTTTTTTATTAGCGAATTTTTTTTGATACTCCGGAAAAGGTACATACATAAAAACATGAAATATAAAATAGTAGCAAAAAAAGATCCCACAAAGGCGAAGCCTGTGCGTGGATATTATATTATTATGTTGATATTAGACAGTGGCAGTAAAAATAGAATTTTAAAATATCTGTACATAATAAATATAAAGATCATGATGATTTCACAGAATTTAAGATGATTTAACAGAATTACAGTTGCAATTGCAGATTGCAACGAAACTTTGGAGATTTGATGTGCGCATGCCCGCGATGGATTCTATGTACAAAAGTGCGTTCTGGCATTTCGAAATTCTGCATTGCTAACCGTTTATGATTTGATGTGTGCATTTTTTTTTTACATGAGCTCCACACAAGAGGCTATGAGGAAAATTAATGGAGGATTTATTTTAAGGAAAAGGAGGAGAGGAGAGTTCTGGGAAGGAAAAGGGTTTAGGGGTGGGTAGGAATCTGGGGTTCAGTGTGTCTTGGTCATCCGCCTCCAAGACCAAGACAAACCTCATCCCATGAACCCGGGCACCCCTGCTAAATCACCAAACGTAGCGGACCACTTGGGGTGAGCTATGGCATGCCGGCGATGGTTAATATATATATAATAGCGAGCTCTGGCGTCATGAAGGAGGACTGAGAAATGAAAAACGCTACGTTTTATACCGGAAAAAAACATTTCATTTCTGTGGGAAGATTCTTTATACAGTAATTTCCCCCTAACACCACGCGAGCGAAGCCGCGGGTAAAAACTGGTTATGAATAAAGATATTGGACAGAAATAAAGCTTATTATTTTTTAAACGTTTTATAATTACGCACAAGAAAGGTCATTAATTTTTGTTGACCTAGTTTTATTTTACCAAACACTCTCCAAGGGACAGTGATCTTACAAAATAAAGCTGCCCTTCTGCGAACCCATTCTAAATTTATTCATGGGCATCTAAGTCTCGTATTACTCGAATAAGATATGTAACGATCAAGAGACCGCAAAGCCTGGGGCTATATTATCGTGACGCAGCGGTCTGTCACGCAAGGCAAAATAAGAAAACGTCGCAAAGACAAGGGTGGAAGGTAGAATCGCTTAATACTATATACGAGTACTCGATCATCCATTCTGAGATTTTGCGATCTCAGAATTAGACTAAAAAGAATTCATTATTTATATGACTTCTTATGGATTAAATCAGTTTTTAAGACGTTCTCTTGCTTTTTGAAAACTGGTGAAATCGGTCGGGTCATTAAAAAAAAAACTTGAAGAAAGTTGTGAAGGTGTTTCAATCACAAAAAATGAACAGCTACGCGCCCTTTTTCGTACAAAACTTAAATTTGGATTTGAAGTCTAAATACTCAACCAAACAGAATATTTATTTTTTAAATCAAAAGGTATGGCAAATATCTACTACAGATGTGAGCTATTTTATTTATTTGTTTAATTAAATGAAGACATTATGAGCGAAACTCAATCGAAAATCTGGAAATAGAAAAATCAGAAAAAGATATTGGCACCTCTGGGACTCGAACCCAGGACCTCCCTACTTTCCGGGTTGGGCGCTCTTATCCACTGAGCTAAGGTGTCGATATCCAATTCGGTCACTTTTAACTGTACCATACTTCGACTAAGAACCACCCATATTATCTTCATTTTTCTTTTTCTTAACGCTTGAAGATAATATGGGTGGTTCTTAGTCGAAGTATGGTACAGTTAAAAGTGACCGAATTGGATATCGACACCTTAGCTCAGTGGATAAGAGCGCCCAACCCGGAAAGTAGGGAGGTCCTGGGTTCGAGTCCCAGAGGTGCCAATATCTTTTTCTGATTTTTCTATTTCCAGATTTTCGATTGAGTTTCGCTCATAATGTCTTCATTTAATTAAATATTACAGTTTGAGGTTTTACTCATAAAGTTAAAATAATAAATAATATTATTTATTTGTGTTTAAATTATAAAATACTAGCGTTAACCTGCGGCTTCGCTCGCACAGTATAAGGGGGAATTGCTGCAGCGCTTGCACTAATAAATTATCCCCTCTCTCTTCACTCCTCCCCTCACCGCCCTCCCCCCTCCCCCATACCGCCTTCCATGCATTCATTCCCGGAATATTCAGTTTTCAAACAACTCGCGTGCCTAAATATCATAATGCCAGAGCTCGCCAGTATTAAAAAAGAATTATCCAATTTGGTCGCAGTCGTTCGGAAGTTATGCGCGTACAAACATTTCGGAGATTCATTTTTATTTATTAGATAGTTATTAATTACGATTTCCCGCAAATATATCGATCTTTTCCACGGCAACGATTTGTTTTCTGACGTTAGAAATAATTCGCTTTTGTTAGCGACAGAAAATATATAATAAATATATTATATTAATATTTATAATTTCATAAAGCCAGAGCTTACCATTTTATACAACTTATATTACTCGCATATAATAAAGTTAAAGAATTTTTTAAATCAGTTTATTGGTTTATGCGTGAAAGCGTAACAAACAAAAACACGCAGTTTCGCATTTATAATATTAGAAAGAAGAATAGATAGCATAGAATAGAGAGATAATTAATCAAATTTTCACGATTTTATAAGCATTTTTGGAGATTATTATGAGTCAATGAAATTGATTTAAAAATTCGCTTTTGCTCTCTCTACTTGACATAAATATGCTGAAATATAAAATTTAAAAAAAAATAAAAAGGACCGAAAAATCAATCTGAAGAGTAAAATTTCAATTACCAACAATTGATTTACTTCGGAACACAATTTTTTGTAGGTATTTAAATTAAAATTTCTACTCAGAAAACAGAAAGAAAAAGAAAAAAGTCACAACCCTTTTAAAGATATTTATTTGAATTTCGATTTTGTTTTCTTGATTCAACGAATGTTCACAAAATTTTGTTGTTTGAATGTAATGGAGACTTGTCAACGTATTAACGAGACTTGTCAATCCATAGCAAACTGGCTGTTATCACAAAATCTGACACTCAACACAAATAAAACACAAGTTAAAATTTTGCCCAGTGCAAGCTACACCCATAAACATTAATGTAAACTTTATTATCAAATCTTCCCAAACTTGTTCACTGCTGGGAATACAACTAGATACAAGTATAAACTGGAAAGAACATGTATTAAAAATGGTAGCAAAAATCAGAAGCTTATCTTTTGTTCTAGGTACACTGAAAAAAATATTAAACATCGAATCAGTAATGGCCGCATACTATGGTTATATATATTCATTAATAAAATACGGAATTATTTTTTGGGGAAACTCAGTAAACGTCAAAGATGTCTTTATCATCCAAAAGAGATGCATAAGAAAACTTGCAAACTCTGCTCATCTGGATTCATGTAGACCTATGTTTAAAAATCTGAAAATTCTGACAGTCACAGACATATGTATAATGGAGTTATGCATGTTAGTGCGATCATCTCCAGTCAAGTTCCCACAAAAAACCTCAACACATAATTACGCTACAAGGTTCTCAGAAAACTTATTAATACGAAAAGCAAACAAAACAATGTTCCAAAAAGGACCATATTACATGGACCTTAAAATGTATAACAACCTTCCACAAAACATTAACAAATACAAGATACACTCAAATTCAAATCATCACTAAAAACATTTCTTCTAAACAAATGTCATTTTACTCTTAATACCTTATGTAAATTTTACTGTTTTTTATTTTTAGTTTTTTATTTTTATTTCCTCATATAATTGTTTGGTTTTATAATAAATGTATCGTATAATATTTGTATTTTTTGGTTGGCTGGAAGAAATAGAATGTATCTATAAGCTACAACTTTTGTACAATATGAAAGTTTAATTTTAAATAAACTGGAAATTTACCCACTCCCCGACGTCTGATCTAGCTGAAATTCCGCAGATAGTTCGTTGTTGATGATAATGCATTCCGTCTGATCTAGCTGAAATTCCGCAGATAGTTCGTTGTTGATGATAATGCATTCCGTCTGATCTAGCTGAAATTCCGCAGATAGTTCGTTGTTGATGATAATGCATTCCGTCTGATCTAGCTGAAATTCCGCAGATAGTTCGTTGTTGATGATAATGCATTCCGTCTGATCTAGCTGAAATTCCGCAGATAGTTCGTTGTTGATGATAATGCATTCCGTCTGATCTAGCTGAAATTCCGCAGATAGTTCGTTGTTGATGATAATGCATTCCGTCTGATCTAGCTGAAATTCAGCAGATAGTTCGTTGTTGATGACAACGCATTTAACGCCACGCAAACACGCATACACTGCGGATTCGATGACATTACAGCAAATGTGAAAATGTGAAATAAACGTTGGTCTCATCCAATCGGGGCTTGGCTCAGTTGGTAGCGTTGTTGATTCCAGTCCTTGGATAGGAAAGTGCAATTTTCAGTCAAACCATTCTCTTTTTAAGTTCTCAAAGACATTTAAAAAGTAGACGAATCAACGAAAAAAATCAGTACATAGAAAGTCGCTAAATGTCACTTTCTTTTCTTTTGCCTGTTTTTTATAGCGGTTTGAAGATTGGATATTGATTTCACAAAAATAAAAACGTTTATATTTTTTGGATTTCGTAGGATTTGAACCTCCGTTCGCTAGATGTCTGTCTCTCTGCCCGCTGAGATTTGTCAGGCGCCATAGCCGCTGCGCTATCGAAGGCTCGCGCCTTGCTGTAAATTTACCGCATTATATTAGTACTGAAGACCCGTCTAATAACACATTTTAGTGACGCACTTCCGTTTTATCCGAATTTCAAATCACAACGGGGTTATTGAAGTCACACTTAAAAAAATTTGTTTTTCACTGGTTGATTTTTCACAACATAATTTTTTTTTTTAATTTCAAATCCAATTCCATAGAAAATTCCAAAATTACATAGAAATAATAAAAAATAATTATTCGCAATTATTATTCTAGCGTACGCGTTACGTGCTCGTAGTCAAGTCGCTTAGTTCAAATGGAGCACTTCAGATAGAGTGGGCAATCTTCTGACTTTTAGAGTAGGACTTAGTATTAAAAAAGACGAAAAATAGGTGAAGACTTTTAGATACGAACCACTATAAGTACTAAGTACGTAGTTTCACGGCGGAGGACATTAGAGGAGAATTTAAGGCGGGAAGAAGATTAGGTCGAACCAATTTTTGTTCATGCAAGAGGAAAAAATAAATCCTCACGATCAGAAATGAAATTGGTAGATATATATTTTTTTAAATTCTAATCGAGCTTTTCTCAGGAGGCCATTGGGAAAGTAATTTCCCACAGGGTCTATGTCATCTTTGGGGATGTTGCGTGAAGAATCTTTTTAGAAAATGAAAGACAGGAAGTTCTGTCTCTCCCAGTACGATTTCTAGGGATTACTGCCCACCTAGCACAGTTGATCGACAAGGATTGTTAGGTGTAATTTTTGGTGTCTAAGCTAATATGGTGGTTCTTAGTCGAAGTAAGAAGTATGGTACAGTTAAAAGTGACCGAATTGGATATCGACACCTTAGCTCAGTGGATAAGAGCACCCAACCCGGAAAGTAGGGAGGTCCTGGGTTCGAGTCCCAGAGGTGTAAATATCTTTTTCTGATTTTTCTGTTTCCATATTTTCGATTGAGTTTCGCTCATAATGTCTTCATTTAGTTAAATATTAAAATTTGAGGTTTTACTCATAAAAAGTTAAAATAAAAAAATAAGAAAAAGTAACAGTTCATAATAACTAAGTGTTCTTAATATATTCGATGTCAACTATTGTTTGTACGTTAGCAATCTGCAGTAGTCCTAGAGAACGATTAGAAGTTACGGAAAGTTATCCCATCAATCCTTATCGATCGATTGTGCTAGTCTAGGTCTCCCTTGAGGAATATAAACGCTAGAAATATTTCGATTCTCATGCCTACAAAATTTAAAATCGCACGTCGTATTTGCACGAGGCAAGTAAGCGAAAATGTGGTTTTTATTTATGTTGTGCTATAATTTTATAAGAACGAAAAAAGTAAGAACATACAAAACTTCAAAAATAGTCTTAGCCATAAAGGGGTATTTAAACAAAATTGTTTCTTATAACTTCATAGTTAAGTCCTGAAAAAACATTTTATTTAGTGGTTTACACAATTTTTGTTATGTAAATAATAATTTTATTGTAATTCCAATACAAAGAAAAGCTAGTAAAAGCTTCAATTTATCCGTAGCATATTTTTTGATGTCCGTATTGTAAACCGAATCGTCTAAAAAGATGAATCTAAATAGTATCTAAATAGAATTTCACGTATAGCTTCATCTTAAGTAGTTTCTCCCGATCCGGCCAGCTAGAAAGTTGTTAAGCTTACGCAGACGCATTCGCCGCCAAGGTCAAGAATCCAGGTACTGCTGCTAATTCACCAAACGTAGCGAAACACTTACTACCACTATGGCAGAGGTCTTGGTTATCAGGGTAAATGTAAATGGTTTTCAGGGTGGCGTACCCATACCCTCCTTCCAAATTAAATTGACAAAATCACATGTTAATCGATTATTTTTTACTAATTAATCTGCCGCCATTTCACAACGCGCGCTGTTACTTTCAATTCCATTTTATAATTAATTAAAAACAGGTCTATTCTGCTTTGATTTTAAAAGCAGAAATAAACCGCTGTCACCAAGCCAGAGTAAATAAATCTGGTAACTGGGCAAATCAATGACAATGGAAGGACTTTTAATTTTTTTTTATAAAGGACGACTAGGTGAACTAGGTAAGGTTAGATTTTTTGGCTTGTTTTTTTTATGACTTACTATCAAAAGCATTTTGATTTATCAAGGACCAATAAATCCATTTAAATAGTGGTCATGTGCCAAGGAAGAAACAATGTAAAATCGCTATGTTTTGACTTTGACGTAATATTTTGTTGGTTTATTTTGTGCTATCGTATATTATATTTACTGAAACACATTCCTTGATCAATAAACTATGCATAAAAACCACATTACTTGCGTTTATTTGATGAATTTATATGTTTTACGATCTTTCTCACGAGAACGACGCTATCGAATTTGACAGCTCAAATGCTGCGAAATATCTCGGGCCGGAGGGTATAAACAATTCCATATAAATTATTCCGCTTCCCTAGGTGTGTTCACAGTATTTTAAACGTTAAGAACAAGAATGCTTCAAGCGATTCTGACCTTGTTCTTCACACGTTTTTTTAATACATAAGGGTTAAAATCGCATTCCAAATTTTTTTTTTACATTTTGGCTTGTCTGCAGGCGCACAACCGGCAACCTGCCGGTTTATAGTCTCTAAAATAGATCAAATCTTTCTAAAAATTTATCCAGAGTTTATAAATGAGTTGTTTAATCAAATTCAAAAATACTATTTCATGGCTTTTTGACAGTTTCCTTCCACTTTCTAACTTTTTTATTAAATTATTCTCAAAATAAATACAATCACTTTTGAGCTGAAATCGACCATTAATACTTTACTAGCGAGTTCTTCGCATGCGTTGCAATGCTACTAATAAAAATATTGTTTCTCCCTGCGTGTCTTTTCCCATTCTTCCCATTCCCCTTCCGCCTCCCCTTCCCCTCCCATGTCCCATTCTTTTCAAGCGTCATGCGTACATACACCGAAAATAAACTGTGGTAAAAATTCATTTACTTGAAGAGTTTATTCGAAAATCGAATTTGGTTCCTAATGTAGATACCTTTTTAAAATATCTTTAATTCTTGATCCAATTGAAAGTCTGAGGTAAGTACTACAAATAAATTTATTAATTTAAAGATTCGAAAATTGAATTTTGATTGATCATCATTGTTTTGCAAAATGTCATTCTCAAATTGTGTCATTTTTGTTTTGCAAAAGTTTTTGTAATGATTAAAAAACTTTTCAGATGTATTTTCATGTGGTTGTAATTATCCAGAAACCTTTCCGGGGGTGAAGAGAAGGTATTTTGAAAGTTTCAAACATTTCCAATGCTTAATATAAAGCAATACATAGACATTATATACAATACATGTACGTATATATCCATAAGCAAGCATATTTTGATTTTTATATGTATAGATGTTTGCCAAATGATTATTTTGCCTATTATACATATTTGTGGTGATATGAAACACATTAAAAAAGATATGTTTTAGGCTTATGTATTCCTACCGACCTATTTTTAATTTTATATCATAGAGAGCACTCTGTGTTTGAAGATCCTTATAATATATTGAAGGACAGATTAGTGAAATCGCTTTTCCTGAATGTTTTTGAATTCATAAAGGTCCACGCTCATTACACATTAAAAGTTCTTTGATGAGGGATGTGTTAATATCGACGAAAATAAAAAAAAATAAAATTAGGAACCACAGAGAAAGCAATCATAAAATTTAACAAAAATAGAGGATATAAGAAATGTGTATAATATTTGAAAATGACATCGTCGGTCTTTACAGTCGAATATAAAACATGGTTTGCCTTTTTTACAATAGCTCCACACAGTAGCCCGGAGAAAAAATATTTCTCTCAAGGTCCATGTCATCTTTGGGGACGCTGTGTGGAGGGTTTTTTGGGAAAGAAAGGAGAGGAAGTTCCGGGAAGAAAAAAGTCATGAGGGGTGTATAGGGAATCCGGGGGACAGTGTATCTAGGAGTGACGCACATATAAATCCATCCCTCTCATTGCGGTGCAAGGCGAAGGGTCGAGGCGGTACAGTAATGTTCCGAGAGAGCCTTGCTGGAGATGTCAAAAAATCTCCCTCAACCAATATCTCCCGATTTGGCCCGCCACGCATTAGGCGGGATAACGATTTCGCCACCAAGACCTAGACAAATCTACAAATTTTTTTCACGTATCGGCTCAAAATCTCTAAATGTGGGCTACTATCAAAAGATAGTCGAAAATTGTGTTTTAATGTGCTCACCCAAAAAGGGATGGAATAATAAAATTAATTTAGGTATTTATGGGCTGGTCTAAGAGAATATTAGATTTGTTATATAATTTTGAAAATAATTATTTTTAAACATGGGACAACAATTGGGAGGATTTAACAGCGCCAAATGTAGTAAAGCAGAATTTTAAAATTGTAACGAGAGACATCGCGCCGACTCGAATACTTTTTCGCTTATACATAATACAGCATTCTTGTATGCCGTCACAGCGTGCCGTAGGATTTGCATTGGTTGCACAATTCAACCCAACGGCTAATCAGCGAGCACCTCCCCGCTCTCAGCCACCTAATTACCAAATGATGTACCTTCAGCCGGCCTATATAAACGACTGCGCGGCCTTGAGCCGCCAGAGATACAGCAGACAGTCCTAGGACAGTACCAAGGAACCAATTGTGAGATATTGTTTTGACCACTTTGGTTCAGTAGAGGAGTCACTAGAGATAGTCAGCTTCCAAACCTCAGTCGGAGGTTATGCGCCGCGTTTATACACGAAGTATTGTTATATCCGTTAACTTATTATTTTGTTATACTTTTTCTTTAATAAAAGCTCTCTGTTCGAACTCACGCAGTATTTAATATAAATTTACGTTAAAAAATGTATTCAAAATTACCAATTTTCAAATGCGCACATGTGTGAGATCCGTGAAACCCAGATGAAAAAGTTTTGACAACTCAGCCTCCGAAAGCTTCAAATGAGTAAAATAATTTAAATAAAATCCCGAATGTCACGCATTTCCAACTAACTTATTGACAATTATTTTTTTTTTCTTCAAAACAGGCATATTTACTTTGGGGTGTCATCATTAATTTAATGAAAAACAAATACCTTTGTATAACACCACTATTTTATTAACAATATCAACATGTTTCGAAAACTATGTTTTTTTTCGTCAGGATAATAAGTCAATAATAAATAACAAAAGACAAACAAGTATAGACTAATTAGAACATAGACAAAATATTAGAAAGGAGAGGTGATTAATTACCTAAAATATATCATAAAAAAAAAAAAACAATTATATAAAATAAAATATAAAAATTATTTTAGAATGGGTAAAAAATTACATTAACATAATAAAAAATCTTTTAAAAGGAAAACAAGAAGTCTAAATAACAAAATAAATTATTATAAATATAAGTATTAATACGAAAATAAATTTAAAAGATGGCTATTTTTAAAAAACGTTTGGTTATTTATAATATTTAATTTACTATTAACACTTTTTCTAATTTCTAAAATTTCTAAATTATCTAATTGTATACCCGTTGTGTTAGTGTGTAAAATTTTTAAACCTTTATTAATATCAAAAGAATGACCTGTTTCCAAAATGTGGTTTGCAAATTCTGAATAATTATTATTATTTAAACATCTTAGATGTTCCTTAACTCTAATGTTAAAATTTCTAGAAGTCTTCCCAATATAAAAAAAGTTACAATCATTACAAATTAATTTATAAACCCCAGATTTGTTCAAAAACACACCTTTGTCCTTGTTATTTAATATATAATTTTTTAATTTGTTATTGGCGTAAAAAGCTGGTTGGATATTATCTGGCATGTTTTTAATTATCAAATTTGAAGTGTTATTATTTAAAAATACAATTTTTCTCCAATTATTATTCTTGTCAACTACGTGTGGATAAACAAAAGATCTAAAAAACTTTTTCTTATATTTTTTGTTTAACATATTATCTATTAATTGTGTAGAATAACCGTTATTTATTGCAATTTGTTTAATTGTATTTAATTCTGTTTTAAAATTTCTTAAAGATAGGGGAACATTAATTAGTCTACTTAGTAAGGTTTGAAACGCTGCTAATTTTTGTGAAAATGGATGATTAGAAGTTTCATGTATAATGATATCTGTATAATGATATCTGGAAGACTTCTAGAAATTTTAACATTAGAGTTAAGGAACATCTAAGATGTTTAAATAATAATAATTATTCAGAATTTGCAAACCACATTTTGGAAACAGGTCATTCTTTTGATATTAATAAAGGTTTAAAAATTTTACACACTAACACAACGGGTATACAATTAGATAATTTAGAAATTTTAGAAATTAGAAAAAGTGTTAATAGTAAATTAAATATTATAAATAACCAAACGTTTTTTAAAAATAGCCATCTTTTAAATTTATTTTCGTATTAATACTTATATTTATAATAATTTATTTTGTTATTTAGACTTCTTGTTTTCCTTTTAAAAGATTTTTTATTATGTTAATGTAATTTTTTACCCATTCTAAAATAATTTTTATATTTTATTTTATATAATTGTTTTTTTTTTTATGATATATTTTAGGTAATTAATCACCTCTCCTTTCTAATATTTTGTCTATGTTCTAATTAGTCTATACTTGTTTGTCTTTTGTTATTTATTATTGACTTATTATCCTGACGAAGAAAACATAGTTTTCGAAACATGTTGATATTGTTAAAAAAATAGTGGTGTTATAAGGTATTTGTTTTTCATTAAATTATTTTTTTATCTATTTTATTGCTTCACCTACGATTTGCTGATAAGGTGGCTTTTATTAAACTTTACCGATATGGATACATTATATTATTCTACGTCAGAGGTTCCCAAACTTTTTTTTCTCGTAGACCACTTTCAAAATTTTACTGGTCACGGTGGACCCCCTGCTGGTACATTTCTATCATATTCCCAAAACTCGACACGCGTCGTATTGAATATTGAATGGCGAGGTGTGACTGTCACAACGGAGCAGTACCTGATCTACGAATGCAACGGGGGCAAAATGAACCAGTATTCGAGATTATATTTGCCACGACGAAGGGGGCGTAATGGGATATGGGACGGGGGGTATGGTTATGTTCCCATATCCCATTACGCCCCCCCCCCTTTACCTAGCTGGGCGTTTTAAGGTCTTATGCATAATCGGTACAACAACGTGCGCTGTACGCCAGTCGTTCTGTTATGAAGGCGGCGTAATGTGATATGGGACGGGGGGTGGGATGGGATATGGAAATGGGGCAAGTGGGGGTCCACAAAACCAGTTTGTGAACCCCGATTTCTTTATCGCTCCTACGTGGACCCCCGTCGGGTCTCCCGTGGACCCCTAGGGGTCTACCTGGACCACTTAATCGTTGGGCAGATGCCTTGTGCTGTATAGTAAAAAACAACTTTAAACACGTAAAATGTAAGCTTAAAACATTCTATTTTCTACCCTTATCGCCTGTGGTCCCATTGAGATGGGAGATAACTTAATGAAATCAATTCAACCAAGTAATCTGTAACGGTTTAGATTGGGGTAAACCTTTTTTGGTTTCCGTATTTTTCTACTTAGTTATTTGAGTCCTGGTACAGTTGTACCCGCAGCCATTAGCCCTAAAAGCCCATGTCTTTACCTTACGTCAAAGCCATTAGGGGTTCCGAAATACGTTTTTAAATTAGGGTTTCCACCACATTTTTAAAGTACCATTAAATTCGCAGGTAGAACCCATTCTTCCCCTTTATCCTGTATATGGTTTGGAAGTTTTGCTGGAATGCTGGAGATAAATATATTTTACGAAACATTGACTGTCTAAACAGCGTGAATTAAAAAAGGTATGAAGGTAAAAAAGAGATTTTAATGATGAGCCGTGGCTCGTTAGCCTAATAAATATACTTTAAAACAAGGCAACAGCTTTTTTATTGTAGGAATGTCCTGGCATTTTCTACCGTAGAAAACTCCCAACTGCCCCGAGCCGGTGGAAGGCAGTGATAAATGAAATAGGATAAGCGGAAGTATTTGGTTATTCAAACTACAAGAGTTTCGACACTGTGTGGTATCTTTCACCAGGGTGACACTTCTTCTTCTTCTTCGTGTGCCCTATCAGGTCCCCCCGACGTTGGCGATCACTGTGGAAAATATCTCTCTACATTGTGCTGCCCGGAATAGCTCCTCCGCACTTCTAATGCCGGTCCACTCTCGTATATTTCGTAGCCAAGACATTTTTCTCCTACCAGGCCCTCGGCGACCTTCTATTTTTCCTTTCAATATTAATTGGAGCAAGTGATACTATTCCCCTCGAAGTACGTGACCCAGATATGAAATTTTCCTGGCTTTTATTGATGTGAACAGTTCTCTATCTGCTCTAGCCCGCCTGAGAATTTCTATGTTAGTGATCATGTCGGTCCATGGAACCTTGAGCATTGTCCACCCCTTGAGCATTCTCCGGTGAAGCCATATTTCAAAAGCCTCTAACCTGTTCGTGGTATTTACTTTCAAGGTCCATGTCTCACACCCATACAGCAAGACTGACCACACGTAACACTTTAACATTCTCTGCCTTAGTTTTAAATTGAGGTTGTCATTGCAGAAAAGAGATTTCATTTTACTGAATGCAGTTCTTGCTGCCTGAAGGGTGACACTAAAAGTATTATATTTTTAACTGTAATCGTAATATTTTTGGAAGATTGTAAGTAGAAGAATCAATACTGAAACACGGCACCACATTGAAAGTTACATTAGTTAAAATTAAGCAGATTTTAAATAATAATTTCAATAAAACGTACATATTTGACGGCCGGCGTAGTCCAGCGGTAAGGCTCTTAACTCGCAATCCGATTTATCAATAATCTCGCAATAAATTTTATTTGATTAATTTGTGTTATTTCACAATTTATTCATTTAAAATAACATGTAGTATATTTGCGGCATGTTCCAGAGTGGAAGAAACTATCAGTATCGCCCTGGTGTAAGACCACCATTCAGAATTGAAACGTTGCTTGAAATGGCTTTAGCCGTGTTTGGTGATCAGATCTGAATAGTCAGGTACTTCCCCACATTCATCTTCCTCATCTCCTTCCCCTCCACACTACCTTCAGCCTCACAACATACCCCAATTGGGGATGCCATGATTTCACTGGCTCCATACGGGAGCAGTTGGGACTCTTGTGCGGTATTCATATAAAAATAAAAATAAATATTTGTACATAAAATATATTTTTGCAACAAAATGTAACGCAACAAAAATCAATGCTTGTAACTTTCTTACTTTACAATAAATGAATTATTTCGATCCTGAAAGTCAGTCGTTCATTTGCAAAAATAATAATTAGTTTTCTGAAAATTGTCTTGAAATTGCTGATTCGCAAAACCAATAAGACTTTCTCAAATACACCCACTTTCCTTTCTCCATACCACTTTACGTTTCTATTAAGGCTGTTTCTCCCGAGTTGATAAGTGGGTTACTTCGTTAATTATTGTTGCTTCGTATTAATAGAAGAGAGGGAGATTAACAAAATATATTCCAACGTATATTGAGATATTATAATTTGCGTTTTGGTTTCGTGAAATGACTTACGGGCTCAAAAATATAATAAAGCGTGAGACAAAGAGATAAAAAAAATACATTCCAACCTATAATGACACATTAAGTTTGCGTTGTTGTCTTGTTTAATGACCCATGGCTCGAAAATCCAAATAAGCGTAAGAGCATTACAACATTTTACACAACCCAAAAAACTACGATGGGTTAGACGTGTAAAAATAAGGACATAGGACAGGACATACAAAATTATGACCGAGTGGGCGTCCCAGTCAGTGGCGTGGCTAGCATGGATAACACCCGGTGCGGATAACGTAGTGATACCCCAAGAATGAACGTGGTGTCACCCACGAACTAGTAATTCTCCAATTAGATTTTGGATAATGTCCTGCCTAGTATTGAAGAAAATAGTTGAGGTATTATGATTGGCGCCACTAGTAATGCAAGGTTGGCTTTTTATCAAAAGAATTGACAACTGAACGAAATCTGAGAGCACTCTTACATTTGGTCAACGAATTACCATCGCTTGACCGGTGAAGTTCGGAAACTACCCCAATGTAAGCAGGTAGTCGTTCAGTGACTAAAGTTCGTGATCGAAGTCGATCAAGTATACATAAACACTTTTGGCATTTGATTCAGTAATCAGTGTAAATAGCGCTTCGTCTGTCGACTGCGGTAAGCGACCAGTCGCACGCCAATAATGGTGACAAAGAGCCAATGAAGGAACTTTGAGAAATTAAAAATGCAAATTTCGAATTCGACAAACAACAAATGTGTAAAAATGTTTTCCTTAATCCTTTTAAAGTACTTTTCATTTATTTTTATTCCTTAACTATTTATTTGTGTACACACATCAATGAAATACAGAAAAAAACAAACAAATGGTTGATAATTTTTTTTGCAGTCAGTTATCGATCGATTCTGCTATTGTATTCAGGTTTTGCGTTTGTTAGTCATCATTTATTACAAAAATGAAGTATCCAATCCACTTAACTTGTTTTTTGAAAGATATCTTTCATCACTGACATAATAACAACTTTTCCACTAATTCACGCCAATCAATAAGTAACAAATCATTTCACGAGTTCACGAGGAACGAAAATAAAACAACAGAATTTTTAGGGAGTCACTGACTGACCGAGCCATAGAGCTACGAAAATATAAATAACAGGCAGTGTTCACATGTAAAATATTTTTGTGGCAATATTCTACCTTTTACGGTCGGGTGTCATACCCCATCGGGTAGTACCCGGTGCGGGCCGCCCCTGCCGCCTCACCTAGCTACGCCACTGGTCCTTGTGAAAATGACGTCACGAACCGAAAACTATGTGGTTATCTAGCCAATGTGGACAGACAAAGCTGTTCAAATTTGGTGATGCAAAAACACACCGTTCGAGAGTTTTACTGCTTCTAAAAGACAGATTTCCAGCTTTATATTTTAGATCGCATTACGTCACAATTAAATCATTTTTGTTTCATCAACCAAAAAAAGCCTTTAACGGAATTAGGAAAGCTTTTTAAAATTTCGTAGATTTTTATCGCTTTTTGAGTGACATAAAACATTAGCTAATTACGAGCAAAAAAAATGGAATCTCCATGATGAAAAAGATTAATTAAAATATCTCGTTTTGAAGTAGATAAAATTAATACGAAATTATATTTTGTAAGTACCTGCGCAGCGTAAGTGAATTTAGAACATTATTTATTAGTAAGATTTGGTGGGTACCTCTACGAGTATCCTATTACAGCTTAATTAAAATTCGGAGAGATGTCAGATTTTGTAATTTATTTTTCTTTTTGACAATTTAAGTGGTGAAAATTAGCTTTTATAAAGCTGATTTTACAATCTCATACCTGTCTTAATAACGATAAGATTTTTTGAGTAGGGTAAAGTCACCGGCGATTGGCAGAATTGAAACATCTTAAGAAATCTATTAGATGTCTGTGAAAAACAAAAAAATTCGGATAAGTCGTCCGAAAATCCATCAACCATTTTCATTCATATCTTGAGTTCGTGAGGTACTAATGGTTAATTAAACCAATCAAACTGAGCGTCCGCTTATTCAATATGTGGCTGAGGAAATGTCGATTAATTAATTAATTAACAACGTTATAAGCGATTCAAAAATAATAAGATTACTAAAGATGGTTTGAACATGAGGTATGTAAATACCTCATGTTCAAACCATCGTAGCGTAATATTTAGATTTTTTTTAAAATTATAACTAGGTGTAAGCGGCTGCGGTGAAAATATTTATAAATGACGTATTTAAAATAAAAGTAAAATCTTTTGACATTTGAGCTTTTTGAGTTTTAATGAAACATTCAAATTTTTTTCGTGCATGTTAAAAAAAAAAACTGATGTTTTTTTCTAATTGTGGATTCCAATATCTCAACAATATTTTCTTTGTTATTATATTAAGTTTGTTAAAATGTGTTTTATTTGATTGTCAGCTTTCTTTGCAATTATTTCTTACTTTCTGAACAATTTGTAACCACAAATCTCACTCCTGGCCTGGGCCATATTAAATAGTAATATTTACATTAACATTTTTTGGATCTTTCAGGGAAAATATGATTTCTGAAACGTAAATATACAGTTTATATTATATCTTCCACAAACTAACCTTTATTCCGAGTTTTGTGTCAGTGTACTTTTGTTTATCTCGCAGTTTAAGTGCATTTCTGTCATTTTGGAACTTGCTGAAGGTTCTGTGAAAAGGTTTGAGAGAATGCAACCTCTTTTTGCTTTTTAATTTTGTGTTTCGTTGTTTTGGTGTAATTTTCCTTGAAATTCCCAAAGGAAAGGTGTAAAGGGTTCTGAGAAAGATACAAATAGTATTTTTAAAATCTTCGATAATATCAACAATATTCTTAGACGCTCATGCACACGACAAGCATCCTTTGTTACATTTTTTAAGTAACCTTTTCACATTTAATATCATTATCGATACCTATAGTAATGTCAATACTATCTAACCACAAATTAATGGCATCTCAACTTATAATTTGACAAATTAATCGAAATATTGAGCTCCAGAGCTCATGTTACATTCTACTTCCAACAATAATATTTATTAATAAAACATCGATAATTTCGAATTGGATCACTTCACAACGCTCATCCCAAATCACAACCAAAAGGGTGATTCTGTATGATTTTACGACAGCGTATCGCGTGTTAAATTGGCGGTATACGACTCATTTTAACAGATTTATTAAATGCAGTAATCCTTTTTGCACTAACTAGCTAAATACTGGGCTTTTTTTAAGACACCAACTCTTATAAATAGTTAAGAAACAAACTCTTATAATTTTTTGGCGTAATACTCGTCAAGACATATCAGTTGCTGGAAAATTTGCGAATCGAATGTCATCGCGTACAAACATCTAAATGATACGACAAACGGACAGAAATTTACAAACGCCTTTTAGGCTTATTTTTAATAACTAATTAATATTAATTCGTATTTTTAAGTAGGTAATTAATTCATTTAACATGGCATGGATAAGCCATGGAAAATCACAGAAATTTGACAGATGATAACGCGACGGACGCCTTCCGATGTCCTACGGATTTTGCTTTTAGTCTTAATTGTCTCGTAACGCTGTCTTTACGCAAAGAATAACACAACAGACATAGAATCACCCTTCAGAACGCACCTAAACTATTATGTAAACAAATTACTCGTAAGGTCGTTAAGTATGTAAGAAAGTATGTAAGTGTTGTAAACAGTTACTCGTAAGGTCGTTAAGTATGTAATAAAGTATGTAAGTATAGTAAACAAGTTACTCGTAAGGTCATTAAGCATGTAGTAAGGTCAGTAAACATGTAAATTGTTGTATAAGGCAAGAAAAACAGAGTCCAAAAACGGATTCCATACAAAGTACAAGCCACAGATTTTGGATTCTGTGGAATTATGGCATCTCAAATTAATGTTTTTTTTTTTTAAATTCTGCATTAACCCGTTTAATCACAAGAGTCCAAATTTGTCAACCAAAATGTTCGATTCCGTGGTAATGACCCAAGTCTCTATTTACCATTAAAATCCTAACAAATTCATTTAAAGCCCCAAATTTTTGAGTTTTTAATAATAAAACACACACGCTTTGTTAAAGGAAAGTTTTCTAATACATTCTCCGCAGGGCCTACCGAATTGTGGTCCAGCGAGGTTATATGAGGATAATACCGCACACTAACTTTTGATCATAACCCTTCCCTTAAAACTCCGGACTAATTAAACTATGAGTTGTTCTCTTTGTCCGAGAGTAACTCTAACCAGAACATTTTTCTTATTTTAAACATGGCGGTAACAAGGAGTTGTTACGAGGTTTTGAATAACTGAACTCAGCCGCTAGGGTTTTTACTGAATTAGACCAAGTATTTTATTTCCGAAAAGTACAATGTTTTACCTATACAATTAACGATGAAACGTGAGATTTGTGTTATTTTTAATATATTTTTTTTCTTCATAAAAAAAAACAATTCTTCCACGTGTCGTCTCTGGTCACTTAGCCAAGTAACCGACCAATCTCTCACTCCACCCCAGGTGTCCAATACCTATTGATTTTTAAGGTTTTTAGTTGAAAAAAAAAAACAACAAAAATTTCATATTTCAAATTTCATAGTAGATCAAAATTTCATAGTAGACCAAAATTTCATAGTAGACCAAAATTTCATAGTAGACCAAAATTTCACAGTAGACCAAAATTTCATAGTAGACCAAAATTTCATAGTAGACCAAAATTTCATAGTAGACCAAAATTTCATAGTAGACCAAAATTTCATAGTGGACCAAAATTTCATAGTAGACCAAAATTTCATAGAAGACCAAAATTTCTAATTCATTTTTTACTCCATACAATGTCAGGAATTACTGGTTAAAGTAACTCAAGTACGTTCCTTAACACTCTGTGTATATAAATATACGTGGATGATATGAACCGAACGAATTTTAACATTACATAAAAGTTTCATATAGATGAAAGGTTTAATTGTACATGGCTCATATTGTGGTCGTGGCAATTACCTTTGAATTCAGTTTTTGATTATAATCGTAAATTGGCAATTTAAATTGTTTAATTACATTCAATGTCATCACGGTATGCAACGCGTGGCATAATAAATAACACGGGAATGTGCCTAGCATGTTTGTCGAAAAATCCAAAAACACCACCAAAACAATGAATAAAAAAAAATTATTATTAAAATTTTTTTCAATAATTTATTTAACAATTAAACAGATCAACACTTTCTATCAGAATTAATGTGGCTTACATATTAATCAAATCATGCGAAATTAAATCACCCAGATCTAGAGGACGTGGATTGATTACTTTGTGATTGAGTTGAAAAAAACAGACAGACAGATGGTTCCTAAAAAACATTTTTTTAAATTCGTGATTATCTCGCGATACGGTTTCAGGAAATTTACATGTTTTTAAACTTGGCTTAACGGTATTAAAAAGGGTTTATAAAAGTGCTTACCTATATCAAGGAAGAGGATGAAAAGATTTTCTAAGGGGGTAGATTACAGGAGGAGGAAGTGGGAGAGAAAGGGAGGCTGGTAGATCCATAATTAGCAGCCATTTTTAATATTCTCCATCTGCAATTCGCACCGTCATTGCTTATTTTCAGTAAATTATTTCTCCTTTATTTTGATCCCACCTCGCATTGCATTGAATTATTTGAAAGAACTACATATGATGATGTAAATAATGCAAGAGAGTACAAAATAATTTTAAACTGTTTTTAAAACAAAGATTTTTTTTTTGTATTTCATTTTATATTGAAGTATAACTAATTACCAATAACTTAAAAAAAAAACTCTTATTTTTAATAATTTCATTGAATTTTTATAATATATTTTTTGTTCTTCAAAAGGAATATCCGAATAATTTCAATTAAGCAGTTAGTCAATTGTTAAAATAATAATAATAATAATTTTTTTAAATAAGTTTTACATGGTACATAATGAAACTTTTACATCTAATGTTTTTTTTAATAAATATAAATATTATTGATAAATCTAATAATTTTTTTTTTGTTTTCCGTGAATACCGCACAAGATTCCCAATTGTTTCCAACTTAATAAAACACAACTGCTAACCCTGTACAAACCGCAAGTGCGCCCCACCGTTGAATTTGGCAGCCATCTCTGGTCTGTAGCTCCAAAATACTTGAAAAATACAATCGCTCTGTGCAGAAACGGGCGGTCCGTTTGTCTCCCACCTTAACGAACGGATTGCAATCTTTATAGCACGGGCGTCGGGCGGGAATGCTATCCATGTTTTACCGGTATTTCAACGGAAGATGCTCTGAGGAACTAGCGTCATTGATACCTTCGGCACCGGTGCATAGTCGGGAGACACGCCAAACGCGCGCCCAACATATGTACACGGTTGACATTTGTCACATGAGAACGGGTCGTTTTTTCGACTCATTCTTGAGTTCAACAGCTCGGCTATGAAACGATTTGCAGGCTTCTGTGTTTTCTCCTTTCTACAACATGGGTCTCTTCAAGACTAATGTTCATTCCTTCCTCTCCCCAAAAAGAGCCTCCACACAGCATCCCCTTTTTAACTCCACAGTATCCTCAGGGCCTCCTGTGTGGAGTTATAAAGTTGTGGAGTTGATAAGTGCTGGGGGATGGTTGGAGAGAGGGGAAGGGAACAATTCATTGCCATAGAATAAATCTTTATTCCCAAACTAAACATAAAGATAATTCGCCGGTTTGTCACCTAAAATCGGCGCGAACACTATGTATGAATAAAAACTACAAATTGACATTATCGCCTAGTATTAAAGTATCTCTACTTAGGTGCCATGTTTTCAGCATATATTAAAATCTAGTCAATAATCAATGGAAATCAGGGTTCGCTCTCCGTATTTACTGTCATATTTTGGTACAAGCCTTCATAGTATCGTGCTCATGTTCTACTTTCCTGTTATATTCAGAGTCAGATATGTCTTGAATCAATATTCAGTACCATACCTAACTGGGAATAGAGTTCCGAGTTCCCAATGATGAAATGTTTCGTCCCTCCGTAAAAAACTAGCCACAGAATTTTGTACTGATTGTACGTAATTTTAAAAATCAACAGCTCAGAACAGGAAGACATAACATGTTATTACATAAAAGCATTTGTAACAAGGTGTGCAACTACTTTTATACACACTACATTTATGAACTTATAAAAACTCGCGCATTGACAATTGGGCATTGATCAGACTGCCAGCCCTAGAATATTTTGTAATTGAACTGTTGCCAAAGCTGCAGGCAGATTCAAATGAGCAGAGTTGAAAAGGAAGCTTGACATTCTTTGTGCTTTATCTTCTGGACTGAAATATGACGAATCGATTAAAAATTGTGATTGTAACCATCCATCTTGGAATTGACTCTTGCCATCTTTGAAGCTGACTGGAAATCATCCTGGGATGTTAATTGGCAATCTGAAGACATCAGCATGTTCTGCTTCTGCAAGGTCCTTTTGGCTGGTATTGGTCAATGATCTGCAGACCTGCCATTCTCACAATGTGAGATTATTTCTTCAAAACGAGGAGTTTTCGACAAACCACGCTTTAGCCACACTACGACGCATCACGGCATCACCATCAACCTATTTATATAATCAAGCCCGTTATGCCAGGCTTCCTTAGAATCAGGATGTCTTTTTTTATTCACAATATACTGTTGTATTTCGAATGCCTTCTTTTCATTTTAAACTAAAACCTAATCCTTGTATTTCCCATAATCAGCATTTCAATAATTCACATTGTTGCCACACGTAAACAATTCATGGAAAAGTACCTAATAATATGAGGTCTGTCTTATTTCTAGATCGTTAGATACCTATCAGAAATAATCTCATGAAGGTAATAGTTTTCTCACATGAAAACAGTCAGAAAAGCTGTGTAAATTTTGTGATGCATGATCTCATTGATCAAGAGATTTTACTGCTTCAGATATCTCACCAATAGATTTTCTGCTTATTTGATATTTTTTGTTTTTAACAGAAGTAGAAAGACAGTTGCGAATATTAATAAAGGAACACGCTTTTTGAAGTGAAGGAAACGGTAGAATAATAATTATTTTTTCGTAATGTACTTAATATGTGTGAGTAAAAATGTTAAGAATTCCACAGGAATATTCCAATGGTACTTACTTTTCACAGTCCAATTATTTTCAGTATGTTGTGAAATATTTTAAAGAAATTTTTATGTAATGTGGCTAACTTTGTTCTCCAAAAAGCTTTGGTGCAAGGTATTCCACAAAAGCTTGTAAAATATTTTGTCATTTTTACCACAATGCCCTTTGTGACTATTTCATACTTTTTTAATTAAATTCTGGCGAACAAAGAGCAAAAATTATAAAATAAATTTACAAAATATAACGCAACAAAATAATCCATCAAAAATGATGAATGAATTTTTTGGCTTAAAATGAAAAGCTGGGTTATGAAGCTTACGGAATCAAAGCCAAAAATTAAATTTAATCTATTTCCAATAATATTTAGTGCACCTACATTTAATTAAAACAAAACTAGTTTAAACCGTTTGATTTATGGAAAAAACCCGGGAAACATTTATTGGACAACCAACACCACTGCCATAGGTCACCCCAAATGGTTCGCTTCTTTTGGTGACTTGGCAGGGGTGCCTGGGTTCACGGGGTGAGGTTTGTTTGGGAATTGGGGATGGATGTGTTGCCCATTTATTGGATTGGGAGAGACTGGTTGAGGGAGACCATTTGAGGGATGGATTAGTACGTCCGTCGCTCTTGGACCCATTGACCCCCAGATTCCGACACACCCCTCATACCTTTTTCCTTCCCAGAAATGTCTTTCCTTCCTTCCTTTTGAAGACACTCCACATAGCTTCCCCAAAGATGATACAGATCATGAAAGACATTTCTACTGTTTTGTTCGGGTGTAAAAAATGGGTGTAAATTCTGTTTTGTTGGGGTGTAAAATATGCGCAAGAAAAAAATTCTGCTGTTTAAGTATTGCTTCACTATTATTCGACGT
Source organism: Glyphotaelius pellucidus (assembly GCA_936435175.1). NCBI lineage: Eukaryota > Metazoa > Arthropoda > Insecta > Trichoptera > Limnephilidae > Glyphotaelius > Glyphotaelius pellucidus. Next base: position 15,549,256 of record OW386553.1, read on the forward strand.
AAGTTCACCCAAAATGGGTTGTTCCACAAAATTTAAATAATTCTTCAAATTTCAAAGTTAATATTCAAGCTCTGTGAAAGTTCTGTTCAAGTTCCGTTACTATCCGAGTTCTGTAAGTCTACTGGGCAGTAATGAAATAGTAACATTAATTTGAATAGAGCTTTAACAGAACTTGAATTTTTACTATGAAAAATTGTTAAATTCTGTGTAATCTGCTTTCAATATAATTTATCGATTTGGGAGGCAGATTTGGAAACCGCCGCCGCCACGCAAACCATTTAAACAACACCTCTGCCATAGGTCACCGTAAGTGATTCACATAGTTTGGTGTCTTAGCAGCGGTGCCCGTGTTCACGTCTGCTCACTAACTGCGTGGCAGACTGTATGGGAAGAGACAAGTTGAGGGAGATTTTTTGACCACTCCGGCAGGGCTCTCTCGGAACATTGATTGAAAGAGATGGATTCATTCATTCGTTCATTCATTTGTACGGATTCATTCATTCAGTCATTCGTACGGATGATGTTTAGTCAGCCCTAATGATATTCAGTCCACCCTGATGATGTCCACTTTGCCATGCCGATGTTTGTCTGTCTGCCCTGAGGATTTTCAGTCTGCCCTGTTGATGTTATGTCTGCCATGATAATGTTTAGTCTGCAATAATGATGTTGAGTCTACCCTGAGGATTTTCAGTCTGCCCTGTTGATGTTAAGTCTGCCATGATAATGTTTAGTCTGAAATAATGATGTTGAGTTTACCGTGATGATGTTCAGTCTGCCCTGATGATGTTCACTCTGCCCTGATGTTTAGTCTGCAATAATGATGTTGAGTCTACCCCAATGACGTTCATTCTGCCCTGATGATGTTTAGTCTGCAATAATGATGTTAAGTCTGATGATGTTCAGTCTGTACCTAATAATAATATTCAGTCTACCCTGACGAGGTTTAGTCTGCCCTGATGATGTTTAGTCTGTCCTGATGATGTTTAGTCTGTCCTGATGATGTTTGGTCTGCCCTTATGATGTTAAGTCTGCCCTGATGATGTCTACTCTGATGATTGTCTGGACAAATGCATGAAATATTTAGGCTATCCTTATGTTGTTAAGTCTGTCTTGATAACTATAAGGATTGTATGGATGAATGCAAGGCTGTCAAAAACGCTAACGTTCTGAATAAAGGACGAGGAAGCCAGAAATACCCGATCAATCAATCCCTTTAGTAATTTTGGTTGTTAATCTTTCTGTTATGACTGTTTAATTGCTATTTAAGTATAGTACTTTTGAAGAACTATCTGTTGTTTTTAACTTTGAACTCTCTAGTGTTTTTTTCTTTAACCCCTCAGGCCTATTTTTTATAAAAGGAGGTCAAAATATTTCAGCTTTGCAATAAAATCTAAATAAATGGAATATATATGAACGCATCTGAAAAGTAAATGCTGTTTTTGAAAGGTGATGATAGTATATGATTTTAGATTTTCAGGGCCAAAAGTATTTTCGTTATTTGTTTTTGGAGTGTTATGCCGTGTGTGCTACCTCCTTCTGGATACTTAACGCTGTCCAAAACGTTGGCTAAAGAAGGAGGTAGAATAACACCCCAAAAACAAATAACAAAAGTGAGAAATATGCTTTAAAATTTTGTAATTCGAAATAAACAATTTAAATAAATCGAAAATAAATTTTTTTGTATGCAAACATAAAAAGTTTTAAAAATTACTCACCCTTTCTAACTAAAATTACTGATAATAAAAAAATAAAATTATTAAGCAAATGGTAAAGGTTATCATCAACCCACTTTTTTGTCGTTTCATGTAAAAATAAATAAAAATATAAAATTCTCAAAGTTTCATAAATATTTTTCAAATTGCTTTCGGAAACTTTGATTTCATAAAGGTGCAGGTTTTAATTGATTTGTGGTTAACTTTTATATTTGAATATAAAGCGTGGTGTTTTTTCTTTCTAATGCCGTTTAGTTCATATTTCTAACCGTGATATTAAGGGAGACCAATAAAACCTATATGAGTTGTTCCGTAAAGCGAACAAATTAACCCGAGGGGGTTAACAATAAACTAATAATACGTGAAAGGTTTATGAAAATAAATTATTTTCAGGAATTTTAAGAAATGAACCTTGATTGAAAACAGATTAATAATAAATGAAGGGATGCTGATTACGGTGTATGAAAATGTAATTTTTAAAATGTATCTTATTTAGTTACTACCCCAAACAAGTAATGAAGATGCCTTATGAACCTTAGCCGTAAGTGTATGCAAATAATATCTCCTCCGTGTTTCGGAGGGTAGATTTATTTAGGGGATGATGGATGTATCCAAACGTTACAATAAACATGAAAGTTATTCGCTGTTTGGTAAATATTGGTTCGGTCCGTCCCTCCATCTTTCCCAGGGGCTCGATTCATTTGTTTATTCACAAGACGGGAGATCGGATAGGGACGTAGTGTGCTTTGGGGAATGGACGGGATACAAGGAGTATAGACCCTCCCTGGTCAAGGGATGAAAACTCCAAAAGGATAAATGATTTTTCTGAAAAAAAGTTCAATGTCAAATAACTCAAGGTGACCGGTGGATTTACATATCGTTACATATTGAATCTTATTCTTGTACATAGATAATGTTGTATGTACAAGTACATAACATATTATTGTGTATCATTCTACTTTAAATTTTGATCGTCAAGTTAATTAGTCAGACATCTCCAAAAAATCTAATTTTATGTTGAGTATGCAGTTAAGAAGAAGCTATTCGTGAAATCCTATTTAGGTACTATTTAAATTAATCTTTATGACGAATCGGTTTTTTCATTATGAACATCAAAAAATATGCTACGGATAAGCTAGTAAGCCGGATAATATTAGCTTTTCTATGTATTGCAATTATAATAAAATTATTATTTACATAACAAAAAATATAAGCGTAAACCACTAAAAAATATGCTTTTGTGTGACTTAACTATGGAGTAAAAAAAGAAACATTTTTTTTAAGTACCCCTTTATGGCTAAAACTATTTTTGAGGTTTTGTATGTTATAACTTTTTTTCATTCTTATCACAAAATAAATAAAAAATACTTTTTCGCTTACTTGCCTTGTGCAAATAAGACGCTGGATTTTAAAATTTGAAAGCATGAGAATCGAAATATTTCTAGCGTTTATATTCCTCTTAAATGTAAAAGTGTAGTAAATTAAGGCGTGGTATAACCCGCTCCAAAAGAAGAAGATACAGATATTTGTAAATTCGAATGTTAGGAAGAGCGTGCTAATGTTAAAATTTACGATAATATTTAAGTTAAAATGTTTAATAAAACAGGACTCGTTTAAAATGGTGCAAAAATCTTGCGGGGTTGTCTAAAACAGCATATAAAGAAATACTGCGATTTTTTAATGTACTTATATAACTTGTAAAATTATTGAAACAAACGTTTTCAATAAAAATTCAGAGCATTCTTTGCGATTTTTTTCTATAGGGGGAATTTCATATAATTTGCGCTTCGGCGCGGGGAATGTATAGATATTATCTTAAAAAATAACATATATATTTTTAAGAGCTCTAAAACTTTAAGTGTGCAAGGAACATATGCAATAAATCGGTAGAAATGGGGTATGCCGCGGCTTGTTAATGTTTTCTGGGTCACCAGTAGGATATTTCAAAATATCATGCTAATGTACCGGACCGTTATGCCTACCGGTATTATTTTATAGCATATTTAATATGTAAAACACACATATAAGCAAATAATATTTGATGTATGGTGGACATATTGAATATTGTACATATGTTTGAAAATTGCTTTTCTCATTCAACTCAAAACTTAGTATTAAGAAATATCTGACTAATCAGCTGGACGGTCGATATGTCAAAAGATGAATAAATATATCTTATGGCGTTTTATAAAACGTACGTACTTTCAGCGCGGACGGAAAATAGGTTTTTTTTTTTTTTTCACCACAGAAATTTAAGTACAGCCAGATGTTTCACAGAATCTGAATAATTCATCAAATTTCGAAGTTAATTTTCAATTGCTGTGAAAGTTTCATTATTATTTCGGTTCTTTGCAACAACTAACCAAAAAGGATTCAATAACAGATTTCGAATAGTATAAAGACTAAACTATTACAGAACTTTAAATTGACTACTCAATTTGATGATTTTTGTTCAAATTCTGTGAAACAAATCGCTCTTCTAAACACTATTTACCATTGAAAAAAAAAATTATTGAAGGCTTTTATTATTACCGTGACAATGCATGGTTACGGTACCGTGACGGCAAAAAAGGGTAATAAACATCGCTATAAACAACCTTACCGCTATAATGCTGCAGCTCTTTCAAAATAAGAGATACACAAAGTACGTAGGCCTGTTTCCTCCAAAGGAAAAAAGTGATAATTTTCTTGCAGCCATTTTTTTGGCTTTATTTACTCTGTATATTTCTAAAGAATCTGTACCTTTAAGGCGACGCTGCCAGGCTCAAAAAGAAGAAGATGGATAGATATGTAATTACAAATATTGGACAGAGCGCGCTTATATTTTCAATGATAAAATTGAAGCGAAAATTATGAAAATGCTTAATAAAACATGACACGTTTAAAATAGTGCAAAAATCTCGTGGAAGATATCTTAAGTATCCTTTAAAGAAACATTCTGAATTTTTTTCACAAATATAACTTGTAAAATAATAGAAATAGACTTGTTTTAAATAATTTTTGGAACATACTTTCCGATTTTTTTCTATCGAAGGAATTTCATATAGTTTGCGTTTTGACATGGAACTTATCTAGATATTATCTTCAAAAATAACATTCATTTTTTAAGAGCTTAAAAACTTCAAATGTTTAAGGGAGATATGTAAGAAATCGGTAGAAATTCGGATAGCGGCGGCTTAATAAAATACATTAAGTAAAAGCTGTTCTTAATAAGTGGGCGTATAGCTAAGAAAATCTCTCGAGTTTTCATAGAAGCATTATTTTGTGGGCGATACCATTTGGGTGCCTTTCAGGGAATACGTTTTCGAGTTTAAAATGAGGGGTAAGATTAATAATTGATTATTTGGAAAACATTAATATGTATGAAAGTTCTACAGAAATACCGCCACTCAGTATTTTCGGCAATAGTATTTTAAGCGAATGTACACAATCATCGAAAAATAATTTGCTTAGGTACCTTTGTAAAATTAGTTGAAAAAGACGCGTTTGTAGGTTGAAGAGATATCGATTTAAAAAAGCAAGAAATCAAATAATTTCTTTCTCTAATAATTTACGCCATGTATCCAAGAGAAATTAAAATTTTACGTAAACAGGGTGTTAAGGGTACTTGACTAACTTTAACCAGTGATTCCTGACATTGCTTGGAGTAAGAAATGTAAATGAAATTTTGGTCTCTGGTGACGTTTTTGATGTTTTTTTTGTTCAATTAAAAACATTGAAATCACTGGGTATTTTACGGTGACCGGACAACTCGGAATGAAACCAACTCAGCACCATCTCAGATTAGTCATTTAGAGTGATAAAAAAATAAATATTAAAAATTGGTTAAATAGGTTTTATTAGGTTAGGGTTATCGGCTAATTTAAAATTATTTTTTTCATAGCTTTTAACGATTTTTCAAGGAGGTGTTGGGTTGACTTTATTCTCAGTTGGCATGGAACCGTATTTTACAGTTGGGGTCCAGGTGAGGGGTTGGGGTGTTACTCGGCTGAGTGACCAATGACAACATGTGGAAGAATAATTTTTTATTTGATTTTGTAGAAATTTTTTTTATTAAAACCAAGAGACCGAGACCCAAATTTCATTAACATTTTTTACTCGCAAGTAATGTCAGAAACCACTGGTAAGTCAAGTACCTCCCTTTACACTCTGAAAATCTTCAATGAAAGAAGTCGATCGAATAAATCGCTTCTTAGTACAAATGTGATCTTACAGATATACATGAAACTAGCTGGTTCGCGGCGTGCGTTGCCGTATTCAAAGAAATAGATTGTTTCTCCCTGCATGTCCTTTCCTATGCATCCTCCCGCGTCCCCTTTTCCTCTTGCATTCCCTTTCCAGCTTCACCGCCTTCCCTCTCCCCTCTCCCCTCTCCCGCTCACCCGTCTCGCAAACTCTCCTCCCGCGTTCCATATGTTCTGTCCCAGTACATTCAGTTTTCAAATAGCTCGCGTGATATCTATTACAATTTTTTTTTATTCAAATTTTCATTTTTCATACATTACAAATATTCATTTTTTGTATATTAAAAGAACAATCAGTCAAATTTGGTACCTTTAGGTAACTATTTAAAATCTATATGTTAAAGCGGCGCTATTCGGCTGAAAAAGAAGAAGATGGAGAGATGTGTAATTACGAATGTTGGACAGAGCGCGCTAATATTTTAAATGATAAAATCGCAGCGAAAATGGCGAAAAAGCTTAATAAAACATGACTCGTTTAAATTAGAGTAAAAATCTCGTGAAACGTATCTTAAGTATCATTTAAAGAAACATTGTGAATTTTTTCACAAATATAACTTGTAAAATAATAGAAATAGACTTGTTTTAAATAATTTTCGGAGCAAACTTTGCGATTTTTTTCTATCGAGGGAATTTCATATAATTTGCGTTTCGGCGTGGAAAGTATCTAGATATTATCTTCAAAAATAACATATATTTTTTTAAGAGCTTAAAAAATTCAAATGTTTAAGGGAGATATGTAAGAAATCGGTCGAAATTCGAATAGTGGACCCTTAATACGCGAAGAAAAAACTTTGAACCCCTTTTTACAAAAATTTCGCGGACGGAGAAGTATGAAATTTCGTACACTTATAGTTTATGTAGAGAAAGAGTGCAGAATGCTAATACTTTTTAAAAAATATGCATAAAAAATACATTAAATCAATAAAAAAACATTACAACTATGGTCGAATTTCGACCATTGGGCGACCACAAGTATTTATAATTCTTGGTTCGATTCAAAGTACTAGGCGAGTACCTCAAATAAATTCAGTAATTCAAAGGGTTTCGAATATTGAAACAAACATTGTTTTGCAAAATGTCATTGTCAAATTTTGACATTTTTGATAGTTTCGTAAGAGTTTTTGTAATGATTAAAAAACTTTTCAGATTATTTTCATATGGTTGTAATAATCGAGAAACCTTTGCGGGGGCTTAAAGAAGGTATTTTTAAGTTTCAAACATTTCCCATGCAATAAAGCAATACATAGATAACTCATAACTCATATACGTATATATTATCCAGAAGCAAGTATATTTGGATTTTTATATCGTAGACGAGCTGGCTTCATTCTTGTCAATTTGGTTTTTGTAATTGGCTTTTGTGATAAATTCAATTTTAAGTTGGTTTTTCGATATTTTTTGTAACCAAAGAAAATTGTTTTTTATGAAAAAAGATCGTGAAAGCAATGGACAAAATAATTAATTTGGTTTCAGTGAGTTTTTCTGCAGAATGGCGCTCAATAATAAATTAGTTAGTTTGAAATACGTCGATCGTCCTTCGTCCTTCGGCTTCTTGTTAGAAATAATAGATGGGTTGTCTAAAGTACTCACCGGTCATGAGTTATTAATGAACCATTATTTCAGAAGAGAGAATACCTAAATAATTAGTAATAATTTATTGCACGAAGCTTTAGATGAAGTTTTAGACAGTGGGGAGTTTATTTATTGTGTCCTTACTTTCAAACCTTTTCCGATCATTCTGCCATACATTAAATAGAATCGGCCTTGAATCGATTTTTATAATAAACGGGACAAAAATTAACCAATAATTATTATGTAATGCCATCGCTTTGTTACGGCAATCATTTTCAGAAGTTACAACCGATGCGGGTTACTTTGTCCCAATATATGGATATTTTTGAAAAATCCCTATGTGGTTTCTTTTGTTAATGATTTACCAGCGTAACAATAATAATATTACTAACGAATGTTTATTCCGGTATGTCGAGAGGCTAGTGCAGTCCCACACATTCCATAAGGGTTTAATACATACACAAAATATTTGAAAGAAAAAAAATAAAAGTAGGTGGATAAGCTTGTATGTATGAAAACAAGGTGAAAAGTAATACTAGTAATATTAATTATAAAATAATAAGCTTTTAGGATTCTGTGACCACATTTGGAGCCAGTATTTTTCTCCAGTGTGTATCATTGCTGGACGATGGACTGAGGCGGGCTTCCATGAAGAAGGTATTTCCAGAGCTGCTTATCCTTTCCCTCATTCCTGCCACCCTGTTTCTAATAAGGGCTGCATAGCCGGGAACTCGCCCCTACGTGAACATCCGAAAAGCGCTGCAATATCTATATGGGAAGACCGAACATTATGCGGAAGGCGTTTTTGTACTAAACCCGAAGTCTTTCCATACTACTTTTCTTGTAGTTTTCCCAGAGTTTGCACGTATACAACGTTGCGCAGAAGGAAAGGAAAAGCATCATTTTTACAGCGGTATTGCGAAGGTGGAATCTTCTACTGAGCATGTTTGCTTTTACGCTGAGAGCTCTTCTTTGCCTATCGATGTCGTCATCGTCCATCAGATCACTGGTGACTCGGTCCAAGGTATTTAGATCCTTAAGTCACATGCAGGTTCACACCGTTCAGGGTAGCTGGATTTTTTGGTCCTTGTCCATGTCTTATGACCAGTAGAGCCATTTTAGTTGGGTTATGTAGTAGCACGTTTGTGTCTTCAGCAAACTCTTCACAGATCTTCAGAAGAATACGTAGGACCCTTATAGATGGTGCCATCAAGACCGTGTCGTCGGCATAACTGATCATTTTGGGAACGCAGAGCTCGTCTCTCTCCAACCATCGTCTTGCATAGTAGAGAGAGGAATGGATCTACACGTTCGTCACTCCTGAACACGCCGACCCCCAGATTCTAACCCACACATCATACCGGTCAGTGGCTGAGTTTGCATCGCGTTCGGGTCCCACCCGGGCGTCGCGTGTTCGATTCCTCGGCTCGCTAAGTCCTCCATCACAAATCAAGCAACATTTTCGGCTTGCTGTGGTGGTAGTAGGAGATTTTCAAACATTGTTGGGTTATTTGCAACAAAAACCTTTTCCTTCCCACAACTTCCTCTCCTTTCTTTCCCTAAAAAGACCCTCCACACAACACACCCAAAGATGGCATAGATCTTGAAGGAATTTTTTTCCTCATGGCCTCCTGTGTAGAAATAGTGTTAAAAAAATTCGTTGCTATAGTCCTCGGAAAATCCTGGCTGCCTTTAGGAAAAATCTCCAATTCTGCCAATCTATGCTATTTTCTTTCAGTCCCTTATTCCCAAGGCTGTTCTATGATACCTCCGTATCGCTAGACCAGCTAGTTTAGATATGTCCTTTCTATCGGGTTATTACAAAGCATCATTATATTTTGTATGTAGAATTATTTTACATAGTTGCTAATAAAAAAAAAATCCTACTATTGTTATTTTTAATTCCTCAAACTTTGCAAATCACTTTGTGGCATCATTTTTAATTAATTGAAAACAAATAACTGTTAAAACACCACTATTTAATCAATATTATCAACATGTTTCGATAACTAAGTTGCCTTTGGTTATTTTTACGTCTTTTTCTTTAATTTCTGACTGAGTTTGATATTTTAATTGGCAGGAAAGAAAAAAAAAACATTGCTGAACGATGGCAACTTAAATAAAACACTTTTATGCAATAAATTAATCGCTTTTTTCTTTGCAACCACCTTCAAAAACAACCTTGCTTAAAAAAATCTCATTAAGTATTGTGTGTTTTTTAACTGTTCAAAGCGCCATTGAACAAGTGTTTAAGTAAGCCGTATTTAGGTTTATCTTTTACGGTTTAGTGTTTATTATTGCCTTTCTCAGACGACTCGTAAATAACGCAACATCGGGAGATGTTTATCTGCAATGTTCACCTGTAAATTAAAAGGTTTAAAGGGAGAGAGGTTACTTTCCAATAATTCTTTTATACCTACCCAATATTAATTTACACCAAACCCTGTACAGGTCCAAATGATTACCATTTAATAAACGAAACACGTGGCAAGATTTTTATCTTAAAGTCTGAACAATACGTCTAAGGGTATACGATTAAGGGTAGAATAAATTGTACAACATTGTAGGAATTCTCCTGAATTAATGTGTGAATTGAATCTGAAACCTGAATTAGGGTCATTACGATCTTTCGCAATATTCCACATTCAATATAATATACAGCTTAGCTAATTTAACGTATTGAAGGGTTAATGGAGAAGACACGCACGGGTAAAATAGTTTATAATGATAGAAATAGAAATAGTTTCTACAATGTATGTAAATAAGTGTTTTTCAAATCCATATTTTTAATAAATTATTTGAGTACTGGCGAGTTCCTGGCATGCGTTGCAATTCGACTGAAAAAGAAATTGTTTTTCCCTGCGTGTCCTTTCCCATTCGCCCCGTTCCCTTCCGCATCCCCTTCCCCTCACGCGTTCCCCCTCCACCTTCCCCGCTTTCCCTCACCCCCTCCCTTCTCCCACGTTTAATACATTCGGTCCCGGTACAGTCAGCTCGCGTGCCACCTATTGCAATTTTTTTTACAAATTTTCATTCTCATGTATTACAATTATTGATTGCTGCTACTGCTCGTGATTGGTTGAATTCTAATAGAGTGGGTTTTGATAATGACTTCTTGAATGATATAGCGGGTTTTGTTTCTCACTCGCAGTTTATGGTTTTTGGGTGTGATAAGGGAGGTTTTGAAACTCAATTTTAGGTTTATCTTGCTCCTCGCAAAAGTGTGAACAAGATGTCAAACTCAGATGAATTTGGCAAAAAATCGTATGTAGCGGGTATTGAAATTACAGGACTCAAATTGCATGATTCTGAGATGTCATAGAACCTTATAAAATACCATCGCTTGACGCCATAGGCGGACAAATAGATTGTCTTTTACATAGCTTAGACATAAAATTATATATTAAACATAGTGTTTTCTGTCATGCATTTATCAAGTGCGTAAATAAGGGACGTCTATTTTTGAGGAGTTCGTCATCGAATTTCAACAAAAGATAAACCTTTTTTTAAGCTAACGCTAATATTCGGCACACAGAAAATTTTACTCCATTAGGGCAGAGCAAAGACCCTCCCAATGATCTTTATATTTACCTAGGGCAATATTTAAACATAAGAAAAGGCCCTCTTTTGCGCGTAGGTACTAAAACAAAGGTTCGTTCGATTTCCGAGACGACCGATGATAAATTGGAAAGGTTCCTCTCTCGGACTGAAATATAAACAGTCCGGAACCATTTTCTCGGAAGGGTGTATTATTGTTAGCGTAAATGATTTGCGTATTTCTTACGTTTAGACGTTTGATTGCAATCGTTTTTAATTCAAAAGTTGATGAACTTTGTTCATCCACGTGATGTTTTGTTTATGTAAGACTGGAAGACACGGATTTCTGCAAGAAGTCGATATCAGATATCAACAGCTTCAAACAGTGACTGAAAAGCGATCAGTCAAATGAGATAGCTAATCGACTATCGGTTTGACACTTTGAAACTCGTTTCTAAGTGATGGCACTGGAAAAATCATGAAAAGCTTTTGTTGTGTAAACTAAATGAAAGTTCAAAAATTTTGAGGACTTTAATTCAAATTTGGCTTTTACGAGTCCCAGATTTACATATTCCTCGTTATCTCTTAAACATAAGTAAATAATATGGGAATGAAACTTTAAAAATTAGATTTGTATAACTTATTGTTATCACATAATATAATCCGTCAGATATTATGTAAAATAAAAAAATAAAAACTTGAAGATATTTAAGAGTACCTAAGCTTCGACAGAGAAAACGAACAGTGAACATCAAAAAAAATAAAAAAATATAAAAAATACAAATGTTGCTTAAAATATTGAAAAATTGGGGTTTAACGGTTTTTTTTTTTTAATTATTCTGCAGTCTAAAATTTTAAAATAATCTCTCTATTAGAAACACCAAATGAGAAGGAAAAAAATAATTTTAATAACATCATTTTTAAACTTTTGAAATCTTTTATTATTTAAAAAAAAATAAATTTCAGCTGAAACTAAATATAAAAAGGTTACTTATACCCGAATAACTTACGTTTTTCTCTATTTTAAATCGACAATTTTAAGTCTTATCCTTAATATTAACGTAGTGTTAAGGGTCGTACTTGATTTACTTCAACCGGTGATTTTCTGACATCATTTGGAGTAAAAAATGAAAATTAACTTTTATTTTCGGGTGACTTTTGTGTTGTCTTTTTCTTTAAATTATTTTTTTTCAAAATTGAATCAAACAAAAATCCTTCCACATGTTTTCACTGGTCACACAGTCGAATAACCGCCCAACCCTTCACCCCACCCCTTACTGTCCAATACCTAGTGATATAATTCAATTTACATTTTTTACTCCAATTAATGTCAGGAATCTCTGGTTAAAGTAAGTCAAGTACGTCCCTTAATATCCTGTGTATTATATTAAACTTTATAGTGGCAAAAGGTAAACGGTTTTGCAAATAATCGAACCAAAACGACTTTGTTCCACGTGCCACTTTCCTCAAAACATATTCAGGAATTCTCCTTTGGATCACCTCAAAAGCGCGCAAGGACACACGTTAACGTTAAATTAGGGACATTTCACACTTTTTGCCGCACGACGCAACACGACAAAACACTTTGCTATTTGTATTCCGTCGAGCGGAATGAACTTCCTCGCGGCTAATGGACCGAGGATAATAATACGAGCCCGTGGTCTAACCGCAGAGCTACATAACCGGGGATGGCATTAATGAGCATATGAAATTCATAGAAGAACAGATTATATTGTGATATCGCAGCGAAGTACAATTTGACAAAAAATAAATGCGAAACATGTAAAAGTTAAGAATGGATAGAATGCAAATAGTCCATAAACAATTTATTATATTCACCTCTATTGGCGAGACATTGATTTGGTAGGTTCAATATTGCCTGTCTTTAAATAAAGGGCTTCATCACAATACCAGCTTGGTTTGATTAATGGTAAAACATTTTTTTGTAAGAAATTAAATGGGTCATCAATTCGTATTTCATTGTTAGAGCAGTATGTAGTGTTATAATTTTTTAATGTTCGCGGTAAGCCTACCACACAAATATCCTGTATTCGTGTGGTAGGTTTTAATATGGAAAATGTCTTTCATCCACCTTGTTGATTTTCTTGATGGTGTATTGATGTAAATTTGGGAAGAAGTGAAGAAGCAATGAATTAGAAAGATTACGTCTAGTTGTCAGAGAGTGTAGTGCACAATGCGAAATTCGATAATCATACTTTCCAAACTGATCGCGATAAGCAATTACACGAATTAATTTTCTTTGTGTGGATTCGATCCTACAATTATGAATCTCATGTTATGGAGACCAAATAATGGATGCATATTCGAGAATACTTCTCACAAATGATTTATATTATTAAAGTTTATGCACTTTTAAAACAATTTGTGATTCTAAGCGTTAATCCTAATATTTGTGATGCACTTTTGCAATTAAAAATAGTGTTACTTAAAGTATTTTTACATGTTCTTTTGTTGTTGTTTTAATTCTGCAAAACTGTCTGTCCAGTAATTACGAACAGTCTAAGCACCGTATAAAACTATTATACATTATTTAAAAACTAAAGCGGGTTCTTTCAATTTGTTGTTTCATGTTTATATATATTATGTACACACATAGTGAAGATGCAAATCTTCAAAGTCCATTTTGTCAATTGGATATATTTGACTTATGGCAGAATGTTTGAGTGTGAAACACCCCGGTGCGAACAAATGACATAGAAATCTGTGACTTTAGTGCGTTGTTAAACTATTGTGTACGAAATAACTTGGCGTATTGTAATGTGCGATTGACATAATTAAAGTATAGAAAAGGCAGTATAGAAAATACTTTAAAATCGCGTTTATTGGCCGTTACTTATTCATCACTACTTGTATAATCCTGAATACGTAACGCTCTTCTAGTAATATCTATTGTTATGCCGCCACCCTATTTCACATTGAACCTAATGCAAGATGACACTTATGTATGTGGGACTAGGGTATCCACTAACTTTCAAAGTTTGATCAAGTCTAACTTTGACCAGGACAAAAAGTGATTCTTGGGGCAAGCCAGGCGAGCAGCAAATGACCAATGAACGCCCAGCAAAAAGGCCGCCCAACACCGAGTACTGGCTGGTTAGATAACTGACCGGCAGCAAAAAGCCAGAAATCCAGGGCCAGTTTAGGTTCACCCGAATGCATTAATAATAGGACTACTTAAGGTCTACATTATGTATTATTAAGCCCTGATAGCCTTTGTAAAGAGCCGTTATTTAGGTATGGTGAAGGTATTCGGGATATATTATACTGTGTTGTGAACATTGAAAGTTATTGAGCACTTGGGTACCTACTTAACTTACTGTCGGTCTGGTTAGCAAATATTTCAGGAATTGAATTAGCACAGGGGGTCTTTAAAATAAGGTTTTTAAGACACTTTGATAAGTTTTTATTTTTTAAGTTTTTGCATTGCTAAAAGATCTATGTTTAACTGATTGACGACTTTGGCATAAAGCACTCAGTTTAAAAGGTCATAATAGATTTCATGAATTTTTTTGTTGGTTTTGTAGAGTTCATTGTTATTTGCTTTTTCTTTTGTCTATCGATTACCTAAATTATTTATTATTAGGTAATCAGGTATATTTTATATTATAAGTGATATAATTATTAAATACGATAAATGGTTGTATGTTTTATATTACAATTCTGTAAGGCTTTTGACTAGCTTTCCGAAGGTCGCGGGATCGAATCCCGGCGTTGCAAATAAATTTTATTTGATTAATTTGTGTTATTTCACAATTTATTCATTTAAAATAACATATAGTGTATTTGCGGCACGTTCCAGAGTGGAAGATACTCTCAGTATCGCCCTGGTGTAAGACCACCATTCAGAATTGAAAAGTTGCTTGAAATGGCTTTGGCCGTGTTTGGTGACCAGATCTGAATAGCCAGGTACTTCCCACCTTCCTCTTCCTCATCTCCCCTCCCCACTACCTTCAGCCTCACAACATACCCCAAATGGGGATGCCATAGTCTCACTGGCTCCAGACGGGAGCAGTTGGGACTCTTGTGCGGTATTCATATAAAAAAAAAGATAAAACTAAGCAAAAAGCTTTCTGAAAAGAAACAAAATTTATTTTTTATAATCCCACAAGAGGCTCTGAGAAAAATAATTTATCTCTGGGCCAGTATCATCTTTGGGGATGCTGTGTGTAGGATATTTTTAAGGAAAGAAAGGTATGAGGTGTGGGTAGAAAACTAGGAGTCATCCCTCCCACTGCAATGCAAGACGATGAGTCGAGAGAGTCTAGCTGGGTAGGGCAAAGGATCAAGACCTGAATACAATGAAGCCGGGCACCACTGATAAATCACCAAATGCATCGAATCACTTGGGATAACTTATGGCAAAAGTGTTGGTTAAGTTAGGTTAGGTTAGGTTAGCCAAAAAATGGTTCCAGGGGTAGCGATACCCATATTGAAAAAAAAAAACAAAATAACAAAGTAACTACAACGTTTTGATATTCACATTATGATGCTGAATGTATGTGCCGATGAGTCTATAAAATGTGATTGTTTTAGCAGCCTACGGCAAAAAGTATGTTGATGAAAATATTTTGTAAAATATAAAAATATTTGAATTGTTTTGACCGGTGCAAAAAATTGTTACATTATTATAATCTGCGTAAATGTACGAACCTTAAACCTTTGAATATTTTTATGTCGCTGGTTACAAGACAGGTCTAGATGATCAAAATACCCCATTTATTAGACCTATTGAATCCATTGAGCCCCGCTTTGAGCGCGGCCCATCGGCCCTAATCGCGCCGGGCCTGTCGGGTCCCTTTGTTAGGATTTATGGGGCGGAGCGCCAGTTAATTTTGGCCGTTTTACCAGAGGTGTATCGGCGTTTGACCTCAGGGTGCTCAAATATTCAAAAGGTTCGGTTTGGACCTCCGGGCTCGGGGCCGGGGGGCGTTGTTTACCAGGGGATATCTTGATACCACGCGGTTTAGGATCGTTTTATTTTGATGAATTGCTTAAGCTGAGTCAGTTTTAAACCATGTTTATTTAAACCCCTTTTTTATTGAGGATAGCTTGATTACTCATTTACTTTCGTTTGAAAACATACTACCTACTTATTAGGTATTCTGTTTTATTTTGTTGAATTGCTTGCTGAGTCAGTTTAAAGCCTTTGGCCTTCGTAAAATCACGGGATAATAAAAATATTTTTGGGTTGTTTTATGCACTTTAGCTAGAATTGAGAAATCGCGAGATTCGATTATTTATTCACTTACATTATTAACTAAGAAATTTAAACAAAAGAAATACACATTTAACGTATCATGTTAATTTGTTCGCTTTTCGAAAAACTGATAGAGGTCTCAGAAATCGTTGTGTCTCCCTTACTACTATAGTGAGAAATATGATATTAAAGGTGTTTGAAAGAGAAAACACAACGTTTCATATCGAAATACAAAAAAAAAATATACACCTTTAGTTTAAGTTTAGACTGTCAGAATTCAACACTTCGTTTGTGTAAAAGCACTATTAAACTATTATGAAAGCGACATTTTGGATCGCAATTTGTAAAAAAATTATGGCACTTTGTGAATTTTCATTAATTGTTTTTGCATGGAAGACTAAAAAAATAAGTTTAAAGGCAAAAAAAGGCAATATTTTCGTGATTTTTTTTTGACGTATGAGTTAAGTTGGTTAATTTATTTCTTTCATACACACGTTATAGTATAACATCTGACGTATTTTTGAGAAAATTTTCAATTAAAAATATCAATAAATAAGTCCGTAAGAGCGAATCTCAGGAGGCGCCACGAAAAAAAGTTGTTATGCGGTGAACACTATAACTCGATACCGGATAATTAGAATCAAAAAAATCAAAATGCGTTTAAAAGGTGAAATATTTTCCTAGGCAGTGAGAGAGAGTATTAGTTCGATTTTTTTAGTTTTGACAGCATTTGATGTGAAAAACACGATTTTTCCTAAGATTTCGGTGAATTTGTTATAATAAAATCGAAAAAATGGTAAAAATAAACTCTCCCTTACAACCTGTTGATTTACTTGTAAAAATTGTGTATACAATTTCAAAAGGATCGGTCAAGTAGATTTTGAGTTATGATGTTCACGAATTTCAAAAATGTTGTTTGCAAGAAAATCGATTTAAAGTTTTTTCATACTCGAAATATACACGAATCGAGCAAGAGGGCGCTTCAAACGCTGCGTCTTCGTTAATTTTGCTCTGCGATTTACTTGAAATTTTGACACAATACTCTCGAAATTTTTTTTTTTTACATGAGCTCCACACAGGAAGCCCTGAGGAAAATAATTTCCCTTAGGGCCTGTGTCGTCTTTGGGAATGCTGTGTGGAGGGTTTTTTAAAGAAAAGGAAGGGGAGGAGAGTTCTGGAAAGGAAAAGGGTTTAAGGGGTGGGTAGGAATCTAGGGCTCACTGTGTCCTGGTCATCCGCCTCCAAGACCTAGACAAACCTCACCCCATGAACCCGGACACCCCTGCTCACCAAAAATAGCGAACCACTTGGGTTGACCTATGGCAGAGGTGTTGGTTATCCAATAAAGGTTCCCAGGGCGGCGGTACACATTCTCGCCTCCCAAATTGAGACATGTTATACATTCAGAAAAAAAAGTTTTAAAACCTTACCCCTCCCCTTTAACAATTTATCGCTTTATTAAAATCAGTTTCAATTTGAAAAAATTACTTTAAAATGAAAGACAGGCAGACAAAACACCGAAAATATTAATAAAAAGTATGTTCTCGTCTTTAAAACGTTTTTTTATTATTTCAAAATAGTTAGTAAAGCCGTAACCTACTTTACTATTTATTAAAAACGCCGAAATGAAATAAGGTAAAAAAATAAACTAATTTTCCTACCTACATCAGAATTTTCAGGTAAAAAATGTTCGAGTGCGGTAATAAATCAGGAACGTGCCAAACCAAAGCAATAACAGGAAAAGCGGCCTTGTTTTTATTTTAACTACTATCAAAATCACATTGATTAATAGGAATGTAAAAGTAAGGTATTTTTTTTATGAAACTTCTTTAGCACCATTGTGATTAAAAACTCGGATGAAACGGAAATGGCACTAAAAAGAATCAAACCGCGTTCCGAACGATTCATATATGCCCGCCACTATTCGACAGACAGAATTTCTTCATAAACATTAATTAAAAATGTGAATTATTTTTATTTATTTGTTAGAGTTTTAATTTTTTTGAGTGCCTAGGTTTATGAAATACGTTCGTATGTTTGCGATATTGTATGTATGAGTGGTTCCTTTGCTGACAGTACTTGTCGCAACTTGTATAACGGCGAGACAGACTGCACTTTTCACGCTAGCCTGGAACGGGGAGTGCTATTTGCACATCACTCCTTGTACACGCCGAAAACCCAAAGTGAACGAACGCCGCGAACTGAGCCGATGAAGGCCGAAGGAGCCTAAACACATGGCACATGACTCTGACAGCTCTGTCTGTCAGTGAAAGCAATAAGCATGGCCCCGACAGCCAAACTGACAGTAGTCACGTAGTAGTATTTTGAAACATTTTTGTTTATTATTTATTAATAAATTATGAATATAAGAAATTAAATTATGAGAAAATGAGAAGTCATGGAAGGAGTTTGTCGATTAAAAATAGATGGTGCCCGCCACCCTACCGATATTTTAGAATGTGCTCTAGAATACAAAAAGGTTGGGAACCCCTGATCTATAGGATTAAGCCTGCGAGAGAATGAGATACAATGAAACCTAACCTAAGAACAGTACCTACGAAGCATCGCGCTGGCCGTATCGGCCGCTTTGATTATGACATCACTTTTCGAGGCTCCCATTGGTTAGGATTGTTTTGGTGAAGTTTTGCCTCTACCGCGTGTGAACTGCCTCGATTTTTTAAAGATACGTAATTTTGTGTTATCTCAACAGATGTCAGTTAATCAGTATTTTAGTAGGTCACGTAGTTTCAACACCGTACAATGGTTGTCGTTAGTATAGTTAGTTACACGTAATTTCGTGGTATCTCAACAGATGTCAGTTAAGCAGTACTTTAGTTAGTCGCGTAGTTTCAACATGCTACATCAGATGTCGTTAGTATAGTTAGTTACACGTAGTTTCGTGGTATCTCAACAGATGTCTCGCGTAGTTTCAACATGCTACATCAGATGTCGTTAGTAGAGTTAGATACACGTAATTTTGTGGTATCTCAACAGATGTCAGTTAAGCAGTACTTTAGTTAGTCGCGTAGTTTCAACATGCTACATCAGATGTCGTTAGTATAGTTAAATACACGTAATTTTGTGGTATCTCAACAGATGTCAGTTAAGCAGTATTGTATCATCTACTGTCGTTCGTATCTAACTACGGCTAGTATCCGAGTTGCAATCAACAGCCACAGAACAACTTAGAGCCTCTTATGGTTAGGTCGTCTGATACAGATTGTAAAAACTTGTAATTTCAATTATCAACCTTATGTACCAACGTCCTACTATGAACTACCAACATTATCTACCAATGTTCTTAGTCGAAGTATGATACGGTTAAATATGACCGAATCGGATAGGGACACATTAGCTCAGTTGATAGAGTTGCGCCCCGGCAAGGCGAAGGTCCTGGGTTCGAGTCCCAGATGTGACCCAGATGTGACAAATGTGATCATTTCTGATTTTTGATTGAGATACTCAAAGGGGGGGGGTAAGGTTTTAAAGGCGAAAAAAGACATATTTTCTTGATTTCTTTTGGAGATATGAATATTGTTGGTTTATTTATTTTGTATACACGTTATAGTATAACACCTGAAGTATCTCTCAAAAAAATTTCAATAAAAAATATCAATAAAAAAGTCCATGAGAGCGAATCTCCGGAGGCGTCTCGAAAAAAAAGTTGTTTATGGTGAACATCATAACTTGTTACCAATTAAATTGAATTTGAAATCTTGAATCATTTAAATCAAAAAAATCGCAATGCGTTTAAAACGCGATATATTTTTATAGGTATTCAGAGAAAGTTTTTTTTTATTTGTTTTATTTTAAACGAGATTTTTGCTAAAAAAATTCGTTGAATTTGATATAATAAAATGGAAGAAAATGGTAAAAACAAACCTCTCCCTGACTTTCTGTTGATTTATGTGTAAAATAGTGTACAAAATTTCAAATGTATATTTATAAAAAAATAATTTAATAATGAGTTTTAAAACCTTAACCCCCCCCCCCCCCCCAGATAGTTATATAAAACCAAAACAAAAATCATGATGTAATAATTCAATAAGATGACATGAAAGTGCATAATATAAATTAAATTCATGATAAAATCATATAAACCACGGGTCGGCAACCGGCGGCCCGCGAGGCGTCTTGGTGCGGCCCGCAAGACTCTCGTCAGAACGCATGTGACGGACGAAATCATACACAACAGGGTGAAAGAGAGCGAGAAAGGGAGCGAAAGGATAGCAATACAACTTCAAATTGAGTTTTGAAAACCGGTTTGCTCATCAATGTTTGTTAGTACTATTTGTGAGCAAACTTTTTCAATTCTGAATTATCGAAAAATAAACACTGTTCTCGGTTATCGGATTCACATTTAGACGCAATATTATGCGGCTGTATTTAAAAAATGCAAGCTCATATAAAAGTAACTTGCAACCTAAAAGCAACCACAAAAATCTCATTGATTTGATTAACTACAATAAATATGGTAAAAATTTACGATAAGCGTTTTATGGTTAAAACTGAAATATTGATACATAAGTATTTTAGGTGTTTTTTTACATTTGCTCCACACGGGATGCCCTGAGGAAAATAATTCCCCTCAAGGCCCATGGGGATGGGATGTGGAGGGTCTCTTCAGGCAAGGAAGGAGAGGAAGTTCTGGGAAAGAATAGAGTGTTAGGGGTGGGTAGGATTCTGGGGGTCAGTGTGTCCAAGAGTGACGGACGTATGAATCCATCCCTCCACTGCAATGTTCCGAGAGAGTACGGTTGGAGAAGTCAAAGGGACTCCCTCAACCTTTTTCACCCGATCCAGCCTGCCATGCAGCTGGTGGGCGGACGCGTCCACCGTGAAGACCCGTTCAAACCTCAAGGACCCGGGCCCAAGTGCGGCCCGCACTAAGCCCCATGCAAAATATTTGGCCCTTTTACAACAAAAGGTTTCCGACTCATGATATAAACCATAACAGAAAAGTTACTCGTGACAAGTCAGAAAAAAAACCGATTTTTTAAACTTTTTATATTTACCGTTGATTTTGTCCTCTTTTGATACCATCTAATTGTAGTCATTACATAGCCTCTTCAAGTAAGAATTTTGTTTACAGTTTGTTTTGCATTGATGTACTTTGAAAATGAAGCAAGAGCGTGTGAAGCGCTCAGATAGATTAAATCGAATCTTATATTTGGCAATTCCGAGCATTAATTTAGACGACCATAAATTTTAAAGTGAGAATATACACTTAAATAATTATTTTCTGAATCACCACAATGCTCACATAAAATACCACAAAGTTAAATGGTTATACGTGGAAATGCGTGAAATGGTGAATTATTGCGTTAAATTCTAGCCCCGTGTCTGAATATGTTCTTTTCCCGTTTCTCCAGAAAAACGCTGAATCAATTTGAGCGAATACTCAACGAAACTCAAATTCTTTTCGCGAGCGAAAAAATAGAGCAGTTTAACAAAACGGAAGGAAACCATTTGGCTTCAAGTAAGTGTCGATGAAATTGGTATTTTAACGAATCAAAATAATATTAATTTGCTGGCATTAACTCTTCCACAAAAGTCTTTGTATTTTATTGAAGAAGAAGGTAATACTAATAAATCTAAAAGAAACATGAAACACAGCAGGTCACAGAAAATTAAGGTCGCATCCATGACTCGAACCCAGGATCTGTTGTCTTAATCCTCGATTACGTTGAGCGAGTTTACTAGCTCGCCACAAGCCGACAAATTCACTGTATGCTAGTAAACTCGCCCAGCGTAATCGTATTACTAGCTAACTAACTAAGATTGTGAACAATTTACAAAAAAGTTGAAAGAGGGTCAACTTTGCTCGCTACTCGCTAGCGTGTACGGTGGATGGCAAGATGGTGACCCGCGAACAGTTGATTTCGTAACTGTCAAACTACTGCGTGATCTGGATTATTCGTTGTACAATCTGTTAAGTAGCCGGAAACTAGCTACTAGCGGTGAGCTAGCTGCGAATATCTCAGTTTTCTGCAAAATGTTGACAGAATTACTTCGCGCGAGAGTCGCTATGTTAGCTCAGCTTTTCGCTAGCTAGTTCGCTACTGAGCGAGTGAAACGTTTTATGTGTCATCGTCACAATCGCACTCGCCAATTTGCCCGTTTTTTTAATGAAGGGTTTGTAATAAAAACAGCTTAATAAAATATGTTCTTAAATTATATTGGTTTATAATTGGATAAATTCGAAGAAAATAAAATAATAACAATAAAAAACTGACAATAACAGACATAATACGTTATTTTTTATTTTAACTTTATGAGTACAACCTCAAATAGTAATATTGAATTAAATGAAGACAATATAAGCGAAACTCAGCCCGGAAAGCGAGAGGTCCTGGGTTCGAGTCCCAGAGGCGCCAATATCTTTTGCTGATTTTTCTGTTTTAAGAGTTTCGATAGAGTTTCGTTTGAGAGACTATAAGTCTTCTTTTAATTAAAAATAATACGTTGACATAAAAAATGATTAAGAATGTTTTAAACAAAGAAATTATTATATTAAAAATGTTGATATCATTTGTAGATATGTTTGAATGCTAAACTATGTAAGCGAGGAATTGGTCATATAATTTGTTGTGAACCATGACATTAAAATAGGTCCTTACTTCAAGTGAGTCAAGTAGGTACTCTTAATTGACTACACTCTAGAGTTTGTAACAGTCGAGGTCCGAATTTACAAATAAAAAAAACATAGGTCGTTTATCCTTTGCCAATCTTCAGGTTGGGGTATTTTTAAGGTGATTGACAAAAAATGTAATAAACTCTTTCTAAGGAGATATTTAACTTGAAATTAATAAATCATGGAAACTTTCGCTGAATTCTTCCAACATTTTTTATATAAATTTTATGGTGAGGTGACCAAATAAAGGAATTATATTCTAATTGGCTACGAACTAATGAGACAAATAAAATGTTCACGACATGGAGAAAATTAAAGTTTTTTATTGTTCTCAGTAAAAATCCAATATTTGCGAAAGTTGGCGCATTTATACCGGCCCTGACATCGAAAACCGGCTCAGTGTTGTGTGTGTTCGCGCTGAATCATGAACGTATGACCAAAATAACAATATGGTGGAACAATTTTTTTTTTTTTTTTTTTACATTAACTCCACACAGGAGGCCCTGAGGAAAAAATAATTTCCCTCAGGGCCTATGTCATCTTTGAGGATGCTGTGTGGAGGGTGTTTTTGAGGAGAGGAAGGAGTGAACATGGGTTTTGAAGAGACCCATATTGTAGGAAGGAGGAAACACAGAGGCCGGCAAATCGTTCCACAGCCGAGCTGTTGAACTCAAGAACGAGTCGTAGAAACGACCCGTTCTCATGTGACTAATGTCAACCGTGTACAAATGTTGAGCGCGCGTTTGGCGTGTTTCCCGACTATGCACCAGTGCCGAGGGGATCAATGACGCTAGTTCCTCGGAGCATCTTCCATTGTAATACCGGTAGAACAAGGACAGCATTCCCACCTGGCGCCTGTGCTCTAAAGATTGCAATCCGTTTGTTAGGTTAGGAGAATCTATCAAACGGACCGCCCGTTTCTGCACAGAGTCAAGGGTTTTTTCAGGTATTTTGGGGCTCCAGACCAGAGGTGGCTGCCAAATTCAACCGTGGGGCGCACTTGCGATTTGTACAGGGCTAGCAGTTGTGTACTATTAAAGTATCTGCGTGCCCTGTACAGTATGCCCAGTTTCTGAGAGGCTAACTTAACTCTGGCCTCGATGGAGCCCCCGTACCTGAGCTGGTCACTTAGAGTTACACCAAGCATATCAATGGAAGGCCTGTTCGGGAGAATGCTTCCGTTGAAGGAGACTAGATTATCATTTCGATCCCTTTTAGACGTGATCAGACATGATTGGGTCTTTGAAACATTAAATTCGACGAGGTTATTCTTACCCCAAGAGGAAACACTCTCGAGGTAACCGTCCATTCTTTGTTTCAAAGCCCTCCGAGCCATTGGGGTTTGTGAGCCCTTTGGAGGTTTGTCAAACAAAAAGCTATCATGGACAGTACTGTCATCCGCGTAGCAATGAATCGGTGCACAAGTCAAGAGGTCATTGATGTGCAACAAAAACAAAGTCGGAGACAGAACCGATCCCTGTGGGACGCCAGCATTTATCGAATGCGAGGAAGAGGTGAAACCATCAGCAACCGCCTGAATCGACCTCTCCCTCAAAAAGTCGGCAATCCACATACACAAGGATGCGGGAAGTCCGTAAGAAGGCAGTTTGTTGACAAGCCCTCGGTGCCAAACCCGGTCAAAGGCCTTGGAAATATCCAGTGAAACCGTTTGGGTTTCACCAAAACGTTCCAGGCACCGCCCCCAAACATGCGTCACATACGCGAGAAGATCACCGCACGAGCGGTTCCGCCGGAATCCGTATTGACGGTCGTTAATAATTTTGTTCTTCTCGAGGTATGTGAGCAGTTTGTCGTTGATCACACGTTCCATCACTTTTGACAGAACAGATGTGATCGCTATGGGGCGGTAGTTGGCCGGGTTGGAGCGGTCACCCTTCTTTGGAATAGGGTGAATGATCGCTTTTTTCCAACCGGAGGGCACAGTCCCAAACTTCAGGGACATTTTGAAAAGCTTCGTCAAAATTGGAGCTATTTCTGCAGCGCACCTCTGCAATACCAGGGCAGGTATTCCGTCAGGCCCACTAGCTTTATTAACATCGAGCCCTCGTAAGACTTGGAGTACATCCCGATGCCGGATCCGCAGCTTTTTCATATGAAAACCGCAGTGAGGAACCGACGGCGGGATAGCACCTTGATCATCGAGGGTCGAGTTTTCCGCGAACATTTTGCCTAATAAGTTAGCCTTTTCGGCGGCGGTATTAGCTAGAGAGCCGTCAGTTTTGGTAAGAGGTGGCAGACTGGATTTGCAGAAATTGCGACCTATTGAGCCCGCAAGCGACCAGAACGCTCTGCTGCCATGCGGGCATGCAGCCAGCTTTCTACTGATCTGCAGGTCGTGCTCAAATTTCGACCTATTTATGATTCTCTTGCTTTCCTTTGACATTTTGTTATAAAGTATTCTGTTTTCGGACGTTCGAGATGTGTTGTAGGCTCGATAAGCTGCGTTTTTTCGTCGCACTGCTTCAGAGCATTGTCGACTGAACCACGGCTTTGAGCCCACACCAGTTTCTTTAACAGTGGATTGGATGAAGCCATCCATCGCGGACGCGATGACTTCACCAATTTCCTGGGCACATCTTGAGGGATCCGAAGTCCGAAAACAGACAGTTGACCACGGAAAAGCATTAAAATGTGCCCGCAAACCGAACCAATCTGCAAACCTGTAGTGCCACACTTTTCTTTTCAGCCTCTCGTTTGGCGGTCTGAAGGTTACGGGGATTGACGACGTCACCAGGCAGTGGTCCGACGATCCTAAAGGCGCTGTGACGTCAATCTTGTAACCGTGTGGCACAGTGGTTAGAAACAGGTCTAACAGATTAGAGCGGTGAGACTGGACATCAGGAACCCGTGTAGGCTCCTGAACCATTTGCTCCAGTCCGTGGCAAAGGGCAAAGGATTCCGCTTGTCGTCCAGCTGAGTTTGTTGACCCTGAGAACTTCAACCAAGGTTCGTTATGAACATTGAAGTCCCCCAGGACCACAAACTCTGCCGTAGGGAAGCGGGGCAATTACATGTAAATATAGAATACATAAACATTGAAACACAATAAAGCATCGGTTGGTACGTTCTTGTTTTTGGGATGCTACGAGTAAGTGGTCGATCTTGTGAGAGACTTGTTACACAAAAAAGTATCCTGCTGTTTACATGTTACCAACTGAAATATTATAATAATTGTATTTGTTAACGGCGGCAGTTGTATATCCATAATCAAATCATGCAATTTACGTCGTTAAATTACTTACTAAATTAATAAATGTAATTTGTGTATTTGTATAGCGATATAGAAATAAATGTTCCCAATTCCTATTGTTTGACGCCATAGCATGTTTCACCGAAATACATTAAAAAATATAGCTCATATTAATTAGCCTTTTGACCAAAATGTCTCAACTATATAAAAGTAAAGTGGGCTGAAGGATTAAAAAAAAAAAAAATAAGCTTTTTGCATCATTAAAATCATGCTTCAAATTGAACACATTTTGCTAAAAAGTTCAATCAATTTCGACAAACCAGGTATATAACACGATTTCCTGAACATTATTTGCATAGAATAAACAAGAAAACTAGAAATGCCTTCTGTATAAATTTAAGTGAAAATTTATGATCTTCTTAATTCAATGATTATTTGTCTTTTGATTTTAATCTGCTGATTTATAAAATAAAATGAAAAATTTGGGTAAAATATTATTTTTGTATAATAATGCTTCGAAAGTGTGTAACAATATTGTGGTTTTTCTTATCAATTTTCAATGGTTTATTTATGTTTGATGAAAATAACTTTTTCCTTTTTTGTTGTTTCTGAATCAATTTAATTTAGATCAGAGGTTCCCAAACTTTTTCTTCTCGCAGACACTTTCAAAAGTCTACTTGTTTCGGTGGACCCCCTCCTTCTACATTTATAACATGTTCCCAAAAAACTCGACACGTACTTAATATTGAATGGCGAGAAGTGGTCTAGGAGTGGCGAGTAGTTACAACGGGGAGGTGGGGGGGGGGGCGTGATGGGGTATGAGACGGAGGGGCGGGATGGGATATGGGCGCGGGTTGGGTCTCAATATGACCAATTTTCACCGAAATACCGCTTTTGAATAGATTAATTGTCGTGGACCCCCGCTTACAACTTGTGGACCCCATTTTTTTATCACGCCTGCGTAGACCCCCGTCGAATCTCCCGTGGATTTCTAGCAATCCACCTGGACCACTTTGGGAACCACTAAACGGATTGATGTAAATATTATGTATATTCATCAATTTTTCAATATTTGTCAGCGACTTTGATTTGATCGCTGATTGCTTAAGTTATTAATTTGATTGTTAAAGTTATTTTTATTGTGGAATATTTTTTTTATCTGTGGATTTTTAACATTAAAGGGGTAGTTTTCTTCCATGTCAAGTGCGGAGATTGATATAAGTATCTCGTTTGTATGAGAAATCTTCAAATTAGCCAGGATTTTTCTTGGATTTTTCTCGGCGGGCCGGCGGTTCATTTCCGCGCAAAAAATAAACAAGACGAAACGGAAACCGGTTCTGAGGAATAACGGTTAAGGAGATTAGAAGGAGCGGTTTGCGAAATTGATTTACGGCCTTTCCAGCCATCGTCACGGCTGGAATTTCCTTTCCCGCGCCCCCCTAATGGCGGGGAAAAACAAAATGGCGACGGCGGTTTCCGCTTCCGCCGGCAGCCGCGACACTAGCGCCGCGGCTCGGCGAGCTAATGGATTACGCTGACAGCTGCGGTGTACTTTGGAAGAGTGTTTGACGTTTTTATTACAAGACGGGATGGAAGATTGTGATCGTTCCAGGAAGTCCACGAAATTAGGCGGAAATGGAAAATAAAAAATACACTTTCACCCCTCGGATGAAAGACATTAAGTGAGTTTTCTGTCATTCGTTCATCGTCATTTGTTTTAGTTCTAAATAAATGTCTGTGCCTTCTTTTTGTATTCTACGATCCCCCACCATTTTAATTCCCCACTATGTTCCCCACCGTCAATCAGAAATAATATCATTTCTAGGAAAATTATATATTATTAGTGAAAACCGAAAAAAAAAAAAATAATATAATGAATACTCATAATGATAATATTTACGTGTTTGGTTACTTCTATTGAGCCGTCACGTCACATAATGCTAAAATTTTGTTATAATAAACTGTTTTATAGTAAACTGCCGTCATAAGTAAAACGACAGCTGAAAATTTTCAATGGTCACTTTCTGATTTTTATTATAATAGGTTATAAACATTTTGGGAGGCGGGAATTGGTACCGCCGCCCCGGGAACCTTTGTTGAATAACCAACACCTCTGCTATAGGTCACACCAAGTAGTTCACTACGTTTGGTGATTTAGCAGGGGTGCCCGGATTCATGGGGTGAGGTTTGTTTAGGTCTTGGAGGCGGATGACCGGGACACACTGAACCCCAAATTCCTACCCACCCCTTAAACTCTTTTACTGCCCAGAACTCTCCTCTCCTCCTTTTCCTAAAAAAAACCCTCCACACCGCATCCCCAAAGATAACATAGGCCCTGAGAGAAATTATTTTCTTAAGGACTTCCTATGGGTAGCTCATGTAAAAAAATTGGTTGTCTGTAAAGTCGGTTTACTGACGATAATTTTACGTGATAACGTCACATGATAACGACGGGGTGAAGAGAGATAGACGCGTCACAAGCCGAACGCTTGTTCCACGCTCTCGCTTGCACGCTCAGCTCAGGCGGAACGTGACAATGAGTCATGCTTTTTCGTGAGTGCAGCCGGCGTTCATCGATTTATAAGACGTTATCACGTCAAAAAAAAAAACATGAAACGTCTGGTACATCAGAATGTGAATATTGACTGCCTTTTTGGTTATGACGGCAGTAAACTACTCAATCAGTGGTTTCTCCATTTTGAGAGACTAAAGAAAGTAGATGGCAGAAAGAAAAATAAAATAGGAAAGTTGGGAAGAACCAGCTATTCAGATCTTTTGACTAAACAATTGAGCAAACCTCATGATTTGAGGTTTTCGTGGTCGGAAGTATTTTTGTAAGAGTTTTATTGACAACCCCAAGTTTTGAACCAGTGATCCAAAGTCGATTTAGTAATCGGTATGTCACATTTATCAAAGGCATGTAATTATAACGATTTTAGATTTTCACGGCCAAAATTATTTTCGTTATTTGTTTTTGGGGTGTTATTCCGTGTACACATCTGCCCTGATAATGGTAACGCTGTCTGAAACGTTGTCTCCTCTTAAATTCCAGGGAAGAAACTCGAAAATTTCGCGATGTTTTGACTTTGACGTAATATTTTGCGGATTTATTTTATGCTATCGTATATAATATTTACCGAAACACGTTCTCCGAACAATAAACTATGCTTACAAATAATATTACTTGCGTTTATTTGACAAATTGATAGTTTTATCGATCTTTTCATGACTTGCGACGCTCAAAGTTTGACAGCTCAAATCGCGGCAGAAATGTCATTTCGAAAGTCATAGATATGTGCAAAGATGATTATTTGAGAGGCTAGGTGTGTTCCTTATATCTGTTACGTCAAGAACAAGAATGCCCCAAGCGATTCTGACCTTGTGCTTCATACGTTTTCTTTATACATAAGGTTTAAAATCGCATCTCAAATTTTTTTTTGTGGCGTGTCCTGGGCGCGCAATCGGCAAACCAGAGGCTAAAGAAGAAGGTAGCGCAACACGGCATAACACCCCAAAAACAAATAACGAAAACATGTAATTATTATTCCTGAACATGAAAAAATTTCCCGATGAAGTTCAAATCCATGCAAGCATATTTTTATGAAGTATTTACATTCACTTGGCGTATTTTAAAGCGAGTACGTAGTTTCTTAGGCGAGAATGTAAACAGTTTTAAGTCTGGCCTGAAGATGACGCCCTGTCAAGGCTGTCACCACCGTGCTTCGCTACTTTTAAGCATATTTCAAAGAAGTAATGTATTTTTGGACCTTTTCAGAAGGAAGGAAAATCAAGTAAAAAGCATCGATATGAAGTTAGTCTCAGCTTACCCCCGGGTGTAATTCGTAGATTCCATTAATTTGTTTCCTTTTTTAAATTTTAAAGTTAGTTCCTAATTCAAATTTTACAATGTTTTTATTGAGTTCTGATACGTTTTTATTATTGTAACAGCTGTGTCAGAAATTCAAAAACTAAAAT
The DNA here is from genome assembly GCA_936435175.1 of Glyphotaelius pellucidus. Lineage (NCBI taxonomy): Eukaryota > Metazoa > Arthropoda > Insecta > Trichoptera > Limnephilidae > Glyphotaelius > Glyphotaelius pellucidus. The sequence goes on from OW386553.1 coordinate 15,579,359, forward strand.
AAAATTTTTACAATTGATTTCGACGGCCGGTGTGGTTTAGGGGTAAGGCTCTTTACTCGCAATCTGAAGGACGCGGGATCGAATCCCGGCGTGGGCAAATAAATTTTATTTTAATAATTTGTGTTATTTCATAATGGATTCATTTAAATAATGTTAAGTATATTTGCGGCACATTCCAGTGTTGAAGATAATCTCAGTATCGTCCTAGTGTCAGACCACCATTCAGAATTGAAACGTTCTTGAAATAGCGTGGTCTAGCGATAAGGCTCTTGACTCGCAATCCGGAGGTCGCGGGTTCGAATCCTGGCCTGGCAAATAAATTTTATTCGATAAACTTTTGTTATTTCACAATTAATTCATTTGAAATAATGTATAGTATATTTGCGGCACGTTCCAGAGTGGAAGATATTCTCAGTGTCGCTCTGGTGTAAGACCACCAATCAGAATTGAAACGTTGCTTGAAATGACTTTAGCCGTGTTTGGTGACCAGATCTGAAGAGCCAGGTACTTCCCCACCTTCCTCTTACCCATCTTCTTCCCCTCCCCATTACCTTTAGCCTCACAACATACCCCACTCAGAGATTCCATAGTCTCACTGGCTCCAGACGGGAACAGCTGAGACTTTTGTGAGGTATTCATATAAAAAGTAAACTTTTCAAGAAAATAAAAATATAGCCTGAGAAGTTTAGAAAAACGTTGACTAAATTTCATGTAAGGAAATTGTACATAGATTTATTTTACCCGCCTCACTAGACAAAGTCAGTACCGAGGCGCGTAAAAAATTATTTTATCAATGACTGAAATTAAAAATATTATTTATATTTATATGTTATTTTAATCGGTGTTACAATAACTAATTTTTCAACATATACATCTATTAAGATAGACACCCTCATTGAATATTAAAATAATAACCACAACGAAATAGCAAATCGGATAACTTCCCAAAACACAATAAATAAAAACAATATATAATTCCAATAATAAGTTATTTAACGTTAATCAATTAATCATCTTGGTAATATATGTAAACATAAGCAATAAGTAATTGATATCACCTATAAAACCAATTTGTATAAAATTTATATTTTCGGCAAAGAGATTTTCAGTTGAATTTGGTCTTCGATACCACGCCATTTTGATCAATTAACAATTGACTTTCCTGCTTTCAAAGCCTATTTCAGATGTTTTTATATTGCCTTCTGCCTTTTCTGTCCTATAATTTTACTTAAACTAGAGTTTTCTGAAATTTCTAAGAGTTTCTAGAAATTTTCTCTGAAAAACCGGTAGCATTAGATAAAATCACAATGTACACTATGTGTTCTGAGTGAGAGTAAATAAAATAGACCCAATAAACAAAAATTGAAACCGCTGTCGAAGCCGAATATAAATATTGGCATTTTTTTAGGTTATCACTTCAGTTCGCACATTTTGTAACCCTCCGCAATCATGATGCGACAAAACTCTTCAAACATGAGAATACGCGAGCATGTCCATAACGGCGTGCACGCACTTCGGCGGGTATAGCGAGTTATCTATTCGGTACGGGGAATGCATGCTTGTTATATTATGTTGAATATTTTATTGGTGTTTTCATACACTCGGATAATAAAATTTTCCAGTTGATGAACATGAATATACAGCATCAATGAATGAAATGTGAATGCTTGGAGCAAATGAATAGTTTCGAACTCACGAGCCGCACAGCCTACTTGAACCGCTCACAACAATCCAATAAATAATAAACAAGCAAAAGGACAACATAAATTGTAGAAAATCATTTACTCTTGTGAATATATTCGTTGAACCTCTCATTGAAGGATCGGCCCTTTTGACAGCGTCACCCGTAACCATATTATTATTTACTTTTATTTTAACTTGACGAGTAAAACCTCAAGCTATAATATTTAATCACTAAAAACAATATTATCGACTCTTAATCGAAAATTTGTAACAGGAAAATCACTAATTGGAGATAATTTTGATTGTTCTTAGTCGAAGTATGATATTATATGTCCGAAGGGAATAGGGTTCCATTAGCTCAGCGCTAGAGCAGCGCTCCGGCAAGGGGTTCAATTCCTAGATCTGACTGTATCTTATACTATTTCTTATATTCGATTAACCATTGGAGCGACAACACAATTTAAAACTTTTATCTCCGATTGTTCGACATTTTTTGGTGATTATTTTGAATATTTTCCGCCCAAATTAAAAAAAAAATCATACCTCCGAATTTTAATATGGAGACATAAAAACTGATTACAGATCTATATAGCCAATAAATTCACCTATCTTTTGTCGATTATCATATTCTTAGGATTTATAAAAAAATATACCAAAATCGTAAACTTCTACTTAATGACTTACAAATAAGGGAAAATTGGCAGCAAAGCAATTCGAGCTATTTTAAATAGTGCCATATTGTGGCAAAAAGCTCTCCAATAGTTAAGAGTCGCTAATATTGTCTCCAGTGATTATATATTTTTATTATGTATTTGCATTGATATACTTGATCGAAGTGTATTTGCGTTTTGTTTCTCGAGCTGCGTTATTAAAAAAATATTCCATGCACCAAGCAATTACTGGCGCATTTATAAAAAAGCAAAACGAACACCATTGATCTCGGATCATCTCATACACTCCTTTGACCCTTTGTCGCAAAGTATGTAGCTACTTTTAATAAGCAAATGTTATTCTTTATTCCTTTGGACTTCAGCGAGCTTCCAAAAAGAGAATGCTGAGTACGGAGAATGATTTGATGAGACCTTTGGAAAAAAAACAGCATTTCTAAGTTATTAATACTCTTGAGACCGATCTAGTAAAGAGTCAGAATAATTGAAGTAATATAGGTAAAATATGACGTAATAATTTGAATGAAGCAACGCATGAAAATCCAACGACTTAATCGTTTCACTCTTTCTGTTCAGCTCTGCAGAAAAATGGCGTATTTGTTGGTAAAATTGAAATATAAAATTCTCTCATATAAACATTCTTCTAAAACAAAAAGTATATGTAGGAAGTCCAACGTTATTTAATGTTCCAAAGGCCTAAAACTATCCCGACTAAAAATATTTCATGAGGGTAGCAAGTTTCGGGATAATGGAGGCGGAATGGGACAAGGTTCATTCATACATCACAGAAAATCGAAGGAAATCATTTTCCCAAAGCGTTTTCAAACAAAATGTCCCGTAAACTTAACGTATTGGGCCGTTTATCTTCGGAATTACCCGAGAAATTCCTTCGTCACTTGAATATTTAAAGAAAACAGCGTGATAAGTATGGTCGTATAAACGAGGGAATATTTATTATATTATATATTAGTTTTAAGAGAAATCTTTGGCGATAAATATTATTATTGCTGAAGTTTTCCAATTTAAAATTGTACTCGTGTTTAACCGTTCGAATTTATTGACAAAAAACACACGTAAACATCGTCTCAATGGCAGCAAACTTTATTACCTCGATTGGATATTCAAATTCAAGTTTTTCTAACGCGAAAATATCAATATGTTTGAATTAATATTCGAACTTTCCTATATCTTTCAGCTAACCTACAAAATAACATCGATGAAAAATAAAATTTCTTTTAACCTCTCGAACCCGTAAGCTTGTTTTAACGGTGATATAACATTATCAGTTATATGTATGACGTATGAGACGTACCTGACTTATTACAGTAAATGAGTCTCCAGACTAAAAAAATCCATTAAAAATAATTATTAGTTTCTTAATATTGCCCCTGTGTCTGATCGGCTGACATATCTATCGACCAGTTGATTAATCAAACATCTCCGAAAAATAAAATTTATGTTGAGTATACAGTTAAATGTAAAAGTGTATCATCTATCTGGTTCAATACTCAGGTTATTTTTAAACACCGGCGGGAATGGGTTCCGCCGCCCCGGGAACCTTTATTGGATAACCAACACCTCTGCCATAGGTCACCCCAAGTGGTTCGCTACGTTTGGTGATTTAGCAGGGGTGCCCGGGTTCATGGGGTGAGGTTTGTCTAGGTCTTGGAGACGGATGACCAGGACCACTGAACCCCAGATTCCTACCCACCCCTTAAACCCTTTTCCTTCCCAAAACTCTCCTCTCCTTCGTTTCCTTAACAAGCTTCCATACAGCATCCCCAAAGATGACATAGGCCCTGAGGGAAATTATTTTCCTCGGGACCTCCTGTGTGGAGCTCATGTAAAAAAAAAACACCGTCAAAACAACTATAACGCAGAAAAAATAATAAATTATAAGTGTGCAATTAACACGCGGTAGAAGTGTTATCTCCAGAAAACTAAAATAGACAAGAGTGGGGAGGCTGTGAAACACCGCATAAAGAAGATAACGATTATTCTATCTTACTCTCTCGCAGGCTAAATCATATAGATTTTTTTTTTATATGAATACCGCACAAGAGTTCCAACTGCTCCCGTCTGGAGCCAGTGAACTATGGCATCCCCAATTAGTGTATGTTGTGAGGCTGAGGGAAGTGGGGAGGGGAAGAAGATAGGGAAGAGGAAGGTGGGGAAATACCTGGCTATTCAGATGTATGTGATGGTCTCTTTTTAATGTCGCTTTTTCGTTTCATCGAGTTTCAAATGACAACGGTGCTAAAGAAGTTTTCACTTCAAAAACTTGTATTAAAACAATAAAAAAATCGATGTTTTCTTGGTTTTTAATGGGAAATTTCAAAATGTCGTAATAATGTACCGGACCGTTATGTTTTCCGGTGTTATTTTATAGCGTATGTTTAATGTGTAAAAAGCATACATGTGAAAATAATACTTGATTTATGGTGAGCGGTCGAATTTTAGTATTTAGAGATGTCTGACTAGTTAACTGGACGATCGATATATATGCTTGACTCCTAAATATAACGAAAATGAATATTAGCGCCACGTTCTAGAACCAAAGATACTTTCGAATCGAAGTGTTGCTTGAATTGGTTCCATGCCAACCTCAGTTAAGTAAAGTCAATTCAACACCTCTTCGTAAAGTCATTAAAAGGTTTATCAATTTTTAAATATTTTATTTTTCATCTCTCTAAATGACTTTTCTGAGGTGGTTTTGTGTTGGTTTCGTTCTGACTTGTCCACTCACCGCTTGAATTGGCTTTTACCGTGTTGTCAGTTTTATCGTTTAAAAAAGCGGAACACCCGGTCACAGTTTATGTTGGCTTTATGAGAACGGGTTTTTTCTTCTACTCGTTTTTCTACCTTAAACGGCCTCACAAGGCTGTCCAACTGGGCGCAGTTAAAAAAGTTGCGTTGACTGAGAAAATTCAAACATAAAAGCCTCCAAATTTCATTAATTCACCTTCCATGAATGTTTGCTTTTCTTACAATCTTGACCAACACCTCTGCCATAGGTTACCCCAAGTGGTTCGCTAAGTTTAGTGACTTAGCATGAGTGCTCCGGATCACTGGGTAAGGTTCGTCTCGGTCTTTGCGGCGAATGCATCCGCCCACCAACTGATTGAAGGAGAGCTTTTGACCTATCCATCAGGAATCTCTCGGAACATCGACTTGCACCGCAGAAGCAAGGTGGATTCAGACGTCCATCACTCCTGGACTCACCGTCCCCGGATTCCTACCTACCCTTCATACCTTTTTCCTTTCCAGAGCTTCCTCTCCTTCCTTTCCTAAATTTTGGGAGGTGGGTGTGGGTACCGCCGGCCCGGGAACCATTTATTGGATAACCAACTGCTATACGTCACCCCAAGTGGTTCGCTACGTTTCGTGACAGCAGGGGTGACCGGATTCACGGGGTGATGTTTGTCCAGGTCTTGGCGCCCAATGCGCCTGCCTGCCACGTAGTGTGCAGGATCACGAGAGACTGGTTGAGGGGGGTCTTTTATCCTTAGCCGGTATCTCTCAACCCATCGCCTTGCACCGCGGTTGGAGGGATGGATTCATACCTCCGCTACACTGATCCCCAAATTCCTAACCACCCCTCATACCTATTTCCTTCCCTTCAAAAAAACACTCCACCCAGCATCCTCTAAGATGACGTAGGCACTGAAGGAAATTATTTTCCTCAGGGTCTTCTATATGGAGCTAATGTAAAAAAAAACACAGCATCCCCAAAGATGTCATGACTCTGAAAACAATTATTTTTTCAGGGAGCTGTGTGGAACAAAAATAATAATCAAAGAAAAATCTGTATTTTATCGCACGGAAATAAATTTCGCCGTAATTTTCTTAATTACTTTATCTTGTATGTCAGTTTACATATTATTCTATTTTTCATCGGCGTCCCTTTCGTGTTGGGAAGATGACATCAGCGCAGACGTCTTCTATAATTTTCCTTTCGGTTGGATGCGGCCGTTGTCACTTGAGCCCGGCGACAGTGGCGCGCGTGGAGCGGCGATAAATAACTAAAATCACCGGTGTCAAGTGTCAAAGCTGGATGGAGCGCAGTGGCGTCGTACACGAACTTGCTCAAGCGAGAAACCCTGCATTTAAAATGATTTTTTAGAAGTGTTTTTTTATCAAATTTTACAGGGTGATCTCTCAGTTTGAAGTAAGAAAAAGTTTGTTTCATGTTACATATAGTTATTAAAGCAAAATATCACAGAAAACATCAAAGTTATGTGTTGTAACTGTCAATATTTGGTGGTGGAAATCCATTTTATCTAAGAAAACTATAATTAGCTCTACGAAGCTTGGGAAAAAGTAATTTTCTTCACTCATTTTGTGTAGTTTTTTTATGTGAATACCAATTATGGGGTATGTTGATTTTTTCGTATTTTTTAAATGAAAGGCAAAAATACCGGGTTACGAATAACCTGACAAAGTTTGAAAATCTCCTACTACTATTACCACTTTGGAGGTTATCCTTACCACTGGAGGTTATAATTTCCCGCCCTGGTAACAGATGGTATTCCTTCAAGGCTCTGGCAAGCACTCTATTTTTTTTTAAAAGAACGAAGCTACATTTAGTTAAGAACGATTCTAGACCTCCAATGGCCCTGCATACAGTGTTAGTAAGTAGTATGCAAGTGTTTAACTAATATACTTGATAAAATGGTGTTAGTGAAACTTATATAAGGGCATGGAAAAATGATAGAAAGCAAGACGAAGGACAGCAGCTCGCGGGGGATTGTATCTTGCGTATGCTGCAAGCACTTACAAGAAAGGGAAGAGACAAACATGGTTAGATAAAAAAAATGGCTATGTAGTCTGAACGGTTCCCTCTCTCGTCGTCTGGCAGTACCAGCAAGAATGTTTGTGGAAGTCGGTCAAACCTTAACGAGACAGGGCTTCCGCGCCCCTTAGCCAGTTCCTCGGTTGTGCCTTGAAGAAAGTAACTGGGAAATAGGTGCAAAACCACAGCGATAAATCACTACTATTACCATAGCAAAAATGTTGCTTGCGTCGTGATGGAGGACAGCCGAGGAATGAACACATGCTTAAGTGGGATCTAAACGCGATGCTAACTCAGCCACTGATACTGTGAGACTGAGGGTAGTAGGGAGGGCAATGGGAGGAAGAAGGTAGGGAGGTTCCTCTCCGTAACGTATCTCAAATAAATGTTCATTTTTTATTAGAACAACTCTCTTTAATAATAACTTTTGAAGGTTATGCCTGTTAGTGTAATATATCATTGAAAAAGAAGATAATACTAACAAATCTAAAGGAAAATATGAAAAAGAACAAGACACAGAAAAATAAACGGTCGTAACTGAGACTCGAACCTATAATCTCTTCTTACCGGGAAAAGCGCCTTAACCAATTCGGCCACCAATTATGTTTAAATGATGATATGGTATGTGTAAAAAAATTAGTCGAAGCTAATATTGTTAATTCTGAATTTTGAAATATGAGATTAACAAAAATGACTCCCAGTCCCAAGTCCAAAAAAAGTCCCATTTGCGACCGTTACCTTTTTATTATTCTGTGTCTTGCTCTTTTTCATATTTAGTTTAGATTTATCTTCTTCTTTAATGATATAATACATATGATTATAGATAAATACATTGTGAAATGACATAAATTAATCAAATAAAATTTACATGTGACCGCCGGGGTTTGAACCCATGAGCTATATGAATTGATAATTGAGAGCCTTACTCCTCTACCACAGAGGCGGTCTGATGTTGATGTAGTTATTTCATCATTTTTGGTAAAGTGCGTCGTTGGTGTATAGAACTATCGATATTCTTCTCTTCTATTTTATTTATTCCAGAGTTCTTCGAGAGCAGTATTTGTAAATGCATTTGAAAAACCTACTGCATCCGGGAGAAGAAAAAGATGTAATCCCCCTGACTATACACATACAGAGTAAATGGAACAGCGTAAGAAGTGAACAGGAATACTGCATTATTTTATCAATGATGGAAGACAGTTAATAGATAAATGTATTTACGTTAGGGTAGCAGGGGTGCATTTTCGATAAAGCGATTAGTAAATTATCAAATTTTCAATTAAATCACTGCTTTCTCAAAATTTGACATTAGTTAGATCATTAAAGCACGGTATGTCAGTCGATTTTAAGCTCGGCTCGGTTGGAATGTCAAGCTAAACACGGTTTGGAACATAATCGTATATGGATCGAAAGCATAGATGTCATCAATATCAATGTATTTTACTATACACATACAGAGTAAAGGGAGGCTCTTAAGAAGTGAACAGGAGTACTGTATTTAATCAATGATGGAAGACAGTTGCTAGAAAAATGTATTTACGTTAGGGTAGCAGGGGTGCATTTTCGATAAGGCGATTTGTAAATTATTAAATCTTCGGTTAAATCACTGATTTCACAAAACTTTGACGTGAGTTATATCATGTATATCAGCCGATTTTAAGCTCAGTTTGGTTGGAACGTCAAGCTAAGCACAGTTTGGAACATAATACGTAAAGATGTCACTTTTTATGACTTTATAGTGTAATATGTTTAATTTTTCTTTGAAAAACACAACAATTCCTACATTAGTGGTACATCTTTGCTCTCTACTCTCATCGTCATTGGGGCATACCTACGCACCTCGGGAGATCGCGATTGGTTTATTTATGATCTCAATATTATTATCGCAATCTTTCAAAAACGACAGCAGTTTATTTTTAATCGACGTGGTGATATATGCGAGTACACTAATTTAAAATAGTATTTGTTTTAGTGGAAGCAGTTCACTATTCATGAAAATATAGGTACCTATCTAATCGTTAAAAACAAACATTCCTGACCTTTCAGATTATTTAAGATTGCTTATCAATTAATAACTTCGACATTAAAATTCGATATTGAATAAAATTATCGAATTCTCAAAAATTTCGGTTAGATGCAATCACTTTTACTTAAGTCGTCGTTTTTACGTCAAGTTTGGCATCTAAAAAAGGAACTTTATTCTGCGGCTTATCAAAGCTTAAGCGGCCGATTTAGACCGCTTAAATTTAAACAAGGAATGTCGTACTTAGCGAGGATACGGACTGACTGATAAACCGTGCCTAAGTGCGTCATCTCTTGATACTCCATCGCAAAATTTTTGCCGACCGCCTGCTTTCTATTTCTTATTCTGTTCTCGTCATACAAAGCCTATATGTTTTTGGGCATAGTGATGTTTTTCTAAATTGTACCATTTTAAGTGAATTTAATGTAATTTATGAAAAATAGGATTTAATCTACCGTAAGTAAATTAGTACAGAGAATTATTTTTTTTAAACGTTGCCTTTCACTGATACGGCGCACACAAAAGGTTAATAGGACCAATCAGCAACAATTATTTACTTGTCTCCCTATAGTGCTGTTTCGTTTATTTTTTTATGATGGTGACTTGTAGGAAACACTGACAATTGTTTTATAATATGACTTTATTATTACAGATTTAGACGTGTTTTAGAGATAGACCATAGATAATAATATAATCATCACTAATGTTGTGATACATATAACAATAGTGGTGTTACATACGCCACTGACCAAGCCTACCCACCAGAGATCCGAGCAGTCTTGAGACATGTCAATATGAATTATCCAGTAATTGGAAGAGGTTAACCGTGGCCTCGCCACCCATACGCCATTACATTACGGGGTCTCTTGGGCTGACACGTTAGGTTTCGTCACCCCCTAACCGAGTTTAACCCTTTCCATTAATTGCCTTTAATTTACAAAGTGTTTTTTAATCTTGGATTGTGTTCAAGATTTTTGTTCGAAAATAGAGACATATTTTATGTGTAATCTTCTAAATAAAGTTGTTTATTTTTAGTCGTTTTAATTATTTTATTTTGTTTGTGTATAGACAAGCCAATTAATCAAACATACTTATTTCAGTTGTTTTGCTCTGAATTGATTTTGTGAAGAAGTAGGTAGGTACCTATCCGTTATTTAATATTGTTAACGAAAATTTATTTTAATTGCCATTTTCAAAAATGAAAAAGATTTGTTTAGAATTCAGACTATCCCGTGATTTTTTCACAGATCTGCGCAAGTAAAAGTAAACGTAAATATACATGTTTATAAAACATATTCAAAATATCATATATTTATGCGAAACCTCAGAAGAGGCTAACAGTAGATGCAGAACTACGGCATCTCATTCAAGAAATATTATGAGGTTGAAAGAAATGGGTGAGGTATCAGATCTGATCAACAAACACGGCAAAAATCATTTAAAGCAACGTTTCAATTCCGAATGGTGATCTTGCATATACTGAAAGTATCTTCCACTCTAGAACGTGCCCCAAATATTCTGAATATTATTTTTTAAAATAATTAATTGTGATATAACACAAATTAATCAAATTAAATTTATTTTTCCACGTCGAGAATCGATGCCGCGACCTTAGGTTTGCGAGTCAAGAGCCTTACCCCTCGACCACGACGGCCAATACAAATGATAAACACTATTATATCCAAAAATGCATTCGAATTATACGGCTTCAGATAAAACTTGAAAGTTGACAGTAAACAAATTAAACGAAACTTATAAACGGTGTTTGATGTATTTGGGTGAAAACTTGTGTAAGATAGAACAAGGCATGAAAGGAAAAAGAGTGACCAGTCACTTATCACTCTAACAAACAAGGAGTTCACAACGTCAACACTACCACAATATAGTTAGTTCCACCGGGGTACCTCGAGGTAATTATCACCAAAATGAACGAATGAATTTTAAAATCTGAGATTATGTATACTTACTACGTTACTGAAAACCTGTACTACAGTAAATCTTAAGATTTTCCAGTAAATTCTAAGATTTACCAACTTTTAATGGCAAAGTCCGTTGGTAAATCCCAAGATCTACTGACAAATCTTAAGATTTACCGTAGTACGTGAAACTTTTCGCAAAAACATCAATAACTTGCTTCAACTCGTTAAATGACAAGGAGGAAACAATGTAAAATTGTGATGTTTTGACTTTGACGTAAAATTTTGTGGGTTTATTTTGTGCTATCGTATTATTAGTATCTATTTGCTGAAACACATTCCTTGAACAATAAAATATGCATAAAAACAACATTACTTGCGTTTATTTGATGAATTTTCATGTTTTACAATCTTTTTCACGAGAACGACGCTACCCAATTTGACATCTCAAATACTTTGAAAAATCTCAGACGGCCGCCATAGAGAATTTAAAATAAATTATTCCGATTGACTATTTTATACCTTAAGAACAAGAATGCCCCAAGCGATTCTGACCTGTTCTTTGTACGTTTTATGTATGCATAAGGGTTAAAATCGCATTCTAAAATATTTTTTTTGAATATTTTGGCGTGTGCGCCGGCGCACGAGCGGCAAATCACGAGTCAATGGAAGCCCGATTCTACCGAGGTTGGTACAAAAACAAAAAACACTCGTAATTGAACAATTTTTTGGCAATAATGTGATACATTATTTGAATGGTTTCAGCTAGGGAAAGGAAGGGAAACAGGAAAACGTAGGTACTAGATAAATGACATTCATGTAGGAACAAAGTATATTTTTTATTTGAAAACCAAACACTTGCTAGGCCTCGGATGGTTTTGGTTTCACTGCTTTGCTTGAACCTTGACCTTTCTGGACCCACTTCTCACCTCTGTCTTGCAAAGGTCATAGTATCATTAATTTAACCTTATTGCAAAATGGAACCCTTCTTGAACGAGAGCTTTATTGGTAGCACCTCCCTACCTCATATTACAATGTTCTGATTAAACACGCTTCTTCTGTATGGGTACATTAAACTTTTTTCCTTACTATAACCAAACAATCTAATGAAAGAAAATTTAGTAAAGCCTCACGCATTTATGGACTACTATAATATTATTGAGAAGGTGATCGGTAGAAGATGTTAAAAGTTAACTTGGTAGATAAAGGCCAGATGTTGAAGCTAAGGTAAAAGTTTGCACAGTGAAAGTAAAGTAACGCTAAGAAGTGGATAGGTTCCAACTTTATTTTGCTCTAATACACTTTTATCAGAAAAGTATTCAATTAACGATGTTTTTCTTGTTTTGTTGTTTATTTAGTAGATTCTCTCTGGCTTGATGAGCTAATTATAACTTTATAGAGGGCGCTTTTATCGCAAGAGACTTTTGTCGTCTCGACTTTATTTATTTTCATTTTTGGGAAGGGTATTTCAAAAGTATTGGTTTTAAACTTGATTTGTTCTCATTTTTGGGAACGGGATTTTATTTATTAATTTTTAACCGACTTACATCCAATTTACAACAATGTGACACGAAATTTGGGAAATATACATTGTAGGAATAAGGGGAGAAATATTAAAGAAAAGACAAATAGAGAAAATAAGAGAATAGAAGTGAATTAGAAGTGTCATGTCAAGTCAAGACCTTGCTGAAATTAGAGTAAAATAAAATATCTTCAATTGTTTAATAAGCAACAAAAATCAATTAGGCTTATACCAAAAAAATCAAGGTCTTGACGTGAGTTAACCATTCTACACATTCTGGGCAGTGGAGAATTATAACCATAATTAGTGGAGTGTTGATTGAAGAATGGATACTAAAAGTAGTGGTAAATATGCAGTAATCCCACTTTATAAATACGCTTAGATTATCGAAATAATACTTTCAACCGAATTATAATTAGAAACAAGTATTTACTTTGGAGGAGATGAAAAAAATGCACAATTTCGTAAAACAAAATCGTAATTTCTTGATTTCAGTTGATGCAATGTTGAAACTTGTTGGTAAAAGCACAAAAAGCAACCTCGACCCTGACATTCAATGGTTGTGCCAACCATGTAAAACCACATAACTGTACATCACGCCGTTTCACCGCAGGGGTAGGCAGAGAGGACGGACCGCGTTAACATTCGTACATCGTCTCAGACATACTCTTTATTAGTCTGGCTCTTGACTTGACCCGATTCAAGTATCTGACCGTGCCGTGTCTTCCTCGGGCGCCCCCGGCTTTTTCTATCTTTCACATTTGCGTCATATATTCTTCTTACATTACTTTCTTCGTTCATTCGCTCTACATGCCTAAATCATCTGAGGGTCTCTTTTTTAATCTTACTCATCACGCTTACATCAGCCTTGCATTCTTGTTGACATAATATTAACATTATAACCCATACATGGTAGATAGGCACAAGTGTAGCGGAATTATAAAAATCTAATCTATTGGGTTTTTAGGCCTTAAAAAATGTACGTTCATTATTTAAAAAAAAAAAAAACAAAAACTATCCTGTTTTAAGGTTGTTGTTTCCATCATTTTCATTATCATTCATTCAAATTGGGAGGCGGGTATGGGTACCGCCGCCCCGGGAACCATTTATTGGATAACCAACACCTCTGCCGTAGATCGCCCCGAGTGGTTTGGTAGCTTACTTAACAGGGGTGACCGGATTCATAAGGTGAAGTTTGAGGATGCATGGCAGGCCGGATCGAGAGAGACTGAATGAGGAAGAACGTTAGATGAAGGGATAGATTCGTACGTCTCTCACTCCTGGAAACATTGACCCCCCGGATTCCCCCTTCTTTCCTTTAAAACACCCTCCAAACAGCATCCCTTAAGATGACACAGGCCTTGATTATTTTCCTCTGCCTCCTGTGTGGAGCTAATGTAAAAAAACCTCTTTTCTTTACATATTGTATCACTTTTTGTAGAATTAGTACCTTCATTTGCATATATTAATGCACTTTATATGTTTTTTTTTTTTACATTAACTCCACACAGGAGGCCCTGAGGAAAATATTTTCCCTCAGGGCCTATGTCATTTGGGATGCCGTGTGGAGGGTATTTTTGAGGAGAGGAAGGAATGAACATTAGTCTTGAAGAGACCCATGTTGTAGGAGGGAGGAAACTCAGAAGCCGTCAAATCGTTCCATAGCCGAGCTGTTGAACTCAAGTACGAGCCGAAAAAACGACCCGTTCTCATGTGACAAATTTCAACCGTGTACATATGTTGGGCGCGCGTTTGGCGTGTCTCCCGACTATGCACCGGTGCCGTAGGGATAAATGACGCTAGTTCCTCAGAGCATCTTCCATTGAAATACCAGTAGAACATGGATAGCATTCCCATCCGACGCCTGTGCTTTAAAGATTGCAATCCGTTCGTTAAGGTGTGAGAATCTAACAAACAGACCGCCCGTTTCTGCACAGAGTCAAGGGTATTTTTCAAGTATTCTGGAGTTCCAGACCAGAGGTGGCTGCCAAACTCAACTGTGGGGTTCACTTGCAATTTATACATGGTTAGCAGTTGTGTACTATTAAAGTATCTGCGGCCCTGTACAGTACGCCCAGTTTTTGAGAGGCTAACTTTACTCTGGCTTCGATGGAGCCCCCGTGCTGGGCATACGGTTGGCACCATTGTAAAGTTCAACATAGCGTCTACTGAAAACGGACAAATATAGTTGATAATAAGCATTTTCGGGAACAGGGGTGTTTAATTTTATAGCAGAAACGTAAAGAAATACGGATAAGTATGTATATAATAATGCAATTATTATGATTGCACTTTAATGCAGTTACGGAACCTTTAAGCGCGAAAGGTTCTTCGCTTACTTCCCCGCTGCTTTATAAAATTACTCAATGGAATAGTCACTCGGCTCTGCACTTCAGCGGGATAACTGAACGGATGCCGGGGAGACGCTGCTGAGAATAGCTTATATCCGAAGCTTCGGCGCACTTAGTCGAGAAATGACTGGAACTCGGAATAAAAATATCAAACACCAATTCAGAAGAATGAATCAAAACTTTCCCAAAATATTTTTAATAAATTTGCAGAATTATTCTTAAATCATAATCATTAAGACACAGTCTTTTTTTAAAAATTAAATATTTGAAACAGTTTTCGATATTCGTTCCAATATAATTAAAAACAAATCAGAGTGTGCAATTTACACGCGATAGATGTAAAACCTTTCAGAAAACTAAAGTAGACAAGAGTGGAAAAACTAGGAAGCACTGCGCAAAGGAGACCGATAGGCTACGAATTACCGCACGAAGAGGATTATGCTATTTCATTCTCTCGCAGACTAAATCTTTTTTTTTGTTTTGTCTCTAGTTTGTCTCTTTTAGTGTCACTATTTTTCGTTTCATCGAGTTTCAAATCACAACGGTGCAAAAGAAGTTTTCACTTCGAAAATTGTTTCCTTGGCTACGATTCTGGATAATAAATATGAAGGTATCATACAGGGTATTAAGGGACGTACTTGACTTACTTTAACAATTGATTCCTGACATTATTTGGAGTAAAAAATGTAAATGAAATTTTGGTAACCGTAGGGTGACTTTTTGATGATTTATTTTATCAAAATCAAACAAAAAAAAAAATCTTTCTCGTGTCGTCATTGGCCACTCAGCCGAGAATCCGATCAACTCCTAACCTCGCCTCCAACTGTCCGACACCTACCATTTTCGTACGTCAAAAATGTCACCGTAGACCAAAATTTTCTTTACACTTTTTACTCCAAATAATGTCAAGAATCACTGGTTAAAGTAAGTCAAGTACGTCCCTTAACACCCTCTATTTGTGGCTCATTCCAGAGTGGTAGATACTTTTGATATCGCCCTATGAAGGACCACCATTCGAAACCGCAACGTTGCTTGAAATGGCTTTAATCGTATTTTGGTGACAAAATCTGAACATCCAGTTATTCCCCCACATTTCTAAACCCATTTTCCTTCCCCTCCCATCACAACGTACTAAAATTAGTGATGCCGTAGTCTCACTGGATCCGGACGCAGACGGTTAAGAGCAGTTGGGATTCTCGTGCGACAATCACATTAAAAAAGCCAATAGCTTATATTAAACAAGCCGCCGAAAAAATAAACTTCATCAATAACCACCAACCTGCAAATTATATTACATAAGTGTTTTTTTTAATATTATCATCTTTTATTATAATGTAATTACACATCTTCTCTGATGGTGGATACCGTGACGCTATCTAAAACGTTGGCTAAATAAGAAGGTAGCGCAACTCGCATAATACTCCAAAATAAAATCACGCTTGATTGGCCGATAAATATCTCAAATCATATTTGATCAATTTTCATGTTTTTTATTGGTAAAAGTTGTAAAAAAATTACAGGAACCCATTCAGTTATTTAAAAGAAACTCATTTTACTAAAAGCGGTAGCGAAATTATACCAATCTCCGTTCACATTTTCTTCAATTCTGTTTACAAATAAACAACAGGTGTTTACTATTATATTGTGTTCAGCTATCTGTTTATTATCTTTTTTTTCTCCCGAAATTGCCAATCTATTTGGAGACAAGCCGTAAGATGACATGCCTCCCGCATATTTGGAATGCGTGCGTCAATGGAGGAGGGATTCCGTCCATTCTTTAGAGATTTCAACAATATCAATTTGTCCCTCTTGAGAGGTTCCCAGGAATGTCATCACTGCTGAATGTCCTCGCGTTGGAATGAAATACGCGATGTTCACCGATGTAGCACAAATGTCAAATTAAAACCATTCAGTATGTTTACTCGTGAAAGACGCCATTGACTAAGCACCATGATATGAACTTCCTTTAGTTTTTTGTCTCGAAGTAATTTATATAATATCTTAATATATATATATATTTCTTCTGTCCGTGTGTATGTCACTGAACTCCTCCTAAACGGCTGGACCGATTTTGATGAAATTTTTTGTGTGGGTTCAAGGGGATTCGAGAATGGTTTAGATTCACAATTTGGTCCACTGGAAAATGTTCTTTTAATTATTTTTTTTTATTTCTAAGGAGTTGTTGATTTTGGAATGTTTTACATTGGATCCGGCAGACTGCGCTACCATCGCAGTATCGAATATTCAATATTATTCTATTTTAATTTTAGTTTGTCCCGACAGTTGTGTACAGGACAACGTCTGTCGGGTCCGCTATAAATAAATAAAATGGTGAAACATTCCAGAACACTCTCGAATGTTGTCCTGAGCGAAGCCGGGTAACCCAGCTAGCATTATATAAAAATGAAAATGTGCTTGCTTAGGAAATGTTTGAAACATTCAAAATATCTTCTTTCCACCCTCGCAAAGGTTTCTGGATTATTACAACCACAATACATCTGAAAAGTGTTTTAACCATTACTAAAACTCTTGCGAAATTGTCAAAATTGTCACAATTTAAGAATGACATTTTGCAAAACAATGATTGTTTAATCAAAATACAATTTTCTAAACTCTTTAAATTAATGAATTTATTTGAAGTACTCATTTAATACTCTGAATCGCATCAAGAATTTTAGATATTTTAAGTAGGTACCTACATATGTTAGGTACCAAATTTGATTGATTTTTCTTGTAATGAAAATGGAACGCGGGAGGGGGGTTGGCGGACCGGAGGAGCAGGAGAGGGGAGAGGGAAGGCGGGGAAGATGGCGGAGGAACGCATGATGGGAAGGGGTCATGGGAGGGGAAGGGATGGCGGAAGGGGAACGGGACGAATGGGAAAGGACACGCAGTGAGGAACAATTTATTAAGTGAAAATGTAACGCATACCGGGAAATCGCTGTTTATAAATTAATATTATTTTTTAATCTCAAAGATGGTTTTTTGCCTCTATGTATTTTAAGTTGCACTAAATGTGTTGCGAATGTTGAAATGCACCATAAATGGCATGCTCATGTCCGTTTGAAAAACAGTTAAAATTTTACAATATTTTGTTAATGTGATTTGAATTTAAACCAGCTGCGTTCTTAATTTGAATATTGCTTTCTTCGGTTCGACTTGGGAGTCCTTATTTGTTTATCAAAAACATACAATATAACAAGCACACCTTGCCACGCACTGCTGTGACATGAAATCGGAACACAACGCCATCTACTGGATGATTACCCAACCTAGAAAACCAAGGGTTGTGTCAATAATTTAACTCACTGTTGGAAACTTATGGAACTTACAACTTTTTTTTTTTTATTATTGTCGAAAGCACTCACTTTGTGGTTTGACATATTTAATAAAATAAAATACATTTTTGTTTAAAACCACGAGATTTATTAATTTATGAACCGACCGGTTTCGCTTTAATCAAGCATCTTCAGGGTACAAATTAATACTGTGTCCAGGTCATCCGCCTCCAAGACCTAGACAAACCTCACCCCATGAACCCGGCAATTACAAAGCATTGTCCCATAACAAACATTTAATTCGCAATAACAAATATTGAGTTCAATAATCGAGATAAAAACTATTCTATCTTTTAATTTGGACCAAATTACACACAATTCGGTTAAGTAGTTTTGGAGTTTATCTCGAACAAACGCGAGGTTTTTATATAGCTATAAAGATTGTGTGAGGTGCTCTTTGATGTGTGGATGCCATCTGGAGTTTTAAGAGACGTTTTGCTGGAAGACATTGCTTACATATATGTCATGGTGCCATTTTGTATGCATTTTGGCATTTACGATATTTTTTTTAGATATTCGTTCCGATATATTTTTTAGATAACCGCGAAGTAAATTCGTATCATTATTTTTAAGGGCAGAATGCCGGCTTGTTATACGCCTATTATACGCTCCATGCTTAGACATGTATGCTTATACAGCCATCATAATAGGACTAATAAATTGGTTACATGGAACGGGTACATTTTTTTACATAATTGTTAATAAAAACAATGTTTGCACCCAATAATTATTACGTATGTTACAATAGTTTTTAGTTTGATTGAAAAAAAGGTAATTTTAAATAATCAGAAATAATATTTTGATTAAACATCTAATTATTTGTGTTACAAATGTCGATATAATTTTTATGTTTGTTTGCTAAATTATTTAGCAAACAAACGTATTTAGTTGACGACCTCCGTGGTCCCGAGGCAAGACTCTCGACTCACAATCTGAAGGTCGCGGGTTCGAACCCGGCGTGCGCAAATAAATTTTATTTGATTAATTTGTGTTATTTCACAATTTATTCATTTAAAATAATATATAGTATATTTGCGGCACGTTCCAGAGTGGAAGATACTATCAGTATCACCCTGGTGTAAGACCACCATTCAGAATTGAAACGTTGCTTGAAATGGCTTAAGCCGTGTTTATTGACCAGATCTGAATAGCCAGGTACTTTCCCACCTTCCTCTTCCCTATCTCCTTCCCCTCTCCACTACCTTCAGCCTCACAACATACCCCGATTGGGGATGCCATAGTCTCACTGGCTCCAGACGGGAGCAGTTGGGACTCTTGTGCGGTATTAACTGTAAAAAAAAAAAAAAAGTCGAGGAATAAAATTGGCGAGTTTGAGCATTATTAAGAGTGTTTATGAAAGGTGACATTAAATAGGTCTTTTTGTCTATTGTGTCACTTAGTGTGTACTTATGTTGTCTAGATTCATGAGTGCGCAATATTTAAGCTACGAATTTAGAATTTAAAAATCAACCCGTAAAAAGCAAAGTTATTTTTCTCTTATACGTATATTTTTATAGTGTAATGAAACAGTTTGGACTTTTCGCCACGGTTCTACACATTAAATGGCACGACCGGGTTGCGCCATTTCATCCCAATTCAGATAAATGTGTCTGTGTGCGTGTGTGCTTGTGTGTGGGTGAGTACCAACAAAGTTAATAGAATGCATTATCATCGACGTGCCTATCTGCCGAATTTCAGTTCGATCGGATGTCAGGAATTAGGTTAATTCACGTCTAAGTTTCCACATCATTCAAACATTCATACAATCGAAAAAACAAAAGTGTAATTCAAATATTCAAAGAGATGTATTTAAAAAAAGAATGGATCAATTATCCTACTTCGATCCTCAAGTGTATCCATTTTTTTTTAAATTCCTATTTAATTAAAAAGTGGAGTTTATTCGTTCGAAGGAGATATTTATTTATTAACTAAAAATTAATGTTGTAAAAATTTTCGTTGGATTCTTTCGAATTTAAAAAAATTTATGGTGCCTGATTATGGTACGAATAATATCATATCATCTTCACAGTGGAAAACATTTTTAGTACCGTCCTCTTGAAAGACCACCATTCATAAAAAATGTGGCGTGCAATGGCTTTATCTGTATTTGGTGAAAGATTAATTAATGGCTAATTATCAATAGATAATTAATTAATAGCTACGTTCTGAGGATTTCTGCCAAAACTCCATTGGCTCCGGACAGTTGGAGCTGTGGCGGCTCGTGACATTTGGGTTTGCTAAGTGCTAATATTGAAAAAAAGGTTTACTGAAGTGGTTGTAGTCGAAAACTGTTGAAATTGATGTTTTCATATTTCGAAAATTCATTTTTGGTATGAAGTTTCAGTTGGGCAGTGCACCGGATTTCCTGAAAACTTTCCTGAAAAAAAAAAAACTATTGAATGACCATCATTCAGAAACAAATGTGGCGTGAAAGGGCTTCATCCATAAAGAGATCTGAATAGCTAGGTACTGGGGATGAGATAACTCCACTGGCTCCGGACAGTTGGAGTTGTGGCATAGAGTTGCTAATATTAAAAAAAGCTTTATTGAGGTTGTTGTAGCCGGAAACTGTTGAAATTGATGTTGTCGTTTTTAAAAATTCGGTTTTTTATGAAGTTTCAGTTGAGCAGTGCACCGAATTTTCTGAAAGCTTCATACAAAAAAAAAAAAGTTTTCAGCTACTACAACAAAATTACAAATTTTCTAATGTTTATCACTCTAGTACACCCAAATGTCACTAGCCGCCCCTGGTTGGGAGTAGTTGGAATTCTTTGCATTACTTCACATAATAAAAATCAATGTTTCACGCTTATACCGCGAAATGTCAAAGGTTGATTATGACGCGTTTTTTTTAACTAATACCCTTTTCACTTTATGTTTCGTGGTACCAGCGTGAAACACGGATTATTTGTGAATTTTTAACTTGAAATTAAATTAAATTTCCTTTTTTGTTATCATCTGTTTAGTATGGCGCTGCTGTATAACGTTTACTGTTCTAAATATGCTGACTTTAGTTAGCAGTCTGTCTTTGTCAACATTTGACTTTTAATTAAAGGGGGCGGCATTATTTACGTTACATTTGTAAGCGTGCCCGTGATTGAAATGTACAAACACTTGAGTAAATTTTGTTCCGGATTTCCTGAAATGGATAGTTGATTCCCTGAAAAGCTAACGAAGGCTTCCTTTTCCGACCTTTAAACTACTGTTTTTCAAATACTGTTCACTGTTCTGTTTTTATTTTTGAAGTGAAACTTCTTTAGCAACATCGTGATTTGAAACTCGATGAAACGGTAACGTCACTAAAAGAGACAAACACA
Source organism: Glyphotaelius pellucidus (assembly GCA_936435175.1). Taxonomy (NCBI): domain Eukaryota; kingdom Metazoa; phylum Arthropoda; class Insecta; order Trichoptera; family Limnephilidae; genus Glyphotaelius; species Glyphotaelius pellucidus. The sequence continues at coordinate 15,600,969 of OW386553.1, forward strand.
TTCAGTTCTAGGATTTAGCCTGCGAGAGAATGAGATATATTGGAAATTTGGGAGGCGGGAATGGGTACCGCCGCCCCGGAACCTTTATTGGATAACCAACACTCTGCCATAGGTCACCCTAGTGGTACACCACGTTTGGTGATTTGGCAGGGGTGCCCGGGTTCATGGGGTGACGTTTTTCCAGGTCTTGCAGGTGGATAACCAAGACCCACTGAACCCTGCATTCCTACCCACCCCTTATACCCCTTTCCTTCCCAGAACTCTCCTTCCTTCTTTTCCTAAAAAAAAACCTCCACACAGCATTCCCAAAGATGACATAGGCCCTGAGGGAAATTATTTTCCTCAGGGCCTCCTATGTGGAGCTCATGTAAAAAAAAAATAATAATGAAATCTTACTGTATTTGTAGTTTGATTATGAGCTCACTTTTCATGTCTCATATTGGTTGAAATTTTGTGTAAGTTATTGTGAAGATTTCACTTTTACCGCGTGTGAATTGCACTCTATTTTCATTTCATCTATCAACGTCTTTGTTGAATTTCATATAATTATTGTATAGAGCTAGTGCATGATACAGAATAAAAAGCAACGAGTTTAGTATTAAATCACAATTTAACAATGGTTCCTGTGTATTATTTTTTCCAATTTCTTTTTTAGAAAACCAATTTACCAATATTAGGGCTTCTTCAGTAGGAAGTCTTATTCGCACAAGCACATCTAGTGTGTGTTATTTCACAGTTCCCAGCTTTTGAGAGGAATTCTGAGAACTGCTGGCATTTTTCATCTCTCTTATCCACTCACATATAACTCCGCCTTCCCATCTCTATTCGCGTTCCACACCCCCCCCCCCTACCCTTACAGGACAGGAGTATTGGCACACCGACGGTAATTAAAATCTATCGGAAATAGGTATTTCTAGAAAGTGCAAATATTACGAATGCCTAATTACTTTCGATTTCCTTCGGATATCCTGCCGCTAAGAGCTCTTTTTTAGCCTTTATTTACGAGAAATACACATATGATAACAGGCAGTATAACTTCCTTTTTTAAATGCGCGCCATTCAGTCGGTTGATGTCGTAGCGGAGCGCTAGTGATCTCGTTCGAGAGGTGGAACTACAAAATTTTGTCCCGACACAGTTTAGTCGCCATCATGCGTTTAAACAGGGAAGATCGTGCGTTCGTCATCGAGGCCTACTTTTCGAACGGATGTTCTCTGATCGCAACCCAGCGCGCTCTTAGGGTGCGGCAGAATAACTTAATTTTTTTTTAAACTTAATTAAACCCGTTGTATGAATCAGAATATTTGTATTTGTTTTTTATAATGTAGGCACAAACGTAAAGTTTTGTTTAACCTAGTTTTGAAGATCAAATCAGATAGGTGACGTGCTAGGCGCACGTCGTACATATAAACTTCATGTTTGCCTCTGCCATAATAAAAAAACAATTCTTTTGTTTTCTTTTATCAACTCTTAGATATATACAGTTTGTTATTTTGAGTTTGGGAGTATTTTCAAAATGTGTAGAAATGGAGTGTACATTCTATATAATTTTTAGGAACGTCCCAACCTATATTTTCGTTTTCAAAATCGGTGATCACGCATTAAAAATACCTTTCCTTGCAATGCTTTCCTTTTTCTGTAGCATCAAAAGCTTTCTTACGGTTGGTTCTTGCTTCGTAGTTGATCCATTTTTTCAGCATGCGGCGTAATTTTCATCATGAGCTATGGAACTCTGATATTTCAATCTTGTTTGTTGATGACGCGTTTTACAATTTTTCAAGTACATACAAAAAGCTTAATTTAATAAGAAGATTGTACTTATGAGTTTAAACGAAACATAACAACAGAATAAGACATAGAACAATTAAAAGGTTGCGGTCCCAACTGGGACACGAACCAAGGATCTTTTGAATTACCGGTGCCTTAACCAACTTAACCATTCTGATATTTTAGTAAAAATAATTAAAAATTAAAATTGATTTATACATTTCAAAGCAATTAAAGGCATCAATGTACGAGTAAAAAAGAATTGCTTTAATTTGATTCAAACCAAATTAAGTTTTTTCCGACAAAAAATGTTAATTTTTCCTTTGAAAACTAATAATTAAGATGAAATAATAATTATCATCATGATGCTCACTCTTTTTTTAAACAAAAGCGTACGCTTCTACGGAAGAGAAAAAATGCTATTATTAATAAAGTAAGATTGTAAAATTATTGTCTGAACCATTAAAAACACAGATCAAAATAAAACTCAAAACAACTCCACAAACAAATAGAACAACCAGAACTATATCAGTGCCCTTGAGATGATTTTTCACAAAACGGTGCAATACAAATTATCCAATTATTTCTTTTCTTTTCTTTTTTTTTTTAAAGAAAGACAAACATTCCCGGGTTACGAATAACCCAACAATGTTTGAAAATCTCCTACTGCCACCACAGAAAGCCGAAAATGTTGCTTGTGTTGCGATGGAGGACTTAGCCAGCCGAGGAATCGAACACGGGACGCCCGGGTGGGACCCAAGCGCGATGCTCACTCATCCACTGAGTGGTCAAAAGTATTGGTATTATTATTATATACGTACCTACTCACCTAATGTATAGCTTCAATGAATACTAATTTTGGATAAAGGACGCCAAAGGTTTTGCAGTCCACTTAAGTCCTCAATCGGCACTTAAGTGGACTGCAAAACACTTTAAGCAAAAGCATTCGATTGCGTTTTTATCACCAAACAAAAGAGACGGAATAAAGCCTTACCTTCAAAGTTTGATGATTTTTTACCTTCATACAGTGGTCACTTAAGACGCAGGTCATCCGGTTGATTTAAATTTAAAGTGTCATATAAAAAACGTATATGAAAGCAAGGTTTCAAAGAGATTTCGCAAGAGTTTTAATAACTGGTGTGATCGCGGCGATGACATTATTTCAGCCAGTGAATGTGGGTACTTCAAATGATTTTTTTTTACATGAGCTCCACACAGGAGGCTCTGAGGAAAATAATTTCCCTCAGTGTCCTAATTTCCCTATGTCATCTTTGGGGATGCAGTGTGGAGGGTTTTTTTTTAAAAAAAGGAGGAGAGGAGAGTTCTGGGAAGGAAAAAGGTTTAAAGGGTGGGTAGGAATCTGGAGTTCAGTATGTCCTTGTCATCCATCTCCAAGACCTAGACAAACCTCACCCCATGAACCCGGGCACCCCTGCTAAATCACCAAGTGCAAATAAATTCGGTAGATAGTATTTAATCATCTCTTATTCTTCTGATTCCCAAGTAAGGCTTTGTAAGAAAATAGAAGAACAAAGAAGAGGACAATATTTTGAACAGGACCTTGGGATATATGGAGTTGCTGTTTCAATACTAAATGGACAGTGTTCCGTCATGTTCTTGGTCCTGACGACTTTGTTTGCTCTCCGCCAACGACGGAACAGGATTTCAAATATGTGTTTTGAAATCCGCACATGCGGGCTCCTGGCCTGCCTGCTGCAGCATAGAAGCAACGCGTGAATTTACGCCGAGTATACTCACCGTCAAAAGTATTATCGAAACTCAGTCATGACAACCTAAGGTTACGACGTAATATTCTACTCTGTGTCGCTGTGCAAAGGATTCAAGTACCTTCCCACGTATAACCTAATAATATGAGGTTATAACGGTTCGATGAATGCCGCTACAAAATAGGACATGATTAGTGAAATTCGCCGCAATATATGGTTAATGACTAATGATTATACATATACATATAAATGTTGGTGCAGTTTCTGATCAGTGTTGCATGTTAATGTTTAATGATTTGTGTTTGATCTGATTGAAACCTGATAATGTAATTGTTCGAGAATGTATTGCATGTATATATAAATTTTTTTCGAGAATGTATTGCATGTATATAAGACATTTGCCGAAGATATCCAGAGTTCTATGAAATTCAATCGTAAATTTTGTAAATTGCCTATGCAGATTCTTGCATACCACGAAAACGTTTATATATTTTACATCTCCGAAGACTCCGTCTTATACGAGTTATAAAAATACATGATGTGGTAAAATGTGGTAAAACTTTAGTGGTAATCAACATTGTTTAGGACTCATTTAACCTTAACGAAAGATACGCTGCTGTAAGTACATATTGTACTTACAGCAGCGTATCTTTATATCTTAGTGTGTGACAATCTCGTCATGTAGTCAAACGCGCAGAGAGGACACTACGCTCCGGGCGTCACCTCACAGACATAACATATATATACACTCAAGCTTTCAAAACAAATAACAAAACTGGATTAAGTCAACAGGAAGAGATTTCATAAAAAAACAAACTGAAAATAAACAATAACACATTATACACGAATCGTAAATACAACGCAACTAACAGAAGCAACGCACAAAGATCTAATCTTTGTTTATTTTTATATTAGAGGTTGAAATCACCATAGAATAATTTAAAACAATAATTAATTGTAATATTATGTAGACCTCATTACGGGTATAATATCTAGTGAGTTTCAAGCATAGACGAAAAATAAATAATTGGTAAAAATTAAACGACATCAAAATGGTGTAATTTTATGTTATCCACTTCTTATAAACTATAATCTAACAGGAACTGCTCCTCTGGGAGCATTAATTTTTATGCCGCTATCAAATTTCCACGTTCCAATGGAGCTTTTGGCTAAAGAACAAAGTTATATGATATCCCTATCTACCATCTAGCAGGACTCTCCTCTCAATAATTGCCGCCCTTTGCATTCGGCTTCCGGCCCAAGCTATCTACAGGGCCAGACCAGCAACTCTCTTTGGGCTAAAACCGGCCTAGTCTTAATAAAAATCTCATGAGAAAATCAATAATTAGAAAATATTTCTTCTAATTTTAAGCTTTCATCATATCCTCTTATTATGTAAAGCCTATATATTATACTCGCTCTAATGCAATTTACCTTGTAACTAATTCTGCTAGTAATTATTTTGTTAACTCTCCTCTGCAAAGACTTCATATACTGGGTAATAAATATACCTCTATAGACGTTTATCGTCATCAATCGATGCCAAAATTTAAACTCAGTGTATTAGAATAATTAAAATAAATCCATTAATATCATGCACTATATAGCACCTTAATCGAAATATTATGGTAGCTATGTTTCGATAAACACGTAATAAATATTTAAAAAAAAGATTGCTAATTACAAACATAAATATTGACAATCCTTTCGTATTTCCCTCTATAAAACAATCTCACATTAATTTACTTACCATATATTCTATGTTACCTGCTTTGTGTCAACTATTATATTTGGTGTTATCTATATTTTGTTTCTTATATCTTATGTTATCTTTATTTTGTTTCTTATATTTATATTATGTTTATATTATATTATGTTATTTCTTATATTTTTCCAAAAACATGTACTGCACTATATGTAAAAGCCCTATGGGCGTTTAAATAAATAAATAAATAAATAAGTAAATAAATAAATAAATTATTGTTCAAAGCTTTCAAAAATCTATAATATTGAGCTCTAACGTCAACAAATATGTAAAAATGTATCTTTCCGCAATGTTTTTGTGCAAGTTTAAGGCATCTTGCTTGCTATTGGTAGAACAAAGTCGATGTCGGCAGTTTTTAAGTCTTCGAAAGGGAATTTTTAATTTTTTTATTAACTTTATTTATTTAACGCCCAGAGGGCTATTATATGTAGGTAGTACAATTTTAACATGACAGATAATTTTGAAACATATGAAAGAAATAATAAAAACAATGAACACATTAGGTAAAGAATAGATTCAAGAAATAAAACAAAAAGAAAAAGTTGATTTACAAAAATACAACTTCTGATTAGGAATAGTGTTGAAACAAAAATATCAGTGTACAGATCACAAGCGGTAGAAGTGAAACTTGCAGAAATCTAAAGTAGACAAGAGTGGGAAGGCTGCGAAGCACCGCACAAAGACGAGACCGATTAGTCTCATCTCTTAATCTCATTCGCTCGCAGGCTAAACCTTATAGATGTATGTGTTTGTCTCTTTTTAGTGTGTCTACTTTTCGTCTCATCGAGCTTCAAATCACAACGGTGCTAAGGAAATTTTCACTTAAAAAATGTTATGCCGTGTTGCGCTACCTCCATCTTTAGCCGACGTTTTGGACAGCGTTACAATGTCCATCATCAGGGCAGAAGTTTGCACTTCAATAAATAAATTAAATGATCCACAAAACTCGCTAACTTAACATTAAATATTTATTTATTTCAAAAACATACGGCACAACATGTGCCATTACATAAATTATATTATACATGTATTATAATACAATAACAAAACGAAAGTAACAACATAAATTAAAGTTAAATATAAAAACAAAAGTTAAGAAAAGGAGTCGAGGTAGTAAGCAGTAAGTAAAAAGTAAGATAGATAAATGAAAGTATAAAGTGAAAGCATAAATTTTATATCAAATAGTACTGCAGAACACCCCAGTGGATAAAAAAAATATATATACACATGCTTACTTTGATGTCATCTCCATTCTAAGTTCGCCTTGGAGCATCTCCGATATTTAATAAGGAATTGGTTGGCAGGAATTATTGCCCTAGTTTTGAGATGTCGTCACCATTACTCCGGCGCCTTTAGCAGCGCCGAAGAACCAATTTATCGGCTATTGGACGCCCGCTCCTCTATGAACGGTGAATTTCCAATATTCCACGTCCGCCGATATTAAATACCTGAACATGTATATCTGTCTAATAATCGTAGGAAATTATATTTTACTATCTTTCTCTTTATTAGAAGTCTGAGCTGGCTTCGTTGCCTTTTCTTGGTAATATATAGCTGATATATATTTTTACGTAAGTATTGCGCAAAAGTCCCACCTGTACCCAACCGTCTGGAGCCAGTGTATCTACGGCATTCCAATCGGGGTGATTTGTGAGGCTGTACGTCACTCTAAGTGGTTAGCTTTGATGGTGAGATTTATCTACGTCTTGGCGGCATTTACGTTGGTCCACCTGCTGCATGGCGGGCCGAATCGGGAGAGACTCATTGAAGAAGACTTTTTTACGTTTCCAGCTGGACCCTCTCGACCCATCGCCTTGTACCGCATTTTACATTGTAAATCTATCATACATTCCCCACTAAAGGACACACTGACCCCCCACCATGCCTGTCCACCCATCATACCTTTTTCCTTCCCAGGGCTTCCTCTCTTTACTTTACCTAAATGACCCTCCACACAGCATCCCCAAAGATGAGTTAGGCCCTGAAGGATTTTTTTCTTCAGGGACTCCTGTGTTTAATTTTTTTTTATTTTTATATTAATACCTCACAAGAGTCCCAGCTGCTCCCGTTTGGAGCCAGTAAGACTATGGCATCCCCAATTTGGGTAAGTTGTGAGGCTGAAGTATTGGGGAGGAGAAGGAGATGGAGGAGAAGAAGGTGGGAAAGTACCTGTTTATCCAGATCTGCTCACCAAACACGGCTAACGCCATTTCAAGCAACGTTTCAATTCCGAATAGTGGTCGTACACCTCAAATACACTATACATTATTTTTAACTGCTGAAAGACCACGCCCGACTATACTCGGGTGGCTATTATGTGCGAAAATTTGCACACCCGAGTAAACTCGGGCAAGCTTTTTAAATGAATTGATTGTGAAATGACACAAATCATTAAAAAAATATATTGGCTGGTATTCGGTCCCGCGACCTTCGGATTGCGAGTTAATAGCCTTACCCCTAGACTTCGCCGGCCGTCATTACTATGCAGCTAATGTATAAATAAAGCCGAAGCAAGAAAAAACTTTTTGTCAGTGACGTTTCGCAAGGAAATCACTGTTACAGGAAGTATACACATGCCCAATAACACGATATTACATGTTGATCGCCTTAACACTGATTGTGATATTATTCAATAAAATTTAATTAATATTATATTATTGTTACTTCTGATGAGAAAGTAATAATACTGTTATAAGAGTTGATTTCATTATGTAACGTAAATTCCTATGATATAACATTATTGGCCAAGTATTTACCTATCTTCATTACTTAACAATTCTACTTATTATTTAGTAGAATCCTGAATTGCTTATAATAGGATATTGAATGCCTGATTGGCAGAAATAAATAAGTCATTATCACCAATACGTCATTATCACTTAGAAAGCATTATTGGAAGATCGTACGAAGTACATTACCTAAACATTACATCACTATATCAAAGTCTGCGTAGAAGACTTTGATATTGCTTTGACAAGTCAAATCAATTATTCTCGAATGTGGAATAATTGATTTGACTTGTCAAAGAATATCAAAACATCTTTTAAAAATTAATATAGCTGTTACTTTACGACCTCCGTGGTCAAGCGGCTAAGATTTTTTGACCATTAATCGAGAGGTCACAGGTTTGAGTCCCTGCGCAACAAGTATAATAATTAACATAACTGCATGTAGTTCAAAACAGTGCTGTCAGAAATGTTTTTGGACTTCTACGGGACACCCATATCAGAGACACATATTCAGTTTCCGGTATTCTTCCAATCACAATCTTTCCTAAAAATGAAATCACAACCACAATCCTACAAATTACTCAACATTCAACTCAGACTAATCAAGCCACTTTACAATCAAAACAAACACACACAATACTCGAAATAGCAATAAAATCCGCGTACCTCAAACACACTACAAAATATGGGATAAAATTGCTGAACTATATTGCCTACCCACTATACATTTCGCTTCCAGATTTGTACAAGGGAATCCAGCAAAATTTAAAAAAAATCAGAGTATCTAATGCTTTAAAAGAATATTTTTTAAGTACGTTTAAGGTTGAAACTATGAAATTTTATTGTCATTTTCTATTCTTTAGTCTTATTTCCTTTTTTCTTCTTTTCTTTTCCATCTGTAATCATCCATATTTGTATAACCTTGTTCTTTTTTCCATTGTTGTTTGTTTCTACTAAAGATAAAGTTTTACGTGAAATCCTATTTAGATACTATTTAGATTAATCTTTACGACGAATCGCTTTACATAATGATAATAAAAAAATATATTACTGATAAATTGACGCTTTTACTAGCTTTTCTATGTATTGGAATTACAATATAATGATTAATTACATAACATAAAATATAGCGTAAAAGCGTAAACCACTACAAAAAATATTTTTGCATGACTTAATTAGAAAGTAATATTAAAAACAATTTTTAAAAAATACCCCGTTATGGCTAAGATTATTTCTGAAGTTTTGTGTGTTCTAACTTCTTTTCATTCTTATAAAATTATGCATAAAATAAATAAAAACCACTTTTTCGCTTACTTGCCTAGTGCAAATTAAGGTGCGATTCCGAGCAACGCGGCAGTCGGCAGACGGCAGCGGCAGACGTCGACTGCAGTGCCGCCGACGGCAGACGGCACTACTTAACTGTATGAACTTGTATTGGACTGTTTCCGACACACCACTGCAAGTGCCGCGCGGCACATGCAGTCGACGACTGCCGCGTAGCGGCAGACGGCACTCGAGTGCAAACATAGTACTGCCGTCGACTTCCGACAGTTTCCGACGTTTTTGGAGCAAGATTATTAGATATTAAAGAGATTACAAAATTAAACTGTTTTTATTTACACGGCAATAATTTCTGATAACGTCTTCACTCTCATTTAGGTGTATTTTTTATCAAAGTTTCATAAGCGCCTTCTTCCAGTCTATTTAAGTTTTTGGTTTTAGTTTTTTTTTATGATTAAGTTATATACATATACATGCAATATATTCATGAGTAAATACATTTTCAGGTTACAATCGGATTTAATACAAATCATTTAATACTTACATGCAACATTGATCAGAAACTGTATAAACATATATATGTAAGTACATTGGCAGTATAGGCTTTCTACTTTAGTAATATTACAAATCATCGTCATATTCTTCTTCTTGCAATAACACTTGCAGCATTTTATTATTCATAATTTTATATGGAATACACAACCGTCGGTAACATAAATGAACTAATACCGTCGGCAGTAATGCAGCGGACGCAACTGCAGTGCCGCCACTGCCGTCGACTTCGGAACCTACCCGACAGTGCCGTCTGCCGTCGACGGCACTGCAGTCGACGTCTGCCGCTGCCGTCTGCCGACTGCCGCGTTGCTCGGAATCGCACCTTTAGACGTTCGATTTTAAATTTTGAAGGCATGAGAAATGAAATATTTCTAGCGTTTATATTCCTCTTTTTATGTTTCGACTATACTATGTGTATGTACGAGTAGGTGAAACTTATATTTTTACAATCAAAATAAATATGTAAAAATGTTACTATTTCATTAAACAATTTCCTCCCACCTATGAATTGTAAGTTCCTTCCGTCCTAAAATGAATTCTGTAACTCATCGGGTTTGCTTTAGCAAGAAATAAAAACATTAAGAAAAATTCAAAATATTATCGTCCTGGAAAAAGCCCACCAAAAGGTTGATTGAAATATCTTAAACCGTGTTTGGTGACCTTTTATGAATGTCCAGGTACTTAATTCCTCTTCCCCATCTCCTTCCCTTCACAACTTCCTTCAGCCTCACAACATATTCCAATGAGGAACTCGAGTGAAAAATATTTTGACTTCAAAAATATATTTATTTAGATCAGAGGTTCCCAAACTTTTTTTTTCTCGTACACCACTTTCAAAATTTTACTGGTCACGGTGGACCCCTTGTTGGTACATTTCTACCATGTTTCTCAAACTCGACAGGCGTAGTACTGAATACTGAACGGCGAGGTGTGATCTGACACAACGGAGCAGTACCGGATCTACGACTTTTTCAAACGGGGGCAAAATGGACAAGTTTTCCAGATTATATTTGCCACGATGGAAGGGGCGTTAGGATATGAGTACGTTCCTATCCCAGTACAGTACACCCATATCCCATTACGCCTCCCCCCTTGCCTCTAGCTGGACGTTTTAAAATCTCTTGCATAACCGGTACAACAACGTGCGCTGTACGACAGTCGCTCTGTTATAGAGGGGGCGTAATGGGATATGAGACGGGGGTGGGATGGGATATGGATATGGGGCACGGGATGGGTCTCAATCGAAACCAGTTTGTGGACCCCCACTTACAACTTGTGGACCCCCATTTCTTTATCGCGCCTACGTGGACCCCCGTCGGGGCTCCCGTGGACCCCTAGGGGTCCACCTGGACCATTTTCGGAATCACTGATTTAGATCAACAAACGTTGATTCGAATACAGAAACAAGTTTAACATTATTATTTCACTCAGAATTTATAAATAGAGTAGGTTCCTACCTAGCTAGCTAGTATTTTCGACAAAAAATATTTTTACTGTCTTTTTCAAAATGGGAACTGATGTGTCAAGAATTCTTTCATATTTCAAGGGTCTGCGTTAGTTTATTGTACATAAAAATCTCTAATAAAACATGATTATATGATGATTTCCTTTATCTACCAGCCACCAACCGGATTATTTCGTCTTTTGTGAAATTCATGGCCACAATTAAATTTTGAAAGTAGTCTATTATTCCCATTGAGAAGGAAATGAACAAAATTCCTCCATTAAGTATACACCGGTATTAAAATTTCGCACGTAAAATAATTTCTTTGTTCTAATTCGCGCCTCAGTTGTTCTGACGTCTTTTGTCACGAAGAAATAAAACACGGGGAATTTATTCGAGTTGATGACGGACAGATGATGATTTTTAATGTCGTAATATAAAGGGAGCGGGATGAGTAAGCGATTCGCTAACAGCTCGTTATTTACCGACTGTATTTGTGAAGAACATTTTTTATCGCCTTTAATTTAACAATTTATTTAGACTGTTTTAATATTATTATTTCGAAGGCATGCATTCCATACAGACACATAAGTACTGCTTACCTAATCTTACCCTATTTTTCTCACATGAAAGTATTAATAATGTTAAAATTATTTAATTGAAGAAGGTATTTCTGATAAATTTAAACTAGGCATGAAACAGAAATGTTGGTTATGCATTATGATATTTTTCTTGTTAAAAAATTAATTTTGTTATTATTAATATTAAAATGATGGTGTTTTGGTACGCCGTCTTTGAGAGATTGGTGACACTATAATGTGATTTCCGTAACTGTTAATAATCAACATCAACCATCAAGATTCACAGATGTCTCTAGCGTTCAGATTTTGGATAAATATATGGGCTGTTTTTTTAACGATAATTATTATTGTGACAATGTTAAACAATTTATATCTTACAAGCTTTGACAACTGATTTGTGCAATTTCCAAGTTACAAAAATTATTGAAATTATTCCAAGTGCGGATAAAATTGTCAGGATGCCTCCGAGGACTGCAAAAACCAACATTATGGTAAGTGAAACCAATTCTTTTCATTGAGTTTTGTGTCCGATGCCATCATTTATAATATTTTATTTTTCGCATGAGTTTAAATTCATGAATCATTAATATAGTTCTGAGATCATTATCTCAGAAAGCTTGGGGAGTTTACAGACCCCAAGCTCAAAAATATATAATGCAAATGTAAAAAGGTAACATGGAATCGAACCCAGGATTAAGAGTCTTACCGGAACACAAATGCCTTAACCAACTTGGCTTTTTAAAAATATGCACATTTAAGAGAAAATTCGTTTGTGTAAAAGTGTCGAAAAAGATCGTGCCTTTTGGTACAAATCAAAAATGTAGCAATCAGTGCCATCTGTTGGAAACTGTATTGTATGTATATCACATTGTACATGTATTTTTTGTGTTTGTAACCCATTCAAACATCAATTAAAGCCAGTAGCGCAGCCATTATTAGCGAAAACTTACATATAACCTATGTACATAGATAATATTTGTACGTAGGTAATATTTTTTTATGCCAATTAATTCTTTTTGCTAATTAATTTTTTTTACGCCTACCCTGTTGGAAAACTCCACCACTGATTACGTTGCTACGTATAAAGATTACAAATAAAAAAATTGAAAGAAATTTTTGTATTTACGTATGTTGTAGATTTTCACATTATTATTTTGTAAGTAAAATTAATAATGTAGGTGGTTTAATAATATGTATCTTCCCATGTATTTGGTGAAAACCACCATTCAGAATTGAAACGTTGCTTGAAATTTGTTTTGCCTTGACCAGATTCCTCATTTCCTTTCTTACCCCTTCGTGCTCACAATATACCCCGATTGGGGATGCCATAGTCCCACTGGCTCAAGGCAGCTGGGGGCAAGTTAGGAGTCCAGTTTATTTCAGAATGCGTGCGTCCAGTTTATTTAGTGCGATCTCATACACCACATAATGCACATACATGCACGTGAGAAAACATAAGCCAAAAACAGGTTAATGGTCTGTAACACTTGATATTGATGGGGCCAATAACTATCTACAGTGTGCTTCGATGGTGCAATCTAGACTAAATACTACAGGGGAATAGTTCCAGTTCTACGTATGGATAAGGAATTGACCTTAACCTTAAACAACTCGAAACACAGTTAACGAAATTGTCATTCATTTTAAGGAAAGGGACAATATTTTTTCCTTATTCTTAAGGAATCGTCCCTAGTTAACGAAAAAGTTGTTTATTTGAAGGTTAAGGACAATTCCTTATCCTTAAATAGAATAGAAGGACATTTCCCCTAAATATATCTTTTAGTTTTCCTTTAACCCGGGTTCTTAAGAGGGCTCTAAAACTTGGAACTCGCCTCTCACTGAGCATGTTGGAAGCACTGCAGTATCTGGAAAGGCCCTTAATCATGCGGTACGCGTTGTTGTGCTGCACGCGAAGCCTTTCTATGCTGCTCTTCTTAAAATTTGAACAAAGCTACAAGATATATAAAAGAGAACACAAAAGCAAAGCACAACTTTTACAAGTGCAAAGCCGAAACCTTCCACTGAGCATGTTTAATTTTACGCTATGCGCTCGTATTTCCCTGTCGATCTCATCATCGTTCAATTACTTGGTTGATGATGTGCACCAGTGTTTTTTTTACTATTTTCAGAAACTCGCCTTTCAGCAAACTGTCCCATTCCAAATTTTGTTCAAAACTCATTTTCAGCCTTGCATTCTTTCCAGATCTACACATTTGTCATACGGTCAAAATGGTTTTAACAAGCGTACACCTCAAGGTCTATCGACCCGTAGAAATCTTAAAACTCTACAAGAAATTGTTCACTAGTGTGGAGGGCCGTTAAGGTATGATGAATGTCGTCAGAATTTATTCCAGTGGATAAGAGAAATTCCTGTCAGATATTAGTGGAAGCCATTAGGTCCAGAATAACCCGCTTCCGTTCAAATCAATATCTTAATGGGTTGAAAGGAATGGAGGGAATTATTGTCGCTTGGCTGTGCGCTCATTTTTTGATATGCGATATGAGAATATTTTATTTATTATTTATTCATAACCAGGTAAAGTCTCGGCGGTGCGCGAGATTTATACAAAGTTTTCCGAAATCAGTTGAAGACTGCAATTTACCTCTTGTTTTGAATGTCAAGAGTCCAAAATTTTATCAAGAAGTATCAACATTTTACTTTAAGGGATGGCAAAAAACGATTGAGGTTGTTTTGTAAAATCTCCTGTAGAGAGTGTACTTCTTGTCTTTTTGAAGGTCAAATCTGTAGAATTTTATCAATCTCGAAATAAAACTGTACATTTTTATAAAAAATCAAATCCATCCCGCTCGCCATAGACTCTGTTCTATATAAAAATATAGTAATTGATTTTACAAGGATACATAGAATGTTTCAAGGCTATTTATAAGCTATTAAAAGAGAAATCAATAATTCACATCTCAGTTGAGAAATTAGAAGTGTTTGATATGGGGAGTAAGGCCATTACTGTTTTAAATTAGACATGTAATATAATTTAATGGACTCAGACATAAAAAAAGAATGAGGCTTACAAAAATTAATATATACATTGTAAGAAGAAAGCACATGTAATCCGAAAGCAGGTAGACATAATAAATATACCTAAGTTTAATTCTACCTTTGGACAAAGAAGCTCTGATTTTTTAGCAATAAAGTTACGTAGAAACTCCCACACAGTACTAAACAAATGAAAACAAAAAAAATAACTACATTAAGGATTTCAAATATTGGCTTTAGTAATTATCGGAAAAAGAATTTACATTGGTATTAAAAACATCGTCGTAGAAGTTTCTGAAAAAACCTTACCCAAGCCATCATCTTACACTGTAACGCTGTCCGAAACGTTGGCTAAAGAAGGAGGTAACGTAACACGGCATAACACCCCGAAAATAAGTAACAAAAATATATCTACCACTATTTATTATTTTTATTTGACACGTGCTTTTTCACACACAATCTATAAGATATAATATGTAGAGTTTTTGCGGTATGTTTCATAGTTTTAGACACTTCCAGTATCGCCCAGGAAAGTCCACCATTTAAAATATATTATATGTGTTCTTTTTTAAACAGTCTCTATTCAGATACCGAATTGAAAAAAAGTAATTACGCACATGAAATTCCCTTGAAAGAAAAAAAAAGAAAAGTTCACTCCGAAAATTATGAAAAACTCTACTGCTTCTCTAATTTATAATAACATGCTCTAAAAAATAATTTAGAGTGTTTCTTTAATTCCACATAATTCAGATTTTGAGAGATTTTTGCTCTAATTTAAGTAGTGTTTTATTACATATTTTCACAACAGCCGCTTGCGTACATTCATGTATTGTTTCACAGTGCTATCGTACAAACGAAGTATTGAATGCTATAAATCAAAACTTAAGCTTAGGGGCGCACAGTTTACACCGCGCTGTACAAGCGGGTTCCTTACAGAACATCCAACCAATTCCCTCCACACAGCATCTTCAAAGATGACAGACCTGTAGAGAAATTATATTGCTGAGGTTCGTGAGTGTGTGAAGTTAATGCGAAAAAAAATCATTATAATCCATTGCATTGTGGGAGGCGGGTGTGGATACCGCCGCCCGGGAACCATTTATTGGATAACCAACACCTATGCTACAGATAGCCCCAAGTGGTTCGATAATTTTTGGTGACTTAGCAGGGGTGCTCGGGTTCATGGCGTGAGGTGTGTCACCTACTGCGTGGCGGACCGGATCGAGAGAGACTGGTCGAGGAAGTTTTTTGACTTATCCAGCCAGAATCCTTCGACCCATCGCTTTGGACCGCAGTTGAAGGGATGGATTCATACGTTCGTCACTCCTGGACACTGATCTCCAGATCTTTCACACCTGTTTCCTTCCCAGAACTTCCTCTCCTTAAAAAAACCCTCCATACAGCATAATCTAAATTATTTTCCTCAGGGCTTCCTGTGTGGAGCTCTCCCGAATCTACATGTATCTCCCTTTCAAACCATCTTCTGTAATTTTCTTCTCATTGAATAGATCCATAAAACCGTATAATAATAAAAGTACAATGTATTCAATATTAATTTTCATCTCCCCGAAGTCAGCACCAAGCGCGGCGACAAGTTCACGGCATCACAATCTCACCTTTGAATTTAGACAACCCGTTTTAATATGAAGCACAGCGGATGCTAGTTCCGCCAACTTTTAGTTGGCTGTTAATTCTTAATCAACTTCTTGGTAAACTTCAAAGCGGGGTTCGACTAAACAGAATAATCCCTTTAATTAAATCCACAAAGTGGTTTTCAATTCTTCACTTGAAATCAGAGGTTATACCGAGAACTCTATTAACGTTTCCCGTTTTCATACGAGAGCAATATTAAAATATAAACACGACTCCGAAAGATTTGTAATAAATAAGTAAAAAAACATGAGGAACGCTTTTTGGGTTCTTTGTTTTTTGTCAACAAGTGGAGTTTTCCTAGGCAACTTGCATGTATGCAAAACAAAGCTGGGCCAAATGGGTTCCCTGGGGTACGCCGGTTGTTACATCAATATTAAAAGATTCAAAGTTAAACTAAATAACTAACCATCACACCGTTTTCCCGCAGCAAACAACTCGGTCTTGGCACAAACTCTATGCCTCATTCACATTCAAATATCAACTCATACGTACTCTTCTATTATTCTGACTCTTGACATGGCCGGTCTCAAGTATCTGCTTCACTTGATAGTGCCATGTCTTCCTCGGGCGTCCCTTTCAAAGTTATATATATATATATATTCATAAAATCAAAAAAGAAAACTTATAGTGTTTTGGCGTTCACAGATTGTTAACTTAAATTATGTTTTAAAATCATCATTTTTGTTTGAAAAGCTAGGCAAATGGAACACACAAAGCATTCTAGCACTAAAAATTAAAAATGTTTTACATGCAGAAAGCAACGCGCCTGCGGCAAACCGCAAATTATGTGATTTCCTGAAGCGCAACTCCGTAACTGGGTTACTCCGAACATAACCTATCATTTTTCCAAGAATTTATTATAGCTGAATCAGGTTTTGATAACTTCCGCAGGAGGCCATATTTTCCAATCTTAGTTTGGATAAAATGGACTTCCGGGCGGAGAAATAGACCGCCATAGACAATTTGAAAGACGGCCAATATCCGCCTCCGCGCAACCTCGACGCGTTTGGTTCATCACGGGAATTTTATTTATCGGCTTTCCGCTTCCCGCTGTAGCGCGTTTCCGGAAAACAGAAAATGGCGGCTGGCTCATATTACGACTAATTAACAAACCCTTACTGCGCCTCCCGCTTCTAAAGTGCCGTAAGTCAAACAAACTGGGATAATGGACTTTTCACTTTATGGGAAATGTAAACATGACTCAACATTTTTATATTGGAATTTTAGTTTGAAAAAATTAAAAGATTTCTCATGCTGTATTGAATAACGAATCAATAAATTGACTAGCAACTAGCAGTTAAAAACCCGCTCTGCAGGTTTTTGCTACTAGGTTCTGCGGGCGGCTTTTGGTTCGGCTTCGTCCAGTTTAAGTGTTCGTGACCATTTTATGAATCCGATAGGATCTGGTTCCAAAAATAGGATCCATTGTTATCCAGTGACAACTTCTCACCGGGACAAAAAACCACGACAGGCAATAACGCCCAGAGGGCTTTAACATTATTTGTAATATTATTTAAATTTGAGAGATAATTTGAAACTTAAGAAATAATAAAAATAAAATTACATTAGAAAAGTCAAACAACAAGTCAAACAAACACAGAAACAAAAACAGAAAAATACGTCTATTTTATAGGTTAACAAGATGTGTTTAGTAATAGTGTTGAAACAGATGTTTTAGAATTTAAGATGATCCACAAAACTCGCCATGTTAATATTGAATATGTCAACATCACCCAAGTACTGATTTCCCATGGTGTGAAGTCGTTGTATCGGAGAGTGGGCAATATAGTTACGCTTATGCGTGCTGCTGTAGAATATTGTATTTTGTCGTGTTGTTACTGTGAGTGTTCGTAAGTTAATGAGTTGCAGGAGTTCACAACAGTCGAATTTAGATAATTTTGAATAAAAATGTTAAATCGTTTATTTTACGTCGGTCTTCTGATGTATGTATTTTTAGAGTATTTAATAAGAAATCGTATTTTAAGTCTTCTACTGGGATTGTAAAATTTATAAAACGCAGAGTTTTTTTTGTATTCGCCTAACTTTATTGATATGAATATTGTTAATAACTCTTAAGTATTACCGTCAATCTTTCCATATCCGGAGAGACTCAAAATTTAAAAATCCGTAGCACTTATACCTGCCAGAGGCACGACCTTATGCCATCTGTTAACGTAAGTGGCGCCATCCTTTGCCGAATTCCTGAATCCGAAACCGAATAACAAAAGTGGTTTTTTAAGAAACTTCAAGTACGAAGATGGCTTGGCACAAGGTGCAGCGTAAGTTTTGCATTCTTAACAGGATTCTTAAATTTCAACCGTACAGACGTTAACGTAGTAATAACGTCCGATATAAAGAAGGCAAACTGTTTTTATTTATTAATTTGTTGTTTAATTATTAGTTTTGACAGAGGCACAGTCATGTATTGTTCTTCTGGTCAGAAAAAAAGTATTTTTCTTATAAGTACAAAAACATTTACAGAAAAAATAGTACCTTAAATTCAAAAATACATATTTTTTTTTGTTTTAAGAACTTACACGTAACTGATGGTGTAATGGTCAGCATGGTTGCCTTCAAGATTAGCCTTAAAAATTTTAAAAGTAAAAATTTTATTGCAAATTGATATTTTTTCTTTCATCTAAGTACATTTAAGATTTACAAAAATACACATCCTCCGATCATCACAGGGCTGTACTAGTAGAACATGATTGTCGTTGTGAGTAGGTACGTCATGGGTGCGTCTGTCCGTCAGTGACTTTTCAAAATTGGAACTGAAGAATGTCTTTATGAATTTATTAATTCGAAAAATAACCATTTTCAAATCCTGAGAAGCGAATAAGTAGGTAGCCATAATGCATTGTATTTTAGATAGCCATCTTTTGCAGGTTATTTTTAAAAGTGGAACTCTGCAAATCAAGTTATTTTCTGTGAAAAAACACGGGATAGTCGGAATTCTTATCACATCACTTCCAATTTTCAAAATTATAATAATTTTCTGTTAACATATTATATTGTTGGTAGGTAGTCACTTAAATTCATAGGAAATCTAAGTTCATTGGGTCATAGTTACCCATGACACAGATTAACAACAGAAATTAATTTGTAATGAAGATAAGTTATTTTTTCTTTTTATTTCTGCGCATGACTATGTAACAATTTCGTCTTATTTTTATTTTGAAGAATTTCATTGCAAAGTAGCGAGTTCCCGGCATGCGTCGCAATGCCACTAGTAAAGAAATTGTTTCTCCCTGCGTGTCTTTTCTCATTCTTCCCGTTCCCTTTCTTCTTCCCCTTCCCCTCCCATGTCCCCTTCTCCTCAAGCGTTCCCCCTCCACCTTCCTCGCCTTCCCACTCCCCTCTCCCACGAAACCCCCTCCCGCAATCCCCTACATTCTCCCACGCTCAATATATTCAGTCACAGTACATTCAGATTTTCAAACAGCTCGCGTGCCACATGTTGCAATTTTTGTTTTACAAATTTTGTATATTGCATAGACAATTCACATACATATAAGCAAACATACACATAAATTGTTTTTTTTTATATTAGATGTTTATTTAATGGTTACTTGATTTTTATTAATTTGCTCTTGGTTATGCTTAAAGATTTTCTTTTTTTTACATGAGCTCCACACAGGAGGCCCTGTTGGAGAGTTGGAGAGTTTAGTTTACATTTCTACCATGAGTTATATTTTAAGCATTGCCATATGAACGACAGTGACGCCCTCCTATGTTTTCTACTGTTATTTGACAAACTGTAGGTGACCGATTTCTTAATTCATCAGTTCAATTTGGTGACAAAAATTTATAACTTAGTTTTCAATAATATTGCGCTCCGACGTGTAAAAGAAATGTACCTACTACATTAAAATTTCTCGTAATAAATAAAGCAGAAGTTTAAAACCCATCTTTGAATCATGTAATTGCCTCCACGAGAGAGTAGGAGATGTTGCCTTTAGAAACAGGGGGGTATGGCGGAGGCTTTAGGGGTAGATTGGGGTAGAGTAAAATTACCCTCGCGTACATGATGGCTGAAGTTTCGTCAATTTACTAATTGCGAATTTTTAGCAAATGTCTGATTAATGTATAAATTTACGTGATGCTTCCGTGATTACCGCGCTGCCGCTGTTTCATGCGCTCAGTGGACACGGTTTTGATATAATTAAAAATAATTTAATTAACATATAACCGGGAACTGTAAAACCTTCTCTAGAAGATCTAATTAATGTTTTTTTTAACATTCCCTAGTAATTATAAATTATTCTGAGTAGCTTCACTAATGTAAGAAGGTAGCATAATTTTTGTTTATGATTTTTGTTAAAATTTTTCTCATTTTGTTTTGACGATTTTTTTTTTCGTATACATTAGTTCAATTTTTATTCATTTGGTTTCAACACATCTGTGTCATTAACTAGTAATCTTTTCTCACAATTTGGGAGGCGGGAATGGGTACCGCCGCCCCGGGAACCTTTATTAAATAACCAACACCTCTGCCATAGGTCACCCCAAGTGGTTCGCTATATTTGGTGATTTAGCAGGGGTGCCCGGGTTCATGGGGTGAGGTTTGTCTAGGACTTGGAGGCGGATGACCAAGACACACTAAACCCCAGATTCCTACCCATCCCTTAAACTCTTTTCCTTCCCAGAACTCTCCTCCTTTCCTTAAAAAAAACCCTCCACACAGCATCCCCAAAGATGACATAGGCCCTGAGGGAAATTATTTTCCTCAGAGCCTCCTGTGTGGAGCTCATGTAAAAAAAAAAAATCTAGTTGTGTATGTACTTATGTGTAGCAGATCCCCATCCTATGATTCCATATTCAATTCAAGAATGACATAGCGCGTAGTAGACCTTTTTCAAATTCTTTATAATATATAACAGGAGAGAGTACATAATATATGTCAGTACATAATATGTCATTACATTTTTACAGTTTGGTACACATTTAATTTATTTTTAAAAGAGTTTTTAAATTCATTTTCGTTACAAATGAAGATATCTACTTCACCGTCTTATAAGGCGAGCATTTTGATTCGAATTTGTTTTACGGTGTTTTTCTTTTAAAAGATTACACGAACCTTTTTTCCGGGTATGTTCTTTCAAATTAATTCTGTTAATAATTCAGAACAGTCAGTCATGTTGTTTACGATTTTATACAGTAATACGTAGGTATTATATGTGTTGTTTAGAATTGAAACAGCTTTGGGACTTCTCTGTTTATCCCAAGGTCCTATCCAATGTATTGTCATCTCCCATTGACCTTCTCCTTTCCTCACAAAGAATTACTTGGGAATCCCAATAGAAGAAGATGACAAAAATACTACTCACCTTTACCGGTTATAATATGTCACATACACGTGGTCTGGTACCCACAGATCAATTGAAATATTGTCTCGATCGTGTCCATACCAGCTATTTGAAACTCTTGCAAAATCGCTCTCATTTATGTTTTAAATAATATACATAATGTTAACCATCAAGCGTATCTAACTGTGCCAAGTGACCAGTGGATGAAGGACCAAATCATCAAATATTTGAAGATTGGGCTTTCTCCTGTCTTTCTTTTTCCCAATGACAAAAAACGAATGACAGCAATCGAATGTTCTTTGTTTTTGTTTAGTATTTTACAGTTTATTTATGTTGCCCATCGGGCATTACATAGGTGTATAAAAACATACTTAAAAAATAATATATTATAATGTCATCATCTTCTTCTTCTTCCCTTTATCGTATTCGTATCGGCGACCCACTGCATTGACAAGGCGCCTCCATACGCCTCTGTCTTGAGCTGAATGTTCGGCCTCCGCCCATGGCAGTCGCATCCTCTCCTCTCACAGTTTCTGTAGTTGCCTCGCCCAACTATGTCTAGGGCGGCCCACTAGACGTTTACCCTCTAGAATTACTCAATATTTTTCTAGGAATCCGGTCATTAAACATTCTTAGTACGTGTCCAAGCCACCTCAGTTGCGATTTTTCTATGAAGAGTAACAGCGGTTCAATGTTTAGATCGTCTCGTATCGTCGAGTTTCTTATATGATATCATTTCGTAACCCCTGCTACTCCTCTCAGATTGCCACTCCTCATTTTGGCAGCTTGTACTCTAAAGCGTGTTCATTTGTTTAGCATCTACATCTGGCGATCGTCAGTAAGCGTAGGGTGGTATATCGTTTTGAACACAGCCATTTTTGTCTTGATACTCAGTTCGGCTTTCTTTATCACTGAGCTGTAAAGAGGGCGCAAGACACTGCTTGCCGCCCTTGTTGTTAAAATATTATGTAACGACAAATGTAACGCATATTTCTCAAATGGAAAATGTATTTAAAAAAAGGTATGTTATTTCAAAAGACACTAAATTAAATCGTGGGGTGAAGTGCGCTAATTTCAGGAGGTGATTTTACATAAAGTAAGAGCAAAACAAATAAATAACTTTTTTCGAAATTTCAACATTTTTTGAAAAAAAAATTAAATAAAAATTGTTCAGGCATAAA
Source organism: Glyphotaelius pellucidus (assembly GCA_936435175.1). Taxonomy (NCBI): domain Eukaryota; kingdom Metazoa; phylum Arthropoda; class Insecta; order Trichoptera; family Limnephilidae; genus Glyphotaelius; species Glyphotaelius pellucidus. The sequence continues at coordinate 15,623,951 of OW386553.1, forward strand.
ACGGAATTTCGATAAAAGTTATTCATTGGTTTACTTCTGCCGTCATGTCGAATAACCTCCTTAAGTTAGTGCACTTTCACCCGGACACCGTGTAAATAAAGAAGGTACATATGAGTGGTTCCATGCCAACTGGGAATAATGTCAACCTAACACCTCATTTAAAAGTCGTTAAAAGCTATTAAAAAAATAATTTTAAATAAGCCGATAACCCTCACCTAACATCACCTATTTAATCAATTTTTATATATTTTTTTTATCACTCTAAATTACTTATCTGAGATGGTTCTGAGTTGGTTTTATTCCGAGTTGGCCGGTCACCACATATAAGTATAAGCCTTAACAATACTTTTTAACCTAAATTTGGATAGGTACGAAAGAAAATTTATTTCTTATTTCGTAAAAAAATGTTGCCTTTATTCTTTGCGATGTTTTGAGCCGGGTAAAGTTTCTGTAATACAATATTCCTGCTTGCCAGATAAATTCATTTATTTAATGGACTTGGCTAAAAAACTTGCCTTTTTTAAGGATGAATATTTAATTTGGTTGTATGGAGGCAAGTTGCCCAGTGAGAGATTGTTTTCCTGCTAAAAGCTGCAAAGCTCCAGACCATTTTGCCATTTTTGTTCAGACACTGTGAGTGCATCTGGCCCGCGAATATGCTGACTTCAAAACTCTCCATCGTCGGCTTATTTGTAAAACCTTTCGTTTAATATAACCGTTTTCTAAAATTCCAAATCGATTTTGTTCAATTTCAGAAAGTTAGGTTTTTGGTGAAATATTATTATTCATGTCCTATGGCAACCTCAATTTAAAACTAAGGCAGAGAATGTTTAAGTGTTATGTGTGGCCAGTCTTGCTGAATAGATGTGAGACATGAACCTTGAAAGTAAATACCTTGAACAGGTTAGAGGCTTTTGAAATGTGGCTTCACCGGAGAATGCTCAAGATTTCATGGACCAACATGATCACCAAAATAGAAATTCTCAGAGGGGCTAGAGCATAGAGAACTGCTCACATCAATAAAAGTCAGGAAAATTTCATATCTGGGTCACATACTTCGAGGGGAAAAGTATCACTTGCTCCAATTAATATTGAAAGGAAAAATAGAAAGTCGCCGAAGGCCTAGTAGGAGACAAATGTCTTGGCTGCGAAATATACGAGAGAGTGGACCGGCATTAGAAGTGCGGAGGAGTTATTCCGGGTAGCACATGATAGAGAGACATTTTCCATAGTGATCGCCAACGTCGGGGGGACCTGATAGGGCATACGAAGAAGATGTTCTATGGATGTTCTATTAGAAGATGTTCTATAGATATTCTATTTTAACTTACAAATTTTGAACTGAGTACTTATTGAAACTGCTCATTGGAATTATTTATCGTATCAGACAAGCAAAGAAGTAGACACCAACCAAGGTTCGTAGAAAATGCGTTTAACAAGGTTAGCTCATACGGGCCTTTTTCAAAAAAAAACTCGTCAGGCCAATTTCGAAATTTCGAACGCTTGACGTAGCTTGAAGTAAAACACTACGGACGGGTTGTTTCAAAAAATTTGATGAGTTCATCAAATATTTGAAGTCAATTTTCAGGTTCTGCGTAAGTTCTTTTCGAGTTCTGTTTTTTTATGATCGTAGGCCAGCTGCTTCACAAAACTGAAATCATCACAGAACTTGAATAGAACTTACACAGAACGTGAAAATCAACGTCAAATATTTGACGAATTCGTCAAATTTTTTGAAACAACCCATCCTACCACTTATATTGCAGTTAATTCAAATTTTCCAGTGAAACATGGACTTCAAGCTACTTCACAAATTTTTAGCCAATCACAGCTCTACTTCCTTGATGAGCTAACCTTTTTAAAAGCATTTTCTACGGACCTTGGGCAAAAACATTATTTTAATAATTCTTTATTAGAATTGGACGCTTTAATATTCACATGGCGACTGCACGGCAACGGCACAAAAAAGCATTAAAAGTGCGTTCTTTATCTAAAAAATGTTGTTTCTCTCTCTTACACGCTAAATAATAGTGAGATAAACAATGTAAATATGTCTGCTTACACTTTGCTAATCATTTTCATGCATCTCCCTTTCACTTATCAAAGAAATGAGACGCCGCTTGCCGCCGCCGTCACTGTGCCGTTACTGTAAGAATTTTAAAAGCATCCGAGTTATGCATGTGTTTGATAGATGCAAAGATACATTGATAAAGTGAAGATACGTTACTGAGACAACGCGCTTGATTTTACTGAACTAGGCTCAGTGGACATAATTTAGAGGCCCGTTCATATAAACATTCTTTGAATAAACGCCCTTTTCAAAAGCGGTTCTACACTTTTTTTCGATAAGTATCAATATTACAACGTATCCTGTATTTTCATAACGTCATTAGATAGAAGTCTGATTTTTTTAAGTTCACTAACATTCGAAAGGTAAATTTCTTATTTTTAAAGATAATAATGATTTCAAGGTAAGTATTTTTTTAATACCAGTATTACAAATCCTAAAATTGAATCCAGTGATCTTTCACGGGTCTGCACTAGTATCAAATTTTAACGGTGTATTGTGGACTTGTGTGGTATTCGCTTATTTCTACCAAGGAGCTTCAATGATTATTATTGCATTGATTGTTGCCAATAGTTTATTTTCATGCATGGTTTTGTGATATCTTTTTTTGAATGTAATCTAAATAATTATTTAAAAACATTTTATTATGAAGTAACATGGCATACAAGTAACACGACATATAATTAACACACGCGAAGATGCGGAAATCAATAAACATGACGATGATGAAATTTACAAACGTAGTCAACAAATATGAAGATGAAGAAATCATGATGATGTTACGTTGCACATTACACAGTCCTAAAAGCGGATAAGAGATCACGCCACTAGTCTCGTTTACGCGCGCTCCACCACGATAGGTGTTGCCGCGGGCGCGTCTCACACTTTTTCCCCCGCCTGACCACACAAACCGCGAGCTTTCGCCTCCGACAGGACGCGCGTGTATTAAAACCCCGGGGGCCCGCCTGACCCACACGTATGGAGTCGCATCTACCGATGCCTGTAAGCGGCCCGGCTTGTTTTTGACCACCCCGCAGTGCCCACATAGTGAAGTCCTAAAGTGTCATGCATTCGGTGTGTTGGCCGAAACTCCGTGCCCGAAGATGTCGGCCCAGCCCAGTTCGAGATTGCTTTATCCTTCCCTTTTAATGTGCTAATGTAGCGTCTTGCCCTACGCCCGAGTACCGCCGGAGAGAGAGAGAGAATAGTATGTTTTAGTCAGGATGGTAGTTTTACTGATAACTTGTGAACTGTTCTAAACATATGTCCACTTCCACAATAAACTTTGTATGAGAGAACCACTCTTTTTCATTGGATGACTGTTTGGATTATATGACTGCCCCCTTGTTTCCCCTGGTCGGGCCTGAGGCTGCCTGCCGACGCTTGACCCTGGAGATCGGAGTCGCTTTTCCCTACCAACTGAGCTAGTTGTGGAAAGACCTGAGCCAAGCTATTAACGTTTGACCTCAAGGCCCTGATATTACCAGTAGGGGCCATTTCTGCCCATAACTCCGACGCCCGAACGCAGCAATGATCAAACAACTAGCTACAGTTTGCCTCCGAACAGGAATCTCTAGAAGAGAACTGTGAATAAACTGTTTTTCTTTGTATTATTAATTGGTAATTAATAAAAAAAATAATGAAGTCACCTATTTTTTCCCATTTTTATCTGTAAATAAATAAAAATAAAAATGCTTTAAAGCTTAATGAAGTTTTTTTGCGATAATAAATCACGTACCACCCTAGATATTTAATTCACCATAGTATGAATATGATTGATCAGTGCTACTTCGAAGTTTTTTTTTTAGATTATAATATGATGCTTTCAATATTGTGAAATTCCCCTGAAATTTTAATAGTCAACTATATAAGGTATATGTAACCTTCTGATACTGACTTGATTTAGGGCTAGGTGACCCTTGTTATAAAAATTAAAAATGCTTTTATTACGTTAATCGAGGTTTAAATATTAAACTTAATCTATACATTGCATGTTGGCCTGACATTGATTATAGCGGCTAAAGTAATTATTTGCAAGCAGTTCTAAGTAAAATGTAAGTTGGAAAGGGTAGCGCCACGCGGTCTTGGGAACCATTCATTGGATAACCAACACTCCTGATCTAAGCCGCCCCAAGTGGTTCGCTACGTTTCGTGACTTAGAAGAGGTGCCATGATTCATGTGATGTCTGAATATCTAGCACGCCCGAGCGAAAAAGGATTTAACAATATTAACGATAGCTTATCATTCTTCTCGAGCATGACTGCAGATTGCTAAACTACAAAAACAGTTATATACTTGACTCATCACCTTGCACCGCTTTGGGAGAGATGGATTCATAAGTCACTCCTGAACACACTGACCCCAGACTCCAAATTTTACTCCATCCCTCAATTTTTTTTCCATGATTTCCTCTCCTTTTTTTCCTTTAAAAACCCTCCACACAGCAAAGATGACAGAGATAAACTATTTCCCTCAGAGCCTCCTGAAAAATTCAGGAAATTAAAAACCAAAATATAATTTTGAATTTAACGGTAGGTCAGTGCCTGAGTTGGCATCGCACCTAGACATCAATTTATCAGCTGGCTAAATCTTCAATCACGACACAATCAACATTTCCTGGTTACTATGGTGGTAGGAGGAGATTTTCAAATATGTCAGATTATCCGTCAACCGTGAATGTTTGTCTTTCTTTAAAAAAATATAAATGTCAAGCTCACGTTCGTTTAAATACTCATACAGGACTAGTTCAGAAAAAAACTCTTCAAACTTTGCAGACTTATTTGAATTAAATTAATTAATTAATTTTTCTAGTTTAGTGAATTTGATAGAAAGCTTAAAAAGGTTTCGAATTAAAGTTTTAAGAGAAAATCGCAAATTATATTCCACCTTTCACTGAAAACTTCTCTTGGTATGTTTTTTCATTACGTCCTGTGTTTGCAACTTTACTGAGTTTGATACCTTTTACCTGGGTTGGAAATCCTTCTGTAATTTCATTTCAACCATGCTTTATAAAATATCACTTATTTCAGTGGCTTTAACACTAGAAAGACCGGAGCAGTCATTTTGACCGCAGCTCGAAGTAATTTGAAGATATAATGCTTAATTATTGTTGTATTGGTATGATATTTTTTTACATTTCATGATTTATGGTTTTACAACTATGGTGAAAAAAACAGGTACGTGTCTTTTATACTTTTTGAGATATATTGAATTATACCTACAAAGACCGCCGCCGTCAATGTGACTGTTTGGGCAGTAAGGCTGGGTTTGTTTACAACCTTCTTTACCCAAGTTTACAACATACCCATTCCTCCTCGTTTATGATAGTACTAATATGTGTGTCTCTTTCTTTTGGTATCGCGTATCATTCGAACTCGATCTGCATGTTAATTGGTCACTGTCACATAATTTATAAAAAGACCAAAAAAATATATTTCTCGCCCAAATTTATTTTATGACTTGTTGGAGAAGGACAGAGTATACAAATAACAGAGCTGATCCATTTGCATTAGCCCCTGAAGAACTATCGGAATTATTTATTGGATAGCAAACACGTCCGCCATACGTCACCTCAAGAGGTTCGCTATGTTTCGTGACTTAGCAGAGGCACCCGGGTTCGTAAGGTTAGGTTTAACCGGATCTTGGCGGCAAATGCGTCTGCCAAACAACTGCGTAGTAGACCAGATCAGCAGAGATGATTTTTTGACTTCGCTAGCAGGACTATCGGAACATAGCCTTGCACCGCAGTGGTGGGGATGGATTCATACGTCCGCAACTCTTGAGCACTCCCAGTTTCCTACCCACCCCTCATATCTCATTTCCTTCCCAGAACTTATTCTTCTTCCTTTTCCTTTAGGTACCCTCCACACAGCATCCCCAAAGATGACAAATGCCCTGAGTGGAATAATTTTTTGTGGAGTTGCCCTTAGGGCTTTTTTGTGGAGTTTATGTAAATGAAAAAGGAACGAAACCGGAAAATGAAACTTCTGAAAGACGACAGTGCCAAATTAATAAAAAAATGTAAGAAAAACCAAATAAATGCACATGTGATAATTGTAAGAAACCCGTTTGCGGAGAGTGCTTTCGATTTTATGAAAAAAAGTTACGTAAATCGAAATTGTACAAACATAACACGTACCAAAATTAGAGCATTTTGCACTCACTTGTTTTTTTTTCCAGGAAGTCCTGAAGAAAAATAAACCCTCAGGGCCTATGTCATCTTTGGGGATGCTGTGTACATTTATGTGTGCATTGGTGTTTTCAGAGAAAGGAAGGAGAGGAAGTTCTTGGAAGGAAAAAAGTGTGAGGGGTGAATAGGAAAAATTGGTACATGTATCCAGGAGTGACGGACGAATGAATCCATCCCTCCTACTGCGGTGCAAGGCGACGGGTCGAGAGAGATCCTGCTGGAGAGGTCCAGATTAGATTTCCCTCAACAAGCGTCTCCCGACCCGGTTCGCTACGCAGTGGGTGGGCAAACGTATTCGCCACCTAGGCCATACAAACCTACCCTAATGAACCCGGACACCCCTGCTAAGTCATCAAACGTAGCGAACCACTTGGAGTGTCCTGTGGCAGAGGTGTTGGTTATCCAATAAATGATTCCCGGGGCGGCGGTACCCATATTCGCCTGTCAATTTGAAAAAAGTGATCAGCGGTCAAATTGACGGTCGTGGTCTTTATAGGTATGGAACAGTACCCGGTCTTTCTAGTGTTAAAGAGACATCATTGAATAAAATGAAATGTCGAGGCTCTATTTATTTGCTGACATGTCATCGAAAGATATTAAATATCAACTAGTCACTAGAAAACGAAACTAGTCACAGAAACGGAAGTTTCTTAAAAATATATGTTTAACGCAGTCACAAAAAGTTACTGTGAAAGAAAGTTGCTTTTAGTTGGCCTTTTCCATATATGACAGAAGATAATTTTGATTTTAATTTTGTGTTAGTCATAAGTCACTAGCTATAAGTCTTAGATATAAGCCAATAGCTATAAGACTTATATGTAAGTCACTAGTTATAATTACAAATCTTATTTAGTTATACCAATTTTATTATATAGATATTTACTTGTACAGTGCCCTTGAGGTGATTTTTCACGAAAACGGCGCTATATAAATCAAACCAAGATTATTGTTATTATTATAATGAGTTAATTACAAACTTTTTTTTTCTTTTTACATGAACTTCACACAGGAGGCCCTGAGGAAAATAATTTCACTCAGGGCCTATGTCATTTTTGGGGATGCTGTGTGGAGGGTTTTTTGTAAGGAAAGGAAGGAGAGGAGAGTTCTGGGAAGGAAAAGGGTTTAAGGGGTGGGTAGGAATCTGGGGTTCAATGTGTCCTGGTCGTCCACCTCAAAGACCTAGACAAACCTCACCCCATGAATCCGGGCACCCCTGCTAAATCACCAAACGTAGCGAACCACTTAGGGTGACCTATGGCAGAGGTGTTGGTTATCCAATAAAGGTTCCCGGGGCGGCGGTACCCATTTCCGCCACCCAAATTGAAACTGACAATTAAAAAAAAACGGAGTGTGCAATTCACACGCGTTAAAAGTGAAAACTTCAGAAAACTTAAGTAGACAAGAGTTGGGAGGCTACGAAGCACCGCACAAAGAGGAGACCGATTATTCTATCTCAGGCTTAATCCTATAGATGCATGTGTTTGTCTCACGTTAGTGTCGATCTTTTTCGTTTCATCGATTTTCAAATCACAACGGTGCTAAAGAAGTTTTCACTTCAGAATATCATAAGTTACCAGGCTACCGACTTTCAAAATTTATCACTCGTTTTATACCTATTCATTATACATTTTATAATATAAGGATGCGGGAGTAAAGAAAATAACACTAGAAATGCCTTCCGTAGAAATTTGTATGAAACAATTTTACCACGCAGCGTTCCGTCTCGCTTACACTCGCCTGAAATTGTAGATCTCCATCCCATTTGAATTTCGAAAACACAGTTTTGGGCAAATATTTTTATCACAAAATACACCCTTATGGCACTTCCTGTATTATTCTTTATTCTATGTATGGATGATATTTTAATGTATGCTTTAGAACATTTACTTAAGCATAATTGATATTAACTATAGAGTGAAGGGTGAGTGAAAAATAAAACGAATGGCCTAATTGAATTCTCTAATTAGCATTTAACGTTATTTTTTTGTTCAATCCCCTCGCCCTAACAGTTATTAATAATATAAGGTGTGTCATATTACTTTGAAAGGGAAATGTAAACGGGTGTGGTCACCCTAGAGACAAAAAATTGTATGTTATATTAGGATACAAAAAAAATATATTGTTATTTGTCGAACGCTGTTTTTATGTAATATATATACAAACTGGTTCCCGGCATGCATTCAAAGAAATAAATTGTTTTTGCCTGCATGTCCTTTCCCATGCGTCCCCGTCCCCCTCCCGCGTTCCCTTCCTCTCCCACGTTCCATATATCATCACCCAGTACATTCGGTTTTAAAACAGCTCGCGTGCCACCTATTACAATTTTTGTATTCAAATTTTCATTTTTCATGTATTAAAAATATTTCAACAATCAATCAAATTTGATACATAAAATAGGTACCTGTTTAAAATATCTATAATTCTTCTTCGATTCAAAGTATGGAAATAAGTTCATTAATTTTAAAGAGATTCGAAAATTGAATTTTGTTTGAACATCATTGTTTTTCAAAGTGTCATTTTTGACAGTTTCGCCAGAGTTCTTGTAATGATTAAAAACCTTTTCAGATGTATTGTTATGTGGCTGTAATAATCGAGAAACCGTCGAGGGGTTTGAGAGAAGGTATTTTGAAAGTTTCAAACATTTCCTGTGCTTGTATCTATATGTCCCCAAGCAAGCATTTTTTGATTTTTATATGTTTCTTTATATTTGAAAATTGATAAGACCCTAATAATGAAATCATTTAAATCTAATATCAATATAATGAAGAACCTTTACTTAAGAATCAGTTGTTAGAAATAATAAATTTAAAAGATTTTCTCTGCTGACAAGCTACTTGCGGGTACAAATTCCCATTGTATGCATTTTTTATACAATAAAGAAAAAAAGATCATAGAGAAAAAAAAAAAACTTTTTAGTAATTTTCCTTTAATAAAACGTGTTTAAAGAATAGCATTATGTACTTGTATTGTAAAGAAAAACATATCTTTGGAGAGTATTTTATTTGGTGAATGAAGTTTGAAATCTGTAAAAACACAATATTAATTACGGATCCATTCGCTCTTGATAAATCCAAATGAGAGTGTCACAGTTCGAGTTACAAAAAGTTATCAACGACCTTCGCTGTCAAGGAGTAGCAATCCGGAGATCGCAATAATTTTTTTAACTTACTAACAATCACATCGTTTAAAACTAACTAACAATCACATTGTTTAAAACTAACTAACAATCACATCGTTTAAAACTAACTAACCATCATCCACAGGGGTATGCAGAAAAGATGGACCGCCATACAACTCTGCCTTGGCACACACTCCTTACTTCATTTACATTCATACGTTGTCTCATACATACCCTTCTGTTATACTCTTGTCATGAAACGATAAGTATTTTTTTGAGGTGTGAACACATATTTGTAGTATTTCCTATTTTTTTTTTTTTTTTTTTCATTTTACTTGGGTTCACGTCCAGATGGGCTTCTACATTTGGTTTGCCATATCACATCTTCCACGGGCGTCCCTGACTTCTTCTACCATTCTCCTTAGACTCCCCTATTCCTTCACTTGCTCATCATGCCCAAACATCTATGCGGCTATTTTCTATTCTTAGTCATTACATCAGCCGTGCATTCTTTGTGAATTTCAACATTTCTCACATGATCTTACACGGTTTTGACACACATCGTCTCTGTGATCCCTTTTCTAGAGCATTTTGTCTACTTTTGTCCCTCGTCTGTCAGCTCCAAGCCTTACTGCCATACATCAGCGTAGGTACCACCACAGCAGTGTGGACTGCTTCTTTGAAGATTATTTTGTTAGAGCCAACCACGTTCATTCCTCCATTAATAGAGTTTCCTGAATTTAAATTGAAAATATACTGTTATATTCTAAAATTACCCAAAAGACCCCCAAAATAAGTATATTTTTCTTGACCAGAACAGAACCGACACTTTTTTGTTCATTTGTATTGTTATTGAAGCAACGTATTGCTTTTTGTGTAACATAATAATTATACATATTGCTTGTGTGGAATTTGGTATATTATTTTTAATAAAAAAAAACCATTTATATTACTGATACTGTAACCGAGAGTGTATTCAGCCCTAGTACTACGTACATAACCAATGTTTGAATAATAACGACCCCCCTCTTTGTGTATTCCACAAGCCTTTCGATTTAATTGAAAAATCAATTTAGGATCTACTGTTTCGTCTGATAATTGGATTGGCTGCGATATTGGTGACTAATTTAATAGACAAATTATATTTTACCCGAACCAGCTTTACCTAGAATTTTCATAGTTGGATTACAATCATAGATAATCGAATGCAGCAATATTGATTTCATAATTTATATTGATTAAGTCCCGGGAAATTTTACTCGATCTAATTCGAATTCCATCACTTTTTAAGTGAATGTGTTTGAAATAAAAATATATTGACTATTTAACAATTTAATGCGTATTTCAAAGCACTCGCCGTACAAATGAGTTGAGCACATTGATCCGATATTGTTTGCATTGAGCTACAAAGTTCAGAAAAAAAAATACAAGTGTGCAGTTCACACGCGGTAGAAGTGAACTAAAGTAAATAGGAGTGGGGAGGCTACAAAGCACCGCACAAAGAGGATACCGATTATCCTATCTCGTTCTCTCGCAGGCTAATCCGATAGATGTACATATATATATTTGCCTCTTTTTAGTGTGGCTTTTTCGTTTCATCGAGTTTCAAATCACAACGGTGCTAAAGAAGTTTTGACCTCAAAAACAGAGCTTGCAATTTGCAATTCACACGCGGTAGAAATGAAACCTTCAGAAAGCTAAAGAAGGTAAGAGTGGGGAAGCTACGAAGTACCGTACAAAGAGAAGACGGATTTCTCATTCTCTCGCAGGCTAATCCCTATAGATGTATGTGTTTGTCTGTTTTTAGTGTCGCTACTTTTCGAACGGATGTTCTGGGATCGCAACCCAGCGCGCCTACAACGTGCGCCTAGGACGTCCCCTACCTGATTTGATCTTTAAAAACTAAGTAAAACAAAATTATAGGTATGTGCCCACATTATAAAAAACAAATAAAAAATTTCTGATTCATACAATGGGTTTTATTAAGTTTTGAAAGAAGAAAGTTGTGCTGCCGCATCCTAAAGGCGCGCTGGGTTGCAAAGTGTTCGAAAAGTAGGGCTCAACGGCAAACGCACGCTCCTCACTGTTCCAACGCATGATGGCAACTAAACTGTGTCGGGACAAAAATTTATAGTTCCGCCTCTCGAACGAGATCACTAGCGCTCACATGAATTGTAAGTTCCTCCTGTCCTAAAATGAGTTCTGTAATTCATCGGGATTGCCCTAGCAAAAAATAAAAAAATAAAAAAATAAAAATAAAAAGAAGATTGCTTTGTACCAAACAAAGCATAAGCTAGAACCAAGCAAGACAAACAGTCTATTTACAGTTGATGCCCAAGTCTTTTATTAAATTTGAAATATTCATTCAAGTACAAGTCTACATCTCAACTATTTCTTAGAAAATCTTGATCTGTATCTCATTACAAACTTGCAAACAGTGTGCTTACGCATGAAATTCACCGTATTTCCTCAATTAAAAAACAATTATCAACAACTATCACCATCAACAATTATCACCATCTTACAATGAATATATTAAAAAAAATATTACAAATTTTTTGGAATACTGTTTCGGTGCGTCCTTTGTTCAACGACAATATTTGTTTATTTTCTCTGGTAATAGGAGATGTTTAGGTATAATGGGGGTAAATATGTATATTGGTGTATAGAACAGGACAGTGGCGTACATTGCTCTTTGGCTAATGGTAGATTTTTCAAGTTCGGATATTATTGTGATTTGAATTGCTAATGGTAGAATTTTTCAAGTTCGGATATTATTGTGAATTGAAATTTTGAAAATGGCCATATAATGATGTGGTTTCAAAATTGTTCAGTTTGTTAAAAAATTATTATCTATAGGTTTTCAAAGAGTTATTAATGGCGGTAAAATTAGTTTTTCGATGTCTCCAAAAAATTATTAAGCTTTGAGCTTTCAAAGTGAGCATGAATAAAACGCGTGCAATGGTGTCTCGTGACATCAAACGAGACACGATTCGGGAACTCGATTCTCCAGTTCAGGCCGCTCGCAATCGCCGTCGAAAGTACGTACTTTGGTCGACTTTTTTAATCTGGAGTCTTGTCGAAGGTACATGCTTAGTTGCAAAAAGTCATTTCACTCGAGCACCTGTCAAAATCTAATATTATTGAATCCTAACCTTAGGCTGTCTCCCGCTCGCATTCTGAGAGGGATCGTATATTTTTAACCATTCGGACCATAAGCTTGTTTTCATGACAATATAACATTGCCAGACATAAGTATGACGTATGAGACGTCCATGACTTATTTAAAAGTTCATTATAATGGCTGATTTATTGACGTCATTGGCTGCAATATATGATGTAGAGCAAACTGAAGCAGATGCTTTGAAACCAACAAGAATATTTCACATGACAATTAAGTCCATAATTAAATAATTGTTATTTTGCGTGTGTTGGCAGCATTAAATTTATACTGTGCAGTGTTTATCAGCTATTTTTGGTTTTGATTAATATACCCGCCTGACATTTGGAAAAAAGTACGCTCGTAATAATTTTTAATTCACATCGTAGAAATGTCAAAAACATCAGAAACTTAGACAATATTCACAACAGAGCTGCCAATATAATCTCAATCATCTCTTGAACCCTTTGACATTGAAGAATACGTAAAAATGAAATATTCCACAAAGTTCGTCGAGACGACGAATAATTTTTTATTCGTAGATGGCGCGTAACGAGTAACTCTCGATCGTTATTGGAGAATCGCAGCCCTGTGCAATTAATGTAATTTATAGCGACCGTGCCGTACCTGCAGTGGTATAGGTGACCTGACAAGTCAGTCATTAAACCGCCGCCCCGGGAACCATTTATTGGATAACCAACACCTCTGCCATAGGTCACCCTAAGTGGTTTGCTACGTTTGGTGACTTATGGCAGAGGGTGCCCGAGTTTATATGGTGAGGTTTGTCCGAACCTCGGCGGCGGATGCGTCTTACCATCTGCTGCGTGGCAGGCCGGATCGGAAGAGAATGATTGAAGGAGTCCTTTTGACATCTCTAGCCATACTCTCTCGGAACATCACCTTGCACCGCAGTGGGAGGGATGGATTCATATGTCACTCCTGGACACACTGACACCCAGTTTCCCACCCACTCCTCATCCTTTTTCTTCCCATAACTTCCTTTCTTTCCTTTCCTAAACAGACCCTCCACAAAGCATCCCCAAAGATGACATATGCCATGAGAAGAATTATTTTTCACAAGGCCTCACTCAAAAAAAAATTAAAAAAGATGAATAAAAATAATAAAAAATTGGTTAAATGGGTTACATTATGTTAAGGCTATTTTAATTTAATTTTTTCATGGCTTTTAATGACTTTTCAAAAAAGGTGTTGAGTTGACTTTATTCTCAGTTGGCATGGAACCGATATATTTGTAAGAAAATATGAGATATGACTTCATTATCATTTTAGCTGATTTTTGTTGCTTACTGAAAAATGGAGTTTTTTCTTATTTCGTAGAAATTTGTCTCATTTTTTAGTGTTTATCTTTAAGCGTTTCTTTATCGTTCTATATTTTCCATAAGGCAGCGCTATTTGGCAGAAAAAGAAGAAGATGGAGAGATGTGTAATTACGAATCAACATCGAAAACACTAACCGCTCTAGCCAGAGACATACCACGTGCATGTACACAGTGCCTCACTGCAAAACCAGGTTGGCCCAAAGGCACATTTACTGTATTGCCCCAAAGTTGTTCAATTCCCTACCCAATTCCATCAACACGAGTCAAAATCTGAACGTATATAAAAAAAATGTTAAAAGCTGGGTAAAAAATAATTTGGAAGTGAGTAAATTTTTTCTATAATTTGTACTATCTGTTTCTAATTTCCCAAAATATTCCATGTCTTCATGTATTTATATTTAAAACGAGGTAATATATATATACATGTGTATATGAACAAGTTTATGTACTTATATGGGTGTATACAAATACGTTTATATATATATACTTTTAATTTTAAGAAAATTCTCAGTAACTCCTGTAAAATGTAGAATCCTGTAAATCAACTTAAATTCTGTTAAATGTTCTTGATATTTATATTTACTATGTATTTTAAAATTATATTTTAACTGCCACTGTCTAATATAGACATAATATAATACCCACGCAGGCTTCGCCTTTGTGGGATCTTTTTTTGCTACTTTTTTATATTTTATGTTATTATGTTTGTACCTTTTCCGATGTATCAAAAAAAATTCGCTAATAAAAAAATAAAAAAAGCATATTTTGCGAATTTTTTTTCTATCGAGGGAATTTCATATAATTTGCGTTTCGGCGTTGAACGCATCTAGATATTATCTACAAAAATAACATATATTTTTTTAAGAGCTTAAAAACTTCAAAAGTTTATGGGAGATATGTAAAAAATCGGTTGAAATTCGAATAGTGGACCCTTAATGCAGGCACAGTTTTGTGGGCAGTACGCCACTGATACAGGGGGTGTTTGTAAGTGGGGAAGTTAAGTACGCGAAAATCGTTCAGCCCCAGTCGCAGAGTAACCCTTTGTTATCTTGGCATATTGATTTCATCAACAACAACGCCCATCAATCCAAGCCAAGTGCCGGAGAAATAATGTTCCCTAAATAAATCACTTCATTTCGTGAACGAAGGATTTAAAATTATTATTATAATTGTGGTTTTGAAAGCCGCTAATGGATATCTGCGTTGATAAATGTTTTGCCTTTAAAGAATTCATCTTATTTTTCTTTCAAATCATTTTCGTATTGTTTGAAACTGGAAAAATATATATATATTTTTTTTTGTTATGATTTTTGGGGTGTTATGCCGTGTTTTGTTACCTCCTTCTTTAGCCAACGTTTCGGACAGCGTTACACTCATCTGCCCTGATGATGAACACTGTAACGCTGTCCGAAACGTTGGCTTAAGAAGGAGGTAGCGAAACACGGCATAACACCCAAAAAATCATAACAAAAATACTTTTTGGCCGTGAAAACCTAAAAACATACCTGGAAAAATACTTATTTATTTTACGTATTTTAGCGATTGCGTACAATATAATCTATCTATAATCTATAATCTTCTTGTGTTTTCCCTTATTAGCATAAATAGCGACAACATTTCAATATGAAAGCTTAAATCTCAAAGCTTAAAGCTCAAAACTTCAAGCTCAAAGCTTAAAGCTCAAAGCTTGAATATTAAAGATTAAAGCTCAAAGCTTAAGGCTAAAGCTCAAAGTTTAACCCTTCAAAAATTTTAAAGCTCAAAGCTTGAAGCTCAAAGCTTAAAGCTCAAAGCTTAACCCTTCAAAAATTTGGCGTATTTTGTCAAAAGGTAAAAATGTTTCGATATATTTTTTTTTTTTTTTTTTTTTACATGAAATACCGCACAAGAGTCCCAACTGCTCCCGTCTGAAGCCAGTGAGACTATGGCATCCCCAATTGGGGTATGTTGTGAGGCTGAAGGTAGTGGGGGGGGGGAAGGAGATAGGGAAGAGGTAGGTGGGGAAGTACCTGGCTATTCAGATCTGGTCACTAAACACGGCTAAAGCCATTTCAAGCAACGTTTCAATTCTGAATGGTGGTCTTACACCACAGGGCGATACTATTAGTATCTTCCACTCTGATATCGCAATAAAAATTCAAATAAATGGAATATTTGTAAACGTATCGAAAAACTAAATAGATACTGGTTTTGAAAGGTGAAATACGCTTAAATAAATGGTATTATTAGAAATTACAAAAACATTTTTTAAATACAATTTTTTTTAATGTAAACTTTAAAAAAATTTAAAAATACTCAACTGACATTTTTGATATTAAAATTACTGATCTATAGAAAATGTGTTTGTTTCTGTCTATGTTTGTGAGATGTTTTGCGTTGCTAAACCGTTCATCCGATTGCAATGAAACTTTGGGGATTTGATGTGCGCATTCCCGCGATGGTTTATATACGTGTAAAGTGAGTTCTGGCATCATCTGGGACGAATGGGAAAGGGTAAGTAGAGCGATTATTTTTCTTTATTAAGTGGCATAGCATATGCCGGGAACTCGCTATTGTATTTAAATGCCTGTGTCAGAATTTGGTAAATTGAATTATGTAATAGAAAGTACCTACCCTAAAATTCTAAATCTATACTAATATTATGAATGCGAAACTGCGTGTGTTTGTTTGTTACGCTTTCACGCATAAACTAATAAACCGATCTTAGAATTTTTTTCACCAATAGAAAGCTACATTATACGCGAGTAATATAGGCTATATATAATGGTAAGTTCTGGCGTTACGAAATTATAAATATTAAAATATTATATTTATTTTACGTTTTCTGTCGAAAAAGGCGGGTTATTTTTTTTTTTTTTTTTACAGTTATTTTTTTTTTTTTTTACAATACCGCACAAGAGTCCCAACTGCTCCCGTGTGGAGCCAGTGAGACTATGGCATCCCCAATCGGGGTATGTTGTGAGGCTGAAGGTAGTGGGGAGGGGAAGGAGATAGGGAAGAGGAAGGTGGGGAAGTACCTGGCTATTCAGATCTGGTCACTAAACACGGCTAAAGCCATTTCAAGCAACGTTTCAATTCTGAATGGTGGTCTTACACCAGGGCGATACTGATAGTATCTTCCACTCTGGAACGTGCCGCAAATATACTATTTATTTTAAATGAATAAATTGTGAAATAACACAAATGAATCAAATAAAATTTATTTGCGCACGCCGGGTTCGAACCCGCGACCTTCGGATTGTGAGTCGAGAGTCTTGCCTCGGGACCACGGAGGCCGGCAGTTATTGCTAACGTCAGAAGAAAAGCAAAACAAATCGTTGCCGTGAAAACCATATTGATATATATTTTTTAAATCAGTAATCGTAGTTAATATTTATCTCTAAAAAATGAATCGCCGAAATGTATTTACGCGCATGACTTCCGAACAACGGCACCAAATTGGATTTTACTACTGGTGAGCTCTGGCATTATGAAATATGCAAAAGGTGGCATGCGAGCTGTTTGAAAACTGAATGTACCGGGAAAGAATGTATGAAATGCGGGAGGGGGACTCGGGTAGGGGGTTCGCAGGAGGGGGAGGAGGGAAACCCGGGAGGGGGAGGGGAATCTGGGAGGGGGGAGGGGAGCTTGGGAGGGAGGTTCGCGGGATGGGGAAAGGGGTATTGGAGTGGGGGGAGGAAAGGTGGAGGAGGCGGAGTAAGAACGCGAGACGGGAAGAGGACGCGAGAGAGGAAGGGGAGGCGGAAGGGGAACGGGACGAATGGGAAAGGACACGCAGGAGAAAATAATTTATTTATTAAATGGCATGGCAACGCATGCCGGGTACCAGCTAGTTTCAATATAATTTTGGCCCCGACCAACATAACTCTTGTAAGTGTGAAAAATTCAATTTGGGAGGCGGGAATGGGTACCGCCGCCCCGGGAACCTTTATTGGATAACCAACACCTCTGTCACAGGTCACCCCAAGTGATTCGCTACGTTTGGTGATTTAGCAGGGGTGCCCGGGTTCATGGAGTGAGGTTTTTCTAGGTCTTGGAGGCGGATGAGCAGGACACACTGTGTAGCAATGATAAATGTTATCACAAAATCAACCTACCAAATAATCACTTGCCTGCTCAATCAGGAACCATGAAATGCAATATTCTTTGTTTGAGTCCCTGGCTCGAATCCATTGTAATCTAATATATATGTAATTGTACCAGAGGGTAGATTGAAATTATCACTCGTATCGGTATAATTATTTCAATTTATTTACAAAAACATTGTAGGAAATCATTTTATAAAAACATTTCTCATTCTTAAAATTATATTAAGAGACAAGAGACTCAAAAATAAATAATAATTTAATCACAGGGGTGCCATGTCGAAATCATAGTTTCTACATGATATTCGCAAATCTGCTGCGTCACTGCATTATAACGCACATAAACCGACATATTTGAAATGCTATAAATAATAATTTAATCACAGGGGTGCCATGTCGAAATCATAGTTTCTACATGATATTCGCAAATCTGCTGCGTCGCTGCATTATAACGCACATAAACCGACATATTTGAAATGCTATAAATAATAATTTAATCACAGGGGTGCCATGTCGAAATCATAGTTTCTACATGATATTCGCAAATCTGCTGCGTCGCTGCATTATAACGCACATAAACCGACATATTTGAAATGCTATAAATGATTTAATGACATGTATACGGGCGCCAGCCTCATAAGATCTATGAGACAAGAAAAAAGATGCATGGTAATTCTCTAACTAAACTCTATAATAAGCTCGATCGACTATCAAAATAAGAATAACGCTCACGATTCACCGTCCGCCATACTGCAAGGCTCGAACACACGTATGATTTACACAAGAGGCCAGCTGTCACTGCCTGAGCGAAAGCCTATTGTCCGTGCGTCTCCTCTCTCCCCACCACCAGCCTAGTGTTGACAGCAGTAAGAACTTGTGGCGTGTAGCTACTGCGAATAAACCGCTGCAACTGAAACCCAGATTCCCACCAAACCCTTAAACCCTTTTCCTTCCCAAAACTCTCCTCTCCTCCTTTTCCTTAAAAAAAACCTTCCACACAGCATCCCCAAAGACGACATAGGCTCTGAGGGAAATTATTTTCCTCAAGACCTCCTGTGTGGAGCTCATGTAAAAAATAGAGTACAATGTTATTTTTGTTTTTCTTTAATTCGATGGGTACAAATGTACAAAATAGAAATAACGAACCCCCCTTGTTGACGATTTGCAAGAAAATAACCGACAACTAGGACTATCATAGGACGAAGGATTTGTACTATCTCACAATTTATTAATTAAAAATAATTCATCTTTTATTTCCGACAAGTCCCAGAGTGGAAGATACTCTCAGTATTGCCTTGGTGTAAGACCACCATTCAGAATTGAAACGTTGCTTGAAATAACTTTAGCCGTGTTTGGTAACCAGATCTGAATATCCAGCTTCATTTCCACCTCCCTCTTCCCCTTCTTCTTCCTCTTTCACTACCTACAGCCTCAAAACATACCCCAATTGGGGACGCCTTAGTCCCATTGGCTCCAGACGGGAGCAGTTGAGACTCTTTGCGGTATTCACATGAAGATGATAATGTTCCTTTAAAAAATTATAACAGATCAGTAAAATCCTCACAGTTTGAGTGTATTTATTTAGGCCTTAAAATCAGTTTACGTGTCACGTGCTCTCAAAGGGCGAACAGAAGAAAAATTTGCATGATTTTAAAATTTTATACACGGCAAACCATATTTTCATTATTTAAATTGTAAAGTTTTAAATTATAATGCTAAGTAAGCACCCATTCATAAAGTCGGTTGGTACTATTCGAATTGATTTTTAATTCCTATTTGGAAAGCCAAAATTAGCATAAAAGGAATCTTGAATTCTTCTGTTGCCTTAAACATATTTACGGCATGCTAATTTTTCAAACAGTTCCTAATAGAGGAGAATTTTTCAAACAGTTCCAGAGAGGCTGGAACTGTTTTGACCAGAAAGACATATATGACGAAAGGCGGATCTCCGTCGACCTGTGAGCTAATTCTTGGTTTTATTTTGAGTTTCACATATTTACTGATTTTATAATATTCTGTTCAATTTCTTGAACTGGCGTCTTGCAATAATTTTCACAACGTGGCGATCTTTACTTAAAATATTTGATAGATTAAAGGTTCAATTTTATTTTAAACGCTTCAAGCTATCGATATTTTTTATTTGTTTCAAATATTTTCAACTATTTAGTTTCATTATTTTTGTCTTACTCCGCTTACTGGTTAATATGCAATATTTCTTATTCAAACAGTTAGATTTAGCTTTATTATCGCGAAAACTGAGTATTTACTTTGGGGGAGATGAAAAAATATGCATAAAACATGCATGTTACATTTAAATTTTATTAAAATTATTTCACTCGCGCGGTATACGCCATTTGTATTTTCATAGTTTTTTGGTTTACATTTCATAGACAATTAATCATCGATCAATGCTGCCAATCATAGAAAAATTATTATTGCCATATAAAACATTACTTTATTCGGGTTATGAAGTGAATGCATTATTGACAAGTTTGAACCCGTATTTTTAACAGAAGACATGGAAACAAAGGTGTTAAAATAATTACACATACCCGTTAGACAAACCCTGCTTTGCCAAACAAACCACTCAAAACCTGGGATGTATATCTAAATTATGATGACATCCAATTTTCACAGCTCAAATCTCAACCCAGGAATAATATGAAGTAGAAAACAAAGGTGTTAGAATAATTACACATACCCGTTAGACAAACCCTGATTTGCCAAACAAACCATTCAAAACCTGGGATGTATATCTAAATTATGATGACATCCAGCTTTCCCAGCTTAATCTCAACCCAGGAATAAATCGAAGTAGGTACTTTTTTGTTTTTATTTTGATGAGAATTTATTTAATAAGGTTGGTACTTCCGACCAATGTCATATTTGATTGTCTTTTAGAAAAAAGGAATATTCCGTATTATCCATGTATCGAATTTGACCAACACGAACGTTCCGTATCAACCGTGAGGTGGGCTTATACAATTTTACCGTTATTTTATTTCAGGTATTAGAATCCATATTCTGGTTTTGTTTTAATTAAAAATATAATTTTATTGTTTTGCCACAATTCTTTTATTTTAACTATTAGAGATTTTGTAAAAATAAGTTATGAATAAAACTTTTGTCCTACGATACGCATAATAAGTAAATGTCTTATTAAATTGTTGTTTCTTTGATAATACGGAACGTTCGTGTTGTTCAAATTCGAAATTCGATACATGGATAATACGGAATATTCCTTTTTTCTAATAGACAATCAAATATGACATTTGTCGGAAGTACCAACCTTATAAAATAAATTCTCATCAAAATAAAAACAGGAATGTACCTACTTCAATTTATTCCTGGGTTGAGATTAAGCTGCGAAAGCTGGATGTCATCATAATTTAGATATACATCCCAGGTTTTGAATGGTTTGTTTGGCAAAGCAGGGTGAGTTTAACGCGTTTGTGTAATTATTCTAATACCTTTGTTTCCATGTTCTTCTGTTAAAAATACGAGTTCTAACTTGTCAATAATGCAATCACTTCATAACCCGAATAAAGTATTGTTTTATATGGCAATAATATTTTTTCTATGATTGGCAGCATTGATTGATGATTGATTGTCTATGAAATGTAATCCGAAAAATGATGAAAATACGGATGGCGTACGCCGCGCAGTGAAATAATTTTAACAAAATTTAAATGTAACATGCATAATTTATGCAAAGTTTTTCGTCTCCCCCGACGTAAATACTCACTTTTCGTGATAATAAAGCTAAATCTAACTGTTTAAATGAGAAATATTGCGTATTAGCCAGTAAGCGGAGTAAGACAAAAATAATAAAATAATCACTACGTCAGTCTTCGAAAGGAAGTCGAATCCATCCTAGACATGCAAGATGAAATGCAATAGGCAACGCAGCAGACTGTAACTTAAGATATAAACAACATTCTCGAAGTGAAAGGTGAGAACTTGATGAACTAAATGGAGAAAATGAAAAACTTCATCTCAATTCCGCTTCCGATTTGACAAGTTTAATCTCAGACAAACTCAGATACATGTAGTGCTTTTAGGAGAAAATTGAAAGATGATTTCCTATAAAAAAATTGACCTCATTTCTCCGTGCAACGATATCTAAGTTATTATTTGTCTTCCTTTAATTTTTCACAAAAATATTTGCAAATTCCATACATAAGCTGTTACTTCGTAGGTACATAAGTCTGGCACATAATTTTCAAAGGGCCGCAAAGATAAAATTACTTATTGCTATTTTGTTCATATTTATAACCACAACTGGGGAAAAAATTTGGATATTCCGTTGCTTCGAAAATCGTAAATCACGGACATGAGAATGGATTTTGTCCAATGTGTGTAATTGTGTAACTTTTTAAGCCAGGTCTCCCGCGACCTCTGACACGGACATAAAGTACCTGCAATATAATACTCTAATAGAAAATATGTAAAACACTTCCATTTTCAAAATTGGAACTGATTTTCCAATAATTCAGACTATCCCATTTAGATGAGACACGAACCAAAAAAATAATTCCACTTTTTATCTCCAATTAATCAAAATTGGCTTCTAAAGCTCCCAACAATCTATCGCTGAACGACGGTAAACTACCGAATCGGTTACCGCACACTGCTACACGCTTGATAATAGTGGAATACGTTTTTATCAGATATACTTTCGCTGGTAATAGATGAAAATTGACATGACACGAAGCAAAAAAAGAATTGCACTTTTTTATCTCCAATTAGTCCAAATTGGCCTCTAAAGCTCCCAACAATCTATCGCTGAACGACGGTAAACTACCGAATAGGTCATCGCACACTGCTACACGCTTGATAATAGTGGAATACGTTTTTATCAGATATTAGTAAGCAATACCGCGTTTATGACTTTTGCTGGTAATAGATGAAAATTGAATAAAACCCATAATTTAAGGTCTCTATTTAAAATTGTACATGGAGAATTTTTAGTAGTTTTTGGATACCCCTGTTGGCAACGGAGGGGTAAAATTACTTTTCTCACCTGCCTACGTTTTCACTACAGGGATATCGTGAATTAATTCACTGGCCTAATTTTCCCGCCGTTCTTTTACCTTTGTACAAGATAATGATGTACCTACAGACAATATTTACGATCTCAAATCTTATGTGTGTTTTCTTTCTTTTCAGGTAAGAGGTTGTTTCATATTCACAAAATGCTGGTCTTTTAAATCTTCCGAGGTGTGGTCTACAAGGCGATAATAGTGAACATAAAGGCTGTAAGAGGTATGTACACAGTTTTCTTTTCACAGTATAACCGTTAAAAGCCTTAAACTGTCCTGAATCCTCTTACTTTCATTATGTAGTACATAATATTGGGTACAGAAAAGTGTCACGATGTGATGGGAATTTATTATAAAGAAAGGTAAAAGCTGTTTGTAAAAAGGTACGTGGACACGCGGCGGGAAAAACATAAATGTTTAATATTACCCGCAAAAAAATCACGCACGCGTGATGTTTAATAACATTTCTTATGTTTGTACAATACACAAAGCTGAACCTTATTCCGATATTCCAGTGAAGTGTAAGATTGCAACAATTTTTAGAAACTTTTTTTTTAATTTGTTTAAAAATCAAATATTTATCAGAAACATTAATTATGAACATAATCCATCATAAGTTTATAAAAAATGTAAACTAATTTTAGCCTTAACAAATCCAAAACAACACTTTGTATGAACATGTTAACATTTCAAACTTGACCCAGTTTTAAAAGTTGACAAAATGTTAATTTACAAATTTATTTTATCATGAAAATGTTCCTAAAAAATGCTTGCCTTGTAAATCTTTTTACGTGAATTCCTTATTAGTTTAGTCCTGACAGTCTCCACAAAGCATCAGCACGCATTCTAACTAGTAAATAACAAAATTAAACCAAAAAGGGCGATAAGAAGTATTTAACATAGAATACATTATAATAGAATACATAGATACATTATAAATGTATAAAATATATTATAGTCTATAATATTTTCGGACATTGCCATTAATGCTAAACTATTGATTAATACTTGTTCAAGCTCATGTGTCGTATGCCTCTCGGATTTTGGAGAAAAGCTATTAAAGTTCCATTATAAGCGTTAAAAAAGAAAAAGAAGATTTCTGAGGGAGATAAAATGTAAATGCGAATGATATAGGAAGCGCGCAAATTACAAAATTGATTATAATATAGGCGCAAGCGACGGCTGTGAAAGTATATAAAAAACGATGATTTATTTAAAATAAAGCACAAATTTCTTGAAATCGGAGGTCGGATTAAGAAACACAGTTTTTTATTTCATTCTCGTATAGCACGTTCAAAGTATTAAATACGTTTTTTGTAAATTTCATATAATAATCTATCAAGGGAATTTTATATAATAATACTTTTAAAAATAACTTTGTGGTTATCCATTATAAATAAGTGAAACAATATATTTTTGTTAGATCCACTTATATATTTTAACGTCGACCGGTTTCAGAACGACCGTTCCTCCTTCAGGGCAATCATATAATGACTTGACAGTTACAAATCAGTGGGTGAGTAAAATGTTTTACTAAGTGTTGAGGTAGGAGTGGGGGTTTCTGAGAAAACTACAAAGATAAATATTCTTCATATTAAAAATAAGGAAAACGGTTACATAACTTAGAAAAAAAATCCTTTAATAATGATGAGCCCATTATACTATCAATAAACAAAAAAAAAATTATCTTTAGTCCTTTCTTAGATATGTTCCCTTTCAATGTCCGTTCTGTTTCCTCCCTCCACTCTTCATTAATCAGTAGCCACGCCTCCACCCCTACCACAACTCTTAGTAATAAATGCACTTACTCTTTCGTAAATGCAAGTTTTTTTTTTTTTTTTACATGAGCTCCACACAGGAGGCCATGAGGAAAATAATTTCCCTCAGGGCCTATGTCATCTTTGGGGATGCTGTGTGGAGGGTTTTTTAAAGGAAAGGAAGGGGAGGAGAGTTCTGGGAAGGAAAAGGGTTTAAGGGGTGGGTAGGAATCTGGGGTTCAGTGTGTCCTGGTCATCTGCCTCCAAGACCTAGACAAACCTCACCCCATGAACCCGGTTCCCCATGTGGTTCTAACAAAGAAATATTGTTTCATTTATTCATATAATTACTTTTTAAACTCAGCATCTGAATTGGTCCTAAAAATGACACATATATTTTTAAGAACTTTAGAATTAAAGTGTTCAAGGTAATTTTAATAGATATGTCGGTAGAAATTCGGAATGCGGGTTCTAACTTTCATTTAGTCAGCACAAAAAATAAAAATATTTTAACCTACGTGTTTCGTGGAATCGATGCAAAAAATATTCTTTGATAGAATGCCGAGCATTATTTCATGGTTTCTTCCCAAGGAAGCTCGTAGTTTCATGTTATTTATAATGATACACAGCCGAGTAATGAAACGCTTTGTTTCTATAATGTTTGCGATATATCTTGCGAAAACAAACCGCGATACTAAACTTATGTTGCGGGGTAGAGTGTAAAACTCACTGTAGAATTTAGGGTGTGTAGAATCAAACTGGCACTTCGTAGTACCCGCACACCTACGGTCTACTGTTCTGGAAGAAGGATTACACCCACGGGTAATGTCTTATAAACAGTGGTAAATAAAACCTTAGATAGGTAGGGGTGGACTTGTGAACTTATGTTATTATTATGTGTAGACCTAGAAAATACACAAAGATAGAGAATTCAAAGTATCTTTGTTATTGTTTTTGGGGTGTTATGCCGTGTTTCGCTAACTCCTTCTTTAGCCAACGTTTCGGACAGCTTTACAGTGTCCATCATCAGGGCAGATGAGCAAATGATATTGGTGAGAGTGCTTACTTATGTGTGTCGAAGCGATACCGTGCTGCCAGCTCCATTTCTCTACGAGCTGGTGTTAGAGAAAATTCAGCATGGTTTTTTGCGTTTAGCTTTGGTGTAGCCGTCAAAACCTAATCTTTGGTGTAGCCTAAAAACATACCAATTCAAAGTATTCTCTTTTATAAAGTTTTTTTTTATTTTTTTTTAAATTATGATCAAAGCTTTTTGATTGTGGACTTTACTGACAAATTGACAATTGATTTAGTTCATGTTATTCTTCTTCTTCTCAAGTCAGTTCCTGATCGTGACCCCTGCTCCAATTTGCATGGTGGACAAGGCTCCTTCACTCTTCGCGATCCTGCGCTGCGTGGAGAGCCAAGTACACCAACCAAAGATATTCAAATACAAGAGATTTGCTGTGGTGTCCACCCGACTGTCACCGGATTACTTCCTAATGGGAATAGTTTGAATACGGAAAGTAGTTGATTTTTTTTAAGGTGTGCAGTAGTATTGGTGAATAATATAGTTTGAATACCGAGAGAATTCGTTCATTTAGTTGATTTTTTGAAGGTGTGCAGTAATATTGGTTAACAAAATCGGCGACACTAGTAAACACAGTCCCACCCAACACATCTCTATATTTCAATATATTTTACATCAACGTACCAGGCGTTAATGATTGGCGGGTGACCTGACAATTATTCCAGCGACAATTGATCCTTTGGAAGATTTTTCTTGAAGTAAATATGCAAAGAGGATATACGGCCGTACAGCCAAAGTCGATATACTTATATCTGAAGGCATCTTCAGTGTGAGTATGAGTGAAAATCCGCTGTAAAAATATTTTTAATAATACTAATTTCGACTCTAAAAGAAGCGTGCGGCAATAACAAAATAGGACATACGTATAAGTGCAGTTGGCTTAGCATAAAACCGCTAAAAAATCCTACTTGCATATAATATAACTTTTTTGTCTGATTATAATACAAAGAGTCTCAACTGCTTCCAACCGACTCGAGCCAGTGAGACTATGGCATCCCCATGTGATATCCCCATACGGTGTGATGCTGAAGGTAGTGGGGAGGGAAAGGAGACGGGGAAAATGTACCTAGCTATTCCACCTAATACGGCTGAAGCCATTTCAGGTAATAAGATTATCCTACATACACTGTACACTAGCGTAAAAATTCAAAAAAATCACATGATATACCTTTTTTATCCTGGCTGCGATTGCGACCGCGTCTTGTGTTCTTTAAAAGAT
Organism: Glyphotaelius pellucidus; assembly: GCA_936435175.1. Taxonomy (NCBI): domain Eukaryota; kingdom Metazoa; phylum Arthropoda; class Insecta; order Trichoptera; family Limnephilidae; genus Glyphotaelius; species Glyphotaelius pellucidus. The sequence goes on from OW386553.1 coordinate 15,651,017, forward strand.
TCTTCGTCCTTTATATAAAAATTCACAATCAAATAGTTTCCAATTATTCCAAAGCAGAGGAAGGAATTCATAAGGTAAAATATTGGCTTGACTCGAACAAATTAACTAAAAGTGTAAACAAAATACTTACTGTCTAATCTCTCCAATATTCCTAAGTCAAACCTAATCCCACCATTAAAAATACACAAATGTAAAAATACATCTTTAAACCGGAATTGTGACTGCCCATGCCTAGAACAAGTAAACATTATCAAATATTTAGGATTAACCTTTGATACACACCTAAATTGGAAGCAACATATACATAACACTACAAACGAAATCCGCAAATCTATACACTTTTTCAAACAAACACGCAACTTCCTTGACTTAAAACTTTTAAAAACAGTGTACTTCTCACTATGCCAATCTCACATCGAATACGGAATTTTAGCTTGGGGTAATGCTTATTCCAGTGCCCTCGACCCCATCATTAAAGCACAAAAACTTATCATAAAAATTATTCTTAAACTGCCTCTTACTACCAGCACTGATACGATCTTCAATACTTTCAACGTTATGGACATTAAACAACTCTACGCAAGATCCATATTAGTTAATTTACACAAAAACAACAAAACATTATACAAAACAACACAAACAACGCACAATACCCGAGCCAAAAACAAAGAACTTCTCCAAACTCCTTTTTCCAAAACTACCTTTGGACAAAGACACTTCAAATACATAGCTTGCAAACTATACAATACACTACCAGCTACAATCAGACATACTGAATCCTTGACAAAATTCAAACAAGACGTAAAGAAATGGATTGTTAGTATTGGACGCCACACTACTGCAAACATCTGCAAAGTAAATCATTAATAGACAGTAAACAATTTGCATACGACCTAATCCATGTAAAATAGTTTAAAAATAGAATCATGTCAAATTAATTAATCAATCCCATAAATAGATTTGACAGGATTAACTATACATCATCATTTACTGTACATCATCTCTTCCTACATTTACATAACTCTCTTTAAAGTATTTACCCACACTTCCAATCACCTTTCCATTTTTATAGTATTCAGTTGAATTTGTATGTTACTTAAAATATTCCTGTAATTTTAAATATGTACCTCTAAGCCTGTCTCAACACAGGTAAATCCTAGTGAGACAGGCATCAATTAAACCCTATGTAAAACCCTATGTTTATAGATTAATAAAATAAAAAAAATTAACGCGATCTAAATTACATTATTCTTCTTATAGTATGGAATTCAGATGAGGCATTACACTCTGAACTTCCGATGGGTTTGAGGTTATCAATATTGTCACTCTCTGTTGTTCATTTTTAATGCATTTCGGTAATTTGTGTGAGACATTTTCAATTTGGTTTTGATTTATTAAATAAAAGATGAAACAAACTCTTTGGACATGAGGTCCAATGTTCTCAGAACATTTTCCACATATCCTATGTCAGAAGCCATCTGGAGTATGCTTCAACAGTTTGGAACACTCATTGTTCTACACATAAAGCAAATCTAGAAAGAGTTCCGAAAAGTTTATGAAATAAGTCTCTTATCGCGCGCGAAATGATAAAACTATGTTTCTATAAACCTTAAATCTCTTGATCAACGCCGAGATATCAGAGAACTATTAATGCTCTTTATTCTATGAGATTATTCATTATTTCATTGATAGCTCATACTTAATACAGAATATTGATTTCAGATGTCCATTAAGAGTTACTCGATCTCCGGGGACATTTTTTGTCCAAGAGCAATACAAATTACCTTGAAAATGTTTTTATAAAAAGAAACTGTAGCATATTTAATAGATTATGCCCAAATATCGATGTATTTAACACGAACCTTACTAAATTCAAAGCAATCATAAAAAAAACACTCAACCCACATTTTGACAAAAAACTTAATATTTCATTGATTTCTTTTTTTTCCTTTTTTTTAGTTCATCACATTTCCTCCTTTTGGCAGTTCTAATTTGAATAAAATCGCTTCCGGAAAGATATTATTGATATCCATTAAAATTTAAATGTTAACCCTGGAAAAATTTCATTAAACACTTTTTGCGGATTTAAGTAAGAAGACGCACTTTATCAGAATTGTTTATAAATATCAGGTATAGTATCAAGAAAGTAGTGTAAGAAGAATATATGACGCAAATGTGAATGGTAGAAGAAGTCGGGGACGCCCGAGGAAGACATGGCACGATCAAGTGAATCAGATACTTGAGTCGGGCCATGTCAAAAGTCAGAATAATAGAAGAGTATGTATGAGACGATGTGTGAATGTGAGTGAAGCAAAGAGTGTGTGCCAGGACCGAGTTGTTTGGCGGTCCGTCCTCTCTGCCTACCCCTGCGGGGAAACGGCGTGATGGTTAGTTAGTTAGTTAGTTAGTTTATCAGGTATAGGTATTATGGTCCTAAATTTCAATTTGTCGTTATTTTATTGCTCAATGACATTAATATCCTTATCACTGGTATATATCCATACTTAATATTATAAATGCGAAACTGCTCGAGTTTATTTGCTACGCTTTCACGCATTAACCAATATAAAGACTTTAAAAATTCTTTCACCAATAGAAAGCTAAATTATATGCGAATACTATAGGCTGTATACGATGGTAAGTTCTGGCGTTAAGAAATTATTAATATTAATATATATTATATTTGTTATACGTTTTCTGTCGCTAACAAAAGCGAGTTTTTGCTATTTTCAGAAAAAAAATCGTTTCCATGGAAATGATGTTGATATATTTGCGGGTTCTATGTTGGTAGGTACTCGGCCCCCTACCTCTGGTTGGCTACTGCTCCAGAAAATTCAAATATTAGAATATGTTTTGTTTTTTTTTTGACAAACTTATGTTTTGGAATAAATGTCAGATGAGAGTTCCTACATTAAAAATACAATTCGTAACGATTATAAAGACTGAATAATAAGATGTGTTATTTTTATTATATTTACAAACTTCCAAATATTTAAATAAAAATAAACATCCGAAATGTTTGTAAGCGCATACATTCTGAACGAATGAACAAAATTGGATAATTCTTTTTTTCTTTGAGCAGCATTATGTAATTTAGGTGGCAGGCGAGATGTTTGAAAACTGAATGTAAGGGAATGAATGTATGGAATGCCGGAGGGGGTGGGGGGGGGAGGGGGGATAATCGATAAGCGCAAGCCCTACAGTAATTTCCCGTAATACCATGCGAGCGAAGCCGCGAGGAAAAGTTAGTGAATTTATAAATACTGTTTATAGCGCTAATAAATAAAATAACAAATAAAAAAAACCACTAGTTATTATCGTTTTAATTGTTCTTAGTTTCGATCGCTATTTTTGCGCATTCAGAGCATTTCACAACGGGCGAATTTCCCTCTCCGGCTCTGCCAGACATTGGGTACTTTAGTAATCTTTGTACAGTTTATCCGGAACACACAAGTAGCTGGTAACATTGAGAGGAAAACCTTCTTCTGGGAACGTCTTGTAACGATAATAAAAGGTTTCTCGATTGTTGCCAAACGTGTTGCTTTGTTTCGCCTTTAAACGATTTATTTCTTTGATATAATTTAGCGGTGAGGAAAAGCATTGTACGCGTTTGCCATAACAGAAGCCATTGCTTCGTCTTTTGCTGTTGTTGCTTAGTTACATTAGGAGATTTTTTTAAGCATGCTTTTCTTTAAGGGTACTTAAAAGAAATCAAAACCTGCTCTTTCGTAGATGGCGCGACTTTAATTATTTAGGAAAAAACGCTTTTTGTAAGTTGTTTTAAAATATTAAGATGAATTATTATTTTACGGCTGTACATACGCAATATGAATATGAATGAATGGCTATGTGCGTATACAAATATTCAAGAAAGGCTAACAAATACAGTATTGTGTTTGCATGCCTTTCTTGAAAGAATTGAGATTGTAAATAGACAATACTATTAATTCACATTCATATTGCGCGTGTACGGGCGGAAACAAATAATTATGCGTGTTAATATTTTAAAGCATAAGAGCAGATTACGAATGCTTTTAATTATGTATTTATGAAGTTGCTTTAAAATATTTATTTCAGTTATTGTTTCTTTTATGTCAAATTTATTGCATTGGGAAACGCACATTGAAGGAGGGAAGAAATATTGTGAAAGGTTCGCCCGGCCCGTTTCGTACAAAACAGTTTTGGATTTGAGATCAAAATACATAAATCAAAAGGTATATCACATATATCTAGTACAGATGTGAGCTACTATATTTATTTTTGCTTTAAATTATAAGATAAACGCCATTAAAGATTTTAGTGTTTCATGATTTTAGCGGCAACTTGGTCAATTATTTGTGATATAATGAAAAACATTAAGAAAATAATTTTACTATATTTATTTTTAAAAATAAGAGGAAAAAAAATTATTATTGCATTTTTCGGGTAGTAATTAAAAAACATAAACGACAATTTATGGTTCTGCCGTAAATAGGTAATTTGTATTTTAAATTTACACCCGTCGAAATGACTTCTTTTATTATTTTTTTTTATTTTAAATTTCATCATATGTTTATCATAAGTATAATAAAATTATTTTTTTTTGTTTTTCATTTACTCACAAATAATTACCCAAATTGTCTCTAAAATTATGAAACATTAAAATCTCCAATAGCCTATATCTTATAATTTAAAGCAAAAATAAATATTTTAGCCCACATCCGTACTAGATATTAAATAAACCTTTTGATTACAAAAATAATTTTCAGTTTGGTTGGGTATTTTGATCTCAAATCCAAAAGTAATATTTGTATGAAACGGGCAGAAAAGGGCCGCGCAAACTTTCCTCTAAACGCCAGTATAATATTGTATAGCCGGGCTGCTGTGTCAATCGGATCGTAAAAACGACCCGTTTTTTGGGAAAATGTCAAGCATGCTTCAACGTAGGGAACGCGTTCGGTGTCTCTGTGAGCTGATATCGAGTTCTAGCTCTTTAGATCACCTTCCATTGAAATACGGGTAGAGCAAACACAGCATTCTACCTGTCGTGTTATGTTCCTGTTAACCATTCGGGTAGGACAGAACAGTCAAACAAACGGATTGTTAATTTATTATATGACTAGCTTTTCCCCGCGGCTTCGCTCGCATGGTTTTACGGGAAATTACTGTAGCGCTTGCACTTATCAATTATTTCCCCCCCTCCCACCCCACCCCCATCCCCTCCCGCATTCCATATATTCATTCCCTTACATTCAGTTTTCAAACATCTCGCCTACCACCTAAATTTCATAATGCTCAAAGAAAAAAAGAATTACTTATCCAATTTTGTTCATTCATTCGGAATTTATGCGCTTACAAACATTTCGGATGTTTATTTTTATTTAAATATTTGGAAGTTCGTTAATATAATAAAAAATATTCTATTTATCATTCAGTCTTTATAATCGTTACGAATTATATTTTTAATATAGGAACTCTCATCTGACATTTATTCCAAGCTTGTCCAAAAAAAAAAAACGAATTCTAATATTTGAATTTTCTGCAGTAGTAGCTGACCAGTAGACTGAGTATCTACCAGCACAGAGCCCAAAAATATATCAACATTGTTTCCATAGAAAAGTTTTTTTTCTGACTTTAGCAAAAACTTGCTTTTGTTAGCGACAGAAAACGTATAACAAATATAATATATTAATAATTATAATTTCATAACGCCAGAGCTTACCATCATATACAACCTGTAGTCTGCGCATATAATTTAGCTTTATATTGGTAAAAGAATTATTAAAGTCTTTGTATTGTGTTATGCGTGAAAAGGTCATAAACAAACTCGAGCAGTTTCGCATTTATATATTAGTATGGAAGTATGGATAATTACGAGGCTCATGACATTTGCTCTCTAAGAAGCATGTTATTGGGGGGGTTTTGCTAAGAGAATAAAACAATCTTAAAAAATATAACATTTTTTCAAATTTTTGTATTATATCGGGAATATAATCCTCTATCTCATTATTGTTATCACTACATAAAACCAACCTGAAAATTTTTGTCAAAAATTTTTGCTCTATTGAAAAATGTACTTTAATTAATACTTATAAATTATTTGGAAACTAGTCTGTCTCGACACAGGATTTTCTAGTGAGACAGGCAAGGACAAAAAAAATATGTAAACCTTTTTATACAGATGCACATAATAAATAAAATGTAAACTCTTGTGATAATCTATTATATACTGATGAATGTTATTTCAATAATAAATTGTATTATCAATAATAGTCTCTCGTGTCTAGGATGAACAAAGTATGTAGGCAGAATGAGTTAATGATGAATGTAAATAAGTCTTAGGTCATGGTGTTTGAAAGAGAGAGTACGAAAACAGAGTGCAATATGAATACTTGCATTTAATTAATTGATTATTATTATATTTTTTTTATTTTAACTTTTATGAGTAAAACCTCAAATTGTAATATTTAATTAAATGACGACACTATGAGCGAAACTCAATCGAAAATCTGGAAACACAAAAATCAGAAAAAGATATTTGCACCTCTGGGACTCGAACCCAGGACCTCCCTACTTTCCGGGTGGGTGCTCTTATCCACTGAGCTAAGGTGTCCCAGAGGTGCAAATATCTTTTTCTGATTTTTCTGCTTCCAGATTTTCGATTGAGTTTCGCTCATTGTGTCTTCATTTAATTAAATATTACAATTTGAGGTTTTACTCATAAAAGTTACAATAAAAAGATAATAATATTCATCCTAGACTTGCAGAAAAGTCAATAGATGTCGCACTTTAAATAAAATGGATAAAAGTGTATCCAGACACCGTCTAGATTGCATTTAGTTCGAGTTGAATCTTGTAATTATACATAAAGATGGCAGCCAATAAAAATATGCGTTAAGAAAAATGAAGATAATATGGGTGGTTCTTAGTCGAAGTATGGTACAGTTAAAGGTGACCGAATTGATATCGACACCTTAGCTCAGTGGATAAGAGCACCCACCCGGAAAGAAGGGAGGTCCTGGGTTCGAGTCCAAGAGGTGCAAATATCTTTTAATGATTTTTCAGTTTCCAGATTTTCGATTGAGTTTCGCTCATAGTGTCTTCATTTAATAAAAAATTAATTATTAACTTGTAATAAGTACAATTGAATGACGAATACTTGGAGCAGGTGGATGAGTTTGTGTGTCCGGGTAGTATGTTTACGAGAAATGGGAAGGCTGAAAGAGAAATTGAAAGAAGGGTAAATGCCAGTTACTCCATTAATGGAGGACTGAATGCCCTTATCGCTAATAAATAACAGTCAAAAGAAGCGAAGCTAGCAGACAATAATGGAGTCCTGTACACACCCTGGTGTATGGCAGTGAGGCATTGAACTGGCAGAGGAAGGATAAAAGTAAACTGAATGCTGTTGAAATGGAATCCCTGAGACGTATGCGTGGTAAGACATGTATGATCGTATGAGAAATGTGAATATCCGCAAAAAATGTAAGGTACTTATAATTAAACGTTTGTTGAGAAATATAGCTCTTCCAAAGGTTAGGCACATCCAGAACAAAAAACCCACTTTTGAAACTACACAAAGTTTAGATGGCCTATTAAAGTTGGAATTGAATTCGCTGGGAGAGAAGGTTCTTTGTTTCCTTCTGTATCCTCTGGGCCTCTATTAAAATTCAAACTAAGTAAAACAAAACAAATTTTCTATCTTCTCATTAAAATGTTACGTTATTTTACTCCCAATAAGCAAACACGGGAAAACACAATTTTCTTGAAAATGAAACCGTCAAAAGAAAAGGTATCCAATCTTCAGAATTACGGAGACTTTCAATAAATTTGTGCCTTATAGGTAATTTGTTTGAATTGCGAGTTTAATAATTGATTGAATAATATATCAAACGAGGATCGCAAAGAAGATGAAGCAATGTTTTGCTTTCAGACGTTGATATTTTTTATTCATTTTTCTTTTTGGTTAGCAAAGTTAAATATTTTCATGGAAATGAGAAAGCCAAATGAACACAAAAACACAGATTGTACGAATACAAAATTTTTTAATATTAAATTAATATCAGCATAAACATCAGGCCGTTTCCAATGTAGGTAGATATATATGATATATCGCCACGCAACTCTGTCTCGACAGGCACTTCATGCTTCATTCACATTCATACTTCGTATAATTCATACTCTTTATGTAATTCACACGAATTATTTATCAATTACCCCATAAATTATTTCACAGTTTTCAAGTTTTTTGCAATATCTACAGAGATAAAAGCTTTTAAAAATTTCTAACTAACTAATCATCACGCCGCTTCCCGCAGGGGTAGGCAGAGAAGACGGACCGCCAAACAACTCAGTCTTGGCACACACTCCTTGCCTCACTCACATTCATACATCGTCTTGTACATTCTTTTCTATTATTCTGACTTTTGACATGGCCCATGTCTTCCTCGGGTGTTCCCGACTTCTTCTACCATTATATTTGCGTCATAAATTCTTCTTACACTACTTTCTTCGTTCATTCGCTCTACATGCCCAAATCGTCTGAGGGTCCCTTTCTTAATCTTACTCATTATGCTTACGTCAGCCTTACATTCTTTGCGGATCTCCACATTTCTCACACGATCATACATGGTTTTACTAGACATACGTTTCAGGGATCTCATTTCAATAGGATTCAGCTTATTTTCATTCTTCCTCTGCCAGTTCCACTGCCATTCATAAGGGTAGGTACCAGGACTCCATTGTGGACTGCTAGCTTTGCTTTTTTTGACAATTTTTTATTAGCGCCAACGGCATTCAGTCCTCCATTAATGAAGTTACCTGCATTTACCCTTCTTTCAATATCTCTGTCGGCCTTCCCATCTCTCGTAAACATACTATCCAGATACGCGAACCCATCCATCTGCTCCAAGTATTCAACATTCACGACTATATCACACACTGTTTTCGTACTTTCTCTTTCAAACACCATGACTTTAGACTTACTTACATTCATCGTTAACTCATTCTTTATATATACTTCGTCCATCCTAGACACTAGAGTTATTTTGTGCATTTTATGAAAAGGATAACATAAATTTTTTTGTCCTTTCCTGTCTCACTAGAAAATCCTGTGTCGAGACAGACTAGTTAACAAATATTTTATAAGTATTAATTAAAGTACATTTTTCAATAGAGCAAAAATATTTGACAAAAAATTTTAGGTTGGTATGTAGTGGTAACAATAGTGAGATAGAGGATTATATTCCCGATATAACATATAAATTTGAGTTTTATGTCCCCGACAACTTCACAAGAGCGCGCAGACACAGAACTTTTGTTGTTCCGAGATGCAGAACTAACTTACCATTAGTAATGCCGCTTGGAAAAATGATTCTGTTACTAAATTACCTGTCCCCTGAAATAGATATTTTTCAACAAAATATTCAAAAATTCAAAAACGCTATTAAAATCGCTTAATAAAATAAAATGCATGTTGGTTATTGGTTATATACAACTGAAAATGTGCATTTAAAATAAAATAAGTAAATTAAAAAATTATGGTGAGGTGAATAATTATTGCACGACCTTTTTCGATGATCATTTTTTGATCAGAATTTTGTATTTGTTAATGTTATTCGATTGTCTTATTTTGTCAGGTAGGTAGGTTATTTTATATTTTAGACGCAATGTATTTGACCAAATGTTGTGTTTGTTTTAGATGTTTGTATGAGTTATTTGGTTTTGTGCCGCGTGTTTACAATATTTTGGGTATTTTCATAAAATGTATGTGTTTTATATTTCATTATATATCTACAATACTTGTTACTATGGGAACTTTAAGAATAACTTACATAATTAATTTTTGTGCCTTCGATAATGAATCTATAGCTGGTAGTGTTGAACCTCCCCATGCGATTATTCCATATTCAATGATTGATTGACAAAGAGAGTAATAAAAATTTTTCATAGATTTTCATAGTCTAGTATGTTTCTAATATTTTGGAGAAATAAATATGTTTTCTAAGTTTATTCGTGATAAGTAGGCAATGTGTATTCCACCTAAGATATTGATCAAATGTAAGACCAAGGAATTTGATACGGTCCGTTCGATCTAGGTTAGGACATTGACAGAATGTATCGTGAATATAAGAACATTCATGTATTTTTATTTCAACATCTTGATTAGGTTAGGTTAAAATATTATAAAGCATGCGCGGGAAGCCTAACCATTCGTCTCGCTCTCGTTCATAAGAAATTAGCAAACAAAAAACACAGAAGTTTTTGCGCGCGAAAATCTCTCGTATAAAAACGGAAAAATCTCGTTTAGTCTCACTGAGGGAGATAAAATGAGAGGTAATCGAGTTATATGGAAAGATTTTAGCATTCCAATAAGATAAAAGATATGGCAAAATGGATTATGTCCTTTTCGACCATGTTTCTGCGTATTCAAATGGATTTTGGACCCGCTCTTGTTAAGAGGGACGGAATAATTGCTGAAAAGGAGGCTTAAGCAGATTATGCCATTAAGTAGAAGATAAACCGATTACTTGATCGCTTGTAAGGGATAATTAAACTACGCCTTACGCTGTTTTATATTTGCTTTTATATACAGTTATGGCATGAATCAAGGCTTCTTTCTGAACGGAAACATTTATGCAAAAAAAAACACTTGACAACATCTGCAAAGCATAGTTTTTGTTTTAAACGTATTTTTTCAAACGCTCCAAAAAACTTTTAAACTAATAGAATATCTTTACTAATATTACACCATGTAAACTTTTTAACTCCTTTGTACAATTTTAATGATAACGAAACTACATACCTATGTACATTAGGGTGGTCCAAGCCCCTATACTAAAAAAAAATATTCAAATATAGGTGTCGCCACCCCCTTGATTTGTTACACCTACTATTCCTATTATGTGTAAAAAAATTCAGCCCCCTATCTTATATACAAAGGGATGCTCATCGAATTTGAAGCTTCTGACAAAAAGTTCAGGATTTTAAGTAAACACGTAATTTAAGATTTATTAATATTACAAGTATTTTAATCAAATAAGTACACAAAGTGTTTAAATGTGAATGAAATTTGGTAACAAAGCAATAATTAACATAATATTGGTCACATTCTTTCAAAACCATGTTTGTTAACTCCCTTTTGGATGTTTCAGTAGAAACGATTTTTCTGTTTTGTTCAACGATGTGAAGTAAAAATTGCTTTTCTTCCTCATTCTTAGTGAGTATCGTGTTGTAATCTTCAAATAGTTTAACACCTCTCTTCGCTGTATCATTAACTGTATCATAAGCTGTAAATTTTTGACGCAGCTTTGCCTTGAAGGTAATCAACATTGTCATTCCAAGTATCAGGGGGTAATTGCAAGAAAGAGTGCTTGATTTCAAAAACTAAGAGCGTTTTCAATGTTCTTTGGGTTGTAAAAGCTTATAATGTAACTTCTGAGGCAAGCTTAGCAGAATCACCTCGTACTGAACGATTACCGCCATCAGAATTTATTTTTTGAACAATGGTCTGTTTCAGTATCAGACAAATTGTCAGAAAACGAGGCAAATGCAACTAGCTCTTCTGAAAAATACCACAAGTGACGCTCTAAGACACCCCTAGCTGCTATACTGATTTAGAAAACAAAAGCTTCGTACAATTTTAAGCTCTTCCAAAGTAATAAGCCATTTACTGGTGCATCTGCTGCCAAAGGCTCTTCGATTCAAACTTTGTTGTAGACGAGCACACCAAAATTAACAAATCGAACAATTTGTTTTTTTTTCTCTCTTGGTTAGTTTGAATGCTTGTAAATTATTTCGAAAGAGAAAAATCTTCAAAGCATACAGCAATTTTGCCATCCAAAGAGCATGATGAATCGGACCTGGAGCGCTCCAAAATATCTTCGCAGGTGGTTTGTTCAAAACAATCATGGTGAGCTTTATTAGCTCTTCGTAATCATCACGAACTTGATAATCTCCAGATAGAGCCATTTCTCTCGCAGCTTCAGATCTTTGTTTCCGTTTTAGAGAACGTTCTTTGACCTTTTCTAGTTTCTTGACAATTGAGTACGTCTTCTTACGTTCTACTCTTTGATCGATGAGAAACGCTCCGCCCTCCGCAATTTTTATCAAATTCAAAGCGCTTGCATGGGCAATATCAAAAAGTTTGTCTACTTTTTTTGTAAACAAATACTCTCATTTTCTTTGTTCTTCAGAATTTCTTCCTTTATTTTTCATTAATAGCAGCCAGTTATCATGAAACTTAATCAATTTTTCAATGCAGTGATTTTGTTGTCTTGTCGGAATACTAGATTCACTCAATACTTTCATGAGTTCTTGAATAGGTACATGCACGGAATCTTTCACATTTTTGGATTCATTTAATATGTGGTGATAATGGAGTAAAACTTGCCGAAGAGTAGGAAGTTGGTTAAGCCTCACAATGGCTTAATATCTCGAACCCCAATTTATTTTCAATATCTCGAACCCCAGAAAAATTTCGTCTTAGATGAACACATTTTATTGCACTGATTCACTCCACATAAGTATCAAAACTGTTAAAATTTCTCTATAGAACTCTTCAGTGGTTTATTTTAATATTTATTTAATTGTTTAACACACGAAATTGTCCTATAGCAAAAAGTAAAAATTAAGCATTTTACACAAAAAATTCAAAAACAACACTCGATTGGGCACCCCTTTCTACTTGATCTATCTCGCTGAAATTTTACTATGTTATTACTATGAACACATGTAACAAATTCACGGGGTGGCCAAATAAAAATAAGAAAAGAAATTTTTTGGACCACCTTAATGTACATATTAAACCTGTTTGTATCCTTAAAGTACAGTTTATAATGTTATATACTTCATGCTTACAATTATACTCCTGAATAACATGTGTAACTTTAATAATGTGATTCTGTAAAAGCCTCCAAGGCGTGTATGAATAAATAAAATAAAATAAAATAAATTATAAATGCGAAACTGCGTGTATTTGTTTGTTACGCTTTCACGCATAAACTAATAAACCAATTTTAAAAATTCTTCCACCAATAGAAAGCTACATTATATGCGAGTAATAAAAGCCGTATATAATAGTAAGATTTGGCATTATGCAATTATAAATGTTAATATATTATATTTATTATACGTTTTCTGTCGCTAACAAAAGCGAGCTGTTTCTAACGTCAGAAAACAAATCGTTGCCGTGGAAACGATGTCGATATATTTGCGGGAAATTTTATTTCAGGCGCCGTAGTTAATATCTATCTATAAAAATAAAAACGAATCTCCGAAATGTTTGTAAGCGCACAACTTCCGAAAGACTGCACCAAATTTATGAATTATGAAATTTAGGTGGCACGCGAGCTGTTTGAAAATTGAATGTACCGGGAATGAATGAATGGAATGTGGAAGGGGGGAGGGGGATAATTGATAAGTGCAAGAGCAACAGTAATTTCCCCCTAATACCATGCGAGCGAAGCCGCGGGTAAAAGCTAGTAATGTTTCTTAGTTTTATGATGCCTTTTTCATCTAATTGTCCTACGCTTTTCTTTGTAAGCTAAGTAAGTTTCATGAGATTGTCAATTGAAAAGTCAAATAATGTCTTTTTACAAATTCGTTACTTTATAGACGTTACGTTGAAGACTTCAAACCAAAAGCCAATCGATGCGACAAAGAGTTAGTCAGATTTTGGACATGATTTTTGCTTAACTCTCTTTTTCTCTCTCTCTCCGATGGCGCTACAGCCCATATCGAGCCTTGGCCTCCCGCAACATTCGCCTCCAACTCCTCCTTTCTTCAGCGGCTGACTTCCAGTTTGTTATCTGGAGAAACTGTGCTGCATCCCCTCTTATTTCGTCTTCCCACCTCAGTCTGGGTCTTCCCACTTTTCTCTTTCCACCAGTCAGAATTCTCTTTGTAACGCGTGTATCCGGCATTCTCTGTACATGTCCAGCCCATCTCAACCTGAGGAGTCTCATGTGGGCTGAGGTGTTAGGTTATATATGTCGATATGTATTTATATATTTCATCTTAATAATAATATTATTTTCTCGCCCCTGACTTTCGCCAGTAAAACGTCATTCTGAATTTAAGCCGTAAAATTTTTGCTTCGCATGTAAATAAGACCTGATAGAATGTGACTTTAGATTATTTTAGCTACGTGTTAAAACAAAATTCAAAAGGCTCTATTGTATAAAGGTAAATAAAGGTATATCTATAAAGGTAAAGTAATGGCATTTTGTGAAATCGTTCAAGCAATTTGTGTGGGTAGATCAGATTTTTCCCAGCCTGAATAACTTGATATAACCTTTTATATTATGAAACGATAAGTATGAGAAACCGGATTTTAAATTTCGAGCGGAATTTTGGTCTGCGTACATCAAATATTTGCTTTAGGCTTTTGCAGTCGATTTTCAAAGAATTTACCGACAATTTGTATAGGTACGATATAAGACCGTTCCAAAAATATTCAATATTACCTGAACCAACTAATTACATAACAGTCACGCCATTTCTGGGGTATGTAGAGGATATACCACCACACCACTTGATTCATACACACCCTTAAATACACATCCTTAGTTAAGATGAGTAGTCTTAACTATGAAAAAGAAATCTTTTTTATCAGAAACGAAAATCTATTAAAACGTGAGCTAAGTCATTTTAAATTTACACATGTTTTACTAAATTTTCAAAGGTTTATTTTAAATGTGTATCTACTCACATTTTAATAGAATAAAGAAAACTATTAACGGTGCTTTCATGATTTTGATGCAATTCGCTGAAACAACAAGTAAGTACCAACTTTCTAACGCGTTTGTATGTAAATTTGAAAGATTAATCCATAAATGTAGTCCCTAGCCCATGAACCCTTTTGGGGGTGGAAAATTATTTTACCTGTAATAACTTGACACTTTCCAAAAAAAAAAAAATCGTAAAATGCCTTTGATAGAAATTTCAAAATCTTATAAGTTTTCTTAATTGAAAATATCACTGATGGTAAGGCATTGACCATATTCTGTTAAATTTCGACACAAATGTAATCAAACTAACCTTTTTATCCCTGGTCTCTCTCAGGAGTTAGCAGAGAGGTCGGACCGCCATACAACTATATCTTTACGCTAACGTCAGCCTTGAAATCTTTCCGAACCGTAAACTTATCAACTACGCTAACATCAGCCTCGCACTCTTTCCAGATCTTAAATTCATTTATTACGCTGACATCAGCTACCGTCAGCCTTGAATTCTTTACGGATCTTAAATATATCCATTTCGTTAACATAAGTTGCATTCTTTACGGATCTTAAACTCATCCATTACGCTAACATCAGCCTTGCATATTTTCGGTATCTTAAATCCATTTCGTTAACATCAGTTGCAGTCTTTCTGGATTTTAAGCTTATCCATTACGTTAACTTCAGCCTTGCATTCTTTCGGATCTTAATCTTATCCATTACGCTTATATCAGTTTGCATTCTTTCGGGATTTTAAATGTATCCATTTCATTAACATCAGTTGCATTCTTTCCGGGTTTTAAGCTTATCCATTACGTTAACATCAGCCTTGCATTCTTTCCGGATCTCAAATATACCCATTTCGTTAACATAAGTTGCATTCTTTCCGGGTTAACATCAGCCTTGCATTCTTTACGGATCTTAAACTTATCCATTACGTTAACATCAACCTTGCATTCTTTCCGGATCTCAAATATACCCATTTCGTTAACATAAGTTGCATTCTTTCCGGGTTAACATCAGCCTTGCATTCTTTACGGATCTTAAACTTATCCATTACGTTAACATCAGCCTTGCATTCTTTCGGGATCTTAAATGTATCCATTTCGTTAACATCAATTGCATTCTTTCTGGATTTAAAGCTTATTCATTACGTTAACATCAGCCTTGCGTTCTTTCCAGATCGTAAACTAAAATGTTTTTAAACTTCAGCATAGCGGCCTTTCTGGATCTTAAACTTATCCGCTACACTAATAAAAGCATTGCAAAGCATTGCATTATTTCTAGGTCTTAAACATATTCATTTTGTTAACATCAACCTGGCATTCTTTCCAAACCGCAAACTTATCCATTACGCTAACACCAGCCTTGCATTATTTACGGTTATCCACATTTTTAGCACACTTAATTTCAAATTTTGTTAAATAAAATACAAGAGCAGCAAGTTTGTTGTATATACATATACATAAATACATACACCATCTCGATAAATAAGTGTTTAAAGTGACTCTCGGAATGTGGCAGTATTCAACGTCGGAAAACTCTACAGATGGCGGAACGTATCTCTTTAAACATGTATTTGCAAATAAACTGACTTCATTCTTGCCAGTGAGTTCTTGCTTGTCAGGTGCACAGTTATTCAATTATGCATCGATGGCGCTCGGAGCGCGTCACGTCTAACGACGCTCCATCACTGGGCGTCGGCGTCGGTAACGGATAGCGGGCGGCGGGTAACGGGTAACGGCGCCCGTTACGACTAACGACCAAGGATAAACCTTAAAGAGGAATTCAATTTAGCGGGATCGTCGTTCATGCGCTTTGTTGGGAGGAGTTTTATATGGTCATCATTAGGAGAGCCGATTATTCCTCATTACACGATTACAATGGATTAGCAAGTCATTTAAATCGTTTGCCGTATTGATAAGGTACTTTTGTTACTTAGGTTGGCAAGAGAAAACTTAAATTGTGCCACTCGTGCAAAGGAAACATTTTTAACATCGAGTCCAAGATAGTAAACGATCAGCGAAGCTGTTATTTTTGAATAGGCTCTTATTATTCTTTACTGTTCGATGAAAAAACAAATAATGATCATTGGAAGATATAATATAACTGTTCATCGTCTCGAATATTTGAACTTATGGCCTTGACTTTATCGTAGCCTTTTGAACTAAAGGCTTTGACTTTATTGTAGCCTTTTGAACTAAAGGCTTTAACTTTATTGTAGCCTTTTGAACTTATGGCCATGACTTTATTGTAGCCTTTTGAACTTAAGGCCTTGATATTATTGTAGCCTTTTGAACTTAAGACTTTGACTTTATTGTAGACTTTTGAACTTAAGGCCTTGATATTATTGTAGCCTTTCGAACTTAAGACTTTGACTTTATTGTAGACTTTTGAACTTAAGGCCCTGACTTTATTGTAGCCTTATTGACGGCCGACGTGTTCTATCGGTTAGGCTCTTGACTCGCAATCCGAAAGTCGCGGGATCGAATCCCGGCGTGGCAAATAAATTTTATTTGATTTATTCGTGTTATTTTACATTTAAAATAATATACAGTATATTTGCGGCACGTTCCAGAGTGGATGATACTCTCACTACTGTCTTTGTCTTCTACCTTTCACAAATTTAAATGAAAATGCGCCTTGAAAGTTCAAAAAGCTTCAAAAGGTAAGCTTAACGTAATCCGAGACTGGAATATAATTAATACAAATAATGATCAAAAGAAGAGCCGTGATTTCTATTATAAAACAAACACTTTATAAATTTTCTCTTGAAGAGATAAATCTGTCTGAAATTCCTAGGCAACTTCACTATTTTAAGGGTCCGCTATTCGAATTTCGACCGATTTCTTACATATCTCCCTTCACCATTTGAAGTTTTAAGCTCTTAAAAAAATATATGTTATTTTTGAACTTTATTTAGATACTTTATTTAGATACTTTCTACGCCGAAACGCAAATTATATGAAATTCCCTCGATAGAAAAAAATTTCGCAAAATATGCTCCGAAAATTATTTAAAACAAGTGTATTTCTATTATTTTACAAGTTATATTTGTGAAAAAATTCATAATGTTTCTTTAAATGATACTTAAGATACGTTCCACGAGATGTTTGCTCTTTTTTAAACGAGTCATGTTTCATTAAGCTTTTTCGCCATTTTCGCTGCGATTTCATCACTTAAAATATGCGCGCTCTGTCCAACATTCGTAATTACACATCTCTCCATCTTCTTCTTTTTCAGCCGAATAGCGCCGGTTAAGCACTTAATGTCGTTTTTAATATGAGTTTATAGATTTGAAGAATATATTTGAATGCTAAAAAGTAGTTAAAAGAAGATTTAAAATTTGTTTTTGTTTCAATTTACCAAACAGAAAAATATGTAACTACCGATAAATAATGAAATATATAGAAGAAACAGTGTTCTCAAATGTAAAAAAAATATTATAAACAATCGATAAATTTCTTTAGAAGAAAAATAATAATAGAGCTACAAAATGTTTTTCTTATAAGGATCGAATCAATTGGGTTTGAAATATTATATTATTTAGAGGTCTCTGTTTGCTAAGTTTAATGACTTTAGAATAGTTTCTGATATTCGAAGAAAGACATAATCTTACGATAATATTGTTGTTATTACATTCCTTTTTGTAACTAAATAATAACAGCATTGATAATAATAGAAAGCGTCGTTTTAAGACAATCCCTTCAGGCGCTCTGCAAATGGGTACAATAAATAAAAATAAATCCCTTCAGGCGCTCTGCAAATGGGTACAATAAATAAAAATAAATCCCTTCAGGCGCTCTGCAAATGGGTACAATAAATAAAAATAAATCCCTTCAGGCGCTCTGCAAATGGGTACAATAAATAAAAATAAATCCCTTCAGGCGCTCTGCAAATGGGTACAATAAATAAAAATAAATCCCTTCAGGCGCTCTGCAAATGGGTACAATAAATAAAAATAAATCCCTTCAGGCGCTCTGCAAATGGGTACAATAAATAAAAATAAATCCCTTCAGGCGCTCTGCAAATGGGTACAATAAATAAAAATAAATCCCTTCAGGCGCTCTGCAAATGGGTACAATAAATAAAAATAAATCCCTTCTTGACGTCAATAATGTCAAGATAACTTTAATCGAGATCAAAGTTCAAATTCCTGCTAATATAATCAGTAATAGATTTGGTATTCACAAGAACCAAAACAATAATCGATGAAAACAATCATTTATAGAAAATGTCTTCAATAAATCCGGTCGCGTAATACTCTTTTAAAATATGTTCTGGGAAGAGATACAAGAGTTTATGCTTGTTTCCTTTTTATGACGGTTTTATTTTTAAATACAATAAGACTGTAATTTACGGAAAGGAAACATTTTTTCGACTGATTCAAGACGAATGCATAAAAAAAAAACAATAAATCGTTGTACCTTTTTTTTAAATACATTTGTTTGTTTATTTAGTGGCGCTTTATTTGTCTCGAAACATCATAATTCAGTGGTGTTACGCAGTGCTATTTTTGTCACCAAATGCACTTCCTTATAAGGGTCTCCTTTTATCTTCTTTCATAGTTTTGTCAGAAATATGATGTAAACAAATTTAGAAATAAACAACACCATGATATTCCTCTTTGCATTTAAAGTTTTACCATAAAGGTTCCCGAATAATTTTAAATAATTACATAAATCAGGTAAACGCCAAAAATTTCACCCAGTGAGGAATAACCAATTCTTTACATAATGCTATTTTTGCATAAAACAAAAAAGTGACCAAAAAGAGTGGTAGATAATGTTAACGGAAAAAACAATGGGAAGTAGATATTTATAACTAACGTCTAGATAAAAAAAGTTGTCTTTGTAATTCTTCAACATTTATTCATTGCGTTATAACAATTCAATAACTGCACTATTTTTCGGCATTGTTTCGGTTTGATGCCAATTTTAACATTTGCCAATTTATATAAGGCTTCAAGTAGAAAAATGCCGTCATCAAATGACGAACTTTACGATTTCAGTAATTATATCAGCTTGTTTAACAAAAATATAATTTATTAATAATTTATCAATTATAATCATTTAAATTTATCAACCTCCTGAACAAAATCTTCTCTGACATATCGCAAATTACTCAAAAACTTGTCAGGTGGTGAGGCGTCACCAAACCTGTCAACCTGGCAACTGAAACGCGCCGGCCGCAGCGACCAGGACTGCGAGTTGCGGCGTCGCCCTTGACAACTGGACTTTAACAAATAGTTGCCTGTGTGCGGACCGCCAATGAAATTCATAATTTGATTTCCTGTGGATAACGATTTAGTAACCAACTGTATTTTTATGAGCGAATGGACTAAGGAACCCATAAACGGTTTTATGTAGATTGTTGACTTTTTTTTCTTTCGCGACAGTTTTGATCACACTTCCAGGCATTTTCTGTTCAGTGCTTTACATACACAGAATAAGAAACCTGACTCCGAGAGAGATGTGTCCCTTCTACGTAGATTGTACCTTGTAATAATCAAAGAATATTTGTATGGAAGGCCAATGTGTGTTACATCATAATATGACAGTGAGAATTTTTACTGTGTTTCGACTAACTTGCCACATTTTTTTACGGAGCTGTTTATTGGAATACAATTACGTGACCAAACTAGTTATTGACAAACCTCATTTACCCAAAAACCTTCAGCAGTCAGTACCACCGAGGCAAAAGGGATCGGTCTAATCGTAATACTTGTGATTGACACGGAGAACACCATTTATTTTTTTACTGTAAGGCTTCATTTCGATATTTTTTCATGTTTATTTTTAGAATTATTCTTACAAAAAGTTTGAAAAACGTTTCTTGTTTCGTTTTTCGTTTTTATAATACGTATTTTATATTTGTGGAGTTGTGACGATACAAAAAATGACAATTTTTTTTTAATAATTTACCTACGCATTTATGAAATAATTTTAACCATAAAAAAGAAAATCTCTTGTGCGATATGTATTAAGAAAAATTCCCGGACGACGTTCTCTGGCGGTTACAAAATGTGGTAAGTTACAATAACGATAAAAAACAACTGCAATAAAGATGAGACACAACGATGCTCGTTTCGTTTGTTAAAAATGAGAAATATTATTTATGCTATTATTTACGCATTACAGTTGTTTTGCATTCTTTTTTATATGAATACCGCACAAGAGTCCTTACTGATCCTTCTGGAGCCAGTGAGACTATGGCATCCCCAATCGGGATATGTTGTGAGGCTGAAGGTAGTGAGGAGGGGAAGCGGAGGGGGAAGAGGAAGGTCGGAAAGTACCTGGCTGTTCAGATCTGGTCGTCAAACAAGGCTAAAGCCATTTCAAGCAACGTTTCAATTCTGAGTGGCGATACTGAGAGTATTTTCCACTCTGGAACGTGCCGCAAATTTAGTATAAATTATTTTAATTTCTTTCGCGACCTTCGGATTGCGAGTTAAGAACCTTACCGCTGGACCACGCCGGCCGTCATATTCTGTCAGTTTGATAATGCCTTCAGAGGGCGAAACAGCTGTCACGCTTAATAATAATTACATAGCAGAACTTGTTTATAAATAAGCTGTAATTATAAATTAAATTATAATATTAATGAACATATAAAATAAATAAAAATAAAAATTGAGTTCTACAAAGAAAATTTGATAAGAATAAATACATTCTATTTTTTTTAAATTTCCAGTACGAAAAGTTGTCAAACCCTACTAAATTTTGAACTAAAAAGGTAAGGAGAAAACCGAAAAAAGTTTTTGTCAATTATTTTTTGTGTTTAAAAAATGCCTATTATTTTAGCGGCAGAAAAATCATCTTTAACGAAAGATATCTCACGATTACGATTGTTAAATTTGAAAGTCGTAAAGACGAATATGGCAGAGCGTAGCATCGTTAAATTTCTCAAAGTAAGGCAAAATTTCCCATTCTTACAAAGAATTATTACGAGTACGACATTCAATATTTCGTTTGCCTCGGAGAAATATTCAAATATATTCAATCACTTTTGGATTCATGAGTTTCTTTCCTCGTCTGAAGTTTCTCATTCTATCTATCTTTTTGTGTAGTTCATTTGTACTGCTTAGCATATATAAACTGGTGAAATCCATCTTAGGCTACGCTGCCGACGGAACAATTTGATTTTAAGATAAAGAACAGCATATTGAGTTTGTGGATCCATCCAATTTGTCATAATATTCCAACTCTCAACTTTTTTACAAATTTTGATTGACTTGTTCACATGCTCCACTTGAAATATGAAAATTTGTCAGTGTAAGAAGTACACTACAGAGCAAATCGAAGTTGACGGAAATTCGTAATTTACGTTTATTTTATACTAGCTTTTCCCCGCGGCTTCGGTGGCATGGTATTACGGGAAATTACTGTAGCGGTTGAACTTATCAATTATCCCCCTCCTTCCCACCCCACCCCCTCCCGCATTCCATACATTCATTCCCTTACATTCAGTTTTCAAACATCTAGCCTGCCACCTAAATTTCACAAAGAAAAAAAGAATTATCCAATTTTGTTCATTCGTTCGGAATTTATGCGTTTACAAACATTTCGGATGTTTATTTTTAATTAAATATTTGGAAGTTTGTTAATATAATACAAAATTACACTATTTATTATTCAGTCTTTAAAATCGTTACGAATTATATTTTTAATGCAGGAACTTTTATCTGACATTTATTCTAGCTTGTCCAAAAAAACAAAACATATTCTAATATTTGAATTTTCTGGGGCAGTAGCTGACCAGGGGGCTGAGTATCTACCAGCTTAGAGCCCACAAATATATCAACATCGTTTCCATGGGAATGATTTTTTTCTGACATTTGCAATTAACTCGCTTTTGTTAGCGACAGAAAACGTATAACCAATATAATATATTAATATTTATAATTTCATAACGCTAGAGCTTACCAACATATACAACATATAGTCTGCGCATATAATTTAGTTTTCTATTGGTGAATGAATTTTTAAAGTCTTTTTATTGGTTAATGCCTGAAAAGGTCATAAACAAACTCGAGCAGTTTCGCATTTATAATATTATAGTATATAGTATATAGTATATAGTATAGTATAGTATAGTATAGTATAGTATAGTATAGTATAGTATAGTATAGTATAGTATAGTATAGTATAGTATAGTATAGTATAGTATAGTATAGTATGGATACGTTCGAACAAAAGAATGTTGAAAAAATTCTCCACTATTGTAGCAAAAATATAATCTTTTAATGGACAACTTTTTTGCCTGAATAGAAATGATATCGATATTATTGAAATCAAACGGAATGTAATATTAGAAAAACACACAGGAAAGGAAAAGATTTTGGAGCAATAAAAAATCGATCTTAGGACCTTCCGCTTGCCGGGCAGATGCGTTGCAGTTATGTAAACTATAGTAAACCAATTTTCTTTTAATGACCCTTGATATTCCACACTAGTGCCCAAAATTATCATCATAGAAATTGAAAAATTTGGCTTTAAATCATAAATGATTTTTTTAAAGTTGTTTTAATGAAAACTAATAACTGTGTACACCACTATTTAATTAACAATATCGACATGTTTCAAAAACTATGTTTTCTTCGTCAGGATAATAAGTTAATAAAAAATAACAAAAGACAAACAAGTATAGACAAATAAGAACATAGATAAAATATTGGAAAAGAGAGGTGATTAATTACTTAAAATATCATTAAAAACAATGATATAAAATAAAATATAAAAATTATTTTAGGATGGGTAAAAAATTAAATTAACATAATAAACTTTTTTTTAAAACAAAACAGGAAGTCTAAATAACAAAATAAATTATTATAAATATAAGTATTAATTTGAAAATAAATTTAAAAGATGGCTATTTTAAAAAAATACGTTTAGCTATTAATAATTTTTAATTTACTATTAACACTTTTTCTAATTTCTAAATTATCTAATTGTATACCCGTTGTGTTAGTGTGTAAAATTTTTAAACCTTAATTAATATCAAAAGAATGAATTGTTTTTAAAATGTGGTTGGCAAATTCTGAATAATTATTATTATTTAAACATCATACATGTTCCTTAATTCTAATGTTTAAATTTTCTAGAAGTCTTCCCAATGTAAAAAAAAGTTACAATCATTACAAATTAATTTATAAACCCCAGATTTGTTTAGTTGTAGTTTTTAATTATAAAAGAAAACATGATATAAGTATATGTTGTTAAAATATTTATTTTTGGCTAAGGGTACCTGTATTATATACACGTGTATATAACTCTAATTGAGAATAACTCGTGGGGAGTGTTATCGTATGTGTTGTATACGTTAAATGATATCGTGTAGGTCAGTGAACACTATACTATTTCCGGAAACTTTGTTATGTTTTTGTATAGCTAAACAACACCTACAAGGCTACATTTCTCAAAAAATAAAGCAATAAAAATCCTTTTAAAATACGCGTTTTTCTTTTTCCACAACATGTGCGTACATTCACGTAACGCCATGCCACGTATTGCTTCATCCCTAAGGTGTCTCCAGCCTTTTAGTATCGGAATGTCATCTCTTCTAGTTTATTGTGTAAGTCAGAGCTTTATCTCCAACCTTTGGACTCATTTCCACGATTTCTATACAGATTCGCAAGTTATCAAGTTGGCCCATCATCCCGACTGATGAGTAGTGTGAACGGAGACTCTGAAAGCTCTGAATGAGATAACAAGTGAGTCAAGTAGTGATGATGCTATCTTTAAGAATGTTTTATCTTGTTCGAACTTTCCAACTTTCGAATACATTCTCTCATGTCGTACCCTCAAAACCTTATTTCCAGGCGTAGAATAAAGATGAACACAAGAAACGCCACGTGGACGTGTTTCGTGATCCAAAAGTCTGGCCAATTGGGCCTTAAATTTCATACCAATTCAAAACTTTGTTCACGAAATTCAAATGGGATAGCGATATACGATAATAATAATAATTGGACAATTTGTAGAGCGCCGTTTTTGTGAAAAATCACCTCAAGGGCGATGTCACGCAAGTATAAGAGAAATAAAAATCGTTCTAAATGGTCTAAAACCGAAAGGTATTAAAATTTGTATGGAAGGCTCTTTTGTCTTTACTAACATTGGGTAGCATAATGTTGATCAATATAAAACTCACTCTAATTCGAATGCTTCAAATAAATTATGAAATTATGTTTACAAATCATTAAACTGTTATACATATCCCTTGTTAGAAGCCTAATGGAACATAACTCCATAGTCTGGTCGCCCTTCTACAAAATTCATATTCATAATGTTGAAAGAATTCAAAGAAAATTTCTACGTTACGTAAATTTTAAACTTAACATCCCTTTAGAGAACATAAATTACCCGTCTTTATTGAATATGTTAAATATTCCAACTTTAGAAAACAGACGAAAAATTAACGACCTAACCTTTTTATTAAAATTATTAAATTCTAAATTCAACTGTTGCGAACTCCTGCGATTGATAAATCTACACGTACCTACACGATCGACTAGACAAATATTAACATTTCATATTCACACATCTCATTCCAACTATAGTTTGCATTCTCTAATACAGCGTTTACATAGCCTTGGTAACCAATATTTAAACAATATGGATGTATTTGATAATAAATTAAATTTATCAAACTTTAAACGACGTATGTGCCAACTATTTATTCCTACTTCTTAAACCATCTTTATCTCTATTTTTACTTACCGTATATTCTATGTTACCTGCTTTGTGTCAACTCTTATATTTGGTGTTATCTATATTTTCTTTCTTATATTTTATGTTATCTTTAGTTTGTTTCTTATATTTTATGTTATTTCCTATATTTTATCAAAAACATGTACTGAACTATATGTAAAAGCCCTATGGGCGTTTAAATAAATAAATAAATGATGAGAGTAAGATTTTCGACTACGAAGCCAGAAGTGGTGGGTTTAATCCCGGCGTGTGCAAATAAATTTTATATAATTAATTTGTATTGTTTATATTTATTTATAGAAATAATATACACCGAGACATGATTACCAAAGTATTGTCGTGCTTTATTTTTAGTTTATTATGCCGTGTTGGGCTAAGTCCTTCTTTAGCCAACTTTCTGACAGCTTTACAGTGAACATCATCAGGGCAGACGTGTAATCGATTTCACATCTGCCCTGATGAAGTACACTGTAATGTTGTCCGAAAAGTTTGTTAAAGAATGAGGCAGCGCAACACGGCGTAATAACCCAAGCATAAATTACTATAATGTGTGTACCTTTCGGAGTGTAAGATACTCTTAGTATTGCCGTGGCAAAAGATTACTCTTCGATTGAGTAGTCGGTTTACGGACGATAATTTTACGCGATAACGTCACGAGCCGAACGCTTAAGCCGAACGCTTAGGCCGAAAGCTTGTTTGGCCTTATCGCTTGTTCCGCGCCCTCGCTTGTACGCCCGGCTCAGGCGGAACGTGACATCGTGACATCGTATATCGTGACATCGTGACAATGAGTCATGCTTTTTCGTGAATGTGGCCGGCGTTCATCGATTTATAAGACGTTATCACGTCAAAAAGTTTTATTCTGTATTTAAAGGTATTTGTACAGTAAATAAATCAATAAATTTCTGCATTCACCAGCTCAAATTAGATA
The DNA here is from genome assembly GCA_936435175.1 of Glyphotaelius pellucidus. Taxonomy (NCBI): domain Eukaryota; kingdom Metazoa; phylum Arthropoda; class Insecta; order Trichoptera; family Limnephilidae; genus Glyphotaelius; species Glyphotaelius pellucidus. Next base: position 15,677,356 of record OW386553.1, read on the forward strand.
AAATAAATTATATCGTGAAATTTTAATATCACCTCATGAGACAGAAAACTTATTTCAAATTTATTTGTTCTTCGATACAAACATATTTCAAGAATTAAGTTTAAATATTGGCGGAGAAGTAATCGGTAGTGGCTAGGTCACGCTCCACGAGCGCAGATGAGAAAGGGGAAGAACGTAAGAACTAGGGAATGAGGGAAAGGGGGACAGGGAGGGTTAGCAAAGGAATGGCAATAAGAGGTCTGCTGGGAATTGTTCACATAAACGGACCCCTAGGCACAGGTAGCTGATAGCAGTGAGGGAGTATGGGAGGATAAGAATATGGGGCACAGCGCGATGAGATGCAAATTTTAAATTGAAGAATCTATGCTATAATATGGCTTTAATGGGGTCTAAACTGCTTTTGAAAACCCAAATGATCGTTCCGGTTCCATGCCAACTGAGAAAAAAGTCAACTCAACACCTCCTTGAGAAGTCATTAAAAGCTATGAAAAAAATAATTTTAATTTAGCCGATAACCCTAACCTAACGTAACCTATTTAACTATTTTTTTATATAATTGTTTTATTACTCTAAATGACTTATCTGAGATGGTTCTGAGTTGGTTTCATTCCAAGTCGTCCGGTCACCGATTGTGCCTACTGCCTACACACAACATTAGGGTGTACAGAAAAAAAACCCTTTTTAAGAAAATCATATTTTAATTTAACTGTAATAGAAATGATTCAATAATTTTGTTTCTCACCCTATTTTTAACATTTTTAAATTTGGAAAAAATCATCCTTACAAAAAAATATATGAAAATTTTTTTTTTCAGAAAATCATTAAAAACTTTAGACCTCTTGCGAGAAACTTTTTTTCAATTGGGCTAATTTTAAGAGTATATCGCTCTTGAAATTAAAAAAAAACGTATTTGACTTTCTCGTGTTTTGAGAAAAAAGGGGTCTGAAAAATCAAACAACAGAATTATACAGATTTTTTTCTGTAATAAGAACCCCTTTATATTGATTACAGAAAAAAGACACAACACAATATATTCTTTATGACATCACCACGATGTTGGAATTTCTTGAGTGATTTGATATATTCATTTTATTGTATCAGAAAGGATCGCTTCTTCGACTCATTATTTTGTTAATAAACTCGCATTCGTAATGTTTTGTCAACCATTTTCCTCCTATAATATGGGCTTCTTCAAGACCCTGATTTAACACTTTTCTTTCCCCAGAAAGACCCTCACTGTATCATTCCAAAATATCACATAAACTTTGAAGGAAAATTTTCCCTCAAAATCTGTACACACAATAAAATGTCTCAAATATATATATGTTTTAAGACAAACGTTACCGGGTTACGAATTACCTGAAAATATATTATTTGAAAATCTCTCCTACTACCACCAAAGTAAGCGTAAAATGTTGTTTCGTGGTGAAGGACTTAACCAGTCGAGGAATTGAATAAACGATGCCTGGGTGGGATCCAAAAGCCATGCTAACTCGGCCACTGAGCGGTCGAATTAGATCAGTTTTATGGATTATTTTATTGTTTTATATTATAATAAAAACAAATATAAAACTTTTTTCCGCTTTAAGTTTATTGATCGTAACCGGTTTCAGCTCGCTAGAGTCTTCTTCAGACTGGTACAAATTATTCTTAGTCTACGGTTTATATACACGAGGGAGGGGAAGCGGGGTGGTCTAAAGGATTTTAATCAATTATATTAATTATATTTGTTACTAAGTCGTTTTAGACTATCGAATTTCTAAATATTTTGGTAATTCCAGTGGGCTAATTACCTTGGGTTTATAGCTCACTTCAACATTGTTCATGGAAAAACCTTACAAGTAATATGAATTATTAATGACCCAATTGTATTGTCAAATTGTTATTATATTTATGATATATGGGATTTTTTAATTGCTTTTTGAAGGGATACATGTTTACGTTGGAGTAGAAATGAAATTTTATTGTTTGTTCAAGGATCGTAAGTTAAAAGAGGTTCAGAATCTCAGAAAATGAGAATGGAAAGAAATTTCTGAAAATTACTTTCTTTTTACTTTTGAGCATTTACAGCTTCCATGTACTGCTCGAGAGCTGTGGTCAGCTTTATACCTAAATATCTTATTTACATGATGTGTATTCGGTTTATACGCCAGATCTGACGTACGATCAAAAATGTGCGAAAAACCTGGTGCCAACTCCGAAGGGGCGCAGTGAAAAAATAAAGAACGTATTAAAATTTTTGCTGGATCACTTAAAATTTACCCATAAAACGGGATAATTATTACGCGCTAGCAACACTCACAATTTCAGGTATCTTAAACAGTTCTGCGCGCGCATTGCATGCGTTTGACAGTTTCCAAGTTTCAAATTTGTCACGGATTTTTTTTACAAATTCCATGTATATAATTCGAATGTAATATCTATTTTTCCATTTTTCTCGTACGACGAAGGAATGCGATCCAAATTCAATAACCAATCACAATGCGTGTATGTCTTCGACCAAGTATATCTAGGTCAATGGTGTATTTTTATTCCCGTCTTTGCAACTAACTGTACTGAAAATGGCGGGAACATTAGTTTGTTACGGAGATTTTTTACAAATGTCATAATTTTTACTGTCACTTAGAGCTTATAGATCTCCATTCTACTAATGACTAATGACTAATTGTCCATTCAACCAACACCTGTTGCTATGGCAACCCGCCACCGCATGGCGACATTAATCAAAACGACGTGTGTGAATGACATTGAAGCCAAATCTATGGTCAAAAGAATCGCCATCTTATACGACAAACTTTTGAAACGATTTGTATGCAATGTGGTATAAAATGAACTTTTTCATATTTACTTTTATATTGTGTTTGTAATTATAACGGCTTATGGATTTTTCGAGTGTTCGAAAAGAGAAGGAATTTGGCATTTAAGTAGGTAAATGGATTTTTCACACATCTTTCCCCCCCTCGCGTCTTTACTATACTGAAAAAATACTGAAATACTGAAACTATATAATATAAACTTTGAAGTTCTAAGATTGATATTATGAAGTTTATACAGCTGCTAAAAGCAATGTTGATTAATAAATAATAGTGAAATTTCTTTATTTGTTTTTGGGATGTTACGCCGTGTTGCGCTACCTCTATATTTAGTCAACGTTTCGGACAGTGTTACAGTGTTCATCACATAAAGAACGAGGTTGCGCAACACGGCATAACACTACAAACAAATAACGAAAATACTTTTGCAATGTAATAAATAATACAGTACAATACCTGACAGTTGTCTTAGACAAATTAAATTATTCGACAATTTTTATTTTTATTTTTTAAAATCTCAAAATAAAATAGTTATCTCAAATAAACATGCCATAAAATCACACGAAAAATACTAAATCCTATTAAAAGATTCCTAGAAAAAATTCAAAAAATGTTCATTAGCCTTAATTTTTTTTCACAGAATCATTAAAATCTCATTTACTCCATGGTGTTTTTGTTAACGAATTTTCCTTTTTTTGGGCGTATTTGATTCTCTTTAAATGCTACGTCACTCACATGTCACATGAATATTTTACATGACCGTCAAATTGAACTGTAAGCCGCACTTAAGTGTGAACTATTTCGTTTTATTCAGTTTTCTTCAAGTTTAAGTGTCGCTTTACGAGTACTTAATGTTCATCTGTGCTGTTAGGAACCGAATGATGTCATTATTATTACATTATTACAAAAGTTTTTCTTTCAGTTGAAACTCATTTTCATCTCAAAACAGTTTTTACCAATTTTGAAGTACATATTCATAGGTCCCAGGCAACGTACCTATAAATTATTATGATTTTTTTTTAAGTACGCCACCAGGTATTGTTCTACACGTTTTAGTCTTATTTAGCTCAAAAATAAATAAATAAATATTAAGGGAGAGTTTGTTTTCACAAAGCATGTTGACATAGGTCACCCCAAGTAGTTCGCTACGTTTGGTGACTTAGCTGGGGTGCCCGGGTTCACGGGGTGAGGTAGATCTTGACGACAGATGTTTTTGCCCACTTATTGCGTGGCAGGCTGAATTTTGAGAGGTGGAGAGAGACCTTTTGAGCTCTCCAGCCAGACTCTTTCGACCCATCGCCTTGCACCGTAGGGGGGGAGGGATGGATTCATGCATTCGTCACTCGTGAATATATTGATCGGCAGAGTTCTACCCACCCCTTATATCCTTTTCCTTCCCAGAACTTCCTCTCTTTCCTTTTCCTAAAAATATCATCCACACAGGGCGTCCCATGTAGAGATAACGTAAAAAAAGATGTGAATACATTTTTATACTATTTTGTCTCGGCAAGGTGTTCAAAGAGTAGCATTCGGTTTTTGTTTCTTAAAATAGAATCATCAAAAAATCATCATCATCACTCCCACCTTAAATCTTGAAAGCACTTTTTTTATGTGAATACTCACAAGAGTCCCAACTGCTCTCGTCTGGAGCCGGTAAGACTAAGGCATCCCCAATTGGGTACATTTAGAGGCTTAAGGTAGTGGGAGGGGAAGGAGATGAGGAAGAAGAAGGTGGGGAAGTACCTGGCTACGCAAATACAGTCACCAGACTCGGCTAAAGCCATTTCAATTTTGAATGGCGGTCTTACAGCAGAGCGATACTGATAGTATCTTCTATCTGGGGCATGCCGCAAATATAATGAATTCATTGTGAAAAAATACGAATTAATTAAATAAAATCAATTTTCGCACGCCGTGATTCAGACCTGCTTCCTTCAGTTTGCCAGTCAAGAGCCTTTTCCCTCAACCACGGAGGTCGTCAAAGAATTGCCTTCAATAATTCCTTTTACAATTACAATCCATGCATGTGGACTTTTCCTGGTTTTTCCTCACATATATCGCATATTTCAATATTAAAAAAAATTGCTCTTCGGCAATCAAAATCCCAATCAAACTTTTTATTTCGAAATATCTCGGAATGTTGGCCTAAAAAAACTGAAACCGCTTTTGAAAGGCACTCGGGTTTGGAAGTAGTTTAAAAAATATGCGCGAATCTGACGGTTACACAAGGTATATCCAAGTGTAACCACGTACAAAAATATTCCCAGAGGGAACAAGTCATTAATCAAAGTAAAAACAAATCGTGAGATAAATCGTAAAACATTACCGATTACAATTTAATTACTTATCCGATTCCTCATTTCTGGCGAGATAACGCGAAAATTGAGATAAATGATCGTCGTTAGGCATTATCGCCGTGAATATTGTTGGGCACTGATCATATTAAATTAAAATTCATTGGGAAACTTTTATTTGCTGGGATTTAATTTCTTGGTTAATATTCGGTGGCTAGGCTTTAAGTTTTGGCAGAGATGGAATTATTTGTTTATGAAACTGACTCGTTAATATGGAACAAGAATTATATGTTCAAGCTTTTAAGATGAAAAGATTAGGGTTGCTAGTATGCAATACAAACATTAATGATTTTAACTACTCACAATACAACGAAGAATTTGTATTTATTTATTATTCGCCCTAAAGGGTGATTCCACATCTTTTGCCACAGCCTAACGCATGTTAACCTTTAACTACTGACGTGGGGCCCGCTCCGTCATAGCAACAATAATAATTTATTTTTATTTTATTTTATTTATTCATACACGCCTTGAAGGCTTTTACAGAATCACATTATTCAAGTTACACATGTTATTCAGGAGTATAATTGTAAGATTGAAGTATATAACATTATAAACTGTACTTTAAGGATACAAACAGGTTTAATATGTACATAGGTATGTAGTTTCGTTATCATTAAAATTGTACAAGGAGTTAATAAGTTTACATAGTGTAATAATGGTAAAACAGAAGAGTGCTTAAGATACTTAAAAGTAGTTATTGAGGAACGTGTAGGTATTTACTATGTTGATTTTATTATTAACTTGATCATGAATAAATTGTTCGAAAGCAAGTTATTCAAGAATTCAGCAAAATTAACGCAGCAATAAATAGTACCTACACGTAGAAGAAAATAAATAAAAAATACATGAGTTGTAATATCTTGAAAAGTTATACAGATGAGTTCAACAAGTGTATAGTGTGATAGTAAAAAAGTAAAAAATAGTACAAATTATGGTACAAAAAGTACAAGATAATATTAATACAAAAGAGAGAGGATAAACAGGTAAGTACTAAGGTAATCTTTGTATACATAAGTATTAAATTTTGCTTTTATTGTGAACATGAAGAGACCATCGATTTTAATTTAATCATTAATATATTATTATTGATAGGGCACCAAGATTTAAATAGAAATTTAAGTCAATGTGAGTTAGTTATTATATTTATAACAATAAATACGAGAGGATTGTTGTTAATTGTGTTCTTATTTGGCTACCTTTATTATTCACATATTTCATGTTTTGCGATAATTGATAATTTGATAAAGGTGCAATTGATTGATATTTATGGCTTTATTTTAAATATTCTAATATACTGAGTTTGAATTTAGACACAGATTGGTGACGATAAATGTCGATTGAGTTGTATTTATTTCCGAGTAAATGGAGTCTTTGGATGGGAGAGTTTATAAAATAATTATTAGCGGAATTGGTAACAGAATACAATGCATTCGACCGAGTTTCGCGAGTAGGTACTCGCAAATTAATAAAATTTGTCAAATCGAGGGCGTCCAGTCTGCCATTCGAAATTTTGAAAAGACAAACTAAATCACTTTTTATGCGCCTTGATGTCAAATCGGTTATGTTAAGTAATTCCATTAGGTATATATAATTAAGTTCTTCAATCGGTATACCCAGTTTGTAGTTAATAAATCTTAAAAACTTATGCTGAACATAATAACGAAATAATCCCCTCCCCCGCGCGTGACGCGTTCGCCACTTCCAGTAGCTTCGAATTTAGTGACGCCAGAGCCGTAAGTTTTAAATTATCAAAATTGAATTTCTGTAAGTAAATTCAATTAATTTTTTTGCGAACTTCTCTGACCCATCGTCAGTTATTACGTAACATTTTTAAAGTTGATTTTCACTATATAAAAATAAACATTAACAACTTTACCAAAATTTTACACACATAGTTTATTCGAAACACCATTGAAATATTATAATAAAAGTGAGTTCACTGTTTTTATTTAGTTTAATAGATAATACAGAATGATCTCTGATCTCAAGTGATTTTTTACAAAAATTATTATACAATATCCAAACTGTCAAATAAAAGTTATTTTTCAATAAAAAGTATTTTTTTATTTTACTTTATCTAAATATATGTAAATTGTCCAAAAAATAATAATTTGGACCTCAAAATTTTCATGGATCTCTAAAATATAAATATTTAAAGTAAAATGCCGTCCAGGCCCCCACGTAAACGTAAAAAAAAATCACGTCAACAGTTAAAGGTTAAATTGGCCGTATACGACAAAATTTTACAGTTTTCTTAGGTATCTGTATCTGTATCCCTTATAGAGCCAACGAGTTTGCGTTACGACGTCAACTCTTAAAAGTAGTTACGCTAACAAGAGAAATTTGCAGTGAAAAACCTCTTTAAGTGTTATTACTCGTGGGAAAATATGCGAATCGAATATCACCCCATATAAAAAATTCAAAAAAATTTAAATAATACTACAATCTTTATGTATTACGTCGGATATGTTATTGGCAAAGTTGTTGAAATCCGCTTATGAGTATTTCATAACCTTCAAACTTAACTTTTAGAAAAAAATGCAAGTTTAAGGCATCTTTTACCATCATTGTTTTTTGAGGTAATTATGTTGAAACCAAATTATTTTACACAACAAATAAAATATCTTATAAATTCTCAGTTGAAGAAAGAATTGACAGCCGATAAAGCACGACGGACGCCTTTCGACATCCAACGGATTTTGGCTTTTTGTCTTAATTGACTCGTTACTCTGTCTTAACTTAATCAAAGCATCATTGGCCGCTTTGAATGTGATCTCACTTTTCAAGGCTCCTTATGGGTTGTGATTGTGTTTTGTTGGAGTTTTAATTCTACCGCTTGAGAACTGCGCTCGATTTTTTTTCATGTCTGCCAAAAGTCCTTTTTAAATTAATTATAATGTTTATTTTTTATCTTTTCCTTTTAAATTAGTAGCATAATTTATAACATAAACAATTTTTTTCATCCTAGTCACAAAATATACAGAATCGCCCTTCAGAGGGCTTTATCAGGTAGGACTACTTTTATTTTGAACACAAAAAAGAAATAATGAAAAGAAAAATACAAGAAATAAAAAAAAAAAAATTAAAAAAATCAGAGTGTGCAATTCTCACGCGATGGAAGTGAAACCGTCAAAAAACTATAATAGATAATGGTCGGGAGAGTACGAAACACTTTTTTATCAATAGGAATGATAATATTTTCCATTTTTTGTCCTCGAATTCCAGTGCACCTTTTTCTTTACATTTGGTGATATTATAAGTATTTGTGTTTTCTTCTTCGGAGTTGCTAGATGTCGCTTTCTTTTGTGATTCCTTTGCCTGATCATTTTGGAGTGGTTTGAAGATTGGATATTTATTTTACAATTTTTTTTTTTTTTTTGATTTCGCAAGATTCGATCCTTTGTCCCCTGAATGTTTGACCGCTAAGGTTCGTCAGGCACTTTAAATCGCTAGACTAAAGGAGGTTTTGTGGGGCCGTAGATTTATTGTATTATATTGGAATCGAGTACCTGTGAACCATTGTCAATCCACAACCATAAAGTCCAAAGTATTTTATTGTTTATCACAGTTTTTATTAGTTACAAAACTTCTTATTTAACTGATTATTATTATTCGAAATAAACACTATCTCCCAACTTTTAAACACAGAAAATTGACAATATCCAAGATCCATCTAAACATAAAATGAAATATCTTTGAGCAGGTGTTCCCTAATTCTGTTTTATAAATCTTTCTGGGAACATCTCTAGGAAGAGCTTAGAGGACGCTGAGAGAATCAGTAATGGGTCCATTAACAATGATGTAATTAGGCGAGCCGAGATAAATTATTACGAACACGTTCGAGATTTTGAACGTTCGCGGGTTGTTTTTACGTTTTAATTTGCTTGCCACGTGCCAAAGAGTGCTTCTTATTGGATCATTTTCTCAAATGGAATTTTACTAAGATATCTGCTACATTCGAGATATCTTAATAAATTGTTCTCTTAATACCAAAATGCATTCAAATATAATATTTATAAGCTTGCGAGTAAATTGGGTGAAACGAGTTAATTGAGAGAATTATTTTTTTTAAATGAGATCTCGTCGATTTTATTAGTTAACTAGCTGGTGCCCGGCGTGCGTTGCAATTCAAAGAAATAAATTGTTTCTCCCTGCATTTCTTTTGCGTGTGTCCCCATTCGCCTCCCGCGACCCCTTCCCCCCGCGTTCCACTTCCACCTTCCACGCCTTCCCCAGTAGTCATCCCTCACGCTAACCCCACCTACTTCATTACCATTCCCCCCATGCCTTCTCTCCCTGTCGCGAAAATATATAAAATAAACTCGTTTTCATTCATACAAATTTCATAACGCCAGAGCTTACCATATATCCTATAACCTTCACAGGCGAGCGCACAACAAATCACCTAAGTTTCATCGCAAACGGATAAACGGTATGGCAGCGCATAATATACGAACAAAAAAACAAACAAACAAAAAAAAACTAAAATTTGATTTTTGTCTATAAGATTGGGTGGGTATTTAAGTACCGGCTTTCAAATTGTATAATTACAGCGGAAATTTATTTATTTAAATAAGAGCAAATTAGAAATACACCTTTTTAAACGTGAGGTCAGAACAAAAATAATTTTTTTACAACATTCTCAAGTGTTATAATATTTTTATGCCAATGAACTTGTTTCAAATCCAAATATAATTCTGTGTTCAATGCATTTGACCAATGAATGTGATGTTGCGTTAAAACGTAGAAAACATACATGTCCAGACCTATCTTACACTCCAGATTAACACTGTTTTTCAGGTATGATTTTAGGTTTTCACGGCCAAAAGTATTTTTGGGGTGTTATGCCGTGTTGCATTATATCCTTCTTTAGCAAACGTTTCGGACAGCGTTACAGTGTCCATCATCAGGGCAGATGAGCTCAGGATCAGAGAGCCCAACACGGCATAAACAACACCCCAAAAATAAATAACAAAAAACACTGTTTTTGTTTATCAGAGAAATTAAGATACAGAGGATATAATTGGGAACAGATGTTATTGGAAATGCTATTATTTAATTCCTGGTATAAATTTTAATAATAATGTGTTCAGTAATATGTTTAGAGAAAGCAATAGTAAAAGCAAAAGGAAAATTGTATGATATGAGGTGTAATAGTACAAGGGTTTGCTTAGAATCTTCCTAAATATTAGGTACTAGCTGGTACCCGGCATGCGTTGCCATGCCATTTAATAAATAAATTGTTTTCTCCTGCGTGTTCTTTCCCATTCGTCCCGTTCCCCTTCCGCCTCCCCTTCCTCTCCCGCGTCCTCTTCCCCTCTCGCGTTCCCACTCCGCCTCTTCCACCTTCCCTCCCCCCACTCCACTACCCCTTTCCCCGTCCCGCGAACCCCCCTCCCAAGCTCCCCTCCCCCCTCCTAGGTTCCCCCTCCCAGATTCCCCTCCCCCTCCCGCATTTCATGCATTCTTTCCCGGTACATTCAGTTTTCAAACAGCTCGAATGCCACCTTTTGCATATTTCATAATGCCAGAGCTCACCAGTAGTAGAATCCAATTAGGTGCAGTCGTTCGTAAGTCATGCGCGTAAATACATTTCGGCGATTCATTTTTAGAGATAAATAGTAACTACGATGCCCGAATTAAAAAAAATATATATCAACATGGTTTTCACGGCAACGATTTGTTTTGCTTTTCTTCTGACGTTAGCAATAACTCGCCATTTTCGACAGAAAACGTAAAATAAATATAATATATTAATATTTATAATTTCGTAACGCCAGAACTTACCATTATTTATAGTCTATATTACTCGCATATAATGTAGCTTTTTATTGGTGAAAAAAATTCTAAGATCGGTTTATTAGTTTATGCGTGAAAGCGTAACAAACAAACACACGCAGTTTCGCATTCATAATATTAGTATGGATTTAGAATTTTAGGGTAGGTACTTTCTATTACATAATTCAATTTTACCAAATTCTGACACAGGCATTTAAATACAATAGCGAGTTCCCGGCATATGCTATGCCACTCAATAAAGAAAAAAATTCGCTCTACTAACCCTTTCCCATTCGTCCCAGATGATGCCAGAACTCACTATACACGTATAGAAACCATCGCGGGCTTGCACACATCAAATCCCCAAAGTTTTATCGCAATCGGATGAACGGTTTAGCAACGCAAAACATCTCACACACATAGACAGAAACAAACACATTTTCTATAGATCAGTAATTTTAATATCAAAAATGTCAGTTGAGCATTTTTAAATTTTTTTAAAGAAAACATTTAAAATATTTGAATTTAATTTTTTTTTTGTAATTTCTAATAATACCATATATTTAAGCGTATTTCACCACCTTTCAAAACCAGTATTTAGTTTTTGGATACGTTTACAAATATTCCATTTATTTGAATTTTTATTGCAAAGTCAAAAATTTATAGAAACATTTATACCTTTTGACAAAATACGCCAAATTTTTGAGGGGTTAAGCTTTGAGCTTTAAGCTTTGAGATTCAAGCTTTGCGCTTTAAAATTTTTGAAGGGTTCAGCTTTGAGCTTTAAAAATTTTAAAGCGTGTGATGGTTCAGTGTTGTTTGAACAAGTAGACGAGGAAATTTTTTTTTAAATATTTAAATTCGATCATATTACTGACCTCTGTTGGGTGTGTTTGAAAACGAAATTGAAGGAGTCTGTAATAAAATACGGGTTAATTATCGCGTGGGAGGTGCTAGACTATCGGAGATGTAAAACGTTGGACAAATTGGAAATGATAAATTAACAATTATTTTGAACACAACGAATAGCGAGAGAGAGGCGGAGCTAAAGGCGTTTATCTGGTTGAAGGAGCGAGAGTTCTCACGAAGTCCATGGTATGGAATGCAGACCCTTATGAATTTGATCATAACTCACTTCATGATGACCAAAAATAAGAAATTGATAACTGTTGAAATTCGGGACCGAGACTCTATTGAGATTTTGAAAAAGATCGTTCAGGAAGTAGATTTTGGGTTAATTATGAACTTTTGCGTTTCAGTTATTAGGAGCGACATGGGGAAGGTTTACAATCTCTTGTGCATAAGTGTCGTTCTAAGAGATTGACAGGTAACACGATTTTGGCTCTTAGAAGAGGTCATTAAGCCGAAATCACCACTCTAGGTTACGTACAAAATAGTGGAAAAAGTAATTAGCCAAATGCATAAAATTTAACGGCCTGTCTAATTCTAAATTTATTTACAAATTCGAGTGTGATTTTTGAAGAGATCAATAAAACATTTTGACAGTTATTGGCTTTTTTCGGGAGAACGAGACGATGAGATGTGGGAGGTTACTTAGTAGAGATGCAAATAACAGGGACAGATTAGGCCATGGTGGTGATAAATGGCCGTAAATGAAAATCGAAATCAATAAAAATGTGAGTTTAATACTGGGAAAAGCCTTACGGGCGTTGCTATTTGTTTAAAGAGAGAGTTTGTCAGAGTATAAGGCCTAAACACTCACAAATACGGAAAAACAAGGGAGAATACATATTGTTCGTAGAATAATGCGTAAAATAAAATTCCTTCGCGTTAGGTTATAAAATAATGATAATAATAATAAATTATTCCAGAATGTATGCAGGGGTAGTGCGGTGTAATACATTTATTTTGAGTGGGAGAAAATGTCCTATGACAAGTTTGAGTCGAGCGCGTGGTCCACCCCTGTTTTATTTTGCTAGACGGAGATGGTTGGGACTGCGATTTCAAGGGTTGTGACGGGGACAAACGCAAAAGGGAGGAACGGACGGGAAGCGAGAGTAGTGGGTGGCGAGCGGGTAAATACGACTCAAAATTGCATGAACTTATTTTGATTGATGGGAGATTTTCGTTTTAAATAAGCAGTTTTTTTTGATAACAGGAGAGTGAAAGACGGGCAGTGAGTGAAGGTCAGTCAGTGGAATTCGGCGGAAGAATACGGAAGTCTGGAAGTTTTGGTTCTAACCAGCTCGTAGCAACGGTTAATTAACCTCAGTGAAAACAGATAGTGGTAATTTTATTAAAAGGGAGTCCGAAGTTCGAAGATCGGCGCGACCCGTTGAGTTCAAAATTCGTAAATTATAGAAATAATACAAGTTCGTGAATTATTGCAACGCTACGTAATAAGAAAAAGCACATAGTTGAAGTTACCGTAATTAAAAATAAAGTTAGTTTATCGGATTAAATTCAGTGTTATAGTCGCTTAGTAAAATTATATTTTTATAAAAAATTCGTGATTTACTTCAAGTAAAATTAAACTGTAGGGTGTAGGGGTGGGTTAATAATATTATACTTTACCCGAATTGCGGAAATATGAAGAGGAAAAATCGTATAAACTTTACGTAGATTAATTTGGGCTTTAATAATAAATATACCGCTTGACGGGAGCTATAACTTAAGAATGATAACTACAGATGATCGAACAGAGTATAGATTTCAGGACATTACATAACAGGTGGGGGGGGGGGAATGGTCGTAGGGAGGTGGAGGAGTTTTCTTTGTTTTCTTCCCGCAGGTTATAACAAGTGCAGATCCAAAAATCACAACGAGCGTGTATTCCCGCTAGGATAAAGGGTACAGTTATCAATCACTCTCGGTAAGTCGAATTACAACTCCATAATTTAAATTACAGGACATGCTGACCGCAAGAACGAAGCAGCCAATTGAACTATTGTTTACTATAAGTGTGCGTGTCGGTCAGGGGTTTTTTCTCTTCGCCGTCATCACTCGGGTCCAGCCACCCGAACCGTCGCCTAACAGCTGGATGCTAGGAACGGAACAGCAGCAAAAAATGGTTCTTACAAGTACCTAGGAACGCAGAGGCAATAAGACTACGATAGTACACCCAATCGAATTGATGAAATTTTGGCAGTACAACTTACCCAATTGCAGGCGTTGGCTGACAGTTTGGCGCAGACTTCGACAGGAGGAGGGCGTGAGAACCAGATTCACGATTCTATGCATGTATAACATTATATCAACCTGTTTATCTGCGAAATTTCTACCTGTTGTATTGCGTGAATTAAATTTTCACGTTTGAGGAATGTGTACGACGATACTGAGACTATACGTAAGTGGAATACGTATGTCGGGATGGTAAGGGTTTTCCCTCATTACCATGTTACGAGGAGGGGAGGTACCAGCCACAGACTGGGCGGGTCACGCGCTATGTCGGGGTCATTCCCTTTCGCGGGATCGTGTCGAGCGAACGGGCGCGAAAGGTTATGTACCAGGGATGCCGAATTGTATGTCATGGGCACGATTCGCTGACGGAGGCGTTTGACTTTAGACATCACGGGAAGCCTGCAAGGTTGAGTGGAGGAGACCGTTAACAAGGTATCTTGCGGGAAAATTCTGTAACGTTGTTGCATTCTCTCATCTGTGTCAACCCAAAAGTAAACGTAAGGCCCACGAAGTGCGCCTTATGTCAACTATTGGAGGTGGAAAGACGAAGACGGTCGGCTTTAATGGTCTGCCTCACAGCTTCGCGCCACTTGCCCGCGGATAGAGTCATGACAAGGGACGAAATGGAAATACCCCTTTTAGAGCCAGTAAAGTAGTAATCTGGAGGCGTAATGCGTATTGGAGTTGACTGGGAACGGTTTGAAAGCCTGCTGTTCTCCCTCTGGCATGAGTGAGTCCGGGTATGTCAGGGTGATCGTCCAAGAGATCCGCCAGATACCGGGGTATAGCTCAGACATGCATTGGCGGGATAGTTGTGTCCGGAGAACTGCCCACTCGGTCAACTTGGTTAGCGGAGGAGCCAATACTAGTTTGCAAAGAATTTCTCCTTCCTTTCCTTTTATCACTTCCTTAAAATCCCCTAGTTCTGTCGTAAATTGGTGCTACTAACAATAACAATATTTCTAACAGTTATGCATAGGATAGGTATTTCAGATTGGGAGACGCGGGAGCAGCCTATCCGGCCATAGAGAGGCACCTCTAGGTACGTACATTTAAATTAAAGTAAATAATGAACTTGTATTGCCATTTAATTGATTTAGGTGCAAAAGGGATCACTATAGCGGGGAACGGGGACTCTACAGGGAGTATACAGTTAGGGCCATAGGCATCGGTAGTGTAGGGCAGTTAGACAGGGCGTATCCTTCATGCGTTTGAGAAAACAACAGAAAAAATTCTTCCACGCCTTTTAAAGAGTCGAAAGTTACCACGAGAAATAGTAAATACATTAAATTCCTACTCCAAATAATCTGGAGGCTTCGAAACAAAAATCAATCACAACGTGAAGTAAAGGGTTTATTGTAAGATTTCCCAGAACAACCTTGCGTTACTGTGTTCGCATCACAGGGGTTGGGAAAACGAGATCAGGAAAACAGCGTAGCTGAACCTTCCAATCGGAGATCTCAACGACGAAGAGAGAAAAGGGAAGGGTGAAAAAAACCTTGCAGCGGGGTGGGGGACCATCACAACTGTTGCCGCGAGCCAGGAGTAAAAGGTAGTACAAGTTGGAGGAATTTCGACGTGTTTTGAACGTATTGATGGATACTTTTACGTGGGAATAAAACTTGCAAAAATAGGAAAATAATAATATTATTACGTTTGTATAGAGCAGTTTTGTGTTACTTCACTTCAAACGCGGTTAACTTAATAAACAAAATAAAAAATAATAATAATAATAATCCATTACAAGACATTGATAAAATAATATGAAACGAAGAATAAACAGAAATTACAAAACGATAGCGGTACTTTTCTAGCACAGGATAAAACAAGAAATTTATAACCGAAATATGATATACTAACGGAAGACAGCTTGTATTTAGAAATGAAGGAAAAAATGTAAACAAACCATTAGTATAATTTATTACACCAGGAGTTTAAAATACGTAGGGTAAGAAAAAAATTGTAAACAAAATATTATTAAGGAATTTTGACCTCGGCAGACTAAGATGTAGGCCATTGCCGGCGAGGGTAGAAAAAATGCAAAAAAAAAAAAAGGTAAACGAACCGTAAAAACGGAGATTTATGACCGGTTCTCGAGTACAACTGCTAAGTCGGATATATTCGTCGAGGAAAAAAATTTATGACGATAAGGTATAGCTTTTAGATTTTTGGTTGATAGAGGATGATAGTTACGTTGAAGCAGATCGAGCCGTTACGAAATGAACAAAAAAAATAATACGCGTATAAAGAAAGGAAAAACAGTGATTTCAAAATTTTACAGATAGTTGGTTTTTAAACGAAATTATAGTCTTAACTGAATCGTTTGAAGAAACAGAATCTGTGGAACAAAAACATATAGAATAAACTTTAGTTACGTAAACCGTGGCGTTACTAGTGACATTAGGCGTGAAGACAATAAAATCAGATAGAGACGGGGAAGGTAGGAAAAAATTTTAATCAACCTCCGACTTATCGGACTTATATAACGTATAAAAGGTTTTACAAGGTGAGGAGAAGAAATTGGTTCTATAATGGTAAAATTAAAATATCAATAGATTTTTAATATTCAATTATTGATACGAAAAGATTAGTGAATAGTTTGGAAAGAAAAAAAATTGCGCAGAGAATTGTTGTATTTATACATATTGATCAGATAAACCATGTTACAGACAAAGCGTATCTGAAAAATTTAAATTCAAATTTTGTGCGAGGTTAAAAGAGAAAAAAAAACGAAAAATAATTACGTACCTACTTAAAGGTTTGAATTTTAAGGTTGACAGTCGGCCTTCCTTATCAGTTAAAAAGGACATTCCATGGTGCCATCAAACCTCAGTATTTGTTAAATTTACGATAAGGTTTGTCTCGTTTTAGGGGAGACCTTCAGTTGGCGAAAGTTATTTAAACAAACAAATAAAAACGCATTCATCATTCATCTCGAATGACAAAAAGACGACAAAAAAAAAAAAGGTCGGCATCGGAATTTGGGACTTTTTTTCAATAGTGTGTACAGGATGGAATCCGTAATGGTTCGACCTACATTAAGGGGAGACACGTCGGGATTATGAGTGGCGAAATATTGAGATTTGTGCATCTCCGATTTTACTACTGGCAGAGTTGGAATGTATTTTTTTCAGAATGCGCTTTATGTTAATACGTTTCGGTATTGAAAGGGTACATTGTCTAAGTTGCGTACAGGGCATTTATTAATGGTGTCCGGAGCGGGCAATTTTAACGATTTCAGACAAACTCGGTTAGTAAAATACATTTATTTTATTAAAACACAAATACCTTTGTATACATCGCTGTTATTTAATACACACTTAACACGTTTTGTGAACGATGTTCACCTCATCAGGACTAAAGTATAAAAAATTAAAATAAAAATAATAATAGAGTATATATAAGAGTATATATATAATAAAAAATTAGTTAATAATAGGTAAATAAAAATAAATAATGCCATCGAAAAAAAGAAAAAACCTTAATGAAGGAGTTTTCTTCGAAAAATTTAAAATACGTTTGCGTACCTCGGGGTCGTTAACTTAAAGTGCAAGTGCAGTGTTATTGACAAGTGTCCTTAATTTAAAATAAGTGAAAACGTATTTACAAGTTTAAATGATAAGCAACTACAGTTCGGTTTTAAAAGAGAAACGTCACCCGGTCGCCTCTTAAGATAGTCGTCCTCTATCTTATAACAGAAATCAGTCAAGCACCCAAGGACGGAGTGTTGTGGCGCATGGACCAACAAATGCAGAAAGTGATAACGGTGTTAACGGGCGGCTGTCAGTTTTTTTTGGGACGAGTGAAGATATATAGTAGATCGTGAGCACAAAGAAACAGAGATTAAGACACTTGATAAGGAACCAGGACGGGGCCGAATTGGGGAAAACATATAGTAAGCGAGTTCGGAAAAAAAAAAAAAAAAAAAAAAAAGGAGGGGGAAGGAAAATAAGTACAGTGGATCATCGAGGGGGGAGGGGGAGACAGTAGAAGATTTGCGTGGATTTTGAATTGTTGTTTGAGAGAGGAGGGGAGAAGAGGTCATAGGGAGGAGAAGTATAGAGGGAACAAACATTTTGAAAAGAAGGTGGAGGAAAACCTTAAAACCTATGTTTACAAATTTTTCCATCGACTAAACACGGCGTGTTTTGACGCTGGAAAAAATTTATATAGGGAGGCTGTGATGGTTCAGTGTTGTTTGAACAAGTAGACGAGGAAATTTTTTTTTAAATATTTAAATTCGATCATATTACTGACCTCTGTTGGGTGTGTTTGAAAACGAAATTGAAGGAGTCTGTAATAAAATACGGGTTAATTATCGCGTGGGAGGTGCTAGACTATCGGAGATGTAAAACGTTGGACAAATTGGAAATGATAAATTAACAATTATTTTGAACACAACGAATAGCGAGAGAGAGGCGGAGCTAAAGGCGTTTATCTGGTTGAAGGAGCGAGAGTTCTCACGAAGTCCATGGTATGGAATGCAGACCCTTATGAATTTGATCATAACTCACTTCATGATGACCAAAAATAAGAAATTGATAACTGTTGAAATTCGGGACCGAGACTCTATTGAGATTTTGAAAAAGATCGTTCAGGAAGTAGATTTTGGGTTAATTATGAACTTTTGCGTTTCAGTTATTAGGAGCGACATGGGGAAGGTTTACAATCTCTTGTGCATAAGTGTCGTTCTAAGAGATTGACAGGTAACACGATTTTGGCTCTTAGAAGAGGTCATTAAGCCGAAATCACCACTCTAGGTTACGTACAAAATAGTGGAAAAAGTAATTAGCCAAATGCATAAAATTTAACGGCCTGTCTAATTCTAAATTTATTTACAAATTCGAGTGTGATTTTTGAAGAGATCAATAAAACATTTTGACAGTTATTGGCTTTTTTCGGGAGAACGAGACGATGAGATGTGGGAGGTTACTTAGTAGAGATGCAAATAACAGGGACAGATTAGGCCATGGTGGTGATAAATGGCCGTAAATGAAAATCGAAATCAATAAAAATGTGAGTTTAATACTGGGAAAAGCCTTACGGGCGTTGCTATTTGTTTAAAGAGAGAGTTTGTCAGAGTATAAGGCCTAAACACTCACAAATACGGAAAAACAAGGGAGAATACATATTGTTCGTAGAATAATGCGTAAAATAAAATTCCTTCGCGTTAGGTTATAAAATAATGATAATAATAATAAATTATTCCAGAATGTATGCAGGGGTAGTGCGGTGTAATACATTTATTTTGAGTGGGAGAAAATGTCCTATGACAAGTTTGAGTCGAGCGCGTGGTCCACCCCTGTTTTATTTTGCTAGACGGAGATGGTTGGGACTGCGATTTCAAGGGTTGTGACGGGGACAAACGCAAAAGGGAGGAACGGACGGGAAGCGAGAGTAGTGGGTGGCGAGCGGGTAAATACGACTCAAAATTGCATGAACTTATTTTGATTGATGGGAGATTTTCGTTTTAAATAAGCAGTTTTTTTTGATAACAGGAGAGTGAAAGACGGGCAGTGAGTGAAGGTCAGTCAGTGGAATTCGGCGGAAGAATACGGAAGTCTGGAAGTTTTGGTTCTAACCAGCTCGTAGCAACGGTTAATTAACCTCAGTGAAAACAGATAGTGGTAATTTTATTAAAAGGGAGTCCGAAGTTCGAAGATCGGCGCGACCCGTTGAGTTCAAAATTCGTAAATTATAGAAATAATACAAGTTCGTGAATTATTGCAACGCTACGTAATAAGAAAAAGCACATAGTTGAAGTTACCGTAATTAAAAATAAAGTTAGTTTATCGGATTAAATTCAGTGTTATAGTCGCTTAGTAAAATTATATTTTTATAAAAAATTCGTGATTTACTTCAAGTAAAATTAAACTGTAGGGTGTAGGGGTGGGTTAATAATATTATACTTTACCCGAATTGCGGAAATATGAAGAGGAAAAATCGTATAAACTTTACGTAGATTAATTTGGGCTTTAATAATAAATATACCGCTTGACGGGAGCTATAACTTAAGAATGATAACTACAGATGATCGAACAGAGTATAGATTTCAGGACATTACATAACAGGTGGGGGGGGGGGAATGGTCGTAGGGAGGTGGAGGAGTTTTCTTTGTTTTCTTCCCGCAGGTTATAACAAGTGCAGATCCAAAAATCACAACGAGCGTGTATTCCCGCTAGGATAAAGGGTACAGTTATCAATCACTCTCGGTAAGTCGAATTACAACTCCATAATTTAAATTACAGGACATGCTGACCGCAAGAACGAAGCAGCCAATTGAACTATTGTTTACTATAAGTGTGCGTGTCGGTCAGGGGTTTTTTCTCTTCGCCGTCATCACTCGGGTCCAGCCACCCGAACCGTCGCCTAACAGCTGGATGCTAGGAACGGAACAGCAGCAAAAAATGGTTCTTACAAGTACCTAGGAACGCAGAGGCAATAAGACTACGATAGTACACCCAATCGAATTGATGAAATTTTGGCAGTACAACTTACCCAATTGCAGGCGTTGGCTGACAGTTTGGCGCAGACTTCGACAGGAGGAGGGCGTGAGAACCAGATTCACGATTCTATGCATGTATAACATTATATCAACCTGTTTATCTGCGAAATTTCTACCTGTTGTATTGCGTGAATTAAATTTTCACGTTTGAGGAATGTGTACGACGATACTGAGACTATACGTAAGTGGAATACGTATGTCGGAATGGTAAGGGTTTTCCCTCATTACCATGTTACGAGGAGGGGAGGTACCAGCCACAGACTGGGCGGGTCACGCGCTATGTCGGGGTCATTCCCTTTCGCGGGATCGTGTCGAGCGAACGGGCGCGAAAGGTTATGTACCAGGGATGCCGAATTGTATGTCATGGGCACGATTCGCTGACGGAGGCGTTTGACTTTAGACATCACGGGAAGCCTGCAAGGTTGAGTGGAGGAGACCGTTAACAAGGTATCTTGCGGGAAAATTCTGTAACGTTGTTGCATTCTCTCATCTGTGTCAACCCAAAAGTAAACGTAAGGCCCACAAAGTGCGCCTTATGTCAACTATTGGAGGTGGAAAGACGAAGACGGTCGGCTTTAATGGTCTGCCTCACAGCTTCGCGCCACTTGCCCGCGGATAGAGTCATGACAAGGGACGAAATGGAAATACCCCTTTTAGAGCCAGTAAAGTAGTAATCTGGAGGCGTAATGCGTATTGGAGTTGACTGGGAACGGTTTGAAAGCCTGCTGTTCTCCCTCTGGCATGAGTGAGTCCGGGTATGTCAGGGTGATCGTCCAAGAGATCCGCCAGATACCGGGGTATAGCTCAGACATGCATTGGCGGGATAGTTGTGTCCGGAGAACTGCCCACTCGGTCAACTTGGTTAGCGGAGGAGCCAATACTAGTTTGCAAAGAATTTCTCCTTCCTTTCCTTTTATCACTTCCTTAAAATCCCCTAGTTCTGTCGTAAATTGGTGCTACTAACAATAACAATATTTCTAACAGTTATGCATAGGATAGGTATTTCAGATTGGGAGACGCGGGAGCAGCCTATCCGGCCATAGAGAGGCACCTCTAGGTACGTACATTTAAATTAAAGTAAATAATGAACTTGTATTGCCATTTAATTGATTTAGGTGCAAAAGGGATCACTATAGCGGGGAACGGGGACTCTACAGGGAGTATACAGTTAGGGCCATAGGCATCGGTAGTGTAGGGCAGTTAGACAGGGCGTATCCTTCATGCGTTTGAGAAAACAACAGAAAAAATTCTTCCACGCCTTTTAAAGAGTCGAAAGTTACCACGAGAAATAGTAAATACATTAAATTCCTACTCCAAATAATCTGGAGGCTTCGAAACAAAAATCAATCACAACGTGAAGTAAAGGGTTTATTGTAAGATTTCCCAGAACAACCTTGCGTTACTGTGTTCGCATCACAGGGGTTGGGAAAACGAGATCAGGAAAACAGCGTAGCTGAACCTTCCAATCGGAGATCTCAACGACGAAGAGAGAAAAGGGAAGGGTGAAAAAAACCTTGCAGCGGGGTGGGACCATCACAAGCGCAAAGCTTGAATCTCAAAGCTTAAAGGGTTAAGCTTTGAGCTTTAACCTTAAGCTTTGAAGTTTAAGCTTTGAGCTTTAAACTTTGATATTTAAGCTTTGAGCTTCAAATTTTGAGCTTTAAGCTTTGTGATTTAAGCCTTGAGCTTTAAGCTTTGAGCTTAGAGCTTTGAGCTTTAAGTTTTGAGCTTCGAGCTTTGAGCTTTAAGCTTTGAATTTAAGTTTTGAGCTTTAAGCATTGAGATTAAAGCTTTGAGCTTCAAGCTTTGAGTTTAAAACTTTGGGCTTTAAGCTTTAAGCCATAAGCTTTGAGCACTATGCCTGAGCTTTAAGTTTAGAACCTTAAGCTTAGAGATCAAAGCCTTCAGCTTAAAGCTTTGAGCTTTAAGTATTGTGGTTAAAGCCTTGAGCTTAAAATTTTGAGCTTAAAGCCTTGAGTTTAAAGTTTTGAGCTTTAAGGTTTGAGCTTCAAGCTTTGAGCTTTAAGCTTTGAATTTAAGTTTTGAGCTTTAAGCATTGAGATTAAAGCCTTGAGCTTCAAGCATTGAGCTTGAAACTTTGAGCTTTAAGCTTTGAGATTTAAGCTTTGAGCTTTAAGTTTTGAGCTTAAATCTTTGAGCTTCAAGCTTTGAGCTTTAAGCTTTAAGCTGAGCTTTTAGCTTTGAGCTTTAAGCTTTAAGTTTTGTGATTAAAGCCTTGAGCTTAAAGCTTTGAGCTTAAGGCTTTGAGATTTAAGCTTTGAGCTTTAAGTTTTGAGCTTCAAGCTTTGAGCTTTAAGCTTTGAGCTTTTAGCTTTGACTTTAAGATTAAAGCCTTGAGTTTCAAGCTTTGAGCTTTCAGCTTAAAGCTTTGAGTTTTAAGCTTTAAGCTTTTAGCATTAAGCCTCGTGCTTTGCGCAAAGCTCAAAGCTTAAAGCCGAAAACATAACGCTCAAACATTAAACTTAAAGCTTAAAGCTCAATCTTAAAGCTCAAGCTTTAAGCAAGGTTCAAAGTTTAAAGGCCAAAGTTTAAGCTTAATATCAAAGCTCTAAACTGCTTAAAACTCAAAGCACAAAGCTTAAAAATAAAGCTCAAAGCTCAAAGTTAAAGCTCAGTACACAAATCTCAAAGCACAAAGCTTAAAGCTCAAAGCTCAAAGCTTAAAGTTAAAGCTCAAAACACAAATCTTAAAGCACACAGCTCAATACTTAAAATTCAATATCAAATCTTAAAGTTCAAAGCTTAAACAACACGTAAAGCTTAACGTTGAATGCATAAAGTTCAAAGCTTAAAGCTCAAAAATCAAAGCTCAAAGCTTAAAGTTCAAAGCTTAAAGCTAAAACTCAAAGCACAAAGCACGGCTTGCCTTGCAATGCAAAGAAATCAATTGATTCTCCTTGAATGTCCTTTCCCGTGCGTCCCCGTTCATCTCCCGAGTCCCCTTCCCCTTTCACGTTTCCCTTCTACCTTCCCCGCCTTCCCATCCCTCGTTTTCCCACCCACGTATTCCACCTCCCCCTCCCCCCTGCCTTTCCTCCTTGCCGCTAAAATATATGTAATAAGCACATTTTCATTAATTCAAATTTAATAACGCAAGAACTTGCCTTTATCCTTTGCGGGCGTGCGCACAACAAATCACCAAAGTTTCATCGCAATCGGATGAAAGGTATGGCAGCGCATAAAATACGAACAAACAAATTTTAATTTTTATATATAAGATAGGAAAGATTTGATTGTTTGTTGGTGTCCTCTCGTACGGTCCGTACCCCAGTGACGATTACATCGTATAATACTTACAATTTTAAACTCGTGATATCTTTCAGATGGGATGTCCGAATTGAATAATTCAAAAAGTAATATAAAGGCATTGAAGCAGTCTCGAATATAAAATAATTTATTTTGATAAAAATTAATACGAAGATACAAATAAAGAGTCTTTTCTAGCGGCGGCATTTCAATTAAATTTTTAAAATAAAAGCACACTTATTGTGGCATAACTATAATAGTTAGACATATGCTGTCGCGACACTTTTTGTAGATAATAATGTGTTCTGCAAAGTCGTAGTACATTATTTTATTCTATCATCAATGGTTTTGGCAGCGCACGCGATGTAAAGAATATTTTGGGTAATTTTTTTACACCTTGGGTTACATTATTGGAGTTTTAGTAAGGATCGCTAATTTTTTTAAAATTATAATATAGCCTATGTTACTCGGGAATAGTGTAGCTTCTCAACAGTGAAAGAATTTTTCAAATCGGTCCAGTAGTTTCGGAGCCTATTCGATGCAAACAAACAAACAAACAAACAAACAAACAAACAAACAAACAAACAAACAATCAAATCCTTCCTCTTTATAATATTAGTATAGATTTGTCTCTCGGTAAAATACATATTGAGGTGTAAGGCTTCGAATAATGTTAATTCAATTAGAAAATAGTTATTATGATATATTAAAGACAAAACTGAAGATATTCAGGTAGGTATATTTCATTTATAGGTATAATAGCCTAAAAAGGTAAGTTATTAATTTGGAACTAATGTAATGCATCTTAGTTCTGGAGGGAGTTTATTTCTTAGGGTTGGCTTGCTTTTAGGTTGTACGCCTGTAGCTGATCTAATAATTGACTGCCTCGTACCAGTGTTTTCCGGGATGCATAGTTCAGAGATGTAAGGTGGGGCCATTTAATTTATGAATTTAAGCACCATCCAGAACACTAATTTGTACTTGCACAACAATTGAACACCCAATTCGTACTAGATTCTTTCAGGTCACGTGAACGAGGGTGTTCGGAAATGTGCGAGTATTTGAGTCTCGTTTATGAATGAGCCTTGCCGCTGCAAAATTGAAGTTTGTCAGTTTCATATTTTGGAAGGCTAGCATAAACGTCGTTACAGCAATCGAGACGTGAGGGTACGTAAGAGTTGGTTGGTAGTTTTGTTGCCTCTTTGGGAAGGTTTCTTCGAACTGACTTGAGTCGTCTTAGATGAAAAAAACCGGTACCTACAGTCCTTTTGTTTGACTTTTAAGCGAAAAGTAAGAATCTAGATTAATGCTAAGATGTTATGTTTATTAAGAAGCATTAAAAAGGTTTTTTTTTGTTATTTCAATTTGATAATTTGGAATATGGATTACGTCCACCGCCAATTTTCATTTTATTTGAACTCGGAAACATACTGAGCAATCAATTTGATTGGCGAAGGAGTATTTTGAATCGACCAGTTTAATTAATACCCGGTTTGAAAATGTTTTTGCAATTTCAACCAAAAGTGCTTAGTTAATTTTAAGCAAAAATAAAATAATCTAACACAACTTTTGTGGTGTTTGTTTTTTTACAACCAACACTATTTGTTCTGTGGGGTTACTTCTTAATAATAATAAATTCCTTAGTAGTTTATTATGAGTTTACGTAATTATCTACGACTCGTTCTTGAGTTCAACAGCTCGGCTGGGAACGATTTGTCGGCCTCTGTGTTTCCTCCCTCCTACAGTATGGGTCTCTTCAAGACCCATGTTCACTCCTTCCTCTCCTCAAAAACACCCTCCACACAGCATCTTTAAAGATGACATAGGCCCCGAGAGAAATTATTTTTCCTCAGGGCATCCTGTGTGGAGTTAATGTAAAAAAAAAAAAAAATACTACTGGTCGCACGACTTGTCTAAACTGGCTGCTAATTGAATCTAATCGGTATACCGGCGAAAGCCCGCTCTTGACAGCCACTGCCTGCCCGGGCACCCCTGCTGGCATCTGTCGGCAATTGATAGAAGCTCTTTCCCTGCTGGCATTTGTCGGTATCTGATAGAAGTTCTTTCAATAAACTTACATTACAGTTTTGTTTTTGTGTGGTTTTTAAATAAATAAATAAATCTTTTCTCCCATAAAATACATACTTAGAAAAGATAAATGTTGTGATTAACTCCACAATAAGTCAGTCTTAAAACACTCCACAATTCAATGTTTTACCGGTTTAAAGCCTGAAGATAAATATGTAATTTATTTTCGTTAATGTATCAATATTTCATATCAAAAAATGTTCAGCAAATTCACTAATCTCCTTTGATTTACCGCTTCGGGTGCTTTTTGCCAAAATGTATCAAAAATATTCCATTTCTTTCTCCCGCGATTCTGACAAAACTTTCTTTCGGCAGAATAAGGCAAGTTAATACTTTTGAACTATAGCCTGAATTTCAGATGTCCAAGAGAGTGTGAATTTTCCTGAAACTTAAGCTTCGTGAAAGTTTACATAACTTTTCGATATTACGTTTCCAAGTATCTCTCAAAACATATTTTATACAGGCTTTATAAATTATGAATATATCAAAGCTCATAAATTTCATGAATAACTTGTTTTATCAGCTTATTTTTAAGTATGCAAATTGTTAAGCTTCAGCGATTTTCGTTATTTCAGACTTTCTTAACATTATTGCGCTGCGTACGAGCTGGTTCCTTTGATAATGTTAAATGGTTTAATGAAAGTTACATAGGTAAGCTCTTTAATAAAATAACCTCTCCGTTGTCAAAATGTACGTTAATGTTAATGACACGATCTCAAGTTAACAAACTTACATAGCGTGTAAATACATTGAGGCGGGAAGTAAGGTTTTGTATTTTTTAAATGTTATTTGGGAAGCTATTTTATCTGATTACAATAATTGCGGTTACAAAATATGATTTGAAATTTCATGGCCAAGAGTATTAAAGTGATATATTTTTGGCGTCTTATGCCGTGTTGCGTAACGTTTTTATTTTTTTTAATTTTTACATGAGTTCCACACAGGAGGCCCTTAGGAAAATAATTTCCCTCTTTTCTAATTTGGGATGCTGTGTGGAGGGTTTTTTTTTAAGAGAGGAGAGTTCTGGGAAGGAAAAGGGTTTAAGGGCCTCCAAGACCTAGACAAACCTCACCCCATGTACCCGGGCACCTCTGCTAAATCAAACGTAGCGAACCACTTAGCCTGACCTATGGCAGAGGTGTTGGTTATCTAATATAGGTTCCCGGGGCGGCGGTACCCATTCCTGCCTCCCAAATTGAAAACAGCAGATGTGTTGAAGTGTGATTATGTTTAGATGCAAAACCATGCTACACTGCTTCAATCATCGAAGAGTTAGAATTACAGTCAATTACCGGATACCAAAAACTATTGAATTTTGGGCCTCTTCTCTATTAATGTTAATTCGATTTTTTTAATTTCAATTGCCTTCGTAATTAGGCGTGCTCTATGCGTGTTGGATCTTCTCAGGCTTTAGGAACATATTCAAGGTATCAATTAAATGTTCGGCAATTGCCGTGTTGTGAGGATGGCTGAGTTGCCAACACAGCAAAAATAAATTACTTTAATGAAAATCTTGTGCTTTAAAAAAATCTACAAATCAATGAAATTGAAGCTTTAATTAATCAACTCAAAGAAAATATATTTTTTTAAAGTTTTACAGCGTGTTCACACACAGCTATAAAAGATGTAGCTTGGCATATTTCAGCATATCGCTCGCCGTACATTCCAAATGCGAATATGTGTGTGAACACATTCTTATCGTAGATTGGGAAAATGCTTAGATTTGTGTGTTAAACAATCAAGAATATCATGTTTTTTTAATAAAGGTGGGACGCAAAGAGGCAAAAAAGTACCTACTCTGAAGATTTCCAACTTTTTTGACTTATTGACGAATGTCTATTTCTGAGATCGATTATTACCGAGACAAACCTGATAATAAATAGATTATTAATAAACATGTTGAATTCCAATCGCACTGTTCACACTTTTACAGATAAATACAACAAAATATACCATTTTGTGCACTATTATGAAATATTTCAATGAAAGAAGTGATTTTATACATTTCCGCGTGATCGAAAAATTGATAAGCGTTTCCAAGCGGTTTTTACGATTTTCCGCCGTTGTTCGTTACGTTCCATCAGCACTTATAATGGGTTCTGTGCCCGCCTGAGAAATATCGTAAAGAGCCTTATTTTATTTCCCGCTCTTGCAGACTGGTTGCATTTTTGTGAAATGTGGCTTTCGAAAATTTTGTCCACTTTTACATTTTTCTTTCATTTTCCTTGACAGTCCGTATTTAGAGTTTACTGTATGGAAGTACAGATAAAATCTGGACTTGGAAAATTATTTATAACATTACTTAATGTAATAACATTAAAATGATGAAATAAACAAACACATATGCCCTTTGTGTTATTTGCTATTTTACCCCATTCTTCAAAAGTAACCCGGTCCCTTTTATAAATTTCACGAGAGTTCATTGGATATGAGGTTATGTCTTCTATTAAAAATCACAACAAGGGAAAAGGGCCTCACCTCTTCCATCCACTACTCCTTGATTTCTTGAAGGCCCCACGAGGGAAGAGGGCCCAACTTTCGGTTCCCCAAAGGCTTAATGACGGAAGAGTCCTCTCCCCCTTGGATTCCTGAAGACCCACGAAGGAAGAGAGCCTAAAATCTTCTCTGCACTCCTTCTTGGTTCCCTGAAGGCCCCACGAGGGTGGTGGGAGTTTTTGAATGGGCCAATTTTCGAACCACGAGTATCTTGGAACATAAAAGGTCCACTCCAGCAGATCCCTGAGTGCTTGAGTAAGGTCTAAATACTCCGAGATGCGAACCTGTTTATTGAAGTCACCGTTCGTGACACAATGCTCCAGTATCACGAGCACTTTAGCTCATACCTTAGCTTGAGATGGCTATTGTAGGTCTTGTTTCACTCCCTGAGCGATGGGTTCGCCACACTCGTAGGTTTGTATTCACCCTACTTTTTTTTATACTACTAATACTCGTTTTCTAAGCACAAGCACCGGCTTACATAAGAAAAGAATGGTACATTGAAAGCTGCTATTCATGTTTAATATGTAACAAAAATACAACTTCGTAAAACAAATTTTAAAATCATAGAATGAAAAAATATTTTAGTTATTGTTTGAATTATTATACCATGTTTCCTATTTTCGTAGTGGAGAATATTTCTATTCCGTTTTAAATCATTTCAGCTTATCTAAGCTGGGTGCCACATTCACTCATATTTTGTAATCAATGGTTCAAACCAGAAGCAAGTCAAATATAAAATAAGTGTACATAATTCTTATTCATGTATTTTTATTTTAACTTATTGAGTAAAACTGCAAATTGTAATCCACACTAATATTATAAATGTGAAACTGCTCAAGTTTGTTTGCTAAGCTTTCACACATCAACCAACAAATGGACTTTAAAAATTCTTTCACCAATAGAAAGCTAAATTATATGCGAAGACTATAGGCTGTATATGATGGTAAGCTCTGGCGTTATGAAGTTATAAATATTAATATATTATATTTGTTATACGTTTTCTGTCGCTAACAAACGCGAGTTTTTGCTAACGTCAGAACAAAAATCGTTTCCATGGAAACGATGTTAATATATTTGTGGGCTCTTTGCTGGTAGGTACTCAGCCCCCTACCTACTGGTCGGCTACTGCTCCAGAAAATTCAAATATTAGAATATGTTTTGTTTTTTGGACAAGCTTATGTTTTGGAATAAATGTCAGATGAGAGTTCCTACATTAAAAATAAAGTTCGTAACGATTATAAAGACTGAATAATAAATAGTGTAATTTTTAATTACATTTACAAACTTCCAAATATTTAAATAAAAATAAACATCCGAAATGTTTGTAAGCGCATACATTCCGAACGAATGAACAACATTGGATACCTAATTCTTTTTTTCTTTGAGCTATCGCATTATGAAATTTAGGTGGCAGGCGAGATGTTTGAAAACTGAATGTAAGGGAATTAATGTATGGAATGCGGGAGGGGGTGTGGGTGGGGGCGGGGATAGTTGATAAGTGCAAGCGCTACAGTAATTTCTCGTAATACCACGCGAGCGAAGCCGCGGGGAAAAGCTAGTATTTAATAACTAAAGACAATGTTAGCGACTCTCAATCGAAAATTTGAAAAAGGAAAATCAGAAGATACGGTCTCATCTAGAAATTGCGCCTAGGACTTTAACCTAGCCACTGACTGAGCTTTCGGGATCCTATCCCCTTCGGTCACATTTAACTCTATCATACTTTGACCAACATTGTCTTCATTTTCTTAGCGCATTTTTATTGGCTGCTTTCTTTATGTATGATTGCAAGACTCATTTCAAACAAAATGCTATCTATATAGTGTATAGGATAAATACATACATTTTTAGGTAATGTGTCGCACAGTGGTAGAGCAGCGCCATAGGTTCATTTCGAATGCGACCGTATCTTATTCTGAATTTTCTCTTTCAAATTTCCGATTTGTTAACCAATGTTATTTTTTCAATTCACTTGAAAGTTGTTGCAAATTCATATCAATGTGTTACAATGTCAAATCACATAATATATCGAATTTTTTATGGTTGAATAATTTTATCAATATTTCAGTCGTCTTTCGAACTCTCAGCCTTTTAAAATCTTTTCTTCTATTTTATCTCATTTCAATTGAAAAACTTTCAACAAATTGTGTTTCATCGGCTTTATTAGATAATATTGAATCTCTTTTAGTTTATTTTAATGTTTATCGTGATAAAAAAGACTTTGAAAGAATTAATTATTCATAATCTTGTTAGATTAACGTCGTGAAATTTTGTACCCGATATTTAATTTACGATTGAGATAGGATTTTTGTTACTCCGCATTCCGAATTTTTAACGATTTATAACATATTTTTCTTGAACACGTTGAGTTTTTAGGTTCCTAAAAAAATATATATGTTTTTTTTAAGATAACGTCTTTGTATTTTTGGAGCCGAAACAGTTATTACATTTAATTCCATCTATATAAAAAAGGTCGCAAAGCATCCTCCGAAAATCATTAAATACATTGTTCTGTTATTTAACATATTAGAGGTATGGTACAATTTTAAACGTTTTGTGTTTTATTAAATATTTTCACAATTTTCGCTTAATCATTATCGTTTTTTCATAGTATGGCGCTCCGTCTAACATTCGTATTTACATATCTTCATTTCAAACCATCTTCTTCTTCTTTTTGAACACTCACTTTCTTGCTTGATTTTCGTCAGAAGGGGGAGAGCTATCGCAAATAGAATTACCAATTATTGCTGTTTGACTTATTCAAAGGCAAACGTCTTTGAATTTATGACAATGTTTTCGATTGCCTTAATAGCCGTTCACATCAATCCTTATCTTACAGATAGCTTACTAACGTTGCGTGGATTCCATTGAATAAAGAATAACACAGGAAATGCCTTGTGCGCGTGTCTCATGATCCAATTATAGGCCTAATATCGGCCTATATTTCCATATACAACTATTTTTCACCATGATTAAGAAATTCTTATGATACCATTATACAATTTTAGCCAACTGTAAGAAACACATCCCGCTTGCTAAATGGTCCAGAACCAAAAGGTACTAAGTCGGTGGCACATTTGTTTCCATTCAAATATGTGCCGAATGCACTTCTGGTGTTATATTATTTATTCTATGATGAATTCAGATAAAACTACCGCACAATTTATTAAGGGCTGCACAGCAAAACCGATATTTACCGATAAATCCATTGATGAAAGAGATATCGATGGCGTCATAAGAAGTAAGCTGGAGTATGCTGGTGTTGTGTGGACTCCGCACCAGACTAAATATATTAATGTGCTGGAACAAATCCAGAAAAAAATCCTTAGGTTTGTCTATATGCGAATGCACGGAACTTATCCGAGGTTCATGCACCATATAGAGTTACTTGAGGCAACAAATAGATTTAGTTCGGAAACTAGACGTTATGCAAATCTTGCAATTCTTAGTTTTAACATAATCCATAACTATATTGACAGCCCATTCCTCTTGGAATGCTACGGTTTATACGTGCCTGAAAACTTCAACCGTAGTCGTCGACACGACTTGTTCAAAATACCATACGCCAGAACAAATGTTCTATCACAGCATAGCATTTATTTGCGGCACGTTCCAGAGTGGAAGATACTAATAGTATCGCCCTGGTGTAAGACCACCATTCAGAATTGAAACGTTGCTTGAAATGGCTTTAGCCGTGTTTAGTGACCAGATCTGAATAGCCAGGTACTTCCCCACCTACCTCTTCCCTATCTCCTCCCCCCCCCCCCCCACTACCTTCAGCCTCACAACATACCCCAATTGGGGATGCCATAGTCTCACTGGCTCCAGACGGGAGCAGTTGGGACTCTTGTGCGGTATTTCATGTAAAAAAAAAAAAAAAAAATAGCATGACAAGAGGAATGGTACTGTTAAACGAAATATTGAAAACACTAGATATATATTTTTTTATTTTATTTTTTTATTAATCTATAAACATAGGGTTTTACATAGGGTTTAATTGATGCTTGTCTCACTAGGATTTACCTGTGTTGAGACAGGCTTAGAGGTACATATTTAAAATTACAAGAATATTTTAAGTAACATACAAATTCAATTTAATACTATAAAAATGGAAAGGTGATTGGAAGTGTGGGTTCACTTTAAAGAGAGTTATGTAAATGTTGGAAGAGATGATGTACAGTAAATGATGATGTATAGTAAATCCTGTCAAATCTATTTATGGGATTGATTAATTAATTTGACATGATTCTATTTTTAAGTTATTTTACATGGATTAGGTCGTATGCAAATTGTTTACTGTCTATTAATGATTTACTTTACAGATGTTTGCAGTAGTGTGGCGTCCAATACTAACAATCCATTTCTTTACGTCTTGTTTGAATTTTGTCAAGGATTCAGTATGTCTGATTGTAGCTGGTAGTGTATTGTATAGTTTGCAAGCTATGTATTTGAAGTGTCTTTGTCCAAAGGTAGTTTTGGAAAAAGGAGTTTGGAGAAGTTCTTTGTTTTTGGCTCGGGTATTGTGCGTTGTTTGTGTTTTTTTGTATGATGTTTTGTTGTTTTTGTGTAAATTAACTAATATGGATCTTGCGTAGAGTTGTTTATACAACTCTTCTTTAGATAGCATTAAGATTTTTTTGTATAATGATCATCTTCTTAGGTGTAAGTTTGTCAAAATGACAAAATTGTACGGTAATTGGATTATTAATCTGTTGTACAATAATTAAAAAAAAATATATATGTATATATATCGGCTTCCGATAGATCCATCGATGATTCCATTCCTAATCATATATAAATTTCATTTACAACTTTTAACCTAAACATGTTACCATTTTTAATGTGAATGTTACAACATTGTGCACTGGAACCAGCTTAACAGCGGAACTTTATTCAGTTTCTAAACTTTCATTGAATAATATTATATAAATATCATGAATGTCACATCTAAGCCCCTGGTGGCGTTTTGGAAAAGTCACATAAAAATTCAGAAAATCAACTTCTTACATACAACATACATATTGCTAGAACGCCTAAATATTGTTACATATTTTTTAGGCAAATGGTAGATACGGAAACTTATTCTGATTTACTTTGTAAGCTGGTATTAACCCTTTCCCGACAAGTGTCCAGTTGAATCACATCAAATTTGAGATTATTTCGCAAAAAAGTGCTGAATATTTGTGCAGCTTTTTTACAAAAAGTTTTTTTTTGGTCAATCCACTTTGGTTGAACAGTGTTATAACTTTACTTTACCTTGTTTTGAGATATGAGGTGTTAAAGTTTTCCAAGACAGTTTTTCATAATCTTTTTACCATTTTCTGAGTTTGAAGCTAAATCTTGTG
Organism: Glyphotaelius pellucidus; assembly: GCA_936435175.1. Lineage (NCBI taxonomy): Eukaryota > Metazoa > Arthropoda > Insecta > Trichoptera > Limnephilidae > Glyphotaelius > Glyphotaelius pellucidus. The sequence continues at coordinate 15,711,149 of OW386553.1, forward strand.
TAATGCATTTTGGTTTAACATATTTTTAAGGAAAAATTTAGATTAGATATTTTTTTACCATTTTAGAACATGCCTAAACGTGTATTGGAGGTTATCCACCACTTATCTGCCCTGGTATAAGTAACAGATGGTTAATCCTTCGAGGCTCTCGCAAGGACTCTAATTTTTTTGAAAGAACGAAGCTACATTAAATTTAGAACGAATCTAGATCTCCAGTGTACCTGCATATGTTGTTAGTAAGCAGTATGCAAGTGCTTAGCGGGAAATACAATATGTGTTAGAATGATAAGATATAGACAAGACATTGGGACAGGTTGGTGACAGTCCACGATGCGGCAAGCGCTGGGTGATTGCACCCAGCGTATCCTACAAGCACCTGTATGGGAGGAACAAACAGTACACAAATAAAAAGGTCATGGCAAACGGGTGGGAGTCCTCTCCAATCGATTGGCAGTTCCAGCAAGAATGCACATGACGTTGATCTAGCCGTAAACCACACTCAGCTTCCGTGCCCCTTATTCCCTTAAACGTGCAGACAGAACTACATGCAACCAGCTAGTGCACAATACTTTATTGCATAAGGTTCTAACCACATTTTCCTAATTCCATTCCAAGATAGGGCCATGTCCTACTTAAATGTTTTCCTTTAAATGTGTCAAAGAATTTGTCTAAAGCTTTGACATCTCAGAATACGGTCAGGTGAACTTAGAACCCTATCCAACCAAAGTGAAGAATTAAACTGCTCATCTGAACAATGATCAACTGTCAGATACATATAAAATGGCAATTTAAAAAGGTTCAAAGTGAAGTAAGAATCCTATAAAATAAATTGAAGCTTTAAAAGCTCAATGTTAGAGCTTCGTCATACGAGTATTTTCTACGGAAATACATACATAATGTTGTCTTTGAAAATTATTTTGGTTGAAGTAATGAGCAAAATAAATGTTTTGCATTCAAAGAACGTTTGAATTTTTTTTATTATTTAGAACTTTGTCCAACCAAGGTGCCGAAATGATTTTTATACATTTCCTCGAGATGTTTTGCACAACCGTACCGTACGTAGATACTAAATAATATATTATGTACCTTGATCAACTTTTTGTAGTGCGATAAAATTATCTCAAGGCAAGGCCGCAAAATTGTAGATGCCAAACAATCTATGTATATCTATATATATATTAAAATCAAAATATGCTTGCTTGTGGGTATATGAGTTAAAAATTTTCTATGTATTGCTTTATAAAGGCCAGACTCTTGAAACGCACGGCGCTGAAAAAGAAGAAGATGGAGAGATATGTAATTACGAGTGTTGGACAGAGCGCGCTAACATGTTGAGTCGTAGAATAGCAGCGAAAATTGCGAAAAAGCTTAATAAAACACGACTCGTTTAAAATAGAGCAAAAATCTCATGGAACGTATCTTTAGTATCATTTAAAGAATCATTGTGAATTTTTTCACAAATATAACTTGTAAAATAAAAGAAATAGACTTGTTAAAAATAATTTTCCGAGCATACTTTGCGATTTTTTTCTATCGAGGGAATTTCATATAATTTGCGTTTCGGCGTGGAACGTATCTAGATATTATCTTCAAAAATAATATATACTTTTTTAAGAGCTTAAAAACTTCAAATGTTTAAGAGAGATATGTAAGAAATCGGTCGAAATACGAGTAGTAAACCCTTAAGCATAGGAAATGTTTTTTACCGTCAAAGTACCTCCTTTCCGTCCTCCCGAAGGTTTCTGAATTATTACATCCACATGAAAATATATCTGAATTTTTTTTTAATCATTACAAAAACGCTTATAAAATTATCAAAAAGGTCACAATTTGAGAATGACATATAAAATTAAATTTTTGAAACTCTTTAAATTAATGAATTTATTTAAAGTACTCACCTATCCATCTAACCAAAATCGAGTACTTTGAATATAATCAAAAATCATATTTATTTTAAATACGTAGGTACCAAATTTGTTTGATTGTTCTTATGATATACAAAAATGAATGTTTGTAATAGAAAATTTGTAAAAAAAATTGCAATAGATGGCACGCGAGCTATTTGAAAATCTGAATGTACCAGGACTGAATATATTGAACGCGGGAGAGGGGAGGGGATCGCGGGAGAGAGTTCGCGGAAGAGGTGAAAGGGAAGCGGGGAAGGTGGAAGGGGATCGCGTGAGGGAAAGAGGAAATGGGAGGCGAAGGCGAACAGGACGAATCGAAAAAGACACGCAGAGAAAAACAATTTCTCTTTTAGTGGCATTGCAACGCCTGCCGGAAACACTAGTATAGATAAAAATAAATGTTCAAGTATATAATGTTGTGTTTATTACATAAATTCACAAATTAATGTGGGTAAGGAAATAATTAACATTTTTGTCAAAATAAATACATGCAATATTTTGAAGCTTCTTTTGCATATTTTGTTCCGCTAATAGTTTGTGCTTTTTGTCATTTATATATGAATCATATTTTAATAGTATTATCACTCTTTACTAATACAGAGCTTTATAAGTCAATTAATTAGATTACGATTTAAATCAAATAGCAGCCATGTTCTCCGAACAACTAACTATTTAATCGTTTTGTTTCCGCGTTCCCACAATTCTGTTGAAAATTACAGAACTTATACCGGAATTCCACGAACTTATTCAGAATTAAACTTTTGTGTTCTCGTTTGCGCTCAAGTTCGTTATTGATCCAATTTAGAATTATTTCATAAGCAGATCTTCGTAGAGGAAAGCGTTCGTATCCACAATTCGCAAAAACCATTACAGGAGCTTTTTCTGCCAATATAAAATCAAACATATTATTAAGGGGGTATTTTAGTCTTTTTTTTCATATTTCGATAGTTTAGATATTCAAGAATATTTTGTTTAAATGACTTTTCAAAAAATCATGTCATCTTTGGGGATCCTTTTAGAGAAAGTAAGGAGCGAAAGTTCTGGGAAGGAAAAAGATACGAGAACCGTAGGAATCTGGGGTCAATGCGTCTAGAAGTGACGGGCGAGTGAATCCATCCTCACTGCGGTGCAAGGCGATGGCTCGAGAGAATCCGGCTGGAGAGGTCTAGGTTAGATCTTCTCACACACGTTTCCGATCCGGCCCGCCATGCAGTAAGTGGGCAAATGAATTCACCGCTAAGATCTAGACAAACCTCACCTTATGAACCTGGCACCGCTGCTAAATCACCAAACGCAGCGAATCATTTGGGATGACCCAAGTCAGGGGTGTTGGTTATCCAATAAAAGGTTCTTTGATCATTTCATTCGTTATCTTGAAGGCAGTTTATTCAGAGTTTTCAAAACCATTCTCGCTAGTCAAAAGTTAGATTTCAAATTAGAAATTTCCCAAATACGGATGAAATTGGTTTCGTTTGTAATTATTGTGAATATATTTGTACAAAACATTATTAAACAAATATTCATAAAGAAGTCGTGTTCGATACTACTTGGTCCAAAATAATAATAAAAAAACCGGCATTGTATAATGTACAATATATATGGAATGTAGATAACATATATGAAGTTTCGCTGTGTGAGTTTTGGAGTAAGTAAAGTGCTGAGACACTTTGCCCGCAGTTTGTATTCGAACGTTTTTACAAAACCTTTAAAAAACTCATATAGGTCAGGTATTTATTCAGTACTCACCATGTTTTTCTCCGCCACTCAAATATTGTGGGGTTTTTCAGGGCTGAGTAGTTTCGATTTTCGACCGCTAGGTGTCGCCGCCGGCTGCGGAGGCTTCCACGGGCTTTGCTAAAGGCTTTCGATTCCAAGCCAAATATTTGACATGGCCGGCGTGTTGACACACACGTAACACGGTCACTCGAACCGCTCCTGGACAAATAAACACACGGCAGCTTCGGTGTTTTGCCAAGAGATGGCACCACGTTAAGCCGCTCGAAACAATCTTGACGAAAACAAAATAAACTTTCGCACATGATTGAAAACTAGTGGCTTAAAAAGAAAAAATAAACAGCTCTGTTGAAACCCACTAGTATTTACAGTGGCTTTGCAATAATCTTCTGTCAGTCAAATGGGAATGGTCATCAATACTAAAATTAACTAATTATTATAACATATTTTGCACCGCGCCGGGAACCATTTATTGGATTACCAACACCTCTGCCATTGGACACTCTAAGTGGTTCACTTTATTAATAGGGTGAGATTTGTCCGGATCTTGACGGCGGATGCAACTGTCCACCAATTGCGTGGCAGACCGGATCGGGAGAGACTGGTGGAGGGAGACCTTTTGACCTCTCCGACAGATCTCTCTTCGAACATCGCCTTGCACCGCTGTGGGAGGGAGGGATTCATACGTCCGTTCACTTCTGGACACACTAACCCCAGACTTCTACTCACCCTCGTATCTTTTTCATTCACAGAATTTCTTCTCTCTCCTTTCTTAAAAAGACCCACCACACAAAAATCACAAAGATGACACAGACTCAAAAGTAATATTTAATACTTCAGTAAACAAAAGAAATACTTAATATTTCATTTTTTTTTACAAAAAAAGGCAATAAACAAAAATCTGAGTAAATTTTAAAAACTATTATGAAAGGTGATGTATTATTAAATTTTTTTTAAGCCTATAAAAAATAAGGTATCAGGCCTATAAGCACTGCTTTATAGTTCAAAATCCCCTACTTACCAACCCCTTTTCAGTTTATATAGTTTTATTATATAATGTAGTATATTAGAAAATGACAGGAAATCATCTAAATTTGTGCCTGAACTTTGCATAATAAAATTAAACACGTTTTTTGGCGATGTTTTTTTCGGGAACAAATCAAAACGTGCGGCTGGTGTTAAACGGGAATTTAAATTATCTTATCGCCACCTACGTAAGGAGTGTTATTGTTAGTCACGTGATCCCGAATTCAATCCTTCCCTATTCCCCATCTCCTTCCCGTCTCCACTACCTTCAGCCTCACAACATATCACAATTGGGAATGTTGTGGTCTCACTAGCTCCAGCCGGGAGCAGCTGGGACTTTTGTGAGGTGTTCACAGAAAAAAAAATTCTCCTTGTTCTTAGGCTAAAATCATACAAGTGAAGCAATAACCGAACACGTAAATCCAACTTCTTAATAAAGTTGTGAATTATATATAAGTACATTTGACATTAAAAATAAACATTTAATTATTTTGGTAATAACTTGGTCAGATAACTGAATATAAATAAATATGCAAGTGTTGAAATCAAGCCTACCGACAGATTAAAGCAATGGGAATAGACCACCCCTCCGTAAAAAAAATTATATTTTTGAGACATTTATGACGTTATCTCTCTCAAGGAAAATTGTTGGCAGGATATTTTATACCAGTTTAAATGCCTCAATAGCAAATAACCCGAGGCTTTATAAATTTTCCAACCCCGTGGATATTAGACAGAGGAGAAATTCCTTCGCATACCTCGTAGGGAAAATTATTGCTTAAGGTTCCCTACCAATTTTCTGCGGTGAATATTTTCGGGTCTTGGGTATATTGAAAATTACGCATATGTTCGCGTATGGTGATTTTATACAGCGCATATCGCGTAAAGAGAATCCCGGGATATTCCGGGATTAGCCCTAATAGCTTTATCCTTTTTATGATATGCGTGGATGGACTAAACGTATTATTTTTGAGTGGGCTTTGGATGAAAGAGTTTACGAAAATAATACAATACACACTGGATATAAATGTGAATAAAAAAAATCAATTTGATAACCCTCCTTTTATTTTAAAAAAACAAATAAGGATTTCGCAAGACATTAAAAAAAATCCTAGTTATGAACAGGCTGCTTCCAATACATAGTTCAGAAACAATTTTATAACTAACGCTACTATGGCCTTCCATTCAAATATTATTTTAGATCATTGAGAAAAATTATATAAACAACTCTCATTGAACATATGAAACAGACCTACACGAAAAAACGCAACTAAAAGGTCCATTTCGCGAGTTGTTAATATTATCTTCTTCATAGATTAAATATTACAATGAGTTAGTTGAGAAATTATCTATCTTTATTTCTATAAAAATCAAAATATGTTTGCTTGCTCATGTATGAGTTCGGAAATGTCTATGTATTGCTATACTAAGCGTACGAAATTTTTTATACTTTCAAAATAGGTTTCTGGATTATTATAATCACATGACAATACATCTGAAAATTTATTTTAATCATTACAAAACTGTCACAATTTGAGACTGACATTTTGCAAACCATCGATAGTTAATTCAAAATTAAATTTTCGAAACTCTTTTAATTAGTGAAATTTTTTGAAGTGCTTGCTTAATACTTTGAATCGAATCAAAAATTATAGATATTTTAAATAGGTACCTGTGTTAGGTACCAAATTTGATTGATTGTTCTTATAAAATACAAAAAATAATATATGTATGATATGAAAAATGAAAATTTGAACTAAAAAAATTTTAATAGGTGGCACGCGAGCTGTTTGAAAACTGAACTTACTGGGACTAAATATATGGAACGCAGGAGGGTGGTTGGCGGGACCGGGGAGCGGAAGATGGGAGAGGGAAGGCGGGGAAGGTGGAAGGTGAATTATAGAAGGGAAGGGGATGCGGGAGGGGAACGGGGACACACGGGAAAGGAAATGCAGGGAGAAACAATTTATTTCTTTAAATATGGCATTGCAACTCGTGCCGGAAATCAGCTAGCCCCTAATAAAAAAAAGATTTTTTCCCACGTACGTTCTAAGAGTTTTTAATTTGTAAGTTTTATAAAGCTTGAAATATTTATAAGCATTCAAAATATCTTTCGTTTCTGGTGCCTTCTGTTTCTGTTAACGTAGGTTGGTTATCATAAGAACGTATTTCATCGTATATGACTTCAGTGCGAAATGATTTTTTTTACATTATAAATTTTTTGGGGCAAATTGACAAATAGTAGCAAATATTAAAACTAACATAAATAGACAATTAACCGCGCTTACTATAAACTTTACAGAAAATATGATCGCGTTTTTCTATCTTAACGATTAAGACATTTTAGAGAAGAGCTAAAACTTCAAACGAAATCGGATAATAATGCTTTTTAACAACAATATCTCATAGCTAAACTTGTTTCTTTTTGTATGTGAATATTTTTTTTTGCTCGAAGGTTTCCCAATAAACTTTTAGAAACTCTCATTAAACAAAGTTAAACATGGAGGCCTTATCTTGGGATAAACAGGAGAATATAAAAGAGAAACCTGCTCCAGGTGCTCTTATTCGACTTTTATCGACAGGACCGTCACAGAAAAAAGGCTTTCGCATAATAAATCAATCAACTTTCCGTGGAAAGTTTCCCATCCGGCGATAGGGCGAGTTTTTAGATCCCCCTTCGCGGCGTGTGGGCTAGATTACGTCTGACACATTAATTTATAGCCTTTGTTCAATAAGGATACACTACACGGATGAGGCGTCATAGAAAAGTATGTTCCTTCATCCCTTATTTATTGCGTGTCAATCTGGTAATCTCGCCAAGGAAACTGGATTATTGGCTCAGAGGCTTTGTGGCGGATTACCGGGACGATTCGTCATCGTCAGATTTACTTTCATAATATGTCTGAATAATGTTATGATTTGATGAGCCGCGTGGCAAGGTGGTAAAAGCACATTAATTACGTGTTTGAAACTCAATGAAGTGTTCGGAAAGCGCGATAAATGCATAATCGTGATTAAAACAATCATAGAAGTTTTAAAAAAGAATAATTGAAAACCATTTTGACTGACAAGACAGAAATTTGAATAATGCAATTCAAAAAATGCGTATTTTACATTGCTGTACAGTGGATTCAAATCGCACCTAGTGGTAAAAGTACCATTTAAAAAGATGGTAATGAGATTTGCGATTTTTAATGGAAATTGAAACTTGACGAAGTGGATTTTTGAAAATGGATATGGAAGAATCACTTATTGTAATTACGTAGTTATATCAAGTTTATTTTTGAAATTGTTGTTGTTTATAAAGTTTTTAATAATGCTAGATGAGTTGCCAACATTTTATTGGAAATAAAGTAGATGTTGAAAATTTTCCTCTTCATTAAATCATAATAATCGGCTTCAAAAAATCCAAAAAATAACTGGAAACAGGAACTTCGACGTCTCTAATAAAGGTATGTTTTGAAGTTTAAGGGAGTGGAGAGAGGAAGAAGAGTGAAAATGAAAGATTCTTCGTTTGTCGGCTGTTCAGGTATGGCAACTAAACACGGCTAAATTCATTTCAAGCTACGTTTTTTTCTGTGTAGTGGGTTTTTAATGGGGTTACTGAAACTTTATTGGAACTTTTCATTAATATACAGAGTAAAACTATTAGATAAAAATAATACGTTACGCATTACAAACAAGTTTTATTTAACATGCAAAAATACAAGATCACAAATTACAGATTGAAAAGGAAAAATTCCAGTTGTGAAAATTGGAACAATGAGGCTAGACTCGAATCTATTGGATTTCTCTTTAGAATATGACTGGCTCAAAATATGTCTGCATGCGAATAAATTTTCTGAAAAAACAATAAGAGTAGGTATATAATATCCTAATTTTTTTTGTATAGGAATTGTAATACACACAAATAGTTGTATGCTGTGCCTTAATTATTTAGCTTTTATATAATACTCATTGTTTAATGTCAGGTCTTTTTTTTAATCTAAATTCTGTTATTTTGTTGTTGCTAAGTTGTTTAACTTTTTTATTGGTACAACTTTCATTATTTTTTAAAATCTCTGCTATTATATTCTTTGCCTTACGAGGAAATTACAATCTTATTTATTCTGTTTTATTGGCTTATCTCACACAAAATTAATATTGTAAGTGAATAGGCACATTATTTTCAATTTTAATCATTGTAGTAGTTCTTGCTGATTTACATTAAATTTTATTTTATACATATGTTTTGTTTTCTTACAAGTGTTAAATATTTATTATGTGTTATTAAATACTGCAATCAATTGTAAATTTTCATGTAAAATCCCACCAGGGCATTAATAAATAACGAGTAAAAATAATAAATACGCCAATACCCACCGGGAGAGCCATTAGTCCTACAAACAGGAAGCTAGAATAATCCGTGGTGACACTTTATTAAATGTCATGAGAAAATAGACGATATAGACCTATGCCTTCCAAGATACGAGAGGAATGTCACTTCCACATTCCACCTGAGGCGTTTCTGAAGGTCATTTTCTACCTTCGTAATTAAATTCTCCATTACACAAGGAGTGGAATTCGATCATGTCCTGAAAAAGCTTTCCTTATTTTTACCCGTCTCTGAACATTCAATCCATAAATTAGTTGAATAGTCCCACTGACTCTGAGCAGTAAAAATTTTCTACGATGTCACATAATAAAAAGTTATATCTGTGTTCAATTATTGGAAAAGAAGCCCCGCGAACATTTGAGCAAGAATTCATTCATTTTGATTGAATTCTTTTTCTATGTTATCTTTCCATTGTGTATCGCAATTTCGTTTATATTTTCATTACTATCTAATAAAATATTATTTGTAGTTGAAGGAGAGGGTAATTCATTCATTGACTAATATTAAAGAGAAGTAATATAATATATTGTATATTAAGTTATATAATATATTACTATTTCTCGAATGATTAGGTACGAATTACCAAAATCAGATAATATGATGATGTAATGTGATATTATAAAAACTAGGCCCAGATTGCAGGATTTGTGGAGTTAAGTTCAGTTAAAAAATAAGCAAAAAACCCCTTTAGGACAAGTATAAATGCTGCAGAACGATATGAAAAAAAACATATTCACGAAAATGTACTAATTTGTAGACAGAAACTTTATTATTTGTCCGACTTCTTGACTTATCAGTTTCAATTTCGAAAAAAACAATAAAAATAATTTCCTGTTCAAATATTCTCAATTCTTTACACAATTTATTCCAATTTTGAACAAGACACTTAAATTCAAAGCAAATCCGAGTTTTGGGTTCCCAAAGTTGCACTCGACAAACACAAAACCTGAACCAGTGAGGTTATGGAATCCCTAATAGGGTGTTTTCATTGTTTTTTTATTTCACGAAAAAAATTTCGATGCTGAAGGTATTTATATATATTTTTTTTGGACGAATAAAATTTTCTACGGCGATTTAAAATGTGCTTTTTCAGATTTCCGCCAAAACGACGAGTCCGTTTTTATTCGTGAATTCGACAGCGTTGACGTCACGCCCGGCAACGCTGGTGAAAGCTGTCTTACCAACCACTGAGTTTTCTACGTCATAATGATGTTGTCTTCAATTGGAACCGTTTCGGAATGTGCGGTTTTTCAAATGAATTATTACGAATGCAAATATTGAAATTAAACACTTTTAATACAATGATCACAATTAGAAAAATAAACTTTGGGTATGTTGAAGGGATCGAGAGAGGGAAGAAGATGGGATTGGCAAAATAAGGTTGGTGTTTGGTTCTGAAGCAGTTTTTTAAAAAACTTAATCCATATTCCCCAAGTCCTTTCATCATGTATTCCTTTCTCTTCCTCCTTTCCTCAAAATCTCTACCAGGAAAAGAAGAAAATGTGCCTACCTACATGTGGAAGATTTGAACAATATTGCCACCCAAGTTTGCATTACTTACTTGTAACAGTTGCAATTTGATAGTGACATGGCTCACAACTCGCTCTTTCGAAATATCGCAAATAACAGAAAATTTCGTTTTTTTATTAAATAAAAGTGTCGTGGCTTGAAACCTGGTTTGTGCAAATATATTGGGAAATCAGGATCGATCCTGAACAGCCAAAAGAAGCCGTCAAAAGGTAAGAGACTTCCTCTCATAACCTATTCTCCTTCGATCATACTTCAGAACACAATACATGGTCTATTCGTCATAAAAAGGATTTACAGTACACATTCTCGTGTCGTGGCATCGGCTCCGACAGTTGGGAATTTCCTAGCTATTAAGATCTGGTTATCAACCACGGTTAAAGCCATTTAATGCAATTCATTTCGATTCCGAGTGGTGGACGTAAAATCAGTTTTTCCTCGATAATAAATTCATGTTTCAATATCCTTTCTATATGACCAAGTGTACTTACCTCTCACATCAACAACAAGTTAAATAAAATACTTATCTCATGACATTGGAAAGAGTTGAATAAATTGTATTTACAATTGACAGCCTCCGTGGTCGAGAAATAAGGCTGTCAACTAGCGATCCGGAGTTCGCATCCGGATTCGAATCTCGGCGTGCGAAAATGAATTCTATTTGATTGATTTGTTATATTTCACACTTCAATCATTTAAAAAAAATATAATTTATATTTGCGGCACAATAATATAAGGTATACTGACGGCCATCGTGGTCTAAGGGTAAGGCTCTTGACTCGCAATCCGAAGGTAGAGGGATCGAATCCCGGCATGGGCAAATAAATTTTATTTGATAATTATTTCATTTAAAATAATGTACTTATAAGTAGAATATTTGCGGCATGTTCCAGAGTGGAAGTTACTCTTAGTATCGCCCTGGTGCAACACCACCATACAGAATTGAAAAGTTGCTTGAAATGGCGTTAGCCGTGTTTGATGACCAGATCTGAATAGCCGGGTACTTCTCCACCTTCCTCTTCCCCATCTACTTCTCCTCTCCACTATCTTTAGCCTCACAACATACCTCAATTGGGGATGCCATGGTCTTACTGGCTCCAGACGGGAGCGGATGGGACTCATGTAAGGTATTTATTGAACAAAAAATAAATTAAAAAACATTCCAGAGTGGAGAATATTCTTAGGATTGCCTTTGTGTGAGACCACCATTCGGAATAGAAACGTTGCTTGAAATGGCTTTAGCCGTGTTTAATGACTAGGTCTTAATATTAAGGTGCTTCTTCACCTTCCTTTTCCCCATCTACCTTCACAGCCGTGACCGGACAACTCAGAATGAAACCAACTCAGAACCGCCTCAGAAAAGTCATTAAAAGTGATGAAAAATTAAAAAATTGTTTAAATAGATTACGTTAGGTTGGGGTTATGGGCTATTTTAAAATTATTTTTTCACAGCTTTTAATGACTTTTAAAGAGGTGTTGAGTTGACTTTATTCCGAGTTGGCATGGAACCCTTCACAACATACCCAATTGGGGATGACATAGTTTTACTGGCTCCAGGCGGTTGGGAGCAGTTGGAACTCTTAAAAAACAAAATCATTTCCACTACAATTGCGCATGCAATAAGGAACTCCAGTCCAATTTTTTAATTTTTTTAAAAGAATAATCTAACCTTCTAACTGAAATAACTGCATATTTATTTTTATTTTTATAGTTAGTTTTAATAGTTAAAATAAATGTCAATGTTTTAATTTTTCAAGATCCCCCGAAAACCACCGAATCTAGTGTGACGGCATCATGACCAACCGAAGTATGAATTTTGCAGGCAGCTGGAATCAGCTGATCATCGCCGGCCATTTTGAATTTATTTAACGACTTATATATTCAGAATCAGCGTTTATTGGTCTCTGTGAACATATTTTTTTAAAGCCATAATATTTTTCACTGGAGTTCCTATAGTAGAACCCATTCGCTTACTGAACTAGAACCAGTAACGGATACCAACAACTTTCTCGGTCTCCCCAGAAAAGCTCAAAGATCAATAACAAGCCAAGAATGGAGCAAAGGGCAGGTTGCTTGATTAACTGCGAATGAAAATAAATTGCCTTGCTGTTATTATTTAACGTCCCGTGAAATAGTATTCTGAATTCATTGTATTTATGAAACATAGCTACAAGTAGTACTATATTTTTAGCATAAATAAAAGAGCCGCTTTACTTTTCGGCAAGAGTATATATAATTCCTAAATTTGTATTACATTAAAATTAGCCGCCTCACTAGACAATGTTTGTCTGCTTTACGTCAATGTCAAGTGTAAAGGGAAACGAACTTTCAGTATCTATGTACCGAAACATGGAAATACTAATTTAAAATTGACATTAGTGTCAAAGCGATAAAGTCCTTGTCTATGAATCCCGAGGTTAGGGGTTAACAATGTTAAAATTTGCGCATACCGAATACATTTTTTTTATTTTATTTGATTACTAGCGAGTTCCCGGCGTGCGTTGCAATGCCACCAATAAATAAATTGTTCCTGCGTGTCTTTTCCAGTTCATCCCGTTCCCATTCCGCCTTCCCTTCCACTGCCATGTCCTGTTCCTCTCCTTCAGCTCATTTTTGTATATTATAAGAACAATCAATCATTTGGTACTTAAAGTAGGTACCTATTTAAAATAAATATAATTTTTGATTAGATTCAACAAAATATTCGAATTTGGATAGTACCATAGATGAGTACTTCAAATCTTTTTTTTTTTTTTTTTTTTTTTCATGGCTTTTCACCCCAATGGAGTGTTCTGGCCAGTGTCAAGTGAATAATTTTATGAGTGTAATTTTGTGAGTGTAATTTTGGGTTAATATTTACAAATTTAGTTTCAATAACAAGAACCTATCTACATTATATAATAATACTATACAAATAATAATAATACGCTAAATTCTTACAATACGAGATGATTATAATTACATTTAACAACGAGGAAGCAACAGGAAATTGATAAGTATGTTGATATAATTTATTATGGATAAAAAATTAAATAAATAAATACATGGAACTAAACTTACAGTTACAAATTGATGCTGTTAATATTCAGGAAATTAGCCAAGACTTTATAAACGCGTTTATTTACAGAAGATAACAGACATGCAATGTTATAGGGGGGCAATATGCCTGAACTGATTAGGTGAGGGATGAAATTTTTGTATGAATTATTTAAAGGGCAACTGAAAAAAATATGATTGAGGTCCTCTTCACCAAGACGACATTCACACATCGCAGAATTCTTAACATGAATTTTTGTCAGGTGAACATTGTGGCAGCAATGCCCTATCCGCATGCGGCAAATGGAGGATGTAGAGAATTTGTTTAAAGAGAGTCTAGAAAACCACGGTTTTGAAGGAATCGTTGGCTGTATTGTGAAAAAGTTGTACCCTTTTGTTTTACTAGATTCAACCCAATGATTCTGCCATGTGGAAATCATGTTTTCTTTTAATTTTATGAGAACGTCATCGGGGTTTAAAATTTTATATAAAATATCACCGGAAATAATAGCATCTTTCGCCAATGAATCGGCCTTTTCATTTCCAGGGATACCGCAGTGACTAGGTATCCAAGCCAACACGGTTTCTTTGCCAGAGTCGGTTAATTTATGAATTAAGGTGCGGATTCCAACACAAAGATCGTCTTCTGGGTAATGGAAGGGTGAAGAGTTTAATTTTTGAAGTGCACTTAGGGAATCGGAGAGAATTAAGAAGTTTCCTATGTGATCATCGTCAATGTATTTGAGGGATTCAAAAATGGCTATACATTCAGCAGTGAAAACGGAAGCCTCTTTTGGAAGTTTAATTTTTTTATTGACTTGATCTGATGGACAATGGAATGCCGCTCCCACATGGTTTGATAAGTGAGATTTGGAACCATCTGTGTAAATAATTTTCCAGTCGGAATATTTCGAATTTAAAATTTGGATAAGCTTTCTTGGAGCTTCGTGGTTGTTAGTTATGCCGAGAGAAAGAAGAATATTTGGTTTACGTAAATGAATACGAAAGGGGTTAGCATATAAAGGAAGTCTATCAGATGGATTTAAGAGGGGTTTATATGCACTGTACGTATGGAGACTTTTAACAAGAAGAGGGATTGATTTGTTCCTCCAATATGGAAGTGATTGCACTTGAGCAGAGAGTGAGGTAATTTTGTCCATCAATGGGTGATTGGAGAGCCTAAAGCATTTAAATAAAAACTTGTCAGCCAAGAACTGTCTTCTGAAATGAAGAGGAGCCTCCACAGCCTCCACTTGTAAAGCGTTAATTGGGGAAGAACGCATTGCTCCGATAATCAATCTTAAGCTTTGAAATTGGATACGGTCCAACCTCGCGAGGTTCTTTTTAGAAGTGGGTTCGATGAGGAATGACGCGTAATCCAAATGACTCCTAACATATGCATTATAAAAAAGTTTTTGGGTGAATGGGTGACTTCCCCACCAGACCCTTGAAACGGCACGTAAAGTGTTGAGGCCAGCTTGACATTTGTTAATTATAAAATTAACATACGGGTTCCATGTTAACTTAGAGTCTAAAATTACCCCAAGGAATCTTATCTGTGCCTGGATAGGGAGAATTGAATTATTTATTTGGACTGTTACACGCGGAGTAACACGTTTTCTGGAAAAAACGATAACATTACTTTTGGACGGAGAAATTTCTAAGCCGTGATTCATTAACCAGATGTCAAGGTTTTTCATGCAAATGTTAATCACTTCCTCCAGAATAGTAATAATTCGTCCTGAAATATATATAAAAAGATCATCTGCATACTGAAGTATTTTACAAGATGGATGCATACTCCGATGCAGGTCAAAGGTATATATATTAAAAAGGATAGGACTAAGGACGGAGCCCTGAGGCAAACCCTTGTTTACTATTCTTTCCAGCGGAGGAGAATCCAGCACCTGGATTTGAATTTTCCTGGTAAGAAGGAGGTTAATTATAAAACTGGAAAGCTTACGAGGGATGCCAATTTTTAATAATTTACTAAATAAAACATCTAATAAAACATTGTCAAAAGCTCCGCACACATCAAGGCAAACACCGACAAGAAATTCATTATCAGCCAGGGCCAACTGGATATCAGAAGTCAGGATGGACACACTTTCGATCGTACTTTTTCGTTTTCGAAATCCAAACTGAGAGCTGGGAAGAATTTTTTCATTTTCTACATACCAGTCTAGGCGTCTTTTGATCATATGTTCAGCTATTTTAATTAAGGAAGATGACAAAGCAATAGGTCTGTAAGAAAGTCCAGAGTTAGGGTCTTTCTGGGGTTTCAGAATGGGAACAATTATTTGTGTTTTCCAGGATGATGGAATTTTGCCGGAGTCAAAGATCAGATTTATAACTGAAAGAAAATAGTTTAGTGTGGTAACATCGCAGTTTTTAATAAAGCTATATGGAATTCCATCTACACCAGGGGATGAGTCTGTGAGATCGTTTAAGACCTCCCTAAGCTCTGTTAAATTGAAGTGGGTGTCCATCCAACCCCGTGTTTTAAATGAGTACGTGAATTCTGTTTCATTCCAATTACTCGCAGTTTGTGGAGCTAGTTTATCAGCAAATTCCTTCACCCACTCCGAAGAGAGTGGCCGAGTCACCGTTGGGATGTGAGACCCCTTAAATCGACGAATTGAATTCCAAACTACTGAAAGAGGAACTTCGGGAGATAACGATGAGCAAAATTTTTTCCAGCCTTGACGTTTTTTGTTTTTTAGAAGACGTTTGGTTTTAGCTTCAATCTGTTTATACTGAAGGAAATTCTCCATATTCATATTTGTTGAATAAATTTTCGCATATTTTTTCCTCATATCTACTGCATCTGAGCATTCAATGTCCCACCAAGGAGCTGGAGGAGGTTTCCCTTTGTTACGTGTCGTTTTAATGGGGATAAATTTTTCTGCGGCCGTAATGACTGCAGACACCAATAAATCGTAACATTCCGCAACATTTTCTGTAGTTGGAGAGGGTAGACTTTGCACGGAGAACTTTGCATGATTTGAATAATCATTCCAGTTGGCATTGGCAGTTAAGAACTTCGGTTTTCGACTACTGCACTTGACATTTTTGTTGGGGTGATAAATATTTGAGAATTCTATGAGGATAGGGTAATGATCACTCCCATGCGGGTCATCCAAAACCTCCCATAACAGGGATGCGGCTATGCTGGAATTGCAAATAGTAAGATCAACCATGCTGGGTCGTTGACCAGGTACCTGAAGACGCGTAGGAGAGCCATCATTGATGATACAAAAATCTAGTTCATCGAGTAGATCAACAATATCTCTGCCCATTCTGTCACAATTGTGAGCTCCCCATAATCCGTGATGGGCATTAAAATCTCCCAGAATAAGAGAAGGGGGATTGACCTTTGAAAACATTGCTTTCAGAACTGATTTTGAAGGTTTGTTAGATGGTGATATATACAAAGAAATGATTGTAGTGTCAAAAACCTTTGCGGCCGTCACTTGAAAAGGACAACCAATTGGTTTTACATCTACTGGGGTGAAGGGTAATGATTTTTTAATGAAAAGGGCGGAGCCGCCCTTCCCATCTTGACGGTCGTCTCGAAGACAGTGGTATCCCCTGACTCTGAAATCAGAATCCGGTTCCAGCCATGTCTCCGAGACGGCAGCCACTGCAATAGAGTTCGAATTTAATATATTTGAAAATTCTTCAGTTTTGTTTTTAATACTATGACAATTCCACTGAAGAATCCTCATCAGAGGAGCCATTTCTGGTTGAGTTAATAATATTGGTAATTTGTTTAGCAACGTGGGACGGTATTTGGATGTTGTTTTTATTTAAAGTTTGTAAAATATGTAAAAATGAGGTGATTAGTGTAGCGTTAAGGTCTATATTATAATTGTGTTCTTTACTAGATGACTTTGGGTAAGCATTGAAATTTGAACTGGAAGGGAGTTGTCCATTGGGGAACCACAGAAGGGATTCGTGATTGGCATTATTTTTTTTTGTTGGTAATCTAGGTGTCACGACCTTTTGAACGGTTTTTCTAAATGAAGAAGAAGTAGGTTGAGAAGTGGTGGAATTTTTTGAATTTTTGGAAGTTACTTCAGAATAAGATGGAATGGATTTGTTAAACATTCTTGATGCTTCCGCATAAGAAATGCTTTTCTCGGCCATTGTATGTTTTATATTGCGCTGTCTCGACAGTTCAGGGCAAGTTTTGCTAATGGACATGTGAGTTCCGGAGCAGTTTAAGCATTTATAATTTTCCTCGGTTTTATCACAGGAATCGCCACTATGAGACGAACTGCACTTGAAGCAACGAGGTTCAGATCTGCAGAGGTTCTTAGTGTGTCCAAATCTGCAGCACTTGTAGCACTGCACAGTTGGGAACACATAGAGCTCTACTGGAAGAGAGACGTTAAACATGCTAACATTTTGCGGAAGATCTTTGCTGTCAAAGGTTAAAACAACGGATTGGGAGGGTCTCCATTCTACAGAGTTTCCCGTATTAAATCTGTAATTTAGACGTCGCGCTTTTAATACTTTTCCGAAACCCTGGGGAACAGTAATATTATCCAAGATATCCTCTATCGACCAGTGCGGTGGAATTCCTTTTGTGACACCTAGCCTTGTTACCTGATATGTAGGAATGAAAACGTTATACGAGTTTTTTTTGGCAACATCAGATTTAACAAAGCTATTGGCCTCAGCCGCTGTCCTGAATTCGACAGAAAGACGGTTGCGGCCAACCGACTTAACTCCATTCCAGACAGGGTGGATTTTATTTTTAAACATAAAATGTCCAAAGTCAACATCATATAAATTGGATTGTTTTCCATCATTTGACATTTTAGTTACGTGTGTTATATATGGTGGTCTATCAAGATTATTGTATAAACGCGACATATTTAAAGGTGTAGTGGTTTCTGATGGAGCGAGTGTGGTGGAAGGACTAATTGGACTAATTGGGTGAATTGAAGTCGAGGAAGAAGTGGACGGAGATGGAATTACATCCTGTTGTTCAGGTAAAACAGAAGAATTGTTTTGAAGGGAGTCATTTTTTTTTGAGTGGAAGGTATTTTGCGATGCATCTGTTCAAAATCTGTTGTACAGGTATGAGCTGATTTAGCGATTTTCCTTTTTTTAGATGTAATCAATACGAAGTCGGAAGCTTCCGGAATATTAACCGCGATCATTTTTTTCGTAACACCCGAGGATTCAGATAGTAAACCATCATCTGGGGGGTCAGGAGGTTTTTCTTGATCCATTTTCTAAAAAATTTAAATGATGCTAACCAAAAAAAAAAAAAAAAACTTACCTGAATTGCTTCGAGAAACTAATTATACAACACTTACTTACTTACTATAAAAATCAAATATACAAGTTAAAACTATATTACACCAATTTACAATACTATTTTAAAGCTATTATCTGTTAAAAATGATTAATTTTGTAAAGAGGAGTGAAATGACACTGGCACAGTTGACGGTAGCCTTTTTCTTTCAGTACTTCAAATCAATTCATTATTTTAAAGATTTTCGAAAATTGAATTTTGATTGAACAATCATTCGCTTGCAAAATGTCATTCTCAAATTGTGACATTTTTGAAAGTTTCGTAAGAGTGTTTGTATTGATATTTAAAAAATCAGATTTATTGTCATGTGATTGAAATAATCCAAAAACCTTTGCGAGTATTGAAAGAAGATATTTTTATGGTTTCAAACATTTACAATGCTTATTATAGCAATACATAGATAACTCATAACTCATATTCACCCAAACAAGCATATTTTAATTTTTATATATATAGATATGCCCAGCTAGATTTTTATGTAGATTATAAGAACATACCATGTGTTCATAATGAGCTACCGAAAATTGTACAAAAAATTTGCAGTAATGTAAAACTGAATAATTAGATAACTTGAATCGGTATTATTAAAACACTTAACGGAAACAAAAAATAAGATAGAAACAAAAACAATGCTATAAGAAAAATACTAAACCAACATTTACTACGCTAATGTAAATTGTATGATTCAGCAAAGTGCTGGTATATATTTCGCTTAATTCTATAAATGGAGTCAATGATATCAATTGTACCCCCAAACTTGTCCTATTGATTAGTGAGTGTGTCTGATAGTATGGTTGTGTTGCAGAAAAGTGTTGCAGAAAAATAACATAACATTTTTTCTTGTGATTCTAGTCGACACATGGAATTTGATAGTGGCGACGATATATTTACACTATGCATTGTATATTTTTTAACCTCGTTCCAAAATGAAATTCTTTCTTGGCATTGCCATGTCGAGAGACCACATTTCAGAATCTAAGCGTTTTTATAATTTCTTCAGCTGGACGACCGGATCAGAATAGCCAGGTGCTTTAAAACGTCCTTCTTCCGGCTCTTTCTAGTCCTTCACATCCTTCAGCTTCACAGCATTTCACAAAGCTGTTCTGTGTATCGCCTGGTTCCAGAAAGACGGAAAATTTATACAAAACCATACTTTAAAAAATGCTACAAATACGCACATGTAAACCATGCTCCTTGAGTTTACTAAAAGCTTTGTCCCACGTTTCATCCTTCATTTCGTGATTTCATTCCGCCTCTTTCCCTCGAAATGATCCGTCTGAACACGCGATGAAACGAAAAGTGATGAGAAACAGTGCCGAATGAAGCATTCCAACAACGTTGGATATCGGTCTTCATTCACCCGCGGAACGTCACGTGACGTAACGCTAAGTGGTGCACAAAACGCTAGTCACGAAACGCTAAGTGGTGCGAATGAACTGTGTGAACAGGCTATAATTCGGCGAAACTAATATTCCATTTAAATGGATTTTATTGCAAGTCGATGCCTATTTTGAAACAGGCCTCGACTTGCAAAAATAAACATTTTTCATAGTGCGAAAAATACTCGTAGAAGTCAGTTTTCAGGTTATTATTTTAACATATGTGTATTTTATTTGTTGATGTTTATTATAGGTCAAATGCCGCTTGTGCGCCGGCGCACACGCCAAAATTTTCATAAAATTTTATTTTGGAATGCGATTTTAACCCTTATGTATAAAGAAAACGTTCACAAAATAATCGTTCGTAAATTCATCGAATAAACGCCAGTAATGCTGTTTTTATGTATAGTTTATTGTTCAAAGAATGTGTTTCAGTAAATATAATATACGATAGAACAAAATAAACCCACAAAATATTACGTCAAAGTCAAAACATCGCGATTTCACGTCGTTTCCTTCCTGACATTTAACACTTAACTGTTTATAAGAAACACAATTTCTCGTAATTTAGTTCGACATAATCGGAAATATCAATTTGAAATCGTAAATATTTCCGAACTCAATTTTGTTGGTCGACGCGCGGGAACGCGTTCGGCGAAGCGGTAGCGGGAATGGCGAGTGAACACTCATTTCTAGAGAACCGTCTAAACATGCGATGAAACGAAGATAGAACATTTCTTCGAGTAAACCTTCACCCGAGTGATGTGTGAGAATGCCCCTTACTGGTGTGTAACAAACATTATAGGTGTGTTCATTTGTGTGAAAGCATTAATTTGTATGGATAGCCAAGGCTTTCTTGAGCAGCTGAACATGACTTGGAGAACTCTTCCCCTATTGTGAGTAAACATAATTCTATATAATACACCCAACTACAGGCTGTGAATAATGTATTATAAGGATAATTTGATATTTATGAGATGTGAACACTGTGAGAAGTATCATCTGCCGAGAGATATTTACACCCTTTTGTTCCTCTCGGATATAAAGTAAGGGTTGCGAGAACTTTACACAAGGACAAGGTATTCAAAATTATTCTCATACTCGGAGATTCCACTGCGAGGACATGAGGGGAGGCACGGACGGAACGATATATTTGCTGTGCTAGGTCTTCCATGATGAAGATTTATATTTTCTGACAAAGTTTTATGGTTGGTAGTTTATTCGACCTAGATTAAACTTGACGCTATGTTGATATCTTTGGTTCTTTTTTCGAACAATCACGTAAGAAATAATTTTTTTAAATAGTATTCTCATTTGAGCCGCGTTTCAGGGTGATAGATTCGCTCAGTAGCCCTCGTTTCAAGCCATCATTCAGAATTCAAACGTTATGTGAAATGACTTTATCTTCGTTGTGTCCAGTTACTTCTCAACCTCCACAGAAATTATTGAAAGAGTATTATTGTATTGTCATTTTAAAATTATTCATAAACTGCTCGTTCGTAGATAACCCTAACTTTATTATTTTGGGAAAAACCACTTACTTTTGTAATACATCTATATAAATAAAAATGAAGTTTGCTTGATTGCTTATGTATGTAAGTATGCATGTATGTATGTGTGTTCCTTATGCGTTCCATTCATCCGATTGCGATGAAACTTTGGGGATTTAATTTGCGCATGCCAAGGGTGATTTCTATATGTAATAGTGAGCTCTGGCATCATGAAATAATGCGTCGCTTAACCATTCATCCGATTGCGGTGAAACTTGGGGAGTTGATGTACGCATGCCGCGATGGATTCTATATATAATTGTGAGCTCTGGCGTCATGGCGTCTAAACCAATCATCCTATTGCGATGAAACTTTGAGGATTTGATGTGCGCATGCCTATGATGGTTTCTATATATAGTGGTGAGCTCTGGCTTTATGAAATTATTTCATAAAATTTTCATACGATTGCGATGAATCCATGGTGAGTTGTTGTGAGCCCGCTCGCGAAGGTTTCTATGTATACTGGTGGGCTCTGGCATTACGAAATTTGTATAAAAAATGTATATTTACGAAATATGTATTAAAAAATTTAGTAAAATAATATACGAAATTTGTATAAAAAAATGCAATAAGTGGCACGCAAACTGTTTGAAAAACTGAATGCACCGGGACTAAATGAATGGAACGCGGGAGGGGGGGGGGGGAAACGCGGGAGTGGGGGGTGGGGAGTAGGGAGAAGGAAGGCGGAGTGGGAACGTGCGAGGGGAAGGGGCGCGGGAGGTGAAGGGAGGCGGAAGGGGAACGGGACGAATGGGAATACACACGGAGTATGAAAATGAATACATAGTTTTGTTGGCTTAAAAATTCAATACTTTGAATAAAGCTTATAATTAAAATGCTGCATCGGTGATTCAATCCGACATTTTATTTGTATTAATTTCTTGAAATAATTGAGGTTTTAAACGATAAAATTATTTATGCATACTTCATATGTACGAGCGCAAACAAACTATTATGTTTAACCAACATAATCAAGATTATTATATAATATCCATACTAATATTATAAATGCGAAACTGCTCGAGTTTGTTTATGACCTTTTCACGCATAACACAATATAAAGACTTTAAAAATTCATTCACCAATAGAAAGCTAAATTATATGCGCAGACTATATTTTGGTTAGCTCTGGCGTAATGAAATTATAAATATTAATATATTATATTTGTTATACGTTTTCTGTCGCTAACTAAAGCAAATTTTTGCTAACGTCAGAAAAAAATCGTTTCCATGGAAACGATGGCTACTGCTTCAGAAAATTCAAATATTAGAATATGTTTTATTTTTTTGGACAAGCTTCTGTTTTGGAATAAATGTCAGTTCCTACATTAAAAATATAATTCGTAACGATTATAAAGACTGAATAAAAGAACTGAATAAATAGTGTAATTTTTTATTATATTCACAAACTTTCAAATATTTAATTAAAAATAAACATCCGAAATGTTTGTAAGCGCATAAATTCCGAACGAATGAACAAAATTGGATAATTCTTTTTTTCTTTGAGCTATAGCTTTATGAAATTTAGATGGCAGGCGAGATGTTCGAAAACTGAATGTAAGGGAATGAATGTATGGAATTCGGGAGGGGGTGGGGGTGGGGAGGAGGGGGTATAATTGATAAGTTCAACCGCTACAGTAATTTCCCGTAATACCATGCGAGCGAAGCCGCGGGGAAAAGCTAGTAGGTAATAAAATACAAAAAAATTGGTATAAGCCACCTCACATAATTATATTAATATTTTAAAGCGTAAGTTGCAAAAAGTGTGTTTTTTTTCTAAAAAAGCGCCATTCATGAAAGAGCAGTCCTTGAATAATTTAACGGTTTCCCTTAATTTTTTGCAATAACCATTTTATCACAACATTGTTGGAGAGAGTTCATGCTTGCAACCATATTCTTGAAATGCATTCAAAATGTTATTTTCTCTAACATAACCGGAGAATAAGTGAAAGATTTTTGAAAAAAATCCTTTCTTTTAACGCACGCATTCGTGAAAACACCAATCATATATACAGATTTAAAATATACCTCTTTCAATCCGGCTTACTCGGGATTTGTAATATCCCAGAGAATGGAACTAACTCAACTCAACCGTGGTCAGCAAAAAGGAGAAGAAATCTCTCTTATCCATGTAGCCCGTGGAGCGGAGACGTGGCTGGGAATAAATATTTATTCAACCATCTCCGAGCTGAGGATATAATTGCAAGCGATGCAGAAAATCTGAACACCGTGTAACTCTACTTGTAGAACTTTATTTGAGTTGAGATCTCAATGACGGAATTGCTGGAAATATTGTACGAGGGAAACAGGTCGTTATTTACCGTTAGATAATTATTACAGTTGAATAAAATGATGCAAAGCGATTGATTCGTGATATTATGCAACCCGACTGCTTCAGGTAAATGTAAAGTTTTTTTCTCGTTCTATTTCTAAATTCACTTTGCTGTAAAATTTTAATTAAATAAGAATATTTTGTACATTTGTTACTTAAATTTAATTTTTCCGCGACCGGTTTCGATACAACCGTATCATTCACGAGCAGGATTAAAACTACAATGGACAATTGAACAATTGAATGGACAATGGACAATTGATTATTGTCCATTTTTGTCCATTGACAACAACAATGGACAATTGAACAATGGACAATTGAACAAAGGACAATTGAACAATGGGCAATTGAACAATGGACAATTGAACAATGGACAATTGAACAACAGAAATTGTTACAGTTAATGCCCAAGAAATACAAAAAAAAATAAATAAGAATACTTAACTTCGTTCAAACCACTATTTTAATAAAACAAATAACAACATATTTCAAAATTAAAAGTTTCTCCGTCTACTAGTGTGTATTAAATTTAGGTTAGTATATATAAGTTCCATGCCCTTCAATATCTAGCAGTATATTAAAAACAAGAAAACGAGGAAGAAGCCACATCTGCCCACGAAACTGACATAAAAACGTCCATGAAGAGGCAAAAAAGTGCCAAATTTATCTGACCACACGAAGAAAATTTTTGATAATTTTTTACTAATTTTGTACTAACGAAAAATATTACTGGCGCGCCTAATTAAAGGTTACAAAATACATTTTAAACAAGATATTTTATTGTTGTTATATCAATTGCATGGAAAGAAAATAGAGGTTTGTCAGATTCTGAACACGATTTAAGGGAAAAAAATTATCACCAGAGTCGTAGATAACAATAAATCAAATGACCAGTTTTGTGGACATAAAACAGTCAATATGACTTAAAATTCCTTGATGTTGTTCTTCATCTAAAAAGATTCTTATTGTTTTGAAAAAAATAGTTAAGTTTTTTTTTAAATTTAATAATAATAGGAAATGCTGTTTATATTTCGCGAAACCCATTACGATCAGCCCTACATTTTTTTTTACCAGGAACAAACATAAATATTTTTTCCGCCCGTTCCTGCTGCTATCTGTCTTCCTGATAGTAAATCTCAAATGTTTGGCACAAATTTCAACATCTATTACTTACTGACGACACATTCAATAAATGTGATGTTCAGCAAAATCTGTTTTATCTGATTTCCGTATCCGTATCGATAGGTTAACCGGAAGTACACAACAATAGGAAGCCATTTCCGAAAGCTGAAGATTTGAAGTCAGCAGTTTTTCTAGTCTCCGAGAAGATGATGAAAATGTTTATTTAACATAAATAAATACGTTGTATTAATTTTTTCATGTATGAAGAAATCATCATGTTATATAAATTAATAAATTCCACTTTCTTGGTAAGTATTTCATAGTTCATGCACACGTCATAATATTATTAAATAACTATCATGCCGCGTCGTTTCTCTTTATATTTCCGCCGTTTTCCCGGTTGGAGTAGAGAGAAAAGATCACACACAGCTTCGACCTGGCAGATACTTCTTGCTTCACCCACATTCATCCATCGTATCATACTACTCTTCTGTTATTTTGACTCTTGACGTGAATTAATTATTCGATTCGCTTAATTTATTTTAATTGCTGTCTTTAATCGCAAATAAATAATGTAATCTCGATTTACTGCGATTCAAAGAGTGGATTTTATTTAAATTTGTTTTGTGGACTTTGATGCTGACACAAATACACGGGAAAGTAAATGTGGAATTGGGCAGTATCCGACTCACCCAACGTTGTTCAGCTGTTATGAAAAATCCTTTGTCTTGGTCGATCTCACGGTCCTGAAGGACACCACTAGCGGTTACCACTGCACAAAAACTTGACAAAACAGAGAAATCCTGCACAAGTTTTATATATCGGTCGATATAATTAAGAAGTGAGGGAGCAAGGTCACAGCACAGCAATTAACAATAAACTTCCTTAGAGATCACTGTAAACCATTGCACAGCACATAATAAAAACGGTGACCGGACAACTCGGAATCAAACCAACTCAGAACCATCTCAGATAAGTCATTAAGAGTGATAAAAAAATATATAAAAAAAATTGGTTAAATAGGTTACGTTAGGTTAGGGTTATCGGCTAATTTAAAATTATTTTTTTCATAGTTTTTAATGACTTTTCAAGGAGGTGTTGAGTTGATTTTATTATCAGTTGGCATGGAACCAACAAAAATAGACTGACATAAATTTATTGTCATTTTTCCCACTCGTCCAGGTATTGTCGTCAGCTCGGGAAGGTGGGTAGATGGGATAGGTAAAAATGTAAAGTTGTATATAGGGAAAGGTTTGTACATATATTTGCGTCAACAGCTATCACTTATGTAAAGTAATCACTAAGTAATATTCAAATTTACATTTCAGCCCTGTATTTTATTTCCCCACACTTCTTTTCACATATTCATTATCTGGGCTAGGTCAAAAGGATCATATTGATTTTTACTTAGCTCCGTTCTCTTTCCACCTTTACTGGAAAGTCTGTAAATTAATAAAATCTTTTCTTGTTTTTTGCGTTAACTCCCAGGAGACCGCGACGAAAATAATTTCCATCAGAGCCTGTCCAAGCCTGTCATCTTTGAGGTTGCTGTGTAGATGGAATTTTTAAGGAAACGAAGGAATGGAAGTTCTAGGAAGGAAAATTATGTGAGGGGTGGGTAGAAATCTAGAGGGGTCAGTTAGTTCAGGAGTGTCGGAATCTATCCATGCGGTGCAAGATGGGTCGAGAGACTGCAGGGGACAAAGAGTCTCCATCGGTCTCTTCCGATCCGACCTAACGCGCAGCTGTAGGGCAGGCGCATCCTCTGCCAAGGCCTGCACCCTTGCTAAGTCCCCAGATGCAGTGAACCACTTGGGGTGACCCTATGGCACCCCAAATTAAGATCTTCACTTTAATTAAAGGTCTCAAAAATATTACTTTTTTAAAATTTGAATGCTGCACAAGAGTCCCTGCTGCTACCAACTGTCCAAAACCACTAGGTCTACGTCAACCCCAACTGGCATGTTATAAAGAGAGGGAGAGGATCTGGTAAACAGCTAAAGCCATCTCTTCAACAAATTTTATTCTGAACAGTGATCTTTCACCAGACTGATATTGAAGGTATTATCCACTCTGAAATGATAAATTTGCCAATGATGCAAGAAAATGGTTCTCTTCAAAAATATTTAGTAGAGAGTAAGCTATCATAAACAGGTGAAATCGGACGTTTTCATGATCGCGTACCTACACCAGATATCCACTATAAAATATCGATAATAATAAACTCCTTTTTATTACAACAAAATACAGATAATATTTTCGTAGTAGATTTTGCTTATCTACAGTAGACATAAAAAAATATTTTTCTAAAGCCATAACCACTTTAGCGCCGCGGTAATGGGACCGATAATGTTTTTTTGTGGGTTAGTTATCAACGTCTCATATCGTTTGACAGGCAGTTAGCTCAGCACTAAACGCGACTATAGTAACTACTTTTATCTCGGAACCGGTTGAAAATAGCAATCGATTTTTCATAAATTGAAATAAAAAATATTCTACCCCCAACCCGTGGCGAGTGGCAAACTCTTATCGAAAAAGCAGCAGTTATCTTGGTTTTATATTAAAATTGGAATAATTTTTTGAGAATATGCAGCTATGATTTGCATAATTGTCAGCTTACGTACTTTACTTAGCCTAGGTTCCGGGTTATTTTTGTGATCTCCAATGAATACCCGTTCTTAGGAACGTATATCATTCAAAAAGTTGAAAGTAATTTACTTTAGAACTTTGAAATTTTAAGTTTTGGAGCATTAAGGATTAGTTTTGAGCTTTGGGTTTTTGAGTTTGAGCTTTGGGCTTTGGAATTTTAGCTGAGTTAATTTGAGCTATGGAGCTTTGAGCCTTGAGCTTTTAGATTTTTTTTAAGCATTTTTAAAATTTATTTTACTATCCACACAGGAGGCCCTGAGAAAAATAATTCCCATCATGGCAGTTGTCATCTTTATGGATGCTGAGAGGAGGATCTTTTTGGGAAAGGAAGGACTGGGAAGGAAAAATATTTTTACTTATTTTTTATTTTTTATTTATCTATAAACAGTATTTTACATTAGGTTTTTGTCGATGCCTGTCTCACAAGGATATACCTGTGTCGAGTTAGGCATAGAGGTACATAAATTAATATATTTAAAAACATATTTTGTAGTTATAAAGAATATAAATGCTACATATTCATTTGAGTACAATAATAATATAAAGGTGGTTGGAGGTGTGGGTATATATTTGAAAGAGAGTTATCATATACTGAAGGAAGAAATGATGTACAGAAAATAGTAAATCCTGTAAAATCTATTTATGGAATTAAATTTGACGTGATTCTATTTTTTAAAATTTATTTTATATGGTTTAGGTCGTGTGCAAATTGTTTTCTGTCTACGTATGATTTATTTTACAGATATTTGCAGTAGTGTGGCGTCCAATACTTACAACATATTTTTTTACATCATTATTATGATTCTTTACATCAATATATGAGGGGCGGGTAGGAATCTGGGGGTCAATGAGTCCAGAAGTGACGGATGTATGAATCTATCCCTCCTAGTGCGGTGCAAGGCGATGTTCCGAGAGAGTACTGTTGAAGAGGTCAAACATTCTTCCTCGTCCAGTCTCTCCCGGTCTGGCCTGCCACGCAGTTGGTGGGCAGAAGCATCTGCCCCCATGATCCGGATAAACCTCACTCTATGAACCCGGGCATCACTGCTAAGTCACCAAATGTAGCGAACCACTTGGAATGACCTATGGCAGAGGTGCTGGTTATCTAATAAATATTTCCCGGGCGGGGGTACCCATAATCACCTCCCAAAATGTGGTTTCTGCTTTAAACATTGATAGCATTATGTGATTTGTGCTTTAACAGGTTCGCTGCCGGTGACTCCGGTCGGAGCCATTCGGTGTCTTGCACTGGGTGCCGGCGGCTCCGGTCGGAGCCATGAGTAGTATGTCTGTACAAACATCAGTTTCCTGCCGGCACTCATTGCGGATGGTTGTTTTTGTAGCTGGCGTCGTTGTTGACAATTGTACCAACATTTTACCAGAATTGGTTTTCAAAAAAAAATTACGTTATTGTTGTAAAAGGCCGTTGAAAAAAGTACACGATAATTTTGTGTTTTTTTTTTTTTTTCTGAAAGGATAAAGTGCAAGAGATGCCGATTATACACAAAAAAAGGAAGAGGAAGAAGGATTTGATTTGACCACTGTATCGATTGCACAAATAAACCTGGTTTGTACGCTGAGTGCTTCAATGAGTACCACCAAATTTTATAAATATTTTTTCTTTATTCATGAGACGTATATTACTTTCTTTATTTTATTTTATTCAATATGCTACTTGTATTTTAGTTATTATTTGTACGAAAGTCCAAAAAAAATTTGTCTATTTTTGTTTGCTTTTTTTATCAAAATGAAAAGTAGAGATTAAAAAAGAGTGCTACTTTTTTTTACATTAACTCCACACAGGAAGCCCTGAGGAAAATAATTTCCCTCAGGGCCTATGTCATTGGAATGCTGTGTGGAGGGTCTTTTTGAGGATAGGAAGGAATGAACCATGGTCTTGAAGAGACCCATGTTGTAGGAAGGAGGAAACACAGAGGCCGGCAAATCTTTCCCTAGCCGAGCTGTCGAACATAAGATTGAGTCGAAGGAAGTGACCCATGTGACTTATGTGACATACGAGACATGTGCCAAATGTGACATGTGGCAAATGTCAACCTTGTACATATGTTGGGCGACTGAACGGACGAAACCGCCGGCACCTGCTAAGTGATTTTCAACCGTGGTGCCGCCGGCTCCGACCGGAGTCGTGAATTTTTTTTTTTTTTTACATTTCCACTGAAAAAAAAACTTGCAACGATATATTATTCATGTAAGTATATTTAAAAACTAAAAAAAAATAATATTTGGCACCTACGATCAGTTATATTGTGCATAGGCGGCAGCGAACCTGTTAAACATTGATCTGTGAACTTTAAACATTGAGCAGTGAGTTCAAAACATTTGAGCTGTGAGCTTTGAGATCTGAATTTTGAGCGTTGTACGCTGAATTACAAGAAAAGATTTCATCTATCTATATATATATATAAATCAAAATATGTTTGCTTCTGGGTATGTATGTAAGTACGTGAGATGTCTGTGCGTTGCTAAACCATTCATCTGATTGCGATGAAACTTTGGGGATTTGAGGGAAAGAGGACGCAGGAGAGGAAGAGGGGGTGGAAGGGAACGGGACGAATGGGAAAAGACACGCAGGGAGAAACAATTTCTTATCAAGTGGCAAAGCAATGCATGCCGGGAACGCTAGTTAATTATAATTTGTGTAACTTGAAAATTAGAAAAATTATTTGCTCTGCTTTGCCTGTTAATATTAACAATCTTAATAAAAAACATTCTTACTTTTCTTAAGATTTTTTCTGACATAATAATACAAGAACTTTCACAGAAAGAAAACCTTTAATATATTTCCCGGCTAAGTCAGGCGTGAACGAGCAGAAATTGTTCCCGCTATCTCCACTTAATTATTATTTGGTTTTTATTACATATGGACCATTATCGCAGCCTCCTTACTTCCCCATCTCAGAGGCTGACTTCCTCTCCTTCCTTGGCCGCTATTTGAACCGAAACGAGGCATTTTCAAAGTACGAAAAACCTCTTAATGGATTTTGTATGTAAATTTAAATGCGATGTCTATCACTTATGCAAAAAATGGTTGAATTTTTATTCCTACTTATATTTTTATCGGATTTTCATTTCATGTTAACAACTTTTATTGCATTAGTTTCTGTAACTGTTTAGTGTGTTTCGGCGTCCTTGAGGTGATTTTTTACAATTTCGGCGCTTTACAAATTATCGAATTAAGATTATGATTGTTATTTCGTCTTGTGTATTGGTAAGGTTATTTTATTTTTATCAATATTTTATTCCCGCAAAATCATAACATTTTAATAAATGGAGGCAATATTGGCGACACTCAATCGAAAACGTGAAACAGAAAAATCAGAAAAAATACGGTCGCATCTACGAGTAGGAATCGAACCCAGGACCTTTGCCTTGCCGGAGAAGAGCTCTACCACTGAGCTGTGTGACCCCATTTGATAGGTCATTTTAACTGCATGATACTTCGGCTAAGAACTTTCAACATTATCTTCATTTTCTAAACTCTTATTTTATGATTGTAAGATGAAACTCGAACTAAATGCTACCTATATAGTCTTAGAAAAATGTATCCATTTAGTTTAGTTTGCGATATTCATTGATTTTAACTTATTGAGTAAAACCTCAAATTATCTTATTTAATTAATGAATGAAACAATAGCAACACTCAATTCAAAATCTGAAACAGAAAAATCATTGAATTTTACATTAAATGTAATAATAAGCATTTTGCATTAATTTAATAGTAAGTAGACCCGTGAAAAATTACAGATAATTATAAATTATTGTAGTACCCATAAGGAGTATTTGTGAATTTGAAATAAATAAAAATATTTTCCCTAGGATCACTGCCTTTCGAAAGACGAAATTTACCTTTGAAATGCAAGCAAGCTTGAAAAAATACAATATCTGTCACATATTTAGGCGAAAGAAAAACATTTATCGCTTAAATAATAATTATTAATTATCATTTCTTCAAATACGGCAAATCTATTTTGTGACAAAATTAAGAAATTTCTTTGTTTTAAACACTTTTAATGTCTATAAAACCGACATGTTTCGAGAGCGATGCTCTTTTCCTAAGAGTTTTTTAGTAAACCCTGATGAGGAGAACATCGCTCTCAAAATATGGCCTTGAGGGATTTTATCTTTTGGGCCTCTTGTATGGAGCTAATGTAAAAAAAATAATAATTTCATAACTTAATCATTTAAATAATCTAATGTGTATTTGTAGCACATTACAGAGTGGAATATACTCTCAGTATCACCCTGATAGACCACTATTCAGAATTGAAATGGCTTTAGCTATGTTTTGTGACCAGATTTGAATAGCAAGTTACTTCCCACCTTCCTCTTCTCCATCTCCTTCCCCTTCGGTCTCACAACATACCCCACAGTATCATTGGCTCCTGATGCTTGGGAGCATTTGGGACCCTTGTGCGGTAATAAAATTAAATAAATATTTTTATCCTAACTGATGTATCCCGTAACTGGTATGATTTAAATTGTACGGGTCCAATTTTTTTCATTACGCAGAAACGCAATGGCTTCACGTACGCTTCCACGCACCCATGCACCGACAAACGACATTATTTATTTATTTTCCGCGTTACGAACATTATTTGTGGAGTCGCTGAAAAAATCCAGGGATTTTAACCGTTCAGTCATAGAGGGCTTCGGTTATAAATACTTACATACGGCGAACTGACCCATTGAAATACACATTTCTTTGTAATTAATAACATTTTGAAAGGACCATGATTTAGTTTTCAGAAAAATATAACTTACCTGCCGCAACATAAATAACAACAAAAATAATTTAAAACGTTTCTGAGATGCGAAATGAGGTTGTACACAAAATCATTGTAAATAATAGAGCTTTGTATGGTTTTATAAATAAACACTTAAGATAGTGTATTTACAAGATAATGTTCGCTTACAAAAGAACAAGTAAAGGCGTGTAAATTTTGTAATAAATCCTAGATAAAAGGAGAAAGCTTTTGCAAAATAACGTTTTGCTTTGTTCCCAAATTGGGGAATATTGTCTAAATCGAAATTTACATCATCTGCTGTTGTTTTAAAAAATGGTTACTTAGATTAATTTGAATATTTTTTGCCTGTTTAGGCGTTGCGTTGTAAGACTTCGCAAACTTTGCTAAATACGGATTATAATATTCGTCAATCTAATTAATATTGATCGCTTACAAGTAGTGTTAACTGCTTACCTGTAATAATTACAGTGCAATCTTATTAAATATTAGCAACTGCATTATAAACAATGATCAATGTATTCAATCATTCTCTAGGAAAAAAATCCTATTGTGTCTCATTAAAGAAAAATAAACAATATTCCGTTAATTGTTAAAGATCTAGGTTTCTTATTTCGTGAAAAACTAGCAATAATTTTTCCGTTTGTCCCACAAATAAATATAAATAATACTTGTATTAATAACTTGAGTGAAACCTCTAATTGGAATCGATAATTCAAAGACAATATTAACGACTCTCAAGCGAAAATTTGAGAATCGATTTTTCTGTTTAAATTTTTGAAGTAAAACTTCTTCTTGGGGAGTAAGCTGGTGAATGCGTAACGTGAGCGTTGCGAAAAGTGTCGGGCGAGGCGAACGGAAGTTGAGAGGGAGATATAAGTTAGTGAAGATAGAAAGAGAGAGAGTTACGTTTCGTAAATTACTGTAGGGGCAAGAGAGAGAGGAGCGAGCACACATTTTCTTTCTCTCTTTCTCTCCTAGCCAGTTACGTTTCGTATATCTAAGACACAGTGCAGGCCTATTGTCTGTATCACACTGTAGGAGCAAGAGAGAGCAGTGCGCGCGCACATTTTCTTTCCCTCTTCCTCTCATAGAAGTTTTATTTCAGTCGTGTGGTCTAAAGCACATTCGTATTTTTTGTTTGAAAGTTGCTAATATTGATGATTAAATAATAAGGTTGTCAAATGATAAGAATTTGTTTTTAAGAACAAAAAAAGATTTAACGTTGCTCCATTATATAAAGATTTTCTTCACCTTACTTAAGAAATTATTTAAAACGTCCCTATTTGGTCCGCGTAATATAAAACATGTTGATTATAAATTGAGCTAATAACTAATATAGTTAAAATTAACGAATCGATTCTTTGTGAATTCGTCGACAATAAACTATTTCATTGTTCCCCAATTCAAAGACTACAAAGGCGTGGAAATAAACTCAGTTCTGTTGATATTTAAATTTATTCCATAATGAAATTCAAATTAGGTTTTTTGACATTTTGTTTCACTAACGTAATCCCTCAATCCGTAAATCACTTTATTTGAAATTTTATTTTATTTTTGATATTTACTGTGAGTTGTTTTTTTACGTTAGCTCTTTTTTTACATTAGCTTTTTTTACGTTAGCTCTTTTAACGTTAGCTCTTTTTACGTAAGCTCTTTTACCTTAGCTCTTTTTCCTTAGCTCTTTTTTGTGTTAGCTCTTTTTACTTTAGCTCTTTTTTACCTTAGTTAGGAAAATAATTAATATTTGAGGGTGCTGTGTGGAGGGTCTTTTTAGGAAAGGGAGCAGATGAAATTCTGGGAAAAGGGTATTAGTGGTGGGTAAGAATCTGGGGGTCCAGTGTGTCCAGTGTGTCCAGTAGTGATGGACGTATGAATCCATCGCTTCCACTGCAAGGCAATGTTCCGAGAGAGTACGGCTGTAGAAGTCAAAGGGACTCCCTCAACCATTCTCTCCCGATCTGGCTTACCATGCAGCTGTTAGGTAGATGCATCCGCCTTCAAGACCCGGACAAAACTCACCCCATGAACCCGGGCACCCCTGCTAAGTCAGCAAACGTAACCTCCTGGGGTGACCTATGGCAAAGGTGTTGGTTATCCAACAAATGATTCGATTTGTTCTTCTTGTCTTTTAATATTATCAATATTCATTATTAATATCTACACTAAAACTGTGTAAAAGTCCTAAGGGCGTACATAAATAAATACGACTTTGATTTAAGTACAAAGCTTTTCTTAAAATTCAAAACAAAATTCAACATTTCAAAGATTTTAACAAAATAAACCCAAAACTTTTAATAACTTACAATAGATTTTAGAAACAATAATCCCGCAAATAAGTGTACAATTTTCTGAATTCGCCTTTGAAATGTCAGTAATCACGTCAAATATACTATCAATACGTTTTATGGAACTCCATTTCAACGTTAAAGTATTTTATTTGCAAAATATGTACAGGTATTCCTTACGACAGCATCACAAAACACTTCGCATTCATTCCTTGTATCACCTGACATTCTAGCAGAGTGAAATATCTCCGGTTTGGAAGACTTGAGAGATAACAACAGTACTGTCAGTTCGTCTTTTAATAATAACTGTCAAGATGTCAGGGAACATTGAATGAGAAATTGACTAAAACATGTGTCTTTAGAGAGCTTTCACGATACATAAGAGAAAAACAGATGAATGGAATATCTATTTTAATTAAGTAAAAAATATGTTTGTTAAATAATACAAGATGAGCTAACAATTTATTCGTTAATTTAAGTAAACAGAATCTGTTGTTTAATATTTTCTTGGAAACCCTTAGGCTGATTCTAAAGGTAGGTACTTCGAAATATATTATAGATTTAAGTGAAAGGGACAAGTTGGAGAACTGAAAGATCGTGTGAATCGCACAAAGGTGTGAATTCAATGATTTGATGTGAAGTTTGGGGAAGTTAGAGTGTAAATAGATACTGTTAATTGATTTATGAAGTACCTCACCATCGCCTTACGAAAAGATATGATCAAAAGATTAAAACCACTAGTGTAACAACGAGAAAAGTTTTAGTAGACATTCTGTGGTGTCCATTCATAGAAAATAAAATAGTAGTAAAAATAAATTTCCTTAAAAATTGTGACAAAAATATAATTTTATAGCACGAGAAACTATAATATAGTGTTCTTGAGATTTTTGTTGTCTGAATTATTTTCAAGGTTATCACAATTTTTCTAATAATGTATTTAATTAATATTACATTTAATATAAATTATGTAATTATTTTTAATTTTATTTAATAAATATTACATTTTACAACATATTGTGTTTTCTCAATAATCATACTTATAGGCTTAAGCCAGTATCGCATTTGAACTTTGAAATATATAATATTAAATTTTTATTTTTTGCATACCATGAAACAATTGGCTTCTTATGCAAGCCGATTTCACGGATTAGAAGAAATATGTGAAGGTTTTCATCAAACAGTTAATAATAATGGCTCATGATGAAGATGATAATGAAAAAAGTATTTGGTTCGTGTCGCAATTTGAACAATATAATCAATGTCGGTCCAAATAGATACGAATATTCAAATGGTTCAATCGATAAGGAATGTTTATTCCAACTTAATTTTGGTTTTTAGGGCCGCAGGTTACGTAAATAGAAAGTACCATTTACCCATATTAGGTAAAAAATCAACAGTCTTACTCATAAATGTGGTAAAAATTTAATACTTTTGGTAAACGGATTTTGCCGGGAAAATCACGCACGTTACCAAAACGCAATGTTGCAAGTTATTTCGCAGCACAGTTAAATTCACTTTTTATTAGTAATAATTCGAAATAGAAATTGTACAGTCTTTATTCAAAGTGCAACTAAAACACCATTTACCGGTTGGGAAGTGTTTTTTTTAATAAGGATGCAATGCTTTATGTATGCTTTGGGTGTCGAACTTCAATGTTCTATTTAAGTAGATGATGTAATTCAACAGTTTGGAGGGAGCTCGTATTGCCGATAAAATAATAAAATTTTACACGCAACATCAAATTTTATCGTCAGTATTCCGTGGGTTTTTTCCGACAACGTAAAGTATAAATCTGAATTTTAATGCAGTCAATTCTCTCAAACATTGGGCTTTGGCGTTATTAAATTTGGACAACTTTGTAGTTATTTGTCAAAAAATAAACCGAATGTG
Source organism: Glyphotaelius pellucidus (assembly GCA_936435175.1). Taxonomy (NCBI): domain Eukaryota; kingdom Metazoa; phylum Arthropoda; class Insecta; order Trichoptera; family Limnephilidae; genus Glyphotaelius; species Glyphotaelius pellucidus. Next base: position 15,748,055 of record OW386553.1, read on the forward strand.
CCGTACATTATTTGCTCAATGTTAAATGAGTATATTATGTTTTTATTTCATTACAACTACAATTAAATATGTTATCCGAATACGTGCATTACGGCTCGCAAAAGTAAAGCTACGAGGACAGTGGACAATTTATGCTTTAGAAACATTTTTTTTCTTATGTTATCATCAATAATAACCCCCCCCCCCCCCCAAAGTTTCGCGGTTCAAGCCTCGAACAAAGTGATGTGATGTTCATTAAGAACATTGTTTTCGTATACAAATGTGTTGGGAAATCGATTTGAAGAGTGAAATATAAAAATAAATTTAAACAAGGTTCTTTCTTCAAATTTGATTGACCAATTATTTTTAAACTCTTCACTTTGTTCAATAGCAGAGCAATTGATTTGAGTGCCGTCGAATTTTTTTAAAAGGGTGATCTTATGGTCTGTTCACACAAAACGTAAAATGCACTTACCACTATTTTCAATGTAAATTTTTGTTGATGTTTTTATTTTTTTAGCATCGTTGTGATTTGAAACTCGATGAAATAGAAACGAGCGACAATAAAGAGAGACAAACACGTACATCTATATCAGATGCTCCTGTACAAAATTATTAACTCAAAAGTTGACTGCCCGGATTTGCTAAACAAAATAAATTTCCACACGTCCATTCGATATAGAAGACAAAATACCCTTTTCTATATTGATAGATGCAACACCAATTCCAATCAAAATGAATTAATACAAACGACGTGTAACTACTATAACAACAAATTTGCAAATATAGACACACGTGTTGACGTATTTACTGCTAGTTACTGTCGCTACAGAACTTCACTGTATAACATTCTAGGTGCGAATAACACATGAATTAATTGTATCTAATATTTTTATATTACTTGCGTGGCAACTTTTCCTTATCCCTCTCCTCCCCTTACCCTTCCCAACCCAAATACCTATTTTGCAGTCTATTTCAGTTATAATCACACTTAGTTTAATGTTGTGTATTAGTTTACCATTTGTTGAATTAACATTTGTACTCTTATTATTTTTTTTAAATATTCTAGTTTATATTCAGATAGTATTGTTTCTAAATACCTATCTATGAACATTAATAATTGGTCTGTTTTTTATCATCCTCTTATGTTTATTGTATTACTAAGACTGAATGTTCCTTAAATAAATAAATAAATATGATTTAGCATGCGAGAGAATGAGATAAATAGAAACCTTATCTATGTTCAGTACCTAAGAGCTCTATCAAGCTGTGCATTGGCCGCTTTGATTATGAGCTCACTTTTCAAGGCTTCTATTGATTTAGATTGTGTGGGTGAAGGTTTCACTTCTACCGCGTGTGAACTGCACTCGATTTTTAAATTTTTCAATGACATTCCTTAAGACTGATGTAAAATAATGTTAAAATGGGTTTGATTAAATACCTCCATTGCTGTGAGGTACCTCTTCAAATAAACATTTTTGTAAAACTCTGAAAAAAAGTCTTGTACTAAGAGTCTGAAAAAACTGTAAAAAGTCGTCACTTTCCCAAGACTTTTAATCGATCAAAATGCATTTATTGGTTATCACGATTTAAGCCTAAACTAAACGAAAAAGTATTTTCTTCTAGCTGAAATAAAAAAGGAGATTGTTGTGTATTATGTTGTAAGCCTCTATCAAGTCATAGAATATTTGATTTTACTTGACGTTTTCCGCGGTGAAGACAAATCAATATGTGTCGAACACCGACAAAAATACATGACAGTGCAAAAATACATCATACAATACAAACAACCCCCTATGGTGAATGTATTTATTTTTTGTAACCTTGCTTCATGATATTTGGAGATATTAAGCACCTGTATCTATATAGTTACTTGAATCCGTATAATTGGTATGTAAATTAACACAACTTTTTAAACTTTCTGTTTATTTGGGTAAATAGATCCTGCTGCTGGTGGAAATGTTTTCACAAAAATTATTTGTATTTTCGTGTGAAGCTAGTAGGTTGTAATTACCCATTTAAATGTATTCATTGTACCATTAGCGTTGTAGCTTCATTGCATTTCTTTTCTGATAAGGTGTACATAACCAATGATGACCTAATATAATATTTTGTAAAATATATATAGGTATATGTATAAATGTAACTCATATTATAAATATTACAATTAAAATAAAATCTATCAAAATGGCTTTGGCCATATTTGGACACCTAATCTAGATACTTATTCCTTTCTCATCACCATATCTCTCCCCTCTCCACTTCCTTCAGCCACACAAAATTGGGATGTAATAATACCTCCGGCTTTGAACATTGGAGTATTACAGCTGCTCATACCTGCTTGATCCATGAGAAATGGTTAAGGATTCAGGTGAAATATCAGTACCTAATGGTTACCGTCTTTAAAAAAAAACATAGATTCCCCTGTCTTAATAAGATTGCAGTCTTTGAATAACTGGCATCATTTGGTACTGCTTTCCTTGTTCTATTAGTATTTCAATGTGGTGATGCTCCAAGAAACCAGTATCTCAATGCTCCAAGAAACTAGTATCTTAATGCTCCAAGAAACTAGTATCTCAATGCTCCAAGAAACTAGTGTCTCTGACCTCTTTGACATTAGCGCAGAGTCGGGAAAAAATTGTACCGTTTGAGAATGGATCGTTTCTACGACTCGTAGAGAACAGTTTGGCATTTATAAAGATGACATAGGCCCTGAGGGAATAATTGTCCTGAGGCCCTCCTGTGTGGAGTTAATTTAAAAAAAATGTTTATCTTTATGGGTACCTGTGTTTACTTCTCAATACATAAAAAAATAATATTGTTTTAGTCTAATATGTGTTAATATTGTTTGCAGTGTCCCTGGCGCACGGAGAGCTACAGGGTCCACAGTTCGCGGTGGAGCCCCCTCACAAACTGGACTTCGCTAACAATACGGGAGCGAGGGTGCACTGCGCTGGACACGGAAGCCCTACTCCTGAGGTGCCCCTAATTCTATATTTCTTTAACCAGCCGTAAAAAATACAAATGCTGAAAATTCTCCCTCTCAATCTTAAATGGTGCTTGTATATCAGGGTGAGTAAATATGCTATATAGTATTTTTGTTATTGTTTTTGGAGTGTTATGCCGTGTTTCGCTACCTCCTCCTTTAGCCAACAGCGTTACAGTGTCCATCATCAGGGCAGATGAGATGGACACTGTAACGCTGTCCGAAACGTTGACTAAAGAAGGAGGTAGCGAAACACGGCATAACACCCCAAAAACAATAACAAAAATACTTTTTGGCCGTGTAAACCTAAAAACATACATGCTATATAATATTTTAATAAATTTGTGAAATAACACAAATTAATTATATAAAATTTATTTGGACACGTCCAGATTTAGCCTTACCCCTCGACTACGGAGACCGTATTGTCGTTGTTTATTCATTTAGTGTTTATACTGCCTGTAAGTAGGCACGGATGAGTCAGAAAGTAGTTGTTTTCAAAATTACATTTACATATTTTTAATAATTTCCACCACGAAAATACTAATATCCGAAATCATATATATATTATCCTTACGTAATATTACTTTACTTTAGTGAAAGCTCTTAAGTAGATATCTGCGAAATAGGTAGGAACCAACGGCATTAATCCTTGGGTAAGTACCACACGATTCTGAATTGGGTGTATGTAAGTCCACATAAAGTACATAATATTTTATGTTATTTCTAAGATTAATATAATTTTACACGTGAAATTTACGTGTAACCTAAAATGTCGGTAAGCCTTAAAGATATTTACTAATTCACAAACATAACTATTTCAAACTTAACGTTATTTAGTATTTATTACTATGTCCGTCGGTGTTATCACATATTATCAAATCAGATAATATTTTCCTCAAAAAACTTTAATTATTTTAGAAGGAACTAAAAAAGAATGAAATTTTTTTATAAAGTGACATATTGATCCCTCGTTAAAAGGATTTTTAGTTATTTAATGCTTGCGAAAATACATTTTCAATTGCAGTTAAATATTATATCTATATTTACCTATAATTGGTGACCGGACAACCAACAAAGTGTGTCACTTCTTTGAAGTCATTAAAAAAAATTTAGTATCTCCACACAGGTGACTCTAAGAAAAATAATTTGAATCATTAAAGCCTATTTTATTTTAGGGGATGCTATGTAAACCGTATTATCAGTGAAAGAGAGAAAGTTCTATGAAGGAAATAGATGTGAAGGGTGGGTATCAGTGGCGGCCCTTCCGTAGGGGTCAATGGGTTAATGACCTCCCAAAAATTTGGATTGAAAAAACTACGCAATTACCAATTTTAAAGCGCCTTAAAGTTTTAATTTATACTTACGGAAAATAATGCTTCGTTTTTTGTACAAGCACTATGAAACGTTTCCACTGCCATCTAGTATCCAAATGAGAAGCTATTTTATTTTTTGCAAAAAATAATTTCCGTTCCAGCGCCATCCTGCGACCAAATGAGAAGTAATTGTATTACTACCGAAGGGTCAATTCAAAATTTGTCCCAGAACGGTCTTCTGTCTCTTTCTTTGCAGTACAGAAGAAGGAGGTAAGCAAGATCATGTCTGACGTGTGCTTAGAATCATAAAAAATATTTTTTTAGAGAACATTGGGTCATGACCCCATGAAGGGAGACAAACGACTTATGCTAAGTTTTTAAGATGTTAGAAAGAGACGTCAAAAATATCAGCCGAAAGGTTTTTGTGTGATTTATTGCATACCACAAGGGCAAGGCCATCTTGGATATCATTAGTCAGCGTGTCAACACGTTTCACTGTTGTGATTTGCCTTGAATAAATTACGATGTCGAATTCAGTTGATAATATTTTGAAAGAATTAGCGAATAATTCATTGAATCACGAAAAACGTATTGAAATAAAGTGTCTCGGCCGCCCCAAACCTCAAATGCAAATAGTTTCTGTCACAAAAAATAAAAATAAAGATATTAAACGTTACTTTAATTTAAAAAGTTATAGTTTTTGTGAGTGGATATGTGGCTGTGGGATAAGAAGCGTTTACTTTTGTTTTCACTGCTTACTATTTAATTCAACTGAAACTGATATTCAATGGACACGAATAGGTGTTAGCGATTTGAAACATTTGAAAGAAAAAATAAAAAAGCATTCTAATTCAACATTGCATATTAACAATTCAATGAGCTTTGTTTTGTTAGGAACCATTGATATTCGGATTCAATTAGATGCATATCGTAAAGCACTCGTGGACCACAACGAAAAAGTGGATAAAAATCGATACATTTTAACAAAAATTTTGAAATGCATACAGTTTTGTGGTTCTTTTGAACTGGCATTAAGGGGTCACGATGAGACAAAAGAGTCGGATAATCCGGGTATATTTCGTGGCTTGATTAACTTTATTCAGGAAATAGACATTGTATTAAAAGAACATTTAGAAAGGTCTTCGAGTTTTAAAGGGTTATCTAAGACGATTCAAAATGATCTGTTGGACTCGATTTTAGCTGTATCTCAGGAAGAAATTAAACTAGATGTACAGAAATCTGAGTATGTTTCAATTCAGGTGGATGAGACAACTGACAGCTCCACTAAAACCCAAATGGTATTTGTGATCAGATATCTGAAAGACAATGTCGTATGCGAACGGTTTTGGAAGTTTGTTAATCCAGAGGCATGCACCGCCGTTGGATTGACAAATGAAATATTGACCCAGTTGAGGATCCTGGATGTTAAACCGCGACAGCTGATAGCGCAGTGTTACGATGGGGCAGCCGTTTTATCTGGAAAAACTGGAGGTGTTCAAGTTAAAATCAAAGAAACTTTTCCCCGTGCTCACTACATTCATTGTTACGCTCACCAACTAAATCTAATTTTACAAAAAGCATGTAACATAACGACGGGCATAAAAGTGTTTTTTGCGACCGTTCAATCATTTTCCGTATTTTTTTCAAGATCTCCAAAGCGAATGCAATATTTAGATGAAACCGTTAAAGGCCGTCTGCCAAAGGCAGCTCCAACTAGGTGGTGTTTTAATGCCAAATGCATAATTACTGTATTTACATATAAATCTGATATTTTTAAATGTTTAAATTTAATTTTGGAAAAGGAAAATGATCAAAATACTTTAAGTCAAGCACAAAATTTGATTAATAACCTAGAAAAGAGTGTTTTTATTTATTGGTTAACATTCTTCAATAAAATAATGCCTCACTGCGAAATTTTATTTAAGCAAATGCAAAAAAGAAATTTGGATGCAATATTAATACAAAAGCATATTGGTGAATTTCAACATCATATTTTGTCCATACGAGCAGAATTGAGTTCCAACCCAGCACATTCAACCGATTCCCCACAAGGCGAATGTAAGAAGAGGCGCACAGATGAAAATAGTCATTTGGTAGCGATAGAAGTTTTAGACACTATTTTAGTGGAAATGCAAAATAGGTTTAAATATGGCGATCATCTCATTTTATCGAATTTATTTAACAAAGACAATTTTGCTGAATATAATAAATGTTTTCCAACAGCTCAACTCAATTTATTGGATGACTTTGATGAAATTGATTCATCAAAGTTAAAAAATGAACTAATAGTGTTTTACCAACGTGATGACTTACACCATGCCAACAGTGCTGCATCGCTTTTAAATTTTTTGTTGACCAATAATTTCCAGGAAATATTTTCAGAAACAATAAAAATACTGCAATTTATTTGTGTAATACCAATGACTACAGTTGAAAGTGAAAGATGTTTTTCAACTCTTAAACGTATTAAAACGTTTTTAAGAAATACAATGAGCCAAGACAGGTTAAGCTCACTTGCGATGCTTAGCATCGAAAAAAAATATATTTCTAAAATAGATAATTTCTACAGCCGTGTCATTGATCATTTCGCACAAGCCAAAGAAAGGAGGATCGATTTAATATACAAGAAATGTTAGAGTGCTTTTTTATTTTTTTTTACCATTAGAATCCTCACCTACACCTACCTACCTATCCAACTTTTATCTCGGTACATAGATTTTTGTAGAATTTTTCAATTATAGGGGAATTCCACGGTCATAGTAATAACAGATCAATCGATGTTAAAAAAACATTAATTAATAATATGTACATCAAAGTTTAAAGTTAATTGTGTAAATAATTTTGAATAAAATAAATAATATTAAATAAAACCATATTGTGCTACCTACCGGCTTCGGAATAGGTGAGTACCGCCAAATTAATTACATGTAGATACATATTGGCGTTTTTTATTCCCTACGCATTACCTCTGACATTTTTTTTTCGATTGACCTTCCACTTCTAGACCCCTAGAGCCGCCTCTGGTCCATCCCTTCAACAGCGGAGAAAGATGATAGGTAGAGAAGTCAAAAGGCCTCCCTGAACTGCTCTCTGACGATCCGGTCCGCCACGCAGCAGATGGGCAGATCCATCCGTCGCCAAGATCCGGACAAGCGTCACCCCGTTATCCCGGGCACGCCTGCCAAGTTACCAAACGTAGAGAAACACTCGGGGTTACCTATGGCATAGGTGTGGGTTATCCAATAAATGGTTGCCGGGGGTGCGGTACTCATACCCACCTCCCAAATTACCCATAACTGCCTCTCAAATGAAAAAAAGACGGAAAAATACTTGGTTAAATAGGTTGCGTTGGGATAGGTTATGGGCTATTTTTTTTGTTTTTCACTTTTAATGACTTTTCAATGCCACTTTTTTGAGATGGTATGAACTCCTACAATTATTACTCGCCGGTCAGTAGCTGAATTGGCATCGCGTATCCTTTCCATCAAGGTGTCGTCGCATCGTGAGTTCAATCAATTCTCGGATGTTTTAAGTCCCACTTCACGACACAAGCAACATTTTCAGCTAAATGTGGTGGTAGTTTGTATATATATAACCCCGGAATGTTTGACTGTCTTTAAAAAAATATATAGTAATTGTTAATAATTTTTCCCTAGGTTTAAAATATAAAATAAATTCAATTGATACTTTCTTGATAAAATCTTCCTACTGAGGACAAAATTCTAATTGGTCTAGTTTAGTGAGTTTAAATGTCGATTACTTTTTTCACATTTTTTTATAAGAACAGCTTTCAGGTCTCCAAGCCCGAACCAATTGGCCCGAACGGATTCAACTCACTGCTTGTACGACTTCTTTCAATGCTAAGAGCTCCGTTAGATCAACTCCGTTCACAATAATAAGCCATCAATTTACATAGGTAATACGAACGTTTATGTAGCTATTTCTGTTGAAGGACATAAACAATAAAGGTTTTTTCAGTTCCTAACTAAAAATGTATAAACCAAAATGAAAACAATATTAAAACGTATTGTTCGTCGTTATAGCGGAGAATTTATCGCTCTCCTAACTTTGAAAACTCACTTTATTCCCAGTTAAAATTAAGAAAACATATTTGAATAACTTCCAGTGGCAAGACAAAGCAATAAACAAGGAAACTTTTTGCGGGGTCTTTTTATTTCATACACTTAGAAGATGTTGCAATTTGTTTTTACGCGATGTACCTCATTTACATATAAAGTAGTGTTATAAAAGTCCGAGACGATTGCCGCTGTGGGAATTTCATATCATTCTGCTGAGTGTAATGTTGCCGCATATTACATTTCTGTTACAGACTTTCCCCACAAACGTGCACGGGGAGGGAAAATTACCCAATGTGTGGGAAAAGCGGGCGGCTGACACACTTTATGACCCAAAATGCTTTATTTAAATGGAAGAATGAAATTTATACCGGCGCGGAATTTATTTCAAGAATTATTTAAAATGTATTTTAGAATAAGTAACAGATCGCGTGACTGGAATCAAGGGAAAAAATGTCAATCTTCCTACAAATTGTAAATTGCTTCGTTCCTTCTTATCATATCAAAATTTATTTATTTATTTATTTATTATATTACATTATATACAATTAAATAGCAAAATAACATAATAACATGATAATATATTTAAAGATAACTGTAAATATTAAAAATGTGTACAAGTGTTATTATGTCTTGTAGGTCAACATAGTTCCTAGCTAGGCAGATTGCCTGTTCTAAGGAACCAATTGCTGATGAAAAAGTCAGACATGTATTTTGTAAAAAAATGTTGTTTTTATTTATTTTTTCTAATAAAATATGTACTCAGTTTATATTTAATGTGCCATTTTTAGGTAACCATGTAAAACTTTAAGTGACATTATTTAATAGTTTTTCAGACTCCATCCTACCCAAGTCAATCAACCATTTAGTTATTAATGAACCGATGCAGGACATTTTGCATGTCTTAATATTTAATTCTGGGGGGATTTTATTATACAATTTCGGTCCCAGATATGTATATGTTTTTTGATACTTTGCCGTATTGCTCTCTGGGACCACGAGATCCTTTCTAGTGTGACTTCTTGTGATATATTTATGCTCAATTTTATGAATATTTTCTAGATTTTTGTGTACATGGATAATAACCCTTTTTATGTAGTTTTGACGAACATCAAGTACATTAAATTGTTTGTAGAGCTGATCGCTAGAAAACATATAGGGCTTACGCAATATGACTCTAATTATTGATTTCTGGGCCTTCACAAGCGGATCTAAAATAGTTTTACCTGATGCTCCCCAACCAATACAACCATACGTTAAGATGGAGTTGCATAATCCGAAATATATTTTTCTTAGGTCTTGTTGATTAATTACATTTCGTAATACAAAGAATATGTGAATTAATTTTCTTACCCTTATTGCAAGGTTGTCAATGTGATATTTCCACTTAAGATGATTGTCTATAATAACGCCCAGATATTTGATGTTTTTCACACATTCCAAAGCTTCACAGTTGCAGTCAGAATCTGTATTGTCGAAATCACAGTTAGGCTTATGTGTTTTTATTGTGTATGACATACTAGGTTGTCCTTTTATAGTTGAGCTGAATCTTATGTATTTAGTTTTTGCTATATTTAGAGTTAATAGATTTTTGTCAAGCCACTGTTTTATCGCGTTGATTCCACTTTCAGCGTGTTTGTGAGTTTGTGTCCAATCATCTCCTTCAAATAAAGCTACTGTATCGTCTGCGAATGTAATAATTTTTCCGCCTACTGTTAGTTCGCATAACTCATTTATGTAAATTATGAATAAAAGAGGTCCCAATGTGCTTCCTTGTGGTGCGCCGAAGTTAGTATTTAGTGAGTTACTCACTGTTTTGCCCATTTTGAGTTGCTGGCTTCTACCCGTTAAATAACTTTTTAACCATTCATAGGGCATACCCACAATACCAATATTTTTTAATCTTTTGAGGAGTAATTTATGAGAAATTGTATCAAAAGCCTTGGCTAAGTCTAAGAACAGTGCAATGCTTTTCTTTCCGCGATCTAAATTTCTAGAAATATGTTCTGTAAGTTGGGCTATAGCGTCGTCTGTTCCTCTCCCCGGCTGAAAGCCGAACTGATTTTTGCTCAAAAGTTTTCGGCTCTCTATATAGTTACTCAATCTATTTTTAAAGATTTTTTCTATAATTTTTGAGATAGCACTCAACAGGGATATTGGCCTATAATTGCCTACTTGGTTTTTGGGTCCACTTTTGTAGATTGGTACTACTAAAGACTTTTTAAGATGGTCGGGGAAAACCCCTGAAGAAAAACTTTTATTGAAAATGTTCGATAAAGGTGATGCAATATTATGTTTAATGATTTTTAGTATATGAGTGTTAAGACCGTCAGGACCTTTTGAATGTGTATTGTTAAGATTGTCAATAATTTTTGAAACCTCTTCATTTGTCGTAGGTGAGAATTTAAAAGAAAAAGAATTATGTTTTGGTTCTATTGCAGATGCCAATGAATCTTCAGTTTCCTTGGTGATACTTAGGATGTTTTCTGCAAGGTTAGACCCAACTGTTGTAAAGTATTGGTTAGTGTGGCTTGCAATTATGCCCAAATCGGTCGTGGCAGTGTTTCCAATCAGAAGTTCGTTAATATTGGAGTCAGTTGTATGTTTAGTATTGGTAATTTGTTTAACGATATTCCATATGTTTTTACTAGATGGATCTTTGTCGAGTTGATGCTTATAGTACCGTTCTTTTGCATTACGCATAACAGTTTTGCAAATGTTACGATACCTACGGTAATTCTGTTGTTTAAGAGTGTTTTGTGGGTCTTTTGTCGCCACTTTGTGTAAATGATTTCTTTTGTGTATAGCTTTTACAATTCCACTGCTAATCCAAGGAGTAAGTTGTAATTTTTTATGTGCAATGGGTTTAACGTTTGAATTTTTTGTTATATGCATGTTAATTTTGTTAATAAATAAGTTGAGTGCGTTATTAACATCAGTCTCTCCACATACATCCTGCCATGTTTCATCATTTAGATCCTTAATTAAACCCTCATAGCAGATGGATGTTGTAAATTGGCTAGTTTTTACTAGTTTTTTAAGAGAAGTGTCTGGGATGCTTATTGCGGTTGTATAGTGATCAGTTATTGTATTGTGAATAATAAATGTATTGGAAGCCATAATATTTCTGGTATTTATGTGATCTAAACATGACATGTTATTATTTTGAACCCTGGTAGGAACTTTAATATTTATTGCAAAGTTGTTTTCTGCCATGGCGCACATGTAATCATGACATTGTCTGTGTATATTTCCATACGTGTTAATATTTATGTCCCCCATCACTATTTGTGTACGTGCATTACGATGTACGTGCATTACGATGCAACTCACCTGTAAACACGATGAAATATAAAATAAAAAAATATTTTAAATGCATTTTGATGGGTATAAATTTAAATTACAAAATGACCGATGTATATTGGAACCCAAACGAATCGTTTATAAATTAAGATTTCTACACAAAAAAACACATTTTTTATGATGTTATACTTTTTAATTTCACTCTACATTATATTAACACAGTAAGTTGGTTGGGTATATATATTTTTTTGTAATTACAATAGACTCACAAAAAATTCCGGAATTGCCTCTAATATCATGCAAAATTGAATTATTAAATGGCTCATCTTTTATAATTTAAAATAAATAAATAAAGCAGCACATATCCGTACTAGCTACTCTATCTTTCTACATGCCATATCTTATATTTGCTTTATCTTTCATTTGCTATGTTATATTTGCTATAATAGTAAGAGAAAGCAATCTTTCTATTTGCTTTATCTTAAGTTTGGTTTATCTTATATTTGCTATAACTTATATTTGCTTTATCTTATATTTGCTTTATTTAATACAAGCTTTTCCCCGCGGCTTCGCTCGCATGGTATTAGGGGAAATTACTGTAGCGCTTGCACTTATCAATTATTCCCCTTCCCCCAACCCCCTCCCGCATTCCATACATTCATTCCCGGTACATTCAGTTTTCAAACAGCTCGCGTGCCACCTAAATTTCATAATGTTAGAGTTCAAAGAAAAAAATAACTATCCAATTTGGTGCAGTCGTTCGAAATTTATGCGCTTACAAACATTTCGGAGATTAATTTTTATTTAAATATGTTGAAGTTTGTAAATATAATAAAAAATAACACTATTTATTAAACAGTCTTTATAATCGTTATGAATTATATTTTTAATGTAGGAACTCTCATCTGACATATATTCCAAAACATAAGCTTGTCCAAAACACACAAAACATATTCTAATATTTGAAGTTTCTGGAACAGCAGCCGACCGGTAGGTAGGGGGCTGAGTACTGAGTACCTACCAGCATAGAGCCCATAAATATATCAACATCGTTTCCATGGCAACGATTTGTTTTCTGACGTTTGTTAATAATTATTTTGTTAGCGACAGAAAACTTATAACAAATATAATAAATTAATATTTATAATTTCATAACGCCAGAGCTTACCAGTATATACAGCCTATGGTCCTCGCAAATAATTTAGCTTTCTATCGGTGAAAGAATTTTTAAAATCGTTTTTTTATTTTATGCGTGAAAGCATAACAAACTCGAGCAGTTTCGCATTTATAATATTAAGTATGGATTTGCTATGTGCTATATTTGCTTTATCTTATCTTAGCTACATCTTTTATTTGATATATCTTATATTTGCTATATCTTTCGATAAAAAAAAATTCTATTCCATTTGGTTGGGTATTTTGGCCTCAAATACAAATTAAAATTATGTATGAAGGAGGCCGCGCATCCGGCCTTATGCATCTGACTACCACCAATGCGACGAAGTGTGGAGAATTCTGTCGCCTAGTAATAAAACAATTAAGTAAATACAAATCCAACCTAGATTAAGAATTTCAGGACTAGTAATCACTTTACGTATTTCGATGTAATTGTTTCATGTATTATTTCATATATTATAGACGTTGAATACATCGTATTAATCCCGGTCAGTAACGGATTTAAAGTGAATACAGCATCGATACACTTGATTAAATTTCTAATTTGGAATTAGGCCATCCAAACTACATATTAATATTCTAAAATGACCGCGGTCGAAACAGGGTTGAACAAAGGTTTTGCATAAATCTCGTTAAATTCAAACCCTGAACTAACTTAATATGTTTGCTTTTGAAATGTTAGATAATTTTTTTTGAGTTACCTTATAATAAACAAATCTTCTTGCACAGCAAGAAAATTTAAAAGTACCTTTTCAGAAAACTGACAACATCACAGATCACAGTGATTTTTTTTAAATTTTTATTAAAAGGCAAATAACTTTGCTTACATCACTTTATTTTATTCACAATGTACATGTTTCGTGAACAATGTTCACACCTTCAGAAAACGTAACGTGTAGATTGTGTCAAAAATAAAGTGATGTGAACAAAGTTATTTGACTTTTAATAAAATAAATAATGCCATCACAAAGTGAATTACCTTTCATAGGAAGTTTTCTTCGAATTTTTTTTTTAATTTTTGTATTAATTATTACCAGTGTTTTTTTTTGTTGTTGTCTGTGTTATAATGAATGCTCTCTATAAGACTCCTGTTTAAATATACAATTTTGCATTTCGACTGTAAGTTAATAAATGTTATTTTTCAAATGTGAAATTGTCGGGTATTTAGATTTTTTTGTTAGCATTTTTTTCAATATTATACCCGAATAAATTTTGTCAAAAGACTTGTAGTTGAGATAGTAATGATTCATTGGCTAATGTTAAAACTTCAAAATTAAATTTTGCAATAAATCTACATTGTTTTATATAGTTAATATTTAAGTAGATTGGTATTTAAGTGCCTACTTATAAATCTTAAGATTTCAGAGAAAATTTAGATTTTGGTTTATTAATTACTAGCCGGTTCCCGGCATGCGTTGAAATGCCATATTCAAAGAAATAATTGTTTCTCCCTGCATGTTCTTTCCAGTGCGTTCCCGTTCCCCTCCGCATCCCCTTCCCCTCCCGCGTTCCCCTTCCACCTTCGCCGCCTTCCCTTTCTCGTCTTCCGCTCTCTCGTCCCGCCAACCCCCCTCCCGCTTTCAATATATTTAGTCCCAGTACAGTCAGTTTTCAAACAGCTCGCGTAACACCTATTTTTTTAATTCAAATTTTAATTTTTCATATATTACAAATATTCATTTTTGTATATTATGTAAGAACAATCAATCAAATTTGGTACCTAACATAGGTACCTATTTAAAATATCAAAGATTCTTGATTTGATTCAAATTATGATGTAATAAGATGTAAGTAATTAAAATTGATTAATTTATTCAAAGAGTTTAGAAAATTGAATTCTGATTTGACAATCATTGTTTTGTAAAATGTCATTCTCAAATTTTTGACAGTTTTACAAGAATTTTTGTGATGATTGAAAACTTTTCAGATATATATTGTCATGTGGTTGAAATAATCCAAAAACATTCGCGGGGGTTTTAAGAAGGTATTTTGAAAGTTTCAAACATTTCCTACGCTTAATAAAGCAATATACCTATCACTAATCCTGAAGCACATTTTGATTTGTATATATGTATATATAGATAAGATAAAATTAGAATCTTTTTTTAGAACGCGAGGTCTACAACCGTTCAATGAACTACTTGTAGATGGAAAAAGACGTACATAATTTTCGTAATACAAATAGTAATAGGCTATATGACTACACTAAAGAAGGTAGAGCGTGGAGACGCCAAAAATCATCGCAGAAGGAATGCTCTCCTAACCAGTAATTTTATGAAGCTATGTATTCCAGATTCTATTTCCTTACAAGGAATTTAAACCGAATGAGTTATCGCCCACGTTCCTGGGTGATTCTGTTTGAAGATTGGTTTCAAGTTTCGGGACTACTTGACTGTATCTATATATGGACTGAAAGTGGTCTGTAAACTTCTAGAAACCATGGAATCGAATCACAGTTCATAAAAATTCAGTTCGATGAAAGTCTTAACGTTTACCTTGTGGGAAAACCAAAAGAGTGTTTATGTTAATTTAAGTTAATGTTATTCTGAAGACTTTAGTAAAATCTTGCATCTTTGAAAAAAATAGATAATATTAATATACTTAATAGATAATATTTGTATACTGATAATATATATTAAAAATAGATAATATTAATATACTTAATAGATAATATTTGTATACTGATAATATATATTAAAAATAGATAATATCAAACAAGACGTACAGAAATGGATTATAATTAAGACGCCACACTGCTGCAAACATCTGTAAAATAAATCACACATAGAAAAAAAAAATTTACATATGACCTAATCCAAATAAAATAAATAAAAAAATAGAATTATGTCAAAATTAATTCCATAAATAGATTTGACAGGATTTACAATTTACTGTACTTCATCTCTTCCTTCATTTAAATGATAACTCTCTTTAAAGTATTTACCCACACTTCCAATCACCTTTCTATTTTTATTGTAGTCAAATGAATATGTATGTAACCTTAAATATTCTTGTAACTACCAAATATGTTCCTTAAATATGTTCATTTATGTACCTCTAAGCCTGTCTCGACACAGGTATATCCTAGTGAGACAGGCATCGAAAAACCCAATGTAAACATACTGTATATAGATAAATAAATAAAAACTTTATCCTTGATCAAGAAGATAACACTAATTATATAAAAGAAAATAAGATAGAGAACAAGATACAGAAAAATTAAAAGATAACGCAACTGGGATTCGAACCCAAAATCTCTCTCGAAAAATTGAATATTCACATAGACCAGGGGTTCTCAGCCCCGTGCCCGCGGGCATCGTGGCGCTCGCGGAACGATTCGTATGTGCCCGCCACTATTCGACAGAGTCAGAATTTTTTCATAAACATTAATTAAAAATGTGAATTATTTTTGCTTATTTGTTAGAGTTTTAATTTTTTTGAGTACCTAGGTTTATTAAATACGTTCGTATGTTTGCGATATTGTAAGTATGAGTGGTTCCTTTGCTGACAGTACTTGTCGCAACTTGTCCAGCGGCGAGCCAGACTGCACTCGTCACGCTAGCCTGGAACGGGGAGTGCTACTTGCACATCACTCCTTGTACACGCAGAAAACCCGAAGTGAACGAACGCCACGAACTGAGCCGATGAACGCCGAAGGCGCCAAAACACATGGCATTTGTCGATTAAAAATAGGTGGTGCCCGCCACCTTACCTATATTTTAGAATGTGCTCTAGAGTAGAAAAAGGTTGGGAACCCCTGACTTAGACTTTTACAAAAAGGTCAATAGGTGTAAATGAAATCGGAAATATTTATACGAGACACCACCTGGGTTACAAACCTGTTCTTAGAATGATTGTTTCCAATGAAAAATGTAGTTTTTTTTACATTAGCTCCACACAGGAGGCCATGAGGAAAACAATTTCCCTTAGGGCCTATGTCATCTTGAAGATGCTGTGTGGAGGGTATTTTAAAGGAAAGGAAGGATAGGAAGATCTGGGAAGGAAAAAGGCATGAGAGGTGGGTAGGAATCTGGGGGTCAGTGTGTCCAGGAGTGACGGACGTATGAATCCATCCCTCCAACTGCAGTGCAAGGCGATGGATCGAGAGAGTCCAGCTGGAAAAATCAAAAAGCCTCCCTAAACCAGTCTCTCTCGATCCCACCCGCCGCCCAGCAGATGGGCAGACGCATCCGCCGCCAAGACCTGGACAAACCTCACTCCATGAACCCGAGCACCTCGGCTAAGTCACCAAACGTAGCGAACCACTTGGAGAGACCTATGGCCGAGGTGTTGGTTATCCAATAAATGGTTCCCGGGGCGGTGTTACCGATACCCGCCTCCCAAATTGTTTCCAATAATACAAAAAAAAAATAATCGAAGATAATATTGTTAATTCTGAAATTTGAAATATGAGATTGACTTATATGACAGTTTTATAGGAGGTGGCAGTGGCCTGATTGGATAAGGCGTTCGTCCCAAAAAGACGAGAGGTTCTGGGTTTGAGTCCCAGTTGCGACCATTTTATTTTTATTTTTCTGTGTCTTGTTCTCTTTCATATTCTTGTTTATATTATTAGTGTTATCTTCTTCTTCTATGCTATATTACATTGATGGGAATAACCATCAAAAGTTAAAAAAAACGAGTTGTTCTTATAAAAAATGAATGTACTACAAATATATTCACAATGTGGATTCGACATTCGACAATTTTATATGTAAGTGGATCAGCACCGTAATATGAATTTACTTTTTGTTTTCGTCTCAAATTAAATATAGAACACATAATATTTTTTTAATCAAAGTTTGTTTCATGCCTCTTTATATTTAAAGTAGCAAAAAAATGTTAAATGCTTGCTGAGAAAATTAAAAATTCAAAATCGTTGTGGCTGCATGAATTTCAAAGACTTGCTATTTTCATTGTGAATTTTGTTTCCGTCGAGTCTAGTTGGAGCTCCAAATTTACTACCAAAACTTTATAGTTGTGGTAGGTGCTTACTGCTCTGCCAACTATATAGATGTTTATGAGCCTTACTGTTTGCAGGAAGACATCGCTTTCAAGTTTTTATCATCTTTCTAAAAGGCAATTTCTAATCACAATCCTTGTGGTAATAGTACGCGGCGTGCATTAATTACGTTTATTATTTCCAAATGCCCTATCGTTGAGGCTATTTACACTTCCCAATTCAAATAATAAGAAAAATGATTTGATTTGACCAAAACTCGAACTTTGAATCTCCTGCTTTTCAGATAAATGATGTGTCACAAATAACGCTACCAAATCCAGTTTCCGCTCTGTCGTTCGTATCAACCACTATTTTGTGAATTCGTTAACAATGTTTCGAATTAATTTTCGTTAAAATCATTATATCATCAATCAAAATATTTTGAGTTTTTATTTAAATATTTACATTCCTATGCCAGACTTGGTCAGACTTGTGAGTATTGTAGGATAGGCTGGAGGCCCCAATCCACGGAGGCGCAAGATATCGGGAGAATGTCGCCTCGATTGCTCCTTTTAGAGCTGGTCTGAGGTTATCCAAGGTTCCTTCTTTATGACATAATCGGGTCTGGTCCAGAGAATGTAGGGGATTTGAGATTTTCACGACCAAAAGAATAATCTCTTTTAATTTGTGGAATTTTATGCAGTGTTGAGCTTCATCCTTCTTTAACCAACGCTTTGGATTCTGTAGTGCTAACCAAAATGTTGGCTGGAGAAGGAAGAAGTCCACCACGGCATAATAACCCAAAAAATTGATCACGATGGAGTATACGCTTATTTCTTCGGTTTACCACAAAATCTGCAAATTTTATGATGAAAAATGGCGATTTTCAAAGATTCAATGCTCAATATTCATCCCAAGAACAATGCGCACTAAAGTAAATTATGGTTTTATGACCAAGGAAAAAGACGCTTGGTGGAGAAAAATTGCTATTTGATTTTCAGAGTATTGAGTAACCCTTAGAAATTGAGAAATACTTGCACCCACTTAGCCAAGAATTTTCATGTTGTGTTTGAAAGGAAAACTTTGATCAAATAACGAACCGTTTTCCATGAAAATAATTTGATCATTCCCTCACGAAGTTTGGAATTTCTATTCAACGGACTTTTATTCTGGTCTTTTTACGATTTTGAAAATAAATAACTGGCATTAACCACTATTTTCTTCACTTCTTTCACAATAAACTTGGTTTTGGCCGTTACATCGCATAATAGAAACCATGAGAGAAATTCATTCATGAAAGAAAATAGTTGTCTCTACTATTTGGGGCACAACTTAAGACGCTCACCAAACAAGATACCCAACAAACTTTCCAGTAAAAAAGACTCCCCAATACAAAAGGTTTAATCCTGATAAACATGGGATGATTTCATGCTTATATTAGGTCTGGCTTTTTTACTTTGTGGATTTTGGTGGTACGGTTATCTTTTTTGTCAGCTTCTGTACGAAACTTGGTACATTACTAGATTTTGGTTCATCTTTAAGAAGTTTATCCCCTGTCAAAGAGTTATCAACTAGGGAGCAAAAACAAGATAAATGTCTGTGGAATTATGTTCATTCACTGTGCGCCCGTTAGTTCTATCAATACATTATCTTCCAAGGAATATAGTTACCTACTTTGTTTGAGATTACAACGTGAAACTTTGCGTTACTTAGCGTTAAAGACATAAGTTTCCGGTGACTCCTATTTACACAAGGAAACTTTGAAGAAAATTCAACTCGTGTTTTGCTATATAATATTGATATTTCTTACGAAGCATTGCAGATTTGATAATACAAACGTTTTAGTACTAATATCGAATAATTTTAATATATTTTATTAGATTTTTTATGAGAAAAACTCTCTTTTTATAACTTTTGAAGGTTATTCCCATCAACGTAATATATCATTGATCAAAGAAGATAACACTTATAATCTAAATGAAAATTTGAAAGAAAACAAGACACAGAAAAACAGAAAAAAACAATGGTCGCAACTGGGACTCGAACCCAGACCTCTCGTCTAACCGGGACGTGCGCGTTTTCCAATTTCGCTATTGCCTTAACTTTTTCCTTGCCTTGGAATAACCTTCAAACACAAAACGTGAAAATTAACTTAAAATAGTTGATGAATTGTTAAAAAATTTTAAAACAACCAGTCCTAAGAACTAATGTCAAAGATATGCCACGAATTTTTATTAACCTTTCATGTTTATTCTTCAGTGAAATCCTGGCAACATCAAACCATTCCCCTTTAATTAATTTTATGTATTATTGAAGTGAAACTTCTTTAGCCCCGATAGTGATTTGAAATTCGGATGAAACGGTAGTGTGTTACTAAAATTTATTATTTGACGGGTCCTCGGTTTAATATAATGCGGTAAATTCACGGCTCGGCGCCAGCCTCCGATAGCACAGCGGGTAAGGCGTCTGACAAATCTCAGCGGCCAGAGAGATAGACATCCAGCGAATGGATGTTCGAATCCTATGAAACCCAAAAACAATAAACATTTAATGAAAACAAATATAGTGGTGTACACAAAGTTATTTGTTTTCATTAAATTAATAATGACGCCACAAAGTGAATTTGCGAGGTTTGAAGACTTAAAAATTAACATTTTTATTTTTGTGTAATCAATGTTCAAACCACTTTAAAATAAACAGGCAAAATAAAGGAAAGCGACATCTAGCGACTTTTTAGTTTCACTTCTATCGCGTGTGAATTGCACACTTTGAATTTTTAAGAACAGATAGGAAAATATAAAATGTTCTTTCAGTTTATTCATTTGATATATTTAAGGGTCCACTATTCGAATTTTGACCGATTTCTTACATATCTCCCTTAAACATTTGAAGTTATTAAGCTCTTTAAAAAATATATGTTATTTTTTAAGATAATATGTAGATACGTTCCACGCCAAAACGCAAATTACATGAAATTCCCTCGATAGAAAAAAATCGCAAAGTGTGCTCCGAAAATTATTTTAAACAAGTTTATTTCTATTATTTTACAAGTTATATTTGTGAAAAAATTTACAATGTTTCTTTAAATGATACAAGATACGTTTCACGAGATTTTTGCTCTATTTTTTGCCATTTTCGCTGCGATTTCATCACTTAAAATATGAGCGCGCTCTGTCCAACATTCGTAATTTCACATCTCTCCATCTTCTTTTTCAGTCGAATAGCGCCGCCAAGGGTAATATTTTTTTTACAAAACTCATTTAGTTTTTCGAAAGCTTAATCCAGTTTATTTACATCGTCATTAGAATAATCCCTTTAGACTTTTGATTAAAGTTAACAAAAGAATAAAGTTTGAAGGTAAGTACTCAACTACTCTAGTTTATACCCTTTAAGCTAAGCTGCGAGGGAAATTAAAGCTTAGAAAATTAATCAAATTTCAAAGAATGAATAAACTTTTTTGAACTTAAACTTTTATTTTATTAACGGATCATAAATTAAGGGGTCAATGATTCAAAGATTAATCCCATGATCTGTTTCTCTTATAGTCTGTTCCTGTATTTATATATTTTGTTGACAAGGGTTAAAAATCTTTCCTAACGCAAATAAGTTTTCGGAAAGGCATCAGCACTTTAAAAGCTGTGCCTTCTCTTTTCCGGATAGCCGACACATTGCTCGCTTGTTGGATTGTAACTAAAGCAATCTGACCACATTGCTTAGTTGTAAGAGTTGTAAGAGTGGGTGCCCTGTAGGGTTTGCAGTCAAAGCCTTTTTAGAATTGAACTGATGAATCAGGGTTCTCAAAAAGTTGCGAATACGTAAAAGTTCTAAAAACGTTAAAAAGATTACAATGTTTTTTGGTTCCTATGCAGACGCCAAATATTTTCCGAGTTCAACGGTTATTGTCAGCTACTTTATATAGGGTGCGGCAGTATAACTTCCTTTTTTTAAACGCGCACCATTCAGTCGGTTGATGTCGTAGCGGAGCGCTACTGATGTTACGATCCTTAGCAAAGAAAATCCTTGCTCCAGTATAACTTCCTTTTTTAAAATGCTCGCCATTCAGTCGGTTGATGTCGGTCGGTAGGTTCGAGAGGTGGAACTATAAACTTTTGTCCCGATACAGTTTAGTTGCTATTATGCGTTGGAATAGTGAAGAGCATGCGTTTGCCGTTGAGGCCTACTTTTCGAACAATTGTTCTGTGATGGCAACCCAGCGCGCCTACGACGTGCACCTAGGACGTCACGTACCTGATATGATCTTCAAAAACTAAGTAAATCAAAAATTTAGTTTTGTGCCTACATTATAAAAAACAAATAAAAATTTTCTGATTCATACAATGGATTTTATTAAGTTTTGAAAAAAGAAGTTATGCTGCCGCACCCTAAAGCCGCGCTGGGTTCCGATCACAGAACATCCGTTTGAAAAGTAGGCCTCAACGATAAACGCACGCTTCTCACTGTTCCAACGCATGATGCCGACTAAACTATGTTGAGACAAAACTTATAGTTCCGCCTCTCGAACGAGATCACTAGCACTCCGCTACGACATCAACCGACTAAATGGCGCGCATTTTAAAAAAGGAAGTTTTGCTGTTGTACCCTGCACAAAATTCTTCTTTTTAAGTATAATTCTCATTGCTTAGGATGGTAACATCCACTCCGATTTCCATGGTGAACAAGGGTCCTCCACTCCTCGCTGTTCAGTGTGGAGAGCTGCGGACACCGACATACCGGACGACATTGATACTTGGTTACTCCAGCTCATTGATGACCTTTCTATATTTCCCCTGCCAAACACTACTGTGAGTTTCTCTAAGTCCTCAGTTTGGCAAACATCTTGTCCAAAGCAGGGCGGATCTGACGGTCATCATTTCAACAAATGGTGACTGCCATCCCCCTCTTGGAGTTTTGTCTTACGTCTTTCGTCTACGAGCAGGCGGGAGAAACGAGCCCAGATTTATACATTTTCAAACATTGGGAAAAACTCAGGAGGCCCCGATAGGCAAAAAGCTCCTTAGCGTAATACGTCAGCTTTGTGGATGCCATGAAAATGGTACACACTGAGGATACACACAGGACATATTCCATAGGGTCCCAATTTCGGAGGGGGTCCCGGCTAACTGCCAAAATGACACATTTTGAAGACACAGGAATTTTAATTTAAGCTAAAAATGTTGCTTGTGCAATGAAAGAGGACTAAACTCGTTTTAGATTGAACCTGTGATACCTGGTTGGGAATTCGACGCATTTGTCAACTTGGTACTAGCCGGTAAAGCTAGCGTATTTTAAAGGCTTTCGTTTTTATTTATTTATTTATTTAACGCCTACAGGGCTTTTACATAATTTGTAGTGTAATTTTAATTTGACAGATACTTTGAAACTTGAGAAATAATAAAAATAAAACTACATTAGATAAAAGTCATACAACAAGTCATACAAACACGTAAACAAAAATAGAAAAATACAGCTATTTTATAGGTTTACAAGATGTGTTTAGTAATAGTGTTGAAATAAATGTTTTAGATGATCCTCTCTCGCTTATGAGTGCTGCTGTAGAATATTGTATTTTGTCGTGTTGTTACTGTGGGTGTTGGTAAGTTAATGAGTTGCAAGAGTTCACAACAGTCGAATTTCGAGTTAAGTATTTTGAATAAAAATGTCGTTTATTTTACGTCTGTCTTCTAATGTATGTATTTTTAGAGTATTTAATAAGTAATCGTATCTTAAGTCTTCTACTGGGATATTTAATTTAAAATTGATAAAACGCAGAATTTTTTTTTGAATTTGCAATGTTATAAATGTGAGTTTTGTACTACTGAGTTATATTCGATTTGGCTTCTAACTAGAGGTACGTTTAATAGTTTAATGGGTGTAAGGAATTAAAGTTTTTAGTTGTTCGTAATACGAAGCCTAGTGTTTTCATACCTTTGTTCATAATTTGATGGATATGATTGACGAAACGTTTTTCATTCAAAATAATTCCCAGATCTCTCATTTCTGTAACTCTTTCTAAAGCTGTGTTATTGACGGAATATTCGAATAAAACCGGATTTTTATTTCTGAAGAAAGTCAAGGTTTTGCATTTTTCTACATTTAAAAATAAATTATTTTGAATGCACCAATCTTTTAAACTTACTAATATATTCGACTGTAGTATATGGCAATGATTTATATCAGTTATTTTCTTGTATAGCTTAATGTCATCAGAAAAGAGCAATACCTCAACATCTTGAAGCAACTGGTTATATCATTGATGAAAATGAGGAACAAAACCGGACCAAGGTGACTACCTTGCGGTAGGCCACTAGTAGCTAGGAAAGCTTTCGACATCCAAGATTTTATTTTAACGAACAGTTTACGATTAAAAGAATAGCTACTAAACCATTTTAGCATGTTATCCCTTATTCCTAGAGCAAATAGTTTTTGGATTAGTAGTTTATGGGATACTTTGTCGAATGCCTTCGAAAAGTCTGTATATATGCAGTCGACTTGTTTATTTTCTGCAAACGATCGTATTATGAAGTTTTGAAATACCATTAAGCTAGTTGCGGTAAATCTTCCTTTGATAAAACCGTGTTGTTTTTGGTTAATTAATTTGGGATAGATTTCATCAAGGACGAGTGATTCAAAAAGCTTAGGCAGTACTGACTGTATACAAATGGAGCGAAAGTTAGTTATGTCAGTGTCGTCTCCTTTTTTGTAGATTGGTGTAATGAAGCTAGATTTCCAGCGGTCCGGAAAATGTCCAAGGGAAAAGAGACGGTTGAATAGTAATGTGAGTGGTTTAGATAATGTATTAGAGCATTTTTTGAGGAATATTGGTGGAATGTTGTCTGGGCCAGTGGATTTGTCAGTGTCTAAGGAAAGTAATTTTTGTTCGCAGCACTTTTGTGTGATTTGGCAATTTGTTAAGTGTGTGGTCTTATTAAATATGTACTCAGGTATTTTATCATCTGGGGTTTCTTCATCATATACATTTTTGAAGAAGTCCAAAAAAAGGTTTACAATGTCCTGTGTATTCTTTGCACTGATTCCATTCATTTGCATTATTGGCGGGTAGTCTGTGTTTTCATTGTTTATTTTTTTAAGAAATTTCTAAAGGTTTTTAGATTTAAAGACAGTGTCCTCAATAGAGGTTTTGTACATTTTGTAACATTGTTTGGAAAGATCTTTACATTTTTTCCTAATTTCGCTGAAGATTATATAATCACTTATGGATTTACTTTATTTGAATTTTTTATGTTGACTCTTTTTTTGCTGAAGAGAGGCTGTAAGCTATGATGAAAGCTTAACCGGGTAGGTATAGCTTCTCGGTGTGTAAAAGGGTACATAATATGATTCAATAGTATTAGAAAAGTATAAATAATGAAGTTTATCTAAAGTATCATTAATGTTTTCATAGGATAAAAAAGACCACTCTGTAGATGGCAGTTAATTGAATCGAAGTCGGCTCGTTTAAAGTTTAGGACACTCTGTGAAGCTTTTCTTTCATTTTCGCATGTAATATTTATTTTAATGTATAGGAGAGGATGGTGGTTACCTGTAGGTAGGAGTGGATCATTTGAGAGTTCAACAGATATTTTAGAATAGTTTGATAAAGCTAAGTCTAATAAGCGATTGTTACTGTTATATATAAAATTATGTTGGTGAAGGTTTAGAAAATTTACCATGTCCAAAATCTCACGTGCACGATCGTTTTCACTTTCGTTTGTGATGAGACCACAGTTACTTGCTTTCCATATTAGGTTTGGTAAGTTATAATCCCTAAGGCTGGCTTTACATTCGTAATTTTTTTCCCGTAATTTGCTCGTGTAAGTGAATTATGGCCAAATTACCAATGTAAACGACACCAAAAGTCACTTAACGTAATTTAAAGCATGTTACAGAACTTCTTCTCCCGGAAGTTTTTTGACAGGTCTAATCGCGTCCGCGCGAAATTACAGCCTTCTCACAGCTTATAAAATCAATTTGATAAGCTGAGGGACTTTTTGTAAGAAATAGTACCAAAATGCGCCGTTGCGAAATGTCAAAAACCAAAAGACATTTGTTTTTATTGGATTTTTTTTCTTATAAAACTAGTATTTATTTCCACTTTTTTGAGTTTTCTGAAAATGGGCATCCTTCTATTCAATTATCGGTCCAAACCTTTCTAATCTCAATGTTTCTGTTTTTTAAATTACGTATTTGAATACGAAGTCGGTTGCAGTCGGCAGCTGTCAGGTAGCTGTCATTCGAATAAAATGAAAGAAATCCATTAATTTTCGCCTTTGACGGCACAAAAGTGCGTGGAAAATTGTTCAATTAAAGCCAAAATCTATTTCAGCACTTTATTTGGTTCTTTTCGTCTTTATTGACAAAATCGCGTAAATTTGACAGTAGCATGTCGTTGTTGAAAGGAAGCCATCTTACCGCAAATACATTTACAGATGTAAACGGTCGCATGAGCAGTTACACAGGTCGAACTTCCGAAAAACTTCCGTGATCATTAATTGCCACAAGTCAGATTCATATGTAAACGCTCCTGGGAGTGACCTGTCAAAATATTACGTAATCCGTAATTTTTAATTACGAGTGTAAAGCTAGCCTAAGAATAACAATTTTTGAGTGAGGATATTCTGATGAAATTGTTTCAATGTCTTCACAGTGGTTTCTGTATGATTGAGGGTCAGAAAGTGGTGGTAGTTAGGCTATTCTAAATATAATTTTCTCGAGAGTAGTTGTTATTTGCACAAAAAGATGTTCGATGTTATTGTGTTTCGTGGTTAATTTTCTTGATAACATCTTCTGTTTTATTGCAATTAAAACACCTCCACCTCTTGACTTGGAACTTGATCTGATGTTTCTGTCGCAACGAAATATTTTGTAATTAGTAAGACCGAGTTCAGTTGATTTGATTTCGGAGTTTAGCCAGGTTTCCGTAAGTATAATGTCACGATGATGAGAAGGTAGAGCTGCTCGTAGGTCATCGAGTTTTGATCGTAGTCCGCGGATGTTTGGGTACGTGGTATTGTTTTAAACAATACTAAAAGATTTCCATTTAAGGCGCCGTATACCCGCACAAAACGAAGAAGATGGAAAGATATGAAACTAGGATTTTTTTTACATGAGCTCTACACAGGAGGCCCTGAGGAAAATAATTTCCCTCATGACCTATTTCATCTTTGGGGATGCTGTGTGGAGGGTTTTTTTAGGAAAAGGAGGAGAAGAAAGTTCTGGGAAGATAAAGGGTTTAAGGAGTGGGTAGGAATCTGGGGTTCAGTGTGTCCTGGTCATCCGCCTCTAAGACCTAGACAAACCTCACCCCATGAACCCGGTTAGAGAGATCGCGCTTATATAAAACCGATAAAATTTAAGCGAAAATTTTGAAAATGTTTAATAAAACACGATTCGTTAAAAATAGAGCCAAAATCTTGTAGGGAACATCTAAAATAGCATTTAAAGAAACGCCGTGAATTTTTCATACATATTACTTCTAAAATAAGTGAAAATCGTGAATATAATAATTTTCGGAGTATATTTTGATTTTTTTCTATTGAAGTCATTTCATATAATTTGCCTTTCGGCGTTGGAAACGTCTAGGTATTGTCTTCAAAAATTACATATATTTTTTAAGAGCCTTAAAACTTTAAGTGTTTAAGGAAAATATATAATAAATCGGTAGAAATTCGTGATGCTGCGGATTACGAAAATACCGAAAAAAATCCGTCTAAATGCTGTAGGGATACTGTTTTTCCGAAAAACAAAAATTGAGATCATTTAATGAATTTACTTGCGGTCTAAATTTGCCTGCTGAGCTTTTCTTGTGTTTTTGTGTCTCTAATAATTCATATTCCACTCCCTTCTCCCGGGACCATTTTAAAAATTTCCCCTGCGGCGCTTTTCCTCGTGTTCATGAAAGTTATATCAAATTTTTTACTCACTTCGATTTCGTCACTTACCTAAGTATTCCAGTTAGAGATGCCATTGTTCCACAGGCTCCGAGATTTTTGAGAAACTGGGACTAATGTGCGACATTCGCAATTTTATATTTCTTTTCTGTAGAAAAGTTCGTTCTCACGGCTAGAGGTATTGTAGGGGTCTACGGAGACGTGACGGTGTGGTAAATGAGAGAGATGCAAGATAACGATATTTTTTCCTTTGGAGGAAACAGACCTACAGTCAAATAAGAGTAGAAAAGATAGGAGGGCGCCACTGTTGTTCAAATGGCAATACCTACTAAAAATATAATGATTGCTGTAATTTAAAGCTGTGTAACCTACATTTTTATTAAAAATTAAAAAGGCATACAAGTGAAAAAAATATTTTTCATTACAATATAGATACACAATGATTTCAAAATTAGAATTGCATGTAGCTATATTATTATACCTTAGCAACTTTGTGTCAACAAAATGAAGAATAACGATATTGTAATAAAATATAAAGCACATTTTAGAAATTGCTCACATTTATTTAATATTAGCTTAAGTACCTAGCGTTGCCCTGGCTTTTTATCATGTTTCTAATTTTAGATCTGAATATATTTAACTCATTCAGATCTAAAAGTCACTTTAAGTTTAATGACCGTAACCGGTTTCAGCTCGCTAGAGCCATCTTCAGACTGGTACAAAATATTCTTAATCTACGGTTTATATACATAACATTTGAGGGAGGGGAAGCGGGGTGGTCTTAAGGGTTTTAATCAATTATACTAATTACATTTGTTACTAAGTAGTTTTAGACTGTTGAATTTCTAAATATTTTGGTTATTCCAGTGAGTTAATTACCTTGGGTTTGTAGCTCACTTCAATATTGTTTAGGAAAAACCTTACAAGTGGTATGAATTATTAAAGACCTAATTTTATTGTCAAATCGTTATTACATTTATGATGCATGGGATTTTTTAATAGCTTTTTGAGGGGGTACATGTTTACATTGGAGTAGGAATGGTCATTTTATTAGCTAAATACATATTTTAATTTCGAAATTATTATGAAAATTACAATGGATACTAAAGTGGAGACTTAGCAAATGACTCTAATTGTTTATTCATTACAAATTTATGGTCTATTTTTTTAGTTAAGCGGGAAATTTCTAAAGATTCTAGTCTATCTAGCTTATGGCCTTTATTACAAGTGTGGAGGACTTTAATATCTCTGTCTTTATCAAACGAGTGATTGTTTTCTAGTAAATGTAATGCTACATTTGATAATTCGCCTTTGTCATTTACCCAGTTTGTAAAGTGTTCTTTGATTCTGGTTTTGAATGACCTTCCAGTTTGGCCTATGTAATATGACGGGCAGTTGGCGCAGTTCACTTGGTAAACTCCCGAGTTTTCAAGTTTTTCTCTCTTGCCTTTATTGTTGATTAAAATTCTTCCCAGAGAATTCACATTATAAAAAGCTGTTTTGAATTTATCATTATTAGTTAATCTGGATATTTTTGTCGATATTTTGCCAATATAAGGGATTTTAATCCATTGTTTAGAGATATCATTTTCATTTTTATTTTCAAGGCCTTGTGAAATAATTGCTAATGTAAGCTTTTTATCTTTTTTTTTTTTTACAGTTTATTGAAGAAAAAATGAAAATGATATCTCTAAACAATGGATTAAAATCCCTTATATTGGCAAAATATCGACAAAAATATCCAGATTAACTAATAATGATAAATTCAAAACAGCTTTTTATAATGTGAATTCTCTGGGAAGAATTTTAATCAACAATAAAGACAAGAGAGAAAAACTTGAAAACTCGGGAGTTTACCAAGTGAACTGCGCCAACTGCCCGTCATATTACATAGGCCAAACTGGAGGGTCATTCAAAACCAGAATCAAAGAACACTTTACAAACTGGGTAAATGACAAAGGCGAATTATCAAATGTAGCATTACATTTACTAGAAAACAATCACTCGTTTGATAAAGACAGAGATATTAAAGTCCTCCACACTTGTAATAAAGGCCATAAGCTAGATAGACTAGAATCTTTAGAAATTTCCCGCTTAACTAAAAAAATAGACCATAAATTTGAAATGAATAAACAATTAGAGTCATTTGCTAAGTCTCCACTTTTGTATCCATTGTAATTTTCATAATAATTTCGAAATTAAAATATGTATTTAGCTAATAAAATGACCATTCCTACTCCAATGTAAACATGTACCCGCTCAAAAAGCTATTAAAAAATCCCATGCATCATAAATGTAATAACGATTTGACAATAAAATTAGGTCTTTAATAATTCATACCACTTGTAAGGTTTTTCCTAAACAATATTGAAGTGAGCTACAAACCCAAGGTAATTAACTCACTGGAATAACCAAAATATTTAGAAATTCAACAGTCTAAAACTACTTGTAACAAATGTAATTAGTATAATTGATTAAAACCCTTAAGACCACCCCGCTTCCCCTCCCTCAAATGTTATGTATATAAACCGTAGATTAAGAATATTTTGTACCAGTCTGAAGATGGCTCTAGCGAGCTGAAACCGGTTACGGTCATTAAACTTAAAGTGGAAAAAAGTCTTATATTTGTTTTTATTATAATATATTATAATGGAATTCCACCTTGAATTATCAGTTTCAAAAATAGAAATATTCTAAAAGTCACCATTAACGATTCTTTCTTTCTACCTACTGTTAAATTAAATGAAAGCCAATCACTTTATACAAACACAATTTAATCAAATTTATGTCATCAAGTAGGTACCTTAACAATAGAGTTTCTTCGATTTAAATTTTTTTATTTTTTTAAGAACAAAAAATGTTTTTTTTTAAAGTGTATACAGTGTTCTGTATTGTCAGTGTCATTGCACTTTAAAAGAATATTTGATAGGTAAACTGGTGTTGCTAGACCACAAATTTTGTAGTTCGATTTTTTTAATATTTTCTACTCTTATTTGACAGATATTACGTACATTGTGCGTATCTCATCTTTTGAAAGAGCTGCAGTATTATTGTGAAAAGGCACTTATTTTTTTTTTTGCCTTTTTTATGCCGTCACGGTACCGTAATCGTGAATAGTCACGGTAATAATAAAAGCGCTCAATAGTTAACCTCTATTAAAATAATTAACCGAAAGTTTTTGAATGAAAATCTAGCCCAATAAACCCAGTAGCACTACCAAAACTCCATAATAATTTTCTTTTCAAATTCGAACCAAGCGTCCCATTTACGTTATTTTTCAGACCTGTCCTGAAAAGGCGTCGATCCGTTCGTTGACAGTCACGTGACAATAATGCCTCGCCGCTAATTGGTTGGAACACGTCCCCCATTCCCTCATTTCACCCTTTCCCCCTTTTTCCCCCTTTTCCCACCTTCTGCCAACATTACCCCCTGACCCGTCTGGCGACCTCCCCCCTCAGCCGTGAGCTCTGCCAAAAGCACATATTCACACAAGTCCACTCAGACACTCCCGTGTAATTTTGTACACTCGTGTATAAATTGTAAGTGTACAAAAACGAGTATACTGTAATATGCAATTTGCACACGTGCGAGAATACTGGAATTTACTCTTTGTCAATATTTTTGATAATGCAGATTTCACTGCACATCAAAACTAAAGATTGTCAACAAGATTTTTTTATTATTTGAAACTTTCACAACTTTTAGATCAAACAAACCATTTTTAAGTGAACATTTCTTGCACCGTTGTGATTTGAAACTCGATAAAACGAAAAATAACGACACTAAAAAGAGGCAAACACATACATTTATAGGATTTAGCCTGCGAGAGAATGAGATAGTATAATCGGTCTCCTCTTGGCAAGGTGCTTTGTAGCCTATCAGTCTCTTCTTTGTACGGTGCTTCCTAGTCTCCCCACTCTTGTCTATTTTAGTTTTCTGAAGGTTTCACTTCTACCGGGTGTGATTTGCACACTCTGATTTTTTAAATGAAAACTTCTTTAGCACCGTTTTGATTTGAAACTCGACGAAACACACTAAAAACGAGCCACACTAAAAAGAGACAAACACTATCTATAGGATTTAGCCTGCGAGAGAATGAGATAGATTAATCGGTGTCTTCTTTCTGCGGTGCTTCGTAGCCTATCAGCTTCCTCTTTGTGCGTCCTTCGTAGAATAAAATTTGAAATAATTTTTAAACGTGCTAACACTATTGCAATAAATAAACCTTACAATTATCCTACTTCTGAAACTCAGCATTTGTCTCATTCTCTCGAAGTTTAGTTCTCTGAAGGTTTCGCTTCTATCGCGTGGGAACTACACTTATGATTTTAATATTTTTTACTCACTTCTTGCTTTATTCACATTCATGCATCTTCTCATACATTTTCTTCTGTTATTCATAGTTTTGCCATTTCTCGACACAAATATTTTTTACACGCTCTCGTGCCATCTTTGGGTGCGCCTAACTTCTTCTACCATTTTCTTTTGCGTAATACAATATTCACTCATGGGACTCCTGCCTCCGTTCAACTGCTCCACATGTCCAAACTATCTAAGCGTCCTTTTTTTAGTCTTATTCTCTGTGCTTTCTTTAGCCTTGCATATTTTCCACATTAAATATGAAAATCTAAAAAAATTGTACCTCTCACCGCGTTCAGTCCTCCGGAATTAATAATGTTAAATAAATGTAAAACACCCAGATAATGGGTTAAAAATGCAGTTAATTGCGTAATGGAAGTGTAACTACCCAAAACTGCGCTGTAGAAAATGGTCTGTTATTAAGATGGCCTCCGGTCGAGGGGAAAGGCTCTCGACTATCGATCCAGAGGTCGCGGGCTCAAATCCCGGCGTGTGGGAAGTCAATTTTATTTAAATTATTTGGGTTTTCACAACTTAATAATTTTAAAATAATGATAAGGCTTATTTGCGGCATATTTGTGACAAGTTCGAGAGCGGAAGATACTCTCAGTATCGCCCTGGTGTAAAACCATAATTCAGAAATGAAATGTTGCTTGAAATGGCTGTAGCCGTGTTTGGTTATTAGTTTGTGGTTAATTTTTAGATTTCAATATAAAGCATGTTTTTTTTTCCAATACCGTTTAGTTCATACTTTTCACTGTGATAGTAACGGAGCCACAATGATTTTTATTAGACCTATGTGAGCTGGGACAAATACGATCTCCTGTGATTAAACGGGTTTTGATGATATAATCAATTTTTTTTTTAATGCAGATCCAAAATAACAATACGCACAATAACTCCGGCGGAGAGGGAGGTTTAAATACGTATGTATATGTAGGTTTATAAATTTATTTATTTATTTAAGGAACATAAACAGTCTTAGTAATACAATAAACATAAGAGGATGATAAAAAGCAGAGATAGGTATTTAGAAACAAGACTAACTGAATGTAAACTAGAATATTTAAGAAAAATGAAAGAAAAACAGAACTAAGCAGCAATTAAAAAAATAATAGTAGTACAAATCTGAATTCAACAAATGGTAAACCTATACACAACAAGAAAATAAGTGTAATTATAACTGAAATAGACTGCAAAATAGGTATTTGGGTTGGGAATAATGCTAATTAATAATAATAATTCATTTAGATTATCTTCGTACGTCGACAAGATGCTTATGTCAACAATTTTAGTAACGTCTAAATTTTGTGTACGTACTAACTTAGATACTTGCTACTTTTCCTTGCAACAATCTGCTTCAACCCTTCATGTTAAAATCTTGTCAAAAGCACACATTTACCATTGTGTGTAGTTAGGCAATTGGTTGTATGTATGTTTAACTTGTGTACCTATATTATGTAATGTAGCCGACGGATGTGGGTATAAGATTCATGGATGTGGAAGAAGTAAATTGTGTGTGTCATGGCCGTTCTGTGCGCTTTGCTCTCCACTCTTCCAAGCCAGTACAGAGGTGGCCAACTTGTTTATTGTTAGGATTGAAATTTTTATTTAAAAAATCATCAGATACTTCTTCAGGGTAATCTTCATCTTGTAGAAGTGTGTTCACAAACCATTTTATTTTTCAATCATTATTTATTTGTAACATTAACGCCTTTCGTCTTTTGCATGACATAACGTAGCATAAGGTATAAACTACAACAAGAGAATATAGAATTGCGTAAGTAATAATGAGACATGAGTGTATAAAACAGCAAAGGATAGTAAATTGTACTTAATAATATGCATAATAATGATTTGTTAATAATAAGAATAATATCTGTTGGAGGACTTACCCTACCACTAGTACAAACCACAACAGCACAGCATCACTGTATATTCAAGGATATAAAATTATTTAATAAATTACTTTTTAATATTTCTATTTTTGAAACTGATAATTCATGGTGGAATTCCATTATAATATATTATAATAAAAACAAATATAAAACTTTTTTCCACTTTAAGTTTAATGACCGTAACCGGTTTCAGTTCGCTAGAGCCATCTTCAGACTGGTACAAAATATTCTCAATCTACTATCTTAATCTTATGATTAAAATTAAATGTGAATTCTCTGGGAAGAATTTTAATCAACAATAAAGACAAGAGAGAAAAACTTGAAAACTCGGGAGTTTACCAAGCGAACTGCGCCAACTGCCCGTCATATTACATAGGCCAAACTGGGAGGTCATTCAAAACCAGAATCAAAGAACACTACAAACTGGGTGAATGACAAAGGCGAATTATCAAACGTAGCATTACATTTACTAGAAAACAATCACTAGTTTGATAAAGACAGAGATATTAAAGTCCTCCACACTTGTAATTAAGGCCATAAGCTAGATAGACTAGAATCTTTAGAAATTTCCCGCTTAACTAAAAAAATAGACCATAAATTTGTAATGAATAAACAATTAGAGTCATTTGCTAAGTCTCCACTTTTGTATCCATTGTAATTTTCATAATAATTTCGAAATTAAAATATGTATTTAGCTAATAAAATGACCATTCCTACTCCAATGTAAACATGTATCCCTTCAAAAAGCTATTAAAAAATCCCATGCATCATAAATGTAATGTAATGGCTCTAGCGAGCTGAAACCGGTTACGGTCATTAAACTTAAAGTGGAAAAAAGTTTTATATTTGTTTTTATTATAATATATTGATAAATTACACTTAGATATACGATCGGAAGAAAACTACGACAAATATAAAAAAAAATAATTATAATACTCTAGTACTACCTCATAACTTTACTTATTGTTTAGATTGATGTCATTGCTTTATCAATCCTTTGTATCATTTATTAACGAACTTTTATTTTTATTCCTTTTATCGTATTTTCTCATAAAATTGCTAATAGTTTTTGTAATAATATTTTTAATTTAAATTGACGTAAAAAAATTATCCTTACAGATTATTATCCAAATTATCCAGCAGCTGCTTGTGTTTAGTTGTCATCTCCTAAACACAAGTAGCTGCTTTATTAAGAGAGTGTTTCAAATATTTATGTTATATAATAGGTTGTATAATTGTAACCTTAATAAATGTTTCAATTATTTTAAATAAAAAAAAAAATAAAAACAAATAACACAACAAAATTAAATCCTATTGAATTAATTCAATATTGGGATGCCCAAGAAATATAAAACTTCTATTACATTAAAAATATATGTAAGTAACTTTAGATGAAGATGAAGAAAGCAGTAAATGCATTTCAAGTTGAAAAGATAGACGTGTACAAGTTTTTTATGTACATCTAATAGGAAAAACACATCAAATATTAAAAAAAAAAAAAAACCAATACAGTTAAAGAATTAAGGAATGCGTTACGATGGTGTAAGTGTAATTATAATTATTGTACTATAAGTACCTTCATATACAAGTAAATAAAACATTTCCTACGAAAGGTGTCAAGGCTTGTGGCTTCATTTAATGCTTTTGGTAGGTTATTATTTTGTTATCAAGTGTTTGTCCTTTATAATCCATGGACACTATTAAAAACCTGTGAAAGATTTTAAGCTTATATTTATGGTATCGATCATCTTCCAGAAATTTAACTTGCATAGTTTTAATATTTTCACTCATAATTATTGATTATAAAAACGATTTAAACAACCCATTCCTAAACTCTTCGAACAGGCTACAACGTCGCTATGACGTAGATATCGCTATTGGCTGACAAGACGGCTGTCACCGACATTGGTTAGTATCGTTGATGTCAACAACTACGACATCGGTGACGTCAACAACTCCATATTCAAAAAACAAATATATCGTTTTGGCGCAAATAAAAAATGCCACATTTTTAGTCGTTATAGAACATAATATTCGTCAACGAAAAAATAAATCAAAAATGCAGCCATTAGCGTAATTTTTTTCGACAACAAAAATAAACAAAAAATATCCGACTCAGTGGAAATACTCTCACATCGGTCACGTGGGTTTTGAAGCCACCAAGTGCGGCGTCTTTCTCTACAAAGTTTTCTTGAAAAAAAATTAACACGATGGCGCATCACAAGTAAATTTATCGAGTTTATAATTTATCACTTAAACTTATAACTTTTCTCCTGAAATACCAACTGTTCAATCTTGTGCCTGACGCTTCTCGAAGTGGTGACCAAGATTTTTGATTTTTTTAAATTTAACGATTAGCTTTTATACGAAGAAGTTCTAAATTTCTTAGGGTCTCGGTCCAGGATATTTTGAGGTTGCGCTTATAATAGTTGTCATATTTATCCTTCAATGTTAATGCTTGGCTATATGTAATATGTTTGCCCTGAGGAAGGAACGGTCGTTCCGAAACCGGTCGGCGTAAATAAAATATAAAGTGGTTTTAACAAAGTTATATTGTTTCATTTATTTGTAATGGATAGCCACAAAATTATAGCTACATTCAAAAGTACATTATTTTTCAATTCAATTCAATTTATTCATTTTAAAAACATTACCAAATTTACATTTCAAAGCGTTTTTAAAAGAGAGAAAATATTGAAGATAAGATAAGCAGATTTAAACTAATATCAACAAAGCTTGCTCTCTAAATTGTGCTTCTTTGTTGTAAAACATATCGATATTCGAAGTGATTCAATTAACAACAAGACAGCTCTCCCGACTGGCATGACCATTGGCAAGTTAGTTCTGCAAGCCAGCCAAACAGTCGATGCTGTCGGTGTTGGAGATAACCATCAGGAACATAGAAACTAATGCTCTTCATGATAGTCGAGTTTTCATCCACGATACAGTCTGAAGAAATGTGTTACAATGAGCATATCCTTTCTAATCCGTAGACGGTCCATACCGAGCATGCCCAAGAGAAAGTTAGTAGTGAAGAGCTACGGGTAGTAAATATATATAGATATATTAAAAAAAATTCATTTCATATAAAACTTTCATACAATGCCAACATCCCATGATACAACAAGTAAGGCGGCGGTCGACTAAAGCATTGGCTCTCGGTGGATCAGTTGGCCATCCCTGCATAATATATAGCACGCCTTCGTGGGGCCGTGGTTAAGACGTATACAAGGCGAAGCGGGAATTTGCGGTAGGATCTTGTGATGTTGTTACATGAGAACGTAATATTTTAACGTGGATAAATGTAAATATTGTACATAGGTTGTTTTAATTAAGGACTTAAATTCCAAACTCCTTGCAATATTCATCTAATAATTTTCTCTTATTAAGGTTTCGTAAAGCGTTCAAAGAGAAGAAAATTCTTCCTGCAGATCCATTTTGTGAAACTGACGCGCTCTCGGTATGTCGACTAAATACCTAGGAAAACACTTTCACGCCGCGCAATATATTTCACGTTCTTGCCGACGTAATAAAACGAATTCGGTTCCTGCTAGGCAAAAAACTTGTCGCTAGGAAAACATATATTTACAACTTCACTTTCTTTTTTAAGACGAAACACTACAAAGTAATGCAAAATCTTTTTTTTATTTGAAAATTTCAGCGCCTAGAAATACTATGGATGTTTTAATTAAATATTGCGGATGGAATACATTTTGGCCTTTGAAGTAGTCGAATATTTTTTAGAGAAATATTTTTACAATCCCAGAAAAAAATAAAGTATCAGGTCTTTAAATACAGTTATAAAGTTCAAAATCTTCTACTGATAAACACCTTTTGCATTATGGTTTTTGTACATGAAGATTCTTGTTTTCAAGGAACATCTGACAGATGTTATTTACTTGAAAAAGTGTTGCACATGTCCCTTAAAAATATTATTGTAACAGGATTAAACTTCCGACGCAGGTGCGATTTTAAATTGTACCGATCAGTTTTGTTATTCAGTACAAAAGCACTTAGCAACTAATATTAATTTTAAACACCTGCTGGAAAACAAACAAATCATCAGTCATCCTTTGCACATGCGCGACAAAAACAGTAACATGTGTACGTAAAATTTGGAACAGGTGCGTGAGTATTTTGATATAAAATCTGACTGAAAATAAATATTATTCATTACCAGCAAGATTTCCGAGTTATTAATTACAAACTATCTCCCAAACCGAAGTGAAGATCGCCTAGTTTTTACAGTATTGTATAAATCAAATTAGTTGGTTTAATACAGTTTTGTTATGTAATATGAAAAATAAAGTGCCCTCAAAAATGATCGTAAAACATTTAAACATGTTCATGAACTTCCCAAAATTAAATAGGTTTGTGAAGGTGAAACATTTAAACATGTTCATGAACATCCCAAAATTAAATAAAACACGATGTTTGATTTCGATGATCATTTTTAGCAATGTTTTTTTTTCGTTTAAATCAAAACAAGCGGCTGGTGTTATGGGGTAATTTAAACCTTATAGACATCTACAAAAGAAGTGTTATTGATAGCGGCGATTTCGAATTATACACGACATGGTGCATCGCCTTAATGTTCAATTTTACTATTTACTGCCGGGGGGTGAAGGTACCTTACTAGAGTTATTTTTATTATTGTCATTCTTATAATTTTACGGTAGATATTAATGGCTTTAAAAAAATAAGGTTAAAATAATTAGATAATGAAGAAAAACAGCGTATATTACAAGGGTTTCAAATGCTTGCTTTTATAATTCATGCTGCTTGAATTTCGCCAAATATTTAGTTAAAAAAATACCACAGCAATGTGAACCTTTCATTTTTATAACATTGAAGAAGAAGATAACACTTATAATCTAAATGAAAATATGAAAGAAAACAAGACACAGAAAAATAGAAAAAGACAATGGTCGCAACTGGGACTCGAACCCAGACCTCTCGTCTAATTCAATCAATTCTTAGAATGAATGTTTCTAATAAAAAGAGAGTTGCCTATAATGTGGAAAAAAGAACTAGTTGAAGATAATATTGTTGATTCTAAATATTTGAAATATGAGATTGACAAATATGACAGTTTGACAGAAGGTGGCAATAGCGAAATTGGATAAAGCGCACGTCCCGGTTAGACGAAAGGTCTGGGTTCGAGTCCCAGTTGCGACCATTGTCTTTTTCTATTTTTCTGTGTCTTGTTTTCTTTCATATTTTCATTTAGATTATAAGTGTTATCTTGTTCTTCAATGATATATTAAGTTGATGGGAATAACCTTCAAAAGTTATAAAAAGAGAGTTTTTCTCATAAAAAATTGAAATTTCATTTTTAATTTTATATATTAAAATAAATACATTCATCGTATTCAGGTAGAAATTTGTTTAAAACTTGACTGGACTATTATTATTATCAAGAGTTACATGAACATGCTTGTTATTCCCGTAAAATCAACTCTGGAGGCGACCAACAGAAGCCTGAATGAGCTTTTTGTACCGTGATCGGGGCTGTAAAATAGGTAACCAAACGCCAGCCTCGTTCTCAACAATAGGGCCAGTAGCCCGGATTAGTTTGACTCCGAGTCACAAAGGGTGAGCCCATCAATCACTTCCCCCTCATTGGAATAAGGGATGGAGAAATCACGGGATGTCTTCTGGGTCCATTTGATTCGAGGGCCACAAGACTATTTGCCCTTGATGCCGTGATTGTGTCCATATCTTATTTGCAGTGGGCGGCTGGTGATGTATTTAGTGCTAGTCTAGGTATATATGTACATAAAAATGAAAATATGTTTGCTTCTGTCAATGAATATATGTATGTACGTATGTTATGCGTTGCTAAACCATTCATCCGATTGCGATGAAACTTATATAGTAAGAATTGCGGGCATGAAAAGCAAAATCCCTAAAGATACAATAGTGAGTTCTGGCATCATGAAATTATGCGTTGCTAACAGTTCATCCGATTGCGATGAAACTTTGGGGATTTGATGCATGCGTGGTGATTTGAAACATATTGGTGAGCTCTGGTATTATGGAATTTGTATAAAAAAATTGCAATAAGTGGCACGTGAGCTGTTTGAAAACTGAAAGTACCGGGAATGAATGTATGGAATGCGAAAGGGTGGGGTAGCCCGGGAGGATGGGAGAAACTCGGGAGTGGGGAGGGGAACATGGGGGGGAGGAGATTTGCGGGAGGAGGAGGGGGAGGCGAATCCGGGAGAGGGAAGGGGAACTTGGAAGGGGAAGGTGGAACTCGGGAGGGGGGGTTCGCGGGACGGAAGAAGAGGGCGCGGAAGAGGAAGGGGAGGCGGAAGGGGAACGGGACGAATGGGAAAGGACACGCAGGGAGAAACAATTTAAGTGGCATAGCAACGCATGCCGGGAACTCGCTAGTCGGCTATAAAAATTGTAAATTAAAAGTTGGATTTAGAAATTGACAAAATTCAATACATTTCGAAAAATGTTTACATATAAATTTTTACGTGTTTTGTGTATGAAACTGTAAAAAATCTCTTTTCAAAACCGTATCGAAGAACACTTTCATTCCTATTATATGAAGCAACTTTTCCGCACTAGAGCGTTTTGAATCTAAAATCTTAATTTTTTCGACTTTGTCTAATGCGTAGGTTAAGTAATGTACTTACCTACAGCCCTATAGGTGGCACAATTAGAGTTCCGACTGGGATGTCTTGGCGAAACGTCACTGAGAAACAGCTTTTTGTCTTGCTTACCCACAGTAAGAGTATACTTTTTTTAAATAACTCTTATTGTAATAACCTTTAGGTACTCATCATTATAATATTACTGAAGAAGAAGATAATCCATACATCCATACTAATATTATAAATGCGAAACTGCTCGAGTTTGTTTATGACCTTTTCACGCATAACACAATATAAAGACTTTAAAAATTCATTCACCAATAGAAAGCTAAATTATATGCGCAGACTATATTTTGTATATGATGGTAAGCTCTGGCGTAATGAAATTATAAATATTAATATATTATATTTGTTATACGTTTTCTGTCGCTAACTAAAGCAAATTTTTGCTAACGTCAGAAAAAAATCGTTTCCATGGAAACGATTGCTACTGCTTCAGAAAATTCAAATATTAGAATATGTTTTATTTTTTTGGACAAGCTTCTGTTTTGGAATAAATGTCAGTTCCTACATTAAAAATATAATTCGTAACGATTATAAAGACTGAATAAATGAACTGAATAAATAGTGTAATTTTTTATTATATTCACAAACTTTCAAATATTTAATTAAAAATAAACATCCGAAATGTTTGTAAGCGCATAAATTCCGAACGAATGAACAAAATTGGATAAGTAATTCTTTTTTTATTTCTTCAAAATAGGCATATTTACTTTGGGGTGTCATCATTAATTTAATGAAAAACAAATACCTTTGTATAACACCACTATTTTATTAACAATATCAACATGTTTCGAAAACTATGTTTTCTTCGTCAGGATAATAAGTCAATAATAAATAACAAAAGACAAACAAGTATAGACTAATTAGAACATAGACAATATATTAGAAAGGAGAGGTGATTAATTACCTAAAATATATCATAAAAAACAATTATATAAAATAAAATATAAAAATTATTTTAGAATGGGTAAAAAATTACATTAACATAATAAAAAATCTTTTAAAAGGAAAACAAGAAGTCTAAATAACAAAATAAATTATTATAAATATAAGTATTAATACGAAAATAAATTTAAAAGATGGCTATTTTTAAAAAACGTTTGGTTATTTATAATATTTAATTTACTATTAACACTTTTTCTAATTTCTAAATTATCTAATTGTATACCCGTTGTGTTAGTGTGTAAAATTTTTAAACCTTTATTAATATCAAAAGAATGACCTGTTTCCAAAATGTGGTTTGCAAATTCTGAATAATTATTATTATTTAAACATCTTAGATGTTCCTTAACTCTAATGTTAAAATTTCTAGAAGTCTTCCCAATATAAAAAAAAGTTCAATTATTACAAATTAATTTATAAACCCCAGATTTGTTCAAAAACACACCTTTGTCCTTGTTATTTAATATATAATTTTTTAATTTGTTATTGGCATAAAAAGCTGGTCGGATATTATCTGGCATGTTTTTAATTATCAAAATTCAAAAAATATCAAAAAATTCTTTTTTTCTTTGAGCTATAGCATTATGAAATTTAGGTGGTAGGCGCGATGTTTGAAAACTGAATGTAAGGGAATGAATATATGGAATGCGGGAGGGGATGGGGGTGGGGTGGGGGGGGGGGGGAGATAATTGATAAGTGCAAGCGCTACAGTAATTTCCCGTAATACCATGGGAGCGAAGCCGCGGGGAAAAGCTAGTATCTAATAAATCTAAACGAAAATACGAAAAAGAACAAACCAAAAACAAAATAAATAATGGATTCGTATCCAGGATCTCTTGTTTTGCCGGGAAAAGCGCCTAAACCAACTCGGCCATTAAGACCTCTTATTTTTAAGTCATTATTGTCGATCTCACATTTCAAATTCAAAATTAACAATATTAACTTCGACCATGTTTTCCACACTTTTTTGACGGCTACCTTTTTAATTTATCACAAAGTTCTAAAAAATTGGTTTGTAACCTAAATAGGGTCTCGGATAAATTATTATTTTTATAAGAATCCTGTTGACCTTTTCTAAGTATTTAAATAAATTTTCAATTTTTATTGGAATAATCCTTGTGAAAGTAATAAGAAGATAATAAATGCAAACGAAAATATGAAAAAGAACAAGACACAGAAAAACATGAAGGCAATAATAAACCTAACTTTACTTTAGTTGTTAATGAACACGACCTTATAAACCGAATGACAGACATGTTTTTTCACATAATTTGAAAAAATCATCAAAATTCAAAGTACTGTGAAACAACCGGCCCATGATGAAATAATAACAGAATTTAAATAGAATTTTCACGGAACTTTAATTTAAACATTGAGATTCGATGAACTGTTCTATTTTCGCGAAACAACCCATCCTTTAACGTCATTTTCAATCAATATATTTTCAACCTCATTCGAATAAAGAACATTTAAATTTACTTTTCGAATTCGCTCAATTTTCCAGGCGCAACTTCTGGTGTTTCTCGAAGTTAACATTATCTCATTCTTCTTATTCCGTACTTACGTATCTTCGCCTCTCTCTCTGCCTCTACACGCTACACGCCCCCAACATGCCCCAACACGATGTCTGCGGTGAGACGAAACACATCCGAATCTTCTGCAGCTCAAGGAGAACATAAATTGAATTTCCCGCCCCGACTGTAGTTAAAGTAGCTGCCACTTCTAGGCGGAGCGGCGCGTCGGTTCCTGGGCAGACGTCTGAATTTATGCTTTGGAAAACGGATGCTTTCCGATTTTCAAAATTGGATTCCTACAAATAAAAGAGTATTTTTTTTAAGAAAGCACATTTTTTTAAGTCTTACAAAACGTTGTTGGTGCAGCTTTACCTTAAGAATTGAAACAAATAATTAATTATCGTAATTAGTTCTCGCCTCAAAAGTTATGGTCAAGAATTGCCTAAACATGTAATGTAAACGTGCACTAACTTGAAGGAAATGCCTTCCTGCAATAGTAAAGGCCTCGTTTATTTATGTAGTTTGTACAGGCAGGAAGATTATTTCTTCAATTAAGAAGCGCATTTTTATTAATTAATTATTTAAAGAATTAATTTTTCATCTTGAATCCATTATCTCTGACAGATATACAAACCATTCACCTCTCGGGATACCAATTTTTTTCAATTACATGAAAAATAATGATTGAAGACCGATACATAGGCAGAGAAAAATTCTCAATTTTAATTCTTTTTCATTCAAAATAGGTTAATTGCCTGTGTGCATTTGGATAAGCACTTACCAGAAAAGTGCATATTATAAATAAACAGAGGCGTGAAACACAATCTTTGAGGTACTTATGAATATTATTTTTTTAAAGAAACACTAAAATTACTGGGTTACGAAAAGCCTGATAATACTTGAAAATCTGTTACTACCATCACAGTAAGCGGAAAACGTTGCTTGAGTCTCGATGTAGGACTTAGCCAATCGAGGAAATGAGTCCAAGATGCCTGGGTGGGAACAAAGCGGATGCCAACTCAGCCACTGACCGGTAACACTTCACAAAAAGTATTTTTAGTCCTCCTTGGGGGTCCTGTGCTGAGGTGGACGAAAGTTATTTAATTTCACTTAATTAGGTGCGTCTTCTATATTGTTTTTATCGTTGTTATTAGACCTATTTCGTTGACCTCTTTCAGCCAGACTTAAATTCTTGTCTTTTACTCTTTTTATTTTAACTTGTATTTTTTTTATATATCTGAGGGAATTTTTATATTAACAATGTTAATATAATAAATATAGTGAATATAGTTAATACAACAATACAAAAAAAGGACAAAGCCTCATGTTAATGAAAAAAATTATTACAATCTTAAAGTCACTGACGTTTAAATGAAAAATACTTACCTCAGAAAAAAGGTAGTTTA
Source organism: Glyphotaelius pellucidus (assembly GCA_936435175.1). Classification (NCBI taxonomy): domain Eukaryota; kingdom Metazoa; phylum Arthropoda; class Insecta; order Trichoptera; family Limnephilidae; genus Glyphotaelius; species Glyphotaelius pellucidus. Next base: position 15,792,510 of record OW386553.1, read on the forward strand.
GAAGTGTAATCATTCACCACAAGGACATGATCATTGGTAGTTACTACCTCTTAGAAAAATAAATACAGTCCATCAAATCAATGTTACCGGGGATGAAGTGGCAACAATGCACAATTTGCACAAGGTAGATTATTAGGAACAGATTGACTCGCATGGCAGATGTAAGGTATATGTTAATGTTTTTCAAAGAAAAGAAGGTATTTTAAATACATATACATATTAAAATAAAATGACTAAGGCTGTCTGGCAAAGGGCTTGGTTAGGTTAAGTAGTTCATGTCGATACCGTGGTAAGTTGAAATGAAGCATGATGAAACCTTCTTTTGCGAAACGAATCTCACATTGTGAGAAGGGCAGGAGACCTAGAGACCTCTACGTCTTGACAAAACAATAAATTAACAAACCTGGAGTTTATCTTCTTCTGCGGGTGGTAGAGCTTTGTTAGACAGTGAGCCTAGCCTCCTACCCTGGTAGGCCCCTTTGGAAGTGTCCAGAGAAGGCTTCGCAGGCCAAGAGACCACTATGCCTGGACACAGTAATAACAGCACTAACTTGGCGATGCTTATTGGACCCAGCATTGTGGCAACATCCAGGGAATTGGCTCCCAACCAAAAGGACCCTCAACCAGAAGCAGAAGAGGCGGATGATTCTGGATGCCAATCATCCCTCCAGGATGTCATCTTGGGAGCTGATTTCCAGTCAGCTCCCAAGATGGCGAGTATGACGACTAAGGTACACAATTACGATCGTGGCGATCTTCAAAAAGGACCCGTCGTGTTGCAGTCGAGAGGTCACCCCCAAAGCTCTCGGCTGTTCCACAAAGAATGTCTGGCTTTCTTTTCAAATCTGCTGATTTGAATCTGTGCAGGATCAAAAACTGTTGCTTTCCAAAATATTGCACGGCTCGCAATATAACCAATGCCCAAATGTCAATGGGCAAGCACTAGAAGTGCCACTCACCGAGACCATAAATAAAGTGTAAATAAGAGGGTGCACAAACCTTTTTACAAATACTTTTAGGCAACATTAAATATAACTAAATGATTTTGCGAGATGAAAATTGTCGCACTGACCAAGAATTTCCACACCTGCGGAGAAAGGTGTTCATATTTCATGACGTAATGAGAGTATTTTCCCCTTCAGAAGACGAATTTCAGGCAGAAAGAGACGCAACACTTCATGATTCTGAAGCTTGGTAAATTCTATGACTGTGAACCACAGCCAATAAATTATCCAGATGATTGCCAAAAACGATAAAAGAGGGAACCAAACAAAGTTTCTTTTCGTTGAAGGAAGTAGAATTTAAGACTTGAACATGGTTTAGGTTAGTCTCAACCGGAAATTGTTCCCACAGAAAAGACTTCCCAGGGTTAAAGTTTTCCAACATCCCCAAACACCCCCTACCACCCGAAAAATAAATCTCATCACCAGCCAAAGTGGTATTTTTATTTTCTTTGACATTTTGTTCAAAATCGCACTTAAATAACGGCTTAGTGTATGGTGTTGTAGTTGAAGAAGGAACCAAGTCGATGACAAGGCGATGCATTGCGAAGTATGTCATTCATTTAAAAACTTAATCACATAGTAATATTATATACGCCTTTATTAAATACTTAATAGATACGGTGTTGTAGTTGAAGAAACGACCAAGTCGATGACAAGGCAATGCATTGCGAAGTATGTCATTCATTTAAAAACTAAACCACATAGTAATATTATATACGCCTTTATTAAATACTTAATAGAATACATCTTGGCCCAAGCTATGATAATCGAGCGAGTTATAAAGTATTGAAAATAATAAAGCATCATGCCTTTAAAAATGCTTTGATGTTAAACTTCGAGCTTTTTTTTAGTTATGTGCCAAATTAAGTTTCTTAGGTTTTGATGGGAGAACATTTAAATTCTTGTTCTTGAATTAAAACACTACCTAAAATAAAACATGCATTTTAGCGATGTTTTTTGCATAAATCAAGACAGTTAGCCGGTAACTGTCGCATTGCTTCTAACTTCTCGACTACTTATTCACCTCACAGCAGTAGATTTTTTCAATCAATCAATCTGGTGAAATACGAGAGAAAGGTTGCTTGAAATATCTCTACACTTGTTTAGATCTTCAGATATGCAGGTACTTCCCAACCTGCACAGTCGGCGTAGTCCAGCTGTAGGGATCGATTCCCGGTGTGGCAAATGAATTTTACTTGATTTATTTCACAATTTATTAATTTAAAATAATATATTTGCGGCACGTTCCAGAGTGGAAGATACTCTCAGTATCGCCCTGGTGCAAGAGCACCATTCAGAATTGAAACGTTGCTTGAAATGGCTTTAGCCGTGTTTGGTGACCAGATCTGAATAGCCAGGTACTTCCCACCTTCCTCTTCCCCAACTCCTTCCCCTCCCCACTACCTCAGCCTCACAACATACCCCGATTGGGGATGCTATAGTCTCACTGGCTCCAGACAGGAGCAGTTGGGACTCTTGTGCGGTATTCATATTAAAAAAAATAAAACTTCTTTTTCTTCATCACCTTTTCCTTACTCTCTCCAGCCTCGTAACACCCCGATAAGGAACTCCAGTGAAAAATATTATGGCTTTAAAAAATATGTACATATAGACCAATAAACGCTGATTCTGAATATATAAATTTTATTAAGTAATATTTAACGTAGAGTTTAAAAAAAAAAATTAAAAAGTCCATTTTAAAACAGTTCATTAAAACACCCTGTCAAGTTGGTATTATTGACTTTGTGAGGCGTGACGTCACCGCTTCCATAAAACGCTCCAATGCTGAAATTCGAAATGGCCGGCCATGAACAGTCGATTCCAGTTGCCTACAAAATTCATACTTCGGTTGGTCATGATGACGTCACACTAGATTCGGTGGTTTTTGGGGGATCTTGAAAAATAAAAATTTTGACATTTATTTTAACTATTAAAACTAACATTAAAAATTAAAATAAATATGCAGTTATTTAAGTTAGAATGTCATTATTCATTTAAAAAAATTGAACTGGAGTTCCTTATTGCCAATTGGGGATTCCGTAGGTGGCTTTGGACTGCCCCTCTCCAGGAGACCGCGGGTTCAAATCCCGGCGTGCGGAAATAAATTTTATTTGATTGATTTATGTAGTGTCACAATTTAATAATTTAAAAATTATTTAAGAGATATTTGCGACACGTTCCAGAGTGGAAGATACTCTCAGAATCGCCCGAGGATAAGGCCACCATTTAAAATCGAAACGGTGCTTGAAATGGCTTCAGCCGTGTTTGAATAGCTAGGCACTTACCCACTCTCATCTTCCCCATCTCCTTTCACTCCTCGCTAACTTCAGCTTTACAACATACCCCAATTGCGGATGCCGTAGTCTCACTGTGTCCAGGCGATTGAGAGCAATTGAGACTGTTGTGCGGTATTCACACAAAAAATAAAGCTGGTGGCAACTGGGGCTCTTGAGTCGTAGACCATTTGTCGTAGACCACAATTCAGAATTGAAACGTTACGGACTAGCTCTGAATAGCACCTCCACACCTTCCTCTTTCCCATCTCCTTCCCCTCACCACAACCGTCAGCTTAACAATATACCCTAATTTCGGGAGCCATAGTCTCGCTGTCTTCAGACGATTGGAAGCAGTTGGGACTCTCGTGCGGTATTCACATAAAAATAAAGCTCGGGGCAATCGGGACTGTTGTGTCGCAGGTATTTATACAAGTAAATTAATTTGTGCAACTGCTCGTTATAATATGTACAATGTACATGTCCTACTGTAACCGTGAATCGTACAAGGAGATACAACTTTATTGTAGGTTTTTTGTTTTGTTTTATACATGATTCAAAAAGAATAGGCAATATAAAACCCACAAACTGACAAATTCATATTAATAATAATATTGATCAAGCAAAAGTAGTCGATCATCTTTTATGCGTGGTTTTTTCAGCGAAATTTTCAAAAGCCAAAAACAAATAAAACACACGCGGCATAACAGATCAAAACACATAAACAACGCTCTCATCCAATGTGAAAATCTTGTTAGATTCATAAGAGACACAGGAAGCCTCTTGTTTGTCAGATATGGGATTTTCCAGAAAATTCCGTCACTGATCTGTGAACGATGTTTCCGTGCCTAAAGCGTGTTTTTCAGAATTCGTGAGAAGACAAATAACGCACTTCTTGTGCGACTTTCATCTACGGAATATCAAATAATAATATTCAATATAGTTGGGCAGGTGTCTCAAACTGCGGCCCGGAGAATTGATTGAATCAGATATTTATTAATCATTGAAGAAGAAGATAACACCAACAGATCTAAACGAAACCAAAAACAGAAAAAAATTAAAAGGTTAGATTAGGAATCGAACCTAAGATCTCTGTCTTACCGGGGTAACGCCTCAACCAACTCGGCCATTGGGACCAAATTATTTTACGAGATTTATGTCGATCTTATAGCAAAGTTCTAACGAATTTATTTGTAATCTTGATAGTGTCTCGGATAAACATATCAGAATTTTATTTTTATTATATAGCCTATTTATTATTAATTATCGCAATGAGTTAAAAACTTTTTGTGATTTTTTGTGAATCTTTTGTATAAAAATCAACATTTGTTTGTTCAAATGCCACACCGTTCATCCGATTGCGATGAAACTTTGGTGATTTGTTGTGCGCATGCTGGTGATGGTTTATGTGTATATTGGTGAGCTCTGGCATTATGAAATCATTTCCTATACCATTCATCCGATTGCAGTGAAACTTTGGTGAGTTGTTGTGCGCACACCCGCGAAGGTTTCTATGTTGTGAGGTATGGGGAGGAGGGGGGAAAAATTCGGGAGGGGGAGGGGAATGAAGTAGGGGGAGGAGAACATGGGTGGTGGGGGGAAATATGCGGCGCGGGTGGGGGGAAGGAGGAAAGGGAACGCGGGAGGGGAAGGGGACGTATAGGAAAGGACATGCAGGTAGAAAAAAATTCGTTCTTTGAATGGCATTGCTACGCAATGGTGAGTACATAATATTTTTTATTCTCACATTTTTTGCAAGATTTTAGCTATTGATATCGGTCTACAATTTGGGCAAATAGAGATAACTCAAACAACATAATAACCAAACTAAGGTGTGTGTACCAATTTGCATATGTAGGTATTTACCTGATTCAGTGAAGTCCTTGCATAAACGTCACCGAGAACGAATTTTCGTCTTGTTCACGTCTCCTTATTCTAGTGAAAATGAACTGTTTTATTACAATGTATGTAATCCTGATGAAGGTTCAGGTTAAACCGGAATACAATTAATGATAAATACAATAAAGTGGTATTCAAATAAAGTTATTTTAATCTAAATATTATAATACACACCTACAAAGTGTTTGGTAAATGTGAAAACTTGATTTTGTGCTATTCGTTATTGGAATTTTCTTTTCTGAAGACGAATAACAAATTCATAACGTGCTGTATGGAAACAATGCATATGTGTGAGTTCTGTATTCACGTCTATTTTAGCGATTAATTAATAATGGTTAGAAGAATAATGTGTCTAATTTAGGTGGCCCAGTATTTTTAAAATTGCAATCTTAATTTAACCTTTATTGGATAACCAACATCTGCCATAGGTCACCCCAAGTGGTTCGCTACGTTTGGTGATTTAGCAGAGGTGCCCGGGTTCATGGGGTGATGTTTGTCTAGGTCTTGGAGGCGGATGACCAAGACACACTGAACCCCAGATTCCTACCCACCCCTTAGCCCTTTTACTTCCCAAAATTCTCCTCCATTTCCTTTCCTTAAAAAAAACCCTCCACACAGCATCCCCAAAGATGACATAGGCCCTGAGGGAGATTATTTTCCTCAGGGTCTCCTGTGTGGAGCGTATGTAAAAAAAATTATAACTTTTTTTTTTAGCACAGTAAAATATTTGTTTGTAAGATGGCGATCAATATTGAACTTAGATTAAATTCATTATCTGTCTTAAATCTCATCTTCAAATAGTAATACAGAAAAATATTTTTTATTTTATTTCAATCTATACGATAGAAACGTTTTGAAATGTTTGCAATTTCCTGGTTAAATATTGACTTCGGCTGTTTTTGTAACACAAAGGCAAGCGTCACAACCTGAACCCACTAGATCAGCTACCTTCTATGTCTACAATACCAAAACCACCCCACAATATCTCTACCCTTCTCTCCGTAGATATTTCTATTCAGATGTTCGATCCCCCGATCACGTGTCAGAACATCCCTCCCGAATTCGCAGGCTGTTGGGTTTGCAAATTTACTATCAGATATTTATATCCCGATAAGTTCTGATATTGGCGGCTTCACACGGTGTTGGTAATGGTGTTATCAGATGTAGGTAACTTAAATTGGCTTTGGGGTTGTTTTCTCAAATAACACGATTATAATATTAGATCATCGAAATTTGAACAAAGGAAACAATGCATTTACATATTAAGCTGTTGCACCACTAAGTAATGCGATATCGTGTGTTTTTGGTTTGAAAATTAGATCGCTTAGAAATGAGGCGCACAGCGGAAAAGTGGCCCAACCCACAAAAATTCGTAATCTGCGAAAACATCGTTTGTTTTATATTTTGTCATGTCTATGAAGCCAGAGTGGCCCAATTTTAGTTTTCACTGTTTCAAAGTGAAATCGGTGATAACTGAAAATGGACTACTGTGGCTTCATAGATATGACAAAAATATAAAATTATGTTTTCACTGATGTGGGTTAGGCCACTCTTTCCCTGAGCGCCTCAAACATATCAGATGTTTTAATTAAATATTGTGAGTAGAACACATATTTGCCTTTGAAATAATAATTTTTTTTTAGTCTTTTTATAAGCCCTTAAAAAATAAAGTATCAGGCCTAAAAAACTGCCATAAAGTTCAAAATCTCCTACTTACGAACCGGGTTATGTTTTATTGTATAATGTGGAAAATTAAATTCCTTGGAACTGAACTTCTCAAAATAAAATGAAACACTCTTTTTGGCGATATTTTTTTCTTGAATAAATCAAGGCGGCTGTTGTTAAACTGGAATTATAGCTATTATCGCCATCTACATAAGGAGTGTTATTGTTAGCGGCCTAATCCCGAATTTTACGTGACGTGGTGCATCATTTAAATATTACATCAAGTCCGACCCAAACGTTTCCAATAAGCTTCTACTTCCGAAGACAAAAAAAGGCTAATTTTAGGGAACCTACATATCTTAGCTGTTCTTAATAATTAATTCATAAAATTATTATTTGCTTTGTTTAAGTACAAGATCGTGTTTGAAATCATTTATTAAATATTTTATTGTTAAAGTTTAATTCATTGGAACTTTGCGGTGTGTGTAATGCTCTGCCGGCCATTAAAAAAAAATAATACTATGCAGATTATTGTAAAAAAGTTAAAATTACGTTAAAAATAACATGATGACAAAAGAAAATTTCAAATACTTATTCAATATTTTAATTCAGATACGCTAATATACACATTTAGAATTTCTTTTACTGTGTGACTTAAATCCCAGTGCTTGAGATAAAAATCTAGGTTTGTCGTGATTACTGGGGCATTATTTTAACGTAAATTACATTTTGCATTGAAATAGGTCAAAACAGTAGTTTTTACTTGATTTGGTATCGACACTTCAATAGTTGTTATTCCGCTCTGTCTGTCTTCCAGTCTCTGAAGTTATTGTGAAAAATTATAGCATTATTAACCTCTATTTTAATTTTACTCGTCGTAGGAAGAGAAATCCTTTCCATTTCTGTGTGACAGCCACTTCGGTAATTATTTAATGCCTATCCACATTTATATTCAATGGCATTCTCGTGTTACTAAAGTTTTAACGAGTTCGGTAAAAATATATTGTTTGCGCTCACTCAGGTATAAAAAAATAGACAGTTTTATCCAGCGCTAAGTTGAACATGCCTAATGGAAAAGTTTGCTCTAATTCTGTCTATAGTCCATTAAAGTCTCGCATTGCACCGCTAACAAAGGGAAAAAACGCAACCATTTTTTTTTTGTTTCTAATAAAAGTGCAAACCAAAATGCGTGATCTTTCGGAATCTATTTTTTTTTTAAATATAATTGAAATTATTTTAAATATATGTTGAAGTGCATACCTTACGAAATATTTTTAAACCTTTGGTTGAGAATTATGAAAAAAATGTCTTGTCTTACATTCATTTTGGCCTAATATTCAAATTTACGTAAGTATTATTAGCGATTAATTAGTTATTTTTTGTTTTTAATTTTGAAGAAGTTTTTTTGAAGATGTTATAATAATAAAAACACTTCTTCGAAATTCGCAGAACAACTCTTAGTGAATAATCACGTTCCACTCAAAAACAATAAGCCTAAACCATTACATTTAGAAAGGAAGGGTCTTAGATTAAATTTGCTTGAACAATTGGAAATCAATAAACGAAAGAATGACCCCAATGTAAGGCTAATTAATAAAGTAAGGAAAATTATTTATTCCCCACTACTTAGTAAATTTACAAATTCTAAAAAATATAATGCACTTGAATGAGTCATAGCAATAATGTCATTACAAAACAATTAAGAAGACCTTAACACTTAGTTGGGGAAACAGATTCCGAAATTCCGAACCCTACATAATACACTCTCAATTAGTGTGTATCAGTAAATTGGGTTAACCGGTAATAAATCAATGTAGACACCTTCGAAAATTAACATTTAAAATCTTATAAATAAGTCGCCAACAGTGGATTTAGCCACAGTTTGAAAATGGTCTTGAAAACCGAAACAGCTGTTACTAAAATACATACTAAAATACTTGCAGAACTTGATAATAAAACTATCGACTTTAATTTTAATTAAATATTAAAAAAAATAATATTAACGACGTTAGCGCGTATTATATTTGAAAACATGCAGTACATGCATTTTCACCTTCAGAAAGTGGTCAACACCGAGCATCGTGCTCTATTTAGAGACAAAATTAAACTTTATTTATGTCTACACAAATTTAGAAGAAGTATCAACAAATTTGCTGACATTTTTGACAAAACTGTCAGGGCCAGTTGTTTCACAGAATTTGAACAATTCGTCAATCGAACTCGAACAAAACTTGAAATTTGATGAATTGTTCGAAATCAGTGAAAGTATGTCAATTTTTTTTAACATTTCATTTCATTCACATAATATTAAAGTAATAATAAGTCACCGATGAAATTGCTTAGAATAGAACCATTTCCATTGGGTTTGTTTAAATTAGAAACATTGTCACGGAGATGTCAACCTTGTCGAGATACAGAACATTAGATGGTGGAAAAAAAGAAAGCGCTTTCATTCATGATAATATATTTCTACAGGTGGAGTGGGTTATGGCCGACGGTTCTGCCGTGACCCCCATCCGAGGGTTGCGCGACGTCCTCCCTAACGGCACGCTGTTCTTCGCCCCCTTCCCTGCGGACCGGCTGCGCAGGGACATCCACCACGCCGGGTACAGGTGCCGCCTCAGCAGCCAACTGGGCACTGTGCTGTCGCGGGAGGTGCACGTCCGAGCTGGTGAGTTTCTCTCATCACACTGCAAATCACCAGTATATCAAACTACACCCACCATCATCATCTTCTTCGCGTCATCCTATTCGGGTCGGGGACCCACTGCATCGACAAGGCGCCTCCATACGCCCCTGTCTTGCGCTGAATGTTCGGCCTCCGTCCATGACAGTCATATCCTTTCCTCACACGTTTTCTGTAGTTGCCTCGCCCAACTGTGTATGGGGCGGCCCACTGGACGTCTACCCTCTGGAGTTGCACTCAATATTTTCCTAGGAAATCGGTCATTAGACATTCTTAGTACGTGCTCAAGCCACCTCAGTTGCGATTTTTTTATGAAGAGTAACAGCGGTTCAATGTTGTGATTATCTCGGATCGTCGAGTTTCTTATATGATCCGTAATGATTTCGTAACCCCTGCCACTCCTCTCAAGTACCTCATTTCGGCAGCTTGTACTCTAGAGCGTGTTCGTTCGTTTAGCATCCATATCTGGTGACCGTAAGTAAGCGTCGGACGGTATATCGTTTTGAACACAGCCATTATACACATACCAATTCAACTAAACTATACATTCTTACTAAATACACTAAAAACCAATTAAAAATTATTGACAATTTTTTTTGTTTAAAATTATTCAAGTCCTGCACCTCACCGACTCTAAAGTACCAAATAGATATTCTTTTCGATTCCTTATTGCTGAGGATTGTGACCCCTACTCCAATTTCCTTTGTGGACAAAGCTTGTCCACTCTTCGCGTTTCAGAGCTGCGGACACCGTCGTACCGGACCCCAGTGATGCTTGGTCAATCCAGCGCACTGGTGATCATGCTTTATTCTTCTGCCTTCAACGTTGTCAGTGACCATGAGTTTCTCCAAGTTAATAGTTTGGCGAACAACGTGTTTAAAATATATTTTAAGGCGTTGTAGGCAGATAGTTGAAAATCTTTTGTGGATGCCTAGCTCTTTTATTTATACATTGTTTTTTTTTTAGGCAAAACAATCATTCCGGTAATAACTACCACAAAGATGCAACTGCAACAAAGATGTACTTGAAAACATTCACCTCAAATATCGACGTACTTAATAAAAGTTTACTTTATTTAAGAGATATCAGAATGATATTTTTACAAAACATTAAATATTATTATTGAATCGTCTAATCACAGTAGACCCATATTGTCCCAAAACATAGTATGCCGTAATAATAATAGGAGACACAAATTGTCCCAGAGCAACCTAGCATTATTAAAAGTAAGATATCTCTCTTCCTGTCATGCAAACATTTGTGATTTCTTTTATGATAGAAAGCGAAAAAAATAATGCTCCTCTTTACTTTAGGAATATACGAGCTTTGTTGTTCAGATATTTTAAAAATCCGATCATAAGTGGTGGTTTTATTTCGCACCAATTTGTGACGTAAAACACATCTAATTTTAAAATAAAATTGTTAGAATGTGATAAAAAGTGAAGTGACAGTTTTATTACAAATTTTCTTAAGAAAAGGAATCTGCTTTCACAATTTTCAGTTTATTTTATTTTAAGTAATTTAATTCGAATATTCGCGGATACATATTTTTATGCCAATTAAAATTTCCAACATCAAAATTTTAATATTTAAAAACAAAAATGTTGATTTCTAATAAACACATCGGAAAGATTATTTTATCTAGATTTTAGAAGAATTTTTGTTTATGCAAAAGGGTTCAAAAATAACCACTAAAAAGGAACATTTAAAATACAAACGAACAACCAAAGATTTCGCGCGCAAGCCTTGACAGGCAAAAGCTTATAAAAAAATTATTTTCTTTTTATTCGAAGGTTAAGTAGCATCGCTTAGAAGCCATTTATTATTATCCACATTATTATTATCCACAAGTTAAAAACTACTTGTTCTTTCCTTTCCTTTCTCTATCAAGCACTTTGTTGTGTATTATGAATTATGATCCTGCATTGCTTTATTATTATGTTGTATTATTTGTTCAAAAATTGTTTTTTTTCTTTCTCCCCGGCCTTGCTCGGGCTTTGCACAGGGTTTTTCAAAATCAGTCGTAGGCAGTTACGTTTCTCTTTTTTACGTTAGTTAGACACGTAATTATAGCGCTACAAAATTTGGAGTTAAATTTTCACAACAACTAAACGATATTTTTGGTTCGGACTTGTTTAGTGGTTGAGCCAGTGAGCACTGAAACGTGGTGAGGCGCTGCTTGCCCAAAAAATATAGAACAAAACGGATTGACTCTATTAAACCACTGACTGAACTACTCAACTAAATTTATGTTGTTCAGACAGTTTAAGCTAAAAAATTACTCGACATTCGACTAAATAAATAGCCTAATCCGAACCAGCCTTTTAGGCCGGATTTTCCTTACCTACGTTGAACTGGTTTATAAAAATCTAATAAACAATACGGATAATAACTTTGTTTAAAATAATAAAGCCTCGATGTTACATCTGATAGAGGGACTATCACGCACGGTGTTACCGTATGGGGGTTGAGCGATGTCCTCTCTAGAGGCAGTATCTACCTAACGCTATTTTTATCGTTTCATTTTCGGATGTCGTATGATTAAAATACACACTTGGGGGAAATAAACCATGTCAATTTATGCGACTCCATAGCAACAAAGCGTACCAGCCCGATCATAACGAAATTTTTATCTCCCTATCTCTTAGCACTAATTTTAACATTTTTGATCTGAATATTACCTTAGTCAAGCTAAACTATTCAACTTTACCATAATTCAAACATCAAAGCATAATGTCAACCATTTTATTTATTTTTTTATTTCATTATTTTAATATTAAATTGCTTACAGTAATGTCGTATTGCCCATCTCACTAGGTGTGAAACGTCTGTGTGGAGATGGCAACGTACGAAGTGTTAGTTAGCAAGTTAGCAAGGTTTTTGTTTACCTAATACAATAGTTAAAAATAATATTTAATAATAACAGTAAAAATAAAATCAGTATTTTTTTTACATTACACAATTCAAATATGACTAGGTTATGAAATTCTCCTTATGGATATATTTATTGGAGGTAATCAATGATTTTATTTTTAAATAAACTTGTGGTTTGCGTTTTTATTATGTCCGTAGGTAGAGAATTGAATATCTTAGTAGCATTATATTTAAAACTTCTTTGCCCATAAAAGCTTTGAAAAACTGGGATGTTAAAAGATTTTATATGTGACTCTCTTAAGGCTCTAGTGCTTATTTGTTCTTCAAACATATGTGAATTTTTGATTTGATGGAGCAGGACATTTTTTTAATGCAATTTTTTCAAGTTGGGAACATTTAGCGTCTTAAAAATAAAATCAGTGCTTGTCCCCAACGGGGCTTTAAGAACTACCTTTAGAATTAGTTTTTGATCTTTTCTAAAGGCTCCAGGCAAGTATTTGTGGCGCTTCCCCAGCTGATAACACCATATTCAAGTGATGATTGTATAAGAGCATAATAAACTTGTTTAAGTTGTAATGTAACTTTGACATACCTTTCTCCACGATATGTATCGATGACCAAAAACATTCTTGAATTCCACGATGAAACACAATTCAAAACAACCAATTAAAAAAACTTTTTATTTATGTTGTGTAACTTTGACTGACCTTTCTCCGCAATATGTATCGATGACCAAAAATATCATTGAATTCCACGATGAAACACAAAACAACCAATTAAAAAAGCATTCTTTGGTATTTGCAGTTATCAAGGAAGGCTACGAGGTGAAGGTCTACGACGAATACGTCATCAGCGGCAACTCCGCCCTCCTAAGATGTCAGCTTCCCTCCTACGTCAGCGAGTTCGTCATGGTCACTTCTTGGATCCAGGATAGCTCCATCAACATTTATCCCAGCTCTGATATTAGTAAGTTGGTCTGCTTGTGGCTGTAAGAAATAAGGGTAAACCTACCAATTGATTTAAAGATTCATCCCAAAACGTGTTCACGAATTAGCAGGTAGGGAGGTACAGGTAGATCATTAAAAAAAAAAACACTTTTTAATGCATTTGTGCACACCGATAGTATCGAAAGTTTCAAAATTGTTTTCGAATTAGTTTAAAAATGGCAGTACTGAAACATTGATAATGTACGCAATAGTGTCCCGTGAAGTTACAAGCAGTTTGAAATTCGTTTGGCAGTAATGCAGTGCTACCGCGCATGTCCCGTGATGTTACACGCTACATAATACCCTTTACACACAGAGTTCGGAGCGGGACATGCACCGCGCCACTTCAGGCCGCCGCGCAGAAAAGACTCACAGCGAACTGGGCTGTAAACCGTTATTTTACTTTCGGTCTTTACTTTTCTGCGCGGCGGCCTGAAGTGGCGCGGGGTGTGTAAAGGGTTCTAATATCATTCCTCCATGTAACACATTTTTCGGCCGGCATCAACATTCTGTTGCCTTTTATCTTCGACACTATTCGGTATTTTTAAAATTCCTAAAAGTTCTGTTCTCTAGTTTGTTCTTCTGTTCTTAGCATGTTCTAATAATTAATATGATGCGTATGTAAAATCGTAAAATTTCGTTGTACAAGATTTTAATTTATTTTCCTTTTTTTGGGAAATAAACACTTTTCATGAAAATTCTTGAAAACTAGTCAATTTTTCGCACTATTAACATATTGTACGGATATTACGCACAGAAAAAAGATGAAAGAAAAAGAATTTCATTTATAGTAGAATAGATTAAAAAAAAATCGTATTAAAAATGTACACATAGACAAGATAAAATACAATTTTATAAAAATAATTCAGACATCATAAAATAATGTTAACAAAATCATCAAAGATAAATTAAATAAGGAAAGGAACACAACTATGAAAATGAGAAAAATAACTTAGAGACTTTATACACAGCAGGGGAAGAGAGTTCATAATTAACCTTTTTATAATGGAAAATATCAGTCTAACATTTTTCCGACTTGTAACCAAAACATCACACAAAACATGTGCCTTTTTGAAACTGACGTATTAAATTAATTGAACGAAACAATTTTACTTTTTTTGAACCACTTTATTTTTTTTTATTAACGCCTACCGGTTTCGAAACAACAATTCCTCAGAATAAAATATAAACTCTGTTTATTTCCTCTACAGGCGGAAAATACGTGGTTCTAAGTAGTGGAGAGCTCCACATCAGTTCGGCAGAACCTTCCGAAAGCTTCCATTCCTACACCTGTAGGACTGTACACAAACTGACGGGAGAATCGTACTCCAGCGCGTATCCTGGTAAATATTAAATTGGTTTATTCAGTACGAAAGATCACGATAATTCTATTGGTTTGCTTAGTGAGAATGATCCTGGTAAATATTCGTTGTAAATGGTTTGTTGTCAAATGAATACGGTAAATAAAACCGATCAATGGCCGAGTTGGCATCGCGTTTGGGTCACACACAGGTGTCGCGTGTTCGAATCCTCGGCTGGCAAGTCCTCCATCATGATACAAGCAACATTTTCCGCTTGATGTGGTGGTAGTAAGAGATTTTCAAATATTGTCAGATTATTCGTAACCCAAGAATATTTGTCAGTCGTTTAAAAAAATAATCCATTGGTTTGTTTAGTAATATTGACATGGTAAATATTCTACTGGTTGGTTCAGTGCGAATGATTATGGTAAATATTCTGTTGGTTTGTTCAGTACGAATGATCATGGTAAATATTCTGTTGGTTGGTTCAGTGCGAATGATTATGGTAAATATTCTGTTGGTTTGTTCAGTACGAATGATCATGGTAAATATTCTGTTGGTTGGTTCAGTGCGAATGATTGTGGTAAATATTCTGTTGGTTTGTTCAGTACGAATGATCATGGTAAATATTCTGTTGGTTGGTTCAGTGCGAATGATTATGGTAAATATTCTGTTGGTTTGTTCAGTACGAATGATCATGGTAAATATTCTGTTGGTTGGTTCAGTGCGAATGATTATGGTAAATATTCTGTTGGTTTGTTCAGTACGAATGATCATGGTAAATATTCTATTGGTTGGTTCAGTGCGAATGAATATGGTAAATACTCTATTGGTTGGTTCAGTGCGAATGATTATGGTAAATATTCCATTGGTTGGTTCAGTACGATTGCATCACTGACCATATGGCGAAATAGATACACTCCTACCTTTTATTCATACTAATAGATCTGTACAGGGAATTTTGAAATGATGACCTATTTCAGATCTAATAATAAGGGTGCGGGGGAGTTGCACTAATAGAATATAATAACGGGGGAGTTACACTAATGATGATAAAGAAGTTGAATAACTCCTTCGAAATTCCAGTATGTTTTTTTTATTTATTTTTTATATTTTCCTTTATAGCTAGTTATAAAAAGATATGATTTGAGATTTTCACGCCCAAAAGTATTATTTTGATTTATTTTTGGGTTACCAACACTATGTGGATTACTATGCCGTGTTTTGGACGGCATTATAGTGTAATCTTTCAGATTACATGTGCCCCGATGATGGACATTGCAATGCTGTCCGAAACATTAGCCAAACAACGAGGTAGCACTTCAAGATATAATAACCCAAAAATAAATCATTACAATTGGTAACCTTAAAATGTTAGAATTTCGAAAAAGTCATGAATCTTTTTGACTTGTAGAGTCACCGGCACTCTACCCCCGGACTTATTGTATATTTCCTTTGTATACTGAAACAATCATGGCATAACTCTCCAGGTCATGTGATCATCACCGAGCCGAAGGGCAGCGTGCAGCCGCGCATCACGGTGGAGAAGCACAGCACGCGGCGCGTCGTGCTCGGCGAACACGTGCTGTTGTCGTGCGCGGCGCAGGGCTGGCCCGTGCCCACTTACAGGTATGTTACAGATTTATTTATTTATTAATTCAACAATCTTAGCGAAATCAAAACTTGAATTTTATAAATTTTTCACTAAATCAATCAATTCTAGTCTACTCTTTGTGATAAGAAATGAACAGATCAGAAAGAATTATATAAAACAAAAATCATAATATCACAACATATTAAGAAAATAAAAGGTTAAATAAATTGTATTTATAATAGAATTATACAAACAAAAAAAAAGTTACTCATGATATGTCAGAAAACTACAATTTTATGCACTTTTTACATTTATTCAGATCGCAATTGAAGATTTCCACTTTTTTAATCCGCTCAAGAGTCCTAACTGCTCCAAACCGGTTGCCCACAGAGCCAGTGAGCCAGTGATGACATCCATTATTTGGAGAATGTTGTAAGGCTGAAGGAAGTGAGGAAAGAAGGAGATGGGGAGAAGGAAGATGTGGGTAACCTGACTATTCAGATCTAGTCACCAAACGCAGTTTATGCCATTTCAAGCAATGTTTCAATTCTGAATGGTGGTGCTAAACCAGAGCAACCCTGAGAGTATCTTCTACGCTGGAACGTGCTGCAAGAATACCTTATATTATTTTTAAATGATTAAATTGCGGAATAACACAAATCAATCAAATGAAAGTTTCTTGCGCATACAAGGATTTGAACCCGCGACCTCCGGGTCGCTGGTCGTGAGACTTACCCCTCCACCGCTGAAGCCTTTAATTGTAACGGGTGTAAACTGTACACCGTAAAGTTTAAGTTTAGAATCACGGAATTTAAACTTTTGATATTATGTTATTGTAATTATTACATAATCTGTTAAAGCAATCTTTTTTTAATTTCTTTGAATAGGGCACGAAAAGGGTGAAAGACGGGTGATCGGTGAGTTTTTTTTTTATTTCACCAGACACAAATGTGAATTAAATTATCTAAAATTCTGCCTTGTATACTAAAATTTATTCATCACACCATAACGGCTAGCGGGTTTGGCCTCAGTTGAACTCCAATTATTTAGTCCAATCTTCAACGTCTCCCCTTGGACTTGCTGCAGTGTCAGCACTCTGGGAAATACCTCGTCCAGGTTATATAGATAGTCGCTATTTCTATGGGTCAGCACATAAGTGCACATTGCTTTCTTGGTTCGATGAATTCTGTTCAGCGTCTCGCATAGGGCGCGTGCATCGATGCACGCTCTTTGATCTCCACATACTGACCCTCAGAGTCCTACCTACCCCTACACGGTAATTCGCCTTTTCATCCCCAACAAAATATTCAAAGGACGAAAAATCCCCCAACAAAATATCTACTAAAACTTAACCTAACCTAACATGACAAAAAAAATGAGACAAAAATTATACAAACATCCTGTAAAAACAATAAATTATTTAAAAAAAATAGTGAAATGGTACAAAAATAATACAGATAACAATAATTTGTTGTCTTTACAGGATGTCTGTATTATTTTTGTCACATTTTTTGTTAGGTTAGGTTAGGTTAAATTAGGTAAGGTTAGGTTAGGTTAGGTTAGGTTAGGTTTTTAGTAGATATTTTGTTGTCGGATGTTTTGTCTGTAGGATATTTCGACGGGGATATTTTGTCGCGGGATGAAAAGTCGCGTAACACCTTTCTCCTTCCCTTAAAATGACCCTTTACACAGCATCTCTTAAGATGAAGACCTCTTCTGTTGAGGGGTAAGGCTCTCAACTAGCTATCCAAAGGTTGTGGGTTCAAATCGCGACTTGTGTTTTTTACATTTTTTTTTACATTTTACAATTTTTTTAATCTCACACAGGAGGCCCTGAGGAAAATAATTTCCCTCAGGGCCTATGTCATCTTTGGGGATGCTGTGTGGAGGGTTTTTTCTAAGTAAAGGAAATGAAGGAGAATTCTGGGAAGGAAAATGGTTCAAGGGGTGGGTAGGAATCTGGGGTTCAGTGTGTTCTGGTCATCCGCCTCCAAGACCTAGGCCTTCACCCTATGAGCCCGGGCACCCCTGCTAAACCACCAAACGTAGCGAACCACTTGGGGTGACCTATGGCAGAGGTGTTGATTATCCAATAAAGGTTCCCGGGGCGGCGGTACCCATTCCCGACTGTATGTTGGTGTACATAAAAAATGTGCAAGTACATTTTAATTGATTGAATTGTGTTATTTCACAATTACAAATAATATAATATATATATGCGGTGTGCCGAAATATCGTGAGTGAAATATTACTTGAATTGGCTATAGGCGGGTATGGTGACTATATTAGAATAGACAGATAACTTTCACCCAACTTCCTCTACCCATCTCCTACCTTTCCCGACTACTTACAGCCCCACAGCATACCCCATTCGGGGATGCCGTAGTCTCACTGGCTACTATACGGTTTGGAGCAGATAGGACTCTCGTAGGGAAATTCAGAGCAATAATTTCCAATAAATAAATAACCTGTTAATGTTATTATCCCATAAAAGAAAAAAAAATCCTTCACGACCGTAGCAAAATCTATTCCGTGTTCACATCACTGTCAAAATTTAGTAGATGGATTGCAGTATCCAATCTCCTGCCATAATTCCCGCAATCTCCGTTCGTCTAGTGTGTACGTGTGTGCACGTAACTGTAACTGCCACTTCCTTCGACTGCTTGCGTATTTACAATGTGTGTACAGTATACACGCTGTAGCTTATGCTCACTCGTTCAACGTTCAACGTGGTATTTAGCAGTGGCGAAAAATCGGCGGTATGCGGATCGTGATTAAAAAAATGTGTTTTTGACGTGATAACGTCCTATAAATCGATGAACGCCGGCTGCATGCACGAAAAAGCATGACTCTTTGCCACGTTTCGCCTGAGCAGAGCGTACAAGCGAGATTGCGGAACAAGCATTCGGCTTAAGACGCATCTACCTCTCTTCCAATACATCGTTATTATATGAAGCTATCACGTAAAACTATCGTCCGTAAACCGACTTCACAGACAACCATTTTTTTATAATTATTAGGAGTTTTTCAAATATTGTTATTTTGGGAGGCGGCAATGGGAATCGCCGCCCCCGGAACCATTTATTGAATAACCAAAATTTCTGCCACAGGTCATCCCAAGTGGTTCGCTTTGTTTGTTGACTTAGCAGGGGTGCCCGGTTTCATGGGGTGAAGTCTGTTTGGGTCTAAGCGGCTGATGTGTCTGCTTAGGGGGCATCTGCGTGGCAGGCCGGATCGAGAAACTGGTTGATGGACTCCACCCATCGTTTTGCACCGCCCTGCATTCTTGCTGGAACTGCCAATCGATTGGAGAGGACTCCTACCCGTTTGCCATGCCCTTATTATTTATGCACCGTGTCTTCCTTCCATACAGGTGCTTGTAGGATATGCTGGATGCAATCACCCAGCGCTTGCCGCCTCGTGGACTGTCACCAACCCGTCCCATTGTCTTGTCTATATCTTATCATACTAACACATATTGTATCTTGTATTTCCCGCTAAGCACTTGCATACTGCTTACTAACAACGTATGCAGGGACACTGGAGGTCTAGATTAGTTCTAAATAAAATGTAGCTTCGTTCTTTTAAAAAAATTAAAGTCCTTGCAAGAGCCCTGAAGGAGTAACCATATGTTACTTATACCAGGGCGGGTATGTGGTGGATAACCTCCAATGCAGTAAGAAGGACGGATTCATACATTCGTCACTTCTGGACACACTGAAACCCCAGATTCCTACCCAACCTATTTACCTACCCAACGTACCTATTTCCGCCCCAAAACTTCTTCGCCTTCCTTTCCTTAAAAAAACTCTAAGATGACACAGGTTCTGACGAAAATAATTTTCCTCACAGTGAAGCTAATTAAAAAAAAATACACTGACACAGACCTAGCTGTTTTACTCTAATACGGGAATAAATATCGGTACACTTAATTACCTTTAGTTTGTTGTTTCAAATATTCGTGTAGGTTATATTATTATTCAATTATCAAAAAGTTTGCGCACCTCTCTGCCTTACAATAATGTACATTGTTCGCTTATACACAATATACACATCCTTAAGGACGCGACGCCCGCGCCATGTGGCTCCGTGCCGCATGCCTCGCTATGTATCGTGTGAGCACCCCTTAATTAGGTGATCACTTACTATTGTTCATAATACATTATATTATAATGGCTTTCGATTTTGCTCTAAGCTCTAAAGTGTACCGCACAAGAAAAACAGGCGTCGAAGTGAACAGCAGCGTGTTATGATGTTGTTTTATGTTATTATCATAATGTGAAAAAATTGTTTTGTAGTTGAAAATTATATTCTTAATTGTTTTATTATTATCTCGTAATTAATATTCAACTGTTAAAATGTTAAGCGTAAAATGGCCAGGGCAAAATATTTCGGAGACAAATAGGCCAGTGCAATTAGCGCAGAAAAGGGGGTCGCGATCGGAATAATTCCGGTAGTCCCAATTTTTTTTAAATGTTTTATATACTCATCTACTGATGAAAAATCTCGACTTTGGCGCACTTGAGCTTTTGCCGCCATTTTGAAAAAACCAGCCGAAATCGCACCAAAATCTAGTTTTTCTCAAATATCTCGTTTCCAATAAAAATTTCAGCTAAAATAGCTTTACAAGTTTAGTAGAACATAAAATTACCTACAATTTTTATCTAAAAAACCTCTCCGGCCGGACTCTATCGATTCATCACCTTGCACCGCAGTAGGTGGGATGGATTCATGGATCTTCCATTTCCAGATGCATTGACTCCCAGATTCCAACCCTTTACAACCCTTCCAACAATTCACCCTCTTTTTCTTCCCAGTACTTCATCTCCTTCCTTTCCATAAAAAGACGATCCACACAGCATCCCCAAGGACGACAAAGGCCCTGAGGATTTTTTTTCCTTGAGCCTCCTGTGTGGAGCTAATGTAAAAAAACATTTTTTTACAATTGAGTCTTAAAGTTCTGTTTGTAAATTAACAGCACTTTTCTGAGTTTTAAAAATCCCTTAATGCAAAACTTTGCACGAGTTTTTTGATTACCTTCCAGTCTCTTACAAAGATATTTAATTAACTAAACCACGGATAACCCACGAAATAATCAATTTAATTAGATACAAACAAACACTCTATAATCGTGAACAATATACCAAACAACCGGAAAATATAACATTACAAAAAATAAAGCGTATAAAAAACATTAATTTACATCTTCAATAAAAAAAGACAAAAGTTGATACTATAAACAAAAACTGGAGCCAACTGAAAATGAGAGTAAAAAAACTTGGTCCAACATAACAAAATTATCGTCAACAAACCTTTCATAAATAAAATAGTCAACAACATAAGCCACCACAATTCACAAAATTCTGTGCAGAAAAACCCTTTGAAGTCGCAAATGTATTTAATGATTTTTTTGCAAATGGAGCGAAAAACCTCGCTAGCAAAATATAGCATGACCCGAGTCTCGACCAACTATTTAACACCAGAAGAAACCGAATCAATCGTTACGGGTATGAAATGAGGTTCTGCCCCTGGTTTTGACGGGGTCACAATACGATATTGAAATGCATAAAATCACAAGTATCGAAACCTTTAAACTCATATAATAAATACAAGTTTTCGAAGCGGAGTATTCCATCCGTCTACAAACAGTCTGTAATCACATCAATATTTAAAACCGGCAATTCGGAAGAAATAACCAATTACCAATCAACATCTTTAGTATCGAAATTGCTAAAGTATTGCAAAACTTTTGAAAAATTTGCAAAAAAAAAGAATAGCTCAGTTCAATAAGATTAATCACGTAATTTTTTATTATGTTCATTATTTAACGAGTTAGTTTATACTGCATGAATATAAACTAATAAGCATAATGTAACATTTCATTTGATCAATTTAAATATTTTTTCAATACAATTCATTCTTTCTTCATCCTTTATTCTTTCAGGCATTTTTTATTTATTTTTTTTATTAGTATCTATAGCAAAATTTGTACATAATGTATTTATAAATTGTATTATATTAAGGTATTATAAATATTTTTTTTTTTTCACAGTCCTCACTAGGATTCCCTGTTCTGAGGCGGCCTGTAGTTTTTCCACATTTGTATTTAGTATCCAGTTGTCTTTACATTGTCTTCAGTATGTTTGATAGTTCATTTTCACTTTGTTCTCCCAACCATATTTTTACTTTTGTTTTAAATTTATTTATTTCTGTTATTTTTTTTTGTTTGAGTTGGTAGAGCGTTGTATAGTTTTGTCGCATTGAATTTCATATTTCTTTGTCCAAAAGATGTTTTCAAACTGGCTGTAGCTAGAATATTTTGGTTTATTGCCCTGGTTGTGTAGGTTGGACAGTGGGGTATTCTGATATTTTTTTTTAAATTTTAAATAAAATATTTTTTGCATAAAGTTTTTGCACGTTGTAGACTTGAATGCTTTGAAACAATTTTTGTGTCGGAGTTCGAAGCGGTAATTTCAAAATTGTCTTTAGTACTCCTTTTTGGGCTATATTGAGCCGGTCCATGTGAGTGCTCAAGGCAGATCCCCATCCAGTTATCCCGTACTTTATTTGTGATTGACATAAACATTTCATCATACATCTTTAGTCCTCTATACATTAGGCAGTTCTGTGATTTTTTCATGTGGCAATCTAACTTTATTTATATTTCTTGTTTCATAATTATGTATCTCTATTCAAAATAATTTCAGCCTCAGAGTATTTTGGCATTTGGTTTTTCATAACTCTATGCACAAAAATTAACACATTAAACAGGAGCCTCTTTTTTATTGGAATCCAATTTAGCTCCTCTCTCATTTGATTAACCCTTACGTATTTGCCTTTCCCTGGTACTTCGCATAGCTCTGTTATGTGTAACTTCTATCTTATTAAAATTTCCTTCATTAGCCAAATATAACATCGTAGGGCAGTAATGAAAATGTGTAGCAACTATAGTTTTATAAATGAGCTCTGTAGTGTTTCTTTTTAATTTATTTCTTAGTCTTCTGATAAATTTTTTTTATGCTTTTTTTAGCACATATTCAAAATTTGCCCCGAAAGTTAGTTTTGAATCGAGTATTACACCCAGGTATTTGAAATCATGAAAATCAGTTTGGATTCATGAAGAATAGACGGCATTTCTAAATTGTCTTATATTATACAAGATGCTTTAGATAAATCTTTTAACAGGGGTGGGGGGATAATGTTTTATTTTTTCTTTTCATTTTTTTTAAATTTTTTTTGGAATTCGCAACATGTCGAAAGTATTGTGTCAAAATTTCAAGTAAATCGGAGCAAAACTAACGAAGATACAGCGTTTCAAGCGACCGGCCCTCGTGCTCGATTCGATTATGAACATTTTTGAAGTTCGTGAACACCATAACTCAAAATCTACTTGACCGATGCTTTTGAAATTTTGTTCACCATTTTTACACATAAATATCAACAGGTAGTCAGAGAGATTTTTTTTACCATTTTTTTCCATTTAATAATAACACATTCACCGAATTTTTTTATCGAAAATCCTGTTAAAAAAGGAGGTAGCGCAACATGGCATAACACCCCAAAAACAAATAACGAAAAAGAAAATCCTGTTATTCACTTCAAAATTCTGCCAAAAATGAAAAAAAAAATGAAAAAAACTCTCTCTGATTACCTAGGAAAACGTATCAATTTTTAAATGCATTTCGATTTTTTGAATGACATCATTTAGTATCGAGTTATGGAGTTCACCGCATAACAATTTTTTTTCGAGGTGCTTCCGGAGATTCGCTCCCACGGACTTATTTATTGATATTTTTATTTAAATTCCTTTTTCAAAGATATTTCAGATGTTTTACTATAATGTGTATATGAAATAAATAAACATTACTCGTGTCTCAAAAAAAAAATCATGAAAATATGCCTTTTTTCGCCTTCAAAACCTTTTATTTTTTTAGTTTTGCGTTTTAATAATTTAGATTTTTACATGTGACGCCACACAGCTGATGACCCCCCCCCATACCCCTTGTCACACAATGTCACAGATGATGAATATCATATTTATGTTGGCAACAGTGAACTTCGGTAGAACATGTGGAGCGCCATGTTTTTTTTCACATGCTCCAAAATTTTGGTTTTGACATTTAATATTTGACGTACTATTCATTTAATGTTTTTAATGGCGATAGGAGTGCAGGGACGTTTTCTTAATCTTTTGAAGAACTACCTTAGTGATCGTAAAATTCAGGTAAAAATAAATGGAAAATTAAGTAAAGTGGGAACATCATCTACTGGTGTGCCACAGGGCTCTATCCTAGGTCCAACACTATATATAGTATTTGTCTCTCTTATGAATAAAGTATTTTCTTTTGTCAAACACTATGTATATGCGGATGACACCGCACTTGTCATCGCACATAGGGATCTGCTCGCGGCCATGAATATGCTACAGCAGGATTTCATATCATTACAAAAATGGTCGCACGACTCTGGCTTAGTTATAAATGCACAAAAAACAAAACTAATGCACATAAGATCGCCTCATGCCAGATTTACAATAGCACCCTCAGTAGTATCCCATAACTTTGACTGCATACATAACAATTGTTTACAGCCCTGCGACTGTGGAAGAATTGAGCTTGTCAAAGAGTATGTCTACTTAGGGGTGACGGTGGATTGTAATATGAAGTGGGATATCCATATTGCTAAGCTATGTAAGCGCCTTCGAGCGATTGTAGGCAAACTGTATAAACTTAAATATTATGTGCCTATCAAAACCATGAAATTAATCTATTTGTCCTTGGCTGAATCTAACGTTAGATATGGTATAACTTCCTGGGGGCACTCACGTAAGACAAACATCCAACATGTACAGTCAATTCAAAACGCCATGATAAAATTACTCGTCAGCAAAGCAGTTTACGACCAGCGGCAAAATATCTCATTAATGTATAAATCCATAAATGTTTTACCTATAAGAGCTCTTTTTTGGCATAAAATCTGTATGCAACATATACTAGATAGCCCATACAAAACAAAGGTGGATCACATGTACAATACTAGGCTCACACAAAATGAAGGGATGATTGTACCTAGATTTTCTAATAAACATGGCCAGCGAACTCTTGAATACATTGTACCGCTTATATTTAATATGCTGCCATACGATTTGAAAAAATATTGCTCGACACCTAAATTTGCCCTATTGTTAAAAAAATGGCTATTGGAATCAGATTCTCTTTATTGACTGACTCCTAGTGCACTTTAAAAAAAAAAAAAAATTTTTTTTTTTTTTTTTTAGACATTCTTATTATTATTATTATTTTTATACTTATTTTTGTTTTTATTATGTATTTTATTAAATTGAAATATTTTTTTTCCTGTATTGTATTATACTTAACTGTACTATGTTTCTGTCCACACTGTTCCTGCCGACAAGCTACTTGCAGTAGCTTTGCAGGTATAATGTAAACATGAAAAAAAATCTTTTTTCTGTAATAAAAAAAAAAAAAAAAAAAATAAAAATAAAAAAAAAAAAAAAAAAAAAAAAAAAAAAAAATACATAATTAGTACATAATTTCTATTCTAATGACCAGTTCATTTTATTAGTGAGATCGATATGTTAACTTTTATTTGTGTTATTTTTCGTCAGGGAAAAAGTGAGGTGATTCGACACTATATTTTTAAATTGACTTTTGCCGCTTGATTTTAATAAAATTTTCATGAAAGTAATGTTTTTTAATAATAAAAACGCCTTGTGCTCGTGTAAAAAAACACAAATTCGAGAAATCAAAATTAATTGTGCAAAAATGAATTCAAAATGTTAGATATTTACGGTAATTTTTGGGGAATTATTATTAAATGTTTTAATTGCGTGAACGAAAGAACAAGTAAAGTTAACTGCAAATTCCTTATATAAAAGGTTCGTTCTTTTATTTATTGAAATGAATTTAATGAAATTTTTCACCGTTTTACTTAAAAATGTTCCGGGTAAGCTTTATTCAACTTTTTTCATTTTTTTTTAATCTTAAAATATTGCAATTAAAGACAACATATTTCATATACCTACAAAAATTTCAAAGGTAATATTTTTTCAGTTTGTAAAATGGTATTTATTTTTACGACATCTTTAAAAAAGAAATATACGGGACTTTTAAAATACCTGGGAAAAATTACGTAATTCGTTGAGAAATTATTACTAAAGCAAGTGTATACAACAGATAAACTACCCTCTTGAGCTGGATAAGCAATGTATAATATCTTTCCATGAACTATTTTTTATCGGTTTTTAATAGTAAGGTTTTCGCATACGCCATCGTTGATCAATTGAATAAAATATTTACGACGCTTTTTAGTAAGGCTGGAAAAGTTTTTCGCCATTGTGTTATGAATCCATCAAAAATTAATGTGAGTTATTCTTTCTGTGAAGCGAAATAAATCTTTACTTGTTTAAGTATGAATTTTAAAGTCAAAAATCATTCTTGTATCTCACAGATGTTGAATTTTTCAGTACTGAGCTTCTTTGTGAAGGCAGTTCTTCTGCACACAGTATTTGGCTGGTCTTATGAATATATACGAATACTGGTAATCAAAACTGGGCCAACACCGCACAACGCAGACCAACGTCATAAAATATTTCACTACGGAGTTGGTATACTTCGAAAATGAAACTCAAATTGGTATATCATCTATTTTTTAAAGTGAAAACTTCTTTAGCGCTGTGAGATTCTAAACTTGATGAAAGGAAAAAAAGTGACACTAAAAAGAGACAAATATGTATGTCATCTAAAGGATTTAGCCTACAAGAGAACACTCCCCACTTTTGTCTACCTGAGATTCCTGAAGGTTTCACTTCTACCGCGTGTGAATGGAACACTCTTATTTTGCTTTCCAGTTCAAACTCGAATTATTACTTTCTTCAAAATTCGCAAATTCACTTTGTGGCGTCATTATTAATTTAATGAAAACAAATTTTATTTCATATAATTGTTTTTTTATGATATTTTAAGTAATTAATCACCTCTCCTTTCTAATATTTTGTCTTTGTTCTAATTTGTCTTTACTCGTTTGTCTTTTGTTATTTTTTATTAACTTATTATCCTGACGAAGAAAACAGTTTTCGAAACATGTTGATATTGTTAATTAAATAGTGGTGTGCAAAAAGTTATTTGTTTTCATTAAATCGAATTATTACATTCAATTACTCGAATTATTCGTGTTTCAGTGCTTTTTTAGCTCTTTGAATAATGGCAGAATATTATATACTTTATGGCGCCTCGCATATTTTTTTACTGTTTGAATGTTTCAAAGTTCTATAGATCCTAATGAGAATGACGGTTAAAGCAGAGAATAAGATCTTTAGCGTCATGGCAAAAGTTGATTTTTCACTTTTTTTACGAATTTGGTTTATCGCATTTCTTAGAGAACAGTCTTTGCAATACGGTGGCAAGACTTCAAATTTCTGTTAAGATCCATTCTTGAGATATTTTCGTGCGACTAAACTTGATATATCAATTTTTTAAAAGGGATGAGTAGTCTAAACATGATAATGTTTCACGTAGTTTTTTTGCCATGACCCAAATATAGAAATATTTTTCCCGTATACTTAATTATTTAAGTTTCATTAGAAATTATTATTGTTTCTATTTCAATTTTTAACCTCACTATGACTAGCCTGTGTTGAGGTTAATAATTTTATGAATTAAATATATACAAAATAATATATTGAAAGAATAATATTGTGATATCAACAATATATTTAACAAATAATGGTTATGTACAAAGCTGAAGGAAGCTAACTCATCAAAATAAAGTAAATGTTTAGGGTTTTTTTTCGTTATTTGCAAAGAAAATATTTAGACGAAACATTGACTAAAGAAGGAGGTAGCGCAACACGGCATATAACACCCCTAAAACAAATAACGAAAATACTTTTGGCCGTGAAAATCTAAGAACGTAAATGTTTAGGATGATTGAATGTAAAGGGTTTTCAAATAAGAGGTGTTATTTTGAATAGCCCGCTATTTCGGTAGATGTCACTTTTGAAGCTGTCATTTTTTTAACATTTGACAAGTAAAAACTACGTCATTAATAAAAATGGAACGATACACGCTCCAACAACGCATTGAAATTATAAAAATTCACAATAAAAATGGTTAAAATTTGGCAGAGACGGTTCGTAAAACTCGAAAATTTTTGGGTCGTCGTGAAGCACCTTGTTGGACCGCAATACAGAAATTGGTGGAAAAATTCGAGCTGTTGGAACAATTTAGTGATGTGAAGAATAAAACCCGTGCGCGTCGCTCAAGATCAGCCGAGAATATTGCTGCTGTAGCCAAAAGTGTTGAAGAAAACCCAGGTGTGTCCATTCCTCGTCGTTCTTTGGAATTAGGCATTCCATAAACGTCATTACACCGTATTTTGCATAAAGATTTGGGTCTTAAGGTTTATAAAGTTCAGTCAATACAAGAACTCAAGCCGGCCGATCATCAACAACGTCATGTCTTTGCTGATTGGGTCTTTGAATATCAAAATAACACCTCTTATTGGAAAACCCTGTAGATATTTGATTGGAAATAATACATTAAGGACAAAGATGGAAAAAAATGTTCTCAATATATTGAGCGATTAATTTAAAAAGGACAAAAAGAAAAAAAGGTAATTGCCACAAGGTTCAGACCAGAGCCAATTCTGGTAGTAAGGATTTGGATTGTTCTTTTTTAAATATTATTATTATTTTTAAAATCTACAAAGCATTTGAAATATAGTTATAAGTGACAATACATAATATAATATAAAAATATGTTTTCTAGACTGACTAAATAGATTTCTGTTATATTATATATCCAACGTAACGTTGAGAAATGTATTAAAAAATGAACTAAGCATGTGGAAGTGAAACAAATGTACAAAATTTGCATTTTATAGCAACCAATTCAATTTCAATTCTGAATTGTGATCTTACACCAGGGAGTATTTTCCACTCTGAAACGTGTCGCAAGTATCCTCAATATTATTTTTTATTGAATAAATTGTGAAATGGCACAACCAAATCAAATAAAAATTACTAGCGCACTTCAGGATTTGAATCAACGATCATGGAGGACATCTGTCCATCAAAGATTTTAATACATATTTCTTCTTCTGTAAAGTTCGGTTAACCGGACATGTCAACTGTAACGCCATAGATATTATCTAGTATTTCCAGAAAAGAACGAGCTGCAAAAATTTCATACGCAAGAGATTTTCGTGGATTTTTCTCTCTGGATTTGTTAGGTGATTGGTCTTGTGATTCTAAACATATTCAGAATCAATCAGAGATACACACTCGTGGTGCTGGAAGCAAACGCAATTACTTTTCAGCTTTCCACAAAACTGGAAGATAACTCGGAACGTGACGAGGTTATCAAAATGCTTAGCTTCGTGCTAATCAGATCCTATTCAAACAACTTAGAGATTAATTTGTTTAATATTCAAACCAAAATATTTTCACTCGACTATCAGGGCCGTGTTTGGATTTCGAACCGCCCCAAGCCGCTCAATATTAACTCCCCATTCAAAGTTCGCAGAAAATGTTTTAAACAAGGTTCGCCCGAACAGGCACTATTCGGAAAAAAACGCGCCGGGCCACTCGCAAGCTCGTGACGTAGGTCGAAGTCCAATAAGAGTCCGAAAGGAACTTTTCACTAGGTATATAATATTATTTTTTGGAAAACGGAAAGTAAATTTCTTCGCTCTTATTTTTATATACACGGATTAAAGCCGATAAAATGTTTTTTTTTTTATCAGTAACAATAAGGTTGACAGTAGTGAACCCGAGGAAGACACAACACGATCAAGTGAAACAAATATTTATGTTTGGTAAAATTAAGCAATGTAATGAACGAAGAAAGTTGTAAAAGGAGAATGCATGAATTGGAAGTGAATTCTTAACAGTAATTTATTTCCGCCAACTGCACCCAATTTTCAGGTACACTAGAATTCACAACCTCATAATCTTTCATAACCCCGAGCAACGCCGGGTACACGTTCGTATCACTCTCATATACAAGAATTTAATTAATGTTGAATTTGGCAGCCACCCCTGGTCTGGAGCCCCAAAATACTTGTAAAAAAAAAAAAAAACCTTTGATTAACTGTCGTAATAAATGGATTGCAATCGTTAGAGCATAACTGTCAGATGGGATTACTGTCCTTGTTTTATTTTATATTTGCTTCACACGGGAGTCCCTGAGGATAAAAAATCCTTAGGGCCAATGTCATCTTTGATCCTAGGTGATGCTGCGTGGAGGGTCTTTTTATGGAAAGGAAAAAGGTATGAGAGATGGGTAGAAAACTGGAGATCAATTTGTCCATGAGTGACTGACGTATGAATCCATCCCTCCCACTGCGGTGCAAGGCGATAGGTCAAGAAAGTCTTGATAGAGAGGTCAAGTAGGCGGGCAAACGCTTCCGCTGCTCGAGACCTAGATAAACCTCAACCCATTAACCTGGACATCCCTGCTAAGTCACCAAACATATCGAACTATTTGAGGTAACCTATGGCAGAGGTGTTAATTATACAATAAGAATAACGGTACTACGATGATTTATTAAAACAATTTAAAACTTTAATCCACTTTATGGCCATCTTCAATCTGGAACAAGTTTTCCTTAAACTATGGTAACATTGTATGATTTTCGCGTTATCAGGGGTGTTAAACAATGATTTTATTTAATATATACGAATAGTTATTATTCATCATGATTTAACACATTGTATGGCTTAAGATATTCGAGTTTTATAAATATTATGTCTCTATATCTAGTGATAACCAAATGAATAATTTGTAATTCTTTTTAAAAGTATGAATATTTTTTTTTTTTTAGTTGTGTTATATCAAGCTTATTTTGTAATGCGTGTATGCAATGAAAGGCTTTTGGATTTTTGAAAAAATGTATACTTCATGGTCTTGAGAACTTTGGCGAAACGCCGCGCCTTTCCCCCACCCTTAAGGGTGTGGGAAAGGCGGATAGTGGTATCCGAATTTTGACCGATTTCTTACATATCTCACTTAAGCATTTGAAGTTTTTAAGCTCTTAAAAAAAAATATGTTATTTTTGAAGATAATATCTAGATACGTTCCACGCCGAAATGCAAATTATATGAAATTCCCTCGATAGAAAAAATCGCAAAGTATTCTCCGAAAATTATTTAAAACAAGTCTATTTCTATTATTTTACAAGTTATATTTGTGAAAAAAATTCACAACGTTTCCTTAAATGATACTTAAGATACGTTTCACGAGATTTTTGCTCTATTTTAAACGAGACATGTTTTATTGTTTTAAGCATTTTCATAATTTTCGCTTCAATTTTTCATTGAAAATATTAGCGCGCTCTGTCCAACATTCGTAATTCCACATCTCTTCATCTTCTTTTTGCGCCGGAAAGTGTGGCCTTAAAATGTGCCGCCCAAGGCCAATGTCTAATGCGGCCCTGACGACGACAAAATCACTGGAATCAAAATAATTATTATTTGAGTTTCGAGCGAAATAACTAATACAACAATTCATATGCTAAACTAAAACTATCTTACATTGACTTTGCCGAGAAGTTGAGTAATACAAGTCTTGCAAGGCAATTTGTCAAATAATCCAATGAAGTGTTTCGAAGTTAGCGCTACGACTTATAATTAATCAAATGACTGAAAGGGAACCCAAGTAGACGAATGGTATTCGATATTACTCCAAAGGCATAATTACTTTTAAATTAGGCTATTCAGTTATGTTTTTTAGAGGCATTTTACAGGAAATCCGACGTTGAATAATAATTCCTGAGTTGATTGAGTAATCAACTTTTAAAGCTTTGCGTTGGCACGCAAATCAGAATTTTGTACAAATTCCTCAAAAATATATTTTGAGAATATTTTTCTAGGGCTTGAAAGAGGTCGAGGTTGCGGAAACTTAAAGCTTTCATGATTTTAAAGTATTTGAAACTCAAATAAAATGTGAAAGAGAAACCGATCTGGATTGTCTAATAAATAATATCTAATGGCGTAATAATTCATTTTTGTATTTTCTGGAATTAATGCAGAAAAAACCACTCATAAAGCTTAACTATTTTTGTAGAACACTCTTTTAAGTTTGTCCAGCTATATTAATGTTTCCTTGTTTGTTCCTTATGCGGTACCTAAACCATTCATCCGATTGCGATGAAACTTTGGATGTACGCATAGTTTCTATTAATGATATTGAGCTCTGATGATATGAAATTATTTCCGATACTCTTCATCCAATTGAGGTGAAATTTTGATGAATTGTTGTGCGCACACCCACGAAGGTTTCTATTTATATTGATGAGCTCTGGCGTTATAAAATTCTTATAAAATATTACAAGAGGTGTCGCGCAAGTTGTTTGAAAAATGAGTGAATATAGTTTAGCGGCAGGGAGGAAGGAGTGAGGAGGAAGGGAATCCTAGAAGAGGGAAGGAAGAGAAGGAGGAGGGTTTGCAGAAGAGGACAAGGGAGGGGGAAAGGCAGGGAAGGTTGAAGCGGTATGCAGGAGGGGGAAAGGGAACGGGAACGCAGGTGGAGAAGGGAAAACGATAAAGGAAAGGGAGGCAGAAGGGGAACGGGGACAAATGGGAAAGAAGGAAGGTTCCTTTATTTAAGTTGTATTGCAACTCATACCGGGAACTCGCTAGTTTATAAAACAGTGTTTAAAACAGTTTTTACTAAAATCTCATTTCATTGACGAGCTATGGAATGTTGAATTATCAATAGTTTTAAAATAAGATGCCTTCATCTCTTTAGATTTTTTATATGATTAATATAAAAAAATTATTTCCTCTAATAAAAAGTCCTCTTCGACCTTTTTATTAGAATTATCACTCTGATAATTCTAATAAAAAATTATAATCAAAACAAAAAATTGGAGACTTAATCTCAGAGAATAAATTTTCGTTCCTTTACGAGTACTACATACATCCAGGAGGTCTTTGGTCTTCCTCTGGATGATTGTCGATGAAGCTCCATAGACATGGCCTACTTCACTGTGTGGTCTGGTGGTCTCCGTCTAATGTGTCCATACCATCTCAATTGACGTTCCTCCAGCTTGCTATTTATGTCAGTGACACCCAGGCTACGCGACCACGAATGAGTGAACTTTTAATCTTATCTTTTAGTGATCCTCCTGCTGACCATTTAAGCATTCGCATTTCTGTTGTTTCGAGTTGCCCAGAGTAGGAGTTGTACATAGACCAGCATTCGGAGTAATATTACCACATACTCTATATGAGCAGTTAATTTTGTTTTATTTAAATTGGACAGCGTCCGAGAATTGGTATTTCACAAAATTGGCGCAATGAAAATAACACAATATAATTTTTTGTTTACCTTTGTAAATCGACATACAAGCAGTGACAGAGTGACATGCAGGAATAATTAATTTTCAGATTTTATGTTATTCAGATATTTTGCAGAACAACCCTTCTAGTGGGTTTGCTCTGATAATAATTTTTGTAATCGTTTCCATTTTAATATTTTTTCCATGGAGCGATATAATATAAATTATTATATATTTTCTTTAATTTTCCGTCTAAAATGTCGGCATTAAAAATATTTATTATTATTCAAACGCTCGTAGGGCTTTTACATATTATAGTATATGTTTTTGACAAAGTACAGGGAATAACATAATATAAAAGAAACAAAATATAGGTTTTTTTTTACAAGAGATCCACACAGGAGGCCCTGAGGAAAATAATTTCCCTCACGGCCTATGTCATCTTTGGGGATGCTGTGTATAAGGGTTTTTAAGGAAAGGGAGGAGAGGAGAGTTCTGAGAAGGAAAAGGGTTTAAGGAGTGGGTAGGAATTTGGGATTCAGTGTGTCTTGGTCATCCGCCTCCAAGACCTAAACAAACTTTACCCCATGAACCCGGGCACCCCTGCTAAATCACCAAACGTAGTGACCTATGGCAGAGGTGTTGGTTATCCAATAAAGGTTCCTGGGGCGGCGGTACCCATTCCCGCCTCCCAAATTGAAATTGAATTGGTTACATGAAATATAAAATATGAGAAACAAAATGTAATAAAAAATGTAAGCTAAGTAGACATAGAAATAGTTTATGAGGTAGGTGAATGTAGACGAATTAATGTTTAGTTAAATATTTCAATAATAAAATAAATATGAAAAGATTGTTTTTAATTTTGTTTGTAGTTAGCAACCTTTGTTATTCATATTATAGATAGTAGATTTTGCGGATCATAGACTGATTTTATTGATTTGATTGGTAACGATAGACATCGATAGAATTATATTTATTTCCGAGTCTATGAAGCCTTTGAGTTGGAGAGCCTACGAAATAGTTAGCAGATTTGGTATAGGGTTACCGTTAGGAAATTGAAAAGTCCTGGCAAAAAGCCTGACAGTCCAAAAAAAGTCCGGACATTTTAATCACATAATGCAAATATCAGGTACGCACTTCGTAACGGTATGGACTTGGTATTGAGAATTAGCGAGTTCATTTTTGCTATCCTAGCTCAAAACGCAAGTGTAGAAAGACTGTGTTCTGAAAAAGTGTAGAAAAGTATTAAGTTTTAAAGAAGATATTTTATGTTTGAACTTGAACTTTCATGATTGTTTACAACTGCAATTAAAATTTATTGTTTAAACTCCATGAGTTGATTGTTAAAGAAGATTTATTTTTTTGTTTTTAGATGAGTGGGAAATTAATAAAGATTAAATACTTATTTGATATTAATTATGTAAGTTTTATTACTCATATTCCATCTAAACCAAAAAATCTGGACAAATTAAAGGGCCGGACAAAGTCCGGACAAAAGGCTAGAAGTCCGGACATGTCCGGATTAATCCGGACGGATGGTAACCCTAATTTGGTAGCAAAATATAGCGCGTTTAACCGGGTAAAGCGTGTAGGTATATGAACATTAATTAGGCGTGTTAAATCGAGGGCGTCCACTCTGCCATTTGAAATATTGAAAAGGCAAAATAAGAAATTCACGGTGCGCCTTGAAATTAAATCGGTTAAATATGTATATTTACAGCTTTAATAAAATGTCGATCATAAAATACATGTAGAGAATAATGCTGTGTAAATGCTGTACAACTTTACGGTCAATAAATTATTCACCGCCAACTAAGCTTTTTCTGCAAATAAACCATTATAACTCATGACGTTAGTAGAAGTAAAATTGTCAAATAAGCACTTACAAGTACATAATATAAGATTTACCCTTAAAAGTTTATTTGTTTGGCGATGTTCAAAGCTCAAGAGTGCAAGTCAGGCCCATCTGTTGCGACATCTCGGTTAGAGGCTGGGGAAGATTTATTAGCGCGTGGCGTACCCCAAGGATGTTTCCTAGAACCGCCTTGAGCAAATTAAATAATCGTCCGTGTGGGTTTCTTCCGCAGCTGGTGGTTCTTGGGGATTAAGATAAGAGTTAGATGTTGTAATTGTGAAAGACAATTTAGTGAACTCCACGCTGGATGTTGGGAGTGATATCAATTGCGTTCGATTCCGGTCTAGCAACGAAAGATTCTTTTGTGGAGTGCTAAAATAAGGGTTACATTTAGTAATTAATCGTATTATTTCAGATCTAGTTCACATAAAACAATATATCTATAGTGCACTTGTAGCAACTTCCGTAACGGTAGATGACCTCTAAGTATTGACTTGGTGAAAACTACTATTCAAAATTTGCATGATATGGTTTTAGGCATTTCCTAATTAACATCAAATAATAATATAGAAATTTCTGCATTAGCTAAAATTCTGTTTGAATTGCTTAGCTAGTGAACATTTAACAATTTCAAAATATAACGTGGTATGTACTAAGATACTAGTATTTATCCATAAAAATACTTAAGTGTGTTAATTAACAAAAAAAAATCCATTCCGAAATATCATTTAAACCCCTGACGATACGAATCAACATTTTTAATAAATTGCTTTTTTCGAAATGTCAGTTGAAAATAATTTTTTTGTTAAACTAGATTTAAAAAAAAAAGTTCGAGTGCAGTTTACACGCGGCAGAATCGAAACTTTACCAAAACAATTTCAATCTTAATTGAAAAGTGAGGTCATAATCAAAGCGACCAATGAGCGCAGACCTCGCGTAATTTCCGTTTCATATCTCAACCAATAGGAGAGCCTTTAAAAGTGACATCAATATCAAAGCGGCCGATAAGCGTAGTTGATGCGTTACAGTTGCAGTAATCGTCATTTCCGTTTCATTTGAAATCCAAATCACAGCCGTTCTACAGAAGTTTCACTTCAAAAAGACAAACATTCCCGGGCTACGAATAACCTGACAACATTTAAAAATCTCTTACTACCACCACAGTAGGCGTAAAATGTTGCTTATGTCGTGATGGAGGAATCAACCAGCCGAGGAATTAAAACACGACGCCTGGGTGGGACCCAAACGCGATGCCAACTCAGTCACTGACCGGCCCACAGATGTAAGTCAAGTAACGACTAGTGAAAAATAATGGGTTATAATAACTAACCAAGATGAAAACTAAAAAGTTCGACCGGTCAGTGGTTGAGTGGACATCGCGTTTGGGTTCCACCCGGGAGTCCCGTGTTCGATTCCTCGGCTGGCTAAATCATCCATCACAACACAAGCAACATTTTCGGCTTTTTGTTGTGGTAGTAGTAGATTTTCAAACATTGTTGGGTTATTCGTTACCCGGGAATGTTTGTCTTTATTTAAAAAAAAAAAAATTATTTCTGCAGAATAAAATAATATTGCATATTATAAAATGTGGAACTACTTTTAACTAAATTTAGGATTTAATGTTTAATTTACTCTAATGTTCTTTAAATGTTCTTAAATCTAATTAAGGAATGAACAATACCTATTAAGTATTCTAATTATATGAAATCATTTATTTGTCAACTTTTGTTTACTTTCAGAAATCTTCAACATTTCTTAATTTGTATGATTTAATATCATCTTTGTATTATATTTGTGAAAGACAAGGATGAAAATAATGATATTTTACTGCAACCTAGTCCACTGTTTATCATTTTATACGAATATTTCTATTTTTACCTCATCGTCCTTGTAATATCTACAAAAATAATTACAAAATTTATGATTAATTAATGATTACTAATGATGACTGATATAATATGTGACAAAATACAAGATACATAAAAAGGAAACGGGAGCAATTTTTTACATTGTAGATTAAAATAGAAATACATAAATATGTGCAATAGTCCTTATGTGATGCTCCTAAATATCAAAATATGCTACATGAAAATGTCATTCAGGTATTTCTTAAATAATAGCAAACTTGTATAAAATACATCGATATTTGAGATGAATTTGTTTCCAAGTGTGTGAAATCGAGGGAATAGGTGCCTGGTGCATGTATGTGATAGTTGATTCCAGAATTATTGTTGCAGAATAATATATTTTGCCTTGTTGCTCGATTAAGTACCTTGAAGTCGATGAAATGCAGGAATTCACAACAGTCTAACTCAGAGTGAATAATTTAAACAAAAAAGTTAGGTAATTTATTTTTCTTCTGTTTTCTAGGGAATCAAATATGAATTTTCTATTCTTTTGGAATTATTATGAATTTTCTAGGCAATTTAAGTGTATTTAGTAAGGAAGTATAATTAATGTGTTGAATAGGTATGTGTAACTTTAAATCGTAAAAGTTTGTGCTGCACAGAAATATTAAACTAATTTTTCTTACATGAATTTGATAATATGGAAACCAAACTATGGAATTGTATTCAAGCAAGCTGCGTACTAGTGAAAAATTTACGATTTTCATAACTTCCAACGAATCAAAATATTCGATGGTTCTGATTATAAATCCTAGTGTTCTCATGCCTTTGTTGGTTATTTGTTGTATGTGAATTATAAAATTTGATTGGGTATTAAACGTAACTTCAAGATCTCTGATCTCTTTGACTTTTTCTGAGATTGGATAATCGATTGTTTATTTGAAAGACAATGGGGTCTTTATTCGACGTGATATTTATATTCGAATGATATTTTACATTGATTGGACTAACCTTCAAAATTTATTATAAAAAGTAGTTATTCTAAACAAAATCAAATGAATAAATTCTTAAGACAGCTCCAAAATATGAAGCCAGTTATAGGCTATTAAGTTTTTTATTTCTTCGGCATTTACTAGGTAACAATTTTTAAAAATTTTCTTTTAGACTTCTTTTTTTGGTGTCACATTATTTTCTATTCAATTTGCTAGAATTCCAGAAAAGCATGAAACCAAAAGATATTACGTACACTTACTGTTAAATTCCAAATATGCTTAAAATATATGTTTATGTTCTCGTAAGTTTTTTTATCGCTGGTAGAGGAGGTAGCTATAAATTCAGGGTCAGTTTCTCCGAATGCTCTTTTTCTCCGAAGAAAACGGAGGAGAAATAAATGTTATTTAATATAGCTAAAAGTACTCTCCGTAAACTCCGTCCTTGTACTTGAGTTAGCATTTATTGGATTGCACTTTGTTGCTTTTAATGCCCCGTTGCTCAGTTTTTTTTATTAATCTATTTCTTGCTACCAAGCAATCCCGGTAAGTTATAAAACTCATTTCGGGTTTAAATGTTTTTCTCAGTTTAAATGGTTTTTCCCTAGAAATGCGAAAGCGGGTATCACGTATTGCATGAGTTAAAACAACATTTTTTATTAGCTCCACTGGAGGCCTGAGAAAAATAATTCCCTTCGGGGCCTGTCATCTTTGGGAATGCTGTGAGGAGGGTCTTTAAGAAAGAAATAAAAGGAAGTTCTAGAAAGGAAAAAAGATGCAAGAAATCGGGGGATCGGTGTGTCCAGGAGTAACGGACTTATGCATCTGTTCCTCCCATTGCGACACAGTGTGATTTTCCGAGAGAGTCCTGCTGGAGAGGTGAAAAGATCTCTCTCAACCACTATCTCCCAATCCGGCCTGCCACGCAGTTGGTGGGTCGCATCCGCCACTAAGATCCGGACAAATTTCATACCATGAACGCGGGCACCCCTGTTAAATCACTGAACGTAGCGAACGACTTGGCAGAGGTGACTACGGCAGAGGTGTCGGTAATCCAATAAATGGCAGCTTTAACCGTACCCGCCTCCCAAACTCTATAATATGAATTAACTAACTATCCATCAGGTGTTTCCTAAGGTGTAGACAGAGATGACGGACACCCAAATAAATCGGCCATGGTATGAATAGATAATTTGAATACACAAAAAAAACAGAGTGTGCAATTCACACGCGGTAAAGGTGAAACCTTCAGAAAACTAAAGTAGACAAGAGTGGGGAGACTACGAAATACCGCTCAAAGAGGAGAACGATTATGATATCTCATTCTCTTGCATGCTAAATCCTTTGCATAGATGTATGTGTTTGTCTCTTTTTCGTTTCATCTAGTTTCAAATCACAACTGTGCTAAAAAGTTTTCACTTCGAAAATCATAAATAATAATATCGACATATTCTTGTTTTAAAGTATTTCATGAAATCAGTAAATAAATGTAACAAAGTTGTATAAACAATGGAATTTTATAGTTCCGTATATAAGTAATTAAATGTTGTTTAGTTAGCACACGACTCCACGAAAGAAACAACTGATTTATTTCCTTTTTTAATATTGTCTACATCTACAGCATAGATTCTCAACCTTTTTTTGCCCACCACCCCCTTTGAGAATTTTTTTTTTCCTAGCGCCCCCCAACTACTTTTACACACCATATGTCGTTGTGAATCTGAAACTGCTATTGTCACGATTATACTTATCACAACGGGGGGGGGGCATTGAATGGGATGGGTTTCTCTGGGTCTCCCGAAAGTCAATTTTTTTACATACTATCTGTCGCGAATCTGAAACAGCTTTTGCCACGATTATATTTAAACGTGTGATTATCCTGTTATATTACGCATGTATCTATACTCATTCGCTGACTCCCGAATGTTAGCAAGCAAGTTAGCGCAAGCACAGAAAATACTGTCAATTCTTGCAAGATTGCAAAAATCCCGTTATTTCAAAAAAAACCTCTTTATAATTTAATAGCTACAAACAATTATTTTATTTACTTCACCTGTATTGAGAAATTTCACGTGAAATCGGAAGTTTTAACTATATTAATTCCAATAAAGAATAAAAAAATTCATATTACCCAATTTAATGTTGATCTGA
Source organism: Glyphotaelius pellucidus (assembly GCA_936435175.1). Taxonomy (NCBI): domain Eukaryota; kingdom Metazoa; phylum Arthropoda; class Insecta; order Trichoptera; family Limnephilidae; genus Glyphotaelius; species Glyphotaelius pellucidus. Next base: position 15,832,938 of record OW386553.1, read on the forward strand.
ATGTAAAAGAATCTTTCAGTTCAATACGTAAATTTTCGCACACCAGATAAAAATGATTACAATACACAAAATATCAAAAATTAATCAATATTAAAGTTTACTTTGCTTTATTAGTACGTGATTAGCGTATTTTGTTTATCTTTTTAGACCATATTTTTTACCTGCCAACGCCCCCCCAATTTTCTCTGGGTCTTCTACCGCCCCCCTAAAGGCCTCAAACGCCCAAAGGGAGCGTTATCGCTCACGTTGAGAACCACTGATCTACAGAGAAAGATTTCAATTCAGTAAAAAAATCTGCGAAATCGCTACTACATCGACAGTAGTAAACAGGAAAAATACATTTATTTATGTAAACATTTAGTTACCTATTTATTACCTATTCGGTATTACAAAACAAGACGACGCTACGCTAATTCAATGTTTAGTCGGATCAATTGAAAAATTTTCTTACTTTCATCATATTTTAGGGTACTTCCTGATTTCAGCAGGTTTGAAGGTCTTTTCGTCAATGCAATGATATTCTGCTCGCAAAATCATTTTTGTCATGAACTCTGATCTTATAAAGTTGACGTCCGTACATTACAAATATTTATTTTTTTCTTCAAAATTCGCAAATTCACTTTGTGGCATCATTATTTAATTTAATGAAAACAAATAACTTTGTGTACACCAATAATAATATCAACATGTTTCGAAAACTATGTTTTCTTCGTCAGGATAATAAGTTAATAAAAAATAACAAAAGACAAACAAGTATAGACTAATTAAATTATTACAAATAGAAGTATTAATATGAAAATAAACTTAAAAGATGGCTATTTAAAAAAAAAATATGCTATTATCTTAATGTAATTTTATTGTGTTATTAATTAATTATTATTATGTTTTTGTAATTTTTTACCCATCCTAAAATAATTTTTATATTTTATTTTATATAATTGTTTTTTTATGATATTTTAAGTAATTAATCACCTCGCCTTTCTAATATTTTGTCTATGTTCTAATTAGTCTATACTTGTTTGCCTTTTGTTATTTTTTATTAACTTATTATCCTGACGAAGAAAACATAGTTTTCGAAACATGTTGATATTGTTAATTAAATAGTGGTGTACACAAAGTTATTTGTTTTCATTAAATTAAAAAATTTCTTACTTTCATCATATTTTAGGGTACTTCCCGATTTCAGCAGGTTTGAAGGTCTTTTGGTCCGAATGTTGTAAAGTTGACGTCCGTACTTTACAAATATTTATTTAACGATAAAACATTACACTAGCATAATATATATACCACCAGTAGCTTCAAAACATGATCTTTTTATATTTATCTTTAAATGAAAATATTGTTTTATAAAATATTGCAATACATATTCTCTTAGTTTTCTGAATGTATCTAGCTCTTTACATAAATTCTGGCTCCCGCGAGTCGAATATTATTTTGAAAGGCAGAATATTTAAGTTTCGTGGGTGGAAGTTGAATTTACTGTTGAAATAAATTTGAAGGTAAAGAAATAATTTTGGAATTTCGGACGTTCAATTCAAAGAACTTTTATTAAGATTCCGAAAGTTTTTCGGGAAGCTTTTAAGAAGAAAAAATAATCCCATAACGAAGAAAGTATCTATTAATTAAAATGGTTGAAATGAGTCAATTTGATCAAATTTATTCTAAACCGCAATAGCAGCCTAATTGTCATAATAGGGCAAAAATATTTTGCAAATGAAATATTTAAATTTTTCTTTCCTCCAGTAATTATTTTTCTTTGTACTTAATTTATCAAAATGCATTCGTGCAATAATTAGGTTGACCACATTCTAATCAATTAAATTACCCTTAAAATTGTTTGAATGATGCACATACCTGGAAAAACTAATTTAATTGGATAGGCCGCAAATTTTTGTTTGTATTCGGTAGATGTTATTATAACGTAGGTTCGGTCTACGAAGTTTTTTAAATGTGAAACACCGCACAAAAGTCCCAACTGCTCCCAACCATTTGGAGCCACTGAGCCAGGGCCAGTATATCCAGTGTCAGGCTGAAGGCAGATGGGGGATAGGAAGGTGGGGAAGTACCTGGCTATTCAGATCTGGTCATCAAAACGGCTAAACCCATTTTAATCAACGCTATAATTCTGAATGGTGTTCTTACACCAGAGCGATACTGAGAGTATTTTCCACTCTGGAACGTGCCGCAAATGTATAATTTATTTTTAAAATAATTGAATTGAGAAATAACACAACCCGTTAATGGAGTAAAATTTAATTGCTCACGCCGGGATTTAAACCCGGATTGCTAGTCAACCACGAGGTTCCCCACCACAAAGGCCAATGTCAATGAGAAGGGAACGGGAAGGAGGAGGAAGAGAAGTTCCAAGATCTGGCCATCAACCCGCCTAAAGCCATTTCAAACAACTTTTCGTTTCTAAACATTGGATTGTTACCCGGGTAATACTGAGAGCTGACACTGATGTACAGAATCAGGTCCAAACCAACCACATTTTCTTTGATCTCGTAGCCATTCTAAATATTATGTGTATAACCCTTACATGGCTATTCATATTGGTGTATTTGGCGTAGTTACATGGCACAGACAGTAAGTTTTCCATTAACTGCCAAATACGTCAATACTAATACCAAGTAAGGTGCGAGGGTTAGACCACTGGCTACAAATATTTAAGTCTTGATATTGTGATATCTCGTAAAACAATCTTAGCGTTCATTTACATAACAATTGCTGGTCTTAGATCTAAGGCTTATCTATGTAAGAAAGTATCCTTGTAGTTACTTCTCTCAACCTTTACATCTTGTCAGATTTTAATGGCCTGTAATTTTTGTTGTAAAAATGAGGGTGAGATTTTGCAGTGCTGCGTTACATTTGAGTTTAGTGCGCGGTCTTAAACACCAGGAGCTCGGTCATAAAACTACTCCCTTGATCAACATAAACAAGGAGATATTGCTACTCGATGGAGCAAAAGTAATGGAGGACTTTAAACACAAATGTATGTTTATTGAAACTGTTAAAAAAATGCTGCGATTGACAAACGAACACAGAACCTACTATTTCCATTCTGAAAACTTAAAATTTAAAAACTTGAAGTTTTACATGGTATTAGACATGTATTCAATATCCTTCAAAAGATCTGGTTGGTAAAGATAGTAAAAAGTAGTTTTTAGGTGTTTTAACAGATGTCAGTGAATTATTACCTTAGAAGAGTACCATCTATCGTCGCTCGTGACTAATACACGTACTAAATAGCCGATGCTTTATGATAGACCGCTGAGTTCCGGGAGTGTCCCACGATCTTATTTGGAGTTTTCCCGAACACTTTTCAAGTAATTTCAATCACTCATAAAAACCACAAACATTATTTCAATTTATTTTCCGCGAGAGGCATGGTTTTCTTAGTTTAATCGGATTGAATCATTGCTTACAAATATAAAGATATCCAAACAAAATCCTAACTCCAATTAGAAATTTCTTCCTTTTTCAATTTATATGGTTTATTTCAGTTTAAAAACCGCTGCAAAAGATATTTAAAGAGATTTCAAGCATTAATGTACTTTTTTTCGTATGCCGACACAATTTCCGAGACACGTTTATAATGACTGACTATTGTGAGTTTATTAATTGTTTTCTGTTCCCCGACGCAAGGAGCGGTGTTATAAGTTTGACGTGTCTGAGTGTCTGTCTGTCTGTCTGTGGCATCGTAGCTCCTAAACGAATGGACCGATTGTGATGCAGTTTTTTTTGTTTGAAAGCTGATGTAATAGAGATGGTTCTTAACTACAATTTATGAAAATCTGTTCAGGCGTTTCAAGGTTATCAGCCTTTTTTTGTGTCGGGGGTTTCTTAAAATTTTGTAAATTTTACTTATATTCGTAGAACTGCATATAATTTTTTAAATTTAATAATGTTATAATTAAGTTCTGCAAATATTTGTTTTTTTATTATAGTGATTGTGACAGCTGTTTTGGCTTACAGGGCATTTTCAAACTGTGGTTAAACCACTTTGAGATGAATTATTTATTTGATTTTAAATTAAAATTTTTGAAGGTGTCTAAATTGATTTATTATCGATTAAACCAATTTACTGATAAAATGATTGAGACAGTAGAAACCATTTTATGTGTGGTTATTTGAAATCTGTTTTCCCCATACTAAATGTAAATGTGTTCTTAATTGTTTAATCATTTCGTTACTGCTACGACTTATTTAAACATTATTATCATTGTTTTGTAAACATACAGTTATATTGTTTTGTAAACATACTAAGTGGGAAATAATTCATTCTCCTTTCTTTATAATTTATTTATTAATCATTAACGCCCTTATGGGCTTTTACATGCATAGTTAAATTTATATGATTTAGTGCATACTAGTGTGTTTAAAAGACAAAGATAACATAAATAGGTTTTACACATTGTACATAGAAGTAAAGATGGTAGGTAAAAAGTATAACGTTATACAATAAGAGAGATTGAAAAAATAAGATTTTGAACATAAATTAAAAGATATGAAAAGAAATAGTACGAGATGAGTCCTTTCCTTTCCATGCCATTATTTTTGCCATTTTTTCAAGCAGTGATAGTAAACACAAAATCTTGTAATGTACTTACAAAAAACTAATTTAATTCAACTTAAAATATTTATACATATTATTAATAATAAGACGAAATAAAACAAAGTTTAATGTATAAAAGCTAGTTAGTATAAAGGTATAAACAAACAATTATACCTGTTTATTACTACAAATAGCATACTTTTAAAATTTGCCCCCATTCTCAAAATAAAACCTAGTTTTCTCATTGCATCGCTTGTTATTTCATCGATGTGTACGTTGAACTGTAGACTCTCATGGAATATAACACCAAGATCACGAATCTGCGATACACGAAGAAGATTGACACTATTCATATCATAAGAAAATTTAAGGGGATTTTTACATTTGTAAAAACTAATAATCTGGCATTTACAAATATTTAGTTGTAAATCATTGACTAAACGCCACTCCCATAGTTTCTTAAGGTTCAACTGCAGAATGGCGCGATCGTCATCGTTTTTAATTGTTCTGTAAATCTTCAAATCATCAGCAAATAACAGGACTTTAACATTACCAAAAATATTAACTTAATCATTTATGAATAAGCAAAATAATATCGGGCCAAAATGAGATCCCTGTGGTACCCCACTCAAGGCAGCAAATGTATAAGAAGTAAACGAATCAACTTTAACAGCTAAGTACCTTCCCAATAGATAACTCTTAAACCAATCCAAAATACTCCCTCTCATTCCCAACAACTTCAGTTTTCGTAATAAGAGTCTGTGGTTCACCTTATCAAATGCCTTACTGAAGTCAGTATATATGGAATCAATTTGATTTGATGAAGCCAGGGCATTTACAATAAGGTAATTCGTGTATAATATTAAATTGGAAATAGTTGATCTTACTTTGATAAATCTATGTTGAAGCGGTGAGATGGTGTGATTAATTTGGGATATCAATTTGTCTAGTACCAGGCTTTCAAAGAGTTTGGGTAATGTAGTCATGGTGCATATTGGCCTATAGTTTGTATAATACAAACTAATTCTTGCAGAACTTAATAACAACATAATTAAATTAAATTTAATGAAATATTTTTAAAAATTGGGTTTACTTTCTAAATTATTAATTGTAACCATTGGAGGAAAGCTGCAATAATTTTTTTTTTCCAATTGACAAAATGAATATAGAAAACTGGAGAGGGATAGATATTTCTTCATTAATTTACATTAGTATTTAAGCGATCTAAACATTTACGTTTCATAATAATTTGTTGTAATTTTAAATCTAATTGTAATTAATAATTAAAAATTACCTCAAGGGGGGGGGTAGGGTTTTCAAGGCGAAAAAAAGGCATACTTTCATGATTTTTTTTTGGAAATATGAATAAAGTTGGCTTACTTCTTTTAAATACACCTTATAGTATGACATCTGAAGTATCTTTGAAAATTTTTTTGATCAAAAATATTAATAAATAAGTCCGTGAGAGCGAATCTTCGGAGGCGCTTCGAAAAAACGGTGTTTTGCGGTGAACATCATAACTTGTTAACGAATCATTTGAAACAAAAAAATTGAAATGGGTTTAAAAGATGATATGTTTTTTCAGGTAGTGACGAAGAACTTTTTTTTGATTTTTTTTTTTTGCAGCATGTTGAAGTCAAAAATGCGATTTTTACTAAAATTTTCCGTGAATTTGTTATTATAAAATGGAAAAAAATTAAAAAAAAAAAAAAACTTTCCGTCACTACCTGTTGATTTATATGTAAAAATAGTGTGCAAAATTTCAAAAAGATTTGTCGAGTAGATTTTGAGTTATAATGTTCACGGACTAAAAAACATTGTTTGCCAGAAAATCAATTTAAAGTTTTGTTATACTCGAAATATACTTGAATAGAGCAAGAGGGCCGGTCGCTTGAAATATTGTAACTTCGTTAGTTTTGCTCCGATTTACTTGAAATTTTGACACAATACTCTCGACATATTGTACATTTAGAAAAAAAATAATTTGAAAAATGAGTTTTAAAACCCTACCCCCCCTTAATAAAGGACTTGTATACCTTTTTTTCGGACAGTTCTCAGTGTCCCACTTCAAAGGCTTTATGTCTTGATTTTTGTCCAGAAATCAGACCTAAGTGAGTGCTTATCAATTCTTTAGTACGGAGTACACGGGTTGAAAATAATTTGACGGTGGAGTGGTAGGGGCGGGGCCGGCAATATCAGGCGGTTTCCGTATAGAGATCTGATTGGATTGTCGTTATTTGTTTTTGGGTTGTTATGCAGTGTTGCGCTACCTCCTTCTTTAGCCAACGTTTTGGACAGCATTCATGACATGGATGATGGACCCTGATGATGGACACTGTAACGCTGTCCGAAACGTTGGCTAATGAAAGAGGTAGCGCAACACGGCATAACACCCCAAAAACAAATAACGAAAATACTTTTGGCCGTGAAAATCTAAAAACTTATCTAATCGGATTGTTTTAAACTAATTGGAGGGACTTCTGAGAATTTTGGAAATGCCGTTTTTGGGGGGTTTTGATCAATTATGACTTTCCAGGTATTGAGAATTCTGATTGAGTAATTTCTGGTATTATTATTATTTTTATATTTATAAATTTCTTCTGCATCTTAGAGAAAATTATTCTACATCTTGTCTCCGTGAAAACCTTAGCCATAACATGTATATAAATACATATACCCAAGCAAGCATATTTTGATTTTTATGCAAAATGTTACATATATTCTCATCATAGTTCTTCATTCTCCACACACCTACCACCCAAATAACCGCCTTTCTTCATTTCCCATTGCATTATCCTTCTTCTGTCCGCCGAGACGTGATGAGAATCCAACACTATAATAATAATTCCTTCCACAAAGAAGGGATCCTAAAGTAGGAACTTTTCTTTTATTTTCTTATGCGGTTTTTTGATTAACCCTTTCAACCGTGGCCGTTTACCCTAAATGTTTTTTTTAATGAAACAATATTTCTTTGTTTACCACTTATATGTTTTATTAACGCCGACCGGTTTCGGAACGACCGTTCCTTCCTCAGGGCAAACATATAATGACTTGAAAATTACAAAACAGTGGGTAAGCACAATGTATTACTAAGTGTTGGGGTAGGGATGGGGGCGTGGCGGAAAATTAATGAAAAGTGGGAGTGGGAAACAGAACGGACATTGAAAGGGAACATATCCAAGATAGGGCTGTAAAATAATATCTTTGTTTATTGATAATGGACTCATTATTGTTTTTTTTTTACTTATCGGCTGATTTTATTTACTTTCCATCTTTCTCTATCCAAATTCTTTTCTCCAAACTTCACATGGGATGACATAATCTTTAGATAAAAGAAACAAGGTGAGATATGGCGTGGGAGCGTTCCGACTGATCTGAACTCAACCACATAGACTATTCAAACGGCTGTCACAAAAGTTTCGCTACTGGTTTGAAGTGCCTCTGTGGTTGAATGGTTAGGACTCCTTCATATTTCTCCTCCATTTCTCAAATAATTAATATAAAACGGTGAAAGACCACCATTCAGAATGGAAACGTTGCTTGAAATGGCGTTAGTCAAACCATGGTGACCAGATACTTTCACACCTTCCTCTTCCCCATCTCCTTAACTAACTCACTATTTTCAGCCTCGAAACGTACCGCAATTGGGGAAGTTATAGTCTCACTGGCTCCATACGATTGGGAGCAATTGGGACACTTGTGCGGGCCAAATAAAAAATAAAGAAATGGTATAAACGTGATTTTCGGTATTATGAGTGAATAATGTTGACACTTTTGTTCGGGCGGTTTCACACTAATAATAGTTTATAGCCTATCTTCTTAGTTTCTACGTCCTAATTTCACTGACTTCGAACGTTTGGGCCCCTTGTAAAGTTCACTCACGCAAAAAAGACAATTCATTTATATTTTGGTAGAAAACTGTCACTTTGTGGTTTGACATATTTAATGAAATAAAACAATTACTTTGTTTATAACCAGGCTATAAGCAAAGTAGCTGTTTTATTTCACACTTAATTTAGAAATAATATTATTTGTGAATTATCCAACAACTTGTACTGGTTTGCCAGAAGATTGAAAAAAAATTGTATTGTTTTAGGTTTTTTTTTCACGGCTTTTCACCCCAATGGAGTGTTCTGCCCAGTGTCAAGTGAATGATTTTATGGGTGTAATTTTGGGATAATTTTACAAATTTAGTTTTAAAAACAAGAATCTATCTACATTATATGATATGTGCTATACAAATAATAATAATACGCTAAATTCTTACAATATGAGATGATTTTAATTACATTTAACAAGTGGAAGCAACAGGAAATTAATATACAGGTTGATATAATTTATTATGGATAAAAAATAAAATAAATACATGAAACTAAACTTACAGTTACAAATTGATGCTGTTGATATTCAGAAGATTAGCCAAGATTTTATAAGCGCGTTTGATCACAGAAGATAACAGGCATGTGGGGGGGCAATATGCCTGAACTGATTAGGGGTGAGGGATGAAATTTATACGAATTGTTTATAGGGCAACTGAAAAAAATATGATTGAGGTCCTCTTCACCAAGACGACATTCACACATCGCAGAATTCTTAACATGAATTTTTGTGAGGTGAACATTGTGGCAGCAATGCCCTGTGATGTGTTTTTTACCGTCGAATGGGTATTTTTAGAAAAATTCTTTGATGAACAAAATTTTCCTTGATAATACTTTTTTTAAGACTGAACTCTTTTAATAAGTTTTTTACAAATGGTATTTCCACTTTTTGCTGCTTTACGGCCCAAGTGATGTTTATTAGACAATCCTCTCGGAGTTTACTTTTAGAAGGGTGAACTTGGACAAAGTGTTAACACCTTTTTTAATGTTCAAACTTTTAAATGATTAATTCTTAGAAAATCTTCACCAAATTTTACAGACATTTTCTTTTCCATTTTTATATGAAGCTTTTGAATCGTGGGATGACTTCGCGGCCCGAATGGCACCGGAAAGAAAAATCTTTTTGATTAGACATGCATCTCAATTTGGGAGGCAGGTGTGGGTCGCCGCCCCGGGAAACATTTATTGGATTACCATCACCCTTGCCATAGGTCACTCCCAGGTCACCCCTAGGTCACTCCTACGTCACTCCTAGGTCACTCCTTTGTCACCCCTAGGGCACCCCTAGGTCCCGCTTAGGTCACCCTCAGGTCACCCTTAGGTTACCCCTAGGTCACCTAAGTAATTTGCTACTTTTGGTAACTTATGACTTCCCGGCCCGAATGGCACCGGAAAGAAAAATCTTTTTGATTAGACATGCATCTCAATTTGGGAGGCAGTTGTGGGTCGCCGCCCCGGGAAACATTTATTGGATTACCATCACCCTTGCCATAGGTCACTCCCAGGTCACCCCTAGGTCACTCCTACGTCACACCTAGGTCACTCCTTTGTCACCCCTAGGGCACCCCTAGGTCCCGCTTAGGTCACCCTCAGGTCACCCTTAGGTTACCCCTAGGTCACCTAAGTAATTTGCTACTTTTGGTAACTTATGACTTCCCGGTCTGAATGGCACCGGAAAGAAAAATCTTTTTGATTAGGCATGCATCTCAATTTGGGAGGCAGGTGTGGGTCGCCTGCTCCGGGAAACATTTATTGGATTACCATCATTATTGCCTTAGGTCACCCCTAGGTCACTCCTACGTCACACCTAGGTCACTTCTTTGTCATCCCTAGGTCACCCCTAGGTCCCCCTTAGGTCACCCTTAGGTTACCCCTAAGTCACCCAAGTAATTCGCTACTTTTGGTGACTTAGCAAGGGTGCTCGGCTTCATGTGGTGAGATTTGTCTGGGTTTTGGCGGTGGATGCGTCTACCCAATTGCTTTTGACTTCTTCAGTCAGGTATGGGTAGCCGCCTCGGGAACAATTTATTGGATAACCAACACCCCTGCCGTAGGTCACCCCAAGTGTTTACGTTTGAAGTCTTATCAGGGGTACCCGGGTTCATGGAGTGAGTTTGTTCTGGTTTTGGCGGATGCGTCTACCCACCAGTTTTTTTTTATTTCTCCAGCCGGACTTTCTCGTCCCGTCGCCTTGCACCCCTTGTCACTCCTGATTCCCACCCGCCTCCATATCCTTTTCCTTCCCAGAACATCCTCTCCTTCCTTTCCCTAAAAGACCCTCCAGCAGTTAAAGATGACAAAGGAAATTGTTTTCCTCGGGACCTCCTCAGGGGAGCAAACGTAGACATAAAATGGCGGTAACTCTTAAGGCCTTCGCTCACGGAGTAACTGAAATAAAACCAGTTGTCAACGCAATTCGAAATTCGTGAGCGCTACCATGGCAACCTGTTAAAAAGCAACTGCCACACAAGCAAAAGTACTGGTGCGTCAACAACCGGTTTCATTTCAGTTTCTCCGTGATCGAAGGCCTTAAGATTATTAATAAATTAGTTACATCTTCTCATGCCGAAAGCAAAATCTCGACTTTCATAGGCCAGACCTCACTATTCGAGATTCCACTAATTGAAAAACAAATTTTTCGGTTACGTTAAGATTTGTGGAAACCAAATCATTAAGTACATAAGTAGAAAATTATTTTTTATCAAAACAGAAGCTTCTTTAAGCCTCTCTAAAACAATTTCCCAGTACAGCAAGATATTAAAATCAAAGTCAGTTGTTTTGTATGAAGGGTGCCTACAAGTTTAAATTCCTTAACGGGGCTCTTTCGTTGAAACAAAAGCTCTGGAAGGATTTTAATTTATTTCTTCATCTACTGATAGTTGAAGAAGACCTAAGACCCCTTTAAAAAAGGAAATTTAGCGGACAAAGGAAAAGTTGACCCGGTGTAGAATGAAGAGAAATTATTAATACAGCGGCGCGCTACCTTTGGTACCCGACTAAATCTGGTAAAAAGTACAACAAAGCATGTAACCCTCTTTAGGAATTATATTATTATTTATTTATTATTTTTCAACATTCTTGAGAGCTTTTACATGATAAGTGTTTTTTTTATATGAATACCGCACAAGAGTCCCAACTGCTCCCGTCTGGAGCCAGTGAGACTATGGCATCCCCAATTGGGGTATGTTGTGAGGCTGAAGGTGGTGGGAAGTGGAAGGAGATGGGGAAAGGAAGGTGGGAAGTACGATACAGATACGCAATGTTTATTTAATAAAAATTAAAAATATTTATTATTTATAAAATTTTAATAATTTAAATACATTAACATTGTATGTGGTAGGTATAAAGCTGAAAATAATATATTATAAGAAAATACAAAGAAAAAAAACTGAAACCAGTTATTAAATTGCAAATCGGTTAGTGGCTGAGTTGGCATTGCGTTTGGGTCCCACCCGTGTGTCGCGTGTTCGATTCCTCGGCTGGCTGTCCTCCATCATGACACAAGCTATATTTTACGCTTACGAGGAGGTAGTAGGAGATGTTCTAACATTGTTGGGTTAATCGTAACCCCGGAATATTTGCCTTTCTTTTTTTAAGATAAATTGGTTGTCTGTAAAGTCGGTTTACGGACGATAATTTTACGTAATAACGTCATATAACAATGATGGAATGGAAGAGAGACAGATGCGTCACAAAACGAACGCTTAGGCCGAACGCTTGTTCCGCGCTCTCGTTTGCACGCTCGGCTAAGGCGGAACGTGACAACGTGACAATGATTCACGCTTTTTCGTGAGTGCAGGCGGCATTCATCGATTTATAAGACGTTACCACGTCAAAAAAGTCATAAAAATTATAATGTAGTGTATTTTCGTTATTTGTAGTGTAGCTTAGTAATGCAAAATATACAGGCGAATAAAACCTGACGAGAAAAATAAAATAGAAGAACACGTTCTTAAATTGTAGATAAACAGGAAGAATATAAAAATATATGCAATAGTTCCCGTGCGATGCTCCTTAATTATAAAAATATGCTACATAAAAATATCTTTCAGATATCTCTTAAATACTGGTAAACTAATAATAAATATGTCGATAATTGAGGATAATAAGTTTCCAAGTATACAAAAGAGGAATAAGTGCATGTATGTGGTAGTTGGCCCCGAATATATCATTTACTTTTCAGCTGTTGAAAATTCGTATGAAATGTAATTTGGCGTCTGCTTTATTTATCATTTGAAATTCCACTATTGAAATAACGTTAGCTAACATGAGCTTAAGAATGACCAGTTTTTGCTGCCTTAAACATCGGACGAACAATTTTTTTTAGTTTACAGATGATATCGTGGTATCGGTCAGGTTCCTTCAAATTGTCTTTTGTTCAGCTGTAATACAAAAAAACACCACCACCATCAAATTCACCAATGTAAATGAGTAAAAACAGAAATTATAGAAACAGGTCAGTAAGGGGCATAAATTAAATAAATGAGCTGTTTTCTTCCCCCTTGGTGAGATTAAGTAAGATTTGGTGTGACCCCATCTTTTACCTTGTATCAATTCGGAGAATTTCGGGCATGGAAAATATCCAATATTGTCCTTAGCATTTTTTTTTTCTTTTCTCAATTCTGAACGTTTTTCTTTTATTTTTTTCTTACTCTCGAAATAAATTATTTTATTTAGGGACACTTCAAAAGAAGTAAAACGATTTAAATTTTTTTATTATCTCTGTAATAATATACATTCTTTTAAAGTTGACGTGAGATTTTTATTAGCCCCCCTCGGTCTAAATGAGATTTGATGAGATTTTACTGGACCCTTCCACCCATTTTGAGCTCAAGTAATTGATGTACGCGACAAACGAAGAAACATTTGAAATATAATGTCAAGTTAAATATAAATATATGATTATTGATATTTGATTCCGGCTTACAGACAGGGGTTTTGCAATGAATTTTAATCATTTAATAGCTCAAAATAAAATATATATTTATAGAACATTTAATAAAAATACTGAACACAATTTTGGTATTTTAATAGAAAACTTAAAATTATTTTATTTAGCTTCAATATAACAAAATCTAACGATCAAAAGAGTGGAACAAAGAAGATTAAAAATATCAACAGACTATTTCTTAGTAGTTTGTTAAAAAGTGAAACGGACACATATTCATAAAAGGTTACTTATACCTGTTTGAACAATAAGCAGAAGTTGAGAAAGGATTCCTCCGTCTATTGTCTGAGCTATGCCAGCCTTCGAATTCACGGAGCTAGGATACCGCGGAGTTTCTAGAACTAGAGTCAAACACCTCAAATCGTATAATGCACAGGGTTACGCAAGAGTTAAGAGGCTAACGTAAGTCACGTGTACATAAATAAGTCATCAAATCTAAGCAAGTTCTAAAATACCGGCTGGCTGATTGCAAGACAGATTTAAGCCTATTCCATTCAAAATTGTAAACGACCATGCTTTGAAATTATAAAATTACTAGCTAACCAAAGTCATAAAATTACTAGTAGAAAAAAACCACTCCCGTCGGTTTTTTGATGAAAAATTCAAGTTTTTACGGCCTCTGTTATAATTTTTAACCAAATCGGTTTGAGAGCTCTGAAATTTCAAGATTGCAATTTTCATATTTATTTATTTATTGCTTTCTCATAATTTAATTCATTTTTAGCATGTAAATTATTAACCTCACTAGGGTTCGCCTGTCTCGGGGTTAATAATTTCACAATTTATTCAAAATAACACACATAAATATCGGTCATAACCAAACAGTTAAACAAAACGCAAAATACAAAAATTTTAAAAATAAAAATGATAAATGTAGAAATTTTGTAGAAAAACTAAGAAATGAATTAACAACAAAGTATTGAGGATCAAACAAAACGTTATCATTCATTGAGTCATTCGTTCATACCGTTTTCGACAATAAAGAAAATTAAAAAATATATATATCCTTATGATTTATAAATATATAAGTAAAAAATAACAAAATGAAAAAAAAATTATAAACGATTGCATGATTAAAGCGAATCTAAAGGTGAGTATCAAAAAATTTTGAAGTAAATATGAAAGACATTTTTTTAAGAGAACATTAAGAATAGTTTAGATAATAATAGAAGTGTCCGTTTTCGTTAAAATACGATTGTATTTTGTTGATTATTTATTGTATAAGTGACATCTTGTTATTGCCACTTGAGCAATCTTTTAATTTTAATTTAGCTTTAACCTATTTTTAATTTAGCTTTACCTATTTGTTATTTAAATTTAAATTTTTAACCTCACTTGGACGTAGGCTAATAATTTTATAAAAATACACAAAATATTACAAGTATTGAAAGACAATATTGTAACAATAATATTTCTCGCAGAATGGGCCTCTACTAAGCTTTAGGAACTAATATTTTAAATGTTAACATGTAGGGTGACCATGTGTTGAAATCAGCTTTGAAATAATATTTTTTTTTTGTAAGTTATTTATTTTCTTTATATTTAAATTGGTATTAATATTTTTGCAATATTTTAAAAATATTTTAATAATAAAATTTTTATTTTTAAAATAATACGTCATATATATACGTCACTTTAGATACATACATTTTTTTGTATACAGGGCGTAACAGAAAGTACCCGAAGAATATTAACCAGCGGTTTCTGGTCATGGAGTAAAAAAATTTTGTACTGTTGATTTTTTCCATTAAAACAATAAAAAAATGTCCATCATACGTCGAAGCTTAGTAGTCATATATTTATACCGGGTCACGTGATAAGCACTCCATCTCATTCCAGCAGCAGGTAGCACACGAAACAGCGCATGCATCGCGTGATCCCGTCGAGACGTGTGTGATGAGTGTGATCAGTGGCGATGTGTTTTTGAAAAATGTATTTTTTGTTTTTGACAGAAAAAATATCTTAAATTTCGTACTTCAAATATACTCAGGATTCTCAGGAATCGCTAGTTAAAATAAGAATCCTTTGGTTACGTGATGTTACCTTCCTAAATAGACACGGCTCAAATTTTCGAATTTTATAAAAACCAAAAGGAAACAAACCCAAAAATAGATCCATTGGCAGCAAAGTCACCAGGAAAAAAGCTGTGACAGGAATATCGTCGTACACAAAGTCGGCTTTATGAAGAAATTAGATTTACACAGTTAGAAAGAAAAGAATACCGCCCTCTCAGTTTGCCTAAAAAAATACTATAATTTGAGATAATTCTACAAAACGACATTTAGCATTTGAAAAATATTTGTCAAGGTTGCGAAGTTTAAAAAAATATTGTTTTCGAAAACAAAAAAAAAAGTAAAGATACAATAACTTTTAAAACACGTTTTTTTTAGTTTCTTGTAAAGCTTACTTTACACGGTAAAAACTATCGGTGAGCGGCTTACACTTTATCTAGGTTTGCTTTAAAAATTTTAATACATTTACATTTATGATAATAAAATCTAAAAGAGTCATTTATCTGCTTTCAAAAACAGTATTTTATTTTGAAATACATTCTGACGTACAACTATTCTGACGTATACTGTAGTAGTGGAGCTACTAGTGTAGCTGGCAACATGGTATTGCTCCCAAGTACATAAGCACACATTTCACCACTAACAATTACACATCTGCCTTGATGATGGACACTGTAACGCTGTCCGAAGCATTGGCTAAAGCAGGAGGTATCGCAACACGGCATAGCACCCCAAAGACGAATAACGAAAATCAAAAGTAAAAAATCAAATCGAAAGTCAAAAATCCTTTGTCCCATATTCCATGACTAAGACACCTGACTTATCAAATTTAAAAAAAAAATACCAGCCTAACTGCCTACCCTTTGCAATAGAGTTTCATTGATATTTCACCCTATCTACTGCAAATCGCATCTACGACAGTGGCGCCCCTCTTTTGTTTCTACCCACATACCAAATACATAACTTCAATTGAATGCACTTATGCAAAAAGCAGCCAGCCATAAAAAAGCTTAAACAATTATAAAAGAACTTTTGCCTAAAGACTGAATAATCAAATCCACACAATACCTAGAATGATTTTACTTTAATAAGTTATGATGCTTTAAATAATACATGGATGCCAATTTCTTGTTACTTTGAAGATGATTAAAGTGAAGATTTTTAAAGATGTTGGTGTTTTTGTAGTGAATGTAAGCTCTGCAATCTCTTCTGACATTACTATGTGAAATGTGCATTCCACAGTCTAAACATGGCCACTGTTACCAAAAACATTAAATAAATCTAATTACAATCGCCGTGAACGTTTTCTGCTTATTAGGTAAAATGTCATTGTTCGTGTGTTGGATATATTGCTGAAATCGACCTGTTGACTCTGACTGTTTTCGTGTAAATATCTTTTGAGAAATGGCCATATTAAAAGTGTTACAAATTTTGTGGGCGATTTCTGCACACTTTTAAATATATTTTTTCGCGTTCAGCAAATATTTCGCAAGGCGGCTACTATAAATTTGTTTTACTAGAATTTGGAAAAGCTTATACTCCGTCGGATGAGAGCAATGTCTTATTTTTGCCCCAATTGTGGACTGGGCTGCGTTCAGCACAACTATGTTCAATTGGCCTCGCCGCATCTTCCAACATGCTACATCTCCCTTTTGTTGCTATGATTACCTATGGTTTTGATAGAAGTTCCAATATCGTTAAGTTGAGGGTAACCAAGCCCTTTCTTGTATTTTTAGTGGAATTAAGAATTTTATACCATTCGAAAGGTTAGGTAGGAGAATTTTGAACTTTGGAACAAGTGTTATTAGTTGAATTCAATTCTTTGTTAAATTTTAACTGCTTGTTATAATACTTGAGCTGATGAGTCAACGTAGCGAGTAACCTGTGACAGGAGCTTTTAGCAGAACTTAGAACAATTAGAATCTAATGAAGGGTTTAAATAGATTACGCAACAATATATAAATATTGAATGTGTCTCTGTCAAAATTATGTGTTCATATTAAAACCTTATTATATTATTATATATTAGAACTACAAAAACTTAGGATGAATTTTAATAATTTACTGAAAAAATAAAAAGGTTCCCTTAATAGCTTGAAAGATTTGAAAATACAAGAAAAAAATTGACTGAAAACTTAAACAAAAAAATAAAAATCAAATTGAGTCTCTATTAAAAATAAAAAATAAAAAAAATAAAAAATGGTAATTTTTTTCTTGATAACCAAATAAATAACACCACCTCTCCCGTACACAGAAATATTACTTTTTTATGGGAGTGAATCTTTAAATAAAAATTTAGATACCTAAGAAAATGAAAAATTACTAATATTACATAAATGTGCATTATTACTCTGTTATCAACTATGTTTAACTATAAATAAAAATCCATTAAAATAAGTATATTTTATGCCTTCTTATATTAAATTTACAGTCAGTACCTACGATATTCTTAGGACCAGTTGTTTCGTAGAAATTCAAATGTAATATTGTCTTCAAATGGTCATTCAAAGCCATTGTGTTTCTATACATTTGAAACGTCCCCATTAAACGCCGATACTAAGAGCGTTTTTATCAAATTGTAATATCTAAGCAGAATTGTCCTCTTCCGCTGATCAAAATTTGTTCAAAAGCTTAAATGGACTTAGGACGAGTATATAAACGAGTACGAGTACATGGACGAGTATATAGACGTAGAATATAAACAATTCATACACTGTTAAAGTTATTTTTCAAGTTCAAGTTCTTTGAAACAACTGTCAAATATTTATATAATGACGGAGCTTTAATAGAACTTTTACAAAACTTGAAAATTAACTTTGAAATTTGATGTCAAAATAAAAATAAAAACTACTGAGGGTAAGCAGGCTGATTCGCTTGGTGATATCAGTGCAGAAATTAAACGAATTTAGGGACCGCCTCACCTCTCTTGAAATGCTTCCTTCTAATAAGAATTTCCTTCTTTCCCAGGTGGTTCAAAGAGAAGCACGACCAGCTGACCGCATTGGAGACTTCAGACCGCGTGACGGTTTCAGAGGGTCTGTTGCGCATCTCCCAAGTGAGGCTGGACGACCGCGGCAAGTACCTGTGCTGGGTGAACAATTCAGCGGGAGAGGAGACAGTGCAAGTCACCCTGGCTGTGGCTGGTAAGAACAAACAAATAGGATATTATTTAATATTTTCATGGACAAAAGAATAATGTTGGGGACAAAAAACATACCGGCAAAGCCGAAGGACTGAGGAAAGTCAAGGAATGCCGACTTACCCTGTTTTTCTTCCTTCGCTTGTCTTATTTCGCTGGTTCATCACCACTCATTGAACTCACATTTTAACTCACACTTATCTGTTTCAACACGGTCGAACAGAGGCTCCGTTTTCAACACTCACAATATGTGTTGACAAATTGAACACTCTAAAACAAATGATTGTATTAAGTCAGCATGAGATGGGTAGGGAAAAAAATTAAATTGTGGGTAGTAATTATAACTAAAGATAAATGGAATTCTTTAGAGGAGGCCTTCACCTTCGCCTGAGAGAGGGGTTCTTGCTTACGAATAATTGAATATACCTTTATTACATTTTTTAACAAGATTGTATGTAGCATTAATTATACTTTTAATAAATCTGTTACATACCTATTTGCAAGAAATAAGAGACTTATTATTATTATTAATAATTATAATTAGCATATAAAAACCCGCTCCGCATGTTTTTGCTGCTAGGCCTTGCGGGTAGCTTTTGGTTCGGCTTCGCCCAGTAAAGTCACCGGGACAAAGTAACCGATACAGGCAATGTATTTAAGGTCGTTTGTAATATACATAAGGTCATAGTAATATATAATATATATGTTAGGTCATAATATATGTAATAAATGTCGCTTGATACAATTATGTATTACCGTCAATCTTTCCATATCTAGAGATATACTAAATATTCATAAATTCGTAGCATTTATACCCAAGGGGGACACGTCCCCATCTGACCTGCTGATGGAAGTGGCGACATCTTGTGACGAATTCTTGAATTAGAAACCACAACGGTAGCTGTGTTTGAAATTCCACGTACACAGATGTTCAAAATACAGATGTTCTAAGTACAAAATTGAAGTGAATTTAACAAAATATTGATATGATATGGGTCACCAGTAGGAATTTCAAATTGTCATATGTACCGGACTGTTATGCTTCCTGGTATTATTTTAAAGCATTTATAATAAGCAAAGTATAATACAGCCACGCATAAGTAAATATTTGATTTATGGCGAGCATTCCTCATTATCTCAGAACCTGTATTTGGAGATGTCTGATAATCAACTGGACAACTGATGTGCATCTTGTGTTTTGTTTCAGCTCCCCTCACCGTGCACTTGAAGCCCGCGACGCAGACAGTTGATGTAGGTCGCGAGGCCGTGTTCACGTGCTCCGTGCCCGAGCACAGCGGCGCGCGCGTCAGCTGGTTGCACGACGGGCGCGCAGTGCCTCCGGCCTCCGCGCACCAAGGCCGCCTGGCCGTGCGCCCAGTCAGCAAGGCGGACCGGGGCATGTACCAGTGCGTGGCTAGCACAGAGTGGGAACAGGCACAAGCCTCTGCAGAATTGCGACTAGGGGGTGAGTTTCATTGAAAATATTTTTTTTTTCAATTAAGTGAAAATTATTATTACTTAAAAGACTTAAGTAAAAAATATTTCGTATATATTAACTGCAAGATCTACAAAAAGCATATAACCGAGTCGACAGGAAAAAGCTATGGAAGGTGTTGTCCAAGTATGGAGTGAATACAAATCTCATACAGGCAATTGCCTCTCTGTATGAAGGAAGCGTTGCATATGTTAGGGTGAACGGTGATTTACGGGGTGTGACATCACAAAACGTGTTAAGCAAGGTTGCGTAATGTCACCATGGTTATTCAATCTATCCATGGATAATTGTATGCAAGAATTGAAAGAGGTGGGATTGGGAGCGAAATTGAGTAATCTGAAAGTATGTTGCATATTGTACGCTGATGATGCGGTGCTGATTTCTATTAGTATGGAAGATCTACAGTCTCTCGTGTCCAGAATGAACGAAGTTTGTATGTAGAATGAGTTAATGATGAATGTAAGTAAGTCTGAAGTCATGGTGTTTGAAAGAGAGAGTACGAAAACAGTGTGCAATATCGTTGTGAATGATGAAAACTTGGAGCAGGTGGATGAGTTTGTGAATCTGGATAGTGTGTTTACGAGATATGGGAAGGCTGATAGAGATATTGAAAGAAGGGTAAATGCAGGTAACTCCATTAATGGAGGACTGAATGCTGTTAGCGTTAATAAAAAAATGTCAAAAGAAGCGAAGCTAGCAGTCCATAACGGAGTGCTGCCTACCCTGATGTATGGCAGTGAGATATGAAACTGGCAGAGGAAGGATGAAAGCAGACTGAATGCTGTTGAAATAAGATCCCTAAGGCGCGTGTGTGGTAAAACCATGTACAATCGTGTGACAGATGTGGAGATCCGCAAAAAATGCAAGGCTGATGTAAGCGTACTGAGTAAGATTAAGAAATGGACCCTCAGATGGTTTGAGCATGTTTATTTATTTTTTGAAACAAAAATACATTTTTTAAAAAAATATTTTGACTGACCAACTAGGAGATTTCCCGTTTTAGGACAGTCAAATTTCCTGGTTTAGTTCACATTAGGTAGTTGTTGTTTTTTGTAGAACATAATATTAAATGATGTTTACATTTGTAATTGTTATGTAGAGCGAATGAATGAAGAAAGTAGTGTAAGAAGAATATATGACGCAAATGTGAATGGTAGAAGACGTCGGGGACGCCCGAGGAAGACATGGCATAATCAAGTGAATCAGATACTTGTGACGGGTCATGTCAAGAGTCAGAATAAAATAAGAGTATGTATGAATGTGAATGAGGCAAAGAGTGTGTGCCAAAACCGAGTTGTTAGACGGTCCGTCCTCTCAGCCTACCCCTGCGGGGAAACGGCGTGATGGTTAGTTAGTTAGTTAACTGTTGAAATCCACGGAATGAGCAGAATGGCTTCAAAACTCGTAGATTTTTATACCGTACAGTATTTTGAAATATGGCGCAACGACATGCGCTCGGTTTTCGCAGGGCGACAATAATACACCGCTGATTATTACCTACCTTCCGCTTGGAAAACTTCGTATTCGAGTTTCTAAAAGTTTGTTCATAATTTAAATTCTTTATTCTCAACCACTGAGTGAAGCAAACAAAACTTTTGTTGGGAATGCTGAGCTTTAATTGGCTTTTCAAAAATAACGACGTGGTCTATTGAGAGCGAGGATGTCGTCATCATCATCATTATGCTTCATATTTCTTCAGACTGATTCGTGGAAGATTTGAAATTTCGGCCATCATGGAGAGCATTCATTTCTATGTTCTTGGTGGTCATCTCCGACACCGACAGCGCAGACTGTTCTATCTCCCAGCCTCTACGACTAAATTGACCAGACAGTCATATCGGTGGGAAGAGCAATCTTTCTGTTGAACAGAATCAATTCGGATATCGACATGTTTAGCGTCAATGGAGCTGCCTTTAAAATGCAAGCTCCTTTACTTCTTGTATATTTGGTGTACTTTGATGTAACTTTCTTTTACACTGTTACCTGGGATGAGGTGGCAACAATGCACAAGGAAGATTTCTAAGAGCAAAAATGGCTCGCGTGGAAGATGTTAAGAGTAGGTTAATGATTTTTTAAGAAAAGATAGTATTTTAAATACAAAAAAAAAATATTTATTAAAATAAAAATGACATCCTAACAAAAACTAAGGCTGTATGGTAAAGGGCTTGCTCAGGTTTAAATAGTTTGTGTTGATACCGTTAGTAGTTGAAAGGACGCGTGATGAAATCTTCTTTTGAGAAAACGAATCTCACAACGTGAGACGGGCAGGACTCCAGGCAATTGGCTCCTAGCCAAAAAGACCCTTCAAAAGCAGTAGAAGCGGAAGAATCTCGATGCCAATCATCCCTCCAGGATGATTTAGTCAGCTCCCAAGATGGCGAGAATGATGATCAGAATCGTAACGATCTTCAAAGAAAGGATCCGTCGTGTTGCAGTTGAGGGGATCGCTCAGAGCTCTCGGCTGTAGCACAAATAATGACTGACTTTCCTTTTCAATTTCCTGATTGAATCTCTACAGGATTAACAACTGTTGCATTTTAAAATATTGCAGGGCTCGCAATATAACCAATCTCCAAATTTCAATGGACAAGCACTAGAGGTGCCACACACCGAGATCATAAATAATGTGTGTATCAGGGGGTGCACACACCTTGTTACAAATACTTTTATGTAACAAAGCGTGTATTTAAAAACGAACTACAATTAACAATTTGTGATTTGCTCCTTCCACAAATGTTTTACACAGGCTTCGTATTCATTCGTTTCCTGTCCTCAATTCTTTACATCTTGCTTCAATGCTCGTCAAAGCAATCAGGCCGCTTCTTCCTTGATTTGTGTCTGCGTAGATTTTGCTTGAGCACCCACTGTATAATCATGTATATCTGTGTCCTACTGTCTGAAATTTTTCAAAAAATTAAGCAAGTTGGCAGCTCAAAAAACAAAGTTGTAATATGTACCTATTCATGTTACGTGCATTGTTTGAAAAAGATGGGGAAGTCATAATAAAGCTATAAGCATGAATTGATTAAAATTAACATTTTAGTATTTCATTTTACAAATGACGTACTAAGCAATACACCATTATCCTTATGCGGTAAGTGGTAAAATTTCATCAAAATACGAAATACTTTTTACTAAGTAAACATTAAAAGAAGTTTCTAAAGAATTTGACTTAATAAGCTCATCTCACGGATAAAACGGAATGCTCCTCATCAAGTGTCGATACACGGACAAAACGGAATATTCCGTTTTTAATAGACAATCAAATATGACATTTGTCGGAAGTATCAACCTTGTAAAATAAATTCTCGTCAAAATAAAAACAAAAAAGTACCTACTTTGAATTATTCCTAGTACTACTGAGTTGAGGTTCGGAAGCTGCGTGTCATCCAGGCCGGTGTAGTCCAGCGGTAAGGCTCTTGACTCGCATTCCGAAGGTCGCGGGATCGAATCCCGGCGTGGCAAATAAATTTTATTTGATTAATTTGTGTTATTTCACAATATATTCATTAAAAATAATATATAGTATATCTGCAGCACGTTCCAGAGTGGAAGATACTCTCAGTATCGCCCTGGTGTAAGACTACCATTCAGAATAGAAACGTTGCTTGAAATGGCTTTAGTCGTGTTTGGTGACCAGATTTGAATAGCCAAGTACTTCCTACCTTCCTCTTCCTCATCTTCTTCCCCTCCCCACTACCTTCAGCCTCACAACATACCCCAATTGAGGATGCCATAGTCTCACTGGCTCCAGACGGGAGCAGTTGGGACTCTTGTGCGGTATTCACATAAAAAATAAAAATTTTAAAAATCCATCAACAAGATAAACATCCAAGATTTTTAATGGTTTGTACGGCAAGCACGGTTTGTGTAATTATTCTAATACCTTTCTTCCCATACTCTTCTGTTATAAATACAGGTTCAAACTTGTCAATAATGCATTTACTTCATAACATGAAGATATTATTATGCAATAATAAATTTCTATGATTGGCAGCATTGATTGATGATTGATTGTCTATGAAATGTAATATAAAAATGGCGTAGTGAAGTTCGTATACCGAATTAGTGAATTAATTTTAACAAAATTAAAATGTAAAATGCATATTTTTTCACACTCACTGTGTAAGTGAGTATATGAAAAGTGAGTATTTTTAAATACTCACTTTTCGTGATAAAAAACCTAAATCCAACTGTTTAAATAAAAATCTTCCGTATTCACCGAGAATCGGAATAAGACATAAATAATTTATTATTTTGCATATTTTTAGTTGTTCAAAACACTTGATTCACAAATAATGTTTAGCAAAGTCCATTACAAATAATTTATTTACATCCTCATTTAAATAGCTTTTTCAGTTTTTGAATCAGCTTTGAGTCTGATACCCAATCATCGGAAAAGTAAATAAATTCGGCTTTGGGGCGAGAATGCCCATTAGGGTTGAAACGTAACAAGGCCACATATTTATGATCCCTTTGCAGGGAGATAAGGTTTTCTTCATTTCCTCAGCCAACCCTTTTTGGCCCGCCACGCGCCACCCTGATCACTGTACTGTGATTATTTACTTTACACCCACGTGGTTGGACAAACAGTAAACACTTTTCATTTCATGAGCCAGGGTCCTAAAAAATAGTTGGTAAATATTTGTTAAATACGGTTTTATAACGCAAAAAATATACCCCTTTACAAATATAAGTGTTTTAAATTTTACACAACTGATAAACAACCATTTATGACTTAGTGGTGGTTTAAAATTAAATCAAGTTTATTAGAAAAGCTGTAGACTATAAAGTTGTGTTGTGAAGATACGTATTTATGGTGAATAATTCACAGAAATGTGCAGTTCACACACGGTAGAAGTGAACCCTTCTCAAAACTAAATTAGATAGGAGTGAGGAGGCTACAAAGCACAGCACAAAGAGAAGACAGATTATTCTATCTCATTCTCTTGCAGGCTAAATCCTATAGATGTATGAGTTTGTTTCTTTTTAGTGTCGCTATTTTTCGTTTCATCGAGTTTCAAATCACAACGGTGCTTAAGAAATTTTTATTTCCAAAACACCTGTCGAATATTTTTTTGCATTGTTAGTAACTACATTTATTATTTATTAATTTACTTTGCAAACTAAATTAAATTAATATTTTGAAAGCAGTAACTTTGGGATGAATTAATTATTTATACCAGATAAAAATATTTTTGGGTTATTATTATTATTTACCACTATTCGTGCTATCGTCAACACAGACATTAAAAAACGAAATTATAAAATTTTATTTATTATTAAATTATAAAAATTATTTTTGAGTCGAGCAACATTTAACAGTTTAGGAATTTTTTTCTTTTTATCAAAATAATTCTTATTGTCATTTTATTAGGAAATTTTTTTTTTAAATCTTGTCAAGGAGGTTTTCAGAAACCTCCTGAAAAACAGCCTGAGAATATCTGTTGAGTGAATTTATTACTAAAGTATTGCATTGTTTTTTTTTGTGTATTGAAAAATACTTACACTATCTGATTACATTTTCTTAAAATCATAGAACTTTTTTCAATTTTCTTCTTAAATGTTCCGTAATAAACTTGCCTTAATTTCCTCCATTTAATGATTCCGCTCCCAACGAGCAAAAGGTCAAAATAAAGTGTACGGGCCTTCTCACCAATGTTGAAGTATCTATTTATTAACATAATACTCCTCGCAGCTCGAGTTCTGTGTGGACGGAGCCAATGCCATTATTTGTAATAAAGTCAAAACGGAAAAAAATTATTTTCAAATTATGAAAATTTCAATTTGATTATTTTTCGAAGATGTCCTGGGTTCAATTCCCAGCCACATCTGGAAATTGAACTGAGGACAATTTGCCAGGAAATTGCTCTGACCAATGAGCTTATTCTATCATATCAGCTTTAGCCATTTTTAAATAAATCATACTTCGATTGAAAGACCAACGAATCCTTAATTTTAACGCATATTTTTTTACTATGTGTGATCGTAAGATTCTATCTGAATTAAAATGCAATCTTAATTGTGATTTTATAGTATATCTATTTTTATTAATGTGCGACATCTCTTGAATTTTTAAGAAAAACCTCGAGTTCAAGTTATTCCACAATAAAAATATTGAAATTTTTTTAATCCAAATACTTATTATGAGGTAATTTTACGGTTTGCTGTAAAAAAAAAACTAAATTTGTCCCAACCAAAACCTTGGTCTAGTTTACTTACTAGAATAAATACGAAAATATTTTTTAAAAAAAATTAGATTTATCTGGAAATATTTTCACTTACCAATTATTTTAATCCGGTTTCAAATAATTTCTCGTAAATAAACCAGTCTTGATTATAAAATTCTTTATTCAAAATTGAAACTGAAAAAATTCTGACTCGCCAATACTTTTAGATTAGTTTTTCATTTCTTACAAATTCAAAACTGATGACGCATCTTCTACAGATTTCTTTAGACCGTCTGTGTTCACTTTGGTCCAATGCCCCAGAGGCAATCGGCTGAAATCACAACTGAAATACGTCTCTTATAATAAGAATAGAATATAAACTCCACTGATGTCGAGATCTAAAGCAGAGACGAAACTAACTGCAAATAAAAAAGCTTGAAAAAATTATTCATTACATAAACTCTTTATAACTAGGGAATCAATAATTCCATGTTAAATGTTTTATTTACTCTATTACGAATGGTACAATGAAAATTGCCTTCATTTTATTGTAAACTGTACCTGCACTCAACACAGAATCCCTAGTCAGGCATTGTACATTACCTGAGAAATATTGTATTTTTAAAAACATTATTTTAGCAATGGTGACATTTTTTTGCAGTTGGATGTTAGAGATATCAACATTCAAAAATACTTACACTTTCTTTAGCAAATCAGTGAAATTGATAGTTTTAGAAAAAGTCAACCAGAAACTTGGTGCTTATAAACGGCGCTATGAAATTTATCCTAAAAATATTTTCTTATCGTGATTACCGCACTATACCACCAAACTGTCTGGAGCCAGTGGGACTGCAATTGCTTTACGTTAAGACGACAATATACCCTAAAATATATTCAGAATCTTAACGACGCGACATAAGTAAAGAAGCCGTTGAAATACTTTATTCCTAAAGGAACCCTCCACATATCCAACAGAAACGCTTTTCGCAGATTTCACGGTGTCTCGAGTAGAGAATATTTTCAAGAAAAATGCAATTATCCAAATTTACAAAGATAATATCATCAAAAATTTGAAACCCACCAATCAAAAAGATATCAAGACAACATCAAAATACCAAAATTTAATACCAAACTAATGCAAAACAATTATATCTATTTAGGAATAAAGTATTTCAACAACCTTCCGATTGAAATAAAAAAAAATCAAAGATATCAATAAACTGAAACTCAAACTGAAGCTACACTTCATCAGGAATAATTAATTAAATAATTACCTGTTTTTCTCTTTCTTTCTATTTATTGTCAATATTCATCTCTATTTTATTTAGATTTTTCGAATTTCTCTTAAGTGCACAATATTTTAGTGTGTAACCGTATCCTATGTATGTACACCTTCACATATAGATGATCCACAAGTTTCAATTGTTCCCATTATATAATTACCTATTGCATAATGTTATTCTATTTCTGTTATAATTAGTGTTACTCGCTCATCAAGCACAAGAACTAGCTTCTTCTTTGGTGAGATTGCAATTTTAAATAATTTCTGTACCAATATGTAATTTATATAACACCTCTGTATACCTATATATCTATATTAAATAAAAAAAAAAAAATTTTAAAAAAAAAGCCGGGTATACAAATCGCGACTCGCGACCCGTGTATTGGACGGATCTACTGTCGAATTTGCCCTATCAAAGTAAAGAAGAAGAAGACAAAAAAATGTGGGAATCTTAACGACGTAAGGGAAGAAAGCGTGCAAACAAATATACGCCCGCGGCACGGCGTATTAGTTTAAACGTACTATCGAATTTGCCATAGCGGGCCTGGAGATTCGACCTTTCCGCCGCGTTCATTTTAATTAATTCTGAAGAACGTGTTACAAATTTTCAAGATGTTTCTAAGTGAATTCCTCCCGAAGTTATTAATTCATCGTCTAGAAAAATAAAATCTGGTGCTCACCGCCTAACTTTGTATTTGGAAAAATGGCTATAAAGTTTTAAAATAGTTGTACGTAAAATATATTTATGGTAGTGCATTGTTTTTATTAATTTGAAATATAAAGAACTTACATTCCCAGGTATCGGTTGGAGTTAAAATGTTATGATAATTACGAATTCGCCGGAAATTATTAAAATGTGAGTTTTGAGCAAACAAAAATTATTAGGGTTGTGTACCGCCTTATAAGGAGATGGATTGGAAAGAGATGTGAAAGAAGAAGGTTTCAAAGTACCCGTCTTTTCAGATCTGATCACAAACCACGACAAAAATCTTCATTTCGATTCTAAATGGTCCTCATTTACTGGGGAGAAATTGAAAATAAATTTTAAATAACAATGTAAACTCTAGAATATTTAGAATACCACTTAACTAGTTAATTATGTAGATCCATGATTGTGGTATTAAAAATGAAGTTTTAACACACAACTATGTGTGTTTGTATAGACAGAGAATTCCCAGTTCGCCTCTGATCAGAAGTCTAAATAAGGAAAACAGCTATAATTGGGTTTGTGTGTATTTGTTTAGTGATTAATGCTTCCTTTAAGCGCTGAGTTTGTATATACTTTCGGCAAACAATGAAACCTCCGGGGGTGTTAGATACTCGTAAGTCGTGATTTTGCCTCCCAGGGGATGAATGCTGGAAACGCTGAAAAGTGAATTAGGCACCTGAACTACCCCGCATCACTTAGCCGCCTGCTGTTTGTTAGTGTCATCGTAATGGGGGATATTGTGGGGCGGTTCATACTAAACCATTTATCCTAATTTCATTTGTGTAATAAACAATACAAACTCTTTGTCTTGTTTCCGATTGTTACCATTCCTTAATGTAAAATGTAGGTTTGAATGGGTGTCATTTATCTTTGATTAACTGATTTTTTTTTAAATAAGTGTCAATAATATCTACCCACTTTTGTTTCAACAATTTTTAGGACAATCATTTTATTTTCTAAAATAACTAATCTAATAAAGGTTTTTTCTCATTTTGTTGACATTGGCTGTAAAAAGGTGTGTCGCCATTTCTCAATCTTTAATCATTCTTATAATGCAGGGTACGGCAGCATAACTTCCTTTTTTAAAATGCGCGCCATTCAATCGGTTGATCTCCTTCGAGAGGCGGAACTATAAAGTTTTGTCCCGACACAGTTTAGTCGCCATCATGCGTTGAAACAGTGAGGAGCGTGCGTTTGCCTTTGAGGCCCATTTTTCGAACGGATGTTCTGTGATCGCAACCCGTCGTGAATACACAATATTTGTACTAGCAAGTACCTGGCGATACCCTGGCTTTAGATTCTGTCTATAATTTTTGATCTGAATATATTAAACTCATTCAGATCTAAAAGTAGTGTAACTAAACTCACCATCAGCAATTCTTCTTTCAACCTAATGTTAAATTCAAATTTATGTTAAATTAAATTAAAGCAAATCACTTTGTAAAACAGCATTTAATCAAATTTATGTCATTAACACTTCCGTACCGGACCAGGGGAACGCACTTACACTAACGAGAGTTTTACGCTGTATCTAAATTGTTTTTTAAACCACATACTCAATAATTTGGGTAATCCTAGAAGAAATATTTGGTTATCGATCTGCATTAAAAAAATTAATATCGCATTACTACTATTCTTAATATTAATTCATTTATATCAAATTCCGGTCGAGAATCTGTCCAGCCCGCCCCCCTTTCCCTCTGTTCGGACGTTACCCCGTATCCATCCGCTGGAAGTATCGGGACGATTCTAAGTGATAGCAAGTAATTTCTGAGTTGTTAGTGGAAAGGACTAGATCCCGTTTGTTTACACTGCGCATCTAGTTTGCTCTTTTTACAATGCTATAATGTTTGCTTGCCGGTCAAAGATCATTCGGTCTGGATCGTTTCCGCTACGCGCCAATCGCCAGTCAACATTCGGAAACAGGGAGTTATGTTGGTTATCGGCCCGCCTTCTCTGTTTTCTATGGAAAAATATACATTATGGTCTAAATTCATTAGAATATTAATTATGACTTTATTTATCAAACGATTTTGAAAATGACTACTGAAATACAATGAATATACTTCCCTCTAATTATTACCAAAACAAATTACAAAAAATTATGTCATTAACACCCTTTAATAAGCAAAACAAATTTGGGGTCCCCGAGTGACCCCCCTTCGGATCATGTGTGATTTTTTTCTTTCCGGGACGAAAAGGTTAAGTGGGTACTTTAACAAAAGGGCTCCTTCGATTAAATTTTTTTTTTCTTTAAAAACAAAAAATGTTTTTTTAAATGTGGTTTACATTTTAAATTGTTCTATATTTTCAGTGTCATTGCACTTTAAAATAATACTTGAAAATTGCATAGATGTTGCCAGCCTACAAATTTTTAGATCCATATGTAATATTTTCTACTCTTAATTGACAGATTATGGATATTTTAGATACTTACAAATTTTCCGATTTCAGAGGAAATTTTGGTTTGATTTATTAAATAAGAGAAATCTAGAAACATACGCTTTTGGACGCGAGGTCTACTGTTCACAGAACTACCAGTCGTATTTTTGGTTAACTTAGATCTGGAAGAAAATGCTTCGTATTTTCTCCAGAAAACCGAGAATATTTGTGAGAGAAACCAACTGTATAAGGTCTAAGGAAAGGTGTTATCCGCCATAAAGTAGTGAAGCGATCCCAGAAGGGTAGTTGGAGGAGAAGTGTAAAGATGTGGAAGGATTATTTATTGCCCGGACTCTCTTATGTGCTCCTGCTGGCACTCGTGCTTGCGTACAGTAAGGAATTTTACCAAATAATAACATTACGCAAGCGGTTAGTGGATGCTTTTAGCTAAGGTCAGCAGAAACACAATGTTTTAAAAATCCACAGACCACGTAGCAAAACAGTAAGATAATTGCTTCCAAAATTAAAAAGCTGACGAAAAATTATACAAATAAGTTGTAAATAGATTAAATTATTTTAATATAATAGTAAATTGATCATTTTATGAACAAAAACACGATTTGTGTAGCAATTACAAGACATCAAAATAAATGTCACGGTTTTAAACCCAATTATCCGCAAATAACGACAATAATTTCTAGGGTATGTGTACCGCGCTGTCTCGTAAATCATTTATTGGATGACCAAAATCTATGTGAGGTGACTAAGCATTGGTGCCCGAGTAAATGGGTTGAGGTTTATCCAAGTCTTGACGGCAGATGCGTCTGCCCACCAGCTGCGTGGAGCGCAGGATTGGGAGAGACGGGTTGAGGAAGCACAGTTGACCTCTCTAGCTAGACTCTATCGACCCATCTATTTGCACCGCAGTGAGAGAGTTATACATTCGTCAGTCCTGGACACAATGACCCCATACGCCTTTTTCTTTCACAAAGTTAAAATAGGTTAAAATAGGCCATAAGCGAAATTATTTTTTCTCATTCCAGTAATATTAAAACCGCTTGAGTTTCAAAATTCTATTAAGATTTTTATTATTTATTTATTTATTAGTTTTATTTTAGTAACTTGTTCATTTAAATTTACAGTTTCCTAATAAATTATATCATATCATATTGCAAACTATATTTTTTCTTGTTTTATGGAGCTCCTACAATACATTTTGAACTTTCCAATTGGTGCAATTATAAAACACTATATTATCATCCATTTAAGACTTCAGCTGAGTAATTAATGTGTATTTTGACTCGGCTCTAAGGATGGGTTGTTTCAAAAAATTTGACGAATTCGTCAAATATTTGACGTTAATTTTCACGTTCTATGTAAGTTCGATTCAAGTTCTGTGATGATTTTAGTTTTGTGAAGCAGCTGGCCTATGACGATAAAAAAACAGAACTCGAAAAGAACTTACACAGAACCTGAAAATTAACTTCAAATATTTGATGAACTCATCAAATTTTTTGAAACAACCCGTCCTAAGAGTTGTTCCTTGTCTACAAATAGAGGATATGATGCCTATTTTTTGTTGCAACTCCTGAAAGATCAAGCAAGTTTATTCACTTGAAACTTTTCCCCGTTTCTTTTTTCCACATAGATCTTTTTGGCGAGATCGATGTTGATCAGTTATTTTAAAACTATTTTAAGTAGATTCTGTTTCACACTTATCTGAAATATTTTACATATATGGAAAGTAGCTCAAATAATAAGTTCACAGCATTTATTGGAGCGCCTATTTAATTGTATGAAATTAAAGTTACGTTAATATTCCAGCCAATTTTAAGACGAAATCTATTGAAATTAAAGGCAAAATAATATTTTCATTAAGCTGCTTGATACATTTTTGGCAAAAAATATTTTCATTATGATGAAGTTATACTTGAAATTCTGTTTAGATTCATCTTTACGACGAATTGGTTTACATTATGAACATCAAAAAATATGCTACCGATAAATTGAAGCTTTTACTAGCTTTTCTAGGTATTGGAATTACAATAAAATTGTTATTTACAAAACAAAAAATATAAGCGTGAACCACAGAAAAAAAGCTTTTTCATGACTTAACTAAAAGAGATAATTTTTTAAAATACTGGCTAAGACTATTTTTGATGATTTGTATGTTCTAACTTTTTTCATTCTTATAAAATTATGCACAAAATAAATAAAAACTACTTTTTCGCTGACTTGCCTCGTGCAAATACGACGCGCGATTTAAAATTTTGTGGGCATGAGAATCGAAATATTTCTAGCATTTATATTCCTCTTAAGCTGCTTGCATTTTGGCAAAAAATTATTTTAATTAAGCCACTCATACAAAAAAACGAGCGTTTAACGCAAGTAACACTTTTTCGTTAAAAACAGGCGGCGAGCGAATATTTCCGCGCTTCACTTCGAGAGAATTTAAGCATCTAATTAAAGGCAGATTAACTCTGCATTCCGTCTTCTAAACAATTTATTATTACGTTCTATCGCCCAAGGAAGAATTGGAGAGGAATGAAGTACTAAGCTACAAAAAAGAAATAACAAACAATATAGGTAGGTATACGAATACGTAGACCTTGTTCAATCTTCTATATCATCACATCATTAATTAATTAAAAATATTGTGGATCAAAACAAAGGACGTAAGGTAAAAAATGTGTTATGTACAAGCAGCCTAATTAAAAAACGTTGTGAATATTTTTTATAATTCATAAACAGCCAGAAATCAACCGATTCATCGAAGAGTGCACAACAACGGGAATGAAGATGAGTAACTCAAAAACAGAGGCAATGGTTATAGGAAGGGACCAAACTCGGTGCAACATACTCGCTAATGGGACTCAGCTGAAACAGGTGGACAAATTCAAATACCTTGGGGTCGAATTCTCCAGCGCTGGACGGCAAAACGGGGAAATTGATCGAAAAATTAGTGCGGCAAGCGGTGTGTTGCGTCCTCTCTACAGCTCAGTGATAAGGAAAGCCGAGGTCAGTATCAAGACAAAATTGGCGGTGTTCAAAACGGTATAACACCCGACGCTCACTTACGGCTACTAGATAAGGATGCTAAACGAACGAACACGCTCTAGAGTACAAACTGCCGAAATGAGGTACTTGAGAGAAGTGGCGGGGGTTTTGAAATGGGATCATATAAGAAACGCGACGATCCGAGACGATCTGCACATTAAACCACTGCTACTCTTCGTAGAAAAACCACAACTGAGGTGGCTTGGACACGTACTAAGAATGTCCGATGACCGAATTCCGAGGAAAATACTGAGTGCGATTCCAGAGGGTAGACGTCCAGTGGGCCGCCCCAGACACAGTTGGGCGAGGCAACTCCAGAAACTGTGTGAGGAGAGGATGGGACTGCCATGGACGCAGGCCGAACAATCAGCCTTGTCGATGCAATGGGTCCCCGACCCGAATAGGATAAGGGGAAGAAGAAGAAAATAAACAGCCGTGCATGTAAAAACCTTACTAATATAGAAACTGACAAAAAATAATTCACGGAGAGAGGTTTGTTTACCTGCTGTATAAACTGTTAATAATAATAATGCACAAAGAATTTCGAAATTTTTCAGAGGAGTTTTAAATATATCCTATATTTTTCTTATTTTTTAAGATGTCGTTAAAATAGATACCATTTTAGAAACTAGATAAAATTATATATTATATAGGACATGTAACTACTATAACAACAAATTTGCAAATATAGACACACGTGCTGACGTATTTACTGCTAGTTACTGTCGCTACAGAACTTCACTGTATAACATTCTAAGTGCGAATAACACATGAATTAATTGTATCTAATATTTTTATATTACTTGCGTGGCAACTTTCCCTTATCCCTCTCCTCCCCTTACCCTTCCCAATCCAAATCCCTATTTTGCAGTCTATTTCAGTTATAATCACACTTATTTTAATGTTGTGTATTAGTTTACCATTTTTTGAATTCACATTTGTACTCTTATTATTTTTTTTTAAATATTCTAGTTTATATTCAGTTAGTCTTGTTTCTAAATACCTATCTGTGAACATTAATAATTGGTCTGTTTTTTTATCATCCTCTTATGTTTATTGTATTACTAAGACTGTTAATGTTCCTTAAATAAATAAATAAATAAATATACCTTTAAGATTTTTGTATAAATTTGCTTTAATAGTTGAAAATTAGCACTTCTTTGATTTCAAACTGACCAAAGTTGAAAATAAAAAGTTTACCACAAACATTTTTAATCAAAACGTCGGGAAATTTACAAAAATCCTAAATTCAAAGAACATAGTCATTTTATTTTAGAATTTGGCAAAAAACCGTTTCTTCAATTTTATCTCGTTATACCTACAATAAAAACCGGCGTCATTATTAATTTAATGAAAATAAATAACTTTGTGTACACCACTGTTTAATTAACAATATTGACATGTTTCAAAAACTATGTTCTTATAGATAGATTACAAGATATACAAATATCTTTCTTCCAATACTGCGCAGGGCACCCGGCGCGCGGTTAAAAATAATCATTGCGTATGCTTCAAATTCAAAATGCAGTGACGCTAGTTCTTCCGCGGCACAGTTAAATATTTTTTTATTACTAATAATTCGAAATAGGAATAGTACGACTAGTGTGTAACTAAAATACCGTTTAACGATAGGGAAGTGTTTTTTTTATTAATAAGGCTGGGTATGTGATATCATATGCAAAATACTGTCGTAACTTGATTTAATTTATTAACTTTATATTACATACAAATATGTTTTTTTTTTAACAGTATTTCTGGAGAAACATGTGAGACGAACTTCTAAATATTTACATCATAAATATAATGTCAGTGCATATTTTGGCTGAAGAATTTATTGCCAGACGTGATATTTCTTTTGAACGTCGTAATTCATCAACTCTGTGACAGCCGTAAAGCAATTTTGTAAGCTTTGTACGTTAAATTCGTAATAAGCCTCCCGACTACAAAATGCTATTTCTAAATATTGTTCAAAAGAAATAAAAGAAGAGTTCTAACCGTCCGAAGCCAAATTAACTATCTATATAGGATTATTATGTTGTGAATATTTTTATGGAAGCAAAAATAGGAGAAGAAAGGTTTGAACATACAGGGCTGTTCAGACCAGATTTGGTCACTAAACGTATTTAGAGTCGTGTCAAGCAACGGTGGCATGTTTCGATACCCTTTTCTAAAAAATAAGCTCCATAGAAAAATATACCTACCTGTTTATCAAGACAATTATTTATCTTAGTCATATTGTCGATGCTAATAATAACTGTATATAGATTCTAAGTGCAACTAATCTTTAATTTATGTGTATGGTACTGCCGCCACGGGAAGACCCACAGTACCATTCTTGACAATAAAAGGAGGATACGGTGTTTCTACTTATCTCGACAGAATAGCACTTAATCCCAAACATGGGAACACCTCAGCACAGGTTTGCCCAGTGAGGTGTTCTCAAAATACTTCTTCTAACCTATTTACATACAGTTACGGATCATGAACATTTTTTTTCTTTTACTAAACTTATTATCTATGTAAGCTTATGTAGTAATTTATAAAATGTATGTTCAAAAATAAAAATAAAAAATTTATAAAATAAATTTAAAAAAACCCAACTAAGATTCGTAGTACTTTATTGACAATTTATTTGCATAAATTTTATTGAAAAGGGAGTAGGTAAGTCGACTACCCGCGGAAAATATCGAAACCCGCCCGTCCATTCGGCAGTCGAGAGTTCCACCCATTATGCTATCGTCCACCTCTCGAACTCTCCATACATTTTGATGGGTCTCTCACTAGTGCGATGATGAGATTGTGATGACATTTTTCATTATTCTGCTGCATCCTTGACACGTTTATCTAATCCCAAAGACAGCAGATGAAAGAGAATAGAGAAAAGCAAGACTTCAACAAGAAAAACGTCCAAGACTGCTTTGTTTCAATTAGCCAAGTAGGAGATCAACGCCATCATTAAGGCCCGGCGCAGCCTAATAGCCGTTTGATCTTATATTTTCCTGTTTTATTCCCGTTTTATTCCTTTCCACGTGATTTAAATGAGCGTGCCTGGAGGCTTTAATAACCCACAAACTTCCCATAAACATTACAGCTTATCCAAGTATTGAATTTTTTACGTTTTGATATAAAGACGAATATTTTCTTTTTCATTGGTTTTATGTTTATCAATGTTTGTGGGGGTATTTATTTTGTTTTCTTTTTTCACTGTGTTTTGTATTTTTTTTTATGGATATCAACTTTTTTATTT
The DNA here is from genome assembly GCA_936435175.1 of Glyphotaelius pellucidus. Lineage (NCBI taxonomy): Eukaryota > Metazoa > Arthropoda > Insecta > Trichoptera > Limnephilidae > Glyphotaelius > Glyphotaelius pellucidus. The sequence continues at coordinate 15,869,812 of OW386553.1, forward strand.
ACGAGTACAATTAGATTAATCATCTTTTTTTTTCAAAAAATTGCGCACTAAATAAATACATATATAAGTATCTTATCCTTTTTTACATGAGCTCCACACAGGAGGCCCTGAGGAAAATAATTTCCCTCAGGGCCTGTCATCTTTGGGGATACTGATTGGAGGGTTTTTTTAAGGAAAAGAAGGAAAGGAGAGTTCTGGCAATGAAAGGGGTGGGTAGGAATCTGGGGTTCAGTGTGTCCTGGTCATCCACCTTCAATATCTATACAAAACTCACCCCATGAACCCGGGCACCTCTGCTAAATCACCAAACGTAGCGAACCACTTGGGGTGATCTATGGCAGAGGTGTTGGTTATCCAATAAATGTTCCCGGGGCGGCGGTACCCATTCCCGCCTCACAAATCTACCCATTACCATACCCTATTTCAATTCCTCTGTAGGGGTGTAAACTTACAGTAAATAGCTATTTATTGCTATTGTGTACAATTTGTAGGATTCGCCAAAAAAAAGGTTTAAAAAAAAATTAAATTATTTAATATTGCTGTTCTGCAGGTATTCAAGTCCTGTTATTATTTCAGATCTGTGCAACAACTGATCCACGACGGAGTAATAACAGAACATAAATAAAACTTTCACAGGTCGTGAAATTCAACTTAGAAATTTGACAAATTGTTCAAAATCCGTGAAACAACTGTTCAAAAGTTTACAGCTATCATCGTCCATGAAAAAAAGTTTAACTGACAAAACTTTTAAAAACTGTATCTGTTTAACATAACATAACATATAAAAATGCTTCAGTTGATTGTAATCATATTTAATGCACCTTTTATGACAAAAATTAAAATTTATTGAGTAAATTGCGCTCTCAATTTATTACTAAAATTTGCAGAATAAACTTACTTAATATAATTTTAATTATACAAATACGAAATTTATTGAAAGGTGAGCTCTGCTAAGTTCTAAAATTTACTTGTTTTTAAACTTTGCAACCTTACAGTATAATCTCTAAAGCTTTATTGCTTAAACATTGTATTTGTTGTACTGTTAGAAATTAGACGGAAGGCCATGTTGTATTTTTTACTTTAACTTTATACAGGAGGCCTTGAGGAAAATAATTTCCCTCAGAACCTTTCGTCATCCTTGGGAATGCCGTGTAGAGGATCTATGAATTTTTTCTTGATACATATCTAAATAAAATTGTTTTTTTTTAGTTTTCTGAAAATGATGTTGAAACTCTTATATAGATATGTAGGTTTATTAAGGGTTATTTTAACTGTAAATGTGCATTTAAAATAAAATAAATAAAAAATTTATAAATTTCGACACAAAACAAAACGCTTAGGCACTAAAAATATGGTAACATTCATAAATATACCAATCTGTTACGATTACCAACCCTTCACATAAAAGCAACAACGTAACGTAGCAAAACATACAAGATCGCACGGATTAATTATTATTATCATTGCAAACATAAAGCACCCATTCAACAAACCTAATAAAATAAGTCACATCAAAAGCCTTTTGCATTTAAAAAACCTTCCCCATAACAAAATACGTTTTCCATTACGAGCAACATCCCTTAAATAACGTTTTTACAGTCCCCGGAAAACGTCACGCCTGCGTCACCATTGAAATGACGTCACAATGTCGTGAAACTCTTGGAATAGCTGAAAAGGTCTCTTTGTGCGCAAGATTGATGTCACATCCCTCGGAGGAGAATTCAGGTTTTGCGTGTCAGTGAACAAACACACATTCATGTCTAGGGTTAAAGGTGATGTTTCCTTGTAAGTGAAAAATCTCTGGAAATGTGGCTACTTGCCTTGTATAACGCTTTCTTGGCAATCCTATACCTACGGGGGGTTATTTGAATTTAAACGCGACAATTCCTCACCCTCTTATAATTATTCATCTTATAACAACGCAATAATATCACGCAACTTGTTCCTTACCTAGTACAGCCTAACTCGAAGTATCTTAAGTGAGTTTTGAATATCAATAATACTGTACTAACTGAGTTAGCATGTTCTGGAATAACAATTTCTAAGATATTGCATTAACAAAGGCTCTCCATTAAAACTTGTCTACCCAAGATTAAGTTCGCTCCAACATGGCATTTGAAATGCGTGCAAAACTTAAGCGTTATTGTTTATTTCTAAGAATTTTCGAAATTATGTCAAACTATGATAATTGAAACAATTGAAAAAGTAGTTTAAATATGCATTTTTTGTTAACAGGGGGAAGGACCTATGTGTACAATTCATTACCAGTTAAAAAAGTGCAAGTTTTTTTCTTCTTAAAAGTGGGATTCTTTCATATAGTGCATATATTTTATCTTCTTCCTTGCACTGTCCCAACTCATTGCCTCGGTAGGCTGTTGGGGTCAGCACTTCTCGTTCTCAGGCTATTTTGTTTTCGTTTTTGGTATCGCTTCCATCCAGGCCGTTTCTCTGTAATATTTTGGAGCATTGAATGCATTGAATGAATCATCCAGGAGTTTTTTGGTCTTTCTCTGGATGATTGTCAATGAATCTCCTTAGACATCGCCTGCTTTACTGTATGTTCTGGTGGTCTCCGTCTTTTGTGCCTATACCATCTCAGCTGTCTGTTCCTCCAGCTTACTGTTTATGTCCGTGACACCCAGGCTACCATGAATGCGTGAACTTTTAACCCTATCTTTTAGTGATACTCCTGCCGACCATCTAAGCATTCGCATTTCTGCTGTTTCGAGTGCCTAGAGTAGTTTTTTTTTTTTTTCGGGTTAATACCGCACAAGAGTCCCAACTGCTCCCGTCTGGAGCCAGTGAGACTATGGCATCCCCAATCGGGGTATGTTGTGAGGCTGAAGGTAGTGGGGAGGGGAAGGAGATAGGGAAGAGGAAGGTGGGGAAGTACCTGGCTATTCAGATCTGGTCACTAAACACGGCTAAAGCCATTTTCAAGCAATGTTTCAATTCTGAATGGTGGTCTTACACCAGGGCGATACTGGTAATATCTTCCACTCTGGAACGTGCCGCAAATATACTATATATTATTTTAAATGAATAAATTGTGAAATAACACAAATATCAAATAAAATTTATTTGTACATAGTCCAACATTCGGAGACATACATTGGCGCGGGTCTAACACTAGTCTGGTATATCTTTTCTTTAACTTTTGTAGGCATTTTCGGGTCACACAAGATTCCTGTTACGGATCTAAGTAGTGCAGATATATTTTTTGTCAATAATCGTGATTTAATGTATTATCATGAAGATTTACTTATCGCGTCGAACTGTTTCCAGCCTACCGATAAAAGAAACGTGGGATAAAACAAAGCAGGTTGTTTAAACATGGGGCTTATACATAGATCAAAACTAAACGATCATTCTACCCTTAAAAATTATTATATGAATTTACTTCGCGACGTAAATATTTCAAAAATGATCCTAAATTGCAAAAAAATGGCACCAACCTGTAAGCAAAGTCTTCCTGCGAAAACAGCTCTTAAAACTTCTAGATGGACTTCGCACATCAAAAAATGACACCTCGCATAATTATTCTATATTTCTTAAAAAATAGATTAGGACTCGAAGTCGACCTGACGAAAGCAACAATGAATATCACAAGTCATGTTACAATGAAATACTTAATATTTAAACTATTGTTTAAACGGATATTAGCTTGCCATCTATGGTGCATTTCAAACATAAAAAAATATAAATTATGGTGGTTAACCACAGGTCTAAACTATAAATTTATGAATAGTGGTGAAGACATATTATGTACGTATTCCAATATTTTAAAATGACACAAGGCACTCGCGGAGTTATCCAATTGTACCAACTATAAACAAATCATTTCTCGGGCAAACACAGTTTTCATCCTTAGGTTCAAAATTATGCAAAAATCTACCTGTTACTTGGAAAAAAGGCCAGATTTTTAAGGGCCTTTCTTCGTAAATTGGTTAGGGATTGGCACCAAAAATGAAGAAGAAATAATAGCGAAAATTTAATTTACCAAAGTAAATTAGTAAAATTTAATTCATCAATACTGCACTATCAATGTCAAATACATAAAATAAACACAAACATCTACATAATAATATATTGATTATAATTTAAACAAATAATAAACATCTACATAATAATATACTGATTATAATTCAAACAAATAATAAACATCTACATAATAATAAATTGATTATAATTTAAACAAATAATAAACATCTACATAATAATATATTGATTATAATTTAAACAAATAATGTAAATTTGACGGTCCTAAGACGGGAATTCCTAGTCGGACTGTCAAACTCTATAAAATTTTTAATTTTTTTTTTAACAAAATCAATAAATGAAATTAAAACAAAGTTCCTGCTCCTTTTTTACACAACGCAAGATCCCCTCTGTTTGTACGGTGTAATAACCTGATCTGCCCTAGTCGTTGTTTGCTCAAAAGCAAAATTAAGTTATGATTACCAACATATTCATATCACGCATCAATGTAGCTCAGAAAAAATATGTTTTTGCTTTTGAGTACTATTTTCAACATTTTTGAGTGCCAATATCCACTCACGGAAAAATGTTTTATTTCTTATTTGTTCAATCTCGCCGATATTGAAAATTCAAACACTCGATGTAGTGAATATATTAAATTCAAAAAGTTCATGGATATCTATCTGTTCAATATCGAACATTCAATATTAACTTTAAACCAATCAGAAGTCAGCTAGTCAAGCTGAGCATATATGACCTGCGTATTGTTCAACTAAAAATACAAATATTTGTATAAACTGTTGATTTTTATATTAAAAATGACTCCGCTGACTGTTAATAGCAAATGAAATGGATATTATAAAATTAAAGTCTTTACACCTATTTTCAAAAAATATTACATGTATTTTTTTATCACTTACACGGAATGACATATTTATTTAAAAAATGTAAAATTTAAAAAAAAAAACAAAAATTCAAATCAAAATAAAATAAAGACCTAGATAAAAAGACCACCCAAAATTGATAGGAAAGTATTCTTCCAAACTAACGCCCAAAAAAGCATAGGTAGGTATTAGTAATTTTCTCTAAATCTCTAAAATCACAAGATTTGTAATTAGGTACCGTGGCTACTTAATTATAAACCACAATTTATTTTCTGTAATTTTTCAAAATTTCAATTAATTAATTATACAATATTCCAAAAGATCGTCACTGTTTCAATGGCATTTTTTTTAATCTTTCTTCAGGCAGGTAGGTATCACAATATTAAAAAAATAAGAAAGTCCAAATGTCCAAAACACAAAGATTTCACGTCCGAAAAAATAACACAGAAAAAAATTAGTTTTAAACCAAATGCAAAACCGTTACTTACCTAGAAAGCTATAATTTCAAATAATAGTGGGGTTTCAAACGGGATTATGTGGGTGAGGAAAAAAAGTGATTTTAATATTTATGAATTCAACAATTTATGAAATATTCCCTTCCCACGAAAACAATTGAATTTGTTATTTGTGTAAAATATAACATTTATTCGTGGCAGTAACGTTTTTTTTATTTTTTATTACCAATTTAATAAAATTATTGTAGGCATGTATTTCAGAATGATGGAAAACATGAGTCAATTACTTATCGTGGTGGTATGTTCCAATTTTGGTAAAATAATTAAGGAAACAAATTTATTAGTGTTTTCCAGGTATTTTCAAAAAAACACTCAGGAAATTTTGCAATTTTCCGGCTCCGAGTATGTAGAATCGTTTCACATTTCTGCGAACGCGGAATTAATTTGTGGATAGATCCAATATTCAACTTGTCAGCGAGATGAAAAATTTGCTACCTGTAAAATATTTCAAAATTATAAAGCGGATAGGAACTAGTTGATGTCACAGGGTATGTTGAATGTCATGTATAAATATATTTAATTATTTTGGCAATTTAACAAAATGCTTGCTGACTACAGCAACAAATACGGTTGTATATTTGATAATAAATGAGATTGTCCCGCATGGACAGTTTTTGATTATGTTTATGCAGTATTGATTTTTTTTCATGAAATATACAATATAAGTGCTTATGTTTAAAATAACACTTGTCGCCAAAGGAGCTTACAAAGTACAAGATAAATTGTTTAATCAATATCATAAATAAAAATAACTTGTTGAACAAATACTTCAATTATATGACCGGCCAGTGGCTGAGTTGGTGTCGCGTTTGGATCCCATCCAGGAATCGCGTGTTCGATTTCTCGCTTGGCCCATTTCCCTCCATCACGACACAAACAACATTTTCGGCTTACTGTGGTGGTTGTGGGAGATTTTCAAATATTGTCAGGTAATTCGTAATCTGGGAATTTTTGTCTTTCTTTAGTGGGTATCGGCACCGCCACCCCGGGAATTATTTATTGGATCACCAACACTCCTGCCAAAGGTCACTCCAATGTTCGCTATGTTTGGTGACATAGAAAGGATGCCCGGGTTCATGAGTCTTGGCAGCAGATGCATTTGCCCAACTTCTGCATGGCGAACCGAATCGGGAGAGACTGGTTGAGGGAGACCATTTGAGCTCTCCATCTAAATTCTCTTGATCCATCGCCTTGCACTGCAAGCGCAGTGGAAGGGGCGTATTTGTTCGCTCGTCACTCCTGGACACATTGACTCCAGATTTATACCTACCCCTCTTACCTTTTTCCTCCTCATTACTTTTTTCTCTTTTTTCCCTATAAAGACCCTCCACACAGCATCCTCAAAGATGACATAGACTTTGAGGGTTTTTTTTTCTCAGGGCCTCCTGTATGTAAAAAAAAATATGTATATATCAAATTTTCATAATGTCTCGTAACCCAGTAGTTTTTTTCTAAGGAAGGTATGGTTTTTGTTTTAAATATTTTGGATGATTTTGGAATTCTTTATTTTTTGCCGTTTGGACCACACTGTGTTACCCCAGTTGCTCGTAGTTTGTGGCGGCAATAAAATATACTTTATCTGTATCTGCTGAGTTCATCGGAGGATTGAATCCTTCAACGCGTCACCTGCGGGAGGCTGTGTATATTATCACCTGCCTTCTATGTCTTCGGAACAGTAAATATAATATTATTTCGATAAAAAATGTGATTTAGTCAGACTGATATTTTTACATATAACTCAGAATATTTAAATTTTTCCTGGGCAAAGTTTTGCACGAGAAGCGGTGATTTTATACAGTTCTGAATTTTTTCTACTATTTTAGAAGAAACGTACATAAATTGTGAACTCATAATATATTTTTTAAAATGAACTTCTTTTGATGGACTAGGTGGTATTTCGATAGTATTGATAACAATGATAACACATTTAATTTTTAATGCTGTTATGTGAGTTAAAAAACTGCAACGAATACTGACGTGGCTGATGTATTTGTTAAAATTTAAATTGGTTATTCTGTTTTTAAGACTGCTGACGTAGCTGAATTAAAGTATTTGTTATTCTGTTTTTAAGACTGCTGACGTAGCTGAATTAAAGTATTTGTTAAAATTCAAATAAGTTATTCTGTTATTAAGACCACTGACGTGGCTGAACTAAAATATTTGTTCAAATTTATATTAGTTATTCTGTTATTAAGATCATATCAGTGAAATGACCTAACTTAAGTTTTTGTTTCATTTAATGACACGTCTTCCTTCAATCGCTTGCTTAAGCCGCCGCTACCCGAATTTCTACCGATTTTTTGCATATCTCCCTTGAACATTTAAAGTTTTTAAGCTCTTAAAAAAATAAATGTTATTTGTGAAGATAATATCTATACATTCCCTTTTCCAAAACACAAATTATATAAAATTTCCTTGACAGAAAAAAATCGTAAAGTATGCTCCGAAAATTTTTATTTTCACGCCTTTCCCTATTATTTAACAAGTTAAGATACCTTCCACGAGATTTTTGCTCTATTCTAAACGAGTCGTGTGTTATTAAACATTTTAACAATTTTCGCTTCAATTTTATCGTATTAAATATTAGCGCGCTCTCACCAACATTCGTAATTACACATCTCTCCATCTTCTTCTTTTCGAGCGAGGATACGGCGCCTTAATGCATCACTGTTTCTGTCAATCGCATCAATAAATTGATTAATCGTCCATTTTTTTTATCTGTATGCTTTTAGCGTTTACTTTGGCCTTGTATTACTTTTGCAGAACTCATTCGTAAAACAACACGTCTGCGTTTGTATTTCATCTACGAGTTCGTGCTTCACTGCTTTTTACTACAAAAGAGCTTCTCTTTTTCAAAACTCTAATAAAGACTTCTAGAGAAAGATATTTCTGATGTTCATTATATTTCTATTGTCTTCTTCTTTTGATGCCGAGAAAAAACCTTCGATCAGACCCGGTAGAACTGCTTAGAATAAAAAAGACACATTTCCCAGGTGGCTCAATTTTTCCATTTTCCTAACATTCCACCCATTCCAGGCTGACTTTCACAAATGGAATTCTTTCTCAACCGTGGTCTAGTGAATTCGTAACTCGAGAAATAAAAAGCAAGATATATGACGTTTGCACATAAATTAGTCCCCACACGGCGGAAAAGATAATAAAGTTCTGACATGGTAATTCTTGATGAAATAATACACTGCTTTTTCACCACCAATGCGCCACATCATCTCTTATCCCGCGGCTGCAAATTACGGTACAGTTATATTTAAGCTTATCTCCTTCTTTTTTCTCTACTCCTGGTAGCATTGTACTCGAAAATATAAATATTTTTACATTTGCTCCCTAATGGAGGCCCTGAGGAAAATAATTTCACTCAGGGCCTATGTCATCTTAGGGGATGCTGTGTGGAGAGTCTTTTTATTCCATTCACACGTTATAGTATGACATCTGAAGTATCTTTAAGAAATTTTAATATTAAAAATATCAATAAATAAGTACGTGAGAACAAATCTCTGTAGGCGCCTCGAAAAAAAGTTATGTGGTGAACTCCATAACGTGTTATTGGATCATTTGAAACAAAAAAGTCGAAATGCTTTTAAAAGGTGATATGTTTTCCTGTGTAGTCAGAGGAAGTTTTTTTTTGTTTTTTTTTATTTTTGGCGGCATTTTGAAATGAAAAACGCCATTTTTTCTAAAAAATTTCGGTGAATTTGTTATTATAAAATGGTAAAAAAAACCCTCCTGACCACCCATTGATTTATGTGTAGAAATAGTGTCCCAAATTTCAAAAGGATCGGTTAAGTATATTTTGAGCTATGATGTTCACGAACTTCAAAAATGTTGTTTGCGAGAAAATCGATTTAAAGTTTTTATACTCGAAATTTACTCGCACTGATCATGAGGGCCGATCGTTTGAAACGCTGAATCTTCGTTAGTTTTGCTCCGATTTACTTGAAATTTTGACACAATACTTTCGACATGTTTTACGTTCAGAATTTTTATTTTTAAATGCAAAAAAAGTTAAAACCATACGTACCCGCGGCGGTACCCATACCCGCCTCCTTAATTGTATTTGCTAATATTTGGCTGTTTTGACTAATGAGTTTGCCGACCACTGTTCTACATCGTCATATTTGTATTTTCTCTATCCACTGTTGGATGAAACCTTATTCATCTGAGCGTTATAATGCATGTGACCTTGAATTTAATATAAACATCTTACAAATTAAAAATTTATTGCGTACATCATCATTAAACGCTGTTTCTTTGTTAATCATTTATTTATATGAAATAGAAACACGCCAATATGGCTACGTCAGGGCAGATATTTACACAAGAGGTACAGTTATAACAAAAAAGCGAAAAAAAATCACTTGCATGAACAAACAAAGCCTGCGCTGGAAACCCATTGGCCGTAATGTTCATGTTAGGGATGTTGAATGTAACTTTTAAACCATGTAAATAATATGCCTCAGAACGCAACAAACTCAACTTTAACTTGTAAATAATTGCAAACATTGCGGACGAACTATCAGAAACTAACATTATTCATCCGTAAATAATAACAGCACCATAATCTAAAAAGTTGCGCGTACATATTCCGCCGGCGGTTGTTTCCATCAAGAAAATGTGCAACTTAACAAAGTGTTACGAGTTTAGTTTATCTTCAGAGCGGAGCAATTGTAGCCCACAACACACGGACTTCGTTTCATTAGTTATTCAACAAAAATAAAGTATTTTTCCCGCCAGTCCAACTTCTCGGCGTAGTTTGCCCTCCATTATGCAAAATGTACCCGGTAAACCCGCGCGTAAAAATAGGCAAAAGCAAAACTCCATATTCCGTGATGTATTCCATATTCAAATTTCCATCCAACTTTTGCCGCGCAGGTAGCTTTCCGTCCTTAGCTCTGGGCGGAAGTCCGCCATTTTTTGCCCCCTTTTAAGGTGTTCTCGCCATTTTTGATACGTACACCGAACCCCTACAGCATCTCGCAGTATATATATATCGACACACCTGACCAAAGAACTGGGTCATTCAGTATAAACGAAGCGTGCGTCCGTATATTGATTGATTTTTGGGATAATCTAATAAACCGGGTTCCGCTCGTTTGTCCTTCAAGGGCACTTATCGAACGGTCTTGGACGGTCCATTCTCAGGACAGATCTTAGATCTCACATCAGCCCTGTCTGTCCAAAGTAGGTACTGACCAAAAAAGGAGGAAGAACGAAGATCATTACCCCATATCAAAAAATAATAAATATTAAATTAAAACCTACTAAATGTATGTACACATACGTTTCGTGGAAAACAATTAATGCAGTGCATTCTGAATCGCCGTAATTTTTTTACAATACTCAAAAGTACAGGTTGCAATTTTGACGTGTTTTCGGGATATTTTTCGTAATTGGTTTTTCAAATCCCGGTTTTATGTATTTGTGTAAAATACAACAACGTGTTAACACTGGCCTGATGATTGAGCCACAATTTTATTTTAGCCTTTTTTACTAAATCAAAATGATTTTTTTTCAAATCAGTTTAATGACGACGCGTGTACTTTAATATTTCATATTTTTGGCTGGGTTGGTCTTCAACACAGCACAATTCACATTTTCAAGTCATATTTCTGTAATTTCATGTAAATCGATTTCACAAGTATTTGATATTTCAGATTATATTAAATTACTTATATGAAATTCCGACATTCTTCTTGCGTCTTATATTCACATTCATACATCTCATATCATTTCATCCTGTATCATTTCATACCGCTTCTAATGATATATTGCACTTTCACTCCTAATAATCCTTTTCTGCTGGTCTCTACGAGTCTAGTCTTTCCTGATCTCTGCTGAGGGGCGAATCCGGTAAGGAATTATCCTTAATCTTAAAATGAATGTCTTTTCGTTGACTAGAGGTGAATCCAGTTTTACTTAAAATGAACGAATTTTTCTTAGGTGTGTGATTCCGGTTTTACTCAAGGCTAAGCATTTGTCCTAACGAAGTTTTCATTTCAACTAGGGGCGAATCTGATTCCACTAAAACAGAAGGAATTAGCCTTAACTTTAAAATGAACTATTTTTTTGTTAACAACTGCGATTTGAGTTCACTAGGATAACATCGAAAAAGTCGTTTATTTTATGGTTAAGGAAAATTCGTCATATTTAAGTAGAATCGGAGTCACTCTCTAGTCTCTCCCAGTCTGGAGCTCCAAAATACTTGAAAAATACCCTCGACTCTGTGCAGAAACGGGGCGGTCCGTTTGATAGATTCTCCCACCTTAACGAACGGATTGCAATTTTTAGAGCACAGGCTTCGGGTGGGAATGCTATACATGTTCTACCGGTATTTCAATGGAAGATGCTCTGAGGAACTAGCGTCATTGATCCCTTCGGCACCGGTGCATAGTCGGGAGACACGCCAAACGCGCGCCCAACATGTACACGGTTGACATTTGTCATATGAGGACGGGACGTTTTTTCGACTCGTTCTTGAGTTCAACAGCTCGGCTGTGGAACGATTTACCGGCCTCTGTATTTCTTCCCTCCTATAACATGGGTCTCTTCAAGACCAATGTTCATTCCTTCCTCTCCTCAAAAAGACCCTCCACACAGCATCCCAGATGACATAAGCCCTGAGGGAAATTATTTAACTCAGGGCCTCCTGTGTGGAGTAAATGTAAAAAAAAAGTCTCTCCAAATCTCTTAGACCAAAGGTAGGTAAACCAAATCGTTGTATTAGTTTGCCTAAAGGCCTGGAACTATGCTGCCGCTTTTAAAATGTATTCCTCGTGTGGTTAAATATTTTTTTAGCGTAACCATTGTACATGTTAACAAACTAACTTATAATGCATTTGGGTAAATGTACGTGGAAAAAGCTCGACCTGTTTTGCGCTTTCAAAACTTTACAAACCCAACATTCCGTTTAGTACAAAGTATTAAATAGTGAACCCTGTGGCATTTTGTACATTACACTCGTGGGAAATTTATAAGTGATTGTTTTAGTATACCCGAGACTGTACTTTGCGTCACAAAAGTGGTCTTAATCGGAAAGTCTAGTTAGTGTGACGTCTGGTTGTATCATCAATGGGATAAAATAAAGCACCAGATATTTAGCAACTTTGGAAATTAAATAAATATGTATTAAAAATATTGTTTTTTTTTCAGCCGCAAAGTTACTAATTTTATCTACTGTAATTTTGGGTATTATTGACATTCAAACACTATTAATTCTGTGGGAGACTTATTAATAACTTTAAGTTCTTGAAACTGACAGGTTTATTATGAGTTTAGGTATTTACAATAATAATGCTGCAAGTCACGCGACCTGTCTATACTAGTGGCTAATTGAATCTAGTCGGTTAGCTGGCCAGAGCCAGTCTCGGCGGCACACGCCTACTCGGGTACCTCTGTCGGCCATCGATAGTAGCACTCTCCCTGCTGGCGTCTGACGGCATCAATTAAAAGCTTTTTCAATACATTACATCTACAAAGTAGAAAAGATATTTTCTGAAACAACAAACACGGTGCTTCCAATATTCACAGCTTTAATGTCCATAGTATTTTATCACATAAAATATTGAAAAACGTTACTTGTAGGAAAAAAACGTTAAAGATTTTTTTGAGCGGTTTGGCATCTGCCAAAAACTTCATAATTGTCATGTATTTTAAACCTTAATTATGGAAACAGCAGAACACCTGTGTGCATTTTATAGGGAAAACTCTCATTCAGTGAACTCACCGTGATGTCGTGAACCCATGCACATGACTTTTGTCTACAATTTTTAGGATAACACTACTATTTTTAGTACACACTATAATTTTCACAGCTTTGAAATTAATTCCATTTAACTACTAAGACCTGAAATTGTTCACTAAAATTTTTCAACTTTAAAACTTCAAAACTTGAAATTCTTGCAAAGCCTGTTAGTAAAACTAGATATATATCATAATAGTTAGCAAGTGGGTTCGCGTACTGACTAGGATATTGTATCTCAATGTTGTAAGCCTTATGAATTCATCTGCTTAGTAAGCAAAAAAGTTTTATTTACAAAATGAACTTTCACTCGGAAGTTGGTGTGCCATTTGTTAGCTTAAAGCCCGGTATAATATCTGTACTGCAAAACACATATTTTATACGAGGTACTTAAAAGTTTGGGCTCGTTTTGGCGCGGCATTACGGTGCGTGTTTGTCAACGTAATGTCGAGTACGGGTAGCATTGAGATGGCAATTGAACTAAAATATTTGCAGCAAAAACAACTTTGGGGACAATTTCATGTACTAGTTCTGTAATTGAATTCGATTCTAAGTGATATTTCATACTTATTATTTTTAATTTTGTCGAAATACTTGACCTAGGTATCATTTTTTACCAGAAACTCTGCTTTTGTATCTCATATAACTTCTATCATCGCTATGAGAAGGTTGCGTTTTAAAGTAAGGATTTTGAACGATTTTAAAAATATTCACACACATTAAAAACTCTCGTTCGAAGCATTTTAGAATATAAATCTAAAGTTTGGTCACCCGTATTTAGTAATCACATTAATATCATTGAAGGAGTTCTACGTAAATTTTTGAGATGTATTAATTTTAGACTTGTAAATCCTTTAAAATCAATAGATTACGTTTTTTATGCATTCATTGAAATTTAAGTGACGTCTTTTAATTACATTCGTTGAAGTTAAGTGACAGAAGAACATTGTTTGTTCTTGTATTTTTATATTGTAAACTAGCAAGTTCCCTTGCAATCGTTCATGTTCCCGTTCCCCTTCCACCTCCCTTTCCCCTACCATTCCTCCTTCCCTCACCGCCGCTAAACTTTATGAAATACTCCCATTTTCTACAACTCACTTATTGCAAATTTTTATACAAATTTCATAACGATCACCAGTATGTATATATGAAACTTCGCGGGCGTGCGCACAACAACTCACCAAAGTTTATTGATGAATTGTAGTTCACTATTTTATTGATAATCATAGGATGTGCTTCTGATGAAATTCATGAATTCATTTATGATTATTCGATTTTCTCATTTCAGATATATCTTGGTTTCGATATATCTGAAATTTATTGCTAAGATTGTCTACATAACGAATATTTTGGGTTGCGCACATAATAAACGGGGAGTTGAAAATTTTTTTTCTAAAGTTGGTTCCGCATGTGAGTAAATGAAAACGGTCGTTAAAGCAAAAAGTACAATAGAAAAAAAAAGAAAAAAAAAAGTTAAATAATTAATAATAAAAATCATTTATGTAAGGCGTGGTCTAGAGTGAGCTCGGGCCCAGTGAACGCTCAGGAGTGGCGCGTGGTGCTGGAAGGCTGCGGTCACATTCAGTAAATGCAATTACATTCAGTAAATCGTTCACAGACTTGCTTTAAATTACACAACATTGCACATAAGTTAATGTACAAGGCACATTATTATAATTGTAGTAAGCAACGTAAAATAAATTTATATCCCGGTTTTATTCGCTGTTACTGCTACCATGTACCTTATGTAGAAGTAGTGTTTACTCCATCAGTGCATTCCTATTCCAGTAATCGTGTATACAACAACTTGCTTGACAGTCTGCCAATTGTGTTTGAGACACCTGTGACCTCCCACTAATATCGACGACTTTTTAAGCGATATTAACCCTTATGAACAAAGAATTATATGAAGGAAAAAGTAAAAATCGCCTAAGCTAAACACCACCATACATTTATTGATTGTAGGTTCTCTGGGACTTGAAATAATATTTTTTTATTTTTACATTAATACAGGAGGCCCTGAGGAAAATACTTTCCCTAAACGCCTACGTCATCTTTGGGGATGCTGTGTGGAGGGTTTTTTGGTGGAAAGGAAGGAAGTGAACCTGGGTTTTGAAGAGAAAATAGGAGGGAGGAAACGCAGAGGCCGGCAAATTATTCCTCAGCCGAGCTGTTGTACCGACTTGTTGAAGCGACCCGTTCACAGTTAGCCGTTTACAAATGCTTGGCGCGCATTTGGCATGTTTCCCGACTGTGCACCGGTGCCTAAGGAATCAATGGTGCTAGTTTCTCTGAGCATCCATTGAAATACCAGTAGAACAAGAACAGCGTTCCCACCCGACGGCTGCGCTCTAAAGATTATAATCCGTTTGTTAAGATAAGATGATCTATCAAACGGACCGCCCGTTTTGCATATTTAAGTGTTTTTTTTTTTTTCATGTATTTTGGAGCTCCAGACCAGAGGTGGCTGCCAAATTCAATCGTGAGGCACACTTGCGATCTGTACAGGGTCCTGTGATCTATGATTTGTCAACAGGTTTATTTATTTTTCTACATTAGCTCCACACAGGAGGCCCTGAGGTAATTAATTCCCCTCAGGGCCTACGTCATCTTTAGGGATGCTGTTTGGAGGGTCTTTTTAAGAAAGGAAGAGGAGAAAGTTCTGAAAAGGAAAAGGGTACGAGGGGCGGGTATGAATCCGGGGGTCAGTTTGTCTTCTAGGAGTGAGGAACGTCTGAATCCATCTGTACAACTGAGGTGCAAGGCGATGTTCCGAGAGAGAACGGCTGGAGAAATCAAAGGGGCTCCCTCAAACATTCTCTCCCGATCTGGCCTGCCATGCGGCTGGTGGGCGGACTCATCCGCCGCCAAGACCCGGACAAACCTCACCCCACGATTAATGATGCAACTAAGGCAGGAATATTTTATTTCATACTGAAAATAGTAAAAATTTTCCCGAGGAAGGTGCTTTTATATAGTGGTCTTAATGAACAACGTCGTGCAGATTTTTTTACAATTTATATCACATTTTATTGCGCGAGCATGCATGTAAATTCCTGAAAAATTATTTGTGCAAATTTTGTACAGAACTCCTCGTACGTATCCGGAATGTCGCACAATTCATTTGAATTTCAGTTGTGGAGTAATTGAATGCAGCCCGCATAGACACCCTGACACATTTAACTGTACAGATAGTGAATTTAGTACTCACCTGGGTCCCGGTAAGCAACCCCGTAATAAACTACAAAATACACACATTCGGTGTCTGTTCCCACTACCCCACACTACCTCTAGTAACTGTAGTTAACTATTGTAACTGCAGACTGTTGCCGAACTATGTAGGTTCATTACCCGCAGAAGTTCTGGAACGAAACAGTGGGACAGGACACATTAACCACGGGCAGGTTTCGCGACAGGACGCCGGCCGTAACAAAAGTTTGATTGTCCTGAAAATTGAATAACCACGTTATTTATATGAAAAGTTTCAGCGGTTTCATCAAAGAACCGCAATAAATATGGTTCTGCATTGTCGGCGGTCAGCGATCCAATCTGTGGACTTCGCTGAATAGAAGAATTTACACATAAATATAGTATCGTGTTTCTGTGAATCCAAGGAGAATATGGTTTGTAGAACTATGGCATCCCAACTTGCAAGGATTTTATAGCATTATGTTTCTAGCCCAGGGATGGGAATGTGATGGTAAGAGGAAGGCTGGGATCTATCTCAGATAAAAAAAGAGAGAGGAACTCTGTCGCCACCCTTTGTCGAATTTATTAATGCGGTTCTTCAAACCCACCGACACCACTTCTCATAAAGCCAACATCAAGTGTGAGCGGGTGTTCCTCTCGTGAGGAACTCACTATATAAAAAAGTGAGTTCTGGCATCATGAAATTATGCGTTGCTAAAAGTTCATCCGATTGCGATGAAAATTTGAGGATTCGATGTGTGCCTGCCAGCGATGATTTCTATTTATACTGGTGAGCTCTGGAATGAAATTTGTATAAAAAAATTGCAATAGGTGAAACGCGAGTTGTTTGAAAACTGAATGTACTGGGAATGAATATATGGAATTTGGGAGGGGAGAGGGGAACTTGGGAGGGTGGAGGGGAACTCGGGAGGGGGGTTCGCGAGGCAGGGAAAGAGGACAAGGGTAATGGGGAGAGGGAAGGCGGAGAAGGCGGAGTGGGAATGCGAGAGGAGGAGGCGACGCGAGAGAGGAAGGGTCGGCGGAATGGGAACGGGACTAGTGGGAAAGTACACGCAGGGATAAACAATTTCTTTCAAAGCAACGCATGCCAGGCACTCGGTAGTATTTTATAATTTAAAACACAAATAAATAAAGTGGCATGTCCGTACTAGATATTTGCTACACCTTTTGATTAAAAATATAATCAGTCAATTTGTTTCAATATTTTGGCCGTATTTCCAAAATAAAGTTTTGTATGAATGTTCCTCTTAAAACGGTTGTTAATAATGTTTATCCCCCCGATCAGCGAACGTCCGAACAAGACGAAAAGATAGAAGTAAATGAATCGCGTCAGTACAAAAGTTAGAAAAAGATAACAGGTATTAGGTATCACTTGTCCCCCTAGGCCCAGGCCACGGGGTTCACATCATCCCTTAGTTTGTTTCTGAAATGTTAAATAAGTTCCCTTTATAAATCATCCCCTTTGGACCTGCTTACTTAGGATTGCCTCTCCCCTACTTTTAAAGTTAAGAAAACAACACGCTTTTTCCAACTAACTTTTCTTCTTTAAATTTATGTTTACATTTTTAACCTTAGACTGCCTTCCTCGTAACGAATTTGTTTTGTATTTCAAATTGCTTCGGGGGAAAAACGGCTACCTTATAAAACTAGCGAAATTAATAACAATAACTTTCGTGTCTCTTTTATATCAAGGGGGTTCTTTGCTCATCGGGTATTTTTTATTTTTTATGAACAATACTTCAGGGACGTGCGGTGACATCTATTGTTTGCGTTTTTATTATGGAAGCGTAATAAATAACATGCGATGTTCTCACAAATATTTTAAATCTAAAATATCATTAAATTCTAAAAAGTGTTTGTTGCTTTGGAATGCAAAAGCAATGCAAAATCATGTGATTTTGATTTGAAAATTAGATTGCTTAGAAATATCTTATATGCCAAAATAAAATACTGCTAGTGTCTTTCAAACAATCGAGTGTTTTTTTATTAGTCTTTTTATAAGCCCAGAAAAAATAAATTTTCAAGCTTATGAAAACTGCTTAAAAGTTCAAAATCTCCTACTTACGAACCCATTTTTGGTTATGGTTTTGTTTATAATGTGGAAAATAATATTATTTAGAAAATGTTTGTGAAACATTTACCTATTTATGATTGAGCTTCGCAAAATAAAATAAAACATGTTGGCGATGTTTTTTTCGTGAATAAATCAAAATATGCGGCTGGTGTTAAACGGGAATTTAAACCTTATCGCCATCTACATAAGAGGTATTATTGTCAGCGGCGTGATCCCAAATTTTACACAACGTGTTGCATCACCTTGTTTATAATGCTTGACTTGATTCGATGAAGTTGACTGTTTGGATGAAATAATGATGATGATTTTATTTATAACTAGCAGACGCGGCCACACGTTGCTGTGGCTTACGAAACACAACGCTATTACCCAACTTTTATAACCAACGCCATCTGTTAATTTGCATACATATCAAATCCACACCGTCCGCTTGCCAGCCCGCTGCCTGAATTGAATCTTTGAATTTCTCGGCTTTTCTTTACTATAATAAGCATGTATTATACATATAAATCTTCCTCTTGAATCACTCTATCTATTGGTGAAAACCGCATGAAAATTCGTTGCGTAGTTTAAGCCGCTGGTGCCCGAATTTCTACCGATTTCTTGCATATCTTCCTTGAACATTTGAAGTTTTTAAGCTCTTAAAAAAATATATTTTATTTTTTTAGATAATATCCATTCATTTCTCACGCCGAAACTGAAATTATATGAAATCTCTTGATAGAAAAAAATCGCGAAGTATGCTCCGAAAACAATTATTTTCACGCTTGTTTCTATTATTGAACGAGTTGTGTGTATGAAAAAATTCCCAGTGTTTCTTTGAACGTTGTTTTAGACAACTCTATTCTAAACGAGTCGTGTTTTATTAAACATTTTCACAATTTTCGCTTCCATTTTATAGTTTTAAGTATTAGCGCGCTCTCTCCAACATTCGTAATTAAATATCTCTCCATCTTCTTCTTTTCGAACGAGGATACGGCGCCTTAAAAGATCCAAGCCTTCAGACAGCGGGAGCGACTTCATTTTGTATTATGTAAAGATGTGTATTTATATGAAAAAAAAACCAAAGACAAAGACAAAAACAAACAATTTTAGCACATTCTTTTGTTTTTCTTGTATTCCACATGACCGTGAACCGTTACGGCAACCTTGAATATGAAACGATGTAGAACTTTGAATCAATAACAAAATAACACAACGGAAAGAATCAAACTTAATTTTATTTCGATTTCAACAATATTATTATTCTACTCCTGCGTGTTTTTTGTCGGTTGTGGGTGCACTTACAAATACAAAACGTGTGGCCACTGGCTTTGATTAGTGCAGCTTTGTCGGTTCATTGAATTTGATAGTATTGACTAATTAATAGGTGTTTCAAAGGTTTCAAGTTTCATAGGCTACTAGTGTTTAATGTTTCTATATAAAAAAAAATTCATTACCTATTTCCGTCTTTAGCTTTAATTTGTTCACGTCTATACTTCTATGCTAATATTATAAATGCAAAACCTCACCCTATGAACCCGGGCACCCCTGTTAAGTCACCAAATGGGTAACCTATGGCTGATGGTTTGTTATCCCAGGTTACCCAAATGATTCCCGGGGCGGCAGAACCCGTACCTGCCTCCCAAATCGATGTAAGTAAAAAACAGAGTTATTAAAATTTCGGTAATGCACAGTATTTACCTTATCTTCATTCGCCTGAGGAATCTCAATAATACTACTCATATTCTTTCTTTGGCAATTCCAGTGGAGTGAAGTAGCTCAATAATACGGGGACTAGGGGATTTTGCACTCTCTTTTATGTTGGAGAAGAACAAAAGAAGTTTATTTAATTCTCTCTATATTTTAGAGACTTCAAGCAGTATCCTTGGTTATATGCATAAGCCTTTCAGTGTGGAATGCTCGGTATTAATATCTTTACCACCTAGCATCCTTGGCTTGAACGGTCACATCTGCAGTACACATATGTATATTTATTAAAACTACCTCTTGTGCTCCGGAAAAAATGACTTCGGAAAGTTCATTAATTTGTGATTTTTTAGCTGTGGTAATACCATAAAGTAATGTTTAATAATATGTCAATAAAAAATTGGTAATCCCTCCAGGATGATTTCCAGTCAGCTCCCAAGATGGCGATCTTCAAAAAAAGGATCCGTCGTGTTGCGTCGAGAGGACCGCCCAAAGCTCTCGGCTGTTCCACAAAGAATGACTGGCTTTCTTTTCAAATCTGTTGATTTGAATCTGTGCCGGATTAACAAATGTTGCATTCCAAAATATTTCAGGGCTCGCAATATCACCAATGCCCAAATGTCAATGGGCAAGCAGAGGTGCCACACACCGAGACCATAAATAAAGTGTGTATAAGGAGGTGCACATATCTTGTTACAAATACTTTTATGTAACAACATCAAGTCATATTTTTTGGGAATGATACCTTTTAGTGGTTCATAAACATAATTATAATTTATTTTTCAATGATAATAAAGAAAAAAAATTCCCACATAAGCATTCCGCGTTCCACTCAATGATCCATCGATTAGTCACTCAGTTAATTATACTAACGAATTAAATACAATAAAATTAATAGCTCACAATAATGGATACGAAACACAACTCATAGATAGAATCCTAGCAAAAAAATTAAGATTAATATCCATAAATAAATACATTTACTCTAGTCCAATAACTTTCAATAATAATAACCTTAACCGCGAATGGCGAAGAATTTTATATATTAATAACTTATCCTCTTTGTGCACAGTTAAATTCCCACCTGAAATTAAACCAGCTTTTTACACGAATAACAACCTAGGAAATTTTTTAATTAATGCTAAAGACAATGAGGACATACTAAGCCACTCGGGCGTTTATAAAATTAGTTGTAATGATTGTCCAGCGTTCTATATCGGACAAACGTCACGCAATGTAGAAACTAGAGTAAAGGAACACATAAGGTGCCTAACCAGTTCAGGGTTTTCAGAATTCGCGGAGCACCTAATTAATAAAGATCATACTTTTAACCGGGATACGGGTATTAAAGTCCTGCACAAAAATGGGATAGGTTTAAGATTAAATAACTTAGAAGCATTAGAAATAAAAAAATCGGTTAATGCAAAGGCTGAAATCATTAATAATCAACTTAATTTAACTTTCAGCCCTATTATAAGTATGTTTCCCGTTATCCCGCTCGCTCCTCCCCCACTACCCTCCCACAACTGACGCACTGTCCCACTCTAATTTACTGTCTCTTTCTTTTACAATTTGTATATATATATGTATATTTCCCTGTATTTGTCAGTATTTTATATTCAGTCCTGATGATGGTACGGAGGTACCGAAACCGGTAGACGGAAGAAATATCAATAAAGTGACGTAAAACAAAGTGTTTCCTTTTTATTTATTTAAAAAAAATTCCGTTGCCTGTTGCCTTAATGTCTTAATAAATTAATTGTTCATCAATATAATCCAAATAAATTGTTTTACTGCTAAATTGTTTACTTATTTCGAATGAAAAACGTTTTTTTTCTTCATTGAAAACATTCGAAAAAGCATTCAAAATTGAATTAGTGGATTTTCATCATATTTTTCCTTTCATGTGTAATTTTCTACTTCCCGTTTTCTTAACCGGGACGTGCGCTTTTACCAATTTAGCCATTGCCACCTTCCATCAAACCATCTTAATTGTCAATCTCATATTTTCAAATTGTAGAATTAACAATACTATCCAAGACAATTTTTCCATATCACAGGAAACTATCATTTTAATTGGAAACAATCGTTCTAAGAACTGGTTTGTAACCTAGTTAGATAAATCTTTATTTTTAATTTTTAAAAAGAAAGACAAACATTACCGGCTTACGAATAACCCAACACTGTTTGAAAATCTCCTACTATCACCACAATAAGCCGAAAATGTTACATGAATCTTGATGGAGGACTTAGCCAGCCGAGTAATCGAACAAGCAACGTCCGGGTGGGACCCAAACGCGATGCCCCCTCAGCCACTGACTGGTCACATATTTTAAATTTTATTTAAATGTTCCATATAAATAAAATCGCATATATTTATCCGAGACGCTATCTAGGTTAGAAACCAGTTCTTAGAACGATTGTTTCCAATGAAAAGGGTAGTTGCATATGATATGGAAAAATTATCGAAGATAATATTAGTTATTCTAAATTTGAAAATATGAGATTGAAAATTATGACGGTGTGATTGAAGGCGACATTGGTAAAAGCGCACGTCCCGGTTAGACGAGAGGTTCTGGGTTCGAGTCTCAGTTGCGACCACTATCTTTTTCTATTTTTCTGTCTTTTTCTCTTCCATATTTTAGTTTAGATTATTAGTTATTATTAATCTTCTTCTTCAATAATTGAAGGAAAAACCTTCAAAGTTATAAAAAGAGAGCTGTTCTTTTAAAAAATTGAAGGAAATAATTTATTTTTCTCTTTATTTTATGATACTGTTGAGCTAGCGAAGACAGCAATGAATAATTTATAAAAGATAGCTTAAATCTGTAGCTGCAAGTTCCCATACTAGATACACAACACAATAAGGGTAAACAGGTTCCGTTAAGGCTGTGTTGGAAATGCAACTTGCGCGTATCTATCATTAAAGCCTATTTAATGGAGCTTTGTTTCATGTTGCTCCTTCCGGAGGGGCAGATGGGGATTGCACGTTGCTTTTTGAAAAAATCGTAAAAACGGCACAGGAATATTATTTCATCAGTTACAATATTAATTATTTCTTTTGTTATTTTATTATTTGTTATGTAAATTATTACATTTAATATTATTTTAAAGATATTTTTTTTTTTTATTATTGTATAAATCATAATATTAATTGTAGTTTTAATTATTGTTTTAATTTTTTTGTTAATTATTGTAATAATTATTATATAAATTATTGTTTTAATTATTGTATAAATTATTGTATTAATTATTGTACAAATTATTAAATTATTTATGGGCCATCCATAAATTACGTCACACAATAAAGGGGGGGGGGGAGTAGAGAAGTGTGACATTGTGTGAAAAGGAGTATGGGGGGTTATCACTCTGTGACGTCATATGCAAAAATTTAAATAATTAAAACGCAAGACTTAAAAAAAAAAAATTGAACTTTTGTTTTGATTATTTTTAGATTTAAAATTGAAAAATATGTGACGTCACACTAGGGGGGAGGGGGTCTCACAAATGTGACAGGGACAGGGGAGGGTAAAAAATCATGAAATTAATGGATGGCCCCTTATTATATTATGTAGAATAGTCCGTTCCTTAATACGACCCAAATCTTTTTCTGATTCTTTAATTAAATAAAACAATTAGAGGTTTTACTCAATACAAATTGTTGGGGACTTAAAAGAGATACCCGCAAAGTGGAAAGAATGGGGAGACTCAAGGTGGTGAAATTTTTTAGAAAGTGTGTAATTTAAGCGGTGCCTCCTCCGACTGTGAATATGAACATTTGCTTACACATGTTCTTGAACATTACTATAAGCTCTAGTTATTATAAGCATTGCCAATTAAAAGTGGCGTGGCCTTCTTTATTAAAAACTTTGAATCATTACAAATCGTTCAACTGTAGTACAAATCGCCTGTTAGAAGCCTAGAACATAACTCCAAAGAATGGTCGCCCATCTATAAAATTAATATTCACAATGTTGAAAGAATTCAAAGAAAATTTCTAGCTTTCGTAAATTTTACACTTAACATCCCTTTAGATTGCACGTCGTAAACGAATATTTTAAGTATTTAAACATTAGAAAACAGACGAAAAATAAACGACCTAACCTTTTTATTAAAACTATTAAACTGTAAATTCGATTGTTGTGAACTCCTGCAATTAATAAATCTACTTGTACCAATACAAGCAACTATACGAACAAATTGCAATAGATAGGAATGCTTGTTCTACCGGTATTTCAATAGAAGATGCTTCACGGAACTAGCTAGTAACTATGTTCACTTCTTTCTCCCCTTAAAAAGACCCTCCACACAACATCCTCAAAAATGACATGGGCTCTGGGGGAAATGTTTTCCTCGGGGCCTCCTAGTTAATATTAAAAAAGTAGCATACCAAAAGAATAAACCAACCTTGTCTGAAATATCCACAACACAAACATTGAAAAAAAATTATAAATGACTGTCCTGAAAATATCGAAACAAATAAAAATCTTCTAACTTATGCCAGGAAGTTCACGTTTCAATGAACAAACTTTATACTTTATGATTTCCAGCGTAAATAAATTCTGATATTTTTCTATCAAAAGTTAATAAAAATCTACGAAAATATGAAAGGATCTCCGTTCGACAATTTCATATCATTACTCAATGTCATCAAAAGACACGCTTTTTACTCGGTCCAGAAAAGAACATGTTTTATAATATATACACATTGCACAGGGTGACAGAAAAACTAGTAGTTAAGTTTATTTTAAATTTTTGGTATATTTAAATAAGAAAATATTTCTTGTGAACCCTGGAATCTCCCATCCCTGTGAGGCTGGAGGGAAGGAAATGCTTTAGGGAAGGTTGGAAAGTTATTATAAGTATTCAAATGTAGTCATTTAATAATAATAATAATTAGATGTCTTGTAGTGCACCGTTTTTGTGAAAGAACTCAAGGGCGCTGTACAACAACTAAGCAATTCTAAGGCTCTGGGGGTATTTCACCATCCTCCTCATAGATTATTCATACGGTAACGAACATTTTAGATTAATCATACAGGATTTATCTATTCGGCACTTGAACCTTTGAATAATGGCTACATATTGGATAAGTTAGCAGATTTTTTTTAGTATTTATTTGTTTATTTATTAATATTCGTTATGTGTGTGGATTAGCTACGGGGAGGATGGTGAAATACCCCCTCTATCTAATATTATTATTTACTAATAGATACCGAAAACATACTTACCTGACAGGTCGCCTCCGATAAATAAACTTTAATAAGAAAGTTTATGCTTGGAGAAGATACGACTGTGCACGTGGAGGACATTATATTTAAAACACTATAAATTGCATGATTTTACGTTTGCTACCCCCATCATTGTTGATATTACAATAAGAAGATTAATGCCAAAAGTTCAGTTAATATTTATTTTGAAAGACTGAAGAATTAAGGACTCATTTGACTAGAGAATTTTTATGAAATGACTTTTGCTCGCATTTAACACAATTAGTCATTAACAATGTCGCGGGCTGTGAAAGTCGAGGTGAAAGATTTTTCACTGTATGGATACGATTGTCTGACTTATTACGGATGAAGCCATTCAAGCAAGGTTTCGATTCTGAACGATGGTATCTAACCTGGGCGATAATGAGAGTATCGAACGCTGTGGAATGCGCCATTAGTACTACTTATTGTTCATTTTTTCAAATGAAAAAAGTTGTTGACGCGTCGACCGGTTTTGGTTTATCTTAATTCAATCAACATAATAAACATATAAACTAAATTACAGTACAGAGGAAGGTTATAAGGTAAACAAAAGAGAGAAAGAAAAAAAGAAAGAAACAGATAGAATATAAGAGAGGGATTGACCATCAGAAATAGGCTGGTGGAGGGGTAGGGGAAGGGTGGGGGTTATATAAAGAGAAGGGGAACAACTTTAAAATTGTACTGTCTACTGTGTATAGTAGAGAGAGTAGTAGATCTCGCTTGAGAAATTCTCATTCTGTTTTCCTCCAAAAGCTGCCTAATCTCTTCTTCAGGCTCATTGTCTCGAAGATTTTAAGCTCGAATTGCGTTACGCGTACGCCGACCGATGACGCCTCACTGATGGAATTTTCTTATCAATAACAATAAATAACACATCGATAAATCTCTAAACACACATCAAAACACACGAAACACCGTTTTGCTGTAGCGACAGAAGCGGTAATTGTTATATATGAATTAATGTCACCATATTGTCAATCTTGATTATATGGATAGATTGACATTATGACGTATGGTATGTTTGAATTTTTCAACTGCTGCCTGAACAACTGAACGTCAATCTGTCAATGTTTTGTCAATATATTGAAGATCTCTCACATTCTTCTGTCTCATTCACCTTTCATATTATGAGATTTTTTTAAATTTCTGTTCGATTTACAAACCTTGTCCTGACAATAACAAACACAAAAAAATTTATCCAATTTGGTGCGGTCCTTCGGAAGTTATGCGCGTACATACATTTCGGCTCATTTTTATTTTTATAGAATAGATAGATTTACTTTTCGCGCTGTTTTAACTACCTAACTTTTGTTTATCTTAAAACATTTGTCTGTACTGTAATTTAGTTTACACGTTTATTTTTCTGATGAAGGTTGAGATCAACCGAAACCGGTCGACGTGTAAAAATGAAACAAAGTGGTTTTAAACAAATAGCCTTTTCATTTGTATTATGTCAAGCCACAGAGCTTTTCTTCGATAATTTTTATTTATAACCGATACGACGTTAAAATATTCAATATTTTTGAAAAGTAAAAAAATTTATAGAGTTATATTTCAATATCTTTGACAAAGAGTAAAAAATAATTCGTATTTATTTATATAAGCAGGGATTTGAACCAAGCGATTTTGTATTCGTAGCCGAGGATATCAAAAAACAGGCCATGGAAAAATCATCCTTTACAAATTGATTCTTAAATCTATGTTTTCTCGACTCTGTGCAGAAACGGGCGGTCCGTTTGATAGATTCTCCCACCTTAACGAACGGATTGCAATCTTTAGAGCACAGGCTTTGGGTGGAATTGCTATACATGTTCTACCGGTATTTCAATGGAAGATGCTCTGAGGAACTAGCGTCATTGATCCCTTCGGCACCGGTGCATAGTCGGGAGACACACCAAACGTGCGCCCAACATATGTACACGGTTATACATATGTACACGGGTCGTTTTTTCGACTCGTTCTTGAATTCAACAGCTCGGATACGGAACGATTTGCCGGCCTCTGTGTTTCCTCCCTCCTACAACAAGGGTCTCTTCAAGACCAATGTTCATTCCTTCCTCTCCTCAAAAAGACCCTCCACACAGCATCCCAGATGACATAGTCATGACACACCTACTCCACACATGACGCACTCCTGTGTGGAGTAGGTAAAAAAAATAGTTGCTTTTTAGATAACATCTACCTCTGTGGAACGTACAACAAAATTATATTACATGTAAAATATAAGATTATATTACACGTAAAATATAAAATTATATTACATGTAAAATATAAGATTATATTACATGTAAAATATAAAATTATATTACATGTAAAATATAAAATTATATTACATGTAAAATATAAAATTTTGTCACTTATTTTACACGAGCTCCACACAGGAGGCCATGAGGAAAATAACTTCCTTCAGGGCCTATGTCATCTTCGGGGATGCTGTGTGGAGGGTTTTTTAAGGAAAGGAAGGGAAGGAGAGTTCTGGGAAGGAAAAGGGTTTAAGGGGTGGGTAGGAATCTGGGGTTCAGTGTGTCCTGGTCATCCGCTTCCAAGACCTAGACAAACCTCACCCCATGAACCCAGGCACCCCGGCCATATCACCAAACGTAGCGAACCACTTGGGGTGACCTATGGCAGAGGTGTTGGTTATCCAATAAAGGTTCCCGGGCGGCGGTACCCATTCCCGCCTCCCAACTTAATTCGTCTAAAAGTAGTATCTATTTAATCTAATGGGTTTAATCTCTGTAGCGGCGATTTTAGGAAGTTTATTATATTTATGTAGTGTGGCCAAGTTACTCACATAAATTTATGATTGAATGTTAATTTTTTCAAAGTTATTGATCATAAAATAAAAATAAATATTTGTATAGTAAATCTGTCGTGAGCACCCTGTTAAAATTGCATGAATAGAAGTCCGCTACATTTATCTCGCGCAGCTTCCCGCTTCACCGATCTCCGGGAGATGTCCGGAAGTGACGGGCAATTATTAGATTTATCGTGACCGGAAGTACCCCGGGGCGCTCCGCCGGAACTAGTAACACCGGAAGCTCTAATATGCAAGAGCACTTCGACTTAATCACGTCGCGGGGAGAAGTACAAGTCAAGGCCAGCACTCTAAAAATCACACTTCGTAGTACGCTAATATAAGAAAATATAATTAAATTTATCTGTAATAGTAAATTTTTTCGGGTAGTTAGGAAAATATAAAAGATTTCCAATGAAAAAAGTTGTTCGATTGTAAACATTGAAATTGTATTTGAAATACTGGATTTTAGGTAAAGCCTTCGAAAATGAAATCACTCGTTTTCAAACTTCACCTTTAACCGACATTTTGGTATAATGTCATGGGGTTGCATGACTCTTGATTCCTCAACAATTTACCCCCCCCCCCCCCTCGCGTACTTATATACAATATGCAATTGGTTTAGGAAAATGCGGTGTATATACTATCAGAAAATATAACTACGTGTCCCCGAAGAGGTGTGCAGGGAGGTCATACCTCCGAATAACAAATATATAAATCTCTCATATATACAAAAATCAAAATATGCTTGGGGATATATGAGATGTCTATGCGTTGCTAAACCGTTCATCCGGTTTATTTATTGTTTCTTCACAATTTAAATTCATTTTTAGCATGTAATTATTAAGCCCACTAGGGTTCGATTACTATGAAACTTTGGGGATTTGATTTATGCATGCCCGCGATAGTTTCTATGTATCTAATAGTGAACTCTGGCGTCATGAAATTACAGATTGCTAAACCGTTTGTCCGATTGCGATGAAACTTTGGTCAGTTGTTGTGAGCACTCCCACCGGTGCCGAAGGGATCAATGACGCTATTTCCTCAGAGCATTTTCCATTGAAATACCGGTAGAACAGGAATAGCATTTCCTCCTGACGCCTGTGCTCGAAAGATTGTAATCAGTTCGTTAAGATGGGGGAATCTATCAAACGGACGGCAGTTTCTGAACAGAGTCGAGAGTATTTTTCAAGTATTTTGGAGCTCCAGACCAGAGGTGGCTGCCAAATTCAACCGTGGGGCGCACTTGCGATTTGTACAGGGTAAGCAGTTGTGTACTATTAAAGTATCTGCGGGCCCTGTACAGTATGCCCAGTTTTTGAGAGGCTAACTTTTACTCTGGCTTCGATGGAGCCCCCATACTTGAGCTGGTCATTTATAGTTACACCAAGCATATAAATATACTGTCATACGCGTAACAATAAATTGGTGCACATGACAAAAGGTCGTTGATGTGCAACAAAAACAAAGTCGGTGACAGAACCAATCCCTGTGGGACGCCGGCATTTATTGGATGCGAGGAAGAGGTGAAACCATCAGCAACAGTATGAATTGACCTCTCCCTCAAAAAGTCGGCAATCCACTTACACAAGGATATGGGAAGTCTGTAAGATGGCAGTTTGTTGACATGTTCTCGATGCCAAACCCGGTCAAAGGCCTTGGAAATGTCCAGTGCAACCGTTTGGGTCTCACCGAAACATTCCAGGTACCGCCCCCAAACATGCGTCACATATGCGAGAAGATCGCCGCACGAACGGTTCCGCCGGAATCCGTATTGACGGTCGTTAATGATTTTGTTCTTCTCGAGATGTGTGAGCAGTTTGTCGTTGATCACACGTTCCATCACCTTGGACAAAACTGATGTGATCGCTATGGGGCGATAGTTGGCCGGGTTGGAGCGGTCACCCTTCTATGAAATAGGATGAATGACCGCTTTTTTCCAACCAGAGGCACAATGCCAGACTTCAAGGACATTTTAAAGAGCTTTGTCAAAATTGGAGTTATTTCTGCAGCGCACCTCTGCAAAACCAGGGTAGGTATTCCGTCAGGCCACTAACTTTATTATCATCAAGCCCTCGTAAGACTTGGAGTACATCCCGATGCCGGATCCTCAGCTTTTTCATATGAAAACCGCAGTGGGGAACCGACGTCGGGACAGCACCTTGATCATCGAGGGTTGAGTTATCGGCAAACATTTTCCCTAATAGGTTAGCCTTTTCGGTGGCGATGTTTGCTAGTGAGCCGTCAGGTCTGGTAAGAGGTGGTAGACTGGATTTGCAGAAATTGCGACCTATTGAGCCCGCAAGCGACCAAAATGCTCTGCTGCCATGCAGCCAGATTTTTGCTGATCTGCAGGTCGGGCTCGAATTTTGACCTATTTATGATCCTCTTGGTTTCCTTTGCCATTTTATTGTATGCCGGATGTTCTAGATGTGTTTTAGTCTCGATAAGTTGCGTTTTTTTGTCGCACTGCTTCAGAGCATTTCCGACTAAACTACGGCTTTGAGCCCTTTTATTCGTCTACTCCGATTAAAATTGACTGGAATTCCTTATTTTGAATCACTGGCCCAATTTGTGCACCATATACGCAAAGCGACTGCAACTCTACCTTATAAAGTTTTGTAATATTATTTACAGTAAAACTTTCAATAAAAAATTTATTACTGCAGAGGACACTGTAATACAAGGAAAGTTTTACATAATATTCACCGAAATGACTCCCTCAGCGCTACTTCTGTAGGTACTTTACAAAAGCATGTATTCTAAAGCCATAAAGGGGTTATTTACTCCACATTAAACGATGGAGATAAAAAGTGACAGATATTATTTATTACCACCACTGAAGAGATAACACCATAGAAGTGTTTTGTGTCCATTTTTTGTGTGCCTGAAGTAAGCCAAAATATTCCACACTTCTGGTGAAACCAGGTAAAACTTTTTAATTACCGATTTTTTTCTGCAATTAGTAAATTAGTTCCCATGATTGCTGTCTCCCAATTTAGAAAACATATTAAAATAAAATGATGACCTTTCGATCTCTTATAACAATGAGATATGAAACTGCGACATTTGTTAGTTTGAATCCCGAATAAAATCCTTACACTTGAATTTATGAAAAAGTGAATTTACGTAGAGTTTGTTAAATAAGTGTGGAAAACATAGAAGGGCGCCACTGTGGGTCAAATGACAGTACTAAACATTTAACTCATGGTGTAAAGCTGTGTAACCTACATTTTTATAAAAAATTAAAAAGTCATAAAAGTGAAAAAAATAATTTTTTCATTGCAATATCTCCACTATCTCAATATCTCCCTATACACACTGATCTCAGAATTAGAATTGCATAAAGGTATATTATTATTATGCCTTTGCAATTTTGTGTTGACCCAATGAAGAATAATGATTTTGTAATTTTTTTTTTTTATTTATTTTTTTTTTATTTATTTTGGAAAATCAACAGAAATATTACACTTATAATAATAACCTTAATAATATACATAATAATATACATAATATCCAATGATAGATTTTCACATAATTAAAATTATAATTAAAAAGTAAAACAAAAAAGTAAGGGTCCTGTACCCGTAAGAACTTAAAAATATAAAAATTATTCAAAAAAAAGATATAAAAACACAATATAAACTATAATAACCTGCTTACTAAATTTCAACATGGAGTATTCTCACTCCACAACAGCAATAATAATAATATGTACATCGTACATACCTACAACTCAATAGTTAAGTCGAATGACAAGTATGCAACTGGAAAGGATTCACAGCAATATTATGGTAACTTGCAACACGGTCAAAAAATTATTTAATGTTGGCTATGACATACTTTTTTAAGGAACTTAAATTACATGAGAATATGTCTACATTATTAAAATTCTTATCAAATACATTGCATGTTCTGAATATAAAAGCATTTTGTCTGAGATTAGTAGAACATTTTTGAAGATGAAAAAGTGATTTTTCTCTGGTTCTAGCACCTGGGACTCTAAAATTAATCTCAGCCAAAAGGGGCGAACAATCAATAAAACCATTGATAATTTATGAAGATATATTATATCTGCAGAGTCTCTTCTAATTTTTAAGGCCATAAAGGTCCAACGAGCTGTTTATGTCACGATAACCAATATTAAACTTGAAATTTAAATGATAAACAAATTTTCTGTGTATGGCTTCAATGCGTTTAATATAAATATTATATTGAGGATTCCATATCTGAGAAGCAAATTCAAGATGACTGCGAACATACGAAAAATGCAATATTTTAAGAGTTTGAATGTTCTTGAATTCTTTTCCAATACGGAATAAGAATCCTAACATTCTAAGGGCTTTCTTCACAATCATGTTAATATGTGCCTCGAATGTGAGTTTGCTATCAAGTAGAACACCTAGATCACGAATTTGAGTAACCCTTTTGAGTGATTGGTTCGCTATAAGGTAGTTATGGTCAAATTTTATTTTATTTCTAGTGAAGGTAATCACATAACATTTAGAAGTGTTCATGTTGAGATGATTAATTATACAGTAGTCATTAAGTCTATGAAGATCTTCCTGTAATTTAATGCAGTCGATGATAGAGTTAATCGGAAGATATATTTTCATATCATCAGCGAAGAGTAGAACTTTTGCATAATTAAAACATTTTATAATGTCGTTGATGAAAATTGTAAATAGCAACGGTCCCAGGTGAGATCCTTGGGGTACACCGGAAGGTATATTTACGAACTCAGAGATGAAACCATTAATTGTTACTCCTTGAGTGCGCCCATCAAGATAAGAGACTAACCATCGATACAAATCCCCGTGAATTCCCAAAGCCAGTAATTTGGATAAAAGAAGATTGTGATCAATTTTATCAAACGCTTTCGAGAAGTCTGTATAGATTACGTCAACTTGGATTTGATCATCCATTGATTTCGTAATATTTTCAATGAATATGGCAAGATTAGAGACAACCGATCTTTTTTTCATAAAGCCATGTTGGTTTACGAGTATTACAGACTGGACGCAGTTATAAAGTTGTTCGTGAACAATTTTTTCAAAAATTTTACTGAAAATTGGTAACTTAGATATAGGACGATAGTTCTGGACATCATTTTTAGCCCCAGACTTAAATACTGGTGTGATAAGCGCACACTTCCAACGATCCGGAAAGATACCTTCTTTCAATGAGGATTGAAAGAGCAATAATAAGGGCTTCGAGATTACCTTGCTACACATTTTGATAAAGAATGCTGGAATTTTATCACTACCCGCACCCAATGAGTTAGAAATAGTATCAATTATTTTTTCTATTTTTTCACTTAATTGAAACCGGCCATTACTTTGGATTTGTTCCTGAAGTCCTGGGAAGACCCAAAACTTACAGAGCACGCCTAATTACGGAGGCAATTGAAATCCATAAAAACCCCATCAATATTAACAGAGACGACGGAGCTAAGCTCAATAGTTCTTGGTATCCAGTAATTGACGGCTACACCAAAGCTAAACGCAAAAAACCATGCTGAATGTTTTCTAACACCAGCTCGTAGAGAAATGGAGCTGGTAGCACGGTATCGCTTCGACACACATAAGTAAACACTCACCAATATCATTTACTCATCTGCCCCGATGATGGACACTGTAACGCTGTCCGAAACGTTGGCTAAAGAAGGAGGTAGCGAAACACGGCATA
Source organism: Glyphotaelius pellucidus (assembly GCA_936435175.1). Lineage (NCBI taxonomy): Eukaryota > Metazoa > Arthropoda > Insecta > Trichoptera > Limnephilidae > Glyphotaelius > Glyphotaelius pellucidus. The sequence goes on from OW386553.1 coordinate 15,903,652, forward strand.
ACACCCCAAAAACAATAACAAAAATACTTTTTGGCCTTGAAAACCTAAAAACATACCCACTTGGTACAACATCGTTTAATAAAATTTATGTCATTAAGTAGGTACCTTAAGGGGGGTATTCTGGTCTAGAAGCATTAATTGTAGGTGTTTTTTCAGGTGCAACAAAAAAAAACAATAATATTTTTACCAACTTTTATTTTATCAAATATTTATTAAACGTTAAAGAATCTACTAAAAAAAGAGTCGAACGAAAAAATAAAATCAAAACGTTACAGGGTGTTGAAGTGGGGGGTCTCAAAAAATGGCGTGCTCTGGTTGACACGATTTCAACCCTACCAGTAATCTAAAAAAAAAAAAATAATTCTTAATCCAAACAAATGCGGCTATGGCTTGAACTAAGGAAAAGTAAAAAAAAAATTTTTGCAAAATGGCGGCTGTCTGAAATAAAAAAGACGTTTTTGTACCAGCTTTTTTGACTTTCCAAATTTTTAAAAATAGTAAAAATTGAAATTTTGTTATAGTTCCAGTTCCCGCCATAAAGGAATGTAAAGAAAATGCTCACACCAAATTTCAAGTAAATTGGTTTAGTAGAACTTGAGATATCATGTCTACCGTCTCGAGAAAAATGGGTTTAAATTTTGTTCTATTTAGATTTTGGTTAGATTCCTTCTAAACCGCGACATTAAAATGGTTATAACTTTTAAAATAATGCGAATTTTAAAAAATCTTAGAGATATTTTTGAATATTTAATCTTTGGAAATATAAAGAAAAAAAAATGTTTTTTTTTTTTCAGACTAGAATACTGCTTTAACAACAGTGCTTTTTCGATTTTAATTTGTTTTCTTTAAGAACAAAAAATGTTTTTTTAAATGTGGTTTTCTGTGTTCTTTACATTCAGTGTCATTGCATTTTATTTTTTTTGAATACCATAATTTTTGCATGGAATTAATATATTCTGCACGCCCGTTTTTTTTTAATTTTTTCGGTTTTATACAATTGGCAGATGGAACCTTTTTATCCCAGGCGAATGAGCTCGAACTAAATGCAAATGGAACCATGTGGCTCCAAAAATATTTTTACTGTAACGGATAGAACTAAATTTCCCATAAAATTTGCAAATAGACTTTGTTCTAAACAACAAATATAAAAATAGGCTTAGAAGATTTTTGCTGCATAAATATCCTCAAACTTACAATTAAAATTTGGATATACTTCAGAAAGGTTTTAAGAGAAAAAAAAATATGCTGCAAAAAAGTCAATATGGGCCAAAATGGAAAAGAGAACCATGTCCCAATGGCCCGAATTGGTCAACAGTGTGATTTTTTCTCTGTAAAAAAAGTTGACATTATTTTTAAGATTAATGTTTTTGCTGTTTAATGAAACACCGTTTATGTTCCTTTTAATCCATCAATAAATTGTATAGTGTTGCCATATAAAATAAACTCTGGGCGTTTCAGCCGAAATTGTCACGATCTCCGTACATTCGCAGCCACAGCGCCGACACTCAATTATTCAGTTAGTTACCTACGGGCTACAGGCTGCCGTGAGGAGAATATCTCATTCTTGCGAGGCGTGTGTGTATATTTCCCATTTTTCCTTCTCATTCCCGCGTCGCGTCGTGTGGACTCTGAATTGCCCCGCGGTCGCCTTTTTCCGATATGGGAAATTCTGAAAGCGGTTAGGTAGGTACTGTACTGAGTTATGGGGAATACACTATTTGCAGGGAAATTATTATTTATTGTGCTGGCAATACCGGGGGAGAGATGCAAGCGCCACCTCTCGGCCGCCACATAAAACTTTCTAACGAGTTAAACATTTTTCTAATATTTTATTGCGGTTCCTTTTTTAACCGTTTGGACGATGTCATCAATCATCAAACTTTTGGTTGTCTGTGATGTGCAAATTATTCACGCTCAATGATCACAAATTGCTTAGAACTTAAGTATCATTTTCAAAATCAAAACCGTTTGTATGAAGAATAATTCAGACAAGCGATAAAGAAGGTAACTACCTTTTTTTAAAAAAAAACTAATTATCTGAAACTAATTGATTATTTGTTTCATTCAAAATTAGAATCAAAATTGAATTATAAACATACAAGAAATACGAAGATCATAAAATTCGCATACCAACCATATTTTAGAAAATTCATAAATAAACCCATTCACTTGACGGCCAGCGTTGTCTAGCAGTTTAGCTCTTGACTTGCAATCCGAAGATCAATCAAATTGAAACGTTGCTTGAAATGGCTTTAGCCGTGTTTGGTGACCAGATCTGAATAACCAGGTACTTCCCCTTCCTCTTCCCCATCTCCTTCCCCTCCCCAAACTTTCAGCCTCACAACATACCCCGATTGGGGATGCCATAGTCTCACTGGCTCCAAACGGGAGCAGTTGGGATTTTTGTGCGGTATTCATATATAAAAAAAATAAAACATCCAAGTTTTCCAAACGTTTTGGATTTTCTTGTAATTAATTATTTTTACGTTGCATAAGCCTGTGATTTTTTGTAAGTATATTTTAAGTATTTGTGTTTTTTTTTTATGTAGCATACTATATCTAAAAATGTCTCAAAAAGGTAGTTTAAATTATTAATTTCATTTTCGCATGGCGTACGCATGCTTGATTTTGATATTTAACGTCTGCTGGGAGGGGACGCCAGAAGAATAAAAATAGTTAAAATTACTTTCTCAACCCATTTCACTAACCTCAAGATAGTAGCCAATAAAAATATGCGTTAAGAAAATGAAGATAATATTGGTAGTTCTTGCTCAAAGAATGATACAATTAAATATGACCGAATCGGATAGGGACACATTAGCTCAGTTGGTAGAGCACTAACCTGGCAAGTCATCGGTCCCGGGTTGAAGTCCCAGATGGGACCGTATCTTTTTCTGATTTTTCTGTTTTAGATTTTCGATTGAGTTTCGCTAATATTGTCTTCATTAATTAAATATTACAATTTGAGGTTTTACTCATTAAGCTAAAAATAAAAATAAATAAATACCTAGTATTCTTTTTATTTTTCTGGATCCTGTTCTCTTCCATCTTTTCGTTTAGATTTTTATTGTTATCTTCTTCTTTTAAAAAAATATTATTTTGTTTAAATGGGTAATTTGGCATCAAATCCGAATTTGAGTTTTGCATGGAAAAGCTGCGCAGCCATTCCCCCTTGCGTACAATTTTGAAAATCTCATGGTTGGGGACGCAAGACGAACAAAAAAAAGTTGATATTACCACCTTAACAACCTTAATACTAATCTTCACAGACGCATCGAAATTTCCTCTTTCCAAAATGTTCTACTGCCCTAACATTCGTATGCGGGTGTTCTCCCATCAGTGTTCCCATTAAGTAGATGAAAAGTGCCAGTTTGCGGCACTTAAGTGTCTGCCATTATGGCAAAATGACACGCTAACGGCTGTAAATAATATTGACGTCGTTTATGGGCACCCCTACCCTAAGATAGAGTAAAGATAGTCGTACGATATTCAAATTACAGTGGGAAATTTCCCCCTTTTGACGACTCAATATGGGGACTAAATTCAATTATTCTGCCTGTCACCTGTCTGAGAATCTACAGGTACAAGATGGGTATGAATAAGCGTCGATTGAAGTACATATCGTGTATTTATTTTATTGCGTGGTATCGTACTTATATTTGAATGTGTCTAGTGTAAACTAATTCTTATGTTGTAAATTTAAATTTACGAATTTTCGCTCTGTTTTTTTAATTTTTGTAAAAAATTACAAGCCCTTTCAAAATCTGAGTTTTCAATGTTGCCTTTCCAAAATAAATACATTGGGAATTCATACATCATATATTTTGGTTAATAAATGTAATTTATTGTAATGATTAATTTTCTCCAAAATGACCTTGAAAGAATCTCATCCTTGCGATCTCTCGAAAGAAACCATTCATTTGTTCTGAATGCTATTAATAATGTTCTCCAATATCACATCCTTGCGATTCTTTCAAGGACATAAAGAAACCATTTCTTCGAACGCAATTATCAATGTACTCAAAAGTTGTCTTGATAGAATCTCTTTTTGTGATATCTTGAACGAAACCGTTCCTTTGTTAAGAATATTATGAACTAAATGTGCAATTTGGCTGTCCTGAAACGGGAAACCTTTCCAGTTGGATAGACAAAGCATTATTTTATAATGTTTTGTATTGCAATATACATATTAATAAATAAATACAACATAACGTCGAAAATACACCATTCTTATTAATTTATTTGTTGTATAAATAAATGTTTTGTATTGCAATATACATATTAATAAATAAATACAACATAACGTCGAAAATACACCATTCTTATTAATTTATTTGTTGTATAAAATAATATGATATTTTCGTCGTATATTTCGATGGTACATTAAATTATAATAATAAAGTTTTATTCCAGGATGTGGGGAGGATAGTGCAATCCCACACGTCTCATATGATTGTACATATTTACATAATATATTTTATAACATATTTTAGTACAACAGATTTTTTTTTAGAACATAGAATAGGAAAAAAAGATAAAAAAATAAAATTTAAATTTAAATTACAAATTAAGTTAATCGATATCTTGAAATTAAAATTTGTGCTAAATGCGAAATTATATGTAAAATATAATCTATCTACCTCTATCTGATACAATACTCATAAAACCAACCAAATCATTTAAAATGCAGAAAAACTTGTAGTGAATTAAACAAAATGTTAATGTTGTCTGGATCACTTGTAGGATATTTCATACTATTGTACCCGACCTTTATGCCTCCGGTGGTATTTTATAGCATATTTAGTATGTAAAACACAGACACGTGTAAATAATATTTGATTTAGGATGAGCATTCGAATATTGCTTTCTTAATTATCTCAAAACTTAGTTTTTGGAGATTTATTATTTATTAGTAAGACATCTTTAAATCGTTACTAAACGATCGAATTGTACAAGTTAGGTTTGGTGATAAAAACTGAATTTACCCAATCGTTGTATCTATTACCAATGTATTTTTTATTATGGGCTACACCTCATTTTATTTCACTTCATAAAACAATATGGCTTAACCCTCTTCAAAGTTCTTCATGAACAAGTATTTAGATATGTATATATCGTGATAAGGCATTTTAATTTAGCATTTTGAAATGTTTTTGCTTTTCCTTTTGCTTTTTCTTTATAAAATACAAACTCATTACTTTTTTATTTTACTTTTGCTTTGATTTTTTTTCACAAATATTATTTCCATTTAGGCTGGACTCACACGAGCGATACAATCTCGTGTCTTGGCCTATTTCCAGCTTGGAAGAACTGTAGGAACTACAGAAATAGGCTAAGCCATGAGAGTACAAAAAGTGGCGCTCTTGTGAGACCATTATCAATTTCACCATGTCTTGAATTTTATTTATTTATTTATTTATAATACATGTATTTAGTTTCTATACGGGTACTTCATTAAATAACCTATTTACTAGGTACTACTAGTGGTCGAGAGAACTCAAATAAAATGTAATTTTTAATTTAATTTTAATTTTTAATTTTAAATACATAAACGGCTATACTGCCTTTTATAAATAAACATATAATAGAGTACAAAAGTAAGAAAAATAATATCATTACATAATAGTAGTTTTAAACTTAAAAAATAACATACAATTATTTTGTGTATCACAACAAAAAATAACAAAAATAATAATAAGTAATAACGTTAAAAAGTTATGTAATATTAAAAAATAAACAAATTTAACAAAGAAGATCTTTTAACTAGAAATATTTTTCTATTATTTAAAAAAACTTCGTTACATTAAATTATAATTTAATATCCTTTTCCACGAGGCAACACCATTATTTTATACGTTCATCACTTAGAGTTAGATCTCTCCCACCGATTAGTCTCCACACGAAAATAAAATACACCTTCACGTTACAACTACTCCGAAACTCCAGACTTTGAGCTCTAGGGATTAGCGAATTAAGTGATCTTTGCAGTGATAATTACTCGGATTTTTGTACAACTTACGTGTAGTGTTAATAGCGATTTCACGAGTAACGAACTTAATAATGACTAACCGTGGTGAGTAGTGAATTTATAAAGCTTTAAATAAATATATTTTACGTAACTACATTTTAGTACCCTCAACTATGAAGGGCGCAGTATTGAATACTTAGGACCAAAATTATAAAACATTATTCTAGTTGTAATAAGAGGCAAGGAGTGTGTGCCAAGACCGAGCTGTTTGGCGGTCCATCCTCTCTCTCACCCCTGCCGGGAAACGGCGTGATGACTAGTAAGTTAGTTAGTTAGTCGTTATAATTAAAACGCAAAATAACCAGATGTGATTTTTGATTTTCACGGCCAAAAGTATTTTCATTATTTATTTTTGGGGTGTTATGACGTGTTGTGCTACCTCCTTCTTTAGCCAACGTTCTGGATAGCGTTACAGTGACGATCATCAGTAATTTTTACACATCTGCCCTGATGATGGACACTGTAACGCGTTGACAAAGAAGGAAACGTTGACTTAAGAAGGAGGTAGCGCAAAATACCCATTAAACATAACACCCCATAAATAAATAACGAAAAATTAAAATGAAAAATTCAATCTAGTTTTAAAAACGAATAAAAATTATAAAAAGTCAACGGGAAGAGATTTCTTAAAAAGACAAGCTGGATAATAAAGAATAACGTAAACACGAACCACAAACACAACACAAAGATCAATTTTTATATTAGAGATTCAAATCGCCAAAAAATGTATTAATTTTGAATAATTTTAATATGTACACCTCAGAACAGACATTATCATACCAAATTAACTCCATCCACAAGCAAATGCTTTTAATGGAAGACCAGTACTACTTTATATGTACCATTTTTGAGATAAGCAAATAAAAAAATAAAAAAAACTTATGTGTAAGAAAAATAATTGGTTAACTCCTTTTCAAAGTAATAAATAATGAAAAAAAAATTAAGTGCACACGCGGTAGAAGTAAAACTTTACCCACACAATCTCAACCAATAGGAGCCTTGAAAAGTGAGCTCATAATCAAAACCACGAATGCGGCCAGTGCGACGCTTCGTAGGTACTGTTAGTAGGTAAGGCTTAGTTCTCATTATCTCGCATGCTAAATCCTATAGATGTATGTGTTTGTCTCTTTTTAATGTCATTTCCGTTTCATCGAGTTTCAAATCACAACGGTGCTAAAGAAGTTTCACTTCAAAGTTATTTTGAAAAAATGGTACCAATTTCTTAAAATTCAATGAAAAATAATAGTTTGATAATACTACATAGAACATAGCACACCATCAGTAATATATTATAATAACTATTTCACCAATCTGGGAGAAACTTCATGTTGCTAATGCCTCCAGAGCGGTAAGAACCACCAGTAATCGTCTTTATCCTTTATAAGCCCATTACCGTCCCGATCGCATCTCCGTTGGCGCAAGCTTGCTTCTAGCGATGAAAAACAGACTGGAGTATATGGATTGGGATAAAAAAATTTGGGATGCATTCAGATGAGAGTAAAAATCAACATGAATACTTTGAGAAGCTACCATGAACTAGAAAAGACGAGCATTTAGACAGGAATAAAATTTGATACACCTCTTCGTAATTTTAATTTCTTGGTGTTATTTCACGTCGTAAATGCATGCAGGCTACATACAATAATAATAATAAAATAATTAAAAATAATTACAAAATGCTTTTAGGTCAGGTTACAAAAATATAACACGTTTTCGGAAGCTTGATAGAAGAGGGAAACTGATGAACTTGCTACAAATTTGGAGTCGACTCTGTTGTAAAACTTTTTTCAACTGAGCTTTCGTTTTTGAATAAATCCGAGCCCAAAGTTGAAATTTTTTAGGTCATATTTGAAATCGTTGCTGGGGATTTAAATTAGCTGTTTTAATATCTTTTAAAATGGGTCGAAGTGCAGAGCCGGCTTCAAATTTTTTTTATCACTTTGGTTGCCGAAAAAGTTTGAAATAGCTTTTTAAAAATGATCAAAATGTTCCGATCAAAAAATTTTTTGGGTTCTCCTTGTGATAAAGATTCAACAATATCCCGCTTGTACTAAAAGGTTATCCAATAAGAGATGTTATTTTAAATAGCCCGCTATTTCGGTAGATGTCACTTTTGAAGCTGTTATTTTTTAACATTGGACAAGTAAAAACTACGCCATTAATAAAAATGGAACAATACACGCTTCAACAACGCATTGAAATTATTAAAATTCACTAGTGAAAATTTGGCAGAGACGGTTCGTAAAACTCGAACATTTTTGGGTCGTCGTGAAGTACCTTGTCGGACCGCAATACAGAAATTGGTGGAATAATTCGAGCTGTTATGAGTTGGATAACTTAGTGATGTGAAGAATAAAACCCGTGCACGTCGCTCAAGAACAGCCGAGAATATTGCTGCTGTAGCCGAAAGTGTTGAAGAAAACCCAGGTTTGTCCATTCCTTGCCGTTCTTTGGAATTAGGCATTCCACAAACGTCATTACACCGTATTTTGCAAAAAAATTTGGGTTCTAAAGCTTACAAAGTTCAGTTAACACAAGGACTTAAGCCGGCCGATCATCAACAACGTCATGTCTTTGCTGATTGGGTCCTTGAATATCAAAATAACACCTCTTATTGGAAAACCCTGTATGAACTTCCGACATCACACAATATGAAATAGCTCACAAATTACGGCCAACAAACCCATAGTCAAAGATCTGAACCACTCGGACAAGGAACTAAAACTAACAAAATATGTCGAAAATGCACTAATAAATTAATCAAATCTTTGTTTAAAACGTATACACTACCTGCTCTAAAAGAATATTTAATTAAAAATTAATAAAGTATTAAGTTTTAACTACTTTTGTTGTTTGAAAAACCGAGATGTTTCGTAAGCAATGTTTACTGCCATGGATGGGTGCCAAAAATAAGTTTGCTTTGTTTGAAGAAAGAAAATTTAAGCCACAAAGATATCCTTCGAAGCAACAAGATACAAGATGACGGGACGAGACTTTTTTAACAACAAACAAACTACCGACTCTCCCTCAAATGACTCGAGGAGATTGGTTACTTTTATCGCATATTACTTTTTAAGGGAACAAAGTATTTCAATTATTATCCAATAAAAGCGAACTTTTAGGACCTCTCTCGATTTACTACGCCAAAGCAACCCTTAAAAGTACGAATGGAAATAAAAGCCTACAAAAATAATGCGTTGTATTGAAGGACAAAACGAAATTTTCCTTTCAGCGAAGCCTTATTAGTAACGACCGTTCAGCTATTCATAAAACGAAGGCTTTTGGGTAAAAAAATAAATTATTTCTTCTAAGAAAAAAATAAGCTTCTAATTCTGGCCAAATTAATTGCTTTTGAAGACTACGTTTCCGAGTCCAAGGCCTGTTTTAAGCCCAGGTTTGTTTATTTACTAACCGAAATTGCCCGTGAACCGTTTAACCTAATAAAAACATTTAAGAAGTGAGTTCATGTCCGACCGTCCTACAACATTTCGTCGTCTTAGTTCTTAATTGTCCAAACGATCATTAGAAAATTTTACAGAAGGAGAAGGTTCTCTTTCATTATTTCAATGAAACATTATGATAGGTGTTTAAGATAAAGCTATTTCCGTGAAGGTAAAGATTTCATTAGTTTAAATAACAACTATTATTTTTAATAATTTATTTTTTAATTTTAGAGTGAAGATTGAACAAAAACTTAAATGGTCGTTTGGACAAGTAAGAACTAAGGCGACGATTTCTTAGATTTTGTAAGCCTGAGTGGTAGAGAGGTAAGGCTCTCGACTATAGAACTGGAGGTCGTGGTTTCGAACCGAAGTGCGCAAGTAAAATTTATTTAATCTGCCGTTTGTCTAGGTCTTGGCGACGGATGCCAAGCTACTACGTGGCGGGCCGGATCGGGAGAAACTGTTTGAGGGAGATCTTTTGAACTCTCCAGCCGGACTCTCTCGAACCACTGCCTTGCACCGCAGTAGGAGGGTTGAATTCATACATCCGTCACTTCTAGACACATTAATCCCAGATTCCTACCCACCTCTCATATCTTTTCCCTTCCCAGAACTTTCTACTCCCTTTTCAAAAAAAACCCTCCATCCAGTATTCCTTAAGATGACCTAGGCTTCGAAGAAAATCGGGAATTACGTCATTTTATTGTCGTCGCGGGCCTCCTCTGTGGAGCCAATGTAAAAAATAATAATTCAATTAAATAATATATCACCGATTAAGAGCGACAAGTGACTAACAAAATTTTTTGCTAAATTGAGTTTTTATAATATTGTTTATTTGCGGCACGTTCCAGTATAGACGATACTCTCAGTATCACCCCGATGAACTACCATTCAGATTTTTTTACACTAGCTCCATGCACGAGGTCCTGGAGTGGGAAATTTTCTCCTTCGAGGACTGTGTCATCTTAAGGAATGCTGTTTGGAGGGTTTTTTTTGAAAAGGGAGTAGAAAGTTCTGGGAAGGGAAAAGATATGAGAGGTGGGTAGGAATCTGGGATTAATGTGTCTAGAAGTGACGGATGTATGAATTCAACCCTCCTACTGCGGTGCAAGGCAGTGGGTCGAGAGAGTCCGGCTGGAGAGTTCAAAAGATCTCCCTCAAACAGTTTCTCCCGATCCGGTCCGCCACGTAGTAGCTAGGCATCCGTCGCCAAGACCTAGACAAACGGCAGATTAAATAAATTTTACTTGCGCACTTCGGTTCGAAACCACGACCTCCAGTTCTATAGTCGAGAGCCTTACCTCTCTACCACTCAGGCTTACAAAATCTAAGAAATCGTCGCCTTAGTTCTTACTTGTCCAAACGACCATTTAAGTTTTTGTTCAATCTTCACTCTAAAATTAAAAAATAAATTATTAAAAATAATAGTTGTTATTTAAACTAATGAAATCTTTACCTTCACGGAAATAGCTTTATCTTAAACACCTATCATAATGTTTCATTGAAATAATGAAAGAGAACCTTCTCCTTCTTCAGAAGGAAGGGGAAGAAGTTCTGAGAAGGCAAAAGGTATGACAGATGGATAGGAATATGGGGTCAGTATATCCAGAATTGACGGACGTCACGAATGAATAATTCTTCCCATTGCGGTGCAAGGCGATGGGTTGAGAGAGTCCGGTTGCTGGAGAAGTCGAAAGATTCTCCCTCAACCGGTCTCTCCCGTTTCGGCCCGCCACCTAATTAAAGCAAATGCATCCGCCGCCAAGACACAGACAAATTTTACCCCATGAACTCGAGCATCCCCGATAAGTCACCAAACCACTTGGGGTGACCTATGGCAGGGGTGTTAGTTATCCAATAAATGGTTCCCGGGGCGACGGTATTCCTCCCAAATCGGAAGATATTTTGTTTACCTATGGCAGGTCGTAGTTATTTTTTACTGTTCTTTTTATTTATTTTTTGTGTAAACCCCACCATCAACGTCCCTTGGGGAGGATCTTCCTAAACTTGTTGTAAGACGGAAGAAACATAGAGGCCTGTAAGTCATCTCACAGCCGAGCTACTGAACTAAGAACGAGTGGTCGAAGCGACCGTTGTTTGCACATGGAAAATTTAAACCGTGTATAAAGTTTTTCGCGTTGTCGCGGCACCCACCACTCTCCCGAATCGTTTTAAGGACCGGTTTTTGTCACCTACTAGGTAGATGATTATTAAATGTATTCTAACCGGAAAATTTGTGTTTTAGATGCAAGTCCAGAGCTGCTGTACTGGTTCTCGGAGCAGACCCTGCAGCCAGGCCCCACGGTGTCTCTGAAGTGTGTGGCCGCCGGTAGCCCGCCGCCACGGTTCACGTGGACCTTGGACGGCTTTCCACTGCCAGACAACACCAGGTACGCGGGCGATTTTTTTAAATAAAATAATAAAAATAACTTTATTTCTAACCACGAGATTTATTTCTAAACACAAACATTACCAGGGAAAACATCAAACTAATCAATTTATTATTGTGAGATAATGGCTTTTAAAGACCGAGCCCAAGCCTTGCATATGTCCATGAAAAAATCAATTTTCCATGAATGTTAATAATATGTGCTTGTATATTTTTATAAACAGGTGTGAAGACGGACTTAAGCACATTTTAATTTGTGCGCCTTAGAAATAAACAAAAAAATTAAATAAAAAATTAATTCAGTTAATAAAACAATAGCACCCTGAAAATTATCCTTTTTAACAATGTTCCCATGGTAACGTAGACTCCTCCCGCCGTTCTTCCCATCACCCCTCCCACTACCCGAACCTAATTAAAGCTAATCATTTTTATACTTGTATAGAATTTTTAAGTTAGTTTTAAGTTTGCTAGTGAATGACACGGATGTGTGGAAACCGGTAGCAGAAAAAATATAGTTTAAATAACAAATTGTAATGTTCTTTTATTGTGGCCTTACTAGCCCACAAATAATGAGATGTACACGTAAGTTCTTTCTTGTTTATTTGTAATGTACAATGGATTCGATAGTACTGGTTTATTGTCTATAACGTAGCGAGTGATTACTAAGGCTACTAAAATGAAAAGATGAAAAAATACCAGAAGATCCCCTCAAAAAATAGTGTTTCTATTTTCTCTTAAATAAACCAAAATTTTCTTCTGAAATCATCAAGTAGGTTGGTACCTACTTATATAGTACCTACAAGTATACAAGTAGACAGGTACCTATCTATAGTACCTTCGTACATAGAACTTAACTACCTACCTACCTTAATTCATTATATTTCTACATAATAGGTACTTAAATTCCTACATTAAAAATCATTAACTTTTTACGAAACCTTTTTTTTAAATTTCAAATTAGGAATTAAACAATTTGTCCAAAGTAATGTCTCAAAGACATGTTTTTTTTTAACTATCTTCGGGCAGGTGGGACTATAATATTGATTATTCTGATTTGAATGTTCGAAACCACGATCACGCTAATTCTGGCGGGTTAAAAAGGTAGTATCCAATATTGTCTCTATCTTTAACCGGAACTTTAACAAACAAACAAAACAGACAGATGAAATGCCAAATGATTGAGTTAAAATAAGACTTCCTACTCTCAGTTAATCATGTTAATAGCAAAAAGTTGTTGCGGAGTTCTTCGTTTTATAATATTATCTTATCACTAGAAGCTTCGCCGAGTACTGCCTTAATCTAGATTATTTGTTGCTTCGGACTACCTGTTGATATTATTTTAAAATCATTTCTTTATTTCGTTTATCGTTGTTGATGGTTTTAACTGTCGTTTTACTTTGAGAAAGTGGTCGTGGGAATGGAGCATTCTGCTTTCGAGTCTTTGTGTATATTTTATTTCAATTTAACTACGTAAAAGAAATGTCTTTGCAACTATTTCAGTAGACTGTTATAATAGTTATTCAAGAATTGAGCACTTCACACAAACAAGCTTCCAGCCTGTGTTTGAATTGTTATTTTTTTTAATTATGTTTTTTCCGCTACCATATCTTAACAGTAAATTTATATTAGATAAATACAAGCGTTTTAAATTTTTAAAAAGAAGATTATTACGTTATGTTCTTTTGGGATCTCATTGGGAGTTCAATCGCAGATTAACACAGAGAGAAAAACATTCCCTCATTTTTATCAAAACATTTGCACAAAATTATTATACTTAAGTACCAAGGAAGAATTTTTTTCCAATCAACTTCCGGAAGAAATTAGAAACATAAATGATAAAATCCTATTAACAAACACTAAAAAAATATTTTAAAGATAATCTTACAAAAAAAGTTTCCACCTGATTTAAGAGGGATATAAACCCTAGAAATATTTCGATTCTCGTGCCTACAAAATGTAAAATCGCGCGTCGTATTTGTACAAGGCAAATAAGCGAAAAAGTGGTTTTTATTTATTTTGCGCATAATTTTATGAGAATAAAAAAGTTAGAACATTCAAAGCCTCAAAAATAGTCTTAGCTTTAAAGGAGTATTTTTAAAAAATGTTTCTTATATGACTTCATAGTTAAGTCATGAAAAAACATTTTTTTTAGTGGTTTACGCTTATAATTTTTGCTATGTAAATAATAATTTTATTGTAATTCCAATACATAGAATAGCTAGTAAAAGCTTCAATTTATCCGTAGCATATTTTTTATGTGCATACCGATTCGTCGTAAAGATGAATCTAAATATTATCTAAATAGGATTTCACGTTTAGCTTCATCTTAATCTTAAGAATAACTCATGCTTCAATTTCCAGTGATATTCCCTTCTTCAAATAAGTTAAATTTTGTTTTATTATTAATAACTAATAACGGTATTCTTAAATACGTTATTCTAATAGTAAAACAATTTGCTAATAGTAACATAACTTATATCATTGATGTCGCTATTCCAAATTCCTGTAATATTAAAAAATCTGTTTCTGAAAAAATTAGAAGAATAAGAAGATAAAATAAGAAGAATTAGATATTACAGATTTAGGAAATGATATTAAAAGAATTTGGCATTCTCAGACTATAAAAATATTACCATTTGTTATTTCGGCTACTGGCATTATACCTAGCTCTCTAATTCAGAATTTAGGCTTATTAGATTTGTCAAAGAATCTTTATATAAAAATGCAAAAATCGGTTATATTGAACACATGTAGGATTACGAAAGATTTTTTAAATATTTATATTGAGGGATCAGTAGGATTTATCGGTCCAGTTAGGAGTTCTATCGAGCCGAACCCTCTGATCCCATATGGTCTCTGGTAGGTTGACGTGTTGTTCTTGTATATTTTTGTATTTATTATACTTATACAATGCAATTACATCGCGTGGATTGACTAGATGATCGTTTGTGGAAAAGTGTGTGGAAGGGTTAAGTTTTTCCTGTGGGGAAGATTTAACCCGGACATAGAGTCTAGAGAACAATAAAAAAATTATCAAACACCTATCAACTTACAACTTATTGTTTTCTACTTTGGCATTGTAATTAACTTAATATAACGTATATAATTTATGTGTGTAGCTTTAGTATTGTTGACGAATGTCAAATATCTATAATGAAACAATGTACATTACACTTCCAGCCCCAAGCTAATACTTCCATGGAAGAGTAGTATTGGAATATTTGAACATGTAATTAAGATGAAGCTATACGTGAAATCCTATTTAGATACTATTTAGATTAATCTTTACGACGAATCGGTTTACATTATGAACATCAAAAAATATGTTACGGATAAATTGAAGTTTTTACTAGCTTTTCTTTATATTGGAATTAAAATAAAATTATTAATTACCTAACAAAAAATATAAGCGTTAATCACTAAAAAAAATTTTTTGTATTACTTAACTTTGAAGTAATATAAGAACCATTTTTTTTAAATACCCCTTTATGGCTAAAACTATTGTTGAGGTTTTGTACGCTCTAAATTTTTTCATTCTTATAAAATTATGCATAAAATAAATAAAAACCAATTTTTGCTTACTTGCCTCTTGCAAATAAGACGCTTGATTTTAAATTTTGAAGGCATGAGAATCGAAATACTTCTAGCATTTATATTCCTCTTAAAAAGATAAATAATAAATAAATTAAAAAATTATATGAAAAAATCCTATATTGGTCTTTTCGATGTTAGGTAGGTACACATTATGTTTCCCTGGATCTAAAGGACTCTCGTTACATCAATGCACCAGAGATTAGAATCAAAGCAACCAAATACAGAGTTCGACGATTCATTAAACTTGAATCATGTCGTTAGTGATAATCGCAATTTATACAGAGAAAATGTAATTTTTGCATATAAAAAAGAAACATCTTAAGTAATTAATTAGTTCTGACTACAGTAAACGTGATAACCACTGAAAAAAATCGGGTGAATCTTGTAAATTACTATTCTGTGCAAATTTCATGTTAAAAATTCTTATAATCGCTGCGCACCATGGTCACTTAGTAGACACCCAACATTTGCACGTTTATCGCTCAAATTAGCTTCGCTAGTATTTTATATGAACTATTTCTTGGAACAGAAATCCTATAATCTCTGATGTTGCATAGACTCGCTCTTGGGTAGTTTATTTCGAACGGGTAGTTTTTTTAATCACAATTGAATTTTTTTATTTTTTATATTTACTCTACACAAAATATTTTCCACCAAGGCCTCATCTTTGGGGATGCTGTGTGGGGGTTTTTTGTAGAAAGATAGGAGCTGAAGAGACTAATATTATAAGAGAGAGACAGAGGCCGGCAAATCGTTCCACAGCCGAGCTGTTGAACTTAAGAAGCACGTCCTCGTTTGTCAACTGTATGCAAATGTTCGGCGCACGTTTGGCGTGTTTCCCAACTGTGCACCGGTGCCAAAAGCATTAATGACGCTAGTTTCTTGAAGCATCTTCCATTGAAATACCGGAAAAAAGTACAGCATTCCCACACGACGCCTGTGCTCTAAAGATAGCAATCCGTTTATGAAGATGGGAGTACCTATCAAACGGGCCGTCCGTTTCTGCACTGTGGATACATTTTTTAGGTACTTTGAGGCTCCAGATTAGAGGTGGCGGCCAAATTTAACCGTGGGGCGCATTTTCCAATTGCACAGGGTTAGCAGTTGTGTACTGTTAAAGCATCTGCAGACCCTGTTCAGTACGCCCAGTTTCTGAGAGCCCAACATAACTCTGGATTCGATGATAAAAATTGTTGATAAAAATTTGCCGCAATGATAAAAAAAAGTAAGTATCGCAGGTGTCTATGTTACTGCTGCGAGATGCGATACGTAAAAGGTTTAGCGGCCCTGCACTGTGGAAGTGGTGTTCGTAGAATTGGTTGATACGCACACCACACACGTTACACAAACAGAATTCGGACTGAGTGATCGGTGATTATCAATTAACAACGTAATTGCAATCATCAATATATTAATACGTGAAGCCAAAACTTTGTACCCCTTTTTACGAAAATTGCGCGGACGGAGGAGTATGAAACTTCGCAAACCTATAGTTTATATAGAGGAGTGCAGAATGCTAATATTTTTAAAAAATAATGCATAAAAATACATTAAATCAATAATAAAAACATTAAACACACTACCATCTATTTGACACACACACGCGCGTCTTTACTCTATTGTTTATTGTTAAAGTCTATGGTCAAATTGAGAATAGATTAATATTGTTTGTCTTTAATATTATTTGTCTATGGTCTCACTGAATGTCAAACATAACTATAGAAATACCGCTCGCTCAATAAGGAGTGCAGAATGCTTAAATTTTTTTTAAATTATACATAAAAAATACATTGAATCGATAAAAAAAACCTTACATATTAAATTAATTATGGTCGAATTTCGACCATTGGGCGACCACTAGTATACATAATTTTTGTAAGTTGTTATTATTATTTGAATTTAAACAGCTAATTTAAAATCAATATTCTTTTTAATAAACGAAAACAAATAACTTGTGTACACCACCATTTAATTAACAATATCGATATGTTTCGAAAACTATGTTTTCTTCGTCAGGATAATAAGTCAATAAAAAATAACAAAAGACAAACAAGTGTAGAAAAATAAGAACATAGACAAAATATTAGAAAGGAGAGGTGATTAATTACTTAAAATATCATAAAAAACAATCATATAAAATAAAATATAAAAATTATTATAGGATGGGTAAAAAATTACATTAACATAATAAAAAATCTTTTGAAATAAAACAGAAAGTCTAAATAACAAAATTAATTATAATAAAAATAAGTATTAATACGTACCCCGTACCTGTGCTGGTTATTTTGAATTACACCAAGCATATCAGTGAAATGCCTGTTCCAAATAGCACGCTGTTCAAAGTGTGGAAAAAATATCATACAGGTTTATCTTTTTGGAGTTTACTACACAAACGCACTTCGATTAATCGCCTCTGTTACTATCTAGAATTTAATTATTTAAAAATTTCATAAAACCTCTTGTTTTCAGGTTCCTCGTCGGGCAATACGTCACCATCCACGACGACGTCGTCTCGCACGTTAACATCTCACACGCCAGCGAGCAGGACGGCGGCGAGTACACTTGCACCGCGCAGAACTCGGCCGGACGCAGCAGCCACGGCGCGCGCGTCAACATATACGGTCCACCCTACATACGCGAGATGCCGCGATTGACCGCCGTGGCAGGGTCCGACCTGGTTGTCAAGTGTCCGGCCGCGGGGTATCCGCTGGATACCATCACTTGGGAGAGAGGTGAGTGGACACACGTAACAAAAAATAATCAATGAATGTAACCCGACTTGCCTTCTTCTTCAGAAAGACGAACACTAATAAAACAAATTAGTAAGCGGGACAAGGCGAGATGATACAAGCAAAAAGACTGAGGGAGCAGAGCAGCGGTAAAGCAATACATTAGAATAATGTCATGTTTTTCACAGTGTTCCTCCTCACTAGGTTTTCCTTTTCTGAAGCGATCGGTAATAGTTTTTTTTTTGTTTTAACTTTAGTTTTAAATGTGTGTAAAGTTGTGTTATTTTTATTATTTAATTTGGTTGGACAAAACATATACTTTCTTGAATTTTTTTCTCCATCCAAAAGATGTATTCAAATTGGGAATAACCAGTACATTTTAGGTTTTGTCCTGGTTGATAATCATTTTTGTTGGGCAGCGGAGTACTCAGTTAAGTTTTTTAAAGTTTTGGAAAAATTCAGTTTGTTGAGAATTTTTTTTAAATATTTCGTGTCTTGAAGCTCTAATCTACTCATACTCAAGCATCAAAATAATTACAGCCGCCTATTATTTTTAACAAGTTGCTAACCGCAAATCTACTTGACACAACACGTTTGAGACGAGTCGTACATCAAATACATCTATTATGTAATTAATTATTGTATAAAATTTTGTTTTTAATACATGTATCTTTTTATGACTAAAAAAAAATTTAAATAAAAAAAGGGGGACGGAGGATTTTCTATTCAAAAGTTTTTTTATGATTTTCGACTACCAGACTAGGCACTTGCATATATGGTAGTCGAAATATGATTACCCACTTATGGTAGTAATGGACTCACGGAAGTAATGATAGGGATAATATAAAGCTATGTAAATATATGTCTGGATACAATATCTTTGGCTTATATCGGCATTACTTGACCAAAATAGGCTCTAGGGGTCCAGAAGTGGAAGGTTTTTAGAAAAAAAGTTATAATAATATGATAAAATTTCAATTAAAAATAATAATATTTATTTCTAGGTACCCCAAGAGTTGAGAGTGAAATTACATTTGATGTAGTAAATTATTTCATGCGACAAGCGTCCAATACGCAAAATCAACCTACGTTTATCAAGCCATCTCTTTCAGACGCATAATATTCATCATGCTTTCTCCCTCGCGGTAATGACCCAAACTGTCTTCAGAAAAAGTCTTCAGAAAAAATCCGAAAACATTTTTACTAGGCGACATAGTGCCATCTCGTTTACTCTATGGTGCTTATGGACAGAAGACATACAATATCGAGACATTTGATAAATTAACCTAGTCAATCATAATGCGTGGGAAAGAAAGCTTCCATTTAAGACGTTAGATGTCACTGCTTGCCAATGCCTGCTATCTCGCGGTGCATTTCAAATACATTAGAATAATACCAGTAGTTTTGATTTGCATAATATTTGATAATGCATATAATGTTTTACTGTAATCTTATATTTTTGGAAGGTTTTTGACCCATTGACCTGAGTGAAGGACCGCCACTGCTTAACACTGCCCTTGTTCATTATGTAAGACTTACATCAAGATACTCTTCAAAAAAACAAGTGACGGTAGTAGTTTCGTATTTACACAATCCCCTTATTTGTTATGTTCATATTATGTTAACGAGATACATTTGTTATTACAAACAGCACATACTTTTTTTAAGGTGTTTGGTAAATATTTTTCACATTTGTATATTGAGAGCTGTAAACGACATCACAAATTTCCATTACCGATGTTACTGTCAGTGACAGTAGGTAAACTTCCTCCAAAGCATATTTAAGTCGCTGAATGAAACATATCTCCTACCTGCTAGCAGAACGGTAAGCTCCCTGACTTTGATTCTAGAGGTCAAGAGTCCCAGATCCCACACAAATTATTGTAAGAAGTATGAATTAGTGAAATAAATTTACCGATTTGAAAGAAAATGGTGTCACTAGTGTACATAAAACTCCTGGAACTCCTGGACCCAGAAAGGTTGCAGAACTTGCTTATCTGTTCAAGGTATAATTCTGATATTAAAATATTGGGAAAGGTGGTGATAACGTTTGAAATACATTAGACTAATAATCATAAGATAATAATAATAATCATCAGACACTAATCACTGTCGACAAAAATGTTCACTTCTGAAAATAGCGGATAAAATAACATATCTTGGAATAATCGTAGATAAAAACCTCAAATGGAAAGATCACATCGGCCATACTATAAAAAGAATTAGGAAATTAATTTATATATTCTTACGAATTAGAAACTTCTTATCAACGAAAAATCTATACTCAATATACTACGCATTAGTACAGTCTATTCTTCAGTATGCCGTTACCAGTTGGGGAGCAGCTTACAAAACTAGTTTGACCCCCATAGAAATTGTTCAAAAACTCATAATAAAAATTATTTTAAAAAAACCTCCAGACTTCCCTTCTGAACGAATATTCGAAGAATTTAAAGTCCCAACATTCAAAAATCTATTTATAAAA
This sequence comes from Glyphotaelius pellucidus, assembly GCA_936435175.1. Lineage (NCBI taxonomy): Eukaryota > Metazoa > Arthropoda > Insecta > Trichoptera > Limnephilidae > Glyphotaelius > Glyphotaelius pellucidus. Next base: position 15,924,320 of record OW386553.1, read on the forward strand.
AATTCAATCTTACAAATTGTAAAAGAAAAAGAAAAACACTCATTCGTAACGGAAAATCGTACCAGACTCAAACATGTATTTGTATGCCCGAAACTAAAAACTTCTTTTGCTCAACATCATTTTTCATACCAAGGAAAATACTTTTTTAACAACCTACCCATAGAAATCAGAATCATTAATAACAAAATAAAATTATCGAACTCTATCAAAAATCATTTTAAAGAAATCAGCAACGGGAAGACTGCTTCCCCTATTTCCACATGAATGTAACACTAAAAAATATACTTGTTTTTACTCTTATGGAATGCATGGGTGTCTTTTAGTTAAAAATTGCGATGTGTTTGTATTAACTGCACTAATTAATTATGTAACGCACGTGACTGTTTAAATGTATAAATATATATAGAATGTAAACTCTTCTTCCATCCACAAGCAAATGCTTTTAATGGAAGACCAGTACTACTTTATATGTACCATTTTTGAGATAAACAAATAAAAAAAAAAAAAAAAAAAAAAATAAAAAAAAATAATTTTACTTTAAAAAAACGAAAGGTGAGCCATTTTTAAAACTTTTTAAAGTTTGCATTAGATATTTTTATATCTAAAAAAATACATAGTTAATTCTAAAAACAGCACTTGTATCTTTCCTCACCTATCAAAAACAGTTTTTAGTTTTCAGATACGTTCACAAATATTCCAAGTATTTGAATTTTATTGCAGAGCGGAAATATTCTGACCTACTGAGAATGTCGTCGAGGCCTGAAGGGTTGAGAAAATATATTCAGATGGTGTACGGCCATAATATAGGTCAGCACAAGAAGGTTAATGGTTGAGAAAATAATTTTTTCGAACGTGAAATCATCGTGTTTATGTTTGTCAATTAAGTGCCTAATTAGAAATTTTATGATTTTGAAGGTAAATTTTGTTCAGATTTAAAATAAGAAAAAGTTTGAGACATATTTTTTGGGCTACTATGGAACTTATGGAACTTAAAAGTTGAAATAATTACAAAGCATTGTCCTATAACAAACATTTAATGATCATCAAAAATGTATAATATGCCCTTGTTCATTATTTACTTATCTACGGAATTATAGGTTGGGGAGGATCTTACAAAAACAATCTATACTTTACTATCTAATTAGAAAACCAATTTATTACACTTTTTTTATTTTTTTATTTATTATTTATTTTATAAATCAACAATCCAGTCCCGCTAAGCCAATTGCAATTGGCTTGACAGCAGGTGCTTATAATTACTTACAAATATATTTAAAGTTATAATTTACATCTTTTATCTATAATTTAAACATTTTTTCATAAATTTTATCATAAGTATCAAAATAAATATTCTTTTTCCAATAACCAATTTTTCACCATATATTTAACCTTATTCATAGAATTGTGTTGCTTTATATTGTCAGGTAATAAATTAAATATCTTCGGTATGTTGTATTCAAACGTTCTCTGTCCGTACTTATTATTAAATTTCGGAACTATTAACCCGTCGTTACGCGTGAATCTAGTGCTATATTTATGATCTAGTTTCTCTTTATGCTGCGGAGTAAATATATGCTGAATTATAATTTTATACCATAGTATTGCCTTCACAGGTAAAATTTTTGCACTCTGAAACATCAACGGAGTATTGTGTCTTTGTTTGAAAATGTTAGGGACAACTAATAATTTTACAATTGCGTACCAACCAACCTAATTTTAAAACAACTATTGCAACCTAATTTTAAAACAAGTCAAATGCAAAATCTTTATATTTTCCAAGCCATAAAAATCTGTAATAACCTACCTTCTGAATTGCGCTGTATCATCAACCAATTAGAACAAATAAATAAAATTAAACGATTTTTTAAAAAAACTTACAGTAAAAAGTAACTATTTTATATAAAATATATTATAACTTACAACCTAAGTAAGAATCCACCTAAGTAAGACCACCACAACACGGGCATGTGCCTAGCATGGTGGTCGAAAAATCCTCAAATCATATAACAAACAATTCAATCAATAAAGAAAACTTAAAATATGACGGTTTGACAGAAGGTGGCAATAGCGAAATTGGAAAACGCGCCGTCCCGGTAAGACGAGAGGTCTGGGTTCGAGTCCCAGTTGCGACCATTGTTTTTTTTTTTTTTTTTTTTTTTTTTTTTTTTCTGTTTTTCTGTGTCTTGTTTTCTTTCATATTTTCATTTAGATTATAAGTGTTATCTTCTTCTTCAATGATATATTACGTTGATGGGAATAACCTTCAAAAGTTATTAAAAAAAAGAGAGTTTTTCTCATAAAAAATTAAAACTTAAAACTTTAAAAAATCGTTGCCCCCTTATCAGGCACAAGAACTTCTCTTTTCTGATTAAGGTATGCATGACCAAAACGACCTTCAATATAGTATTTTCTAAAATATGTATGTGTATATATATATATGTAACCCACATTTTTTATATTACAATAAAAAAATTAAATAAAAAAATTAATCCTCAATAATAAATATTGAGGTCAATGTGTCAATAATCAAGTTAAAAACTATTCTATCTTTTAAGTTGGACCAAATTACACGCAGTAACCCAAAATTCATCAAAATCGGTTAAGTAATTTCGGAGTTTAATCATAAGAGGTAATAAATATTAAAAAGGGAAGGAAGAACATAAATAAGACACGTGAAATTGCAACTGTTACTGAAAAAGCTCATAATGTACACCTTCATTATACAAATTAAACTTGAAATATTCCACAGGTCTTCACGGAGAGTTGGGTTTTCCTGTTTGTGCTTTTCACGCTTCGTATACATACGTCCTCCGGGAATCGCAAATAAATCTAAAAACCTCCGAGGTACAATTCTCAAACACATAACCCCTGAAATTGAGTCAGCTTTTATTCTGCAGAATGAAGCTAACCAGCAAAAAGATAAAAAAGTATTTTGTTGAATATTGAAACAAGAAACTTTTTTTAAATCGATAATACAATATGGAGAAAAGAAAAAAGATATGGGTGCGAACAAAAATTGATCAAAGCGACGTCGAACCCCCTCTACGATTTTTTTTTCTTAAATGTTTTGTTAAAAATACTTTTTTTGTAAAATTAATCATTCATGCTATACTACAAATGATTTATTGTAAATTCTATACGGGTAAAGATTACATTCTTTGACCACGACTCGTGTTTACTCTCTTATAATTTAAAAGATTACAGTATTATTTACTGCAAACCTTAAACATTTTCTTAATTTATTATTCGTTTCCAATGACTAAACAAAATAGCTAAAGGAAGGACTTGACATACCGATCCAAATACATACCAAACATTCTGTACAAACGATTATACAAAAATGGCCTTATTCAAATGGTATTCATGGTTGTTATTTAGTTTATATGATAATTATTAAACGTTGGTTCCATCTCGGCCGCTATTTTTGTATAACCGTTTGGACAGAATGTTTTATTGGTATTTCACGTCCTCTCTTAGGGTATTTTATTTAGTCATTGTTTGTGCCCAATGCAGTAGGCTTGCATTACAAATTTCCAAGGCGTCGCGCGGTGATCAATGTAATTTTTTAGTGCTGACTATTGATGTGCACCCGGGAATATTCCCCGAATTCTATAAATTCTCCAAATTCAATTGTTTTATTAAATTTATTCTGAACGATGTTGTCTCCTATTTTTTAATATTTTTATTCAAATTTATTACACTTAAAGAGTTAATAATGTCAGCAAAGAAACAGTTGTCCAATAACTCAAAAAATGACGAAGTTTTTATTTTAAATAAATACTTTTCTGCAAGTTCGGACTTGCATTCCAGAATGAATATTTATTTTTTATTTTAATATTGACTTTTCTGCAAGTCCAGGCTTGCATCCCAGGATGAATATTTTATTTTTATTTTAATAAGTACTGACTTCTCTGCAAGTCCAGACTTGCATTTCGGAATGAATATTTTATTTTTAATAGCTTTTATCCGCGGCTTCGATTGCATGGTATTAGGAGCCATCCTTAAATTACGTCACGTCGTCACGTCGCGTCGTCAGAGGGGTGAAGAGAAATTGGACATTATGTGACAAGGCGTACGGGGGGGGGGTCATCAGCTTTGTGACTTCACAAGCAGTTAGGCTTACTATATTACTTTTACACGTAAAATTGCAAAACGTGTGATGTCACGCTAGGGGGGAGGGGGCCTCACAAATGTGACAGGGACGGGGTTGGGTCAAAAAATCATGAAATTCGTGTGACGTAATTTATTGATGGCCCCTTATTGGGAAATTACTGCAGAAATTAGCAATACATAATGTCTTTCCCGTGCGTAGCCGTTCCCTTCCACCTTCCCCGCCTTCCACTCCCTCGATAGATAGATTTTTGTTTTTGAGTTGGTTGGATTTTTTCTGCAGAGCGATGAAAATGTTTGTGTTTATTTACCTTTATCGATTGGCTAGTGAAATTGGCCAATGAAAAGGGTAAGCAAGAATCGTAAATCAATTCGGTGTGTTTGAATTACGTATTTCGGTTACAGGTTTTTTCAAATGTGATTTAATATTACATCTTAGATTGAACTCGAGCAATATTTTACAATCTGTTTATTTTGAAAACTTCTCAGTTTCTTCTGGTATACGCACAAATGTCAGTTTTGCGTAGTCGTAAGACAAATAACAACACAACAATGACTCGGGGTGTATTTATTGCCTGAATAAAATCAACTACCTTTTGAATTACATTAATTAATTTACGCCAAACACCATCGCCCTCTGTTGAACTCTATTGCTTCGTCAGCCGTCTTGGGAAATTTCTTCATCCAGGTGGTAGGCAGCCGCCGATCGTCACCCAATGACAGGGCCGTAGCTAGGGGGGGGCATTATAGGGCAATGCCCTACCTTAAAATACCAGTGCCCTACCTTAAGAAATACCATCGATTATGATAATATTAGAGTATTTCGAAACGTTGGACATACTAATTGCTGAATTACAAAGAAAGTTTTGGGACAACGACGATCTTTTGAATTCTATAGCACTGTAGCGAGTCTCGATGTGTTGAATGTAGACAAAATGGAACCTTTGAAAAATTTAGTTTAGTTTAAAAAAACTTAACTTTGCTGCCTGTAATTTATTTATCTCCAATTCACAATTTCAACAAATTCTTCAGTTCTAACAATTCCATCAAGAGAAGAGGCTGCTATAGTCAACGCCTATTTGAGTCTTCGCGTGGATGAAACCGAAAGCACTTTGCCAGTTTTGTACAGGCAGCGAGAGGCGTTTAGAGATACGTATGAACTTTTTGCATATGTGGCGACAATAAGCTGCAGCACTGCTATGTGCGAATATACGTTTTCAATATTGATTGCAATCAATAGGTCTCAGAGGCTGTCAATGGGTCACGAAAGAATGGCATGCATGGTATTTCTAGCCTTTGAAAAGAAAAGAACTAAGTCAATTGATCTAAATGAAGTACTTCGTAATTTTAATGATATGTCGAATTGAAGAATTCGATTGTTTTAAGGAAGGTCTTTGTATTATTTTTAATTTTGTTTTTATTCTGTATTTTCAAATTATGTTTGGTACCTAATATAAACATTAAAAAATGAAAAGCCATTGATTCTGCAGTTACTTTTCTGATGTTTATTGTTAGCAATGATCAAGAATTACCTTGTGTAAAAATACTTATTATCTACCTGGTGAAAGAACGCAAGGTAATCATTTCTCATTGTTAAATAACTAAATGTTTTGATCATCCAATTAAGTATTGCCTCACAAGTTACATTTTTACTTGCGCCCTACCTGTAATTATCTCTGCCCTATCTTAAATTCAACTCTGGCTACGGCCCTGCCCAATGAATCCTTTAAATCAGCAAATTGGTGGACATTGGTTTTTAGAGTTAGACGAATTCGGTACAGTTCTTTATAATTGTAGCAAAAGTTCATGTGCAACGGTACCTACTCGTTTATCATCAAGGTAAATGACATCCCATAAACTCACATACCTTACAATTAGAATATTTTTATCAGTCTTATAACTTTTACGTTCAGTTATTTTGCAGGTACCTATTCAAATTTAACCATCTCAATTTAGGAGTAGGGTGTGTTACTGTCGTCCAAGGAACTTTTATTGGATAACCAACACCTTAGCCATAGGTCACCCCAAGTGGTTCGCTAAGTTTGGTAAGTAAGCAGGGGTGGCCTAGTTTACGGGGTGAGGTTTGTCCGAGTCTGGGCGGTGTATGTGTCTGTTTACTAGCAGCGTAGCAGGCCGGATCGGGAGAGACTGGTTGAGACAAACCTTTTGACCTCTCCAGAAGGGTTCTATCGGAACATCGCCATGCACCGCTGTGAGAGGGATGGATTCATACGTCACTATTATTCCTACCCACCCCTCATACTATTTTCCTTCCCACAACTCCATCTTTTTCCTTTCCTCAAAAGACTCTCTGCACAACATCCCCAAAGACGTTATAAGCCCTGAAAGGAATTATTATATTACTCCTGTGTGGAGCTAGTGTAAAAAAAACAATTTCCCTTGGGGGCTATATCATCTTTGATTATGCCATGCATTTATAATAGGGTAAAGAATTTTAGGGAAAGGAATGCGAGGAAGTCCTGGGGAGGAAAAATGTATGAGTAGTGATTAGGAAACTGTAGGTCGGTGTGTTCAGGAGTGAATACACCGAGAGGGTTGAGAGAGTCAGGCTGGAGAGGTCAAGCGGTCTCCCTCAACCAGTGTCTCCCGATCCGGCCCGCCACGCAATAGTTGTACATAAGCTTTTGCCGCCAAGACAAACCTCACTCCATGAACCCGGACACCGTTGCTAAGTCATCAAATGTGGCGAACCACTTTGAAATACATGAATTTCTGCGAACAACTGGATAATAAATCAAAAAAATGGATCCCCAAATTGCTAACATTTAATTACTTATAAAGTGATGCTTCCCGCATAATAAAATCATCTGGAGACATCTGCAGAAACGTGCTTACGAATGTTTAATCTGAAATATATTAGCACTAAGCTCTGATTGCGTCTCACATCCTCCCAGAGGACTGCCAGTCGCAACTCGCAACACACAATCACACTACAGCCTCTGTGTAACCAAATTCCAGGCTAATTGAAACGAAGCACTTCATATTGAATTTCCGCTCAATAAGTCGGGGGCTGCGCTAACACTACGCTAAAGGTATTTTATTGCTACCCCTATGTTGATCCATGCAATACGTTGAAATGTATGAAATTATTGGTTGTATGTCAAAACACGCCAGTAACCCAATAGAACACTATTGAAAAGAGATTTTTTTTTTTTACAATAACTCCACCTCCTCCACAGGCCTTCGAAAAACAATTAAAAAATAATTTAATAGCTGAGTAGGTACCAAGCCACTTTCCCGAATTGTGAAGTACAATGACAAAAAACAAATAAGCCCAAATTAAATTCAAGGTAGACGAAGTGTATGACAATTGGACATAAGAAGACTTACATTAAGGGCAAAATTAACCCTAGAAATAAATACGAAAGTGCGTGTGTTTGTTTGTTTCGCTTTCACTTAACGGATTTTAAAATTCTTTCACCAATAAAAAGCTAAATTATCAGCGAGAAATATAGTGCTGCGTTTTGGCAGTTGCCAGCGTAGTTGTTTCCGTGGTTAGTTCAGCAGGTAGGGAAAGGTGACTCTGTTCTCCAGGGTCAGGGTTGGCGGGGTGCCTTAAGCTCGATCGGGCAAACAAAGGGGGTAATCATACTGTATCCAATGAAAAAGGGTGGTCTGGCATACAAGGTTTATTGGAGTAGTGGGCACATGATATGGTTATGACAGTCACAAGATAACAGTAAATGACATCCTGGCTAGTACAAACGGTTTTCTCTCTCGGCGTGGGCAAAGGGGTCGGTTAGCACATTAATAGGAGGGATTATTGTGCGTGGCTTACGCAATCGGGGGCTGAGCTGGAGAGCGGCATCCTGGATACGGGAGTTCTGTCGTCGCTCCGTGTAAACGGAGTCAGGCCCTCATCATGAGAACGTGTATTGTTGGGCGTGATCCCACGCGCGTAGGCGGGAGACGCTCCGGAGATTCACACACAAACACAACTGGTTGCGAGCACGCACCGGCTAATTCTAGCGTTGTCGGTCCGCGGGGGAAGGTGGTGCGGTGGGGGGCATTTGTTTGGGACGAGGCGTGGGGGAACGCGTGCACACGGGACTGGTGACGTCATCTCTCATTGTTTGTGTAATGTTGTAACATAACAATAGGCTGTACATAATTGTAAGTTCTGGCAGTACGAAATTTGTATAAATGAAAATGTGTGTATTTCATATATTTTAGCGGAAGGGAGGAAAGGCAGGGGGGAGGTGGGGTTCGCGGAGAGTGAGTGAGTGAGTGAATTAATCGGTGGCGTTTGCACTTTATAACTAGCCGCGGGTAAAAGCTAGTTTTAAATAAGTCAATTTCCAATATTCTGTGAAACAACTATCGCTTAGGAATAGTGTTCAAAAAACTTATTTTTTTAAATTGTGTTATTCAACAATTATTCTTTTCTATTTTATTTACACGGTTTTTGTTCCGTTTTTAATAATGCTCCGTATTTAGTGATACGTTTCATAACGCCCACAACTGTGCACAATAAAAGTCTCTTTATGTTGAATTCATTTCTATACAAAGAGCTTAGTAGTGAATCCGCTTACTAGTACAGTGGCGTATCTATCGCCCATGAGTCCGATAATTTGTACTGGGATGGAATAATATTATTTTTTCTATTTTTTTTTTATTTATTTAGTCATACATGAAAAATTTTATAACAAGTTATTTTATCAGATAGGTAGTTCCGCAAAGCGTTCATAAGACAGCTTTTCTGCAGGATCCTCTGAACATAAGCTTAACCCACCGAATCAATTTTTTTTTTTAACATTAACTCCACACAGGAGGTCCTGAGGAAAATAATTTCCCTCAGGGCCTATGTCATCTGAGATGCTGTGTGGAGGATCTTTTTGAGGAGAGGAATTAACATTGGTCTTGAAGAGACCCATTTTGTAGGAAGGAGGAAACACAGAGGCCGGAAAATCGTTCTGTTCAAAGATTAAAGTGACTGTTAAAAGATTAAGATAATAAATATTTAAAAATATATATCTTCTCAATTTGGGGCCTAATTCTTTGTTAAAAAAAACGAGTGTGCTTTGAGTGACCACATGACTGAAGTAAAACTTTTTTATGCTTCGTTCGCCTCGCTCGATCATACTTTTCGTAACGCTCTTGTCACGCTTTCACTAGCTTACTCCCCAAGTCAAGCGTGCGTAAAGAAGTTTTACTTCAAAACACTTTAGATTTTAGGTGAACATGTAAAATAAAAGAAATAAACACATTTACCACGCATTATTAATAAACGCATTGGGGGCCTTAGCACGGGAAAGCCACCCAGTGAGGCCAAATTATAAAGTTATATTTTAAAATGTCAACTATTATATCAAATAAAAAAATTTTAAATATGTAGAACGTGAAAAATTTCAATATATTATAATATTTGTATTTGTAAAAATATTTGCGTCAGGATCATTGCCTATAAACAACAAACATTAAAATTTTAGAGACGACCAGAAACCAACCTTGAATGAATGAAAATCGTTATAAACTCGATAAAAATTTAAACAAAATGTTAAATATAGCATTTTAATATTATTGGTAATTATCTGAATTATTCCCACAATCAGTTTCACTTTCGAAAACGACACTTAAATTCAAAGCAAACCCAAGTTCTAGAGTTCGATGATCGAATTTATGGACAAAATATCTAATAACTTTTTCGAATTCTTTTGAATGATTTGTGTTAACAAAAAAAGTCAAATAAATTATCGGGTTTCCACCCAGACGTCCGGCGTTCTATCTTCTGTTAACCAATAGTAAAATTATTTTTATCAATGGTCTTGCACATCGCTGCATAGTTATTGCACAAGAACTTTTTCCGCTTATTACGATGATAGTAGTAAAATCATACATAGTCATTTGCGGAAATGTTTTCAAATATTTTAAACAATGTGTAGAGTAGGTATATAATAAAAATAATAAACCTTCCATTTTTTTCAAGTTAGGGGATATTTTGTTCTCCGCTACGCCACTGGTGTCTATTATCTGTCGTTGCTCTATTGCTGCTGTAGGAGCATTCTTATTAATAATGATAAAATTAAACTACGGGCGATCTTTTTTCCACTTTATTACCCCTCCGCGTACAAAAGACAGAAATTTTATTTAGTCTCAGATTTAATCTCGTAAGAAATATCCGTCAGGGCAACTTCGGACTAAAGAAAGGAGAGATTTGAACAGTTTTCAAATATGATCCGACAAATTTAAAAAAAATCAAATGTTAGGTTCTGCGGCCATACTTATATTTTTAACATTTTTCATATCATTAAATGTCAAAAGCGGGAACTAAAAATGCAAGATGACGCAAATGATATGTTCAATAATTGTTGACTGTATTCTACAAAAAAATGTTGATGTGTTTGCAATTCGCATTCAAGGGAAGACCGTTAATTTAAAAAAAGGCCCTGCATTACGTTACGGTAGCAATCAGTGCCATGTGTTGGTTGATATCTTTATTAATTAGTACAAGTTTAGGAAGTTTAGTAAGGAACCCGGCTGCGGTGTTTTGTCCATACAAACGTACTCCCCAGTTTCCGCTCTATTTTTGAAACTATCACAAATGTTTTTTTAATGTATAAGAGATATCGACAACCAACGTGTTGGTACGTTTTGCTTTTTTTGACAAGTCAATTTTTATAGAAGTTAGGACCTTTCAAAGATCCAAAAATCGTTTAAATTGCCCGGTTTTAACGCCATCAACATACTTTTTACAGTATACAATTGTATATTACTAGCTTTTTAACATTCAGTTTTCAAAAAGCTTGCGTGCCACCTAAATTTCATAAAGAACTCACCAGCAGTAAAAAAAAGAATGATCTAATTTGGTTCAGTCGTTCGGAAGTTACGCGCGTAGGTTTCAACATTTCGAAGATTATTTTTTTATTTACGTAGATAGGTAGATATTAACTACGACGCCTTAAATAAAAAATATATCAAAATCGTTTCCATGGCAACGATTTGTTTTCGTGGAAACGATGCTAATAACTCGCTTTTGTTACCGACAGAAAACGTATAAGAAATATAATGTATTAATATTTATAATTTCATAACGCCAGAGCTAACCATCATATACAGCCTGTAGTCTTCGCATATAATTTAGCTTTCTATTGGTGAAAGAATTTTTAAAATAGTTTTATTGTTATATGCGTGAAAGCGTAACAAACAAACTCGAGCAGTTTCGCATTTATAATATTAGTATAGATATAGATTATCGCCATCTAAATAAGTAGTGTTATTGTTAGCGGCATGATCCCTAATTTTAAACGACCTCAACTATCGATATTTTTCTCCTAAAATTACCAATCCATTTCTAAATTATTATTTCACACGAGTATCCCCACAATCTACAGTGGCTATTGCAGAGTTTACTGTATTGATCTGTAGAGTGTTACGAATCAAAATCAACACCAAATTGATGAACAATAATCGCAATTAATTGCCTTCAATCAGGACCTCCAACATCCAACCCTCCGGCGCTGTAGTAATTATAGTCTAAGTTCATATTAGTCTGCGGTACCGGTGCGGGGGGAGAATCCTGTGCTAATCCCAGAGACGTTGCTAGTGTTACCGGGGTTAATATTAGCACCCTGCTGTAGGTATAATAGGCAGTGCAAGCAAACAACCCACCCTACTTTGTGTTAATACTAAGGTTGTTCAAGCACGCGGAACACATTGTGCGCGTCGTAAGCTAAACAAACACTGCACCAAATTACAGCAGTATTGTTGTATCTGCTTCTCCTGTTTGGATTCATTATTGCCGGCAGATCACAACAAATTATATTCACTAGCAGTTAAAAACCTGCAGAGCAAATAAAAAAGACAAGGAAAGTGTCCAGTGACAGCTAGTCAACGGGACAAAGTACCCGCCACAGGCAATGACGTCATTTATAATTTATAGCCGCGTGATACTATTATTCACAACTCTTCTAATACTTTATTACCATCAATCTTTTCATATTTCAACACTATCACTAAACACATCTTGTAAACCAATAAAATAGCTGTATTTCTCTGTTTATGTTTATGTGTTTGTATGACTTGTTGTATAACTTTTATCTAATGTAGTTTTATTTGTATTATTTCCTTAGTTTCAAAGTATGTATCTGTCAAATTAAAATTACACTACAAATCATGTAAAAGCCCTCTGGGCATCAAATAAATAAAATAAATAAATAAATATCCGGAGAGACACTAAAATTTGCAAATCCTACGTAGTACTTATACCTGCCTGGGGCACGTCCTCGAGCGATCTGCTAATGCAAGTGGCGCCATCCTTTGACGAATTCTCGAATTCAAAACCGAATTACAACCGTAGCTTTGTTTGAAACTTTACGTACATGTATGTTTATGTGGCGCGGCATTTACGGCGCATAGTTTGTGCAAAGCCGCAACTGCCTGGAACATCTTGAACTATTTTTCTTATCCTTCTTCTGAAGCCCTCTCCTATCGAAGGTCGACTATCATCAGAGCAATAGCCTGCAATAACTCGTAGGTTTCGTAGCAATGACGTGCCGCGTCTTTCTTTGCTACGTCTACCATCGTCTTCCCCTAAAATATCAATTAGAATTATCTTGTATTTTTCTTTTCTCGCAATTTGCCTAATATGGATATCTCTATCTCTGGTGTATGTATAATTTCCAAGAGCTATTTATGTTATTTAGTAAGGTTATGGATTGTAACACCTAAAATAAGTAGGCTCACTCCAATGACACCCATTCCAACAACAATGAATTAGTATCCAAAAAGATGCTCTTTCTTTAAAAAAATAACTAACCTTTACATTTCACGACATGCCATGGCCCACTGTTCGAGATTTTTTACTATTTCACGAACAAATTCTGTCCGTCTTGTATACCTTTAAAAGATGCCGAAATTTTTTTTAGTTCACCGCCCTTTGGGTAACGCGCCTAGGGCTGTTCCCAAATCACCCAACGGCTCTGTCAGTTCCGCTACCAACAGTGTAAAGTAGTTGGCTGGGATGTCATCTGCGTGTCGATGGCTAATCTGATGAGACTTCGAATGATACGTTTATAAACATAAGATAGGTATGGAATTTTTCTTTATAAGATTGGTTCGGAACAAGGCCTATCACGCCCAGCACGTTAAACTGTAACATGTACCGGCTTCGTCTTTGAGATTCTTTGGAAGAAAACACATTCTAGAAATTGGTAAAAACTGTATTAGTTCTTTTGGATCGTATTTGTACTCTTTTTTTTTGCTCGCACTACTTTTTCTTTTAGTTGTAAACCAAACCACTGCCATTTTTTATGTTATTATGATATTTACTTTGGTCAGTTCGGCGAATAAAGGGTACTCATTATTCAAACGAAATCTGTTTTTGACAGCCTTGCAACGTCCATCATCAAGGCATGCGTTTATAGGAATATTGGGTTTGCAAACGTTCAAAGTGTATTTTGTACAAATTCACAGCAGATGACATTCTATATTATTATTTTATGAAAATTATTTTAATAATATTGAAATTTAAAAAAAACAATTCATATAATTGGGTTGATGGGTAGGTATGTACCTGCTTGTACCACTAACTTGTATATATAATACATGTAAAAAAGCTAATCAATTTTATACTTACTCTCCTGCATTATTGATGACCTATTTGAATGTTTTACGATTCCTTGTCAGAAAAAAGATGTGAAAGGTTCATCAATACTTGTCAATTTTGTCAAATTGTGTGGTTATTAAAGAAAATTCCTTGTAGATTGTTGGTTATGGAGCCGAAAACATGAAGATTTAATGAAGTAAATAGGATGTGAAATTATTTCCTAGCGATGGTTTAGTCTCGATAGCCGCTTTTGTCATAGAAGTTCGATGGCGTTCTTATCGATGGTTCTCCCAGAAGAAGGGCAAAAATGGTTTTGGCGGCCTCTGAAACCTTAACGTATCATCCAAGGCTTTATAATAATACATGTTGAACTTAGTTACATTAAAAGGTCGTTAGTTTTTGTGTACTACGTACTTATTACTTTTTTGTACATTAATCCTATTTATTTAAGCATTTGTTACACCTGTCTTTAGATTTACACCTATCTTTATACTTTGGTACTTGTTTGCATATTAACCTTATTTTCAAAATTTGTTTATAACTTTTACCTTTTTTTCAAATCAACCCTATCTTCATACTTTCTTTACACCTTTCTTTACATCTTTAAATCTTTAGGTTTGCATCTATCTTTAGACTTTGTTTATACCAATTACTTTTTTTGAAAACTAACCCTATCTTTATGTTTTGTTTGCATCACTTTATTAAACACAAAATCTATGCGTGTTTCGAGAATAATATTCTCTTTATCAAAATGAGACGTAGGCATAGACATGTAGGTATACTTTAATTCATTAAGTACGTCATCACAAAGTAAAACTTACCTTTAGAAGAACTTTCCTTCGAAATATTATCTTTGTAGGTTTTTTAATATTATATCATTGACAAGTTTCCATCAAAGCACTTATATTACAACTAATTTATGAATCAACCCATTAGGTACTTTCAAGAAAATTATTATTTTAACTAGTACGTAAAAGATATGTAAATACTCTACTTTCGGTGTACATTTTATGTGACCAATCCAGAAATCGTGGTATGAATCTAAAAGCAACATTTCAAAGCATTGGTAAAACTATTGCACTAATGTATATCAAAGAAGCTTCTCAGTTCATTAAAAGTGCATTACTAAAAGCTGTATGCGGTCGATCAAAACTTTGTTTCAAAAAGCTCTAAAGCTTATGGGAACTTACAACATCCCACTGAACAGCAAATCTCTACAACTGAAACAACCTTTTGCCTCCGTTTCTCGGAAGGATTATTTTAACAGACAAACATTTGTTTTAAATTTGTTAGTTATATGTTATACTTTGATCATGTAAAGAGGCGTTACGATACTTTCTTCGTAATTTATGGATTGAATTTTTGGACTTCCTTTTTCTTCTTATATTTTCCGGAAATCCTCATAAATACCGTCATTTAACGAATATTCCAAATGTAGGCACTCTTACGGGTGCATAAATGCACCATTTATATGTTTATTCCAAATAAAGATTCAGATTAAAGCGCTTAGTCTGATTTTTAGTTAGTTTAATTAACTTTGGCTCGGCCGCCATCTTGAAATAACTTCAGCGAACACTTCTAAATATATGTTTATTAAGCAAGATAACCGGAATAATTTATGTATTCCCGTGGTGTTTAAGTTGTGGTAACCCCAAAATCTTGGCGAATTTCAGGGACTTTTATTTGGGGCAGAATTAGCCGGGACAAAGTAGGTACCTACCGCGGATAAACTCTCGGGAATAAAATAATGAATATTTATGACGGGCTTCATTCCACCTAATTCTACAATATAATTGGAGTCTCAAGTATTCAAATTAGCCAAGTTCAGAACCATTGCCGAGTGCCTACCTGCTTTTAAGCGGGGGCAAAATCGGATTATTAGAATAAGTACCTAGCTTTTTTTTGCTTTCGGAGAAAACAGAAACTAAACGATGCTAATGAAATTATTCTTTACGAGTCACTAAGTTAAATTTTACAGGGAAATTTGTTACGTTGATTACAGCAGGTGAAAACCCGTCAATTAATACTGACGGGAAAAACGAGCATTTCTTGGAAAAAATGTGTTTTCTTCGCATACCAAATTGGCAAAAGCAGAATAATTGGATGGACCGCATTTATCAAACTAAACCAGAAGATACCTTAATATCTCAGTACGTATACGATGCGAATCCTTGGTTCTGCCAGTATATATTCATGTTTAGAGACAAACTAGGAATCACGTGAACAAAATTGTGACACGAAAGGCTACTATACAAGGCCCATCTTCCACAGGGACAGTCGAGGGCACCCACCACTTTCCCGAACCGTTTTAAGGACCAGATTGATCCCTTTATCGGTTCTCACATTAAGACTACATTTATTTTTAAAACGAAGCTACTATAAAATGATTCTTAAAGCCCCCGACTGTCCCTACACGGCACAACGTACATTTATACATACCAAAAACTTTTAAGTGTTCTCATCCGAGGCAGTTTGTTCCTGTTCTTGAAACTAGCGGAGAGACAGCATTTTAGACAGAGCGGAAAGACAGCATTTATATATAGGAATATAAATTAGAAAGTAAAAGCAAATCAAACACATTCCCTTGCAGCGTACAACACAAGAGCAGCATCTAGAGCTTCTGGTAAGTCACAGGCAGTCTCGAGAATAGACAGTGAGCAGTGGAATGAAGGTTGGTCCTTCAAACCCTTCACCCCGTCCCCGGCAGCACAGGGGTCAGACGTGGCCCCTGTGAAGATGGTGGGATAGAGAAGTAGAGACTTCTGAAAAACCCAGGGGACTAAGTAACTCATTCCAGCCGACAAGACCACAAGAGAACTGGAGATCAGGGTCGAAGGGAACCCCACTGCTACCTCTACATCAAGGGTGGCGCAGGGGGCAGTGTGGGGAACTAGGTGCTTGCATTTTCCACAGGGACAGGCAAGTATCCAATGCTTGACGATTTAGGTATCTTGGTGGCTACCGCCATACATCAGCATGGAGGTACGTATACAGGGAAACGTTGCCGACATTTTTAAACTCTTCGGCATCGCCACTCTCCCGTGAACAGCCCAACGAGGTTGTTCCGAATCACTTCGTAGAGACTTTAAACATGGCGTTACTTGTTACTTGACATTTTAAACAAGCTTTAGGTGTAGATCAAAGCTAAGAACGAAACAGTCAACAAAGAATGACAGGTAATAACAGAAAATGTTTGACTGTGGGTGAGGTTATGAAACTTTCCAGAATTTCGAGAATTTTGAAATTTCGAGAATGGGGTATTTTCACAAACCTGCTATACCGCTAAAAACATGTGGAAGATTTAAAGATTATTTTTCTGAACATGATTATCGCATTAAAAATGTTTAATTTTAATATTTTCATTCATAATTATTGATATCAAAATACGCGTAAACGGAACGAAACGTAAACGGCCCATGACTGCTTGTACGATTCATGACGTCGCAAGAGTCGACGTTCCGAGGTTTATCACCGTGTTACTATCAAAAATCTAAACATTCTCGACTTGTTCGGGGTAATGGACGGTTTTATTTCATATTTAATATGATTGTGTTATGTTTCTACAGTTTTATATAATATTGTCTAGTTGTAATGACGACAGTAGTATTTTTAACGGCGTAATCCGACAACTTGCCTAAAATAGACGCTACACTGAGAAACAGTAATTTTATAAGCCCTAAATTTCGGGATTCTAAGACGATATGGTAATGAAAACATTTTGTTTACACAAACTCTCATATTATATACGTTATATACTGGTTTCAATATTTTGACAAAATAGAGTTCCGGCCCTTCTAAAATTAAATTGGAACAAAACAGCAAGTGTCAGTTCGTCACATAACTTCCCTGTCATAAAATGACGTTTAAAACTTTGGCCATTCTACAAGTAAATGTCCATATTTTAAGTGAATACCGCACAAAAGTCCCAACTGCTCCCAAACATCTGGAGCCAGTGAGACTATGGCATCCCATTTGGGATGTTTTGTGAGATTGAAGGTAGTAGGGAGGAAAGAAGATGCGGTAGAGGAAGGTGGTGAAGTACCTGACTATTCAGATCTGGTCACTAACCATGGCTAAAGCCTTTGAAACAACGTTTCAATTCTGAAAGGTGGTCTTACACCAGGGCGATACTGAAAGTATCGTCCACTCTGGAATGTGCCGCAAATATAGTACATATTATTTTAAACGAATAAATTGTGAAATGCAAAACAACTTATTCAAAGACACCGGTCTTGTGGACAGTGGCTGATTTGGCATCGCATTTGGGTTTTCCATCACGACACAAGCAACATTATCCTGTTTCCTGTGTGGTGGTAGTAGGATATTTTCACATATTGTCAGATCATTCGTAAGTCAGGAATGTTTGTCTTGATTTAAAATAAATAAAAAAAATATTTTTTAAACGTTTATTATAAAATTTATATTGTGTATTATATACATACATATATACATATTAACGCCGGGATTGCTAGTCGAGAGCCTTACCCCTCGACCACGGAGTCAGTCATTATTGTGTAGATATCAATCTTACGACTGTATACAAAGGTGTTTCCTCGTTAAAATTATGAATTTAAATAGTCAATAACAAAAGGTTTTTTTTTGTAGTTTAAAATTTAAATCTGAAAAAAAGCCACGGGGGCTCCATTGAAGCCTCCTTCTTCTTCTTCTTACTGTACTATAGGGCCAATATATGCTGCAGATAGTACACAACTGCTGACCCTGTACAAATCGCAAGTCCACCTGCTGAATTTGGCAGCCACCTTTGGTCTAGAGTCCCAAAATACTTGAAAATTCAGAAAGCATAAACGGGCGGTCCGTTCGATAGATTTCCCTCTCTAGCAAACGGATTGCAATGTTTAGCGCGCAGGTTTCAGATGAGAATGGTGTCCTTGTTTTACCGGTATTTCAATAGAAGATGCTCCGAGGACCTAGCGTCATTGAACCCTTCGGCGCTGGTGTCAAACATATTAAACGCACGCCCATCATTTGTACACGGTCGACATTTTTTGTCGCCTTGGAAAGGGTCGTTTAAAATCTTATTTTGGGTTTTTCTTGTAGTATTTGTGAACGTGTACCAAACTATACATGTTTTGCAAGTGGGAAAGTATAGGATAAATATAAAGATATAATTTGAGCACACTGGAAGTCAATAAATAACACCAAGTACAACTTACGGACTCACTACAGTCACCTACGGGCGGCGATCGCATGATGAGAGGCGCCTGTGACGTCACAGAGTGAACGGGGGCAAAAACAGCGTTTTAGGGGCATTTTAAAAACGCGTATTTTAAAACGTTATAGAAAGTTAAGTCGTCGTCATAAAAATAAAATAAAAATTCCGTTATCATCGTAATTTTTTGCTTAATTTTTTTCAATATAAAAAAAAAATGTGGAAATACCCCATTTCGAAATTTTGAGAATTAAACAACGTTTTGTGGATACGCGGGCCTCGTGATTTCAGTAACGATGCGCCCGGACTGTGCGCGACAAGTTGTTCGCGACGTGAATACGCAACACGAGTATTGGAAGCTTGAGTATCCTTATAAAAAAAGGGCCTTATTGTAATGTTTTTCTTACCAAAGACCAGAAGGCAAGCGACTGAATTGAAAATAACACAAAAGTATTTTAAAAGATCGTAGTAATCTCTACACTCGTGTAGAAATATGCTTGGCACTAAAAAAATGAGTCAGATGAGAGATAAACTAATTCTATGACATCTTTCATTCATTTTCCATGTACATCAGAACATTAGTACCTATGTTAAAATCAAACCATTTTTTCCAAAAAAAAATGGTAAAGAAACATTCACAAGATATAATAGGGTGATCATAAAATATTTTACATAGGCTTAAAAAAATCTACATTGATTTGCATTGCCCCAAAATATGGTACATTGAACTTAACAAAATAATAAATAAATAGGTACCGTATTACAAACAAACCACGTTTCCCGAAATTCAAATTGCTGCTTTTTTACATCATTAGCGAAACATCCTGGAGGTTGTATTTCCGGAATATTAAAGAGATCAAGGAATTACATTCTACAAAAGAATTCATTCGTTGCCAAAATTGAATCAAATAATATTTTTTTTGTACTTAAATTTATTTTTAATGAAGACGATGATTTCAAAGAAACATGACAGAATCGAAAAGAAAAACTTTATGGAGAATTTTTAAAAAGGGATTTTATCGACCCTTTTTTCAAAGAACTTATCTCTATCAATAAAAGAACAGTTTCGTTGAGTGTTGCGAACTTCCCGCTTTTCAGGTCAACGTTATGATAATACCTAAGAAGAATTGGTTCCAGAGGTATGTAGTCAAAGATATTGCAGTGCTATTCATTTCATAAAAAATTACAAATTATACATTGGTGAAATAAGTCGAGGACGCCCGAGGAAAACATCACACGATGAAGTGAATGAAAATCTAGGCCACGTCAAGCATCAGAATTACATAAGAGTATGCTTGAGAAGAGTCTGTCTGGGCCCGAGGCCTGAGAGGTTATCGTAAATATTGCACAAAAATCCCAACTACTCGGAGCCAGCGGCGTTTAAAGTGGAATACAGCGTTATGGCGTTAAAAGAATATCTCCCAAGCTACGAAATAATTTAAAGAAATAATGACAAAGTTGTAAAGTAATTACAATTAGTAAAATAAAATATTTACGAATAGTCACAATTATTTGACAACAAAATATATTTTTCCAGGGATATGTGAACGAAACTTTTTTTCTAAAGTGTATTTTTCTTATTTTATGGTGCATGCGTCGCATTACGGCCGATGCACGTGCAAGCCCCAGCTATTTACATAATAAAATAAAGATTTCAACCACGCTCACCACCATTTTTCCAACTTCATTTTATAAATAACCGATTCGCACCCTCCTCAATGCGAATAAAACCCATAAGAACTCAACATAAGTTAGAACATTTTCAAAAAAAAAACTATTACTCACGTCGTTTCACTTCCCCTAGTAATAAAATACCCCACAAATAAAAATAAAGTGTTTCCATGATTTACACCCGTAAACACGAAAATCCTTATTTGAATTGAATCAAATCCCTTAAAATCTTTTCTTTCCGGTACGCTGAATATTTCAGGAAGCTTATCCTCTCCTCATCACATCCTCCCTCCCATCCGTTCCCTCTCTTCTTCCCATCCCGTTCTCTATTTCTCCCATCTCAACTCTTCATTACAATTCTAAATTCGTTCAAATAATAGCCCGCAGCTAATCGCGAATCTATTTGAGCGCCCCTCAGATTGTCTCGAAGCGATGATGCAAATTACGACAGTATTTCGTCGTGTTGCCATGTGAGGAGCGCATGAATGGTTTTGAGAATTGACCATAAATTAAGTACCTTGTTAGAAACACGTCGCCCTACTTCTTGTATGGGGCTTATATTGGATATTAAAATAAATTTACATATTATTAAAATATATTATGTATCTACATTATTTCCCAGCGCTGGATCTAGAAAATTTGGGGCACGGTGCTGAAATTGTAAATTTATTTATTTAAACGCCCATAGGGCTTTTACATATAGTGTAGTACACGTTTTTGGAAAATATAAGAAATAACATAATATAATATTAACATAATATAAATATAAGAAACAAAATAAAGATAACATAAGATATAAGAAACAAAATATAGATAACACCAAATATAATAGTTGACACAAAGCAGGTAACATAGAATATACGGTAAGTAAATTAATGTGAGATTGTTATTTTAATTGTAGAGGAAATACGATAGGATTGACAATATTTATGTTTGTAATTAGCAATATTTTTTAAAATATTTATTACGTGTTTATCAAAACATAACTACCATAATATTTCGATTAAGGTGCTACATAGTGCATGATATTAATAGATTTATTTTAATTGTTCTTATACACTGAGTTTAAATTTTGACATCGATTGATGACGATAAACGTCTATAGAGGTATATTTATTACCGAGTATACGAAGTCTTTGCAGAGGAGAGTTAACAAAATGATTACTAGCAGAATTAGTTACAAGTTAAATCGCATTAGAGCGAGTATCGCGCGTGGGTATTCTCAAATTAATTTTACTGGTTAAATCAAGGGCGTCCAGTCTGCCATTCGATATATTAAGTTAAGACATTCAATTACTCAACTCACAGTTTATCTTCATGATTTTTCTTTATACGAATACCGCACAAGAGTCCCAACTGCTCCCAGTGAGATTATGGCATCCCCAATTGGGGTATGTTGTGACGCTGAATGTAGTGGGGAGGGGAAGGAGATGAGAAGAGTAAGGTGGGAAGTACCTGGCTATTCAAATCTGGTCACCAAACATGGCTAAAGCCATTTCAAGCAACGTTTCAATTCTGAATGGTGGTCATACACCAGGGCATGAAAGGGCAAAATGTATTAATCTTCAAAGAGTGTAAAAAGTTCAAAGTCTTAAAAACAAAATAACTGCCCATGAGGGAAAGGGAAACTAGTTAAGGGAGGTAGCATGACCGTCTCCCTTTTAAATGATTTGTCAATAAATTAATCTGACAGTATACAGGCAACTCGCATTGTCAATTCAGTACCTTTCCAGTCTTCGAAAATAAAATCTGCTTACGATCGAAAATAAAATCTGCTTATATATTACAATGTTGCGCAATTAGCTGGCTGCGTAAAAACCTTAAATGCAAAATTCAAATCGCGTAAATAAAAATTCGGGCTTTTTTTCTAAAATCGAATATTTTGTTTTACTATTTTGTTAGACAAATGTGTTAATTTAATAATTTACTCATTTTTGTGACGCTACGCAACCTGATTTGTAGACAGTTCGGTTAAAATTAAACATTCAGACCCTGCCAAGAAAAGTCTCGATATGGACTGCGTTGCAAATCGTTACCTTACGTTAGCGAACTTTACTTTTCTGCAGAGGTCTGGTTATTTCAATGCGCGCTCTTTGGCGGTACGACTAATGTATTTTATTCAAAGCATTCTCGAAACCTCCTGATGCCAAAAAGACGGTCAGGTGATATTCGACCTCGTGACCCTTTTTCTGTCCGAGAATAACGCATTGATCAACGCTTACATCCCTACCAGTTCATACTTGTACATTCATAGAATAACGCATTAATCAACTCTTACATCTCTACCAGTTCATACTTGTACCTTAATATACAGCATATTTTTCAATAACCTTCAGAGCGTGTTATAAACACAGTTATAAAAGTTGTAGCTTGGCCTATTTCAGCATATCGCTCGCCATACATTCTCAATGGGAATATATGGCGAGTGATATGCTGAAATAGGCCAAGCTACATCTTTTATAGCTGTGCGTGAACACGCTCTCAACCGTTTTAATCTCATAACATTTATAGGCTTGCATCATTTAAAAAGAGGATATGCTGCTTCTCCATCCCATCGGAGCTACAGCCGGCGATTTTGAGTGTTTTTTTGTCTAGATCAGTGATTCCCAAAGTGGTCCAGGAGAACCCCCAGGGATCCACGGGAGACCCGACGGGGGTCCACGTAGGCGCAATAAAGAAATGGGGGTTCACGAACTGGTTTCTATTGAGACCCATCTCGTGACTCGTATCCATATCCCATCCCACCCCCCGTCTCATATCCTATTACGCTCCCTCCATAACAGCTCCAACTGGCGTACAGCGCACGTTGTTGTACCGGTTATGCATGAGATTTTAAAATGCCCAGAGCTAGGCAAGGGGGTACTGTACAGGGATGGGAATATACCCCCCGTCCCCCGTCCCATATCCCATTACGCCTTCTCCGTCGTGGCAAATATAATCTCGAAAACTGGTCCATTTTGCCCCATTTGAAAAAGTCGTAGATCCGGTACTGCTCCATTGTGACAGGCCATCACCTCGCCATTCAATATTCAGTACAATGCGTGTCGAGTTTTGGGAATATGGTAGAAATGAAAATAAAAAAGCAGGGGGTCCACCGTGACAAGTAAAACTTTTAAAGTGGTCTACGAGGAAAAAGAGTTTGGGAACCTCTGGTCTAGATGTATACTAAAAGCCTAGGAACTGAAGCTAGCTATAGACCGAGTGCGCAAACGATCGAATGTCGTTTTTTTTATTATTTATGTTTTGAAGAAAACAAATATTTTTGAGTTACAATCATCTTGACACTCCACCATCCCTCTCTGTCTGCTTGAAAGTCCATGATAAAAATGTAAGCGACGTGTATCCTAAAATGAAAACGTCAAACTGACAGCGTACTTTTAGCGAAAAGCACCTGGCGCTAATCTGAATGAACGAGCGCCAACTCACATGTCAAAAAGTCTCAACGCCAAATCTCTTTCTTTCGTCTGAATCCGGCTTCAGAGTTATGTATGTAAATATAAATGTAGGTAAATGAACTACGCATAACTATTATTGATTAAAAATATAATGTGAGGTTCTTATTTAAAGCATTCACTTATTATTTTGCAAGCTGAGTGGGAGCTACGTCGTAGGTCTTGTGGTAATTTTTCATAAAACTTTCGCAATATACGACGTACATGACTTTAACCACTGATTCCTGAAATTATTTGGAGTATGGTTATGGTTAAAAAAAGATAGTGGTCGCAACTGTGACTCGAACCCAGAACCTCTTGTCTAACCGGGAAGTGCACGTTTACCAATTCCGCCATTGCTACCTTCAGTCAAACCATCATTTTAGTTAATCTCAAATTTCAAAATTTAGAATAAACCGTATTATCTTCAATTCATTTTTTTCGTATAGGCAACTACCCTTTTATTGGAAACAATCATTCTAAGAATTGGTTTGTAACCTAGATAGCATCTCGTCTCATATAAAACTATTGATTTTTGTAAAAGTCTAAATGAATATCTATTCAATTTTTTATAAGAAAAACTCTCTTTTTATAACTTTTGAAGGTTATTCTAAAATAATCCCTCCGTAGAAAGATTTTGACGGAGAAGTGCGGATTTTATTTTTAAAATATCTCAAAAATATTATTTAGGTTATGTTTATTATCTTGGCTTATCTTATTACTATCACAAAGTCACATCAACATTAATGACCTTATGATTTTAAAAAAAACTTGTTATCGTTAAATCACAGCAGTCTAGTATTACTGTCGGAGTCTTTGTAATTATTATAGTTCTTTATTGTCACTGCTGTCATCGGTTTCCGTAGTGTAGCGGTTATCACGTGTGCTTCACACGCACAAGGCCCCCGGTTCGATCCCGGGCGGAAACAGGAAAAAAAATTTTGCACAATTTCACTGCTCTAATAATTTTTATTTTTATCATAAAACACACATTAAATCCTTTTATATACAGTTTTGCCGTTCTGATAATTTGGAAACATGACAACTTTTTTTGCACAATTTCGCCGTTCTAATCATTTAGATTTATTTATACGATAAAACACAAACATTGTTCAAATAATTTAATTTACTTGATAAAATAAAAACAAAGCATTTAAATGCCTTTTTAAAAATGTAACCAAATTTAATTTTTTTTTTGGACAGACAGTTTTTTTTTTTTTAATACAGAAAATTATGAGAAAATAAATTTGACAAATAAAATGCTTTGGCTAACTAGATTAATTTACCGTTGAAGGGGTGTAAAATTAAATATTGATACCAATATGAATTTACACTAGGGCTTTACACTATACAATTAGTAAAGAGAGTAAATAAAAGAAGAAATAAAGTAAAAATAAAAAATGATATGAAAACGACTTAAGCAGCCTTTGATGAAATTTAATGTCATTGAAAACAGTCCAATAATTTGTGAAGAAATCAAAATACACCCTCAGATGGACCTCAAGGGATTCCCAGATGGTTTGGGTAGAGCGAATGAACGAAGAAAGCAGTGTAAGAAGAATATTTTTTTTTTTTTGTTTTATATTTATTGAGTTAGTTTATACTACAAGAATATAAACTAAGTTTATACTACAAGAATATAAACTAAGTTTATACTACAAGAATATAAACTAAGTTTATACTAAAAGAATATAAACTAATAAGCACAGTGTTAACATTGTATTAAATAAATTTAAATATTTTGACAGTAAGCATAATATTTAATTTTCAAAACATTCATTCTTTCTTCATTCTTCATACTTTCAGGCATTTGACGCAAACGTGAACATTCATTCTTTCTTCATTCTTCATACTTTCAGGCATCTGACGCAAACGTGAATGGTAAAATAAGTCGTGGACGCCCGAGGAAGACTTGGCACGATCAAGTGAATCAGATACTTGAGTCGGGCCATCTCGAAAGTCAGAATAATTGAAGAGTATATATGAGATGATGTATGAATGTGAGTGACGCAGAGAGTGTGCGCCAAGACCGAGTTGTTTGGCGGTCCTTCCTCTCTGCTCACCCCTGAGGAAAACAGTGTGATGGTTAGTTAGTTAACTAGTGAAGTAACTAACAATCACGCCGCTTACCTTGGGATAGGCAGAGAGGACGAACCGCCAAACTTCTTGGGACAAACGTCTTGGGACACACTCCTTGCCTCATTCACATTCATAAAACATCTCATACATAATCTTCTATTATTCTGACTCTTGACGTGACTCAATTCATTTGATCGTGCCTTGTCTTTCTCAGGCGTCCCTGACTTCTTCTACCATTCACATCAGCGTCATATATTCTCCTTACACTGGTTTCTTCGTTCATTTGCTCTTTATACCCAAATTATCGCCTTGCATTCTTTGCGGATTTTCACATTTCTCACAATTTTATCAGTAATTTTTTATTTTTTATTTAAATTTATAAACATATACACGCAATATATTCTGAAACAATTACATTATTACTGCGATTATCTAATCTATTAAATTTGAGTGATAGAAGAACTGTTTTTGATCTAGTATTTTTATTTAAAATCTTGTATAATACAATTAACAGCCCTGAATTATTGGCGCTCATAAATTTAATTGTGCCAGCCAGAAACACAAGGTCAGTACTACCGTTTTATTGTGGCAATACTGCGACCATGGCCCACTTCAATATACCACATAGAATTCAAAATTTAGGCTATATGTTTTCGCATTATGGAATGTGTCGCTTTCAAAATTTAAACATGAAATAATGAAATCATGTATCCATAATTCAAGTACTCACTAAGGAAGTTCTTTGTTAAATTTGTGAAATAAATTTACCTAGTATATTTATAACATATCTCTACGTATAGTATCTTATTATTGCATATTTGTAATTAATTGTGTGATTTTTAATAATTTTATAAACCATCACAATTATTAAAAAAAAAAATTAAAACTTTTTTTTCTCTTTATCATTGTTACCAACTTCCAAATATTGGTACTACCTTACAATAGTGGCTCTTCTTATTATTTTGTTCACAGATTTTCTTAATTTTATTGTTTCATTGGAAATAAGGTTTGTTTCCGAACTTGTAATAAATTTGACTTATTATTTACCTACCATTAAACATTTTCAACGTACCCCTTAAGTTAAGTTATTTGCATATATATCATATTTAAATATATTTTTTCATTGTTGCAGTATTGTAATATTTAAATATATTACGTAAAAGCCGAATAGCGTTAATTTTATGAATAAATAAATAAATAAATAATTATCGGGTTTCAATCAGATCAAACACAAATCATTAAACATTAACATGCAACACTGATCAGAAACCGCACCAACATTTATATGTATATAATATATAACCTTTACGAGAGTGTGACCACTCGTGGGTAAAGGAAAAAATATTAAGAATTAAAAATAATAATTTATGCATATAAATGTACATACATAAATCAGATACTTAAACAAAAAATAAATAAAAATATATAAAATAAAAATAAAAATGTAAAAAAATTGTTTATTTAGTGTTGTTAATTTATTATGAATGTGATTTTAGGTGGCTAAACTATTAAGTACCAACATTAATTACTTAAGGCTTGAAAAGTAAAGTGAGATGTTTTATTTTAGAACAATAAAGGCCTTCGCTCACGGAGAAACTGAAAAGAAATCAGTTGTCAGACGTAAAACACGAAAAAAGCACGCTGGCGAAAAAAATCAAATAAAATTTACATGTTTTAAAAATTTTATTGCAGAAGCCATGATGGATGTGGGTGGATTTTCAACATTCTGAGATTATTTGTTTATATATATGAAAGAACACACGGAAAAGCGATTTTTTTGGTGTTTATTACATGTTTTGAAATATCACGACCAACCAGATACTAACTAATAAACTAACTAACCATCACGCCGTTTCCCCGCAGGGGTAGGCAGAGAGGACGGACCGCCAAACAACTCGGTCCTGGCACACACTCTTTGCTTCAATCACATTCATACATCGTCTCATAAATACTCTTTTATTATTCTGACTTTTGACATGGCCCGACTCAAGTATCTGATTCACTTGGTCGTGCCATATCTTCCTCGGGCGTCCCCGACTTCTTTTACCATTCATATTTGCATCATATATATTCTTCTTACACTACTTTCTTCGTTCATTCGCTCTACATGCCCAAACCATCTGAGGGTCCCTTTCTTAATCTTACTCATTATGCTTACTACATCAGCCTTACATTCTTTGCGGATCTCCACATTTCTCACACGATCATACATGGTTTTACCACACATGCGCCTCAGGGATCTCATTTCTACAGCATTCAGTTTACTTTCATCCCTCCTCTGCCAGTTCCATGCCTCACTGCCATACATCAGGGTAGGTACCAGGACTCCATTGTGGACTGCTAGCTTCGCTTCTTTTGACAGTTTTTTATTAGCGCCAACGGCATTCAGTCCTCCATTAACGGAGTTACCGGCATTTACCCTTCTTTCGATATCTCTATCAGCCTTCCCATCTCTCGTAAACATACTACTCAGATACACAAACTCATCCACCTGCTCCAAGTATTCATCGTTCACAACTATATCACACACTGTTTTCGTACTTTCTCTTTCAAACACCATGACTTTAGACTTACTTACATTCATCATTAACTCATTCTTCATACATACTTCGTTCATCCTAGACACAGAGACTGTAAATCTTTCATAGTGTTAGAAATCAGCACCGCATCATCAGCGTACAACAGACAACATACTTTCAGATTACTCAATTTCGCACCCAATCCATGTATAGTTTGTATATAGTTATTGCATCCCATTCGGGCGTTGCTTATTCCTAAAAAGTTATATTTATGTTTTCTTCACAAGAAGTGAAAACGAAAAAACTACAACAGGAACATTTTTGGCCACAGTTTGGCGTTAAACACAAAACTTTCAGAAAAGTAAGCACATCAAAGCTGCATATCTATAATTGCTTGTTCTATATTTTAATGCTAGATATAATTTACCCAACGGTGGCAAAACTTTCGAAATGTAAAAATAGATCTGGTGTGTTCACCTGCAGGTTTATTGTTTACCTGTATTTGTAGTTACCTGTATCGGTATTTACCGTCTGTGTTCAAATATTTACAATCATGCCTAGTGACGGCGCTTGCCGTCTTATCCGAGTGGTTTGAACAAACAAAAGAACAAATATCAATCTGTTTCCGGATGTATTTGTATCAACACCCAGAGATCTTTTAAAATACATTTCGTTTCTTCTATACTTAGTTGGCTTTGCATCCTTGCCTGTTTATATCTACATTAATCTCTTATTTTTACTGCCATTATCTTCGGCAATACTCATATTCGTTAATTTTTATTTATTTGGTTCATTTTGATTCAATCCGATTCAGTTCTATACTAATACTAACTATCTAATTTCGTTTGAATAAAATTCAGTTCAATTTATTATCAACTAGTTGAAGTCCCCGGCGATGCCCGGGATTTACACAGAGTTTTCGAAATAAAACGTAGACAGTGACTTTCCTCTTGTTTTGAAGGTCTCTTGGACAAAATTTCATCAGTATAATACTGTAGATTAGCGCACTAATCAAATCCACACCGTCCCCTTGCCAGCCCGCTCGTCCACCACATACAGACATTCTGCTTTATATATTATGTATTTCAACCAATTTTCTTGACAAATTATATACTTAAACCTTCACAAATTATAAACTTTAACCTTCCTCGTGAATCACTCTTCCTATTGGTGTCAGAAAATCCATTCAGTAGTTTTTTTAGTTTATCGCGAACAGACAGACAGACGCGGCGGAGGACTTTGTTTTATAATATTTAGAGATTAATTTCAATTCTTATCGATTGATTATAATTCGATTTGATTTGAAAGTAAAAATTAAAGGAGATTCAAATCATTTTACTTAAAATTTAAAGACAACTTTCAAAACAAGCTTTCACGCCAAAGTGCGAACCGGATGACTCGGACACTTACCGATCTTTTATCGATTTTTAATTCATTTCAACGCTTGTCACAACAGATCAAATAATATTCAGACGTCAGTGCTTGTCACGTACCCCATCAATAGCCCCAGGCCGTCGCTACGCCACTGTCTAAAATATTTCTCTCTGAAACCAGCCGATTTGGCAAATGACTGAACTTTTGACCCCTATCTCATTAAATTAAGTTTGAAGTGGCAAATAAACGATATCGGAGTTCCCGTTCGGGTCGGTATAAAAGATACCGAAGCTATGCAGCTGTAGCCGGAAGTCGATTTTTATTTCATACTCCTCGGCTTATTTCTACAATTTGGCTGATCAGGAAACAATTTTGTTGTTATGCTCGTTTTATGACCAACTGTAAACCCTCGATGAGGAAAAGGGGTGGAAGAAATGTTTTAAGCTTATCCGATATGGGAAATAGTTATAGGCAAATAGTTGAGTTGAATACAGCATTCACACAAATGCATTTCTCGCATACGAAAGTTTCAAACTTATTATTTGAACAGTGGAAATGAAACAATGCTATTTCTAGACTAAACATAAATGTATTCTTAAAACTCATTATGTATCTTTATTTGAATTAATTTTCTTATATATTTTTTTATGTAATTATCGGTTAAGATTAACCTAAGAATGTTTTTTATTGATTCCTCCTCACAATTGAGTCCCTATAAGCATATTCTGCGATAATCAAGGAAAACCGACTTAATTTCTTCCAGAGATTTGAAAAGCAGATTTACGAGCATTTTTGTTTTTTTTTTTGTTTATATTACCCACGCACAGGCAGTGCCTTAGTGGGTTCCCATTACCTACTTTTACCTTATATAGATTTACTTATTGCTAACTTTTACATTATTTGTTTCTTATGTGTGTATCTTACTGTGTTATCACATTATGTAAAAATTAATTTTGAAATGTTTATAGATATGATGGGAAAAAATAAAGATTAATAAAAAAGTTTAATATTTTATGACAAGGTGTAGCCATTTAAAAACATGGGTCAGAGTGTTTTAATAATCAATAAAAATATATATACATATTTTTTTAAGTCTAAAACATAAATTTCTTTTATTTTTCACTTTTAGTTGCATCCCAGTGATTATTTCATTATTACACGTGACAGCCGTTTCGCCTTCTGAAGGCATTATCAAAAAGTAAAAATAATTAAATGCCGATTGTTTAATATATTTTAACAATCTTTTCAGATCACTTATTTTTCCCAAGTGGGCACATATGATATTCAAAGACTAAAAATGCACCATAGACGATAAAATAAAAATATGAACGACGATTTAATTTTACATTAAAGATGTGTAGGGACCTACTGTAAATTTTTTTTATTTCAAATGGTGAATCTGGGTAAAAATAAAGTGAAATAATGTGTGTACTAAAGTGATTCAAGTATAGCGAGAAATTGTTGCTCGTGCAATAAGAAATAAGAGCAACCCGACGCATTCGTCTACTCAGTTACTTATTTCAGTAATTAATATATATTTTTGTTTGTATTTTCTCAGATGGTCAAGTCCTTCCGTTGACCAGGCGACAAAGAGTGTACCCGAATGGTACATTGGTAGTGGAGCAAGCGCAGAGGGCTGAAGACGCGGGGACCTACACGTGTCAAGCTACCAGCAGACAAAAATTATCTGCGAGGAGGGACATAGAAGTACAGGTTATCGGTGAGTAACATAACGTATATTAAGCTCAGATTTTCAAGTCATTCCGTTAACCAGGTGACAAAGGGTTTACCCGAATGGTACATTATGTTACATAAAAGTATTTGTAACAAGGTGTGTTCACCCTCTTATACGCACTTTATTTGTGGTCTCGGTGTGTGGCATCTCTAGTGCTTGCCCATTGACATTTGGGCATTGTTTGTGCAACCGTTGTTGATCCTGCACAGATTCAAATCAGCAGATTTGAAAAGAAAGTCAGCCATTCTTTGTGGAGCAGCCGAGAGCTTTAGGGCGGTCTTCTCGACCGCAACACGACGGATCCTTTTTCAAGATCGCTACGATCGTGATTGTGAACCTTGGTCGTCATCTTGGGAGCTGACTGGAAATCGTCCTGGAGAGATGATTAACATCCAGAATCATCCGTCTCTTCCGCTTCTGGAGGTCCTTTTGGCTGGGAGCCAATTCTCTGGAGTCCTGCCCTTCCCACGATGTGAGATTCGTTTCACAAAAGAAGATTTCATCATGCTTCAATTCAAATTACCACGTTATCAACATGAACTACTTAACCTAAGCAAGCCCTTTGCCAGACAGCCTTAGTTATTTAGGATGTCATTTAATTTTAATATATATTATTTAATTTTAATATATATTAGTACTAAGTCGCTCGAGTGGTTGATGCTCAGATGGTCAAGTTATTCCACTGGAGAGATAATTGTTTAATTTTAAAAGATCTGTACAAACACCACAAATTATGATAAAAAAGGTTTGAAGCTATGACATCAAGATTTTGCTCATTAAAATAATGCAACATGTCATCAATAGATGTGTCTATTATCATTTTGATTTATCAATAGAGCAGTATAGTAACTACCTGTTTTTTAATCTGGGGCCGTTTTCATTTTTTTCATTATGTGCAATCAAATTAACGTCTAATTTTCGAGCTCTGGGCAACAGCTTGACACCAGGTCTTTCTTTATTATTATTGTTTTGGAATTGTTTGGATAATAAAAGTATTTGACCTTTTATATGAGTACCCGTCATTTTTCTACATTCCCGACTTTCGAGTAACCTGACAATATTTGAAAATATCTTACTGCCATCACACTAAGGCAGTTCCGTAATGGGCCGGCAAGGAATCAACATGAACCGAGTGCTGTAAGTTCCTGCCCAGAAAAGTAAAATTTCCACAAAGTAAGGTAACGGTTTGCAGCGCAATCCATTATGGAACAACTGCACAGGGTCTTACAGCACTTTGTGTCGTGCCGAGGAATTGAATGCACGATGCCCGAATGCTCCCTTGGAATGCTCAGCCACTGACCGACAATTACTAGATTATTTTGTTTAATTTCCTGGAACTAATTCATAGACAATTAAAAGTTATAAAATTTCAGGTTAATTTATTAAATACTAGCGAGTTCCCGGCATGCATTGCTATGCCACTTAAGAACGAAATTGTTTCTCCCTGCGTGTCTTTTCCCAATCGTCCCGTTCCCCTTCCACCTCCCCTTCCTTTCCCGCCTCCCCTCCCCCTCAAGCTTCCTCTCCCGCCAACCTCCTTCCCGCTCCCCCGATCCCCTCTCCTCTCCCACTTTCAATATATTCAGTCCCGGTACATTCAGATTTTCAAACATCTCGCGTGCCACCTATAGCAATTTTTTTTACAAATTTTCTATCAATTTTGGTACCTAACATAGGTACCTTTTTAAAATAAATATAAATTTTGAAAAGCTTCAAAGTATTCGATTTTTGTTAGTGCCATAGGTAAGAATAAATTCATTAATTTAAACATTTTCGAAAATTTAATTTAATTTAACAATCGATGGTTTGCAAAATTTCATTCTCAAATTGTGACAGTTTTGTAAGAGTTTTTGTAATGCTTAAAAAAACTTTTCAGATGTATTGTCATGTGGTTGTAATAATCCAGAAACCTTTGCAAGGACGGAAAGAAGGTATTTTGATACTACAAATCATCCACATGAAATCCCCAAATCGCAATCGGAGGAACTGTTAGCATCGCATAATTTCATGATGCCAGAACTCACTATTGTATGCAGTAAGAATCGCGGGCATGCGCACCCAAAGTTTCATCGCGATCGGATGAATGGCTTAGCAACGCATAGCATACATACATAGACAGAAACAAACATATTTCATTTTTATATATATATAGATATTCCACGATCGTCTAGTACCTATTCAGTCTTGTTACCCCGGGGAAACTGATTTTAACCCCCTTTAAAATGTTATCGAAGAAAACAAAACACGCATACAAATGAGGCGCTCGACGGAAAGTGGCCCATCCCACAAAAATTCGTAATCAGCGAAACATCATATTGTTCAAGGGATCTTTGAAATAGTGAAAACTAAATTAGACCTCTGTGGCTTCATAGACATGACAATAATATATAACAATATGATGTTTTCGCTGATTACGAATTTTTGTGGGTTGGGCCACTCTTCCGCTGAGTGCTTAAAATAGCCTCCCGGTGTTATTTTAAAGCATATTTAATATGTAAAACAGACAAATGTAAATAAAATTTGATTGTGAGTATTCGAATATTGCTTTCATCATTATCTCAAAACATAGTATTTGGAGATGTCTGACTAATCAACTGGACGATCGATATCGCCAACTCGTTGGTTCAGTACGCGCCAAACTTTAATGCCGACCTAAACTTGATACGATCCATTTTCACGCAGGTACAGTAACTTTACAGACTTTATAGTGACCGTAAAGCCTCGATTACATTGAGCGAGTTTACAAGCTACTAGCCGGTGAATTCACTATCTGCTAGTATTGTTCAGTGTAAAATCTGCTAGTTGGCTAGTTAATATGATTACACTGAGCGAGTTTACTAGCAAATAGTGAATTTGTCAGCTGGTAGCTTGTAAACTCGCTCAATGTAATCGAGGCTTAAGCGAAGAAGAAAGATTCGTAAAAACATGCGTGCGACAGAGAAAGGCGTGAGCGGGAAGGCATGGCACTCTTCGGACTTTAAACTCGCTTATTGCGACGATTTATGTATGAAATTCTGATCGGTATTAAAGTTTGGCGTGTACTCTACTCCTCGATCGTTTCACCGAACATTTATTAATTTCCCCTTGAATAACCTAACACTAAACCGTAAGACTAAGAATAAATAAAATTATTTGTTTCAGTACCGCCGAAAATAATGCCCATTCAAGCGATGACCAATCTCCTCCGCGAGGGTATGCGCGCTGCCATCTCCTGTCAGATCTTGGAGGGCGACCTTCCGGTGACCTTTGTCTGGGAGAAGGACGGGGTCCCGCTGAACACGGACAGCCCCCAGCATCCTGCGTCGACCTCACAGCAGCCACTGGCCATCGCCAATCGCCTGGACGAGTTCTCCACGAGGCTGGTCATTGAGCTGATTACTTCTTCACACACGGGGAACTACACGTGCGTGGCGAGCAACGCGGCTGGAGTTGAGAAGTTCACGGTACCGCTCACTGTCAATGGTAATAAAATTACATCAAAGACACTCATTTCGCTTGTTGGTCTGATTGTTATTTGTTCATTGCTATTGTGTAATGTTTTTATCGAACGTGTTATGGAAATACCACTCTTCATTTCGTGAATTATTATCGAAGATAAAATATTCTATTTTGAAACGGTGCAAAAATCAATTTCGCAATCGATTGCTTTCAGCGAAAGATGGTTCATAGCTCCCGAAATAGAAATTATTTCAATTATTGCCCCCGGAGATGAGTCACACGTCGAACTTACACAAGATATTACACCATAATTAATCACAAAGGAATTGCGATTACTTTACAATTTTTGAATTTGTGTAATATTGTGAAATGAACCGAGCTACCACTATAAAAGGATTGCCAAAAGTGCAGCGTTATTCAGTTATTACCGGCAGCGATGAGAGTGACACCTCTACAAATCTGAACAGGTCTCGTACAATGTTCATTGATTAAATTTGGGAGCAGGATATGGGTATCACCACCCCGGGAACCATTATTGGATAACCAACACCTCTGCCATAGTGGTTCGCTTATTGTTATTAGATATTATTCAGCTTTCACTGTAAAATGTTTTTCTACCTGCTTATTAATGTCCACAAAAGGAATTTAATAAATGCTACTCGTGTATTTTAAATTATAAAATATCTCTGAATAGATTTTCAAATGTTGTTTTAATATTTAAAACTTCTCTCTCACTAATCCCAATGTCTGATTAAACGCCCATAATTTTTATACAAATTTAGTTTCAAATTAGTTTAAATTAATTTCTCAATTATCGGAAATTTTCATCCTCCGGAACACTACTCTCTTGTTAAAATTAAAAATATAAATTTAATTTGTTTTTGACGATGAGTTTTAATATTTTTTCTGAAACAGAAAACTTTTTCTTTCGCAAAACTACATTCCTTGGAATTAGACAGCATATTTCTGATTAAACATTATTTACAACGTCAAGGGAGTTTGGCGACTTTCGTGGCCAAACGGTTAAGTTTCTTAATCCCGGTTCAGAGGTTGCGGGTTTGAAACCCGGCATTTGTTAGAAACTTTATTTAGGTAGGGAAAACAGGATGGTAAAAAACTCACAGTAGTTGATGTAGCTGACTGGGTTTGATATGCACATTCGAATTCACATAAAATGTTCCAATCTGTACAGATGGTAATATAAGTTATTGAAGTCTATGCAACACATGTAAATACAATGTTTATTCACCGAAGGTTATCTTTGCACTTTGAAAATATGAACTTCATAATACACTGCGGATTGTTCGAAGGTTTAAACTGCACTGCAGGTAGTGGGAAGGAGGTGGGTAGGAATTTCAAAAGGACAATTATAATTCCTAACAGCATTCGCAAATTTATGTTTTTCAATCAATGAATAAAAACATATGATAGTATATCTAAAAGTAATACGAAACAGAACGAGACACAAAAATTTAAAAAAAGCAACGGTCGCAACTGGGAATCGAACCCAGGATCTCTGTCTTACCAGGACAACCATCTGTGTTCCAGAATGGTATACTCTCAGTATCGCCCTGGCGGGAGACCATAATCCAGAATCATAATGTTGCTTGTACCTTAGCCGTGTTGACCATCCATCCCCTCGGAATTGGATAAATCGGAACTTACAAAATACAATTTTGGAGGCGGGTTTGGGTACCGCCACCCCGGGAATTAGTTGGATAACCAACCAATCAACCTCCGCCATAGGTCATCCCAAGTGGTTTGCTACGTTTGGTGACTTAGCAGGGGTCTCCGGGTTCATGGGAGAAGTTTGTCCGGATCTTGGCGGTGGATGCGTCTGTCCACCAGCTCCTTGTCAGGCCGTATCGAGAAAGAATGATGTGGGAGTCTCTTTGACTTCTTTAGCCATACTCTCGGAATATCGCCTTTCACCGCAGTGGGAGGGATGGATTCATACGTCCGTCACTCCTGGACACACCCTCAGATTCCTACCTACCCTTCCTATCATTTTCCTTCCAAGAACTTCCTCTCTTTCCTTTCCTAAAAAGACCCCCCACACAGCATCCCCAAAGATGACACATCCTCCTGTGTGAAGATGTAAAAAAAAAATCAACAAAAATGTACATGATAAAATAATACGAAAGGTTTGTTTAGTTTAGGTTAGGTTATAGTTTTTTTTTTGGTTACATAGTTTTTCATTACTTTTCTTCAACGTTTTATTTTGTCATGTAACCTTTATTCAGATACCCATATCAAACTGCTATTCCGCATTATTATATGTGTTTATAGGTCTTCTAATGACTCTTTATTGATTACCAGTGGCTCCAAAATGGACGGTAGAGCCAACAGACGCCAGTGCTGCAGCAGGACAGGATCTGTCTCTTCACTGCGGGGCTTCTGGTCATCCGGAACCCACCATCACCTGGAGGAAGGCCGTGGGTATGTTAAAAAACTCGACTTACTTACTTTAAATTTAAAAGCGCCATCGACGTAAAAACAATGAGTATATTACAATATGTATTAGGGTAACGATTACTTGAAAAATAATATATTCTAATCCCAAGACACTTGGTACAAAATAAATCGCTGGTCAGGAAGAAAAACGATACAACTAAATGGTCACATTTTAAAAGACAGGTAATAAAAGTTTTGTCAATGATAAATTTTGTTATTCGTATAGTTTTCGGAACAAGCTCGATTTATCATAAAAAGTTCTAATGTTGATTCAATTACTAAATATAATTTTTTCAGAAAACTTCATCAATTTTTTAGCACATAAATATGAAAAACTAGACTTTCAATTGATTTTTTTTATATGAATTGTGGATTATCTTCTTTTTTTTTTTAAATGTCATGTTTCTAATTGTATTGGAGACTGGAAACACTTTTGACTTCAATAGTGGAATTGAATTGTGAAATTGCAATTTTAATGGCTTTCAGTTGGATAAATTAGAAATAATATTAGAGATCAGAAAGAGCGTGAATGCGAATTTAAATTTTATTAATAACCAAAAATTGTTTATAAATGACCCAATATTAAACCTGTTCCCTTTGTAAATTGTTCCCTATTACCCCTCTTCCCTCTACCCATTCTCACCTTTCTATTGACTATTATTTATTATTATGTTGTCTATGTCTATGACCATTGTCTTTATCTATTATTTATAATTAGTTTTAAGTAAACCCTGAAGAAGTGAGCATAGCTTATGAAACATATTGGTTTTGTAAACAATAAAAGTGGTAAAAACTAAGTATTTTATCAATTTTGAATTAAAATGGTGCCACAGAATAAGTTTGCTGTGTTTGAAGAAGTGTATCAATTTTGGTGAAACTATAACTATAAATTGGAGTTTTTTGCGGGTTGTAACGTTATTCTTGACATCGTAGTTAATAAAAAACGACACTCTCTACCAAACGCAACGTAACTTATGCTGTTATAAATGAATAAATTGATTAATTAAAAATGTGAAAAAACACAATTTAATCAAATAAAATTTACTTTAATCTGCGACATTCGGATTGCTAGTCGAAAGGCTTACCCTTGATCACGGAGACCGTCAATTGTATCATTAACCAAAAAGTGTTTTTTTTTGCCTTGTGGCGTTTTTCTCCCAGACTAGCAATATATTATTATGTAAAATTCAAATAAATTCATAAGTTAAATTAGGCATTACTATTCAATTCAAGTGGCATCTGTTTCTAACGTTGAATAATGAGATATCAAGTAGCGTATTCCTGGAGCGAATTAAATCGGAAGCCATCTATCAGAGTAAGTGCCATTTACTTCTTAGAGACAATTTATAGCCATTCTGTCCTCCATTTTCTTTAGACGAGAGAGCTCGAGTCCGACAAGAGAAAGTTTCTACATAAATTCGTGTAATTTTTCACTTTTAAAATCGTTAACATCTGCATTAATGGCATTAAAAATTAATATAATCTGCATTGATGGCAGAAATAATTAATATAATTTGCATTAATGGCAGTAATAATTAATATAATCTGCTTAAATGGCAATGACGGCAATAATAATTAAAATAATCTGGATTAATGGCAGTAATAATTAAAATTATCTGCATTGTTGGCAGTAATAATTAATATAATCTGAGTAGGGGCGACATTGAAAGCAATAGTTTGGTAAAATACCATTTGTTCAAATTTGTCGGTGACCGGGTTTTCTCTTAAGGAAAATGCTTGACAAAAATGTAATAGAAATTTTGGCCTCCAAAACATTTTTAATAACAATAAAAATAAGTAATGTTGGTATTCGTTATCTTTCCTCTATAGGCGACACCCCCGGCGAATACAAGGAGTTTCTGTTTGAGCCCAACGTGTCCCTGTACCCCAACGGCTCGCTGGTGTTCACCAGGATCAGCAAAGACAGCGAGAGCCACTACCTCTGTGAGGCGAGGAACAACATCGGCAGCGGGGTCAGTAAGCTGATCTTCCTCAAAGTTAATGGTAAGTCCTTTACTGAACAAACTATTACTAAACAGTAAGCTTTGCCAACAAAAAAGAAAATGTTTCTCATATTTATGAGAAATTACAATTTACTCTTATTTATCTAATTTACCAATATTTCCCCTGAAATCGTAAGATTTGTATATGTGTACTTGAAGATCTATTAAGGCCCTGTATCCGAGCACGAAAAGAAGAAAATTGAGAGATATGTAATTACAAACGTTGGAGAGAGCGCGCTTATATTTCAAACGATAAAAGTGAAGCGAAAATTGTTAAAATGTTTAATAAAACACGACTCGTTTAGAATAGAGCAAAAATCTCGTGGGGGTTGTCTAAAACAACGTTCAAAGAAACACTGTGAATTTTTACACACATATAATTTGTTAAATAATAGAGACAGGCTTGAAAATAAAAAAAATTCGGAGCATAATTTGCGATTTTTTTCGAGGGAATTTCATATAATTTGCGTTTCGGGGTGGGGATTGTATAGATATTATCTTCAAAAATAACATTTATTTTTTTTAAGAGCTTAAAAACTTCAAATGTTCAAGGGAGATATGCAAGAAATCGGTAGAAATTCGGATAGTGG
This sequence comes from Glyphotaelius pellucidus, assembly GCA_936435175.1. Classification (NCBI taxonomy): domain Eukaryota; kingdom Metazoa; phylum Arthropoda; class Insecta; order Trichoptera; family Limnephilidae; genus Glyphotaelius; species Glyphotaelius pellucidus. Next base: position 15,964,459 of record OW386553.1, read on the forward strand.
CGGGTTAATATCTCAAAGATTTTTTTCCATACTTTCTTCAGGCAGGTAGGTACCATAACATTTTTTAAAAAATTCGAATAAGAAAGACCAATGAAACACGCGATTTCACATTTAAAAACTTATTAAATAAGTCTTATGCATATGAATGTAAAATCTTCTACGCGGAGACTAAACTTTTTGGCGGAGTAGTTGGCATACGGCCAGTCAAAACGCTGGGAGCTTTTTATCAGTCAATATGTGTCTAGTTTACAGTTCATAATATGACGCTGCAGTTCGTATTTTTCTTCTTGTTCGAACAAACAGTTGTTGAAATGCAAAGTTGGCCAAGTCGAATTTTTGACCGCTTCAAACGTGTGTTTTTGTCAATCGTCGATTAAAGATAAATTTAGAAGATGAACTATTTATTATTCAATTAAATGAAGACACTATGAGCGAAACTCAATCGAAAATCTGGAAACAGAAAAATCAGAAAAAGATATTTGCACCTCTGGGACTCGAACCCAGGACCTCTCTACTTTCCGGGCGAGTGCTCTTGACCACTGAGCTAAGGTGTCGATATCCAATTCGTTCACTTTTAACTGTACCAAGCTTCGACTAAGAACCACCCATATTATCTTCATTTTCTTAACGCACATTTTTATTGGCTACCATCTTTATGTATGATTGCAATATTCAAACCCGAAAAGCAGAGAGGTCCTGGGTTCGAGTCCCAGAGGTGCAAATATCTTTTTTGATTTTTTGTTTCCAGATTTTCGCTCATAGTATCTTTATTTAATTAAATATTACAATAAATTTGAGTTTTTACTCATAAAAGTTAAAATACAAAATAATAATATTTATTATTCTTTCTGATTACATAACAAATCATGAGAAAAATTCGCTCCAAAAAAATATATTAATTAATTGTCTTCGAATGGAAATAAACAAATAACCCCATTTTATTTTTACGTCCTGAAACGAACAACCGATGTCAACTGCACTAAGGTGACTTAGTAAAAAGGTTAATTGCTCAAAAAGATTGTTTTCAACATTTTGACAAAGTGTCGCAATGCTTCCACCTTGTACTAGCCTTAAAAAGACAGACAAGAAGCATATGAATTATTCAGCATTTGGTATCGCATCGTCTCTAGGTCGGTTAACCGAGAGTGGCGGTGGATCGGGGAAGGTAAATTAATTAATATCTGTTTTTCGTGTTGTTGAATAGTTTTGCTTTAATTGATTTTTCAAATATTTTCGAATATTATCGCAATGCTCCTGTTTCATTAATAGTATTTTTTATAGATGAGTCAATAGTTTTTGGACTGTTGGAAAGTGTAGTTTTTAATTATTCCAGTTTGTCTATTTGTGTAATCCTATTTATTATTCATGATACTCGTATATTCAAAGTCATTAACAAAATGTAAATAACAACTCAATCAAAAAACAAAATTACGCAAACTGTAATTTGATATCAGAACAGAGTTTGATATCAGAACAGAGTCAATGCGGGGTTTGAAAATATATTACAGGTATATTTACATAATGTCTAAATATTCGATTTATTAAAAAGTGATGTTTATTTTCTGAAGAGAAATGGATGTTTAAAATACTGTTTGAATAAATATTGAAAACAATCTCTCCAGAGTTGTTGTTATTGAATGAGTAGATAATAATTGCTCACAAAGTAAAATGCCATTTTTTCTAATGACCAACAGTTGTCGACAATGGTCAGAGATTTCCACTATACCAAAGGGCAATGTGTTTTGGAAATGAGTTCCAAACATACTTCAATTTGGGAGGCTGGTATGGGTATCGCCGCCCCGGGAACCACTCCTTGGATAACCAACACCTCTGCCGTAGGTCGCTCCAAGTAATGGCTTAGCAGGGGTGTCCAGTATCCAGGTTCATAGGGTGAGGTTTGTTAAAGTCTTGGTGGCAGAAGCGTCTGACCACCAGCTGTGTGGCGGATTGGATTGAGAGAGGCTTAGTGAGGGAGTCCCTTTGACCTCTCCAGCCAGACTCTCTTGACCCCAATCTTGCATTGCAGGGATGGATTCGGTTCCATGACAACTCAACAAAGTGGCATTTTAACACCCCTCTGAAAGTCATTAAAAATGATAAAATAAAAAATTGATAAAAGCTCATAACCCAACCTAACATAGCCATACACTGACCCCCCGATTCCCACACTTCATACGTTTTTCCTTCTCAGAACTTCCTCTCTGTCCTTCCCTAAAGACTGCGCAAGGTATCTACCTTGCGCCGAGTCTTTCTATCTATTCTGCCATTATATGATGTGGCAAATTATTTTCCTTAGGGCTTCCTGTGAGGAGTTAATGTAAAAAAAAAAAACAAACACAACAGTCGACTTGACGGTGCCCGGAAAATTCCAGAGAAGTTAAAGACACCTTCTAACTAATAAATATCATTGATATGTGCAATATTTCGACTGTGTTTTATTAAAACCCTTCAAGCCACATTTGAACGTTACTTTTCGGTGGTGTCATGTAAAATAGTTTTCAAACTACAATGTGGTAAACGTAACGCTGTCCGAAACGTTGGCTATAGAAGGAGGTAGCGCAACACGGCATAACACACCAAAAACAAATAACGAAAAGAATCATGCGGCTTCAATACCTCATTTGAAAAGATATTAAAAGTGATAAAAAAAAATATATTAAAAATTGGTTAAATAGGTCACGTTAGGTCAGGTTAGGGGCTATTTTTCAATTTTTTAATGACTTCAAAAGGGTGTTGAAATTGCATGGTTTATGGAACCATTTCTTTTAGGTACTGATGAACACTGTCCGATTTGAAAACAAAATTTTGATTTTGTTATTTATTAGATGATTTAATAATTTGGTATGTATCAATCACTTTCTTTTGTAATTTTTCATAAAAATCATGATTTTCGGGAAAAACTAATAAACAATAGCAGAACTATTTTTTTCTAGAATAGTTCTAAAATGTTTGATTAATTTTAATCGGTTGTGTTCAAATATGTTAAGATTTAAACACTCAATGACCCACAAAACCAACTTAAAAAAGGATCCAAAATTGTGTAATGTGTGAAATTTGGCAAATCATAGAAAAAAAGTTATATTATAATTTAATAAGTAAAAATACGTTAAACGTATAGGTTTTTTTTTACTTAATGAGTAAAACCTAAAATTATAATATCCTACCATTGAAGACAATTTAGCGACTCTCAAACAAAAATTTGAAACAAAAAAATCAGAAAAACGTTCGGTCGCATCTAGGAATTGAACCCAGGACCTTTGCCTTGTTGTAGCTCTTCTCTAACCACTGAGCTAATCGACCCTATCCCCTTCGGTCATATTTAACTGTATAATACCGCGACTAATTTTTATTGGCTGCTATCTTAAATATTTTTTCACAATCATTGTTTTTTTTTTCGAAATTTTAATTCCAAAGAAATTCGTCGACGATGATATAGTAAATTGTAATTCTTTCACAAGTCATATTTAAGAGTTCTCGGGTTGAATTCGGGTAGGTATCCATATATTTCATTACACCCTTTCTAAACTATGGCATCAACAAAGTCTACGATATAAACACTTTTATTTTCATTTTCTCTTTATGTCATAATAAGAATTTCATAGGAAACGTTTACAAATATGTTAAAACAACGACCTTGTTTATGTTTTATTTAAAAATAAGTGTTTGTCAGGAATAAAATATCTTGCTTGTTTTATATTTATGATAAATAACGATTGTTATTCTTTTTAATTTACTTCTTTCAACGGCAAACAATTCCAGAGAAACGTGCTCTTCATTATAATTTTGTGCATTTCTTAGAAATGGAAGCATAAAAAATAAAAAATATTTTTTCTTAATATTTATTATTATCTTTTTTTTTATTTGCCGGCAACCCGCGCGTTTATTGAAATAAAATATCTTATACAAACAAGTAAGTAACCCGCCTCACTAGACTATGTCTGTTCTGAGACGGGTATATTTATATGTATGTTTGTCTTTTTACATGAGCTCTACGCAGGAAAATAATTTCCCTCAGGGCCTATGTCAGCTTTGGGGATGATGTGGAGGGTTTTTTTTTTAAGGAAAGAAAGGGGAGGAGAGTTCTGGGAAGGAAAAGAGTTTAAAAGGTGGGTAGGAGTCTGGGGCTCAGTGTGTCCTGGTCGTCCGCTTCCAAGACCTAGACAAACCTTACCCCATGAACCCGGGCACCCCTGCTAAATCACCAAACGTAGGGAACCACTCGGGGTGACCTATGGCATGTAGACGCATATACACACATATAAACATATATATCTACACACATACACATACGTATACGCACGCATGCACACAATCATACACATACATATACGCACGCATGCACACAATCATACACATACATATAAAAACATAAGTATATAAAATCAACAAATTTTTTTTGGAAATCGTTAAAATGTTATCATGTAAATAGTTTCATGAAAACAAAAAATGAAAAAGAATTATTGGTAATTGTTAAAAGGTTAACATGAAGTGTGCAAAGTGTCAATTACATTAATGGTTACGCTAAACTTGATCATTCAAACTGTCACCTAACTTAAGTTGTCCATGAATAGTCAGCCACCTTCCCCACCTTCCTCTTTTCCGTCTTTATTATATTTTACCTATCATTGAAGGTGCTAAATAGTAGTCTGAAAATCACTTTTGAAATCTGTGTTCATGAATGAATGACCCGTTGATTCCTTCTCAGCAGCGATAAAGCTCTCAGGGCACGCATTGTCAGATAACGTGAATAAAAAAAAATATTTTGACCAACAAAAAATAAAATAAAACTTTCACAATTTTCCTGCCGCTGGAATCTAAAATATATATAAAATCTAACTAAAACTAAAAAAAATGCTAGACTTCTAGGGTTCATCATCAGGACTTATAAACAGTTTAATAACCAAGAAGCTATGCTAGCATTATTCGATGGCATTCTGAGAAGCAAGCTAGAGTACGCGAGCGATGTTTGGGCACCGTACCACCAGAAGTTCAGATTCACGTTGGAGCAACTCCATAAGAAATTCCTCGGGTATGTTTTTATGCGGAAGCATGGAATCGGTGCATCGGTGAACCTTGGTTCATGCACCGTATTGACCTACTTGAGGAAACTGATTCCGTGAGTCTAGAAACTAGGCGGAAAGCAAGTCTTTCGAAATTTGGAACAGTTTCTTGATATGTTTGAGCAACTCCATAAGAAATTCCTCAGGTATATCTTTATGCGGAAGCATGGAATCTATCCAAGGTTCATGCACCATATTGACATACTTGAGGAAATTGAATCTGTGAGTCTAGAAACCAGGCGGAAAGCAAGTCTTGCTATTCTGTCTTTCAAAATTTGGAACAATTTCATTGGCAGCCCATTTTTCTTGGGATGCCATGATTTATCTAGAGCCGCAGTCGATATCACCTAAAAGAATAATACCATCGCATAAACCATTACAAATAGAAGAAAGAGACCTACATATTCTAGATAGCGAAAAATACCTGGGCTTATATATTGATAAACATCTAACATTTAAACAACACGTAGAAAAACTAAAAACAAAAATCATCCCATTAATTGGTGTATTTGGTAGAATTGCTCATCTTCTACCAACAGAGGTAAAGAGGGGCTTATACTTTAGCTTAATCCAGTCCCACCTAAATTATTTAATAGAAATATGGGGAAACACATACATTACGTACTTAAACGACTTACAAATAATACAGAACAAAGTTATTAAGAAACTCTTCAACTATAACCCAGACACTCCCACAAAAAAACTATACCAGGAAATGAACCTTTTGAAAATAAGAACATTGTACGAATATAACATATGTCTTTTAATCTACAAAATACAAAATGGACTTATACACACAAACACAACATTTATAAAAACATCACAAGTACACGAACATTATACAAGACAACACAATAAATTGTACACAAATACAGTCAAGACTGAAAGTGGCAAGAGAAGTATTGGCCACGAGGGAGTTCACATTTATAATCTCCTTCCAGATAATCTAAAAACGGAAGAGAATATAAAAACCTTTAAAAAAAAACTATTTAAACTTAAGATTTTGGAACAAAATTAAAAACTACTACATAATATGCTCTGTATTTAAGTTAAGAAAGCGAAATATTATATTTCTTTTAACTTAATAAATAAAATAAAAAATAAAATAAAAAAATATCGTGTTCAAAGTACCGAACGGCAGAACAGACGTCCTGACAAAGCATAGGATGACGAGGAGAGTGGTGCTGTTAAATGTTGTAAACCATTTAAATGTAAGTGAATGATCTCTATATGCCTTAAAACTATTGTTGAAGAGTCACCTGCCTAAATACTGATATAGTTACGAAATTGTACTGTAATTGGAATAATTCTGTTGTACAATGTACAATAATAATAATAATCTCTAATCTCTCTATTACTTGCGTCATTTATGAAAAATAGGAAAATATTATAACAGTTATTGCAAATAACATTTCTCATGCCTACAACAACCGTATGTTTTATTCATGGGAAAACGATATGTTACTTTTATTAAAGATTATTTTGAAAAAATGATCGTTAAAAAAATACCGCTTTAATTTACACATATTTATGTTTGCCACATTCATTTTCGTTATTGTTTCTGAATCGTGTCTATTGTTTCACCTCAAAACCTCATTTATTTTATAAACTATCTTCTTCTTCGTGTGCCCTATCAGGTCCCCCGACTTTGGCGATCACTCTGGTAAATGTATCACTACCTTGCACTACCTGGATAGCCCCTCCATACTTCAAATACTGGTCCACTCTCGTGCATTACGCAGCCGAAACATTTGTCTCCCTCCAGGACCTCGGCGACCTTCTATCTTGCCTTTTAATATTAATTTAAGCAAGTGAAATTTCTCCCATCGAAGTGTGTGACCCAGATGAACTATGGATCTTGAAAATCGTGAATACAAAAAAATAATACAATGCGCCATTATTAACCTTACATTAATCCTAATTTCGGAGAAAAAAGAGATCCATAATTATTACTCCCTTGAGAAGCTTTTTACCATTAAAACATAAGAAATAATGTGTTCTATTTTTTTTTCAATTGCTTAATATTTAAAGACGGGTATTAACCTAACAGCTACTACAACGTGATAATAAACAAACAACCATTCAGAATAATGGTATAAAAAGGCTTTATAATCGTAACAAGTTTAAAATCACGTGTATTTTTCCCCGCTGTACAACACATTACTTTGCCTTTATCTTGTTTTAGCCTCTTCCCAATTCTCTCGGTTTTATTTTATTCCTTTTTCCTTTAAGAGGCTCCGCCGTCTGATTATTCGTAATGTTTAATTCATCCCCTTGTCTCCTCCTCCTCCCCTGGTACCTACCCGGTACCAAATACCTGGCTGCATTTCACAGAGGCTGGCCTGAGGGCGGTTTTAAGAGGGTTGGGGATTTCCATTATACTACAAACTTACTAAAAACTCTACTACAAACTTACGAACGATAGCCGTGATTTCAAAGTTCTATTTTATTATAACGTAAGGTTTTTTTAAATTTATTATTAACGTTTAATCAATGCATCCATTTTTCGTAACGTATTTTTGAGTACATGGCCTCCGTGGTCGAGGGCTCAGGTCAAGGCTCTCGACTAGTGGATTCAGAGATCGCGAGTTCAAATCCCGGAATGCGCAAGTAAATTTTATGGACTGATTTGTGTTTCACAATTTAATCATTAAAAGTAATGTAAGGTATTTTTGAAAATAATATAAGATGCTCTCAGTATCGCTCGTTTTTATATGAATACCGCACAAGAGTCCTAACTGCTCCCGTCTAGAGCCAGTGAGACTACGGCATGCCTAAGGAGGCTGAAGGTAGTGGAGAGGGGAATGAAATGGGGGAGTGGAAGGGGGGGAAGTATCTGGCTGTTCAGATCTGGTCACCAAACAAGACTAAAGCCATTTCAAGCAACTTTTTAATTCTGAATGGTGATCTTATACCAGGACGATACTGAGAGTATCTTCCACTCTGGAATGTGCCGCAAATATACTACGTTTTATTATTAATTGTGAAATAACACAAATTAATCAAATAAAATTTATTTTTCACGCCGGGATTCGATTCCGCGACCTTCAGAGTCAAGAGCCTTACCGCTAGACCACGCCGCTGTATAGCATCACCATTAAGAATTGAGACGTTGCTTGAAATGGCTTTAGCCGAGTTCGGTGACTAGATCTGAATAGCCAGGTACTTCCCCACCTTCCTCTCCCCCATCTCTTTCCCCTCCTTGCTTATCTTCAAAACTTACCCCAATTGAGGCTGTCATAGTCTCACTGGCTCCAGGTGGTTGGAAACAGTTAGGACACTTGTGCGGCATTGAGTCCTTGAGTATGAAATTATACTATTTCTAAATAAGGTGACAGTGCTTCAACGTGAGTTCACATTCTTTAAATAAACTGACAATTTTATCTAAAGAACTGCCGTTCAAGCTTTTAAAAACCATCTAAAAATACACGTTTTAACTAGCTGCTATATTCAAGAAACGGTGCGATATAATATTATCCAGACTAGTACAAAATGCTTGGAAAAATGTTCTATAACGAACACAAGGATAAGAAATACCCTTACGAAAGATATTTTCAGGTTCCTAACAGATTATCCTTGTTATTTCGAGAACCTTAATAGAGCTTTTCACGTACCGTAAGGATTAACACGGGTATCATTTAGGAAATGAATTGCCAAGAAATTGTCAAGAAAATCAGTTTGTGTTTTTTATTAATGTAATTCGGGCACTTTAGTATTACGTCTTTCCGAGTTAACATTATGTTTACTGTTTCTACATTATAAAAAAATCCATTTTTATTTATTTTGACTTTTGAGAAAAACCTCAAATTGTAATATTTAATCACTAAAGGCAAAGTCAATAAATGTCGCACATTAACATCAAAGCCTCGAAAATATTAGGTTTCATTCTTAGGACAAAATTCAATAACCTTAGAACAATGAAAATCCTATATTTTGCTTATGTCCGCAGCTTACTAGAATACGCGTCACAAGTTTGGAACCCGCAATACAAATCATACGTGGAAAATCTAGAACGTGTTCAAAATCGTTTTTTACGATACTTAGACTTCCGTAGCTATCGCATCCACCTAAATCACCAAGATTCAGCGGCTATCAATATACTATCATTGGAAGATCGAAGAAGCTCGGCCGATGTACTCTTTCTACAAAAAATAGCCAGATCCGTCGTAGATTGCCCAGAACTCCTACAACGGATCCAGATACTAGTTCCCAACAGACGAACCAGATCAGACATGATACTTAGCCTCCCTCGGTGAAACACTAATTCTAAGCAGAATTCCTTCATTTATCGCGCATCCAACACTTTCAACACACTACATACAATTTGACATTTTCAACTCTGCACCACACTCTTTAAAATCACACAGGCGGTCTATCGATTCTTCACAACAATTATAACTACCCATCTAATGCAACTTTCACCTAATGAACTTCTTTTTTTTTAATTTAAGATTTTTATTTTTTGCTTTGCATATTTTTATAACTATACCTCAACTTGACCGATCCCCCCCCCATCCTACCCCCTCCCTATTCCCACCTAAATAACTTATAATAATTGTTTCTTGTAATATGATTTTTATTATCTGTCATATCACTTGTATATAATACCCATGTGGAAACCTGTAAATGGTATAATTATTGTGACTTAATTACTGTTGCTTTGATATTAATGTAAACTGTTGGTCTCCAAAATAAAATAAAATAAAATAAAATTAAGTAAAAATGACTTAAATTATTCAAGACACTTTCTAAACTGCATTTAGTTAGGGAAGAATCTGGCAATCATACACAAAGATAGCATTCAATAAAATTGTGCGTTTAGAAAATGAAGATAATTTTGGTAGTTCTTAGTCGAAGTATGATACACTTAAAATGACCGAAGGGGGTAGGGTCGATTTAGCTCAGTGGTAGAGCAGATCCCCGGCAAGGCTAAGATTCTGGGCTCAACTCTTCGGTGTATGCGACTGTATTTTTCTGATTTTTCTGTTTAAAATTTTCGATTTAGAGTGGCTAATGTTGTCTTTAGTGATTAAATATTAAAAAGATTATTAATTTTTTAATTCATAACAGCTAATTTTAAAACAAGTATGCAAAACCATTTTACATTTTGAAAAGGCCTTGAAAATACCATAATCTACCCACTGAACTGCGATGTGTGACTAATCTGAACAACAAATAAAATTAAACACTTTTTCAACAAAAACTTACATAATCATTCCTACGTAAATATAAAAAATGTGCTCTCTTAACAAGCACAAGATCTTCTATTTTCTGAGAAGGTTTTAATGCCTTTAAATATTATATTTTGTAAAATAGTTATTGCGAATGCAACTCATATTATTTGTTTTACAATAAAAAAAATTTGGTCTTAGCCGCAGCCGTGGAGTATTTTTACTGACCATTAGTTGGGGACCGCATATAAAAAAATCCATCAAACCTTAAAATAAAGCATCCGGTAATTTGCGAAGACTATTTTTCATGTGTATTGTGTTCACATGAATGAAGGTTATGGGGAATGATTATTGCCGTGGTAAATCAAATAAACTCACTTACAAGTTTATTAAACAACATTCAATAACATGATTTATGTGTATGTAAGAGATTATTTACCAGAAGGTGGGAAGCGAACACTGGAACAATTCGCGAGCAGTTGTGTCTACGGCAATCGGAAACAGAATTATTCATTTTTAGCTCGGCCTGTCGCGTCACTGATGTGTCAACTATCGGTGTACGAGCTTCCGATAGCAGTTATATGTCGTAAAAGTGATGCATTGTTCGCTCACCATAAGATAATATAATATACTCATCTCGTCCAATGGCACAAATCCTTTAACTTTGTTATTTTTGTGACGTGTGACTGAGTAATAAATAGTCCATGGTAAGCAAATACAGAAGGAAATCGTATATAGTAGTTTCAATTTGACTTTGATTGATTTTAAATATTAATAATGTAACACTCTCTAATTAAATAGACACTTTTTGATTGAAATGCGTTTTTATTTTCATCATCAGGAGTCGGCCGAATAGTATACAATATCCAGTCAAATATCGAATATTAAAAAAAAATGCCGATTAAACAAAATATCGAATATTAAAAAAGCGAATATCAAATAGTGGCCCGATATTCGCTGCATGTCTGGTATATACCTACCTCAAATATTTTCTTCCCCAAGCATAAACTTTTTAAAAAGTGTGTTTATGGGAAGTGACCTGCCAGGCAAGTATGTTTCTCTATCTATTTGTAAATAATAAAATTAGGTAGAGGTGACTTTTCACAAAAACGGCGCTCAACAAATTTTCCAATTATTATTATTAGTTATTTTACAAAAAACCTTTAAAAAAATGTTGCCCAAGGGCTAATAATACTGCTTTGCTGCATTGTTTACTAGGGTGAGTCACGACTGTAAGGGGAAAAAAATTCTTATTTTGATTTGTCTAATAGTAACAAAAGGGTGTTAAATGGAGATATAAAATCAATTTTTTTTTTTTAATATTTGGATATCATCTTCTTCCTCCGGATTGACTTTGAAATTTCACAAAATAGATAAAAACCCACCCTTGTTGAATCTTAAAAAAATGTTAGATTAACCATTAAAAATGAACTTTTTTAATAAAACACGAAATAGAGGAAATATTTTAATTTGTTTATTAAAAATATATTTGAATATAATTCAAATTATCTCAAGGCAGTGTATTCAAATACCAGCAAAATCCTTCTTACTCTCAAATTTCGGCATTATTTTGTGAAACTCAATTTTGGGACTTTTTGTAAATGATTTCGTCAAAATTTACTACATTTGCTCTCGAAGATTACAAAAAAGATGGTTTGGTAAAAAAAAAAAAAAAAAATATTCAAAAAAATATTAAAATTTTCAAAACTTTGAAGTGAATCCGGAGGAAGAAGATCGTATCAGAAAATTTAAAAAATTTAAACGCGTCGTTTTGAACCCGTTTGGCACCCTTTTATCGCTATTAGAATTTTAAAATAACATCAACATTACTAAACTTTTTTTATAACGAAAAAATCAGTTCATAATTAGTTTATATAATATAATGTTACCAGCAGTGGTGTTATTTTAAAATATGTACATAATTTATCTTTTCGTCAGCCAATGCCAAAGTCGCGAATCCGAATTCTTGCCAGTTTTGAGTATATACAAAAATAAAATCATTTTAAACGTTACCATTTTAAACCCTGTTATTTATTTTTATTTTATATTATGAAGTATATATACTACGGATTTATTTAAGCTTGTTTAGTAATAATATAAATTATTTTTTTATATAAATTCTAAAATTAAAACCTCAATATCTCCGAAAGATGTTTTTGCAGATTAAGGACTTCGGCATTTACCAGACGTTATATTCCAATTTAACTCCTCAGGATAATTTGTTCGCTTTTTTGGAACAACTCATATAGGTCTAATAGATATCGTTGTGTCTCTCTTACTATCATGGTTAGACATGATATAGGCGGTGTTAGATAGAAAACATCATGATTTATGTCATCGGTTATCTAAAGTTTACAGATAAAATAATTAAAATGTGACCAAAGATTCCGATCGCAATTTGAAAAAAATTATCAAACTTTAAGAATTTTTTAGTAATTATTTTTACATGAAACGAATACAAAATACATTTGCCAAATAAAGTATGTCTTTTATTTTTTTTTTGTTATTCCCAATTTTAGTTCGAAAAAACGTAAGATGAGCCATTTTTAAAACTTTTTTATGTTTGCTATCAAAAATTTTACATTTCTAAAATTAGATGTTTATTTCCAATTATAAAATTTAGAAGTACAATTCATTTCATTAAAAAAACAGTTTTTAGTTTTAAAGTACGTTCAGAAATATTCCATTTATTTGGATTTTATTGTGAAGCGGAAATATTTTGACCTTCCGATAAAATAGGCCCGAGGGGTTAAGGATTTCTCTTTGATCAACAAACGTCAATATGTCGGAGTTCAGTTGTAACATTACGAGTACTAACCATTTTCTTGATCTTGATTCTTTGAACACGTACTTTCAAAATTTCGTTGTATAAGTCGGAATCTTTTCGAGATAAAAACAATATTCTCTCAGTAAAGCGTTTCGGGATATTTATTTCACACGTACAAACAAAGGTCCACAGATGTCACTGACATTCAATTATAGTGGAAACCTTGGTAGGCGTTGTTAAATCATTTGACACATACTTGTTCTACCTTCCACTTCCCCCCTCGGGCTCTTACCTGAAACACGATCCCAGCAGGAATCCGGGGGGGTTGAGATTTATTTTACGCACTAAGGTAAATGTAGTAAATAAATACAAAAAATATGTTCATACGTTGAAAATCAAATTAATTTTACGAAACATTTTGCGAAGTATTCACAATACTTACTCTTTGATGAGTAGAAGTAGAGTACATAACATACTCGTATGTATTATATATAAAGGTAAGTATGTAGAAATAATACTTCTTACAATGATACACTTCATCACAGACAACACAAATGCTCTGGTGTTGTACACTGTAAGCTTGCCAAAACGTTGGCTAAAAAAGGAGGAAACACAGCACGGCACAATACCTCAAAAATAAATTACGATAATATCTACCTACGATATAGTATACATCAGGACTGAGTCATTAAGATATTTGCTTGCACGTGGATTGCATGGAGTTGGAAATGCTTTCTCAAAAAATATTAGATGTGCTCAACTGCACAGAATATAGTTACAAACAGGCTGTTAGGGTTTTGGTATGGGTCTTTTTTTAAATTTAAAAGCATTCTGAGAGATTTTTCACTGAGTTATTTATATACAGCTTCTTTAAGATTAAACATGATCAAACAAAACATTTGAAACATGTCACAATATTACACATCCCGGTTCTCCGAACCCTAGTTAAAAAAGACAAGGACGGCTCTGTTGTTATTCGTACGATCTTCAGTAAAAAAGAGGGCAAATAAACTAAAACCATATTTTTATTTCAAAAAAATTATCCCTTCCACAGAAGCTTTATCTTTTAAAACGTCAACAAGACCGTTAGTGCCACCTGCCTAGGTTGTAGTAACCTGTATTACCGACATTGATTTATGGGTAATCAACTTAGATAAAGAAACTACAGATGTCACCAACTGTACTGGTTTATAACTTTTCAGACAGGCTATAATAACATACCTCAATAAATCAATATTAGCGTAATACCTTATATTCTTCTGCGTGGGTTCTACATAATTTTTTATATGATTACTGTTCCACTATTATAAATAAAAAAATAGTTACTTTTTTAGATTTTTACGGCCAAAAGTATTTTCGTTATTTGTTTTTGGGCAACACGGCATAACACCATTTAACACGGCATAACACCCCAAAAAACATATAAAAAATAAATAAAATATTTTAAACGGAAAATTATTTTAAAATAGCCATTTTAAAATAGGAATTGATGTGTCGAGAATTCAGACTCTGCGTGATTTTTCACATGTCTGCGCTAGAATATATAAATCAACACAGCGACAATCGAAACACCTCTTCAGCATTTAATATTTCAGGAGTAAAGACAGCCCGAGGCTTCTTAGGGGTTGTAAAAATATAACGCGTGAGAAAATTAAGAATTAAATATTAGGGTATAACCGGTTGGCCTTCCCAATGGTACAGGGGCCGCCAACGGGGTGTGATGAATAAGCAAGTTAGTGTTGTTGCGGAGTGATAAAGTCGATGTGATTAATGTTTTGTGATTGGTTGTCGATCACTTACCTACATTTATTTTAATTTTTGAGTATTGAATGAGCGCTTTTATTATTACCGTGACGATCCACATTTACGGTACCGTGACGGCATAAATAAGGCAATACACCTACGTTCCTTCCTACGACTTAATATTAAAAATACCCTAGAAAGGGCTTATTTAAAATCGAAGATAAGTGCCTACCTACGTACTAAAATACTTTATTTTTGTTATATTTATACCAAAGAGAAAGCCCTGCGAAAAACAATTTCCCTCGGGGCCTGTGTCATCTTTGGAGATGCTGTGTGCAAAGACTTTTGAGAAGAGGAAGGAGTAAAAATAGGTCTGGATGAGACAACATGTTATAGAAGGAAGGAATCACAAAGGCTGGCAAATAATTCCACTGCTGAGTTGTTGAACTCAAGAACGAGACCGTATCAGCCGTGTACAGATGCTGTAAGCGCGTTTGGCTTGTTTCACGCATACTCACCAGTCGAGGGGATCAATGACGCTAATTCCTCGGAGCTTCTCCATTGAAATAATGGTAGAAAAGGGAAAGCATTCCTACCTGACACGAATGTGCTCTAAAAATTGCAATCTTAATATAGGGGAGTCTGTCAAACGGACCGCTCGGCTCGGCACAATCGAGAATTTTAAGAAAAGCAGTAAAATTTAAACTTTCTTAAATGTTATGCAAATACTCGTACCTTTAATGCAACGAAGTCGTTTAATTTGTTGTATTTTTATTATCTGTGTTCTCACGAAACATTAGAAAAAGATAGCTATTGGAACAAGTAATTGGAGACGTCAGTTTTTGCAAAGAAAATGAAAAATTGTGAAACCTTGTTAAGTAGTTTATTTTTCTTTTTGCACTATCATTCATCATAATCACTTTGAGTTACCAAAAACTTCTGAACTTTTCTCAGAGTTCCTCTCCTCTCCGTTTGTGTATCTTTCCCTTTCGCAGCAGTGTTCGTCTCACTCCTGACAAGGAGATTGATCACCCCAGTAATAATACAGAATCATGGGCCACTTTTCGTATCTGAAGTGAAACAATCCCACACAGAATTATAAACCACTTCTTAAGCTTGGCTAATGGAGAACTTTTTTTTAATGTAATGAATAGTTTTATCCTGAGTAACAATTGCTAAAGTATATCGCCAATCCTATTTCAATAATTTCTTTTGGTTTTGTTTTTGTGGGAGCGAATTATAAATTTTTGTGCCTATTCAGAAGAGGAATATGTGATGGGAAAGGGACTGGGTGTAGGAAGCTGATTAGAAAACAACAATGTGGCTTTAAATATCTTTGGAGACCTGATTCTGACCTTGTTCTGTAAAGCCAGGGACTTACCCATTTCCTTTCTCTCTCCACTCCCTTCAGCCTTGCAAATTCTGAATTCCACTGTAGGAAATTTTCTGAAAGGTAGGAAAATATGGAGGCATAAAACTCACTGAAGGCAGGATAATGATGTATCTTGTCCAATAATAATTTCCACTTTGCACCGATTGTAATTTTGAAGGTTTTGTACGTAACTCGTAATTTTAACATTCGCAGTCAAGATATTGAGCATAGAGCACTGCTTTCATGTTGAAGATTGTCAATGCACTGACCTTGTGATTTCACGTACGAGGATGTAGTTAGGAGGACTAGTTAAGGGTATGAATTAGGAAAAGGACAAGAATACTCCCTAACGTATACCAATTGGAGATTTCCTACTCCCAAGTACTCCTTTGTACTAGGGCAGATCCGTTTAAAATCACGGGATATTACAGTTGTAGGATTATCAGCTAAGAATCACAGACTCTTGAAAAATCACAAAATCCTACTTTACTTGCCACAAGATTGATCCTAAGAAAATAGAATATAAAATTCATTGTGAAATAATTTTCCAGTGTAAAAATATAATTTTTTACGAGAAAAACTCTCTTTTTATAACTTTTGAAGGTTATTCCCATCAACGTAATATATCATTGAAGAAGAAGATAACACTTTTAAATCTAAATGAAAATATGAAAGAAAACAAGACACAGAAAAACAGAAAAAGACAATGGTCGCAACTGGGACTCGAACCCAGACCTCTCGTCTAACCGGGACGGCGCGTTTTCCAATTTCGCTATTGCCACCTTCTGTCAAACCGTCATATTTGTCAATCTCATATTTCAAATATTTAGAATGATTAATATTATCTTCAACTAGTTCTTTTTCCATATTATAGGCAACTACTCTTTTTATTGGAAACAATCATTCAAAGAATTGGTTTGTAACCTGAATAGCGTCTCCGATAAATGTATCCGAATTTATTCATATGGAACTATTGACTTTATGAAAGTCTAAATGAATATTCAATTTTTTACGAGAAAAACTCTCTTTTTATAACTTTTGAAGGTTATTCCCATCAACGTAATATATGACGGTTTGACAGAAGGTGGCAATAGCGAAATTGGAAAACGCGCCGTCCCGGTTAGACGAGAGGTCTGGGTTCGAGTCCCAGTTGCGACCATTGTCTTTTTCTGTTTTTCTGTGTCTTGTTTTCTTTCATATTTTCATTTAGATTTAAAAGTGTTATCTTCTTCTTCAATAAAAATATAATATTTATTTTAGGTAGGTACTTTGAGATATTTACAAAATATCTTAAAGTACGGTACCCATAATCGACCGGTTGAGTGGGCATTACGTTTGGGTTCCACCCAGGCGTCCCGTGTTCGATTCCTCGGCTAGCTAGGTCCTTCATCACAGCACAAGCAACATTTTCGGCTTTTTGTGGTGGTAGTAGAAGATTTTCAAACATTGTTGGGTTATTTGTAACCCGGGAATATTTGCCTTTCTTTATAAAATGGGAATATTTGCCTTTCTTTATAAAATAATAAAAAATAAAAATAAATAAAATCTATTAAAAAATACTACTCTGTAGGTAGATACTTTATCGATTTATTGATCTATTATAACGAGCTTCAATTATGATCATGATACTTAAATTCAAAGAAAATTTGAGCACAGACAGACACAACCGAAATCAGTGTTTTTTATTACATAAAATAAAACCTGTTGACCGGTTAGAGGCTGAGTTTACAAATGCGTCGGGATCATGCCCAGGCGGCGTGAGTTCAAATTCATTGCTAGATAAGTCTACCATCATTGCACAAGTAATATCTTGCGGTTACAATGATGGCAGTAGGAGTTTTTCAAGCATTGTCAGGTTATTTGTAAATGCAGATTTTTTATTTTTTTATTGCGTATGACTGTGTGTCCATTTACTATACAAATGTGACACAAATTACACATTTATGGATAAATTAATAATAATAATATGGATAAGAAATAGTAACATAAGATACATACATGTTATAGCAGGTAATGTGTGGCACTTATATGCATGCCTCTTGAATTCGACTCGAGTCATGATATGCCGAGCCAGTTCGTCTGTTCTGCTATATCTATACTAATATTATAAAGAGGAAGGATTTGATTGTTTGTTTGTTTGTTTGTTTGTTTGTTTGCATCGAATAGGCTCCGAAACTACTGAACCGATTTGAAAAATTCTTTCACTGTTGGGAAGCTACACTATTCCCGGGTAACATAGGCTATATTATATTTAAAAAAAAATTAGGGATCCTTACTAAAACTCCAATAATGTAACCCAAGGTGTAAAAAAATTACCTAAAATATTCTTTACATTGCGTGCGCTGCGAAAACTATTGATGATAGAATAAAATAATGTACTACGACTTTGCAGAACACATTATTATCTACAAAAAGTGTCGCGACAGCATATGTCTAACTTTTATAGTTATGCCACAATAAGTGTTCTTTTATTTTAAAAATTTTATTGAAATGCCGCCGCTAGAAAAGACTCTTTATTTGTATCTTGATATTAATTCTTATCAAAATAAATTATTTTATATTCGAGACTGCTTCAATTCCTTTATATAACTTTTTGAATTATTCAATTCGGACATCCCATTTCAAAGATATCACGAGTTTAAAAATGTAAGTATTATACGATGTAAGCGTCACTGGGGAACGGACCGTACGGGAGGACACCAACAAACAATCAAATCTTTCCCATCTTATATATAAAAATCAAAATTTGTTTGTTCGTATTTTAAGCGCTGCCATACCGTTCATCCGATTGCGATGAAACTTTGGTGATTTGTTGTGCGCACGCCCGCAAAGGATAAAGGCAAATTCTGGCGTTATTAAATTTGAATTAATATAAATGTGCGTATTTCATATATTTTAGCGGCAAGGAGGAAAGGCAGGGGGGAGGGGAACGGGAGAGGTGGGGTACGTGGATGGGAAAACGAGGGATGTGAAGGCGGGGAAGGTAGAAGGGAAACGCGAAAGGGGAAGGGGACTCGGGAGGTGAACGGGGACGCACGGGAAAGGACATTCAAAGAGAATCAATTGATTTCTTTGCATTGCAACGCAAGCCGTGCTTTGTGCTTTGAGTTTTGGCTTTAAGCTTTGAACTTTAAGCTTTGAGCTTTGATTTTTTAGCTTAAAGCTTTGAACTTTATGCATTAAATGTTAAGCTTTACGTGTTGAGCTTTAAGCTTTGAACTTTGAGCTTTATTTTTAAGCTTTGTGCTATGAGTTTTAAGCTTTGAACAAGTTTAGAGCTTTGATATTAAGCTTAAACTTTGGCCTTTAAACTTAAAACCTTGCCTAAAGCTTGAGCTTTAAACTTTAAGTTTAATGTTTGAGCGTTACGCTTTCGGCTTTAATCTCTGAGCTTTAAGCTTTGAGCTTTGCGCAAAGCACAAGGCTTAATGCTAAAAGCTTAAAGCTTAAAACTCAAAGCTTAAAGCTCAAAGCTCAAAGCTTGAAACTCAACGCTTTAATCTTAAAGCTCAGCTTAAAGCTAAAAGCTCCAAACTTAAAGCTCAAAGCTCAAGGCTTTAATCACAAAACTTAAAACTTAAAGCTAAAAGCTCAAAGCTAAAAGCTCAAAGCTCAAAGCTTGAAGCTCAAAGCTTAAAGCTCAAAACTTACAGCTCAATGCCAAAATTTCAAAGCTTCAAGCTCCTAGCTTTAAGCTCAAGGCTTTAAGCTCAAAGCTTTAAGCGCAAGGCTTTAATCACAAAACTTAAAGCTCAAAGCTTTAAGCTCAAGGCTTTAATCTCAGAGCTTAAAGCTCTAAACTTAACGCTCAAGCATAGTGCCCAAAGCTTATGGCTCAAAGCTTAAAGCTCAAAGTTTTAAGCTCAAAGCTTGAAGCTCAAGGCTTTAATCTCAAAGCTTAAAGCTCCAAACTTAAATTCAAAGCTTAAAGCTCAAAGCTTGAAGCTTAAAGCTCAAGGCTTAAATCTCAAAGCTTAAAACTCAAAACTTAAAGCTCAAAACTTAAATATCAAAGTTTGAACTTCAAAGCTTAAAGCTCAAAGCTTAAGGTTGAAGCTCAAAGCATAACCCTTCAAAAATTTTAAAGCACAAAGCTTGAATCTCAAAGCTTAAAGCTCAAAGTTTAACCCCTCAAAAATTTGGCGTATTTTGTCAAAAGGTATAAATGTTTCGATATATATCGACTTTGCAATAAAAATTCAAATAAATGGAATATTTGTAAACGTATCCAAAAACTAAATACTGGTTTTGAAAGGTGATGAAATACGCTTAAATAAATGGTATTATTAGAAATTACGAAAACATTTTTTAAATACAAAATTTTTTAATGTTAACTTTAAAAAAATTTTAAAATGCTCAACTGACATTTTTGATATTAAAATTACTGATCTATATAAAATGTGTTTGTTTCTGTCTATGTATGTGAGGTGTTTTGCGTTGCTAAACCGTTCATCCGATTGCGATGGTTTCTATGTACGATTGTGAGTTTTGGCATCGCTATCATACATTGCTAACCGTTCATCCGATTGCGATAAAACTTTGGGGATTTGATGTGTTTAAGTCCGCGATGGTTTCTATACGTGTATAGTGAGTTCTGGCATCATCTGGGACGAACGGGAAAGGGTTAGTAGAGCGAATTTTTTTCTTTATTAAGTGGCATAGCATATGCCGGGAACTCGCTATTGTATTTAAATGCCTGTGTCAGAATTTGGTTAATTGAATTATGTAATAGAAAGTACCTACCCTAAAATTCTAAATCTATACTAATATTATGAATGTGAAACTGCGTGTGTTTGTTTGTTACGCTTTCACGCATAAATCAATAAACCGATCTTAGAATTTTTTTCACCAATAGAAAGCTACATTATATGCGAGTAATATAGGTTATATATATTGGTAAGTTCTGGCGTTACGAAATTATAAATATTAATATATTATATTTATTTTACGTTTTCTGTCGAAAATGGCGAGTTATTGCTAACGTCAGAAGAAAAGCAAAACAAATCGTTGCCGTGAAAACCATGTTGATATAGATTTTTTTAATTCGGGCATTGTATGTAATACTTATCTCTAAAAAATGAATCGCCGAAATGTATTTACGCGCATGACTTCCGAACGACTGCACCAAATTGGATTTTACTACTGGTGAGCTCTGGCATTATGAAATATGCAAAAGGTGGCATGCGAGCTGTTTGAAAACTGAATGTACCGGGAAAGAATGTATGAAATGCGGGAGGGGGACTCGGGTAGGGGATTCGCGGGAGGGGGAGGAGGGAAACCCGGGAGGGGGAGGGGAATCTGGGAGGGGAAACCTGGGAGGGGGGAGGGGAGCTTGGAAGGGGGGTTCGCGGGACGGGGAAAGGAGTAGTGGAGTGGGGGGAGGGAAGGTGGAAGAGGCGGAGTGGGAACGCGGGAGAGGAAGGGGAGGCGGAAGAGGAACGGGACGAATGGGAAAGAACACGCAGGAGAAAACAATTTATTTATTAAATGGCATGGCAACTCATGCCGGGTACCAGCTATATGGGATAAATAGAAGATTGCGGTACCGTCCCTGGCTGTAGTTGTACGGCGCAAACAACTAATAGCATTTCAGGAGGCACGGGCTATCTATTAAATTATTGATAATTTTGTTCGCCGTTGTCCTCCTCGACTGGAGACTTTGGCAACGCATTTCTGTGAGCAGATCTTCATGATGCATGAATCGCGGGTACTCTCCGTACATTACGAGAAATACAAGTCATCCAAAATAGAGCTATAAGAAACATATACCATATACCATGGGATACACATGTCAAAGATATATACTCACTGACCCAAATACTTCCTTTTACGATTCTGCCAAAATATAGCATCACCACTGCCATCCTACAAATAATTCAACACTCCTCACACACCAACACTAAACCAGCCTTTAATTCCGATATACATACACCAGCACAAAACACGATCACAAAATCAAACACACCTATCATCATCTACTCATACGACTAAATACGTCGCACACACCCAATACAACGCACTACCCAATGACCCAAAACTTCCAGCATGAAACAAAAAAACATTGGCAAAGGCTCTAAAAGGATATTTTCTCAGCAGCTTTATTAACCTGTGACGAATTTAGCTGTCTTACTTTGTAACTCCTGTATATTCTCCGTATAAGTACTAAATATAATTACTAACTATATCAAGTGTGTCTAGTCCATTTTAAAATTTTGTACTGTTCATTAAACTCCCATTAAATTTCGTGTTCTTGAGTAAAAATAATTTTCTTTTAGTTTTCTTTTACTTTTTCTTAATTTTTTATTTTATTTTCTTTTATTTGTGTAATTTTGTCCTTCCCGAAATGAGTTTTATTAAACTCATTGGGGGTAATATATTATAAATGTTATGTAATATATTATCACTAATAAATCCTATTATATCTGTATTTTTTTCTGGTATGGGGCCCATACAGCAGAGGCGTATTCAATTTTAGACCTAATAATGCAGTTATGCATAGCCATCATTGCTTCAGGAATGTTTGTTTTGCTTAAAAAAATATGGGAATAAAAACTGTTGAATGCGAAAGATATTTTTATGGTCTCTGAACATTCTAAAGCTTTGACTGATAATTGATATTTTTATCTCTTGTTTTATCGTTGTATAAAATGTGATGCATATTTATAACGTTGGACTGGTGCACGAATATGAATGTAAATATTTTGCAGAATTTAAAACGATTCGCTTCCCAGCTGACACAGATTCCATTATTACTGGCTATAAAAAAGGTTGATTCTATGATGGGCAAAACGGTATACCTATTATTCCGTTCACTTTGGCGAGTCCTATTCCGTATTTGCCATCTGCCACCGGAGCGGGGTTCCGTTTTTATGGCACATTTATGGCCACTTCTCGAGCGGAATTAAGCGGGACCTGGTGGAACCCGGCGGAACCCGGCGGAACCGAGCGGACCCGCGATGTTTTTATTGTCACGTGTTTTCCGCGAGGGCGAGCCAATAAAAGTCCAAACCGTAACGACTTATGGCGCCTAATTATAGGCAATTTAACGAACACCTTCGAATTATTTATATTTTTTGCTGAAGCGTTATAACGTTCCTCCGTTTGGTTTAGGGTGACCGTATAAGTAGAATGTGTTTAATGAATGAGGGGTGAAATGTAAAAGATGTGGTGGCGTGATTTCTGGATAGTAATCACAAAAGGAAGAGAAAATAATGAAATTATTATATTGCATCAAATTTTGTCAGTGATTCTGACTTCCGATAACACACAACACTTCAAGGCGCGGTAAACCCGCTAAAAAGAAGAAGATGGAGAGATTTTTAAATAGTTGTTGTAATACGGCCGGCGTAGTCCAGCGGTAAGGCTCTTAACTCGCATTCCGAAGGTCGCGGGATCGAATCCCGGCGTGGCAAATAAATTTTATTTGATCAATTTGTGTTATTTCACATTTATTCATTTAAAATAATGTATAGTTTATTTGCGGCACGTTCCAGAGTGGAAGATCTCTCAGTATCGCTCTGGTGTAAAACCACCGTTCAGAATTCAAAAGTTGCTTGAAATGGCTTTAGCCGTGTTTGGTGACCAGATTTGAATAGCCAGGTACTTCCCGCCTTCCGCTTCCCCATTCTCCTTCCCCTCCCCACTACCTTCAGCCTTACAACATACTCCAATTGGGGATGCCATGATCTCACTGACTCCAGACGGGAGCAGCTGGGTCTCTTGTAAGGTATTCATATAAAAAAAAACTCCTTGAGCATTTTCTGCATTGATGTGTATTTATCACACTTCTATTTTGTCTTATTGTTCCATTCTGGATTTTTTGAGGTTTTTATGCTTCATACAATACTAACAAAAAGAAAAATAGAACTGTAGTTGTGTGTTGTGTGTAGTATAACAATTGTTTTAAAATTATTTAACTATTTTTTATCGAAATTTTTCTTATTTCTTCCAAGGAAAGACACCTTCTTAGCCATTTTTTTAATAGACACGTTTGTATACACAATTTTGCATTCCATGCATAGCTATGCCTGTATTCCCTATATCTGAACAAAAGACAAAACAACAATTTTAAATCTTATCCACTTAACATTAATATTTTCTAATATTTAAAGCCTCATTAAACGGGATTCCAAAGATCTAAAACTTAAATTTTCCGGAAACACGTTATTCAATATCTCTATGAGTGTAATTAGATAGAGAAGTATGTATGGGGCAGGATGAATCTGATATTTAAAGTGAATCATTAGAGTTTTCTTCGGAATCTCATTGTGGAATCCAGATCTTGAAAGTTCACTTTTAGAAAAAATTATTGTTCATCCTAATTTAACTAAATAACCATCACGTCGTTTTCCCGCAGGGGTAGGCAGAGAGGACGGACCGCCAAACAACTCGATCTTGGTACACACTCCTTGCCTCGTTCACATTCACACATCGCCTCGTACATGCTCTTCTATTATTCTGAATCTTGACGTCGCCCGACTCAAGTATCTGATTCACTTGTTCGTGCCATGTCTTCCTCGGGCGTCCCCGACTTCGTCTGAAATTACTGGTTTTCAAAGTTCATTGATGCCAAAACCTTGAGGATCTGTTTCGTGCACCACTTTTCGGGAGTTTTTCTCTCTGGTATCGCTTTATATCGTAAAACTGTGAAGAAACTCCATTGAAAGTTACTTGACAGCCGAAGAGACGCGGGATATTTAGTTTCTCCGCGTTTCAAACTATATCTGCCTGTTATCTCTGAAAAAAATCCGTAGCAAATAATGGTGCTCTTAATATAGATACTTTGCTTGCCCAACGTCGAGGATCCCTGCTTAGGCAACAGCTCGAATCACAAGATTTCCCCTCCCCCCCTTCCTTACCCGTGGTCAGGCCCGGCATGTTCCATGAATTAGCTGGTGGCTTGACTAACATCAGTGGCCTGCAATTCTCTGAGACTAATTAGGGAGGGAGGGATCATTGGATTGGGAGAGTGTGGAATACGACCATGGCTAAGTCTTGTTGAACTTGCGAAAAGAACGTCCCTTCTCCCACATACAGTCTTCTGTGATCCTCCCTCTGCAAGTTTCACGCCTCACAGCCACACTTCTGGGCAACAGTTTTAGTAAACTAGTTTTATTCTGATTTCCAGTCTGCCCCGGGGTCATTTCCCCCTACCCTTTTTGTCCCTCCCACACTCGGTTCCGGTGGGTGCCCCGTGTCCATTACACGTGGTCATGCGTGCATTACTCATTAGCGGGGCTATTAGTTTGCCGGTGGCAAACAGCCCAAACTCTGGAGGGCGAGTCCCAAGTTATTGCGTGGTTTGAATTTCGCGGAAAAATCACACTTTACGATCAATTTCAACAGTATTTACAATTATTGGTAAATTGGAATTGATGGTAAATTAGCTAGCACATCCACTAAGTACATAGTTTTAGCTCAATACGGATAACATTTCAGTCGATGTGGCCGCTTTTTGGATACATTAATTTGTGGTTTTAAAAAACAGTTCATGCTTTCAATAATAATATATCCTTCCTGTAAAGTTGTCCGTATCTAGTTGTAAGTATTTTACGTTCCGCATATAACTATGAGCCACTGCCGGCAAACAAAGTTAAATCCGAATCTTATTTAGATTTAAGAGGGAATAATCAGACAAAACCGGAAATATGTATGTCATTTTATATCAAATGAATATTTACTCTTTTCCACAAAAAAATTATAAATTGATTTCGAAAGACTGTTCTTTTATCTAGTAAAGCTATTTTTGGATATCGACACCTTAGCTCAGTGGATAAGAGCGCCCAACCCGGAAAGTAGGGAGGTCCTGGGTTCGAGTCCCAGAGGTGCCAATATCTTTTTCTGATTTTTCTGTTTCCAGATTTTCGATTGAGTTTCGCTCATAATGTCTTCATTTAATTAAATATTACAGTTTGAGGTTTTACTCATAAAGTTAAAATAATAAATAATAATATTCATCCCAGACTTGCAGAAGAGTCAATAGATGTCGCACATTAAATAAAATGGATAATAATTTATCCAGACACCATCTAGATTGCATTTAGTTCGAGTTGAATCTTGCAATCATTCATAAAGATGGCAGCCAATAAAAATATGCGTTAAGAAAAATGAAGATAATATGGGTGGTTCTTAGTCGAAGTATGGTACAGTTAAAAGTGACCGAATTGGATATCGACACCTTAGCTCAGTGGATAAGAGCGCCCAACCCGGAAAGTAGGGAGGTCCTGGGTTCGAGTCCCAGAGGTGCCAATATCTTTTTCTGATTTTTCTGTTTCCAGATTTTCGATTGAGTTTCGCTCATAATGTTTTCATTTAATTAAATATTACAGTTTGAGGTTTTACTCATAAAGTTAAAATAATAAATAATAATATTCAGAAAATATGTTTATTTTTAGTACAATAAGATTTTACCGTAGGTCGTTGACGGATTTGTTAAATTTTCAAACAAAATTTTGTATTATAAAACATACATTTCAAATCATATAATAATGCAGTAAAATAAATCAATAAATTATTCGAGAAAACTACATTTGAGAATTTTAATTTTTGTTCAAATAAAATCATAAAAAAAGTTCCGCGCCCTTGTTTTGTGACGAAAATACTTCAATTCGTCTTTTTATTTACGGTCCTTCCAACGATTTTTTTTTTTTTTAAATTCTCATTTTGCTTAGAATTTTTTTTATTTATTTTATGGTTTCTTTCGTAATTCTCTAACTAGTTAGGGCTTGTAACAATACCCTCCTTTCACCCTTTCACGTTTCTAGTTGACTAGTACTGCGGCTCATTTGGCCTTGTTACTATTATCATCTGATGGTTGTTTTTAATTGACTGATTTTACGTTACATTATTGTGCTTACATTATTGAAAAATTATAAATATTTATGATCAAAAAATAATTACAAAAAGTACATTATTTTAATTGTTTCATCATCACGAGTTTGGGCATTTTTTAATGTGGGTGTTTATCAAAGACAATTTGGAATGAAATAAAATCGATATTGAGTTATTATATTAAAATGCTGCTATGAAGAAAAATTAATCTTTCTCATCGGAACCGCCCTGTACCGTTGCAAAGGTACGATCGCAAGATCATCGTTCGACGAAATTTAAACTCTCGGCCGCTGGTTAATGGCTCTTAAATTCAAAGTGATTGAAAATTAAATTTACTTATTTAGAAATGTCGAAGATCTTTTGAATATTATTGAATTAAATATAAAATTATGTGATACGTCCAAAAAGATTATCGTTTTGATTCTTTTTAGTACCTAACAGTCGGATATAATTGGATTTTTGAAGCATTTAAAGTGTTCCTACTGAAAAATATTTTTATCAATCTCGGGACATATTATATAATAGGAGAATAATATTTTTCCTGGTACAAAAAACATTATCGCAGTTATATTTTAATTTTATTTCAAAATTCATTGTAATTTTGTACAATTCAACAAAAAAAGTTTCATTTTAATTACCTACGTAAATAGAATGTAATAATTTTATTTTTATGTTTTAAAATATTTTAATCTTTATTATCGTGAAAGATGTTTTAAGGCCAATAAAAAAGTGTGGTTATGCCAGACTGGGACCACTTATTTATATGATTTTTCAGGTGCGGTATAACCGCTCAAAAAGAAGAAGATGGAGAGATATATAAATACGAATTTGAAAGAGAGCGCGCTAATATCAAAATCAATAAAGTGAAAATTGTGAAAATGTTTAATACAACACGACTCGTTTAAAATAGAGCAAAAATCTCGTGCTGGTTGTCTATATCAGCGTTTATAGAAACACTGTGAATTTTTTCATACATATAACTTGTGAAACAAACGTGTTTATAATAATTTTTGTAGCATACTTTGCGACTTTTTTCTATCGAGGGAATTTCATATAATGTGCGTTTCAGTGTAAGGAATGTATAGATATTATCTTTAAGAATAACAAATATTTTTTTTAGAGCTTTAAAGCTTAAAGTGTTTAAGGTACCTATGTATGTGATAAATCGGTAGAAATGGGGTATGTTGCGGCTTAAAGAAAAATCACGTCCCTCTTGACAACAACGAGCCTCAACTTAACATATAAGAAGAAATGGTTTTAGTTTAAATTTGCTTGAACAATTTAAGATGAACAAAAAAACTATCAATCCAAATACATGTTAACAAATAATCAAAGGATAGTGGTATATTCTCCACCACTTTCAAGCAAACTACTAAATATAATTCCTTAAAATAATTCATGGATTTATCTAACACCGTGGCCCGTGGTCGAGGCGTAAGGCTCTTGACTAGCAATCCGAAGGTCGCGGGATCAAATCCCGGCTGAGCAAATAAATTATATTTGTTTAATTTATGTTATTTCATAGTGAATTATTTCATATTTTAATATTTGCGGCACGTTTCAGAGTGGAAGATACTCTCAGTATCGACCTGGTATAATACCACCTTTCAGAATTGAGACGATGCTTTAAATGGCTTTAGCCGTGTTTGGTGACCAGATCTGAATAGCCAGGAACTTCCCCTCCTTCCTTTTCCCCATCTCCTTCTCCTCCCCACTACATTTAGCCTCAAACGGGGATGCCGTAGTCTCACTGGCCCCAGATGGGAGCAGTTAGAACTCTTGTGCGGTATTCACACATTTAAAAAAAATCATAACTGGTAATAACGAATGGCAATTGGGTTTAATAACTCAAACTTCATACGTATGTCTAGAAATGTTACATTAACGTGTAAACAAGTTTATGGGTCCGAGTGGTTAATAGTATTCACGTCATTATAAAACAATCAAGACCAATCAGACATCATTTACCCTGTATTTCTCTTTGCCCAGAATACTAATGGAGGGAATTAATTACATCAAGTCAGTGGACGTCCTCAAATTATCACTAAATAAATACAAAATGTTGTTACTAAGCCGTTTCAGTTATGTATAAAAAATGCTGTATAATTTTTACTATTCATAATAAATAAAAGACCCTAAAAGGGCGTTAATGAGTAGATAAATAAATAAATAAATTAGATAATAATCACACAATTGATTTTCTAAGCAAATCTGGTTAAAATATCTTACAGATACCTAAATCACGTAAATATGTAGCCCTTACGTGGCAATCACAGTTTAATAATGGCCTTGAACACCAAAGTTTTTAAACTTTCCACCAAAAAGGAAAACTCTGCAAGTAAAAGGAAACTAAACGTTCACAAGGTTTCAGAAAGACCGTTAGTTTTGGTGGTCTTCTAGTTATTTTAGTAGATCTAGATACGTATTTACAACACCCATATCCGTATAGAATGGGGTAGGTTAAGTCTGTGATTCGAGGGGCTGGGAAACAGCTGGCGGGGTTAAGTTAGGGGTTGCTCCCACCTGTGACCAGTCTTAATGACCCAAAATGTCGTGAATTCACTGGCGGCGGGTGCTTACAAGCAGTAATGCTTGAAAGAGAGGTATTCAACGAGTTATTTTCATGTGATACTTAGTTGTTATTTGCGCCTAACTTTTGTAGAAAAGTAAACTTTAAAGGTTAAATTCTTTCTATTGATTTTTGGTTTTTCTGACAATACTCTAACAAATATCTAACAATTTTTGGGTTTGTGGTTTGTGCCTCAACATTAAAAGGAATTCCAGTCAATATGTTTTCAGATGATCTGAAAGTATTCAAAGCAATAAGCAATGTTTGCCGTATATTGTCGAATAAGTTGTCTAAACTTTTTATATGGTGTCGGGATAGACACTTACAAAACGAATGTCAAATTATGGGGTTTTGTCGAATAATTAATTCAATCATTTTTGATTGTTCCATTGTCAATATTTTGTTAGTTTCCATCTCAGAAATTAATAGCTTGGGTATATAGTTCGATAGAAAACTCAATTTTTTGAAACATGTAGAAATTAATCTATAGGACAAAGCTTTGCAAATGTTGGGCTTTATTTTAAGAATATCTAATGACTTTGAAAATATCAAAACATTGTTTACGTCACTTGTAAGAATTCATATCGAGTATAATTCCACAATTTGGTCTCCGATTAAAAGAATCCATTATAAATTCCTCAGTTACGTAAATTTAGGACAGGTATCCCTAGAAAAAACTTTATTCATAAATTTTTATTATTATCGAAACGAAGAATTATTAGCGATTTCATGAATTTGTTTAAAATTATAAATTCTATTTTGAATACCCCTGAGTTGCCATGTTTAAATTCGTTCCATGTTCTTGGCAGGACAGTTACAAGAGAGGACCTACCATGTTATTCTAACAATTCTTCTTCAACCTCGCAATATTATACGCCTATGTTCTTGGCAGGACAGTTACAAGAGAGGACCTACCATGTTATTCCAACAATTCTTTTTCAACGTCGCAATATTATACGCATATGAGACGAATCCAAAATTTCGGAAATATGTACTCCGATTTTGAAGATATTTTTAGTTGAAATATACATGGGTACCTATTTGTTATCGAATAGAGCCGATATTTGTAGTAAAATTGTTTAACTCTTGTTGTGTAAAAGAACGTTGTTTGATGGCCGATAAAATAAAATAAAAAGCTGTCTTTATTTCTCGTTTACTGAATATGTTGTATAAAATATACAAATGACATATCTTTCATTGTCTCTATTCCAACTTTACCCACATATCTATTCTCCTGGTACTCCACTCTCCAACCATCTACTCTATCTATTTTACCACCTATATATGGAATCTCATTTCATTTAACATTTAGTCTACTTTCGTCCTTCATCTGCCAGTTCCATTTCTTACTTCAATACATCTACATTGATATCAGTCATTCATCATTGTGGACTGCTAGCCACACTTCTTTTGACAACATATTATCAGCGACTGCCGCGTTTAATTTTCCATTCATGGAGTCATCTGAATTAACTCTTCTTTCAAACTCATTTTTTCTCATTTTCAATGTATCTTAAAACTGGCGCACATCATATAAAAACCTTCAAGGTTTATGTTGAAGATATTTATCAGGAGAGATATTAGTTAGTAGCACCATAACCCTTGCCACATTGTGCTGAGCCAACGTATTCGTTCTATCAACGTATTATGTGCTATCCATAGAAGTTCGTGGTTCCGCCCCTAACAGTTGTGGGCTGTTACCCTAGCTTCTGTACTTGGTAGAATGTATTTTTACCAATCGATTTTTTTTTGTAACATGTTGGTTTTGTGATTATTGCAGCTCCGGCGTACTTCCCCTCCAAGAACAAGCAGGTGCAGGTGGTGGCTGGGGAGCAAGCCCACCTGCAGTGCACCGCCATGGGGGACACCCCGCTGCACATCAGCTGGAGGAATCAGCACCACCACACCATCACACACCAGGTGGACCAAAGGTTGACTAATGATCCATAAATATTTATTTTACGCAATGAATAATGAAACAAAACATTAAAAAGTCGAAGGAAAAATCCTGCACTTCCTCTGAAGCATTTAAAAAATAAGAAATACTAAATAAGCCCCACAGAGGTGCCCTCAGCTCACCTTCCCACTCCCCCTAGGTCCCCCAAAGGCCCACAGTTTATTAGAATGGTCCAATTTTTATTTTTGGTCCCACGAATATCTAAGGAAATAGAATGTCCACTTCGCAAACTCCAAGTGCTGATCTAAATACTCCGAGATCCTGCATCTTGGAGGCATCGTTCGTGATACTATTCCCCAGTATCATTCAGCCTGAGCACGGAAGTTCACACCTTGGCTTGGGATGGCTATTGTAGGTCGCGTTTTCACTTCTCAAACAATAGGCTTGCCACACTCCCTACGTTGGAAATCTATCACATCATGATAATTTCTTTTGGAAATGGCCATAGGCAAAAACAAAGTCCTCTTGTATGGGAAAACTTGGCTCTGCACTGAAAAAAAAAACGGCTTCCGGTCCTAAGACGTTCATCTCCATTTCTCTATACTGTACACTCAGTCCTCTTCTTACGTGGTCTGTCTTTAGGTTTTTCCACCGAGGAATTCAGAAAGTAAGGAATGAGAAACCACAATTTAAACTTCGTCGATGTTTTGACATCTACATATGAATTTTTACAATTGTTTCACGCTAATTTTGTTCATAAGTTTACGATTCATTTTAAATCTTTTGGATATATTTTTCGATGTAAAAGTATTTTGTGTTCTACGACTGCTAAATTATTTTCAATGATTTGGGTTATATGGTTTCAGGTCTCCAACAACTGGATAACAAAAATTCTTTGAATCGGAGAAGAAATAAATATTAAAATATTTTACATTTCGTTGAACATTTTTCCAGATATTCCATTCGCGAGCAAATCCTCGATGACGGAATGGTATCAGAACTTGGTATCCTCCACACTTACCGCCAGGATACAGGAACTTTGACCTGTTTTGCAAGCAATTCTTTCGGACAGGATGAGATGATTATTCAACTGATCGTTCAAGAGGTAAAAACCAACAAAAAAACAGTGAAAAAATATTATTACTTTGCATAAAAGTTTAATAAATAGGAGCGGTGCTCGTTTGCAGTATCTTTATCAATACTACCACGACTTAGATATCTTGTTGTTTTAAAATCGTATAAATAAATATTCCAGGTTCCTGAAATGCCAAAGAATATTAGAATAAATGATCAGCAATCCAGAAGCATTCAAATCTCCTGGAGTCAACCATATGCTGGCAATAGTCCCATCATCAATTATGTGGTGCAGTACAAGCCTGGAACAGGTAACAATGATTATTTCTAGTTATTACGAAAACCTAATCATTTTTCAGCCTTTTGTTTCGTCGTCAGATTTGGCTTCTTCTACAAATGTTCCTCGCCATTCGCCTTCAATCTTCAGTACTTCGTGTCCTGCTCTAATCCTCATACTTATGATATCTTTCCAATCAAATCTTTCATTTGTTAACCACATAACAGAAATCTGTAATAAGGGCTTAAAAATGTTGGGATTTATAACTAGGCTAACTAGAAATTTTAACAATATAAACTGTATTAAACAGTTATATTTGCGTATGTTAGAAGTCAACTTGAGTACAATTCTCCCGTCTGGAATCCACATTATAATATACATGTACAAAGCTGTTGAAAGAATACAAAACAAATTCTTACGTTTTCTAAATTTCAAAATGGGGATTCCAACAATTATGTTGAACTACAACACTGTTAAATAATATGAATATTCTCAAATTATCAGACGGAAGAATTTTCACTGAATTGGTATTTCTATATAAAATTCTACATGATTTAGTTGATAGTCCGGTATTGCTTGAATTGATAAGTTTCCGGATTCCACAACATAATACAAGAAGTCAGGATTTATTTCAGTGCAGAAATTCTGGGACTAACTACCATATGTATTCCTCTTTACCCAGAATATTAATGGAAGGAAACAATTACATCAAGTCAGTGGACATCTTCAGTTTATCTTTAAACAAATATATTAAAATATTGTTACTGAGGCAGTTCAGTTATGTACAATAAATATTGTATTTCTTACCATTCATATGTAAAAGCCCTGAAAAGGGGCGTTGATCAATAAATAAATATATATATATATATATATATATATATCAATAATATGGTTATTGCATCAACTAATACAAAAATGTGTCTGCGAAAGTGCAAAGAAGCTATACATACCTAGCAATGATCAATACAGAAACAACAGGTGAAAAAATATAGAATTTACCTGTTCTAGATCCTTGGCTTTCTCAGCCTCAGAAGGTGGTGGTCCCTGGAAGTTCCACAACAGCCACAGTTCAAAATCTGAGACCAGCCAAGTCCTACCATCTGAGGATCATCGCGGAAAACAGGCTGGGCATGAGCGAGCCCAGTCAAGTCATTCCGGTTACCACACTGGAAGAAGGTATTTGACCATGCACTAATTTTGTGACCAGTGACATGTTTAGTCTGATTGCAACGCCTCAGACTGAGCATGTCACTGCATGCAGAATAAACACACCCCCCTCCCAACCCTCCGCAATATTGTAATCAATTTTTTTTTACATTAACACTGGCTTCGATGGAGCCAATAGGAATAGGAAGCGTTTAAAAGTGTTAGTATCACAGTCTATGAGTGAGTCTTTGAGTGATAATATACTTTTGTTCTTAGACTGAATTTACAATCGTGAAATAAAATAGCGCGTACAAGCGTATATATAACACGTAATAATTTTGTTAATTTTAATCTTGATTTACAACATTTTTCAAAATTTGCCTAAAATAAATAGTAATTTTAAATACCAACTTCTTGTACTTTTTGGTCAAACCCTAGACTTTCACAGCTGTTAAAAAATCTGAAAAAAAACTGCCCAATTTATTTATTTATTTCATTTTTATTTAGTAAAATATTTACACATTTATGTACATTATTTATAAAATGTTTTGACTGTCCAACTAGGATGATTCCCGTTTTAGGACAGTCAAATTAGGACAAGTGTGAATATATGTGGACCATGATTTATACAAAAAGAGGGAAAATTGAGGAAATGAAAAGAAGAGAAAGAATAAAACATAAAATTGGAAAGTTAAAAGCGTATTAACATATTACTTTACTATGCTCTCTGCCAATCCCAGTTAGCATATGGCATCATAATTTGGGGCGGCTGTGCTCTTAATTTTATTGATCCTCTGCAAAAAGCCCAAAAAACGATTTTACGTGCTATCAACAAGCGACCAACAAGATATTCCTCCAATAGACTCTTCACAGAATATAATGTTTTAAACATACGGCAACTTCATCTAAAATTTACACTAACACATTTCATGTTCAAATACAAGAAAAAAACTCTCTTACATCACAGTTACACCACCAGAACAATAACCATACGACACTACAATGTTCCTACACTACGCACCACATCAGCTCAAAGACATTTCATGTACCTAGCTTCTAAAATGTTTAACCTTCTCCCCGAGAACCTAAAATCCGAAACCCAACCCCATATCTTTAAAAAAAAATTATCAAAATGGATCCTTACATTCAGTAACGATGATGAGTAAAATTTGCTATTTTAATTGAATTGTAATATAATTAATACAACTTGTAACATAAATTAATTTAATGTGTTAATTAAATTACTAACTTAATTTGTTACTAAATATGTTACTTAAACTACTTAAATGAATTGCATAAGTTTATAACTGTACTCTGTACCTACACATTCTACACAATCTGTAAACTTCATCCGCCATAACACAGGGACATCCCTAGCATGGCGGATGAATTAACACAATTTTTTGTTCATTGTATAAACTTCTTTTAGTAAATAAATAAATAAAAAAAATACTTTAAAAAAAAGGTTTATATGTATAGGTTCTTGAAAAAAAAGGGCTTAAACATTTAGTTCACTTGTGTATGCATGGCATACAACAGTTATTAAAATGATAATAATAATAATAATAAATAAAAGGAATAAAAATATTTTTACACTTAAACATAAAGGGAACTGGTGTTTGCATTTCATAATGTAGTCCTATTAATGAGAACTATAAAGAGAACAGAAACAATAAAATAAAATAAACAATTAAGGTATCATTATTACTGTTGTATGCTTTGCATAGTTATCAAAATAATAATAAAATAAGTTTACTTATAAATGGCGTTTGCATTACAAAATAATAGGCTTACATATACATTTTGTATGAATATGAAATAAAAAAAAGAGAAGTGATAGAATAAAATAAAATATCCAATTAAAACATAAGATTAACTGCTGCCTTGTAGAATTCTAATTTAAAAGTAATAGGTACGTACATACATGCACATAATATAAACAATTAGAATATAAAAGGTATCTTTTGCGCAGTTTATTTTTTGTCGGAATTTTTGTTATTGATTTTGGTTTGTGTTTGATTTCATTTTTTGTGGAGTAAAAAGTTCTCCTTTCTCCCTAATGATGAAACCAAGTAGTGGTCAATCTGCGAAGAACCCTTGTGCTTTCGTTTTTCCAAGCATCAGGCATTAAGTTGTATAGTTTTGGACCTAAGAATGAGAAGTGTCTTTGAGCAAGAGATGTTTTGGTTGTGAGTGGTACAATTGGATTTCTCCGTGAGTGTCGTGGGTCGTGAGATGTATGGAAACATAACAAAAGGGTACCCTATAGAGAATTCTAAAAAAAATTTCATAAGTTTTTGAAGCACCCAAGTGGTAAGTATATTGATTTTGTTGGGTTATTCACAAAACAACGATGTTTGTCTTTTTCTAGGAGAGAGAATTAATATTGTTTTTGTTGGGTTGTTCACAAACCAACGATGTTTGTCTTTTCTACCTACATATTTCGATTCACATTACATATATGTTATAATGTTTCGATTTACCCACCTTAAGGCCACAAATATTAGATACATTCATTTTAACTCTATTTTGAAATTTTATTATACCATCCTTCGAGACCATAAAGTATAATGACCAGCAAATGGATACTTTCATTTTACTTATTTAAAGATCAGAAAAATTATAAAGTTTCACCAAACCATGTTTCACTCTTAGTTCCCAGCGGTGCTCCTCTGGACATTAGGGCAGAAGCCAAAAGTTCAACAGAGCTGGTGGTGACCTGGGAACCTCCACAGAGAGACATGTGGAATGGCAACCTTCTGGGATACTACGTTGGATATCAGCAGGTGATATACTATTACCTGTAAAATGGGTTAGGGTGCTCCTAAGTTGGCCCTTTTTTCTTTAGGGGCATCTTCTATGTTCTACATATCGCTTGCTGAGGATTGGTTTGTACTACGTCCACAAAAACATGTATTGAAAAATAAAAGTTTTTGAGTTTCAAAAAATTATATTTTTGTTTCCTTTATTTCAAACTAATTATTATAAATATTTTTTTAAAATACAAAGGTTAATCTATCTATAAGTAAAAGAACAACAAATTTCGTTGAATTTTTAACGAACTAACGTATACTTCAATTCACAGCCTAAAAAAACCTAAAAATACAGGAGTACAAACCAATCTTCAGCAAGCGATATATCTACATATAAGGTGTTTCAGCATGTTCCTGAAGAATTTTAACCAACGATTCCTGGGCATATTTGGAGTAAAAATGTAAATATTGTTTTGTTGTCCGGCGATTTTTTTTCCAATTAAATTAAAACAAAAAAATCTTTCATTCATCGCCACTAATCACTCTGCTACACGTCGCAATGGATCAAGTGGTAAGGTGTTGTTATCTCTAGGGTACTGCTGGAACGAGACAGGGTGCATATCACATACCTGCTAGGCTGTACCCAACTACCTAGTGGCGAAATGTGTGATTGAAAAATATATATTTTTTTTTAAAAACCAACGGTCATCAAAATGACACCCTTTAAATGAGAGAGATTTGCGATTATCTTTTTTTATTGTTATGGTTGAACACATTTGAACGTCATTAAAACTTTATATTATATTTTTTCAAACATTTTTCAAATACTGTTTGAACTATTTTGAAATAATATTATTACCGTCCTCGAATTTAAAAATTATTCTTGTTAAGAACTGATGATAAACTTGTGGACTACTCAAAACCTCTTTCAAAAAAATCTTTCTTTTACACGGTCATTGTCTCAAAATAATTGTTTTTACGGTATAAAATAATATTGGTACCCAAGGTTGGACAATAATAATTTTTTTGCCTAATAAAATATTTGTATCACCAGGTCGACCCAAATACGACGAACACCGTATCAATGAGCCCCCAGCAGGCGTACAATTTCAAGACCGTGGAGATGGGCCAGCACGGGGGCGGGCAGACTATCCTCGTGGGTCTGGAGAGATTCAGTACTTACTCCATCATCGTCCAGGCCTACAATACCAGGGGCCCGGGCCCTGCATCACACCCCGTCACCGCTGTCACTATGGAAGATGGTGAGCCAGCCTAAATTAACCTCTAACTTCACTCTCTACCATGCCGTTTCTCCATAAGGTTAGGCACATTAGACAAGCTAGACCACCACACAACTCTGTCTCAACACACATTCCTTGCTTCAATTCATGTTCATATATCATCTAATACATACGCTTCTGCTGATCTGAATCTCGACATGACCCTGTCTCAAGAATGTGATCACGACACGTATTCCTCGGGCGTCCCCAACATCTTCTACCTACCATTAACTTCTACGTCATTATTCTCTTTACACTCCTTTCTACCTTTATCCGTTCTACATGCTAAAACCATCTAAACAATAATTTCTCCATCAGCCTTGCGTTCTTTTCGAAACTACACATTTTTAACAAAGTCATTAAAAATTTTACCACGTTTCAGAGATCTAATTTCTACAGCATTAATTCTATTTTTGTCCTTCCTCTGACTGTTCCAAGGCAAACTGTTGGTAACAGCGCTCCATTGTGGACTAAACCAGACTATATTAAGGAATTATTCACGCACACACACAGGGCATGTCCTGTGCAGGCGCAATTAAAGCAGTCTTGCCAAGGTGCCAAAGAGCCAAGGATCGAAAACACTGATAAATAAATACAGCGTCCTTGAGATTTTTACTAGTGCCTGATGCCGTTTGGTCTAGGGGCGGCCCTGCACACATAGGTCGATATTGAATGTATAGGGATTTATTATGGTGAATGATAGAATTGTTCGTCAAATTGAATAAAAAACCAAAATATCTTTTTTTATGTCAAGAGTCCCAGGTGCTCCCAACCGTCTGGAGTCAGTAAGACCGGGGTATCCCCAATTAGGATGCGTTGTGAGGCTGAAGTAAATGGGGAGTGGAAGGAGATTGGGAATAGGAAGGTGGGGAAGTACCATTGGGTGGCTATTCAGATCTGATCACCAAACACAACTAAAGAATGATGAATTTTATGAAGCCAATTAATGATTTTTTATTTATAGTACCAAGTCTTCCACCAGACAGCATACATTGCGCCGTGGAAAACTCGCAGAGCATCCGGGTAAACTGGGAAGCCCCTCCACTCTCTGGGAGAAATGGAATCATTCAGGGGTATAAGGTCTTCTACACGCCTATCCAGGAATGGTATGGTAAGTCTTGAATCACTTCAAACTGTATCTCAATTATATAAACACCCGCCCCTGCACCATAACTTACTGTCCAACAGTGTGTACAAAAGTAGTCTGGCCTATTGTTCTAGCTTGCAAAGACTTGTAAAATTGGCTACTAATTTTGTCAATAGTTAGGAGACCTCGCGGCAAAAAGTATGTTTTTAATTTTCCCTTATTTCACAAATCAAAACCGAAATTCCCTTGGAAATCGTAAGATTTGTATATTTTTTGATTCTGAGCTCGGCCTTAATCTGCTACATAATTTTGAAATTTGCCCATTTGAATAAAATTAATTTATAAATTTACCTTTCCCCCTCCATTAATTGAACGATGGCATGTATCTAACTTAAAGGGCGAAAGCCAAAAACGTTTGGAAAAAAAAATTGGGACCTACTTAAATACCTACCTACTTGATTATGAGCTATATATTTTATGTTTTTTTTTTAATTTCAAATAAGGAATTATGCAATTCGTCCAAAACTCTCTCCAAGCAGATAGGTACCATAACATATTGAAAAAATGCCAATAAGAATGACCAAATAAACACAACGATTTCACATTTAAAAAAATAAACTTTACTGAACCATTAAAACGGCCTCCATCTTGAAATAGAAACGGATCATATAAACAAATTACATACAGATGAAATGCAAAACAGTTGATTAAAATTGATAATGCCATCGTTAGGTAGGTACTATTATTTTATATCCTGATATATGGGTAGGTACTTAAAGCCATAGATAAGTACTATTTTGTTTATTTTAATATTTTTCAGTAATTCAAATTCGAAATTCAAATTGTTCTGTAACAAAAGAAGCTTGTTTTTAACTTGATTTAGAAAAAATTATGTTCCAAACTAAACACCAAGCCAGATTGTAATAATTTTGGATGTAAATGAAGAAATATATAAAGTACGATCAGATAAATGCAAAACGTGTTTAATTTGCGAAAGTGAGTAGCAAAGAAAATCTCCATCTTCAAGGAAAACACAAGGTGCCACCTACAAAGTTAAATTAAAACAGGCCCCCAAGTGGTTCGCTGCCACTGGTGACTTAACAAGGGTGCCCTAGTGCATGGGGTGAGGTTTGTCTAGGTCTTGATTGCAAATATGTTTGCCCATCTACTGCGTGGCGGGCCGGATCA
The DNA here is from genome assembly GCA_936435175.1 of Glyphotaelius pellucidus. Taxonomy (NCBI): domain Eukaryota; kingdom Metazoa; phylum Arthropoda; class Insecta; order Trichoptera; family Limnephilidae; genus Glyphotaelius; species Glyphotaelius pellucidus. The sequence goes on from OW386553.1 coordinate 16,004,673, forward strand.
GGAGAGACTGGTTGAGGGATACTTTTTGACTCTCTCAACCCATCGCCTTGTACCACAATGGGAGGGATGGATTCATATGTCTGTAATAAATTATATATCATAATCTCATAATTTTTTTCTTTCTCAGAACTTCATCTCCTTACTTTCCCTAAAAAGGCCCTCCACACAGATCCCCAAAGATGACGTAGGGATTTTTTTTCCTCTGGGTATCTTGTGTGAAGTTTATGTTTAAAAAATAAAGAACTTCATTACACTCTGGCAATTTTTTGTTGTCGCCGGAAAACGAAAGGAAGACTACCTTTTTTTCTGTGAATAAGCCTAGTTTTATGGTTGTTAAAGTCTGCTTTAAAATTTTGTACTGTAAGGTACTGTAATTTTCAAAGTGAATCAATGTTTGTGTGAACGTTGTTTTTTTTGTATTCATACGGCCCAAATACTTAGACTTTGTTTATTGGCCCGTGAGAGCTTCCGAGGTTGACATTTTTTTGGTTGATGCAATCTTTATACGTTACGAATTTTTGCATCTACCTAATACTATCTGCATGTTTATAATTTCCTAATAGATAAAGAGGACCATGCCACGAAGCAGACATCCCAGCTAAGAACCACCTTGAACGGTCTGAAAAGGTTCACCAACTACTCGATCTCGGTTGCTGGCTTCACCGGAGCTGGCGATGGAGCCAAAAGTCATCCAGTATACTGTCATACACAAGAAGACGGTAAGATTTTCATGTAATTATTGAAGAAGAGAATTCACCCGCTGAGCTCCTTATAGTAATAATTATGAATTGATAAAATTAAGTAATAATTATGAATTGATAAAATTATTTCCAAAATACATAGTTCCAAAAGTAAAGCGTAGTACATAACTGCTAACTGTACAAATTGCAAGTGTGCCCCACTATTAATTTGGCTTCCACCACTGGTCTAGAGCTCTAAAATACTTGGAAAAACCCTTGACTATGTGCAGAAACGGACGGTTCGTTAGATAGATTCCCTAACTTAACAAACGGATTGCAATATTTAGAGCACAAGCTCTGATAAAAATGTTGCCTTTGTTCTATCGGAATTTTAGTGGAAGATGCAGGGCCGATTGGAGCAGTTTGCTCCAGGTGCCGACTAACTAAGAAGCCAAGGTCCTGACAATACCTAACACCTAATACAGCGCCCTTTAAGTTTTTACTAGCGCCAGGCGCTAGCCCTAAGAAGAAACTCCAAAGAACTTGCATCCTTGATCCTTTCGATACCAGTACACATTCTTTTAACATTTGTCACATGAGATTGGGCTGTTTCTACAACTCTTTCTTGAGTTTAACATCTCGGCTATTGAACGATTTGCCAACCTCTGTATTTCCTCAATCCTACGTGGGACTCTTCAAGAACCATGCTCACTTCTTCCTATCCTCAAAAAGATCTTCCACATAGCAGCATCTCCAAATATGACATAGGCCCTGAGAAAAATCATTTTACTCAAGGCCAGGGAGTGGCATGTTAAAAAAAACTGTCTTAAAAATTCTCAGAGCTTTTTGTAGTATTGAAGAACATTTTTTCAGATCATATGCCTCTCGCATCTTTGACGCATAAAAGTTTTTGTATTTTCTTTAAAGATATGAGTCATTTTGTTCATTTGCAGTCCCATCGGCCCCGGCAGATATAAAAGCAGTCGTCAGTTCAGCAAACAAGATCCTGGTTTCATGGTTACCCCCGTCTAATGCTAATGGTATACTGGTCGGGTACACTTTTTACATGAGCATCATAGAAGATGGGAGAGAGGTAAGTCAAATGAGAAAATGCAATACCGCAAAATGTGCTCAATTTTCAACTTTGAACCTAAATAATTTAAAAATTTATCGTTTTTGACTAAAAATCTTGTGTGATATTTATTGCACACGCTTACTATCAAAATATCATCACTTTTGTTGGGGACAGGGTTCTTACTTAACTTTACGTTGTTCTGACATGAGGTTTCATAGTTTGCAAAGACAATTTCTCATAATCGATTTACCGATTTGTGATTTCGAGGTTGAATCTTGTGTAAAGTATTCTAGTTTTACAAATTTTGAAGGGAAATACTTAAATAGAATGTATACATACCATTTTAGAATATACCTAAATGTGCAAAGTGCAGATATATGCAACCAGATTGGGTGTAATTATTCATTGCATAAGGTTCTAACTACATTTCCATAATGCCATTCCAAGCTAGGGCCACGTTCAAATGAAATATTTTCCTTTAAAACATGTTATTTACACAAGATTCAACCTTAAAATAAGAAATCGTTAAATAGATTATGAGAATTCGTCTTTGCAAATTTTGACAACTCCGAGCATTCTAAGGCTTATCCAACTAAAGTGACAAACAACACACTGCGCCTTGCAAAAATGAACACCTGTGAGATACATACAAAATGGCAAATGCAAAAGGTTCAAAGTGATGTTAGAACCTTGTAAAATAAATGGAAGCTTTAAAAACTTGATGTTAGAACTTTGACATACAAGAATCTACAGAAATACAGCACAGATGGCTCTGCAAATTATTTTGGTTATAAAATTGTGCAAATGCAGTTGCATTCAAAGGTTAATTTTAAAAAAAGTGTCAGTTAAAACCTTGTTCAAATAAATTGATGACATATGTACATGCGTTCAGAATAAACAAATAATAACATTGTGATCAAAGTCACCTTTCGGAGTGGGGCGAATTTGATGCACCATTATTTTACACCATATGCTAATTCCAAAAATATTTATTTAAATAAATGCATGATGAAATATTCAAGTTGTTAAATATTTTATATTGATTATAATATAAATAACCCAAAACTATCATAATCATTGAAGAATTTATAAAATAATGTGTTTACATTTTCTCTGCCTGAAAATATCTTAAAAAACAGCTCAATTCCAACAGTAATACGTTATGTTAATAGAAACCATCTAATTTGACACTAATTTTCGAATTTGCCTAAAGAATTGTTGGGAGAATTATATTATCCGCCATGATCAAATTTATCGCCCCGATTCAAAAGTCACCTCATCTTACAGATGAGGTGACTTTTGAATCTTACTCACCTCATCCACACTTAAAATGTCTTTTCTTTCCGTCATATCTTCGTAACTATTCAGATTCATAAGGATTTTGCATGCTTATTTAGTCACCAGCTCTAATTTCTGACTTCCATCAAATTTCAACTCTTTACTCGAAGTCTTCTTCATTGATCAATTGAAAAATAGGAAATTCGTGGTAGAGATTCTTGTTGTATTTTCAAAAGTTTAATCTTTAGATATAATTCAAGCTCGACATCTCATCATGATAGTTGAAAATGATGTTGTTATCTGAACTGAATTGTGTTATCCCAGAAATTCCAGGCAGAAGAAATTCTACAAATTCCATGACCTCAGAGCTTAAGTTTATAAAACTAACACCTAAGGTGCCTTTCTCAAGGTATTTTTGGTACCAAAGATTCTCCACACAGCATCAAATGACTCCTGTGTGCAGTTAATGTAAAAAAAAGATATTTGAATTGCATACATAGATGGAAAAGGCACCGTAAAGTTTAAGATTGTTGTGCCATTGTTAATACATTAATATCTAATAAACATTTTGTTTTACAGGAGGGAACCCACAAGCGAATATTATCACCGAATACAGAGGCCCACGAGACGGTGCGTCTTCAGGAAGCTGCCACCCACCAATTCTGGTTGACAGCCTCCACCAAGGTCGGAGAGGGGGAGAGCACACGGGTTGTCACTATCCTACCAGGAGAAAAGGGTTTGTGCCATCACCATTTAATAACTGAATTATGTTGGGAATTTCACACAAATTCAAATGCAACATTGTCATCAAATGACCAATCAGTGCCATTTTGATTCCCTTTATTTGAAAAGTCTCCGAAATGCTGATTCTCATTCTATTTCAGCTTTCTGGCAAATTATGATCAATTGACAGGCTTAAAAACAAGACAGTTGTGCCTTTTTGGCTGATCACAGTTTGTTCAAAAGCTGAAACGGACCAAAAATCGACAATTAAAGGGCACCATTCATGTTTTAAAAAAAACTACGTATAAGTGTGCAGTTCACACGCGGTAGAAGTGAAACCTTCAGAAAATAACGTAGACAAGAGTGGGGAGGCTACAAAGCACCACACAAAGAGGAGACCGATTTTTCTCATTCTCGAAGGCTAAAACCTATAGATGTACATGTTTGTCTCTTTTTAGTGTCGCTTTTTCGTTTCATCGAGTTTCAAATCACAACAGTGCTAAAGAAGTTTTCACTTTAAAAAAAAGTTATGGCGCTGATTGATCATTTTGAATGACAATGTTACATTTGACTTTCTGTGAAACAACTGATCTAAAAATGTTTAAAAGGAGAAGAGATCAATGATAACTATAAATAGGTAGATATTATTTACCTGTCACTTTCACTATCAAAGAAATATATTATTATCAAAAGGTTATTGATGTTTTGACTACATTGTCATGGGTTTATAACGACTATGTTAGCAATATTATCATTTAAATAACTCCACACCAGCAAGCAAATAATTCTTGGAAAATTATTATAAAATCTGAGATTTAACAGAAGATCTAAGGCCATACTAAGCTGTAAATTGCAACAGTACATCTAATTCAGTCGGTTCTCCGATTTTAAGTCAGTAATAATTATACAATAAGATATTTAGAGAATAACAAACTGAAATGAAAAGATGGACATCCATCTAAAAAATGTATTTACATTAGTGAAGCATTTGAATTTGTACGATTTCTGGCTTAGATCTTCTATTAAACATGTTTCTTAATATATTGACAAGAATTTGTCAGAATTAAGAAATCATACACCTTACTTTTCTTTTTTCTAGTTCCTGCAAAGATAACGTCCTTCGGGAGGAAAGTGATAACTCCTTGGAAAGAGAACATTTCCTTACCGTGTCACAAGGTGGGCATTCCGCAGCCTTCGACAATTTGGAGGCAGCAGGGGAACCCCATGGAACCTAGTACAAGGAAAAATGTCACTGCTGATGGGACGCTGATTATAAGGTACAATATCTTTAAGTTTGTAAACGAAGATTCAATCCAAAATAAATCAAGAATTTAGATGGTGTGTAGGATTAACTGCCTATTTTTATTTGCCTAATCCATAATTCCGCTATCTTTGGGCAATCAGAACTCTCTCATTTCTTATGTTCTCTTCTTCACGTTTTTGTTCAAATAAGCCTTTTGTTTCCAGGTTTGTACTTCAGTCAAGCTTCTCCAATTTTAGCGCTTTTTTCGGCTCTCGCGCGTTCAAATCGTCTTTTGTGTATATATAACCTATATTTCTCTTTCCAAATTATGAACGGGATTCAATGACATTGTTATTTCAATAATATGAAATATAATCTAATTGACTGAGCGTAGCAAAATCCAGTTTCAACTTGACCGTTTCGCATTGCGTCTGTCTGTAAATTTGTTTGTACATTCCGTTTCCGGTTCGAGATGGTGGCCGTTTTAATGGTTCAGTAAAGATTCTTTTTTTTTCAATATGAAAAGGACGAATTTTTTTTGGACTTTCTTATTTGCATTTTTTTAACATTATGGTACCTGAAGAAAGATTTTAAAAAGATTTATTGTCATTGAAACAGTGATGTTTCTTTAGACATATTGTATAATTCCTCACTTGAAATTGAAAAATGTTACATTAAATATATTTTATAATTAAATCAAAATAATTAAATAATACTTACAAATCTCGTAATTTCAGAGGAAATATGGTTTTGATTTATTAAATAAGAAAAAAAATTTGGACGCCTGGAACTCCAGAATAGTTTGAACGAATAGTTGTACATAATTTATTAATAATATTTTTTTCTTGATTGCAGCGTAACCCAGCACACAGACACTGGCAACTACACATGTACTGTTGAGAACAGTCACGGCAAGGATGAGATTACCTACAGAGTGCAAGTGAAGGTTCCCCCGCAGCCCCCAACCCTCACCGTGGTGGACTCTCATGCTGACTCGATCCACCTGCAGTGGGCTGACCAGGGGGATGGTGGCAGCCCTGTTTTAGGTACCTACGATCATTAAAATGTATATAGCGCGTATAAATTAAAATCTTAACCAACCTTACGTTATATTACCCCAATCTTAGTATTACAGGGCTAAATTGCCGATTTTCTTAGATCTTCAATTGAATCATCAATTTTGTATTAATTTTATACTAATTTAGTTACCTACGTCAAGAGTGTGGAAGGTCATGAAGAATCAATAAAAATTATATTTTTACTATTTTAGGTTATGTCATCAATTACAAACGTGATTCTGGGGATTGGGAAGAGCTGCAGACGGAAGCAGGAACCACGGAAAGGGTTCTGGGAGGGCTGTGGTGTGGAACTCGTTATCAGCTCTACATCACCGCTTACAACATTATCGGCACTGGACTTCCTTGTGACATTGTCAACGCTTACACCAAAGGAACTGGTAAGAAAATGTTAATATCAATAGTATTAACACTTAACTGGTATACAAGGGCTAAAAATGACCTGGATAAACCTATGATCGACTGTAATTCGACAGTAAAGTTGTTTGATATTCACACACCTCGAGCCCAGTATTCCTCGGTGGCATCTAATGCCACGGAACACTGCAATGCAGGTGAAGGAGTATCGAGTGTCAACTGTTATTTTCCGAATTACATCCTCTCTGCTCAGATTTGACCCATGTACACCTGGAGTGTAACTTTTTCCCTCAAAAAAGGACAATAAAACTATCATTATTTGCACAAAACGTGAAAAATCATGGAAAGTTTGGATGCAGTATGCTTGAAAAATGCAAAAATTGTTTGTAAATTCCTGTTTTTTTTGTTTGGGCTCATATTCTAAGAACGTTTTCTTATATCCGGGATGGTTTTGTTATTTTTTCTCTACTTCTGTTTACTAAGAAAAATTAAGTGATTTTATCTTTTGATGTCTTAATTTTGGAGAGTTATTTTGGGTTAAAGATTTTAACCGAAAAATAATAAGATAATGGGTACATATCAATAAAAGGGTGTATTCTTGTACAGTTGTGTTTTGTTGTGTGAATAACCTTATTTTTGGATAATTTTACCACATGGTGTAAAATATAATATAACAATAAATTTAAATACAAATAAAAATATAAGAAAAAATACCGAATGCAATCTTTACATAATTGAAATTGGATCCGATTAGACCTTTGTTGAAAATATGTATACCAGTTAAGTGTTAATACGCTATTGTCTTCTGTATGCTTCGCATGCTAGCTACAAACTGCCTTCTACAAAAAAGTTCTGCTATCTATAATTTTCAAAGAGAACTATTGAAGTTTTCATAAAATATACTTATAACGAATAGGTACTCTTACTGTGTATTCCACTTTTTGTTTTTCCGCTTTGAAACCTGATTATTTTCAATTTGGCTGAAAATTGGTATGGAGGTTAGGGGGCAGCTGAACTCAAACCAAAAGTGAAAAAACAAAAATTCAGCAGCCATCTTGAAATTCTAGAGATTTCCACAGAATTGGTTCAAAGTCGGTATAGGGTGGATTCATGGAAAAAATATGGATGGATTAGTTATCATTATTAGTATGTATGCACAAAGAAGAAGTTGATACCCAACATTTCAAGTATTTCACAATCAATATTAAATACATGTTTTCTCTCTTTGCAGTTCCAGTAAAGCCGAAACATTCCCAGATGATAACAGTGAATGCCACCGTAGTGACGGTCTGGCTTGATTCCTGGGGAGATGGAGGATGTGGGATTTTATACTTTGTTATAGAATATCGGGAACATTCTCAATCTCAGGTAAAAACTTTAATTAATTCAATTTCCTTTCCTTTACTTGTCATTTGATTACAAACTTTATAATGTAACATGTAATTGTTGGTTAAACGAGAATAAAAATTAATTTTAGAAAACTTAAATTACATTCTCTCTGCCAAAGGCTCCTTCTCTGCCATAATGGATATTTTTGCGGCTCTCTTATTGACCTAGATTCTGTTTCCGATAACAGATTTTTTGTTAACCCTAACTTCGCACAGGAGGCATTGAGGAAAATAATTTCCTTCGGGCCTAGGTCATGCTGTGTGGAGGGTGTTTTTGAGGAGAAAAGGGAGTGAACATGGGTCTTGGAGAAAACTACGTTGTAGGAGGGAGGAAAATCATTCCACAGCGACCCTTCCTCATGTGACAAATATCAGCATGTGTACAAATGTTGAGCGCGTGTTTGGAGTGTTTCCTGACTATGCGCTAGTGCCAAAGTGGACTTTCTGCGGTACATAAGCGAGGTCATGCAAAAGTCATGACATCATGACGTCAGTGACATTAATCTCACCAATGACAGTGTTCTCTTGCACCTTTACACCAGAAGGTATCACTCAATCATCTGTATATATTTTTTGTTTCCAGTGGCGCATGGTGTCCAACACAGTCCAAGCTACCGAGAGAGTGTTCAGTGTTCCTGGACTTTCTCCCACCACTCAATACCACCTGAAGATAACAGCTCATAACAATGCTGGCTTTGCTGTGGCACTCTATAACTTCACCACGCACAGTGCAGCCGGCGGTAAAATCATCTTTGTATTGTCTTCACAGTTCCCTAAATCTTATTATAAATCCCAGTCATTTCCAATTACACAAACTAGTTTCAAATAATCATTTCAACAACCATGCAGCAAGAGGTATATTATTGACTAGGATGTTATATATGCCATGTTGCGTTTCCACCTTATTTAACCAAAGTTTCAGGCAGCTGTGTTGCATTGTCCATCATCGGAATAGATATGTACGTTATGGTGAAAACAATACCGTTTTGCGCATTCTATTCTTCTTAGGAATGGTTTTTCTGCATAACGTATTTCAGTATAACGCCGTCCAAAACATTGGCTAAAGAAGAAGGAAGCGCAACATGGTATAATTCAAAATAAATCACTATAATAATTTTGGCTGTGAAAATGTCAAATTAAGGATAAACATAATTAACTTTTTTTTTCTAGTGGGCTTAGTACCAAATCTGGCGCCTCCTGTCTCCCACTCAAGTGATAAACCTTTCTACGCAAATCTCCGTGTAATTCTACCAGTCACACTATCACTCCTTGTTCTGACTGCTCTGGTGGCGCTCGTCCTCCTGATACGGAGAAGCAGTAAGTCCTTATATTTCCCTTACCACTCACTTCTTGATTGTCTTTAGTAACTTCTGAGAGGATTTAATTATAAAACACTCAATTAAAAATACACAAATAAGGAAGAAAAAATATGTACTATTGTCGAATATACGATTTTCTCTTCCAGACCCTAGAAACTATCTAGTGACCATTTTTCTCTTCTTATGTGATACTCATAGTTTGACCAAAAATTAAGTATTGTTGTCCGTAAAGAGTTTAGGCGGTAGGCGAGTACGGTGTGGCAAGCCAACAAACGTTAGCGATTTATTGCAAGAGACTTCTTTCTGCGCCTTCTTCTCCTTGTGGTATAGCTATAGGATTTTTTTTCCAATAGCAACTCATTGTTTGATGTAATTCCCCCAACTTCTAGAAGAACTGAGCAGTGGCTCCTGCGGCTCGCAGGCCGCCATTGGAGACTCACCCTCGCTGGCCCGCCTGCAGAACAAGCAGAACAGGGAGGTTCAGCAGGGGGTGGTGGTGGGAGGGGTGGCTAACAGGGGCAGACAGCCAGCGCCACCCCAGCACTACAAGGGTGAGGGGAATGGTGAGCGATACTCATTAAAATTATTTATATTTGGTGCCCAATGCAGGACTATTGGATATTTTGTGTTAAGCCACACAATTCAAGGTTTAACTTTTTTTTTTTAAAAGAAAGACAAACATTCCCGTGTTACCAATAACCCAACAATGTTTGAAAATCTCCTACTACCACCACAGAAAGCTGAAGATGTTGCTTGTATTGTGATGGAGGACTTAGCCAGCCGAGGAATCGAACCACTGACCGGCCACTAACTCATTCGCTTTATAAACATGGTGTAAATAGTCTTATAAGGTTGGAATACTGTCCTTTTTTTATTTTTTTTATGTGACACCTCACAAGAGTGCCATGTGACAAATGTCAACCATGTACGCACATTGGGCGTATTTCCCGACTATGCCCCGATGCTGAAGGGAATGGAACATCTTCCATTGTAATACATACCAGTAGAACAAGGACAGTATATCTACCTGAAAGTAGTCTAAGGAGTCGAGGCTTTTTTCAAGTATTTTGGGGAGTTGTAAATTTAAAGATATAATTTTTTTATGCCTAAAAATATGGGATAAATGTTGAAATCTTCATGGATTCATTGACTTTAAACCACTTTTCATATTTTTCCATATTAGCATTTGGGGATATGATATTTATTAAATCAAATGGCCGAATTGAAAACTGAACACCCAGAAATCCCATCTCTTGAGTGGATAATGAAAACAAAATAAAGAAAAAAGAAATGGATAGTGTTTCACAAGGAAAGATTCTGAAATGAAGAATGCTAGTGTGTTGTAAGTTGTTCCGTGTTTTGTGTGTGGCCAGGAGTGGCTACAGTTATATCATAGGGGCAATTTTTATTTAGCGATTGAAAAGTACGTTGACAATGATGCACATGTAAAATTTGTCGACCACATTATCCCATTGACCGCGTAAGTGGATGTAGTCTCACCTTGCTTCTTCTTAAGTCGGTTAAGAATCCGTGACCCCTACTCCAATTTCCGTGGTGGACAAGGCTCCCCCACTCCTCACGGTCCTGCATTGCATGGAGAGCTGCGGACACCGACGTACCGGACCAAAGACAAGTTTTGTCCAAAGTATCTTTAGTATATTATAGGCAGATAGTTGAAAGCCTGTTGTGAATGCCTAGCTCTTCCAGAATTGACATATTTGTGTCTGGCAGTTCATAGTTTTGGTCTCATGTTGCGTTGTACAACAAATGATTTCAGAATACATGGAGGATATCTGTCCGTACGCCACCTTCCAGCTGAACAAGCCGGCGTACAGCGAGAGCAGCTACAGCGGGAATGTGTACAGCGGGCCGTACCATTCAGTGCGCGGCTCCTTTGTCTACCACGACGTCAAGCCGGGACAGAGCGATAAATTCAAATTGGGACATGTAAGTTACATGATTAATTTATTTAATTCGACCTTGTTAAAAATGCGGAGATCCAGAAAAAATGCTAAGCTGATGAAAGCGAAATTTTTTTTTAAATATGAATACGGCACAAGAGTCCCAACTGCTCCCAACCATTTTGAGCCAGTGAGACATCCCTTTGGATATACGGCATCCTCAATTGGGGTAAGTTGTGAGGTTGAAGCTAATGTAGGGAGGGGAAGTTAATGGGAAAGAGTTAGGTGGGGAAGCCCCTGGCTATTCAAATCTGGTCACCAAGCATGTCTAAAACCATCTCAAGCAATCAATTCCGAATGGTGGTCTTACACCAGGGCGATACTAAGATCGCAAATGTTTACTGCAAATACGCTATGCATTATTTTTGTTGAATCAATTGTGAAAAAATACAAATTAATTAAATAAAAATTATTGGCGCCCCCCGGGTAATGAGTAAAATTTAAAATGTGTGAAGCAAATGTGATTGTAGAAGAAGTCAGAGATGCCCGAGGAAGACATGAAGCACTCAAGTGAATAAAAGATTAAGAATTTAAAAAAAAAACATAATTCGAATCACGCCATGAAAAAAACAGAAGGGTTTGTAAGAGATAATGCATGAATTTGAATAAAGTAAGTAAAGTGCAAAGACCGAGTTGTTTAGCGGTCTATCCTCTCTGCCTGCCCCTGCCAAGAAACGGTTGGCGTTTAGTCAGTCAGTTTGTAATCTGAATATTCTTTTTAATATCACTGCAAAGTCCATTTATCCTAATCCACATATCCAGCAATGTTTTCCTTGCCAATTATTCTTTGTTCAGATTAAAATAATGCTTTTACCATTTCAGAGCAAAGAGCCCGAGTACACCAAAGTTAGAAGAAAAGGCAGCAAGCTAAGAGATCCACACTCTGAGAGTCAAGGTAATTAAAAACAACTATAAAAAGTAAAAATATTTCCTCAATTCTTTATCCCAGTGGCAAGACGATCCATTTTGAACTGAAAAAAACTTTGTCAAATTAATTTTATTATGACTCCAATTAACCCCTCGAGCAATAGAGATTCCCAGGTGTTTTCGATTTTGTTGCACTCATTACAAAAATCATACCTCAAAATATTAATAGGGAAACATATTTTTAATGCTTTTTTAACGTTTACTGCAGTTTAAATTTAGGTCATATACAATGACAACGGCACAAGAAAGGTTAAAAACGTACTTTCTTTATCACAATAATGCTGCATCTCTTTCTTACACAATAAATAATAGCAGTGGCAGTTCTTCACAGGGGAACAGTGGGGACAGTCCCCACCAGTTACATCCGAAACCTACTAAAGGAAATAACAATGTTGTTATTTCCTTTAGTAGTTTAAAGAACGAATTCTTTAAACATAAAATGAAATACAAAAAAATTTCCTGGATGAACTATCAAAGTCCATTTCTCAGTGCGCAGAACCTACCATGCACTTGGGGGACAATCCGAGTTGTCCCTTTAGGCATTTCGGTTCATTCTTTGCGTTTCTTTCTCGGTCGTAGGCAATCGGAGATCCGCGCATGCCCACTCGTATGTGAATTTCAAATACCGTGGAGACAAACCAATGAATCCCCTCATGACAAAATACTGAACCATTTGTTCATGTAGGTATGTTTTAAGGTTTTCACGGCCAAAAAGTATTTTTGTTATTGTTTTTGGGATGTTATGCCGTGTTTCGCTACCTCCTTCTTTAGCCAACGTTTCGGACAGCGTTACAGTGTCCATCATCAGGGCAGATGAGACTCATCTGCCCTGATGATGGACATCTGCCCTGATGATGACTCATCTGCCCTGATGATGACTCATCTGCCCTGATGATGACTCATCTGCCCTGATGATGACTCATCTGCCCTGATGATGGACACTGTAACGCTGTCCGAAACGTTGGCTAAAGAAGGAGGTATCGAAACACGGCATAACACCCCAAAAACAATAACAAAAAAAAAAAAAAAATTTGTTCATGTAGTTTCGGGTGGGAATCACTCTCATTCAAATTAAGTTCGATAATAATCTTGCAAGATAAAGCGTTATTTTTATTATACTGTAATATAAGTGTTATTAATTGGTTTACATCTACAGACATTTTACATTATTTTTGTGTAAATATCCAATTAGTATGATTTGACCATCAAAATATTTGTTTGAAAAATTCTATATTATATTCTCCAGGTGGTGAGATCACGGTACAGTAGGTATACATAAAGAATATCGCAACACCATCATCAGATCGAGCTGCCACTGAATAACAGTGAGACAAACGATGTACACATGTCTGCTTCCCCCCATAGGAAAAATACAATTATCATATATCTCTCTCACTCTTGTAAAATGCTGTTACCATAAGAATTACAAAAACAGTCAATAAATTCAACTAGATTTCACCATTTATCCCATATTTTTAAGATATTAAAAATAAATTAAAAATTGTTATTTTATAATTCTTTTTTTTTTTTTTCATCGTCTACCAAATCTCGAGTGGTTAATATTCCTAATTTAATTATGAAGCTCTGAAAGTTTCATTTGACTATTCAGTTAGGGCCTCCGCTCATGGAGAAACTGAATAAAACCAGTTTTCGATGCAATCACAATCAACCTCTTTAACAAAATTGATATTTTTCTGATCTGACATTTCATAACTTGACGGTTTGTGAGCCTCTACCATGGCAATTTGTCAAAAATGCAACTGAAACGCGAGTGCCTCGGCGATCAGCAGTGCTAGTTTTTCAGTTGCATTGGCTCACAAACTGTCAAGTTTCGACTTGTCAGATCAGAAAAATATCGATTATGTTAAAGAGATTGATTGCAAATTGCGTCGAGAACTGGTTTTTTTCAGTTTCTCCATGAGCTGAGGCCCTTGTTAAAATCCTCCATAGCTTGCATGCTTCAGCTTTTAGTTAGTAAATTATGTTGCTTCACAGTTTTCTATGTGTTGCATTCATAATAAAATGGCAGCTGGTGACTTTTTTTCAGACAAGGTAAAAACTTCATGTTTATTTTTTCCACGTCTTTCATCATTCTGAGGGAGCTATTCAAATAGCTTGAGATTTCGAAAACATACTTTGTTCAGCATCAATAATATAATATGCAAATTTCAATCTAAGGCCTCTAATGTGGAAAAGTCACCAGCCACCATTATTCATCAAATTTAAAATTATGTAATAAATTTTTTATCTATCTTTCTCACAAAAAAATCATGAAATCGAAGTTTGTTAGCAGGAGAAATCATGAACAGTTCGAAAGATGAATATGTATTAGCGCTTTGGGATGCAAAAAAGGAAAAATAATTCAAATTCTTCCAGGCTTCAAAACCCCATATTGAAATTTTATTAGGAATTATTATTGACAAAATAAAATACCCTAAGAGAGAATTTGGCGTACCAATAAAACATTCTGTGGTAAAATGGTTACAAAAAAATGGCGACCAAGATGGCTGCTGACGATCGGAGTTTTCATAGTTACCAATAGATATATTCAGGGCTTTACAAACGGTCCGGCTTTGTAGCTATCTTGGCCGCCATTTATATTTTCATGTCCAAAGCACGGTATAGGCGTTAGAGTAGGATGTGATTTGTTGATTGGAAATTTGAACAACTATCAATTGAAAGTAGGTATATGTAATTAATAAACTTTAACTTTCCTTATCTCCAATGGGTATTTTTTAAAACTTTTTCTATTTAATTTTTTAACTTTGTCGATTAATAATCCAAGACCTACTTATCAAAACGTTTGTGTTCCATTTTCAGTGCATGACAGCACGACCAGTGTCCACCCTTCACAAAAGTGTTCGCTTCGAGTTACTAGAGAATGTGTTTGAGTGTTTACAGTCACAATGGGTCTTGTATCTCGAAACATGCATGCCTTTTAGAAAATTTAACTTGTTTTCTAAAATTACAAAAGAACCAGTTAACTGACTTAGATTGTGTTTAAGGGTTCCATGCCAACTGATAATAAAGTCAACTTGACACCTCTTTAAAAAATCATTAAGGGCTATGAAAAAAATTATTTTAAAATAGCCCGTAACCATAACCTAACGTAACTTATTTAACCAATTTTTTAATGACTTTTCTGAGGTGATTCTGAGTTGGTTTCATTCTGAGTTGTCCGGTCACCGTGTTTAAGTACATATTGTGAACTTTCTCAGCCTGTTATTGTATCACCATCAGTCATGTCGCTTGTTGCGTATCACCGCTTGCTGCCATGTCGCTTTCTGTTTGCAGAGTCGGACAACCTCGGCTCCACGGACTCGGAGGTGAAGAAGATTCTAACTCTGCACCTGCCCATTTCAGAGTATGACACGCGGGACGAGGGCGACGACATGTCGGAGGAGGAGGGCAGCGACGCCTCGGCCAACGGCGAGAGCGGGTACCAGGGCCGGGTCAGGCAACGCCGCCCTGGAGACGCCACCTCCGTCTCCTCACACTGTACGCTACACTTTGTTTTCAAGCAAGCTTTGCGCCATCACTGAGCTATTTGCGCGACAAAGGACTGACAGATTTATGCATACAAGACAAATTATTATTTAAGAATGTTTTTAACTATTTTTTTTTTTACTTTTGGGATATTGAGTTTAGTTTGACTTTTTGTCATTCATTCTTCACTCAAACTGCTCCGGTGAACCAGGGGGAAATTCCGGTTCTGCTTAAGGATAATGATTCGTCATTGCCACCACTTTCTGCTGATTTCTTACATATCTCCCAAGCATTTGAAGTTTTAAGCTCTTAAAAAAAATAAATGTTATTTTTTAAGATAATATCTAGACGTTTCCTACGCCGAAACGTAAATTATATGAAATTCCCTCGATAGAAAAAAATCGCAAAGTACGCTCTGAAAATTATTGAAAACACATGTGTTTCTATTATTTTACAAGCTATAGTTGTGAAAAATTCACAATGTTTCTTTAAATGATACTTAAGACACCTTCCACGAGATTTTTGCTCTATTTTACATGAGTCGTGTTTTATACATTTTCACAATTTTCGCTTCAATTTTATCATTTAAATATTAGCGCGCTCTGTCCAACATTCGTCATTACATATCTCTCCATCTTCTTTTTTAGCAGGGAAGTGGCGCCTTAAGCTTAAATTTATTAATGACTTTCAACTACAATTTTAACTACAATTCTGGTCCTCTCGGATAACGGCAGAATTGTGCGTAAAATTAATGTCTTTTTTGTTCTGCGATTCCAGTTCTCTCGGATGACAGCAAAAAAGTTATTAATTTTAAAGTTAAGGACAATTCCTTATCCTTAACTAGAACCAGAATCAGTCCTCAGGCACCTCCAAACTTTGCAGAGAGCTGCAGACACTAATGTGCCAGATGAAGGTTAATTTTGATCACTCCAACATATTAATGATCTTTCTCTGCTTTTTTCAATAACAGTGTTTTTGAGGTATTTCAAAACCAATACTTTTTTTACAAGCTTTTTTGGGACAAAGTTATCCATTAAAATAAAGCACTTTCGGTACCTAGGCATTTTCACCAAAGTTTGTATATTGCGTTTTTTACATGTCCCACGATTTTGATTGGATTTTTCAAGGCCATATATTACAGAATATTGGAAAATTATATATTTTTAACTAAATACAACTGTCAAACCAGAGTATACCTTTGATTAATTATTTGGATCAAAACGTAGTGTGTTTTCACCATATTTTCTACATACGAAACAAAGTCTGATTTCGAAAATAATTTTAGGTGTATAAGATTAATTTTTCTGGCATTTGTCAGCTAATATAATACGTTTTTTGGAAAATTCATAGTTTTTATGTAAATTTGGTCAAAAATAAAATATTGTTTATCATTTTTATGCTTTCCATTTCGCATAAAACATGTACATACAAACTTTGTCAAAAATGTCCACATACTCAATACTGAATGCTCAATACTCCAAATATCGAATCGAACATAATGAGTTTGTTTCCTACGATGAAATTTCATGTCATTTACAAAATATATCAAATCATATTAAGTGCTGAGAACAGATATTTTAGAATTTTTAGAAAATAATGAATAGCACCGAAGATATAAGCTTACAAAATGTTGATAATTGAGACCGAATAACATTGCCATGAAATTATGAAAAATTATGAAAAATTTACTGTACTGCATGTGACGTCACAAAACTCAATTGTGTTCATTCAGTGATCTTAAAAACAACTTTTAAAGTTCATAACTTCATCATTTTTAGAGATATCCAAAAACCAATTTTACTGTTTTAATAAAATAAAATGGGAGACAATCTCATTCTACAACAATGTATGAGAAAAAAAAACATGGGTGAAGATACATCGAAACAGGAAGGAAGCAATGCATCAATATTTTGAGAAGAAGGTAGAACAGTACAGTACCAAGGGAGGATCTCCTAAAATCTAACTTCGAAATGCACAATAGATGTTGACGTGTTTGAGGTGTAACTAGAGTGTAAATGAAATTGACTAACCCCACAGCCTATATATTTTACCTTTGTAGACTCTTGTCCGGCAGATAACAACAATCTTAGAATAGATGCGCACGGGTGACTTATATCTTAACAAGAGTTTTATCACTTTTTCGACATCCATTGCAATATATGGAGGTGACATATAACAATAACGTGACGTTAAGGTGACTTTTTATGAATTTTGAAACTGTTGCTGTCTGTTGAAGAGGCACTGTTGAAAACCAGCGAAATAGCGACCTTTTGTCAATATAATCAAAGCGAATATTATTCTAGTCCCAGCGAGAGATCATATGTGACGCCATCGCTATAACATCTTCTGCCTTTCTCATCTTGCATCAAACGAGACGCGTGAGAAAGAAAGTAACAATTTATTGGCAAATAAATGTTTTTATTCTTAAATGTTACCCATGCGTGCCCAGCCTCAGACTTTTATATGTCAATTCAAATTTTTTGTCATTTCAACTCACTTTAAGAGGAATTTAACGCATGTCAGTTATAGGGGCGAGCGTTGATGTGTCGAGCAGTTCGTCGGAGACATCCCTAGGCGCAGCCGGAGGCGCCGGCGGGCGCCGAGGCTTCCCCTCACGCCGAGGCGGGGGGGGCACAAAGGGGACTCCAGGGAGCAGCGGGGGGCCCGGGGGGGCGCGGCGCCATGTGCGCTCTAGCTCCGGCTACAGCAGCCACAATGATGAAACCACTTTTAGGTGAGTTGCTTCCGCTGAAAATTTTTATAATTGCAATGTGCCCCTGGTGCTGAAAGCTCCGTTGTAAATAGAACAGTTCTAAAACAGAACATATTAGAAAAAATCTTACATAACCTAACCAACATTTATCACATACCAGTTACGTACGTAAAGAGAGAAAAATTACAAAGGAGCTATCAACAGTATGTCTTTAGCAAGGATTTTGCATGTTCAAGTTTTAATTCATGATATCAAAGTGTTAAAATCTAATTTGTTCCGATTGCTCTTTCTATATATGTTTTTCATGTAATATTAAAGAAATGCTAACTCTTAACAATTCGTCGCCTTAGTTCTTAATTGTCCTAACGACAATTAGAAAATTTTATAGGAGGAGAAGGTTTTCTTTCATTATTTCAATGAAACATTGTGATAGGTGTTTAAGATAAAGCTATTTCCATAAAGGCAAAGGTCTCATTAGTTTAAATAATTCTTAGTTAAGTGATTAATATCATGTTTTATACTTTATTTTTAATATTGAAGTGAAGATTGAACAAAAACTAAAATGGTCATTTGGATAATTAAGAACTAAGGCGACGAATTCTCTAAGTCACTCCATAAAATTTATAAAACATACAAACAAGAAAATGAGTGTTTTGTGCATATTGTAAAAGTATGTCACTGTACTCAATGACGTTACAATATATATAGACATACTGTAAAAATCTCTAAAGTGGCCAAAAGCAAATCAACTGTGTTTTCGATTTTGTGGTTTTAGTACTAAACTGCCATGCGTCGCATAAGGTCGTGTGCTACATCTAAGTAAATTGCATTAAAAAAGTGCCAAAATACCCTTTTTTACATGAGCTCCACACAGGAGGCCCTGAGGAAAATAATTTCCCACAGGGCCTACGTCATCTTTGGGGATGCTGTGTGGAGGGTTTTTTTAAGGAAAGGAAGGGAAAGAGAGTTCTGGGAAGGAAAAGGGTTTAAAGGGTGGGTAGGAATCCGGGGTTCAGTGTGCCTTGGTCATCCACCTCTAAGACCTAGATAAACCTCACCCCATGGACCCTTGTTTGTGATGAGAAAATGTTTTCATTACTCGGAAAAGCCAAGGAAGTAAAAGCCAATGAATAACATTTCATTTGTAAATACAAGCAAATTACGTATTATTATCGATTATTATAAACAATACAGTTGTTTTACAGAGTAATTGAAAATA
The DNA here is from genome assembly GCA_936435175.1 of Glyphotaelius pellucidus. NCBI lineage: Eukaryota > Metazoa > Arthropoda > Insecta > Trichoptera > Limnephilidae > Glyphotaelius > Glyphotaelius pellucidus. Next base: position 16,024,118 of record OW386553.1, read on the forward strand.
TTATTATTTATAATAATTGGATGCACAAAAATTGTATGAATCATTAGAGAATGCAAGGCTTACTAGAGGACAGGGTCTGGCGCGCAACAGCCTAATTTTGAAGTCAGTGCTAGCTCTAAGTAAACTTTGCGGTTTAAAATAGTCTAATCAGTCAATTTATTTATATGCTTGCAGTAAAACAACATACAAATCAGCAGTAACAACAAACGCAATAGTAATTGCCGCCATTTATAAACTGACATTGCTCTATTATAGTTTGATCAATTGACACCTCAAAATCCGTCAGGCGCCCAGGCCTCCTACTCTAGTCGGCCTTGATGTAGTATTTGATGGAACTTTTGAATACGAAAACGCCGCTCGGTCCTACTGTTTATTTCATTCATACGCATATATTCTTTGAATGTTTATCTTTGTTACACAATTATGAATTCACTTTTCAGAGCTTTTTTATTGTTATTTAAGAATTTACTGGAAACATAAGAAACTTGCCGCATTTTATCTTGAATTTGTGAGACAACAACAAGTCTAGGTGTATTGTAACGTCATTGTTTGTACCATTAGGATTTCATGTATTTCATATTCATAATTCTTCATAATTTTTCATAATTTTTCGTTTTTAATAATTTTATTTAGTCCAGGCACACTCGAGCAACTCTAGTTGCGATGTCAGTTGTTGGTGACTATTTCAAAATACATACAAGTTTTTTAAAAATGTCTCTGGTGTCGAGTCGCCTTGTATACGCAGTTCCGTATATTGATGAGCGACGTAACTGTTGCCAGCAACTAAAGTTATTTGTGTGTGCCTGGGCTTACATAGATGCAATAATCCCTCATTTTCTGGCAATACAGACTTCTCTAGTTGAATCGTCTCTTTAAAAGATGAATTACATATTATATTATTATAAAAGAAGGATCCAAAGTTTATAGAAGGCCTTTATATTACTTAAATATTGTGAATTTCTTGTAACCAGCAACCAAATTCATGTAAAAGTATTGCAAAATCTGTGATTTTAAAATCTTTAACAATAAATTGACAAAATAATTGCTCTGCATAATATTTTTCTGTCAATTTCTATGTTCTAAAATAATATTATATTCACAAAGTTAGTACCTATCTGATGAACATTTTTATATAATTTAGGAGGTATTTCACCATCCTCTCCTGTAACTGTCCATTATTATAAATAAATTCTTGCAATAAGTAGAAAACTTGGCAAGCATATCTGATGTGTTATATAAAGTATCTGGGGGTAAAGTGCATTAACTTTGGCAGGTGAATCTACATGTTGGTAGGGTAAAAAAGATAAGCAACTTTTTCCGAAATTTCAACTTTTTTTTCCATACAAAAAAAATCCTTAGTGTGAGGTACAAACTTACCTGATAAATTCGCTGTTAGATTATAAATATTGTTTATTTCAAGAAATAAACCATATTTGTGAGATGCTGTTAATTTGGCATAATATTAATATTATAATATAAAGTTGTGTTACACATTTACAACATTTTATTACATACATTATTTGAATTAATGATTATGTGAATGAGTGATCTTTCTGAACCCATATTTTATTTCGCCTTCTATTCTAATTGCATTATTTTACTTATGCTAAGGCTATCCGCTTCAAAAGGTACAAATCTAATCTCGCAGCAAATAAGTAATAAATAACCTAACATATCAGGGTAATAAGGGGACTACTGTGTTTTATATTTGAACCTGGCTGCTTCACCTAGCAAAATTTTTTTTGTTTATGGTTTATTGTAGATTATTAGTTTTAGATTCGTAGATCAATTAGTTGAAAACCATTAATATAACAATGCACTGTAATTATTTATAAGTATAAAATAATCAACTGCACACTGCACTCACACTCTTACTTATAGCGCCGGCACTAAATATTTATTATTCACCAACTTAAATTATGTAGCCATGCTATTTTCCTAAACAGCAATCGATATTAATATTGTTTCAAGTATCTGATTATATGTTTTACAACACACACTATCTGTATAGCACATTGGTTTATATGAAAATAGTGACTGACTAGAGTCTCTTGAGATATCCAGCTCCGCACTTCTTCTGATTGCGCTTCCAATGAGAATTATTTAACCATGAAAACATCGCAAACTTTGCAGGTTGAGACCTTTAGCGACATACTCAAACAATACCAAGCAGAGAAAACATTTTTTCCCACACGAATAAATAGGTCAGTAGGTAACCATTTAATAAATATATTATGGCTTAGGGCGACCATGTTACAAGTATGATATTGTTCTCTTGTTGCAGTATCTCCAACTACCCGTCTTTCAACGAGCACATCCATCCGCCCACGAGGTTCTCTGACGACACAGAGGGCGAAACCAACGTCAGTCAGCCGCGCCGCAAGCGGGCCGGCCTGCCCGGGAAGATTCCTCGAGAAACCTTCCAAATCAACGTCTGAATGTGCTACGACTGCTCTAAAATTGTCATTATTAACACGATAAAGGATTTTATCAACATTATCGGTAATTTGTCGACTATCGCTAACACGCCCGCAATCGGTTATGACGCTTGACAGTTGACGCTGACTCAAAGCTGCTCAGTTTATCTGTTAGGTAAAGCTGTCAATATGTCGATAAACATTGTTTTAAAACATTCGAACTTGAGATAAAGGAGTTTCAACGATGAATAAAATAATTCCTAAAATTCAGTCTTGCAATACTCATTTGACTTTGATGTCTCGATATGACAAACAACTGACAACGCCAAGGAAAAAATTGTGTAGGTGATATGCAGACATTGATAAAATCACCGGTCCTGAAGAACAATACAGAATCTGCTAAAAATTGAGAAGTTTTGTTTTGAAAGTTTTGTTGGCATTTTTAATTTCAATTTGATGATTTAAAATTCTGTATTTTCGGAATTTTTAATGAAATTAATTGAGATGCAAAATATCAAAACACTATATTTCTTGATTTCAAAAACAGTAAAAATGCAGAAACAAAACTTTAAACAGCTCTACTGCAAAATGACAAAATCGCACATATTGTTCGTCGGGACCGTCGAAATTATCAATATATTAAGCAGCGTTGGATGTGCTAAAATTGATAAACTAGCCTCGACGATTTAGTTCGTCGTATCGAATCTGCTTAGTTGTCGATATGGCCATGCCAGGTACCCTGAGGGAACTTCAATCTAAACCTGATTAAACGTTTTAATTGACTTAACTTTTTTAATTGACCAGACTACAGCCCGCTAAACAAAAATTTTCTAAACACGGTCCTGCGGATGCCACTGCAAGCTATGTTTTAACCTCTTATATTGAATGCATCGTTTGTGAGAAATAGGAGAGGTTACAATGTAGTAACTATCCGCAGTATACATCTAGTAACGCAACGGAGAATGAGCACAGTCACACCTGTTAACTACTATAGGTTTCATTTGGGAATTTGATATCTAACAATATTACATAGTTAAAACCGTATAGGAAAGAAGGGAGAGGAGGTGGTCAAACTAACACGTCCTACAATACTTTTTTCGCCAGTTTGCGGTGGCAAGTGACATACATCAAATGGTATAAATGCATTCTAATGTTTCTTTTATTTAATTTGTGTAAAATTACGAGTGTCATCTAGAAAACGAAACAATGAAATCGACACGGCTTGGTGACCTTTTGAAATAACAATGTCTCATCTGACAAACTAATGCTACGCGATTGTGAGTTTTAAAGTAGCTATAGTTATCAAATTCCGTTAAACATAACCCAAGTGATTGATTGTAAAAATCAACAGTAAAAATACTTTCAACTAAAAAGTAATACCATCCCTAGTTTTGACTTTCGTTTTTAGAAAAATTTCACACTACATTTCATCGTTTAGTGCCTTCGTACATGGCGCTATTTGGAAGCGACTCGAGCTTCGTGCGCGTAGCACACGCGCCGCTCGTGAGTACCCGCCATATTATTTTGGTAATGTTTGTACACGATGCTACGCGCCGGCTAAGGGTTTAACGTCAGTTGCACGCTATCGAAGGTGCTGGTAGCGCCCTACACGTTGCGGCATTCGTATCTACTACTATTCGTTTGACAAAATGGCGTCTGAACATGAAGTGGAAAAAAAAATGGGTGTTTATATAACTATATCTTACCAGAATACGTAAGAAAAGATTTAGTGGAGATTTAGTAAAGAACTTCATGGCTTCACGTGAAAAATGATCAAGTTCAGTATATTTCGGTAGCACCGTATACGGAAATCAGCATTAAAGAGTACTATATCTGTAGGCTACTTGTGGTTGCATCACAATCACAAAAGTTTCTAAGTATCTACATGAACGGAGGGCTTTACACTTAACAGCGGAGAGCCGGAAATCACACTGGCCTGTAGTAAGCAAGCCCAATTGTATCCAGTTTAGTTTGTTTGATGTGTTGTGCCCAGTTACCCTAACGCCATCTCCACTTCCTTCTTTCCATCATGGTTAAAACCAGCACCTTCGTGTAGGTGCCTATAACTTAATGCCTTGACACTGACAGCCAAGATGGCCGCTGATCTAATTGAAACATATTCGGTGGATAAATGTTCTTATCGCTAACAATGCGTGACATTATTGAAAAAAAATTAAAACCTAAGATTCCATTCCATCTGCTAGCAGAGGTGCCTGTGTCCGTGTCTGGGCGTTTACCTAAATATGAAAAAGAATGTTAAATATAATATTGCATCATTTGTCATGGTCCCATCATTATTTTCATCGCAGACTGAGTGTAAGATAAAATGTTTGTTTTAAAATTTAGTTGATTGTCAGAGTTTGACTGTATCAATTTTTTTGGGTTTGTTTATAGAATAACAGTGTTTTGTTTATTAAATATAAATAGCATGTTAATTAACTGTCGTAAAATCTATGGGCTGAACTGTATTTGTTAAACTGTTTATAAAAACTCAAATAAATCGATGATGTTGGAGTAAGTATTATCATTCGTCTCTAAACTAGAAATGAGTAATAAATGATTATTGAACTATGAATATGATCTTGTGCCTTGGTGGTCGAAAGAATCAGACAATATCATAATCAGAATCATGTTTTAATTTTAGTTGTTACTTTGTTAAAAAATGTACCAAAAATTGTGTAATATAATATTATTATGTGTAGTTCTTATATTCTCAGTCATCTTAAATACTTAGTGCACAAAAAGCTTAAGTGGATGGTTTTCCATATAGAGTCTGTCATCCTGTTTTATCTGCCCACATGTGACATCTATGAATCAAATTATAAACTATGTTAAGTTTGTCTTTAGCTACATTACATGAAGAGACACGGAAATTTACACACCTGTGCAACGGTGGGGTGCAAATTTTTCTTGATTATTTCGATTTTTTTGAAGCAAAAGTTTTAGGTCGGTTTTAGTAAAGCCTTTTAATGAACACTGCATAAAAGTGTCAACATCCCTATACCAGTTGGAACTATGGCAACATTAATTTGGGGAATATTGTAGGGCGGAAAAGATTGGGAATGGAAATCGGATGAGAAAGAAGATTGGGAATAGGAATCAGATGGGAAAGAAGAAGATTGGGAATGGGAATCAGATGGGAAAGAAGAAGATTGGGAAGTAACCCAAGCGGATTTATACTTTTCATAAGTATAGGCCACTTCATTTGCGCTGCCCCTTACTCCTTCTTAGAAGTTGCCACCTATTATAATCACTCACTTGTAGGCTTGGCGCCGCCCCTTGAAATCTACCACCCCTAAGTGGCCTATACAGCCTATTGACAAATCCAGGACTGGAAGTACCGTAGATTCAGCCATTTTAAACTAAAAAATAGCATTTGATGATATTTTCAAGCTTAAAAATACCAATAAAAACTTTTTCTTTCGATAACCTTTTTACTACGGTGTTGTTAAACAATTTGCTATACCTGTGAACGGTCAGCTTTTTTGCGATTTACAAATTTCATTTTAATTGAATATGGTGTCACTTAAAAAATATTCAAAGATTTTGATGTAATCTAAACAGTTCAAAGACAACAAATCAAGTCCAACAATCAAACATTTTGTTCTAAACAATTATAATGACGTAATAGCGTTGTGCATAGATGACGCTCGTCTTTTAGGCACGCGATCGGTTGGCATGTATACATGACGCTCGTCTCAAATAGGTTAAAGAAATGCAAAACAGGAAAAAAAATACATCACAGCACTGATACAAGGAACCACTGTCCATTTAAGTCTTTAGTTAATTTCCCCCAAAGAACGAGGATCATTTCACACAAGTGGAAGATATAACGAATTATAACATAGTTGAACTTTATATAAACCATTAGTTTTATGAATTAAACGACATATTCTATGACTGATGTACTTACTACTTTTGTATTTTACTTTTTTAGACAATATTAAATGACTGTTAGGTAAATGAACACTTTTGTATCACGATAGCATTTGAATATCAATAAAATAGAATCATTTCTGACTTGGATCACTTTAAAGCTGTTATAAATAAATAATGTAATTGTCGTTTTAATCTGACTCTTGTTACTAAAATAAATATAAAATAATATGTTTATTATTATTCTTCAAATATATCTTGATGAAATCAAATATGTAAATAATTAAATATACTTTAAAAAACCTAGGAAAATATAATTGTGAATGTATGAGATTACGGGCTTTGGGAGAGTCCCTTGTTTAAACTTTTTATGACGATGTCCTTAAAGAATTTGCAATACCCACGGACGGGTATATTAAATTCTCGCATATGTGTGCGTCATGTATAGATGACGCTCGTCTTTTAGGCACGCGATTGGTTGGCATGTATACATGACGCTCGTCTCAAATAGGTTTAAGTTTTAAGCAATGTATACACACTGTCCTAGTTTTGGCAGAAAATTAATTTATCATCTTTATGTACAGCTATGTGCCAGAAAATGCTAACAAGTTTACAGATTCTGCATGAAAATTGGGAATTATTCTGCCAGAACAGGGACAATAATATATATTATGTACATATATAAAATGTAAAAACCGTTTTAAATATATCAAGCTCTAATCACTAAACCAATTAAATGTTAAAATGATGATTCGATTTATAAACAACTTGATTTGCGACTGTTTTGTTGTTAAAACTTTTTTATGAGGGTGTTAATGAGAACGTACAAATAAACCAGAATAAAGAGATTCTTGCTTGTGTAGTGGTGTACTGTATCCTTTTGCAATCGGCTTAATACGAGCGTGAGTTTGTCTTTAAAAAACTCCTGCCAGAAAATAAATCTATTTTTGGGAATGGAACTGGAATCGATTGAATGTGCGGGAGCGGCTTGTGTAGGGTGCCTTCATGCGCACTCTTTTCAAGCAGTAAGTCACCCATCCCCAGAGGATCATAATTATGAGCTTTACTGGTGTGGCCCATCACAATTCCGAATTTTTTGCCGGTTGTAAAGGGTTATAGTAGAACTATTGCGAGGCAAAAGGGGCCTGTTCTAACCTGTTTGAACCATGGTGTGTATAAACACATTCAAACATGGACTCTTTAATAAGTCAGTATAAGTCGTACATATGTCTGGTAAAGTTATATTATCGTGAAAACAAGCTTATGGGTCCGAGTGGTTAAAATGATTTGCCTGTAGTAACCTACACAACTAGTTTGTTACAATGTTCAGCAGTTGGGGCTTAAAGGTCTTTACAAGTTACGAATATGATAGTTATAATATTATGTAAGCGAATTTTAACCGAGTGTAAATGAATTTCATAATACGTAATGTAATAATTTATGGGTCGTATTGAATATAGCAATGTTAGAGACGAAGCGGAAAGGGAAGTAGGATGACAATACACGTTTAATGAATTATCACACAAAACTGAGAGAAATTAAACTATATGTTGACGACGAATGTGAATTTTAAAGATGTGTTATAAAATTTTATTGAAATACACTTTCTCAGATCGCAAACGTCTGGGGGATATTTTTACATAATATTTTAATAAGTGTTTTATGATAAGGGTCACAAAACAAATAATACTATGCAAAACATTTGAATCTCACTGATTTGAATAAAAATCAAATATAATATTATATTGAATGATTTTTCAAAACTTTGTCAAAACATTTGTTTACCTGTTTCTTTTCATCATAAACATTCACTGACTAAATATCAACTATACACCTAAACGTACGGATTAATAAGATAAGACATGTGTTAATTGCCGCTTATGTCATAACGCCATGTCTTCCTACAACTATTTGTTACGGTAATGCGCATTTTCATCCTGCAACAAAATATTCGTGACAAAATATTCTCCGACAAAATATCCTACGGATAAAACATCCCCCAACAAAATATCTTCTAAAATTTAACCTAACCTAACAAAAAATGGGTCAAAAATAATACAGAGTTCCTGTAAAGACAATAAATTATTGTTTGAAAATAGTAAAATGGGACAAAAATAATACAGATAACAATAATTTATTGTCTTTAAAGGATGTCTGTATTATTTTTGTCCCATTTTTTGTTAGGTTAGGTTAGGGTAAGTTTTAGTAGATATTTTGTTGGGGGATTTTTTTTTTTTAAATTTTATATGAATACTGCACAAGAATCCCAACTGCTCCCGTCTGGAGCCAGTGAGACTATGGCATCCCCAATCGGGGTATGTTGTGAGGCTGAAGGTAGTGGGAAGGGGAAGGAGATGGGGAATAGGAAGGTGGGAAGTACCTGGCTGTTCACATCTGGTCACCAAACACGGCTAAAGCCATTTCAAGCAATGTTTCAATTCTGAATGGTGGTCTTACACTGAGAGTATCTTCCACTCTGGAACGTGCCGCAAATATACTTTATATTATTTTAAATGATGGTGACGTTTTGTTAGTAGGATATTTTGTTGGAGATATTTTGTCAATTTCATTTTTATCAATCCTGCATTGATAAAAATGAAATTAGATTTCAAATGATTACAAAAATTCTAATACTGCGGAGCACATCAAATCCAAATCAAGGATTCCGTGTTACTTGCCCAAAACTGCCTGAAATTACAACTGTTCTAGTCTGTTTTATTAATTCTATCAATTAGTTTGCTTCAGTCAAAAACTATAACTAATATTTAGCATTATTAATTAAAGAATTTGCTCAAATCAAAGATATTAATTTATAAAAATAGAAATAAGTTGCTCAGTACATGTAAAATGAAGGTTATAATTTGTTTCAAAACAATGTTTCTAAGCATTTTTTATTCTATGTACTGAATGTAAATTTACTACAATATTTATATGGTAATTATTTTGAAGGTGTGTAAAAAATGTTATGTTCAATCGCTCAAAAATAGCTCCTTGTTAATATTATTTAAATTAAAGAGAAATTCAAAATGTGTTTGTGTTACAAAAATCTAGCAGTGAATGTTTTAAAATTTTTAAAGAAAACAATATTTTACAATAATAAAACTGTGTAAAGTAAAATTAGTTTGAAGAACTCAAATCAGTTAAAACTGAAAATCTGTACGAATATCACATTATTACTCTATAAGGTGTGCAAAGGACGGATGCCTAAAATAAGCTTATATAAAATATTTGGTATTTAAAAATGGTTATCGATAGAATTTGAAAAGATAAAAACAATGTTCTTATATAACAATATTATTTGTTACTTGACAATAAAAATAACAAAATATATTTATTTCCTTTCTTATTTACCCTTACCCTTACCCATAAAATATTACATAGGAAGTTATAGCAAATATCTAGTACGGATGTGTGCTACTATATTTATTTGTGATTTAAATTATGTTATATACGTCATTAAATAATTCAATTTTGCATGCTTTTAGAGGCAACTTTAACATTTTTTTGTGAGTTAATTATAATTATATTAAAAAATAAAACATTGTAAAAAAGCATTTTTAGTATAAATTTTAATTTATATATGACAATGCTCCAACGTAAATCTGTCATTTGCAATTGGCCATCGAAATGTTGTTTTAATCAATTTTATTTTTATATTTCATCGTATTCGCATAGTAAATAAAGCAAAATTATTTTTAAAAATAATAATCATTAATTCACAAGTGTGGGGAGCTAAAAAAATAAATTGCCATAGTTGCGAAAAATTTAATTCATCAATGGCCGTATTTTATGATTACGCGAATATGATGAAATACGTCTTCACTTATAGTCTTAACGTGCAACAAGCACTCAACTACAGATTCCCTGGCTATTGGACCAATGGAAAGGTCCTGTTTTGTGGCAACCTACAAGCCCTGCTTAGACTATAGGTAGGACACCTCACCCTGCAGACCTCAGCCCGGAACAACTCGACCTCGACGGAACAAGGCGACCATTAATCTTTCACTTGATTACCTGAGCGTAGTGAAGTTCTATTTTAACTTGCCCATTTTACATTAATTTCATCTGTCTGTAAATTTCATCTGTCGGGTCCCTTGATGACTGATGAATCAAAAACCTTCACCGGTCTCTGCCATGGGTCACCCCAAGTGGTTCGCTACGTTTGGTGCCCGTGTTCATGGGGTGAAGTTTGTCCGGGTCTTGGCGGCGGATGCATCCGCCCACCGGCTGCACGGCAGGCCGCATCGAGAGAGAATGGTTGAGGAAGTCCCTTTGACTTCTCCAGCCGTACTCTATCGGAATATCACCTTGTACTGCAGTGGGAGGGATGGATTCATACGTCCGTCACTCCTGGACTCCCCAGATTCCTACTCACCCCTCATTTTTCCTTCCCAGAACTTTCTCTCGTTCCTTTTCTAAAAAGACCCCACCCAATGACGACATAGGCCCCGAGGAGAATTATTTTCCTTAAGGCTTCCTGTAGAGCTAATATAAAAAAAAATATTTGTGTGCAGCTCACACCCGTAAGAAGTGAAACCTTAGAAAACTAAAGTGGACAAGAGTGGGGAGGTTACGAAGTACCGCACAAAGGAGTATCTCATTCTCTCGCAGGCTAAATCCTATAGATGTATATGATTGTCACTTTATAGTGTCGTTTTTTGGTTTCATCGAGTTTCAAACACAACGGTGCTAAAGAAGTTTTCACTTCAAAAATAAAAGAAGCACGTCACTGCATAGGATAAGTACAAAATAATTACAAGTAAATATTGTAAAATAAAATAAAAAATTATTATTTCATACATAATTCATTTGATCAACATATTGTCAACGTTTATTTATGTACACGCGCGTCACTTAACATGATCTCATTCACTCGGAGCGCCTTTCACCAACATTCCTCGGTCGTGTCTTTGTTCAAGGAAAGTTGGTGAAAACCCTCATTGCTTTTCTTCAATCTTCCTCCGCCTCCACGGTAAAGTCAAACGGCTCAAACTTTTTCCGGAACTCGGAGACATATTCTATTTCCTCTTCCTTGGACAGTTGGCAGGCTCGCCAGTCGGCTTTGTCTTCACAATTCAAAATGGGAGAGCTCGCCAGTACATCCCTGTCATGACAAAGAAAAACAAATTGTACTATTAAGGCAGACATCACTACTTATACGTATCGCACATTTCATTGAAAAGTGTCGCAAGTCAAAAAAAGTCAAGGATTTTACAGGAGAGCAAAACGAATGATATTGATGAAACAAGCGGTCCCGTCGAAAAGAGACATTAGCGACATCTTGCGAAGATGGAGTTATCTAACTTAAATACGATTTTTGTGGGGCATACATGATCACAATCACTTTACGATTCAGAGATACAAATAAAATTTTATAAAACACAAAATTTTGACTTACTTTTCGGTGAGTTGTGCAATATATGTACCATCAAGATGGATCCACCACCATGAAAGCCAAAAATATGTTTTAATTTTTGTCTGTATCTCTTTATTACATTATTTAACGTATGAATTGGGATGGTGGAATAATAGGCAATAGAGTGTAATTAACACAATGTGGAGTGACAGGTGATGAAGAGATATTGGACAACTCTTCACATTCTTTTTTAGTCCTTTCTTCTCGCTCTCTCATGCCGTCTCTTTTACTAGATGTTAGTTGCATGGTCGTTACTTTATTTAAATGCAATATTTTTTTAAATGCTAATCGTGTGTACATACCGATGTGTGCACATTATTTAATATGTATTATATCTTATAAAAATTTGAACCATCTCATTTCATATTTTTGTCGCACCTACGATTCAGAACAATTGAAATGAGCATGGAATTTTTCATTACTTATTCTGTGACGAAACCAGGGAATCCCCTTTCTTTGAATGATGGATAATAATGACATCTTGCTCTTTGTAGTGACTGGCAACACCGTCTGAATTGCAGGAATTCCCTTATTTTATTTTGTGCTTGGATTGTTTATGACTAATATTCACTGAGAATGACTTTAGGGAAGTCCGTGAGTGTTGCTTTGACAATTCTAAGAAAGTTTCATTCATCGGTGATGGATCGTTCGTCAGTGTTCCAATTCACATTAACTTAATTGTATATATGTACACGCTTTCCGAACTGCGATTTTAGTGCTTGTAAATTATATCGTAAAGGTATAATCATAAATTTTCTATTCCTGTTATATCAATGTAAGTGGAATATGTAAGAATTTTTTTAATAAATGTGATTATTATATTGTACAACATACATGACTATTTTTAATTTTGTAACCTGTACAATACATAATAATGATGATTTTTCTTGCCATAAAGTTCTTTAGAATTACTATATATTTCAGTCTTTTAAATTGAAGTACCTAAATAAGAGGGTGGCAAAATTTTTCTCCGCCCCAGGCCGCTGACACCCACTGGGTAGCACTAACTCGTGAAAACCCTTTCAAACATGAGTGAGTACCTGACCTCAGAGGGATTTCAATTGAGTTCCAATTAATCAAGTCTTTCCACCCTACATACCAGAAAGTAGTACAATATTATGTAATACCCTTAAAGTGCAAATACATATTACAACAGAGTAAAAAAGATTATTGTAAGTCATTAGATTTCACCTTCCAAACTGCAGAGGGAAGTTGTGTTTAGTCCTGGTGTAGAACTGATCTCCGCTGGGCAGCTGGAGGTGGAAGTAAGGGGTGCCGGGGTGTGCCACCTGCTTCAGCTCTGTCCGGGGAGGAATTGGCTCCAGCTGAAATCCCTGGATACCGGCCTCATCCTGGAATAGGGAAGGAATAAAAATAAATTTATCACTTCAATTCAATCATCAATCAATCCACTAACCAACCATGATGCCGAATCTCCATTAGAGGATAGACCGTCACACAACTCTGTCTCAACACAAACTCCTTGCGTCACTCACATTCTAGTCACCCAACAATGACAATTGAAAGAACAATGTTACAATATTGTTCTTTCGATATATTATTTTGTGTTATTTTATAAAATTATTAACCTCAACACAAGCTAGTCCTAGTGAAGATAAAAATTGAAATGTAAACAATAATACCATGTGAAGAACAATAAATACTCTTCTTATAGACTCTTGACATGATTCAATAATCAAGTACCTGATTCAATGTGCCACGTCTTTCTCAGACATCCCCGATTTTTTCTACCTACACTTCCGCATCATATATTCTCCTTACAATCCTTTCTTGTGTGGTGCGGCCATTCTACTTGTCCAAACTACCGACAAAGCGACATAATGGATAAGATTTAATGTCAATCTGGAATATTTCCAAATAAATCATGAATCTGGCAGATCATCGAATAACTCGACAACAAAATCTCAGAATACCACAGAGGTTAATGTGTTTGTATTTCACTCACATGAAAGACCTCTACGAGCTGAGATTCACAGTCCACGGGCACCGGAACACACTGCACTTGGAGATGAGAGGTTTTGAAGTTCCTCTCAAAGAACACAGCAAGTTGATTGATAGACTCAAAGAACTCCACCAGGGCCTCCTTAAAACGCTTTATCTCTTTGTTTACTTCTTCTGGCGCCTGGAGAAATAAAACCACATGTCAGTTATGAAGAACAAGATAGAATTTTAATCAAGCCATTTTTTAAAGATTAGTTTTTGAGAGAACAAAAAAACTCAACTTCTTGAGCATGAGAACTTATGCGGGAAACTTATAAGGGGATTTAAGGCTAATCTCCCACAGGGATATGCAACTACATTGAAACCCTCTTAAGAAGTTTTCCAAGGGACTGGAAAAAACAAACTTCTTAAGCAGGAAAACCTTATATGCGGGAAAAATTGGGCCAATTTGGGGCTGAGGGACCGAAAAAACCAAACTTCTGAAGCCACGAAACTTCAAGAGGGTTTCACTCTATCTGATACTCAACGAATCAAGCATCTTGGCAACTACCGCCATAGATGTGTGCGGAAGTTCGGTACACAGGCACATGTTGCTGACATTTTGTGTAAACTCGTTTTGTAAATGCTGACATTTTGTAAGCCAAGAAACCGGCGAAAGAAAAGCCGGGAAAGGTGGTTCCCACTCGCGTCCTTGAGACTTTAAACATGTATTGTGTCAGACACTTATTAAAGATTCGTATCATCAGATCCAAGCTATGAACAAAGTAGTCAATAAAGAATGACAGGATATAAAAATGACAACTACAGCTACTGAGTTAGTGGAGACTAGCTTTCTAAATTACCATAACCTTCATTCGAAAATTTTTAGTTTATTTACCTGACTAGTCGACTGGTGATGTGCCACGGGCAGTATGAGGCAGTGGTAGGGTCCGAGGGGTCCCTTAGCCAGCGCCAGGTAACAGCTGTCTCCTACACTGATCACCAGATGCTTCTCCACCGTCGGCGAAGAGAGGCAGAACCAACAAGTGCCTGCAAAGATAAAACAATACATAACAATTTTCAGGCGAATTTAGTAGGCTGTTGCATTGTATGGTGCAGCATTGCAGAGTAGAGGTAAATTGATAATGTCCAAAACCACAGATGTTTATCTTAACTGTAGCTTCAAAATTAAATTATCTCGGGAAGTACGTACAGATTTAATTTTACATTGGTACATTTTTTTTAACAAATTTGTACCAAAAAAAATTTGCTAACAAAAATGTGTATTTTTCATTTCCCATTTGCAATTCGCTGGATAATTTAATTTAGAATTGAAAAATACATAGTTTTTTGATCCAGGTAAAAAATTGGAGGAGAAATCTTTCCGGCCGCAGACCCTACCTGTGAAAAGAGGCTTCTTTTAGTGAGCTCTGGTGCTGCCAATTGGTAAAAAAAAATGTTTTTAAAAGAGTGTAAAATATACAAGAAAATATGTACAATATGTGATTTATTCAGATTTTGAATTACATTTGCTACACCTGTAACCCCATTCAAAATAAAATTTTGCATTAAACAGGCTCCACTTGCGTTCGTCTGCAGCACTCATACCAAAAATAAGCCCATTGTTCTATATATAAATTTCATGTAGTTGTATCCTGTCTCCTCCATGTCTCCTAATTGGACATCATAGCTCCCCAGATATCTGAGCACACAATTAATTAAATCCTATTGAATTCTGAAGAGTTTATAATTTACCTTGGTCAAACTCAGGCTTCTTCCTTTCCTTCTGGTCTCCCTTGTGTTTTCTCTTGTACCCGTGGCCCTGGTCTTGTGAATCCATATCGTAGAAATACTGTCCATTGCCACTGTACTGAAAATAAATAAAAAGATTTCTGTAAAATGGGGTAGCCTTGCGAATTTTCATCTTTGAACTAAATAACCTTTTTATAAAATCATTTGTGTCGGAAAATTTGGTGTCATATTTATTGCACATGTTTAAACTGGTGACCGTAAAACTCAGAGTGAAATCAACTTAACTCCTCCTTTGTAAAGCCATTAAAAGTGATGAAAAAATATATAAAAAATAGGTTATATTAGGTTAGGTTAAACCAAATAATTAGACACTTATATTCGAAACGTCATTGTTCAAAATTGCCCGAAGAATGGTAGGGAGAATTATGCAGATACATATATCCGCAATGATCAAAGTCATCCCCCTTATTCAAAACTCACCCCTTATTACTGTATACTATACCAAAACTATCTGTAAAATGAGCAAACCTAAAAGGTCTGCAGATTGTTCATCAGCTCACAGTTTGATCTGGAATGTTATTTGTTCTGAACTTACAAGTTTAGTTTTTTTTTTTATATGAATACCTCACAAGAGTCCCAACTGCTCCCGTCTGGAGTCAGTGAGACTATGGAGCCAGTGAGACTACGACTATGGGTATGTTGTGAGGCTGAAGAATGTGGGGAGGGGAAGGAAATGGGGAAGAGAAAGGTGGGAAAGTTCTGGCTATTCAAATCTGGTCACCAAATGCCTTCTAATGCCATTTCAAGCAACTTTTCAATTATGAATGGTGGTCTTACTCCAGGGCGATACTGAGAGTATCTTCCACTCTGGAACGTACGGATAATTTGCTATATTATTTTAATCAAATAAAATATATTTTCACACGCCGGGATTTGAACCCATGGCCTCCGGATTGGGAGGCTACGGAGGCTGTCAAAGTTGGAGTGGCACATGGCCTATACTCAGCTGATAGTACCTAGCATCCAAAGCAAATCGGTCATTCAGAGAACCTTATGGCAGTGTTAATGTTTCAGTTTGATAGAATCTACATACCTTCTCCAGCAGGCCTGGCTTATTCTGCTGCAGTAGTTCCTCAGGGTAGGGGCAAGGGGTCTCGTCAGTGGTGCCCTGCAGCAGCTCCATCATGCGCATCTTCTGTATGGGCTGCAGCGAGCAGGCGTAGAGCCACTTCTGCTTGGTAGTGTTGGCCACCGGGGCCAAGGCTATAAACCTGGTAGCGAGCTCGCGGCTGTTGTGGTACGTGTTGATGTTTCTGATGGACAGAAAATATTTTTTAACGAAAATAAGAACAGTGAACCATTCACATTAATACGTTGTCTCATATTTACCTTTCTGCTATTCTGACTCTTGACGTGGCTCGACTCAGATGTTTGGCTCACTTGATCATACCATGTCTTCCTCGAGAGTTTAATCTATTAGTATTCTCCTTACATTCTTTTCTTTGATAATTTGTTCTACATGCCCAAACTATCTAAGCCTAATATCTTTTAATCATAATAATAATCTTAATCAATTAATTAATTAATTAATTAATCAATATTCAAAAATCTGTTTCTGAAAAAATTAGAAAATATACAGATTCAGGAGATGAGATTAAAAGAATTTGGCATTCTCAGACTATAAAAATATTACCATTTGTTATTTCGGCTACTGGCATTATACCTAGCTCTCTCATTCAAAATTTAGGCTTATTAGATTTGTCAAAGAATCTTTATATAAAAATACAAAAATCAGTCATTAAATACATGTAGGAATACGAAATATTTTTTGAATATTTATATTGAGGGATTAGTAGGATTTATCGGTCCAGTTAGGAGTTCTATCGAGCCGAACCCTCTGATATGAAAATATCTGGAGTCGGTGAATTATTTTCCTATTCAGTCTCTGGTAGGTTGACATGTTGTTCTTGTATTGTTTTGTATTTATTTTACTTATATATAACACAATTGCGTAGAGTGGATTGACTAGATGATCATTTGTGGCAAAGTGTGTGGAAGAGTTTAGTTTTTCCTGTGGGGAAGATTTAACCCGGACATAAAGTTGAAAAAAATCACTACGCGTAGATCAAAAGTACTTTTTTTTTGCTTCAAAATTTTGAACTGAATGACAAAAATGTCTGTAATTACGATGTTATTCAAATTTTTTTTGACAATGACAAATATTTGGCAGTATTAGTTACTTCAATATATATGTGTTATTTTAAAAACTCGCTGCTACACAAGTTTTTAATACACGATTCCGCTAAACCCATTGATCTTCAAATTGTTAAGCTAAAAAATTGTCCTTCAAATCTGAATTAATTTTAAACCAAAAATTTTAAATCTTCATCTAATATTACTTTTAAACTACTTGTTTAATCGTAATAATTTTTCAAATTTATTTGCGTATTGAATCAAGGTATGTAAAAAATATATTTTACGTTAAAAAATTGTATACTATGATAAAATGTTGATGTAAAAATTATTTTCAAAAAAATAAAAAATATATTTTTATTTTATTGGCACAAATCTTATTGGCAAATAAACTCGCCTATTGCGACGATTTCTGAATCAACGTCAGGTCCGTGTTAGTTTGGCGCTTACTATACCTACGACAGAGAGTGCTTTGTGCGTGATTTAAATGAAAATTTACCTGTAAGGAGGTCTCTCGTAATAAAGATTAGGCGATGTGACAAAATGGTATCTGGGCCGTACGTGCATGGCGAGCCAGGCCACCAGGAGGGAGCTAGTGCTTACTTCCAGGTCCAACTAGAAAGATAAACAAGCAAGTTGTAACCACAGTGCTCTCTCACTAATTCACCACCCAAAAACTGGGCGGGTGTCAATTAATGAAAGTGGTGGATTATAGTGCATACATACAAAAAAGACAAAATGAAAAGAGGTACTTCATCAAAACAAACACCACCAATCAAACAAACACCACTGGCTCAATTTGGGAGGCGGGTATGGGTACTGCCACCCCGGGAACCATTTATTGAATAACCAACATCTCTGCCATAGGTCACCTCAAGTGGTTCACTACGTTGGTGACTCAGCAGGGGTGCCCGGGTTCATGGAATGAGGTTTTTCCAGGTCTTGGCGGCATATGCATCTGCCCACCAGCTGCTTGGCAGAGACCCCTCAGCCACTCTCTCCCCGGATTGGGAGAGAGTGGTTGAGGGAGTCCTTTTGACCTCTCCAGCCGAACTCTCTCGGAAGATCGTTTGCACCGCAGGGGAGGGATTCACACTCCTTGTCCTTCACTCCTGGATAAACTGAAACCCAGATTCCTACCCATCCCTCAAACCTTTTTCCTTCCCAGAACTTCCTCTCCATCTTTTCCTAAAAAGACCCTCCACACAGCATCCCCAAAGATGACATGGGCTCTGAGGGAAATAATTTTCCTCAGGGCCTTCTGTGTGGTGCTAATGTAAAAAAAAAATCTTTGATAAAATTTTTATTTTTTGGTGTAAAAAGTTAAGGTGCCATTTTTACGTGACAGTGCTAGAATACACAGAAATTATAACAATAACTGAAAACCGAAATTTCCTAAAACAACAATAATTAACCCTGGTGGCTGGTAAAATGGTCAGCACGAGCAAGCTAGATGGCGGTATAGTAACCGAGTGTGTATGAATAAGATAAGGTGTACAAAGCTCGGCGCTCTACGCGGCGAACTACCAAATTTAGTGACATACAAATACAGGCAAATTATAGAGCTTTTTCAATACAGTGGGACATACATTGGGGTATGTCGTGAGGCTGAAGTTAGTGCGGAGGGAAAGGAGATGAGGAATAGGAGGATGGGGAAGTGCCTGGCTTTTCAGATCTGGTCACCAAACACAGCTAAAATCATTTCCAGCAACGTTTTCATTCTGAATGGTGGTTTTTACCAGCATGATACCGAAAGCATTTACCACTCAAGAGCGTGCCACAAATATACAATATATTATTTTTAAAAGAATTCATTGTAAAATAACACTAATTAATAAAATAAAATGTAACTTCCGCACAAGTGGATTTGAACTCGTAACCTCTGCATTCGTAGTGGAGGATCTTAACCACTTGATTGCGGAGGCAGTCCAAATCCATGAAACGATTTAAGAAAAAACATATAGCCGGGCATGAACCCACTTTGCAGTTGAAGTGTAAAAATTATAACTATTGATAAATTATTATTTATTTAAGACCTTTTTCTCATCCAGGTTCTGCACATCGTTAGGCCACTGTGCGGTGATGAGGATATCCAGGCCCCGGTACTCGGGCTGCCCCCGAAGACAGGCGTCCCGCACTGCGGAGCAGTCAGTGGCACAGAAGCTGGACATGGACTCAGAGGTCCCACCTTCCGGGGTCTGGTGGCCACTGAGGTAGCCAATCTTTAGCCCACTGCTGGTGGTATACACTCCTCGCTTTCCTGGAATTGTAATAAAATTTACGTAAAAGCAAGTAAATAACTATCGCGCCATGATAAAAATATTTATAATTAGAATTTTTTTTTAACTAGTTTATTCCAGAATATATACAGGGGTAGTTCAATGCAATACATTCCATATTTCTAAATAAACAAAAAAGAAATTGGACAAATAATAAGAAAAAGTAACAAAATAACAATACATATATAAAATAAAATTGAATATGCATTAAAAATGAAATTGAAAAATATGAAACACAAAAATGAATGCAAGCAGCCGTTTAAGGAGAATATTTGACCGTCTCCCTTCTCCGTAGGGCCATCAGGGGGGACACCATCCTGGCAATCAAGGCAGAGATGATTGTACTCTTCGATTGGCTTAGTCTGCGCCATAAGCTTCCCATGCACTGCTGGAGAGGTGCTCTGAAAGGGTGCACTCGTCCCACCAGGAACATTTCTGTAGCGCTGCAGTAACTTGGTAGGCAGAACAGTTAGCAAAAAGCATTAGTGTAGGCGATTTTAATGCTCTTCTGCCCACAGTTGCAACAGGAAGAAGTAGAACCGTTCCCTAGCACTGTATACAAATAATATGATGTAATTGTGGTGATTGTTATACGTACAATGATATGTGAGAGATCGTATGCATGAAAGAGACAGCATGTATGACTATATAAGGGATGTACTTTGTCCATTTTGTCTCTTCACGTGAAATCTCCTCTTTAGGCAACATTGTATACTAGGCACTTGCTTGTACATTAAAACTCAGTAAGAAGAACCAAGCTCTGTTAATTATCACCACCAATACAAAATCTGTGGAAGCCCTCGACCACGGGAACCCTGCACCAACCCCAGTGCAAATCCACCACAGTTGGTGCAGTCAAAACCATCACAGTAATATAATCCATTGTATTAAAAATATGTTAAACATACCCAAATAAGTAACATTTGGACAGATTTCAGCTCCTTCATCGGGATAAAGGAGTTGGTGTTCATCTTTGCAAGGACCCAAGATGTATGTAGGTACAGTAACTAAGGAAAAAACAATTTTTTTACATTTTGATTATTTTGCTCCTTTCTATGCCCATGGGGCTTTACGTTGAAAGGTTATAATTTTTATGTAAGTGTTAGTAATAAAGGTAAATATATAGAAAATATGGACAAACTCAAAACATTTTTATCAGATAATAGTGATAAGTATTTCAATTTCGGAAATGTAAGATAATGCATTTTAGTAGATATTTCATTAAAAAAATAATAATTTGATGTCTTATCTTCACGCCATGTTTTGAAATACATAATAATATTAAAATTGTTGTTTTAGGCAAATTATTTTAATTTATTTTTGAATATGCGATTAGAATAGCTAGGATATAGTGTAGTACTTATGTTACCTGTTTTGCCGCGATTTTTGTAAGCCTCTAATTCCACATTTAAATTGCCATAAAATGATCCAACGCATAACAACAAATCAAAAGGGCCAGATTTTTGGTTTATTGAATTGACTTTGGAGAAGAGGCTGTTAAATTTTCCATTAACATCTCCAACAACTAACCTACAAAAAATATTATTATTAAAACAAAGCTGTACTATATCTTTCAACAGAGGCATTGTATTTTATCAAAAGAGCGAAAAATCTTTAAAACTTACAGTTTTTGTTTATCCGTCATTTTAAAATGTTAAAACACTTTGTAAACAACTCAAAATATCATTTTCACTGATTGTTTATAGATGTTAGTCGATGTTGGTTAGCGATTTTGACATTTCAAATTTCATAACCAGGGTTGCCAATATTCCAAAATATCCTCAATAAATTTTTTTTTTCATGGCTTTTCACCCCAATTGAGTGTTCTGGCCAGTGTCAAGCGAGTGATTTTATGAGTGTAATTTTGTGAGTGTAATTTTGGGTAAATATATTCAAATTTAGTTTTAATAACAAGAACCTATCTTCATTATATAATAATACTATACAAACAATGTGCTAAATTTTGTGTATGCTAAATTTTTAAAATACGAGATGATTTTTATTACATTTAACAAGTTGGAGCAATAGGAAATTAATAAATTTGTCGATGTAATTTATTTTGAATAAAAAATAAAATAAATACGTGAAACTAAACTTAAAGTTACAAATGGTAGCTGTTAATATTCAGAAAATTAGCCAAGACTTTATAAGCGCGTTTGTTCACAGAAGATAACAGGCATGCAACGTTGTAAAGGGGCAATAAGCCTAAACTGATTAGGTGAGGAATGAAATTTTTGTACGAATTATTTATAGGGCTACTAAAAAAATATGATTGAGGTCCTCTTCACCAAGACAACATTCACACATCGCAGAATTCTTAACATGAATTTTTATCAGTTGAACATTGTGGCAGCAATGCTTTTTATTCGCATGCGGCAAATGGAGGATGTTGAGAATTTGTTCAAAGAGAGTCTGGAAAACCTTGGTTTTAAAAGAATCACTGGCTGTACTGTGAAAAAATTATATCATTTTGTTTTACTAGATTGATCCTAATGATCCTAATGATTGCCATGTGGAAATCATGTTTTCTTTCAATTTTATGAAAATGTCATCGGAGATTAAAAATTTATGTAAAATATCTCCGGAAATAATGGCATCTTTCGCCAATGAATCGGCCTTTTCATTTCCAGAGATACCGCAGTGACTAGGTATCCAGGCCAACACGATTTCTTTGCCAGAGTCGGTTAGCCATAGTACCTTTTACACACAGAGTTCGGAGCGGGAAGGTGTCCTGCGCCAATAGACTTCAAACCGCCGCGCGCCGCGCAGAAAAGTAAGGACCGAAAGTAAGATAACGGTTTACAGTGCAGTTCTCTGTGAGACTTTTCTGCGCGGCGGCCTGAAGTGGCGCGGGGCACGTCCTGCTCCGAACTTTGCGTGTATAGGGTACTAATAAATGTTAAAATTCCAAGAGATTCCGATACAAGTATCAAGTGGCTTGTCGCAAGCACGTAGTTTTTTGTTTGTGGAAAGCTTTTTGACCGTCTACAGCAGCGGTTTACTTTTTGAGCCTGCGTACTCCTTGACTCTTACTACAAATTTGTTGTTCCCCGTACACTCTATCCATTTTTTATACATGTGTTATGAAAGAGGTGTTTCATTTGTAATTTTTTAATACTCTCATTATTATATGAATTTAACAATCAAGTCACACAAATACGATTACAGCAATTTTATAAAGAGTGTATGGAACACGAATTCGGGCATTTTTAACCAGTGATTCTACATGCTTGTCATGATATTACGTACCTTCAATTTGGCTTCGCGCACCCCAAGGGGTACGCATACCACAGTTTGAACACCACTGGTTTACAGAGTACAGAGAAAAAGATTGTGGAAACAAAATAACGAATTCCCCGCATTTTCCTCACAATTTCCTATATAATTCTACCCCCAAAATAAATAAAAAATCTTTTGAAATGAGCATTTTTTATTTATTTATTATATTGTTTTATTTTACTTGGACCATTAACAGTAATAAAACATTTTAAAGAATTAAAACACTTTGTATTTAAACCACGAATTTATTATTTTGTATATCTACCGGTTTCGCTTCGACCAAGCTTCATCAGGATATAATAATAACTCATCCTGATGAAGCTTGGTCGAAGCGAAACCGGTAGATATACAATATAATAAATTCGTGGTTTAAATACAAAGTGTTTTAATTCTTTTAAATATAATGTCCAACCACAAAGTAATTGCTTCTTACGAAAAAAGTAATAAAACATATTATTACATACTTAATATAAGATTTAAAAAAAGATTTGCAACCCGATAACCAATGTTTACATAATACTACGGACGCACTTGCTCAAAGCCAAAAAGCATGCTACCTAGTGTGTCAGTGACGTTGCTAGTATTGAGCATGCTCACTTGCTTTGAAGCCAAATGAGCATGCTCACAAATCAACAGCCGTTTGATTTATGAGCATGCTCATTGGATTATCGCGTGGAAGGGGAAGCCTCTAAGCATGTCTGAACAGGCTGGCTCATGAGCAATGGGCATGTTCATTTCAATTTGATCTCAGTTCGAACCTGCACGTTCTTTGCAAAAATGTCAAAATAGATCGCTGGGGAGACAAAAATATTTCTTTTCGTGATTTATTATGGGAATCATGAATGTGTTTGGTATCTACGAATTCTTCCACCGATTGTTCATATTTTTCTACGGTAGGATCATCAAGAAATACCCAATTCCTGCGTTTTCCCCGCAAAATACCCAATTCTTCATAAATCTTTAAAATTCCCCGCTATTTGGGGAATTCTTTGCAAGTTGGCAACCCTGTTCATAACATTATTTTATTGTCTATGGTCGCGCGCAGATTAGTTATTTTTTGTCTGCGCCTTTACTGTTTATTGTATTATTTTTTATAACATTTCTATGGATTTCGCGTACGTCAAAAGAAGTGTTTGTGTTGTCAAATTGTTCGAATCTTCCGCTTTCAATATTTCCTAAAATGAGATAAGAACGAGGTTTTTTTCAAATTGTGAACATTTTAACTGTTAATAAAGTACAATGGCCACTGGAGGCAAACTACCGGGTACGGGCCTAGAAGATGTAGGCGTCCCTGGACAAACTTACCTCCGGGATGCTCTCACCAGTTGCACTGACCCTTTGAAAGCTATTGAAGAATTCCAACTAGCCAACGGCGTACTACTTCCTTCTCTGCGACCTATGCTTCCTTTGCTCGATCTTCACGGAGTTAGAAGATTGGATTTCCACACATCGGTGCTAGAAGAATTGCGAGAGAAACTGATCGCTCACATCAACGAAATAGGCGCGAAAGAAGGAAGAGATCGAGACAAAAAATTAAAAGAGCTCTTATCGAAAAGTTTTCCCGTTGTGAGGGTCAAAGCCCTGAGGCCTGTTGTCATGAGTATCTTGAGGAATACTCCCCATATAGACGATAAGTATTTAAAAGTTTTAGTAAGAGACAGAGAACTCTATAATGACACGGATACTGAGGTGAAAAGACAAATATGGCAAGATAATCAATCTCTTTTTGGAGACGAAGTATCTCCACTCCTGACTCAATACATCAAAGAAAAAGAAAATATTATTTATGACCATCTGAACTTGACTAATCTTTTCTTCTCACCTTCTCCAAAAGTACGAAGGCAAGGAGCCGTAGTACAGAAGCTGGCCCACATGATCGGCTCCAGCATCAGATTATACGACATGGTACTACAGTTCCTGAGGACACTTTTTCTTAGAACAAAGAACATACATTACTGCACCCTCAGGGCAGAGTTACTCATGGCTCTGCACGACCTGGAAGTGCAAGACATCATCTCCGTAGACCCCTGCCACAAGTTCACTTGGTGCCTGGACGCTTGCATCAGAGAGAAGAATGTGGACATCAAGAGATCCAGAGAACTGCAGGGCTTCTTGGACAGTATTAAGAGGGGACAAGAGCAGGTACTAGGAGATCTGTCCATGACTCTGTGTGATCCTTATGCCATTAACTTTCTAGCTACCTCGGCTGTTAAAATTCTACAGCATCTCATTAACACGGAGGCAATGCCTCGTGACAACACAATCCTTATTCTTCTGTTGCGAATGTTGGCTCTAGGACTCAGTGCCTGGGTCATGATCGAGACTCAGGAGTTTAAGGAACCCAAGCTGGACAGTCAGGTGGTAACCAAGTACCTGCCTGCGCTGATGTCGCTAATGGTAGATGACCAAGTGCGCCAACTGCACAATAAACTACCTCCCGATGAACGCGAGGCCGCCATCACAACTATCGAGCACTCTGGTCCACCTCCAGATGCGTGTGAAGCCTACATGAGGGATAGTTCTGTGTGCGGAGTGCTGGCTATGTACTACACTCTGCATGCTGCACGGACGAGAGACCGCACCGCTCTACTCCGAGTCCTCTCCATCCTGGGGAGCTGCAAGGATGGCCGAGCCTATGAGGATCCCTTCCTACATTCCCTCATCGCCTTGCTCATACAAATCCCTGACGAATTCCAAGGTGAAGACTTCTGCACCGTGCTATTCGATGAATTCTTCTTTGCCGGTCTTACGAGGGACAACGTAACCAAGCACTTACTTAAACTTCTCTGGTATATTCACCCCAAGCTTCCCCTTCAGAGAGTCCAGACCCTGATCAAAGTTCTGCAGCCAGGATCGCAGCACAAAGAACCGGTTCATAAGCTGTATGAAGAATTGCAAGAGAAGATTGGTACCCAGCAAGAAATCCCGCAACTTCCCATCGACATGGATTATCTGGAATCTCCCCTCTTGAGCGTTCCCACCCCTGCGCCTTATCACATTTAACTCTTTGTTTTATATCCATTGTTCATTATTCTTAATATATTATACATAATAGGTGATTTTATAATTCCTATGGCATAAACCAAATTTAAAACATATATTATCTTTATCACAATAATGCTGCAGCCATGTACGAGGTTTGTTCAAAAGAAAAGGTGAATTTTGAATTTTCGCAGGCTGTGTACATTCGATTATCGATTTTTTTTTTGTTATGCTGGTACACATATGTTTATCATATGTTAGCATTATCAGCCATTTTGGATTAGTGGTTTGTTTTTGACAACTGGAAAGGTTAGTCACGCTTTTGTGTTCTTCGATTTTTGCGAAGTTTGTTCCGAAATTGCTAAATTTTGAGCAAAAGCAACGTCGCATTAGTGTCGCTAGGAGTTGTTGAATGAAGGCAACAGCGATCCAGATTTGCTCAAAAGGGTCATAACTGGTGATGAAACGTGGGTATATGGCTATGACGTCGAAACCAAGGCCCAATCATCCCAATGGAAGCGGCCAGAAGAGCCAAGACCGAAAAAAGCACACCAAGTTCGATCAATGTGAAGGTTTTGCTCACTGTTTTCTTCAATTACGATAGCGTGGTGCATTATAAGTTCTTGCCAACAAGTCGTACGGTTAATAAGGAATATTACAAGGAAGTTATGCAACGTTTGCGTGAAGCAATACGGCTCAAACGATCGGAATTGTGGAAAAACAAATCATAGATATTGCATCACAATAATGCACCAGCTCACACATCAATGCTTGTTCGTGATTATTTGGCCAAAAACAACACCGTAATCATGCCTTAACCACCGTATTCTCCAGATTTGGCCCCCTGCGACTTTTTCCTATTCCCGAAACTGAAGAGACCAATGAAAGGAAAGCGTTTTGCCACAATTGATGAGATAAAGTCAGAATCGAAGAACGAGCTGATGGCCATACCGAAAAGCGCATTCCAGAAGTGCTTCGAGGATTGGAAGAAGCGCTGGCATAAGTGCATTGTATCTGAGGGGGATTACTTTGAATGGGAGAAAATGGATATTGATGAATAAATAAATACTTTTCGAAAAAATTCGAAATTCACCTTTTCTTTTGAACACACCTCGTATCCTTACACTTACAGGGGGGCCGACAGACTTAGCTATGAAAGATCATTTGGCTTGGTGTATTTCGGTGTATCGCTCGCCGTACATTCCCAATGGAATATATGGCGAGCGGATGCTGAAATAGGCCAAGTCAAATGATCTTTTATAGCTAAGTGCGTACGTCATTATAATAACACGTGCTGTATCTCTCTGCTTCCCTCAAAGGAAAAATGTAATCATTATAATATATATCCCCACATTTGTTAACTTCTTGATCGCCAATGCAAAATTTTCGCTGGTTTTTTTGCAAAATTATGTTTTTGTAAATTGTATCGTCTTACCAGATTAATGTGTATATATATTTATGTTTATATAAATATTAAAAATTATATAATCTACCATAAATAGTTTCTCCGGTTTTCCTAAGGATATGCTGGCAAATAAGAGATGAAAGAAATAAAAACATTGCCATTGCCATAGGAATTATGAAAGCACCCAATAAGTATACACAGAGATAAGATCGTAAATGAAATACATTTACTGAATTGTACATGAATTTTTATTATTATTACAATTGATTAATTAAAATAATCAACCCTTAAGCCTATATTACACATATCATTTAGAGACAACAGATATTGTATTCATTTTAATTTTTTATTAGTGAAATTCAAAAAATTTGCGATCATCTATAAATATTGGCACATCCAGGAACATTTTTAGGCAGGTCGCAAACTCCGATCTTTTCATTAAACACGAACCCTGGGGGGCATCTCAATATCTCACGTTTGAATGCTGGCTCAGAAGAATTACTCTTGACTTGTACACAAGAATAGTACATTTCACATTTCTCGTCATCGGGGAATAAGCCAGGCTTGCTACAGATTGGACCTGGTCTCGATACACAGATCGCCGAACTGTCACACTTCAAAGTTTGATTATTAAAGTTTTGGCCGTCGGGGCAAATATGAATTGTCATTTTGAATGTGCCTTCACTATTCAAAATGCACTCTTTGTATTTCTGACACTCTCCTCTGATTGGGAATATGCCTTCCGAGTCACATTTGGCTTCTGCAATTTTGTGGAATGTTGAACATCTTGGAACATTTTGCGGCAAGTCGCAAATTCCAGTCTCTTCATTGAATCTCAAGCATTTCGGGCACTCCAAAAGAATCTGCTCAAACTCCCCATTTTCTTGTAACACGCATTCATAATACTGGTGGCACGAACCGTTGACACTAAAGGCGCCTTGTTGTGTGCATTTGGGTACTGAAAATAAAAAGAAATCGTATTTGAATTACTTGAAGATGGATTTTTATTGTATCTTAAATTTAATTTTAGGTGAGGGGGGAGAAGAAGAGAAACGTAGTATAAGGATAGGAGATGCTCCCGATTCATTCCACACTCTTATATTAATTTTCTATTTGATATTTCTGAGGGTGACCGGACAACTCAGCATGAAACCAACTCAGAACCACCTCAGAAAAGTCATTAAGACTGATGAAAAAAAAAAATTAAAAATTGGTTAAATATGTTACATTAGGTTATGGTTATACATATTTATATTTCATTCATTTCATTATATTTCATATCTTTTTAATAACTTTTCAGAGGTGTTGAGTTGACTTTTTTATTATATTTATTTATTTATTTATTTATTTATTGTATCTTTACATTGCAGGTAAAAATGTTTACAAAACAATTTGCAACCTCACTAGGACAAGCCTGTGTTGAGGTTAACAATTCTACAATTAACAAAATAACACAAAATTATACAGATATTGAAAGAACAATATCTATGGCATGAAACCATTTCTGAAGGGTCCATATTGTGAAATTTGCGCACATATATATGGGGAATTTATTCTAATGTGGGTTCTACGTATGGGAAAATGCAATAAATTGGATTGTTGTGTTGATCTTGACGGAATAAGAATTTTTATTAAGTTGGTCAGCTCTGGCGAGTACAGGCCATTTTTAATCATACTTATTCCTAATTGTAGGTACTAGTCAAATGAGCAGTCTTTTAAGATTTATTTTAATGGTGCACATGAGTCGCCTGGAGCAACTATGGCATCTCAAAACGAGGTATGTTGTGAGGATGAAGGGATTGGAGAAAGTTAGGAAGTACCTAGCTAAATAAAAGAAATACTGATAGATTCCGCATTGCATAATGGTAATTTATAATAGTATACTCACAATTATCTATTGCAATGGGTGGCATCGTTGTACATAGGATTGTGGTGGAAAGACCTGAAAATAAAATTAATTCCATTAATCTCGGCACACCACAAAATTTGTATAAATTCCTAAAAAAATAATAAAAAAATTTGTTTACCATCAGAAGTGGGAGTTGTTTTTTCTGTCATATTGTTTGCTGACTCTGTCACAATTTCCAGATTTTCTAATACTTTTGTGGTTGACGAAGAAGTGTTGTTCGAATCCCATGAATCTATTTGTTCTGACAAAATGTCTACTGAATCTAGTGATGTTCCAATTATGGTCAATTCAGTTGTTGAATGATTATTTATTAATCCTGTGCGTGCCAATGATTCAGCTATCATGTTATATGGTGCATTGTTAGAAATAATAATTTCAGTTGTTTGTTTTATGTCACCATTCTTATCATTCAATGCTTTTGTGGTGGCATTAGACAAAACTGTAGTTGCTGTTATAATAACTGGTGTAGTGTATGTTTCATCTGGATCAGTTGCCATAATTCTATTCAGATCAAGAGATTGATTTTCAGAAATTATTTCATCATTGTGCGAATTGGTGATTTCAATCTCAGGGGGTTTGGTTACTTCCATATTGACAAGAGTTGTGGCTATTAAGTCTTCAGCATTGGACTCCTTAAACATATTGGTGGCATCATTCTCTGGAGGTTGGGTTGATTTCACATTTATTAGAGTTGTGGCTATTGAATCTTCGGTGGTTGACTCGTTTACAATATTTGTTTCATTCTCGGGAGATTGAGATACTTCATTTATTGGATTTGTTGCTATTGAGTCTTCAGTGGTTGACTTGTTTAACATACTGCTTGTTTCATTTGTGGTTTCATTGTCGGTAGGTTGGGTTACATTCACATTTATTAAAGATGGGGTTATTAAGTCTTCAGTGGTTGACTCGTTCAACATATTTGTGGTTTCATTCTTGGGAGATTGAGTTACTTCATTTATTAGAGTTGTTGCTAATGGGTCTTCAGTGGTTGTCTCATTTAACATACTGCTTGTATCATTCTTAGAAGGTTGGGTTACATTGACATTTATTATAGTAGTTATTATTGAATCTTCAGTGATTGAATCATTTAATGTATTTGTAGTTTCATTGTTAGAAGGTTGGGTTGCTTTCACATTTATTAGAGTTGTTGCCGTTGAGTCTTCAGTGGTTGACTCTAACATACTGCTCGTTTCGTTCTCAGAAGGTTGGTCATATTTGGTTTCATTGTCGGTAGTTCGGGTTACTTTCACATTTATTAGAGTTGAGGCTATTGAATCTTCGGTGGTTGACTCGTTTAACGTATTTGTGGTTTCATTGTCGGAAGATTGGGTTGCTTTCACATTTATTAAACTTGTTGCCGTTGAGTCTTCAGTAGTTGACTCGTTTAGCATACTGCTTGTTTCATTCTCAGAAGGTTGGGTATTTGTGGTTTCATCATCAGTAGTTTGGGTTACTTTCACATTCATTAGAGTTGTGGCTATTGAGTCTTCAGTGGATGAATCATTCAACGCATTTGTGGTTTCATTGTCGGAAGCTTGGGTTGCTTTCACATTTTTTAGAATTGTAGTTATTGAGTCTTCAGTGGTTGACTCATTTAACGCATTTGTGGTTTCTTTGTCGGAAGGTTGGGTTACTTTCACATTTATTAGAGTTGTGGATATTGAGTCTTCAGTGGTTGACTCATTTAACGTGTTTATGGTTTCATTGTCACCAGGTTGGGTCGCTTTCACATTTATTAGAGTTGTGGTTAATGAGTCTTCAGTGGTTGACTCATTTAACGCATGTGTGGTTTCATTATTGGAAGGTTGGGTTGCTTTCTCATTTATTAGGGTTGTGTTTATTGAGTCTTCAGTGGTTGACTCATTTAACGCATTTGTGGTTTCATTGTCTGCAGGTTGTGTTTCTTTCACATTTATTAGGGTTGTGGTTATGGAATCTTCAGTGGTTGACTCATTTAACATATTTGTGGTTTCAATGTCACCAGGTTGGGTTTCTTTCACATTTATAAGGGTTGTGGTTATTGAGTCTTCAGTGGTAGACTCATTTAAAAATTTGATGGTTTCATTGTCACCAGGTTGGGTTGCTTTCACATTTATTAGAGTTGTGGTTATTGATTCTTCAGTGGTTGACTCATTTAATGCATGTGTGGTTTCTTTGTCAGCAGGTTGGGTTGCTGTTACATTTATTAGGGTTGTGTTTATTGAGTCTTCAGTGGTTGACTCATTTAACGCATTTGTGGTTTCATTGTCTGCAGGTTGTGTTTCTTTCACATTTATTAGGGTTGTGGTTATGGAATCTTCAGTGGTTGACTCATTTAACATATTTGTGGTTTCAATGTCACCAGGTTGGGTTTCTTTCACATTTATTAGGGTTGTGGTTATTGAGTCTTCAGTGGTAGACTCATTTAAAAATTTGATGGTTTCATTGTCACCAGGTTGGGTTGCTTTCACATTTATTAGAGTTGTGGTTATTGATTCTTCAGTGGTTGACTCATTTAATGCATGTGTGGTTTCTTTGTCAGTAGGTTGGGTTGCTGTTACATTTATTAGGGTTGTGTTTATTGAGTCTTCAGTGGTTGACTCATTTAACATATTTGTGGTTTCATTGTCACCAGGTTGGGTTGCTTTCACATTTATTAGAATTGTGGTTATTGAGTCTTCAGTGGTTGACTCATTTAACGCATGTGTGCTTTCATTATCGGAAGGTTGGGTTGCTTTCTCATTTATTAGGGTTGTGTTTATTGTGTCTTCAGTGGTTGACTCATTTAACGCATTTGTGGTTTCATTGTCAGCAGGTTGGGTTTCTTTCACATTTATTAGGGTTGTGGTTATTGATTCTTCAGTGGTTGTCTCATTTAATGCACGTGTGGTCTCATTATCGAAAGGTTGGGTTGCTTTCACATTTATGAGGGTTGTGGTTATTGAGTCTTCAGTGGTTAACTCATTTAACGCATGTGTGATTTCATTCTCGGAAGGTTGGGTTGCTGTCACATTTATTAGGGTTGTGTTTATTGAGTCTTCAGTGGTTGACTCATTTAACGCATTTGTGGTTTCATTGTCAGCAGGTTGGGTTTCTTTCACATTTATTACGGTTGTGGTTATTGTATTTTCAGTGGTTGACTCATTTAACGCATGTGTGATTTCATTCTCGGAAGGTTGGGTTGCTGTCACATTTATTAGGGTTGTGTTTATTGAGTCTTCAGTGGTTGACTCATTTAACGCATTTGTGGTTTCATTGTCACCAGGTTGGGTTGCTTTCACATTCATTAGAGTTGTGGCTATTGAGTCTTCAGTGGTTGACTCGATTAACATACTGCTTGTTTCGTTCTCAGAAGGTTGGTCATATTTGGTTTCATTGTCGGTAGTTTGGGTTACTTTCACATTTATTAGAGTTGAGGCTATTGAATCTTCAGTGGTTGACTCGTTTAACGTATTAGTGGTTTCATTGTCGGAAGGTTGGGTTGCTTTCACGTTTAATAAACTTGTTGCCGTTGAGTCTTCAGTAGTTGGCTCTTTTAGCATACTGCTTGTTTCATTTTCAGAAGTTTGGGTATTTGTGGTTTCATTGTTAGTAGTTTGGGTTACTTTCACATTAAATAGAGTTGTGGCTATTGAGTCTTCAGTGGTTGACTCATTTAACGTGTTTATGGTTTCATTGTCACCAGGTTGGGTTGCTTTCACGTTTATTAGAGTTGTGGTTATTGAGTCTTCAGTGGTTGACTCATTTAACATATTTATGGTTTCATTGTCACCAGGTTGGGTTGCTTTCACATTTATTAGAATTGTGGTTATTGAGTCTTCAGTGGTTGACTTGTTTAACATGCTGCTTGTTTCATTCTCGGGAGATTGAGTTACTTCATTTATTGGAGTTGTTGCTATTGAGTCTTCAGTGGTTGACTCATTTAACGTATTTATGGTTTCATTGTCAGCAGGTTGGGTTGCTTTCACATTCATTAGTGTTTTGGCTATTGAGTCTTCAGTAGTTGACTCGATTAACATACTGCTTGTCTCGTTCTCAGAAGTTTGGTCATATTTGGTTTCATTGTCGATAGTTTGGGTTACTTTAACATTTATTAGAGTTGAGGCTATTGAATCTTCAGTGGTTGACTCGTTTAACGTATTTGTGGTTTCATTGTTGGAAGGTTGGGTTGCTTTCACGTTTAATAAACTTATTGCCGTTGAGTCTTCAGTAGTTGGCTCGTTTAGCATACTGCTTGTTTCATTTTCAGAAGTTTGGATATTTGTGATTTCATTGTCATTAGTTTCAGTTACTTTCACATTTATTAGAGTTGTGGTTATTGAGTCTTCAGTAGTTGACTCGTTTAGCATACTGCTTGTTTCATTCTCAGAAGGTTGGGTATTTGTGGTTTCATTGGCAGTAGTTTGGGTTACTTTCACATTCATTAGAGTTGTGGCTATTGAGTCTTGAGTGGATGACTCATTTAACGTATTTATGGTTTCATTGTCGGAAGGTTGGGTTGCTTTCATATTTTTTAGAATTGTAGTTATTGAGTCTTCAGTGGTTGACTCATTGTTCAATGTATTTGTGGATTCATTGTCAGAAGGTTGGGTTGCTTTCACATTTATTGGGGTTGTGGCCATCGTATCTTCAGTGGTTGAATTGTTGTTTTTTGTTGTAGCTATAAATTCTGCTGTGGGTGAATCATTGTAGACATTGCTGGTTTCATTCTCAGCAGCTTTGGTTACATTCCCATCGATTGAAGTCATAGCTGTAGATTTTTCGGTGGTTAACTCTTTGTTATTTGTTGCAGCTATAAAACCTTCAGTGGTTGAGTCATTGAACATATTGTTGATGGATTCATTCTCTGTAGCGTTCGTCACATTCGCACTGATTGTAGTCCTAGTTATTGAAACTTCAGTAATTGAAACAATGTTATTGTTATTTGTTGCCGCTATTAAATCTCCAGTGATTGACTCACCGAACAGTTTGGTAGATTCATTTTCAGCTTTGGTTACATTCTCACTTATTGGAGTTGTGACTATTGGCTTTTCAGTAGTTGACTCATCGACCATGTTTGTGGATTTATTATTTTGATCGTTTGTTACATTTTGCGTTGCATTTATAATACCTACTGTTACATTTGATACTATTGACTCCATGGTCTCAATAACAGAAACAGTAGTTGTTACATTCCACCCTATTGGTGTTGTGAATATCGATGTAACGCTCACTGAAACAGACATTAGAATTATATTTTTCGGTTTATTATTATTACCCTTATTTTTATGTTATTGCCGCTTAAGAGTTCCAACCGTCTAGAGCCAGTGCGACTATGGCATCTCCAAGTGTGTCGTGAGGCTGAAGGTAGCAGGGAGGGAAAGCCGATGGGTTAGAGGAAATTTCCTGACTATACAGATCTGCTCACCAAGAGTACTTTTAGCTACTTCAAGCTTAATTTCTATTATTTATTATTATTATGCGACAGGTTTTATTTTAATAAAAACTAGCAGAAAGCGTTCGATACAGTCAACCATAAAATTCTATTAAAGAAAATCATTAACGTTGGTATTAAAAATAAAAGTATATTGTTATTAAAAAGCTATATATTAAATCGCCAACAACGCACAAAAATAGGATCAAACTTAAGCACTTGTGATTTAGTAAAGCATGGTATTCCTCAAGGAACAGTCTTAGGACCACTACTCTTTCTAATCTACATCAATGACCTATGCAATATATACCAGGCAGAATTTTACCTGGTATATGCAATATATACCAGGTAAAATTCTCTCTTTTGCTGATGATACTGCAATAACAGTACAAGGTAAAACGTGGGAAGATACAACCACTAAAGCCAACAAATGCATTGCAACAGTCAAAGATTGGCTAGATAGAAATCTTCTCAGTCTAAATTTTAATAAAACCATTTATATTCCCTTCTATAATTCCCAAAAGTCATCTCCTAAAAAAAATCTTAACTTGAAGTTCCATAACGTTAATTGTAACTTTGCGACATGCTCAAACTGCGAAGATGTAAAATTAGGAAAATATATCAAGTACTTAGGTGTAACTATAGACTGCCAACTCAAATGGACTTACCATATAGAAAAAACTGTTAATAAACTGAGATACCTAAATTACATATTCAAACCCATGAGCAATATTGTCAATATAAGGACCATGAAACTTGTTTATGACGCATTGGTGCTCTCATCCATTTCCTATGGAATAATCGTATGGGAACATACAATAACCATATAAGACCTTTAGAAATTGCGCAAAAGTCCATCATTAAAGTAATGTACCAGAAGGCCAAAACGTATCCCACAAATCAGTTATTTCAGGAAACTGAAATTATGGAACTAAGACGGATCTACTGTATCCAATGTCTTAAATTTATATTTACTCGTCCTAACAATTTCACCAAAAACCCTAACCGCTCTAGCCAGAGACATACCACGTGCATGTACACAGTGCCTCACTGCAAAACCATGTTGGCCCAAAGGCACATTTACTGTATTGCCCCAAAGTTGTTCAATTCCCTACCCAATTCCATCAACACGAGTCAAAATCTGAACGTATATAAAAAAAAAATGTTAAAAGCTGGGTAAAAAATAATTTGGAAGTGAGTAAATTTTTTCTATAATTTGTACTATCTGTTTCGAATTTCCCAAAATATTCCATGTCTTCCTGTATTTATATTTAAAACGAGGTAATATATATATATATATATATATACATGTATATATGAACAAGTTTATGTACTTATATGGGTGTATACAAATACGTTTATATATATACTTTTAATTTTAAGAAAATTCTCAGTAACTCCTGTAAAATGTAGAATCCTGTAACTCTGTTAAATCAACTTAAATTCTGTTAAATGTTCTTGATATTTATATTTACTATGTATTTTAAAATTATATTTTAACTGCCACTGTCTAATATAAACATAATACAATACCCACGCACAGGCTTCGCCTTTGTGGGATCTTTTTTTGCTACTTTTTTTATATTTTATGTTATTATGTTTGTACCTTTTCCGATGTATCAAAAAAATTTCGCTAATTAAAAAAAAAAAAAAAAAAAAAATCCCGCTACAGTGGTTTTTTTTTGCTGCTAAATCTTCCTGGCGGCTTTTTGATGGGCTTTGCTCAATTTAGTAGAGTACAATAGCAATTATTAGAATGCACGCAAAAATGTATATATCGCATAGGTACCTTTTTATTTTTCTATAAAAAAAAAAATCATTCCAAAAACTTCGTTAATTTGAAATTCACTGGACGAATGAAAAACTAATTTCTACTAAGGAACAAACTTTCATTAACTAAGAAATTTAATATCAATCAGAGAATGCTGCCGAAATTGTAATTAAATGTAATTTGTCATAAAAATCTGGTTTCTCCCCTCTAACCTCCTCTGTTCAGCTCTCAAACCAAAATTGGTTTGAGAACTGAATTTATTTTTTAGGTTTCATTTATTTATTTTGTACAGGGTAAAACAGCATTTACCCGAAAGATTTTAACCAGCCATTTCTGAGCATATTTTGGTGTAAAAAATTTTGCTTGTCATTTTGCTGTCCGATGTTTTTTTTTAAATTAAAAACAATAAAAATATCTTTCCATCATACGTTGCAACTGAGTAGTCGGATACAGCCTATTGAATCACACGATAAGCACTCCTCGTTCCAGTAGCACGGTAACACACGAAATAGTGCACGTTTCAGGTGATACTGTCGCGGCGTGTAGGAGTGCTGTTAGTGGTGAAGTGTGATTGAAAAATATTTTTTTCAGTATTAATAGAAAAAAATGTCATCAAAAACGACTTCTATTTGTTTCTCCATATATGCTCATGAATCGCTGGTTAAATTCCTTCGGATACGTGATGTCATACATTGTATAATACCTATCATTTTAGATAAATGTAAAAATGACTTTTAAAAAACATTATGGTTGATTAGACATTTTATCTTTTGATTTTGTTATTCATAATTTTTTTATGTTGGGAATTTTTTTATATTAGGAAATTATATTTATCTGAAAATTATTCTGGGAAAATCGGAAAATTGCCTGGGAAATTTTTAAAAAGAATTTTTTTTTTATGTGAAGTTTGGAAAATTTTCCATGCTGAAAAAGTTAATATTTTTCTAAAAAAATTCTTCCGAAAAAATAGGAAAAACGGAAAATTTTGGCGTTTTTGTTTTTTTTTTTCAAAGTACCTACAATGTAGAAAATTTGTCGGAAAATGTGGGGGAAAAAGTTAATAAAAACATCTATCTTTTTGATTTTGTTATGTGAAGTTTGTAAATTTTTCGTGTTGGAAAATTTTTGATCTATTTTTTACAAAAAAATTCTTCCAGAAAATTTATAAGTTAGAAAAATTGGCTCGGAAAATGGGTCGGCTAGTTGTATAAAAGTTTTTGGAACTTAGAAATTCTTAGTTTTATAATCGACACTACTATCGACATTTTCTCTATCGACATTTTCTCATCGGGGAAGCTATTTGAAAACTTCGACCGTTCTTTTTGAAAGTAATAGGGGGTGCCACTTCCGTTTACAATAATCCGAAACTGTACTTAGCATAATAATACTATCATAAGATTGGATTGGGTACTTCTATTTCGCCGTTTCCTTGGGAAAATCACCCCAATGGTGCATAACTTTTAATGCTTCTAACCAGTAACATATAACATCCAATAACTAACCAATAACATCTTAATGCTTCTACCAGTGTAGTTAGGAGGGAGTGGCGTGGGCGGCCCGCACGAAAAACTTACGAAGGTAGAATATTGCCATACAAATATTTTACACATGAACACTCTGCTATTTATATTTTAGCAGTTCTACGGCTCGGTCGGTCGGGATTCCCCAAAAATTCTGTTGTTTTATTTTCGTTCCTAGCTCTAACTATTGTTCTGTTGGGGATCCCTTGAAATATTCCTTGCTTGTCAGTATTGTCACCTGTGCGACACAGGTGACAAGACTAAATAACATATAGTGTCCATGTGTAAAATATTTTTGTGACACTATTCTACCTTCGTAAATTCTTTTTATGGTCGGGTGTCACACCCATCGGGTGGCACCCGGTGCGGGCCGCCCCCTCCTCATACGCCACTGCGTGCAGTCCATAAAAGCTCTAAAGCTATTTATATGTCGAAGAAAATGTAATATAAAAACTTTAAATTAAATTCTAGAAATGGATTATAAAAACAAAATGCAAACGCACTATTTTTACATAAGTACTCGTATATCGCAGTTTATTTTCCTTATTTTTTTCTCGAAGCTCATTCAAGTAACATCGATTTACGCACCGTTTTACAATCTCTGTAGATTGTGCTACGTTCGTGTACACTGCTAGTAGACAGATGCCTAGATGAGAACCTAAACATGCAGGGCCGGTCCTGTGAAGGTGCAATTGGAGCTGTCCGCTCCGGGCGCCGAGTTTCCAAGGAGCCAAGGCGCTGACAATACCTAACAACTAACATAGCGCCCTTGAGGTTTTCAAAAGACTCTAATATCGTGGATTTGCTCGAGACTCACATTTTAATTAATTCTGAAAAATTCGTAGCCATAAAAACCTTTTTTTTCAGACCGATTCCCACGATAAGTTATTTGTGTTTAAAATTAATAAAAACAATATCTTACCATTAAAATATTTTACGTAAAACGATGAGAGTAATTTATAAAAAAAAAATTAACTATTAAATTAGCAAGTTAGCACCGTATTTTATTTTTCTAGATGATGAATTTGTAACTTCCCGAGGTATTCGTTTAGAAACATCTGAGATTTTTGTAATACGTTTATCAGAATTAAATAGGTATATTAAACCACGCGGAAAGATCAATTTTCTAGATATGCTGGCGAATTCGGCCGTACCTAATAAGACGGGTCGCGCGTCGAATATTTCTGTAAACGCCTTCTTCACTTACGTTGTTAAGATTCCCACTTTATTATGGAGTATTCCAGAGGATTCCGACTTTATTTTAGGGTACCTATTGTGTCGCAGGACAGGCGCCGTTTGGCCCGGCCCTGTATACATGGACCTATTGAGCCCTTGACGGAATTCGGAGGCGGGAATGGGTACCGCCGCCTCGGGAACCTTTATTGGATAACCAACACCTCTGCCATTGGTCACCCCAAGTGGTTCGCTACGTTTGGTGATTTAGCAGGGGTGCCCGGGTTCATGGGGTGAGGTTTGTTTAGGTCTTGGAGGCGGATGACCAGGACACACTGAACCCCAGATTCCTACCCACCCCTTAAACCCTTTTCCTTCCCAGAACTCTCTTCTCCTCCTTTTCCTTAAAAAAAACCCTCCACACAGCATCCCCAAAGATGACATAGGCCCTGAGGGAAATGATTTTCCTCAGGGCCTCCTGTGAGGAGCACACGTAAAAAAAAAAAAAAACTGTTCGAGAAAATTTTGAAACCGCGGGGTTAAGGGGAAGATGTATGAAAAATGAAAAATCCTGCTTGAATTTTTTAATGAGAAATACTCTGCCTTATCAAATATCCAAACAAATTTAATAAACCGTTGAAATAGCATTAGAAAAAATTGAAATAGTTTCAATACCTAACACCGCTTTAAATACAAATCATATCAAAAGTTTGTCACACAATTTCCTCTCGCCCTAGATTTGGCTTCAATGCCATTCATGCAAAATCGCACGTGCTCTGACAGGGCTTATTAGGTTCATGTATCTATGTTATATTATTTATTTTATCAGGTTCTCCATAAAACAGTTTTACACCAGAATATTATGGAGAAGATTACAAAAATTAAAGAAAAAAGTGTACCTATGGGGGCAGTTTCACTATCTTGTGACGTATGTATGTCAGAAGATAGTTAGGTACTAAACTCTCTGTAGGTGACATTGAAGATGTCGATGCTCAATACAGATTCATTTAGCAGTTGAATTGCTCGGTTTAATGGCGCATTCTGATATGAAAAGGTTCTCGAATTATATTACGTAATTCAAAGTATTTTTTCTTACCTTCTGTCTCATCTTGGTACCTGCATCTATTGGTCACTAATGTGCAGTTATTCTCAATGTGGCAGTCGACCTCAGTGGCTGGCCGACACGTGAGGCTCTCAGTACAGAAGAAATGTCCAGAAGGGCAGCAGAATCTGTGTTGGTAAAAGCAACCGCCAGTCTTGGCACTGCACACATAATACATAGAGCAATTCCTATTGCTCCTGAACCTTCCAGCTCGAACGCAAGGAGGATATGGATCACTCTCCAAATACCAGCCCATCGTAACGCTTCTGGGCGTTGAAGCATCGTAAAATTCCGAACAGCTTTGAATTTCTGGATCATACCACGTTCCTGGCGGACATTTGAAAATTGACCTGTAGAACTTATCGCCGTCCTCTGTGCACATGAAGTAAAACTCTGGGTTTTCCGGCACAGCGTATCTTCCGGGCCCTTTGCATCTCGGTGCTTCGACTTCTCCGTCAGATTCATCGTAAACTGTAATAGAGCACTGGTTTTGTAAATCGACGCAGTATTTCAACACTGCATCGTATATTTTTAATCTTGGACATTTTACAACGAGGACTGCGCAGTCGTTGCAAATGTAGTAGAATTGTTTCTGTGTCGGGTGGCTGAGGATTCCTTTGTAGTTGTCCTTGCACTGTCCTTGATAGTCTACGTGGACTACTTCTCCTCCTCCTGGGACGGCCAGGCACTTGCCCAATTTGCTGTCGAAGTAGTGGCCGCAGGGACAGTTGAAGGATTTTGCTTGAAGGGTTCCGTTGACCTTAAGGCATCTTTCGAAGGTCCTGAAGTTTCTGCCGGGCCTCGTGTCGAACTCACGGGAACAAGGAGATGAAATTGTCTCCGGACCATATCTACAGCATTGTCTCTTCTGTCTGAATGACGTGGAAAGATTCTGGCGCAAAATAAATATGTTATTTCAACATGGACGACTCAACACGATTTTTAACGTGGTCCGTCCAACAACCGATCTAAAGATAATCCGGTAAAGATAATAATAATGTCCCGGACGTGAGATTGCAAAAAAAAATTAAGGAAACTTAGATTGCCGTACATTTTTTGGGGTAGGTATCTTTCGCTCGCCATTCCAGGAATGTCCCTGTGTTGTGGCGGACGAAATAGAACAGATATTAAGGTCAGTACAAACATTTGAACCAAATCAAGGAGAGGAGGATAAAAATTAAGACAGATACGGACAATCAAAGTAACATGACAACATTTTTAAGGAAAATATGCAAGAAGAATGAAATAGGCGCTCACAGTATTTTGGACCGTTTCAACGTTTTTCCACAAGGCTGCCACTCCAAACAAGAGGAACACAAAACACATCAGCTTTGGTCTCATGATGTCGACTGACTACCATCGCTATCTCAAACTAAAGACCTCCACCTTTTTACCTTTCCCTCTTTACTGATTTGTTATACCGAAAGAAGCTACTGGAGAATCACATTTATGTGCCATTTAAACATAAGACATTACACGTAAATTTGATTACAACACCTTCAAATAATCTTAGGACGTGATTTTCTGCGACGATTAGGTCAACACATGCTATAATGCGTAATTGATTGATAGTCAGGGAATGCGGAAATGCGTGCATGGGTCGTGCTTTTTAAAAAATATATTGCGTAGATAATTTAGGAATTTACGGCGGTTTTTTTCGTGTGTTGTGCAAAATATTTAGTATTTGTGAAAAAACTATTATCCTGCGTGTCTCCAGTAGTTTTCAGAAACTTTTAAAAAAGGTTTTTAATTACGTATTTGGCTGCAAACCCGGTGAAAATATCAACTGGTGCAATAAATATCATATTTTTACTATCTTCCTATGTTTAATCGAAAGGTTCTTGCCGCTTGATAGGAGTTTACCAGGCTCAAGAGATTTATGTTTTTCCTAGCTTAGATTTTGGGTCTAGACTACCCATGTATGGGCCAAGGGATAGAGGGGCGATTCCGGTTCATTCACATTAAATTAATGACTTTTGACCGTGAACAAGAAATAAAAATAAACTAGTTCCTTATCCTTATCCTTAAGGTAAAGTTCCGAGCACAGGGACAGTAGAGTCAGTGACGCTGGATTAGTATATTTATGGTGACGCTGCGTCTGTGTCGTCGCGTCAATTTTTTTTTTTTTTTTACATGAAATACCGCACAAGAGTCCCAACTGCTCCCGTCTGGAGCCAGTGAGTCTATGGCATCCCCAATTGGGGTATGTTGTGAGGCTGAAGGTAGTGGGGAGGGGAAGGAGATAGGGAAGAGGAAGGTGAGGAAGTACC
This sequence comes from Glyphotaelius pellucidus, assembly GCA_936435175.1. Taxonomy (NCBI): domain Eukaryota; kingdom Metazoa; phylum Arthropoda; class Insecta; order Trichoptera; family Limnephilidae; genus Glyphotaelius; species Glyphotaelius pellucidus. Next base: position 16,066,795 of record OW386553.1, read on the forward strand.
TGGCTATTCAGATCTGGTCACTAAACACGGCTAAAGCCATTTCAAGCAACGTTTCAATTCTGAATGGTGGTCTTACACCAGGGCGATACTGATAGTATCTTCCACTCTGGAACGTGCCGCAAATATACTATATATTATTTTAAATGAATAAATTGTGAAATAACACAAATTAATCAAATAAAATTTATTTGCGCACGCCGGGTTCGAACCCGCGACCTTCGGATTGTGAGTCGAGAGTCTTGCCTCGGGACCACGGAGGAGGTCAATATCACAGCGAAACGCTAGTCCATCGCTGGTCACTTTTTCGAGGGCTCCGATCATAGAATAAAAAATATATAACACTTGGGGGTATTTCACCATCCTCTTCGTGGATTATCCGTACGATAACGTACGTTTTCGATCCATTAAGGCGGCGCTTTCCCGCTCAAAAAGAAGAAGATGGAGAGACACGTAATTATGAATGTTGGACAGAGCGCGCTAATATTTTTAATGATAAAATTGATGCGAAAATTGTGAAAGTGTTTAATAAAACACAACTCGTTTAGAATAAAGCAAAAATAAAAAATCTCGTGGGGTTGTTTAAATCAACGATTTATTTATTTATAAAGTCGGAGTTTACTATTCGGTACTCAAACCTATAAATAATGGCTATATATCGGATAAGTTGGCCGAATTTTCCAACTATTGCGAGTATTGTATTTTTATTTATATTCGTTATAGTGTGGATAAGCTATCAGGAGGATGGTGAAATAACCCCAAAAAGTACCTTCCATACAAATTTGAATCAAATGTTTCATTCAGCCCAACCTCTGTGTTCTGTCACACTTACCCTTGCATTGTGGATGTCCATCCACTTGAATTTCAAAAGTACAGTTTTATATGGAATTGTAGGAACAGGGAAAATGCCCACAAGGCACATCTTATGTTATTCTTTATTCTATGGCCGCGACGTTGTCGCCAGCAGACTTCAGTCATACCATGCTAACATTGATTTATTATGTTATTATAGCCCGTTTGTAACTACTTATATTCCGTGCAGTTTAACATGTCTTTTTATACTGAGAAAGCATTTCCAACTAATTAAATTTCACTTTTGTTTTCTTGATTGAATAAATGTATGAATGAAGAGGAATATGAAAGTGGAAATTAACCCACTTCCCGACATCCGATCGAGCTGAAACTCGGTAGATAGACCCGTTATCCATGACAATGCTTTCTATCATCTTTTGGTGGCACTCTCACATACACATAAGCGTACACGCATGCATTTCTAGTTAGGATGAAAAGATGGCTCCACTAAGTTCGATGCGTAGGGCCTTGGCGGAAAGTCGAAACTTTTTCACTACATAATAAAAAAGTTGTATTATAGTAAAAAAATTTTTTTTTACAGATTGATTTTTTCAAATAATAAAAAAAAACTTTTAATATATAATTTTATTTATTTATATAAGTATCTATTGATTAGTACATTGGTATAAAATGTTAAAATATTATTGCCAGAGAAGTACTAAAATGTTCTTAACAAAATAATATTATAAGTAATAAAAAAATTACATTCTATTATTATTGAATTTATTGCAATGATAACCCACAAAATAAAAAAAAATCTCATTATGATTATATTGGAGATATTAGACATATTTTATATAAAATTACTCAATTAAAAACTAATGATTTTTAATATTACAAAAGATCATGCTTTTATGAAAACTTACAAAAATACAATAGATACACATACATTAACCTGACTAATCTTCGAAATATGAAAATTTTAAACAAACGTTGAGAAAATATACAAAATAATATATTGCCACACACTTTTGACCAATTTTCTTTAAGGGTGCTGAATTTAAACAAAACATTTGTAACATTCTTATGTGTATTACAAAACTTACGTTTAGTAAACTATGTTAATCAACTACACAAAGAACTCATTGTAATAATTATAAATAAAATATTCCTAAAAAATACCCGTTACCATAACCCCGTATTAAAATATATTATCATCCTTACAGAAAATTGTGCTCATAACATTATTTTGGGGTTTTAAAAAAAATTGTTACTTTTTTTTTTCAAATTCGGTTACTGGAGTTAGGCATTTTTAATGGTTGGGTGAAAACATAAGTTTTTTTGGTCATTATTTCAATCACATGAAAAACCTTCAAAATGAGACCTTCGCATATCACTTATCGTTTTGTTTGGACGATCTGTTACAGATGTTCATGAAAGCACTAGAAATGTTGTCTGTTCTTATTTTTTTTGTGATTTGACCCCGGCTAATGAAAAATCCACTTCATTTTCTGAAAGGATGATAAATATGCTTGTTTTTTCGTTCCAAGCGAAATTAAAGAGCGTTTTGCTCATGAAATCAAACTTAAAATAGCATTTTGCTTAAGACGGCAACGAAAAATAGCGGCAAACATAAAAGATAAGTGAATGCGAGGCGCAGAGATCAAGGTGCAGAAAAAATCACAAAAATCTTTACGAGCCCTTTTATACCTACTTAAACATAACTTAAACTTTACTTAATTTTAAAATATACTAAGAAATTACATAGGTATTAATAATATGTTTATGTTAATGAAACCTAATTGCCTATTTGATCTACCGTTTAATGGTACCTCCGTAGAGTGTTTTTTCTTAAATTTAAATATGGTACCACAAGAGAAGGGAGGTGGAAAAGATATGTCCATCAAACAGGTTTGCTTTTCAGTGTCAATATAAATTGGTTACAAGGCATCTAAATTGATAATCTAGCTAACCCGGTGATTTCCTAAGTGGCGATATATTATGGGCCCTCCCCTGGAGTGTGACATTAGGGGCAACAGGGAGCGTTTTATGTAGAGCTGTAATTAGGCCCAGAATAACATGGTATTCTAAAATTGTTTGGCTATTTAGTTAATTTCCACAATTTTTAAACATTAGCTGTGACCACACAGATGCAAAGCATTTTCTCCAATAACCATACCTATGGACGGTTCAAATGTGATGTTCCTTTATTTTTCATGGAGACGTACAATTTGTATCGACTAATTGATTTTCAATTGATCTGTTAATCTGTGAGAAACAGTTAGGATGCAAATGAATTCTTCAGTTATTTTTTTATATTATCTTGTTTAATTACTGTCTGTGTCTGTATTATCTCCTATATATATATTTTTCAAAGACGACAAGCCTCGAGAAACACCCTACAGACAATGCTTGTTTAGTTATTTCAACTTTCCTATTCCAAGATCTCTTACAAGTATGAAAAAATTGTCAATGTTATTATTAATATAGAAATGGGGGGAGGGGATTCGCTGAAAATTTAAAAAAAAAATAAAAGGAGTGGCAAGCGAAATAAGTTTGAGAAACTCTATCCTAACCTAATTAAACCGTTTTAATCCTAGCTTACAATAAACTATGAATATAAAATATTGTAATCCATCTTCCAACTCTAACCTAACCTAACTAAGCTGTATTATTTCTAGCTAATATTAAACCACAAAGATAGCTGAAATCCATCAGAAGGAATCGACACTTAGCCCCCATGGCAGCCCGGACAGGGTCCACTGTCTACCATTTGCGGATCCCCGCATCAGGCGTCAACCCCTTGGCGGTGGTGGCGGTGACCCATACCCTGCTGTTGTTGCTGCTGTTGTTTGAGGTCCAGAGAGCGCAAGGAGCGAGACCTCTCGAAGAGGGAGGGGTCCGTGTAGATGGGCTCACTGGGGTCCTCAAAAGGGCTGCGGGTCGGGATGCCAAAGTCGCAGACTCGCGCGAGATTTCTGAAAGCACAGGTTCGATGATATGCAATAATTTATTTTTCTTATATCCATCCTATCCGTCACTCTTCTTTTTTAATGGTCACTGTATAAAAAAAATCCGGAACCCTACTGATGTCCATGAGCTAGGTCCTTCATTGTATTGTGATCCAGCTCATTAACTCCCCTTTCATTTAGAAAAAAATGCAACTCTTGAACCTGGAGAAACTCATGGTTTACTGGCAAAGTTGAAGTCAAGGAAATCAAGTTAAGTTCAACACAGGGATAATGAGTGAAGGAACCTGATTCATGAAGGCAATTGAAGTGGGAATCATGTTTCTTAGCAATGAATCTCAAGAAGAAGATACTAAAAACATGTTTGATCTTTTTTCTAAGTAGGGGAATTAATAATGAACCATGTTTTCTTTCTTTGGCAGCAAATCATTCTTGCTTATAATGATTTGACAATAAATATTAAACTTACCCAGTAGCAAAAGGCTTATGGAGTCCGGCTCCGAACAGAGAAGCTCTTGAATTCGTGGGGCGAGATGAAGGAGGTCGGCTGACGGATGAAGGTGGGCGTTCTCTATCCACAGTTTGGTTCTTACGCATCACCCCCCAGTATCTCCTGTTACCGTAAAAAAGCAAAAATAATAAATTAATATATTACAGGACCCAGTTCGAGACCTTGAAGGACACCGTAAAGGGCTTTTTGAATTTTTGATATCTCTGTGACCGAATGAATTTCGTAGAATGTGTATCATATCGGATTGATGTAAAGAGAAACTAATAGTATTTCATGAAAATGGGTTCAGACCTGTAAGCGAACATTACGATGAGAATGACCGTGAAAAGCAGGCAGACCAGCAGCACCACGGCTGTAAGCAGCGAGTGGTACTCTCCGGGGCTCAGGCACACGGAGGGGGGCGCGGGGCCAACGTGGCGCAGCCCCTGGAACATCTCGTCACGGGACTCGAACACCTATACCACAATGATCATTGGAATGTTATTAGTTGATACAGTTTTCTTAAAAATAATCTAATCTAATAATCCCTGTGCATTTATTTTTGCTTTAGAGTTGAGATAAACGTATAGTCTATTTACCTCAATCATCTCCCTGACATGCTCCGGTAATTCGGGTGGTCCTTCAGTACCCGTTTCAGAATCTTCTTCTCCATAATCTGTGCCATTAGTATTGATAGCCAATGACGTTCCGTTGATCAGTTCAGTCTCAATAACTGTTCCATTCAGGTCCCTCCTCCTTCTTCTACCAAACGATGGCTCAGATCTTCCGGATCCATGTGAACAGATCGCCTGAAATGCATCAAATTAACAATAATTAGATAAGACAATTTGAATATTAGTAATTTTCAAATTGTTTCTAATAGAAAAGTTTTTAAATCAATTCCAATGTTCTGTTATTAGATTCTTCACTTACTGGATGACAACCTTCTCGGCAAGTTCTGACAGTCGCTTCAAACACTAAAAAGTTGGACTCTGGTATTTTGAAGGCATTGAATCTAGCCTCCAAGCTGTCTCCACTTCGGCCCTTATCCAATTCTGGGAAGACGTAACTGTCCACAGGGCATCTGAAAACATTGTAAGTTAATAGTAATAATTGGATAATTTGTAGAGCGCCATTTTTCTAAAATATCACTGCATTTTTTATTGATACAAGTAGTCAGTATCTCAACATATTGTTGAATTGCATGTTTATGTTTTGTTTTGTACTGCATGGGAATCTAAGTATCAATGTCTCTATTCTGTAGGGGTCATGGCTAAACAAACACTAGAATTGCAGCAAGAAAAACAGTTTGAATTCTGTTGTGTAAAACGATATAACACTGAATGTGACAAAAGAAGGAGAAGGTAAAATAGAAAAGCCAAATGGGTAAACCGATACTCTATGGAGGCCATTACCGGACGGGAAAGACATTAACAAGCACCTGAGCACTAAATTTATCGTATCCATTAAGTGAACAGAATTATTTCGTACTGAATTTTAAAAAAATATATACATTTATAGAGATAGACCATTAAAGATTTATTTAAAATCTTTACATTATGCCCAAATATCAAATACCATGTAACGTCAGTTCCCATGTATAGACCCATAAATCATGAATCAAGATATAAAGAAAAGGTTGACAGCCCTGTTCACAAACCGCGGCCGGCCATGCTCACGGCGTTCGAGGCAGTTCCCAGACAACAAAAAATTCAGCCAAAAAGGTAAACGAAACCAAAAATTATTGTGGCCGTAATAAACAATATTTCGGGCCCTTGCATTAATGTTCAACTATCAACTGCTGCTTAGCACTTGCTCCCAGTCGTCTAGATCATACGACGCAATCTTCTTGGTGTCTGGACGGAACTGATGCATCGATCGTCCAGAGCAAGGGTCTCTTGTGATTGTGGTTAAGATATGTTTATAAGATAAGATATGTTTTAAGATATGTTTATATATATATCTCTATGTTTGTGGTTAAGATATCTCTGACATAGTTGTATCTGTCGCTGTTCCTCGACTGCGATGGTACAGGTCAGTCTCTCCAGGTACAGGTTCATGATCCGAACCAACGATTTGACCGAGTTGATGACGAAAGAACTAATTTACAGTCTTCTTACCCGTATCTGTCAATAAGCTGCACCGATCTTCCGGAGTACGGGTCTCTGGCGATGACGTTCGTGGCAAAGATATCAGTGACATAGTTGTATCCATCTTGAGACTCCAGCCTGAAGGTGAGCGGATCCCCGACTGCAATGGTAGTGGTGGGTCTGCCCTGGTACAAGATCATGAGGCGGACACGGGAGCTGAGGGAGTTCTCGGCAGGCAGATACTCGATGGGGATAGGACTGCCGGACCTGTCGAAAGAATCGCCCCATTCCCAACTAGGTAAATCACTAGGGTCGAGTTCTACAAGGAACGATGGTACTTCAAATACGGCCGTGATATTTTAAAAAACGATAATGTTTAATGTTTTTAAAGTTGTACATTTGAGTAACTTCGTTATAAAATTCTGCAGAAAATTATGGAAAAGGATTATATAAAGAAGCTGCGAAACCTCTTTTAAGCTACTCTTCCAATAATTTACCTATGTACTGTAGAAACTTCAGGGAAGATTATTGATACTTGAATGATTGTGAAATGGTAGCCAATTTTTTTTGTTTAATCGTTGTTTTATTTTTTGAAATTTTGTAAATTTTAAATCATGGCAATATTTGAAGTTGATCGTTAGTATACTCATTAGTTCAATCCATGCGGATATAAAGTTCTATTGAAATATAAATAAATATTAATATTTACAGAATTGGGTAACAAAACAAATTAATAACACGGTTATTATATTATTAAAAGGTAGATCTACAGAAAGAAAGTATTATATATTTCTACAAAGAAAACAAAACATTTCAATTGAAAAGTGTCCAATGTTATAATAATCATTGACATTTTTCTCATGCTACTATGAACGCATACCTAACATCAGATATTATCAAATCAAATTTAAAATGCAACGCATGCAAAACAAAATCTACATACAACCATCATAAATAAAAACGATAAAAATTATTATGCATTCAACAAATTGTTAAACGTGCTTCATTTTGAATTCACAAAGTTGCCTAATCTGCTTTTTTTTACATAAATAGATATTGAAAATTTTCTTTCATTTATCACAATTAAGATTATTTAAAATTTTAAATGCTGAAGAACGAATGAAATGAAGCAGAACTAAAAAAATTAAAAATGCTGAAGAATCGAAGTAATGAAATTGTGGATTATGTTGTTCATTTTAAATTAATTTCAGGAATTTGCTTAAATTTATAAACTGAATACATCTTCCAAATTACGTAGCTGTATCTCTTGATTACAATAATAATATTAAAAATCACGGGATAGTTTGATAGGCGCTATTGTGTACAACTATCTTGTTGAAACGTGTACTACTATTATTACGAGCTAGCAGTGCGCGGGGACCGGTTTAGGTAGTTTCAGGTCATTCGGCTTAAAACGTTGGAGATCAAATTGGACTAATTGGAGTCAAAAAAATGGAACCAATTTTTTCGCTTCGTATCTCATCTAAATACAATACATCAATGAGGATAGTATGAATTCCCGACAATCAGTTCCAATTTTGAAAACGATGCAACATAATTTTCTGTCAAAAAAATTACTTAAGAGGTAGGTTTTTTATTTACTTTATCGTTTGTCTGAATTCTTCAAACTAACACTTTCAATTTTGAAAATCAAGCTTAAATTCAAAGCAATAGTTTTAGATTTCATGAACCAAAGTTTCAGACAGAGACACAACCAAATTTTTTTTATATATAAACTGATCTAATCACTACTTCTTCAATACAAATCAAATTAAATTGCACCCATTTCACATAATAATAAGAACATCACCAAAATGGATAACTTCACTAAAAAATATTGAACAGCATCAAATGTCTTCGGTCTTATTAGCATGCTAATTCGCATGCAGAAACTGTTACCTAGAAACCTAGGCTTAATTTACCACCAAATTTTATACTAAACGGAAGTAATTATCTACCGATTTACTAGCATGCTAATTCGCATGCTGCAAGTACGATTACACACAATGTTATGTACATTCATAAGCTATCGTCTCTTCTATAAAAAAGCTAATCTCTTGGTGTAAAGCATCTCCGAATGTTCAACTTCAAATGCATTTTTACCATCAGGTTATGAACGGAAGTTAGGGGCCATCCATAAATTACGTCACACCTTAAGAGGGGGGGGAGGGGTGTAGAGAAGTGTGACATTGTGTGACAAGGGGTATGGGGGGGTCATCAGCTCTGTGACGCCACATGTAAAAATCTGAATTTTGATTATTTTTAAATGTAAAATTGCAAAATATGTAACATCACACTAGGGGGGAGGGGGTCCCACAAATGTGATGATGTGTGATAAGGACGGGGAGGGGGGGGGGTCAAAAATCATGAAATTTGCGTGACGTAATTTATGGATGGCCCCTTACTACCAATTCACTGGCATGCTTACACATGGTTATACACAATACATTAGAATATGTCATTACAAAGCGTTAATTCTTGATTACAATGCTAGATTTTTTTGGCATATGGCATGTCTGAATGTTAAAAGTTTAATTTTTCACAAAATAATGAACTGGAGTGACTATTTTCCGATTTGCTGGCATGCTAATTCGCATGCTGCATACTGTTAATCGGTTATCTCTGCATAGCACCAGGGACTTCAGGTTCGCTCTTACCCTGCTCCGATGTAGTTAGAGGTGACCACTGCCTCTCCAGGTCCGCGGAACAGGCAGGTCAGGTTGAAACGTTTGTCCTTGCCGGTCTGCACGTTGTCACTGAACTGGACCACCACGATGTTGGTCATAGTGTCACCGTACTAGGACAAAATAATTCTCATCAATACGTGACCTTACAAAAAGATGAAAAGTTGTACACGACACCACAGATAACAACAGATTGCTAGTTAGATAAACCGCCATCCTAGGTACAGAATCAAGCAGTGGAAGACACTGTCGCTAGCGCCCTGGTGAAAGAACACCATTCAGATATGATTTAAGATTTTCACGGCCAAAATTATTAATGTGATTTATTTTTAGGTTATTTACCATGTTGCGCTATCTCCTTTATCAACATTTTGGACAGCATTACAGTATTCATCATCAGGGCAGGCATGTAATTGTAATTTTAATTTATTACACATCTTCCCTGTTGGCAGACACTGTCATGCTGTCTGAAAAGATGCCTTAAAAATAAGAGCGCAACACGGCATAATAACTCAAAAATAAATTGTCTTTCAGAATCAAAACGTTGCTTGCAATGTCTGTAGCCATGTTTGATATCCAGATCTGAAAAGCCAGGAACTTCGCCACCTTTCTCTTGCCCATTTCACCTCTTTTAATTCCTTCCACCTAACTTCAGCCTCACAACATAACTCAAATGACCATAGACCTAATGCCTCCAAACGGTTGGGAGCAGTTGGTGTGGTATTCACAACAAAAGCTGATTAAAAGAGTATTTTGAAGTCTTGTCCAAAGTTTCTGAAAAATTCAATTGTCAGATGATATATCCTTTACATATTTTTTTATTATCTTTGTACGATCAGGTCTTTTTCTGATTTCACACACATGCGGCGGCATTCAGGCCTAAAGGAGAATATTATTATTTTTTATAAATCCTTAATTTGTAAAAAATCTAGCTTACCCGCTGCGTTCCGCACTCTGGGTAGCCATGCGCTCCACTGATCCTCAAAACATTGGCTGTTCCTCCACTTCCTCTGAAGAAGCAGCGGTCGTAGAATCCATACGTATAGATCCTTCCTATGAATCCTTCAGGAGTCCGCAAGGTGAACTCCATCCCGTCTTCGTTACAGACCTGGCTCACTGAAAAAAAAATGAAAGGGTTTTTAAAGCAAATGCACAAGGTGTTTTAATTGTTAAAAAAAGACATTGGAAAAGTCCTAAAATTCGTTTACATTTTTTACTCCAAATAATATCAGCAATCACTGGATAAAATAAGTCAAGTACGTTCCTTTACACCTTTTTATACCTACTTACTCTTAGTTCTTAGCTATGATGCTGAAAATGTTGTTTGTCCTAGTAAAAACTGGCACGATAACTTTTGCAAAATCTTTTTTAACAGAATTTCAATGCCAACGCAACTACATATTTTCAGTTCAGAGCATAGGCACGGTGGGGCAAGGTGGGGCGTTTGCCCCACCCTGGCTGGCCATTGCATGACCTCTAGGATTGTCGACCGAGTCGCGTTTTCAAATTTACAGCACTTCATATTATGATGGTTTTTCCTTCTTCCGTTCATATTCTTTGTATTCATTTTCGGTACCTCCTCTGGATTTTTATTTTTTGCCCCACCCTAAATCAAAGCCTGGCTACGCCCATTGCTCAGTCATTCTCATCGTTAGTTATGGAGCTTTGTAATTACTCATTGTATAGCGCGCTAACAAAACAGAAAAAAATGATTTTATATTCAACGAAATGAACTACGAATTCAAATAAAACATTTACATGCCTATATGAAAGGTCTACTTATAATATGGTACCTCCCTACTTTAATATTTTCAAAGCTCAAATAATTTATTATTTTTGTAATGAAAATGCGTGAAAAGGAAAAAATTGAATATGGATTTATGCTTTCAACACCAACTGATTATATTTTATTGATCTTGGTAAAATACTGATATCATGGCTTACCGTCAAGACATTCCTCGCCGTTTGCAGAGATGGATCTCTCATAGAAGTCATAGTTTCCTGTGGTGTCGAAGTAAGCCGGATCTGCAACGTCCATGTCTCTCGTGTCTCTGTCACTCAGTTCACAGTTGTCTCTCTCTCCATCTCCGTTGGGTAAGACTTTGTCGCTAAACGAGTACAAAATGAAAAGTGTCATGATAATATAACACCACATGGTAGGTACATGATAAAATTTCACTTTTAAATAATACGAGGAAGAAATTACATACAGAATGAATTACCCATGGTCTTAGAAACATTGCGGATGTAGTGGGTAGGACATGCATTCAGAACACCAGAGGAGAGATTTTCGTACAAAATTGGTGGCAATTCCAAAGGGCAGACGTTCGGTTGGCTACCCCTGTAAAAGCAGCGGAACAATGGGCTCTAATGGACGGAAACCACCGAAGTAGCGCAGGACAGGGACACCTGGAGTTATCTGGTCGAATCGATGAGTCCCCGACTCAAATAGGACAAGGGGATGATAAAAATGACGATATTTATCGAGGATGAGTCAAAAAATATCTTCACTTCAGCCATAATGCCTTCAAGATAGTCCTATTGCCTTCTATGCTTGTATGCGAATTACGTGCAAGCGTTTTTGATTGCTGTCACGTATTTGAAATTTTACCCTATCGCATATTTTGCCTACCAGAAGTTTGAACGAAGGAGGAACAGCAAACGGTTCCGATTTCTCTGGTCGAGGGTATGAAAGATGGATATTTCTAGTTAACATACGAGTTGCCTTCGGCAAGGAGCGTCTTCTTTGAATATCAGTCATCAACTAGTGCCCATCAATAAGTTAATTATTTAGGTATTCCCTACAGTCCAGATCTTTCTCCCTCCGACTTTCGTCTTTTTGAGCCGCAGGATGCGAGGTTGATTGCGCACAGACTTAGACACGAGGAAGTGGTTCAAAAGTGGCAAACTTGTGAACCGCCTGACCGAGCGCATTGACAAGGGAGGTGACTAGGTTGAATAAATTATGTATATATTAAACTCTTGAATGTTAATAATTTTTTACTTGCCCTGGTAATTATAGATCCGAAAAGATAAACAAATTGTTTCTTTGGTCCTGTAAATCTTAAAATATCAATGCCATATTTTCTTACCGGTAGTTAAAAGATCTGCACATGAAGTCTCTGGCCTCTGCACACTCTCTCTGACACTGTAGTAGAGAATGTACCGTGATGAAACGCCTGATGTACTGCCTCCTCATGCGCTGACGGGCCCCCACCTGTCTGTAGGAGTCCGCGCTGTCACAGCGTGATCCGCCAGGCCTCAGGGGGCCCCCGGGACCTGACAGACCCCCGGGACCTGACGGCGGCCCTCCACCACTGGGCGGGCCGCCGGGGCCTATTGGGGAGATTGAACCATAGCCCGAACCCCCGCCGCCCACGTAGCTTGGAGCGCTTGGATCATAACCAGGGCCTGCACCTACAAGATAATCAAAATTATATAGTTACTCCGTTCATTCGAAAATTAGATTTTAATAAAAAGTTGTGCAATTTGATAATTGATTTTATTAGGTACTGCTTTTGAATACATGTTCCTTCTCTGTAGTGAAAATTTCTGAAAATATTTTCCTAGCACAAGAAATCGTGCAATATTCTTTGCTATTGCAAGGATGTAGAGATTAAATAAATTTGACAACTTTTACAATCGTGGGTTTTCTATTTCTGTAATGTTACCAATTGCTAGATAAATAATATAACTGAAAATAAAATTTGATCAAAACGTGGGCTTACCTGATGGTCTATAACCAGGTTCTGTCCCTCCATAACTTCCCCTATATCCTCCTGGTCCTGCAGGTCTCCTGCTTCCGCCGTAGACTGGTCTTCCAACACCTCCATAACCTCCGCCGCTTCCTCCGTATCCTCCACTGCTACCGCCGTACCCTCCGCTGGCACCGCTATACCCTCCACCGCTACCTCCCCCATATCCTCCTCCACTGCCTGCGAATCTGTCGCCTCCATAACGATCGCCTCCATAGCGATCACCACCACCATATCGGTCGCCTCCAGGTCTCTCACCTCCATACCTGGAATTAATTCATGTATTTATGTTGTGGAGTTTGAGCTAAGCATGTAAATTAATAAAATTATATTGGGTACATCTCACTAGGAGGATCTTTACCGAGCATTTCTACGTAATATTTTTTTAAACTTTCTACAGTAGTTTTGAGATTTCGCGTAATGTTGATTATTCCAATTTGACAAGGTCTCTGTTTTTTTCTACACGTTGAAGATGTTAAGTATGGATGATTGGGCGACTTTCACGTGAAAATGATATCACCTTTCATTTATTTATTTTTATAAGTTATTGATTTTCCACGCAATATCATTAATTTTATTAAAATCTTCTTGTAATTTTTTTGCAATCGTCTGCGTAGCTTGTGAATTGTATAATATTATTGTATATTGAAAATATGTAATGACGACATTTTTGACGTCATTGAAATACAAAGTAAAGAGCAGGGGCCCTAAATGGGATCCTTGAGGTAACTCAAAAATCCCATTATGGGGAAGGAAGGGTAGGATCCCATACCATTGAAGGAATATTATCTGTGACACGTAATCTTTTAGAACCATCTGAGAAGATTTCTCATTATACCAACTTTTTCAAATTTTTTTAAGATTGTGTTGTGATTCACCTTTTCGAAAAATCGATGTAATTAGAGTAAAGCTGTTTCTTTTCGTCCAAATAATTAAGATCAAAATCGGTGAACAACCCCAAGTTCGACTCAAAAGACCTGCCTTGAAAAAACGGTGTTGATGGGGGTTGATAATTGTGTTTTTACATAAATTAAAGATTTTTATTTTTAACAATGAGTAAAACTCAAATTTTAGTTAATAAAGACAATATTAGCGAAACTCAAAGAAGACAAAGACACATTAGCTCAGTTGGTAGAGCTCCGCCCCGGCAAGACTTAGGACCTGAGTTCGAGTCCTATATGTGACCGTATCTTTTTCTGATTTTTCTGTTCCAGATTTTTGATTGAGTTTCACTAATATATTGTCTTCATTAATTAAAATAAATTAAAGGGTTGGTGATAAAAAAAATTGTTGAAGAGTTTTTTTTTCAATTTTCCATGATTTTACTTAAAACGCATAGCTTTTATATAGGCCTATAATTCCCAATATTGCGATTTTTTTTAACAGGTCCAACAAATATTTCTTCCAAATACTAGGAAATACGCCTCCTTTGACCGAAAGCGCGAACAAATGTCACTGTCACGGGTTCTTAAATTTCAATTGCGAGCGGCGGACGACACGACAATAGCTCTGTAACAAACTCCACGTAGGAAAACGGTTTTCAGGATTATACTCGGTGTCGGATTCTTAAATTTCAACCGTACAGTCGCTAGAGAAATAATAATATCAGATGTGAATATTTTTTAAATTTACGGAGAAATTTTAGTTTTTCTTTGATGATTTTTATCAAGCAAGAGGTACACTATGGGATATGCTGCAGACAGATTAATGATTTATGATGGGACATAACGGTCGATAGCTTGATAGATAATTTCCTAGAATTTATTAGTATAGAAAATATGTGACCAGTTAAATTATTGTTCTTCAAATTTATTATTTTAATAGTCAGCTGAGCTAAACAACAAGAAATATTTTACACCGGGGTTTTCTTTGAAGTATTATCCCGAAATGTAAAGATTTGTGAAGTGAATCTTTGGTAAGAAAGGGAGGACACAATTCAAATTGCTTATTAATAGATCGAGAACGCGTTTCTTTAAGGTTTTATATTGATGGAGCTGTAGTAAATCTATCACGTGAGTGCTCCATTCATCAGTGAATAATAAAAAAGTATTATCCTAAAGGGGCACTACCCTGACAGGGTCAACACAAACAAATTTACAGAAAGAGTTAAAACAGGACACAACAACAGTCAATAATTACTATTTACTGTGAGCATTGTTGTAAAGTTTAAGAAAAACGTGTGAATAAATTTTGAATTATTTTTTCGAATTTCTATGCTAAAATAATGTGATCACAACTTACTAACGTATTTTGTTATTAAGTTATATGTTTCAGTGTGAAAAATAGAATGCAATTAATATTTCTGTTTTACATATTTGGATATTTCGGACTTTGCATGTTCAACTCACCCTCCAATTCCAAAGCTGTCTCTATCTCCAAAGCGATCCCTGTCCCTGTCATATTGACTCCCTCCTCCGTATCTATCTCCTCCGTAACGGTCAGTTCCCCAGTAGCTTCCTCCCGGTGTTCCTAAAACATGCACAAAAAAAAAAATGCATCCGGATATTTTTAACCAAGTAGATCAGATCATATTATATTTGTTATTTTAAACACTCATGTACACCAAGCTCCGTCAGAAGCAAAAAATATAACCGCAACATACCTGGTGGTCTATCGTATGGATATCTTCCGACCCCTCCACTTCCAATTTGACGTCTGTCGCCATTGGGATACCTGTCGTAACCTGGGTTTCTGTCAATTGGATATCTCTCCCTGTTCATTGGATATCTATCTCTGTCAACTGGATATCTTTCTCTATTAATAGGATACCTATCTCTATCTATAGGATACCTTTCTCTGTCAATTGGATATCTTTCCCTGTCGATTGGATACCTTTCTCTATCGATTGGATATCTGTCCCTATTTCCTATCGGGTATCTATCGATTGGTTGCCTGTCTCCATAGATTGGAATTCTATCCCTGTCACCGGGGGGATATCTGGGTGGATATTTTCCTGCATCGGGTCCAATGGGGTATCTATCAATTTCATTCGGATGTGGGTCTGGATATGGATCAGGTCTATCAATGGGATAGCGGTCTCCCCCAGGCGGGTATCTATCAAAAGGTACAAGAGGTGGCCTTGCAGGGTAACGATCATCAGGGTATCTGTCTCTATCGCCTCCTGGGTATCTATCTCTTGGTGGGAATCTGCCTCCATCTGTTGGATATCTATCTCCGATTGGGTACCTGTCACCTCCTGGATACCTATCATCTCCTCCTGCTGGGTACCTACCTCCGCCTCCAGGATATCTATCGCCTCCAGGATATCTATCACCTCCAGGGTGTCTATCGCCTCCAGGATATCTGTCTCTATCGCCACTTCCTGCGGGGTATCTATCCCCGTCAGGGTATTTGTCTCTGTCTCCTCCTGGATACCTGTCATCGTTACCTCCGGGGTACCTGTCATTACTTCCTGGGCCTGGTCTGTCTCTGTCGCCACCCGGATTCCTATCGTCTGGATATTTATCGTCTCCACCAGGATATCTGTCACCACCTCCCCCTGGGTATCTATCTCTATCGTTATCTCCATTGCCTCCAGGATACCGATCCCTGTCTCTATCTCTGTCTCCTCCTCCTGGATATCTGTCATCGTATCCTCCGCCGCCATTGCCTTACAAATAATAAAAAAGTGCTATTAGGATCATTGGAATGTCAAATTTCCAATTTTAGATGTTAAAAGTCACTTCATCAACATCTAGGTGCTAAAAGAGGGGTGGTGATGTAATAAGTATGTGCTATTAGATATTAATTTAAAACCATGAGGTGCTTGTTATTGTTTAATTAACATTGTTGTTTAAACTTACCTCTTACTCTCTTTTAAAAGTTGAGTGTAACAATATTTTTTTTACAGTTTGGTACCATGTTACAACATTATGTCATATGGAAAGAATATGACTTGAAACATTACGTACTTTGTTATATTTATGTTAAGCTTTAGGTGAAATGGACGTTAGTCGCGTTAGATAAAGAGTGAAATGATGGTTAAATAATATTAGGTGACATACATAATGTAAGCTAAGATGATATGTCTATAAATGAGTTCAAATCATTGTAAAACGGTTATGTAAATGTATTTATGGTGTTTTCTCAGCTTCATCAAAATGGAAAAAAATAGTTTGAAAATTCGTTTTCTAATTTGAACTCATCCGTTGACATAATTATGAAATGTTAGCTCGGCTGACATGGTCAATCTTAGGTGAAACCGTTGTCTTATGCTGCGTATAAGCAGGTAGGTATTACTGTGAGCCGAGCCACGAATTATGGGAAAGAACCGTCCTATACAAACTAGAAGGTATATAAATCACTTTGAAATTCTTAAACGATGATGTCATGGAAGTATTACCAGGTAGTCAGAGTGACAAATGCATTTTTAATAGGGTTGATTACTGCACAGGTTGACTTGTAATACTAGAGCCCCAAAGTCAGATAAATTGGTTACTGAATTGACAAGTTTTTTTTTTAAATTTTATTTTATTTATCTGTATACAGTATTTTTACATTGGGTTTTTCAGTTGCTTTTATTTGATTCTTGCCGCGCGACCTTTAAGGTTGTTTACGAGTTTGAAGTGTTGTTTTGGCTTAAAAAATGTAAGCAATTTTGAGAGATATGTAGCATGTTTTTGTTTTTAAACTCTAATATAAATCATTACAGTTTTTTTTAAATAACGGTAACTTGCATATTTTTAGGTGATTTAAAAAATATTTACTTTCTAAGTTTGTCTAAATTGCACAATAATTTAAAAAAAATTTTAAATAGAGCAACTATTTTTTTATGAAATCATTTTCGCTATTTTCCCATACGAACCTGCATCAAGCTTGTTTTGTTATTTTACAGGTACCACATAAAAGATTTCTAGACAGGAAATTTGTGACATGGAGGAGTTTTCCCAGTTTGCCGAAGAAAGAAAGGTTTCAGGAAATGTGTAATAATATTTTAAGTATTTTTGAACTTGAAAAGCTCAGCGTAAGTGGTGAAAAACTGATGAAAAGCAGAGGTGGGCTTAATTTAATCTTTAAATATATATATTTCTGAAACTTGTAAATACTGTAGGCGTATGACCGAAAATGCGAATAAATAAATAACTGTGTAACACATTTGTACAAAGGGTAAATCATATTTACGCGTGTTCTAAACATTTTAAAAAGTTCAAAATTTTAATTTGTTTTTTAAATTTTAATGTTTATCAAAATTTTTGGGGTTACGGTTACAAGTACTTGATTGATGTGTTAGAGTTTTTCCGTCAAACTTGTGTGAAACGAAACACTGTGCGGCGTTTCGCACCATTTGCGGTAATATCTACCAGTTATTCGCAACATAAGATGAGATGATAGCGCTCTTTAGGTGATTTTCTGGCGTTATAGAAATCATCCAAACATTTTTATTATTATTAATATGACATGGTCAACAAAAATTTTGTTAGATGGGGTGGCAAGATGATCATGTTAGAAAAGGTAACCCGATCAAACATTGCCATATTGGTCGAGGTTAGTGTTAGGTGAAGTGCTTTTGTCAATGATGATCATGATATATAAGATCAATAATGATCACTTCAGACTAGGTGACATAATCAATAATTATTTCATTGGATTAGGTGACTTGATTATTTTTCAATCATGATAACGTTAGATCAGGTATGATTGTCATTAGTCAGTCATGATCATATTAGAAAAGGTGACAAGATTTAATATGATTTTATATTTGGGCACGCTTTCAATCATCACCCTCTAGGTTATCATGATCATCATGTCAATCATGATCATGTCAGACGAAGTAACGTGGTCAATCAAGATCATATTAGATGATGTGACAATGTCAATCATGGCCATGTCAGATACGGTACCATGATACAAGCTACGTGTAATGAATGATATGGTGTAAAGTTAGCCAGATTCCCGCCTACCTCCAGGTCTGCCCCAGTCCCCGTTGTTTCCGCCCATGTCCGGGCGGCCCCCGCCCCCCGGTCCCCCTGGCTGCTCGCCCTCCCCGCCCATCAGCATGTGATCTAAGACGAGTAAAGGGCACAGCCGGCTATAAGGGAGGTGCTGACACACACTAGCGATGAACACCAGGTGCAAAATTCAGGCTCTAGTGTGTCCAAAACAAGCAATCGCTTTCACGAAAAACCCAGTTTCATATTGCAAATAATACTGGAGTGTACAGTATACAAGTATCAGAGCATATCCGATGCACTTTAACAAGTCCAGATCTTATTTGTATTAAATGTAGATATTTTTTTTTGTCCTTCGGATACGTCCTGATGCGCCTTGTGTAGATATTTGTTTGGACACACTAAGGCTCACCATTCAAACCAAAAACATGATTGTTTAGGATTAGACACATTTTGGTTATGACAAAAACTGAGTAAGCCAATGAAGATGACAATAATAAGTATTAATGACAACAGCGTTAGTATTGTATTATGTACCCTTCATGGAATGACCAATGGAATGAGAGTATTAGCCGAATGCTGAAAACGAAATGATTAGTTATGGTTTGCCACATGCATAAGCATATAATTTCCATTTACTTTATAGGCCAGTGCAATTAGCGATCCGCGAACGGAATTATTCCGATAGTCCCAATTTTTTTACATATTTTATACACCATCTCCTGATGAAAAATCTGAGTTTTCGACCTTGGCGCACTTGAGCTTTTGCCGCCATTTTGAAAAAACTAGCCGAAATCAGGCCATAATCTAGTTTTTCTCAAATATCTCGTTTCCAATAAAAATTTCGGCTAATATACAAGTTTAGTAGAATATAAAATTACCTACAATTTAAAAAAACAAATTTTCTTCTATTTCTAGTGAATATCGAGATATGCAGTCGCAAAATTGTGTATAATTTTATAAAAACAGGTAAATTGCTCGACTTTGTTTGGTTTTTTGTGCGTATCTCTTTTCCTGTACAATTTTGTGAAAAAAATACCGATATTAATTTTGTAGAGAATAAAAGCTACTTTATTCTCTAGCTTGCTACTCAAATCGTGAAAATCGATTTCTTTAATAATTTTTTTTTGTATTTTTTTGTATTTTATAATTTGGAAACACAAATAAATAAGTATCTTTTAATTTAAAAACAATTTTTCAGTTTGGTTTGGTATTTTGGCCTTAAACTCAAATTTATGTTAAGTATGAAAAAGGGCGCACAGCTGTATGGCTGATGACAATTTGCTCAAACGTACAATCATTCTTGGGGACCATTCAAACGCCAAAAATTCAGAATAAGTACAGCTAAATGTCAAATTGATAGAGTTTAAAACACCCCAAGCGTCTTCAATCGCTCTTGGGTCGTGTGAGTACTTACGCATCAAGTTCTCATAATAATCGTAGTCTGCATCATAGATTATTCTCATGCCGTCCCTCTGGTTGTACCGGCTGAGTCGGCAGGTGCGGAAGCGGTCGCTGTACACGGCTGAGCGACACTGGAAGCTGGTTTGCCGCAGACACTCGTCCAGGCACTCGCTGAGGGAGCGACCGGTGATCTCCGAGTGGAACTCGCCACCCAGTCTGCTGTTGCGGTATCGCTGGAAGGCCGTGTCAGGCCGGCGGCCGTTGGAGAAGAGGTGTGACGTGACAGAATTGTCAGGGTATTCTGAGCCTCGGGCTGGAATAAAGTTAAATTGGTTATGGTCGACCCCAGTACAAGATCATCGTGAGTTGGATTTTTTCTTATCTCTCCTTCTCACACATTTTTTTTTAACATTAATTCTACACAGTGGCTCTGAGGAAATTAATTTCCCTCAGGGTCTATGTTACCTGAGATGCTGTATGGAGGTCTTTTTGAAGGGAGGAAGAAGTGAACATTGGTCTTGAAGAAACCCATGTTGTAGGAAGGAGGAAACACAGATGCAGACGCACAGCAGAGCTGTTGAACTCAAGAACAAGTCGAAGAAGCGACCCGTTCTTATGTGACAAATGTCAATCGTTTACATATGTTGGACGCGCGTTTGGCGTGTTTCCCAACTATGCACCAGTGCCAAGGGGATCAATGACGCTAGTTGCTTGGAGCATTGTCTATTGAAATACCGGTAGAACAAGGATAGCATTCATTTTAAAGATTGCAATCCGTTTGTTAAGATGGAGTCTATCAAATGGACCGCCCGTTTCTGCACCGAGTAGAGGATTTTTTCCAGGTATTTTGAAGCTCCAGACCAGAGGTGGCTGCCAAATTTTACCGTTTGGCGCACTTGCGATTTGTATAGGACTAGCAGTTGTGTACTCTTAAAGTATCTGCGGGCCACGGACAGTACGCCCGGTTTTTGGGAGGCATCTTGCATGAAAACGAAAAAGACAGAAAAAAACCTGCGTAAAATCAAGACCGAACGTTATTTCTGAATTGAATTAGAGAATGATAAATTATTTGGTAAAATTCTTTAACGAATGCTTCAGCATTTACTTTTATGATGGAACATATTATCAAAATATATTTATATTTACTCACTGAACGAGTCATTTAACTACTCGATACTGACCAACTACGAGATACATGATGTTGTGCAGCTGAAAGAAATGTAAACGGGGTGGAAAAAACCCATTCATCTATGCGCAATTCATTGCTTTGGTGGAAAAAATTACTAGTACAATGGCTATAGCCACATTGTAAGACCAGGAGACATCGTTTAATTCGCAATCACGATGCAGTCGAACTTTATTAAGTCCAAGCATAATCGTTATAATTTCTAAAATAAAACTACATCGACGCAATCTATCGGATTTCTTAGTAGACATTTCGATACTATAGAATTCAAAAAGTTTTGTTTGAAACCGAAAGATGTCAATAGATATTATCATCGTCGTGAGCTTGGTGTGGATTGGGCTAAGTTCAAGGCGATGAGGTGAAACATGGGAGTAGGTAAAAAATTATTTAAAAAAATTGGTTATGTATGTTACGTTTGGTTAGGATATGGGTTATTTTTCAGTATTTTTTTGTCGTTTTTTATGAAAAGGTGTTGAGTTGACTTGTTTCTGAGTTGGCATGGAACCGTCCAATATATCTCTGATCTGCGTAGGTATTTACGGAAGTCATGTTAAACATTCCCATATCAATAAAATATCAACATTTCACCAATTATTTGAGTTACGAAGAAGTTGCTAGTTAATTGATGTGAAACGAGATTAATATAGAAGAAGAAAATACGATAGGTACCTACATAAAATTGGTGAACAAGGTTTTTGTACGAGATTGGGTTTTTTCTGTTCGGTAATCAGAAAAAAGAATAGTGGCGTTTTTCTCTTTGTTCATTTATTTGGTATTAGTTTGTTGGATACGTGATTGGAACGTCCATAGGAAAACCAAAATAACCCTATACAGAACAATTATTAGAATGGTCTTGGCCTATGGATGTGAGACGAGAACACTGACAACAGCTAGACACCTCAATCCTAGGAGCGGTGCGAGAGGGAGAGGCATGGAGAATCCGCCACAATAATGAACTCTATGACATCTACCAAGCTCCCAGACTCTCCACCCATTTAAAGCTCCAAAAACTAAGATGGGCCGGACATGTGCACCGAATGCCAAGCACACAAGTACCGAAGAAGGTTCTAACAGGATACCCCGGAGGTAAACGAAAGGCGGGCAGACCTAGGCTGAGATGGGAGGATGATGTCAGGAAGGATGCAAGGGGACTACTCCATGATGCAGATTGGAAGACAACGGCCGAGGACAGAGAGTGGTGGAGGCTTACCCTGAAGGAGACCAAGGCTCAAAATGGGCTGTAGCGCCATTGAAGAAGAAGAAATTATTTGTTGGTTAATTATAAATTAAAGTATCTTAAATACGATACTTTAAGCAAATGCTTACGATTATCCAGACAGACTAGATCGTAGAAATGATGGGTCGGGCTGCTACTGACGGTGATGTCATCCTTCTGAGAGACGGAATCTTCTTCGGAAAGGATGCACATTCGGCTTGCCTCATCAAACTCCACAGAACGACAGAAATATCTATAAAATTAAACAAAATCTCATTATCCTCAACTGCAAATCGGTTTAATGTCCTGCAAAGGTAGAAGATAAAAGACATTTACATAATATTTCGTGACATAATGGTCGAGTACAGCAGTACCTACATTTGACCAGCGATTCTGTCAAACATACCAGAATACTTAAAAACACAAAAATGTAGAGACACCACATATTTTTATTAATAATATAACTTACTTTTCGGCTCGCAGACACATGTCTTGACATTCCTCCAGAGTAAGGTTGGAGAAGATGTCCACTTCAAATGGTCCACCGAGTCGCTTATTTTCTTCCTTCACAAAAACAGCCAGACCATCACATCTTCTTTCAGCTGCATTGACAAATACATGGATTAGTTGCGTATTTATATTTTAAACAAATTAAACGGCTTCTACAATAGGATGCAATTTAGTGTCAAAATCTCGTTTCTAGGATGAAGAAATTAAGGATAAAGTACCTTTTTTTTAAATATTAATACTGCATGAGAGTCCCAACTGCTCCCGTCTGGAGCCAGTGAGACTGGCATCCCCGATTGGGGATGTTGTGAGGCTGAAGGTAGTGGGGAGGGGAAGGGGATGGGGAAGAGGAAGGTGGGAAGTACCTGGATATTCAGATCTGGTCACCAAACACGGCTAAGCAATTTCAAGCAACTTTTCAATTCTGAACGGTGGTCTTACACCAGGGCGATACTGAGAGTATCTTCCACTCTGGAACGTGCCACAAATATACTATATATTATTTTAAATGAATAAATTGTGAAATAACACAAATTTATCAAATAAAATTTACAGGTATGTGGCTAAAGAAGGGAGAATGTTTAATAATTTAGGCCGCAAATATAGGTACCATATATCATTTTAAATGAATTAATTATGAAATAACACAAATTAATCAAATAAAATTTATTTGGCATGCCGGGTTCGATCCCGCGACCTTCGGAATGCGAATCAAGAGCCTTACCGCTGGACTACGCCGGCCGCCTAATAGTATGTGTAAGACAGGATGCCAAAACATTGAATAAAATTGTATTTGGGAATTTGGGAGACGGGTATGGGTAATGCCGCCCCGAGAACTATTTATTGGATAACCAACAGCCCTATCACAGGTCACTCCAAGTGGTTTTCTACGTTTGGTGACTCAGCAAAGGTGCACCTACTGCCTGTCGGGCCGGATAGGAAGAGGCTGGTTGAGGGAGACCTAACCTAGTCCTATCCAGCCAAACTCTCTTGACCCATCGCCTTGCAACGCAGTGGGAGGGATGGACTCATACATACGTCACTCCTTGACACATTGATTCCCAGATTTCTTCCCAGCTTTCATACCTTTTTCCTTCCTAGAACATCCTGTCCTTCCTTTCTCTGAAAAGACCCTCCCTACTGCATTCACAAAAATGACAAAGGCCCCGAGGATTTTTTCCTCAGGGCCTTTTCCGTGGAGCTATTGTTAAAAAGAAAGATAGTGAACGAGTTTGTATGCCCGGGACGTGTATATAAAAATAAAAATCATGTACGTTTGCAAAAAACCAAAAAGTTGAAATTGGCAAGTATACTAGTGGTCGCCCAATGGTCGAAATTCGACCATAATTATAATGTTTTTTTAATTGATTAAGGATGGGTTGTTAAAAATTTGATGGATTCATCAAATATTTGAAGTTGATTTTCACGTTCTGTGTAAGTTCTATTCAAGTTCTGTTTTTATGTAGTTATAGGACAGTCGCTTCACAATACTGAAATAATCACAGAACTTGAATACAACTTACACAAAACGTGAAAATTAACTTCAAATATTTGATGAATCCATCAAATTTCTTGAAACAACCCGTCCTTAATGTTTTTTATGCATAATTAAAAAAAATATAAGCATTCTGCACTTCTCTATATGAACTAAAGGATGGGTTGTTTCAAAAAATTTGATAGATTCATTAAATATTTGAAGTTGATTTTCGCGTTCTGTGTAGGTTCTATTCAAGTTCTGTTATTATATCGCTATAGGACAGCTGCTTCACAAAACTGAAATAATCACAGAACTTGAATAGAACTTACACAGAACGTGAAAATTAGCATCAAATATTTGATGAATCCATCAAATTTTTTGAAACAACCCGTCCTAAGTGTACAACATTTAATACTCCTCCGTCCGCGCAATTTTCGCAATAAGGGGTACCTACAAAGTTTTTGCTTCACTTTTAATACACTGATGATGATAATAATTATCTCTCTCTTGTTTCACGTTTTAAGCCAAAGTTCACTCAAAATGAACATAGAAAAATCGCGATTCATGGTACGAGTTTGGCAACTCACCACAAAGTCGAATAACCTTCCACAGAACAAAGCGAGGCCAAATCTGTAATGGTCCAGCATACACAGACCGGAAGTTAGTTATCCTGGTGTAAATTTTCCGCTAATATAACACACTGCATGCGATATCGTGGGAATGTTATGTATTGACTTATGGAAAATTTTGGTAAGATGCGTTCCTATAAAAACCATAATTAAAACAAGCAATTTGCTACGACAGGGGGAATTTGGTGGGCGAGTTTTTGAGCCAGGCAAGCAATTTTGAAAATGGTAAAAGTGAACTTTTCACTTGTTATCTGAAACTTACCGAAATTGTTTACTTTAATTTAAAATAGGCTACATTGTTAATCAACATGGAGATTATTTCTTATAAAGATTTTTGGGCAAAACATGATTTTTCTGCATAAAAGACGATAATTTTAAAACAGATTTCGAAAAAACTTTTCTGTCTTTGAAATATTGTAAAAATATGAAAATGAATAATTGGTAATTCTAGCAAAAGAAAGCATTCATCTATGGCGGTGGAGAAGCGGTGCTTTTAAATGCTTGTAAAGATTGATTACGCCCCGCATGGACACCTTAAAATTAGTAGGATAATAGGTTTTTTAACAACATTTTAAGTAATTAGTCGACTAGCCGCTAGCACGCTTGCTATAGCATGGTTTGTCGTATCGAGTCTGCTTTGTTGTCGATGTAGCCGAGATAGTATAAGATGTTGTATAGACACAAGAGGGAACGAATCGATTACCTGTCAAACAAGTATTCTCCAAGTAATCGGAATTCGGTTCGTCCATCAGCAGTTCGGGGTGGGTCCTCCTCGTGAATCGACTGAGAGAGCAGGACCGCAGTGAGGAGTCGTACGAGGCTGACCGGCACACGAAGCTGAACTCCTCGAGGCACTTGTCCTGGCAGTCGCTCCGGTTAGCCGCCACCACCTCCTTCAGGTCTGATGAGGGCAGCTTTAACTTCTTCCGCGGGTGGCGCTCGAAGACGTAGCGACGGCTGGGGCACTGGCGCTCTGGACGGTCCGCTGGAATACAATTAAAAAAGTTGTAAGAATACATCTCGGAAGAAATTATTTGATTTAACTGCTTGTTTCTGCGTCAAAGAGGACAGTTTATACGTTTGTCAAGTCGTTTTTAGGCATCCGTTTTTTCTCTCTCATTTGAACTGCGCCTTTTCAACACCCGCCAATCCGTTCATATCGTTCCATGTACACAACTCTATTCTCTTATTTGAACTGTGCTTTTTCAAGACCGGCAAATCGGGACGTCTAAATTTCAGGTTTAATACGGGAAACTCTACAGAATGGAGACCCTCCCAATCCGTTGTCCAGATCTTTGGCAGCAAAGATCTTCCACAAAATGTTAGTATGTTTAACGTCTCTCTTCCAGTAGAGCTCTATGTATTCCCAACTGTGCAGTGCTACAAGTGCTGCACATTTGGACACACAAAGAACCTCTGCAGATCAGAACCCGTTGTTTCAAGTGCAGTTCGTCTCATAGTGGCGATTCCTCTGATAAAACAGAGGAAAATTATAAATGCTTAAACTGCTCCGGAATTCACACGAACATTAGCAAAACTTGCCCTGAATTGTCGAGGCAGCGCAATACAAAACATACAATGGCCGAGAAGAGCATTTCTTATGCGGAGCATCAAGAATGTTTAACAAATCCATTCCATCTTATTCTGAAGTAACTTCCAAAAATTCTACAAATTCCACCACTTCTCAACCGTCTTCTTCTTCATTTAGAAAAACTGTTGAAAAGGTCGTGAAACCTAGATAACTAACAAAATTCTAACCGAAGAGAGATAAAGTTTTTTTTTTTTCAAGTTTCAAGATTCGTAGGTAGGTGACGCGTTGGGGATTATGAGCTTCGCGAAAAATGCGGTAATGGGTTCTTTGACGAAAATTTATAGTTTTAATAAACGGAAGAAGTTAAAGTAGCATGTTCAAGATTTGCTGAAACCTTTTTCTTGCCACTATAAGACACTAAAAACAAAAATTTCAAATAAAAGAGATAATAATATTGTCTTCAATATATTTATTTAAAACCGGGAAAACTATATGAAAAATACGTGACTATTTCCAATAGTCACGTATTTTTTTATTTAACTAGAAATAATTAAACACATTACACCAAACTAAATATTACAATACAGCGCTATTCTATTTCATTACTTTGTTTATCAAGAATAAAAATTAATATATTTTTTAATTAACTTACGGGTTCCATATTAGAGTCTAAAATGATACTAAGAAATCAAATCTGTACTTAGATCTTATGTAGGTACCAAAACAAGATGTTTTAAAATAATTAAACAATATCTGGCTCCGGTATAGAAGAAATAATCAACAAATTTTTAAACTTTCAAAACGGGAAACTGGGCAAATTGATAACATACTTTTGTTTAATTTTTTGGTATGGGTCATTGACTTCTCGACTATTTTTCGTTTTTTTATTTATGTATATACTCAAAGTAATTGTCTAGTAGATTGCTGACCAATATTTTGTTGAGTGAACAGGCTCGCATCCAAGATTAATTGAAAACCAATTTGTTTGCTAATATATAATTCTATCGTTATTTTAATAAAAGAAAAGATATTCAAAAATCTCATTTATTAAAACACCAGAATACTTGATCAAAAAGGTTAAAAAATCTCGAACAAATACACAGCTGTACATATTTTCCAAGTGAATCAAATATAGAATTAAACAGTATCCAAAAATAAGAAATGTTTTGAATTTAGTTTGACTATAATAGTAAAAATAACAAAACAACAATGTCACTTAAAAATATGTACACGAATATTCGCGAAAATTCAAAACATAAACTTAGTAAAATTGAATGAATAAGTTCTTTGGTTTTGATGGAGTTTGGCACTTGAAACGGGAATTTTGAATGCATGGATTCAATTTAATCGTCAGAGTAAATGGGGCGGCGACGGCGACGCCTGCGTGAGCCTCGACGCCTCCTCCTCCTGGATCGCGATCTCCTCCTTCTGCCTACCATGGTCCCGGGAGCCCTCCTGCCCCGAGATCTGCCCGCACTTCTTATCCTCCGCACTATGACCGGGACAGCGACAGTGCGGACATCGTCCATTGCTCTTGGATCGTTCCCTTCCTCAGAACCAGAATCATAATTTTCACTTCCTGAACCGTTTTCATTCTGTTTTCCGCCTTTTGGGTACATCTTCGATAAATACACACTTATTTTAATTTAAATCTTTGAAAACAAGAATTAATCTTACAAAAAAAGAATTGGGGTGAACGTAAAAAGAACGACTTTTCCAGGTCGGCACCAAATAGGAAATGAAAAATTATTTCAAATGTTTATTTCTGAAAGCTGCAAACAAAAGCTTTTAATTTTTATTCGAATTTGTTGTTGTTTTAAATTAATTATTATTAGAATTCAAATGCTTCTCGGGTAGGAGTGTGATCTTGGAGAAATAAACTAACTTAATAAAGGCACTGTTCGGAAAAAAAACACATACCGGGACGTTCCCAATTTCGCGACATACACGAAATCCAGTCGTTCTTTCACTTTTAATATAATATTATTTTTATACACCGTAATTATAATATTATTTTTTGGTAACTCTGAGCAAATTTCCTCTTCCGTTTGTATATACGAGTCGAAGTAAAGTCGATATAACGTAGTTTTGTAAAAGTAAGGTATAAAAAAATCGGGAACGCCCGAGGAAGACTTAGTGCATTATCTCTACACTGGAATGGTATGCGGAAAAAAATGAAGGTCCAGTCCGGAAATAATGTAGTTTTGTAACAGTAAAATTGGGTTTAGAGTAGCAAATGGTAGAAAAAATTGAGGAAGCCAGAGGAAGACGTGGTGTGATCGAATGAAACAAATGCTTTCTCAATTAAGACGACAATATACCCTAAAATATATTCAGAATCTTAACGACGTAAATAAAGAAGCCATGTATACGAATTGCAACTAGCGACCCGTGTATTGGACGGACCTACTGTCGAATTTGCCCTGTCAAAGAAAAGAAGACAAATAATGTGGGAATCTTAACGACGTAAGTGAAGAAAGCGTGTAAACAATATACGCCCGCGTCACGGCGTATTAGACGAACGTACGGTCGAATTCGCCCTAGTGGGCCCGGAGATTCGACCTTTCCGCCGCGTTCATTTTAATTAATTCTGAAGAACGTGTTACAAATATTTAAGATGTTTCTAAATGAATACCTCCCGAAATTATTAATACATCGTCTAAAAAAATAAAATCTGGTGCTTACCGCTAACTTTATATTTGAAAAAAGGTTATAAAGTTTTAAAATAGTTGTACGTAAAATGTATGTAATGTTAAGGTATTGTTTTTATTAATTTTAAATATAAAGAAGTTACATCCCCCGGTATCGGTTGGAGTAAAAAAGTTATTATAGTTACGAATTCGCCGGAACTGATCAAAATGTGAGTTTTGAGCAAATAAAAATTATTAGGGTTTTTTTTTTTTTTTTGGTTTAAGGCAATTCACCCTGGAGAGAGTGCTTTGTGCCGGTAATATTTAAAATGGATAAGAAATTTCGGTTAATCTAATGGGAAAATAATAAAACAAATTAAATATTGGACTCATTTAGATCACTAAAACAAATTAAATATTGAATTCATTCAGGTTAATAAACTTACATAAAGCTGTATGAACACGAGAATTGTTAAGAGATAAAAGGTATGAAATGTTAAGGGGGGACTGGTGTGTGATTTTAATAAGCCGGCGGTATATGTTCTTGAAAGATGAATGGTTTTTACAGTTAAAGAAAACGTGGTCGAGGGTTTCCTCTTCCACACCACACTGGCAGAACGGATCATCTAAAACTCTAATTCTAGACAAGTGAGATGCAATTGAACAGTGGCCAATTCTCATTCTCGAGATACATGAAATGAATCGTTTTGAAAGTTTTTTACCGTGAAACCATGGCTTAGCAGGGATATGGTTTTGAATTCCCGCATAGAAAGATCCAGTTCTTATTTTGGAGACTGCCCAATTTTCTTCCCAGGCACGAGTCATATTAGATTTAAGAATCGGAAAGACATCGGATATAGGAATTCTAAAATTTAGTGGGATAGTTCCGGAATCTGAACCAGATTTGGCGAGAAAATCGGCCATCTCATTACCCTCGATACCCAAATGGGCAGGGACCCAGGCCAATATCGTCTCAAACCCAGATTCACTAAGAGAATTGAGAAGATTTTTAATTTTACATATAATATTGTCTTCCGGATAACGTAAAATATTTGACCTAATTTTAGTTAGAGCACTTAGCGAATCAGTACATAGTAAGGTTCGATGAATGTTGAGAACCTGGATTTGATTTAGCGTTTGTTCAATTGCAAAGCATTCGGCTGTAAATATGGAAGCTTCTTTCGGTAATTTATAAGTGAGATTGATGTTGAATTCTGGACTATATATAGATGCTCCACATCTTTTATTTTCAAATTTGGAACCATCCGTGAAAAGGATGGAAAATCCAGGGAATTTCGAAGCCACTATGCTTTTGAAACAATCATCCACATTTTGAAATTTATTTGGGGAAGATAAAATATTCTTCCGAAAGACTGATGTTATTGTGTTCGGCATAAAAGTGATTGCCTTAAATGGAATATTGTATATAGGAAGATTGGGAACTTCTTGAAGATATTGGAGGGAAGATGATAGAGAATTATAGAGATGAAAACTTTTAATTAAGAGAGGAAAACATTGTTTTTCTCTCAATCTTTTGTTAGAATTCAAATTAACACTTAACCTATTAAGACTTTGTTTAATAGGATGATGTGATAACGATAAAGCCTTGAAAATATATTTATTGGCAAGGAATTGCCTTCTGAAATATAATGGAGGCTCCACACATTCCACCTGAAGAGCATTAATTGGAGAAGACTTCATAGCTCCAATAATCATTCTGAGGGCTTTTGATTGAATTCTTTCCATTTTCTTATCTAGATATTTAGGGAGTGGGTCAAAAAGGAATGAGCCATAATCCAAGTGGCTCCGAACTAGGGAATTATACATTAATTTAAGAGTGGTAGGGTGAGATCCCCACCATACTCTGGAAACTGCTCGCATCATATTAAGTCCCTTTTCACACTTTGTAGAAATTATCTGAATGTGTGGAAGCCAGGAAAGTTTATGGTTCAAAAGAAGACCAAGGAATTTGATTTGAGTAGCGGTTTGTAGAGGCACATTATCAAAAGAAATTGAGAATTGGGGAATTTTTCTTTTGCGCGTGAAAGCCACGACCCTTGTTTTAGATGCCGCCAGATTCATCCCATTTATTGACAACCAGCTTTTAATATATTGTAAAGCCAAATTCATTTCCTTAGCTGCAAGAATAATATTTTTATGTAACAAATATATAAGGATATCATCCGCAAAGTAAAGACGCTTGATAGAAAAAGGAATTACTGAGTCTAGGTCGCTTATATAAATATTAAACAACAGAGGACTAATAACAGAACCCTGGGGCAAACCTCTCCATAGTTTGCGCCTTAAGCATTTAGAGGAAGACTCAATAATAATGGACCTATCTGAGAGCAAATTAATAATAAATTGGACTAATTTCGGGGGGATTTGTTTTTTAATTAGCTTTTCTTTCAAAACATTCAGTAAAACATCATCGTAAGCTGATGAAAGGTCAAGGAATGTGGCCAATGTATAAGAATTTAGGGATTGGGAAACTCGGATATCAGTTGTGAACAAACTTAAATTATCCATTGTAGATTTCTTTTTCCGAAAACCATACTGATTTGGTGAGATAATATCTTGACTTTCAACAAACCACTCTAATCTGTTCTTCATCAAACGCTCCGCTACTTTCATCAAACATGATGAAAGAGCAATAGGCCGATAAGACGAAATTTCAGATGGATTTTTTCCAGGTTTTAAAATGGGAATGATTTTTTGAGTTTTCCAATCATCCGGAATTAGTCCTGTTTCAAACATATTATTAATAAGAGATAAGAAATATTCAACCGCCATATCAGAAAATGATTTAATGAAACTATTAAGTATTCCATCGGGACCCGGAGCAGAGTCAGAAAGGGTTCTTATTACTAGTTTCATCTCATCAATGGAGAAAGGAGCATCTAGCCAGTTAGAGTGAGATGGATATGGCTTAATAGAAGGCATTTCTTCACATCCGGCCACTGATGGGGGGGCTATTTTATCCGCAAATCCTATAAGAATTTCTTCTGATATATGCTTGGTACTCGGCGGAGAATACGATGATCCGAATTTTTTTAAGCTAGACCAAACTGAAGATTGGGGAGTTTCCGGAGACAGGTTCTCACAGAACTTCCGCCATCCAGCGCGTTTTTTATTTTTCAAAATTCGTTTGGTTTCTGCCTGGGCTTTTTTAACTGATAAAAAATTTTCTAGTGTCATACACTTACGAAAAGAGGAAATTGCTTTTTTACGAGAGTTGACGGAGCGAGTGCATTCCTCGTCCCACCACGGATTAGAGTGTTTTATTTTAATGTTCGCATTGCGTTTCGGGATGGATTTTTCTGCTGCATTTATAACCATAGAGGGAAACGTCTCACATTGCAATCTGATGTCTCCCGGGGACGATTTTTTTTTTAAATTAATAAGGTTATCTAGTTCAGAAGAGAAAGTGCTCCAATTCGCATCATTTATTCTAAATTTGAGATTATTTTTAACTGGTGGAGGATAAGTGTTAGATTGATGTTGGAATCGGATTATAATTGGAAAATGATCACTAGAGAGGGGATCGTTTAGGATGTCCCAAGAGCATTTAGATGCTAACGAATATGAACAAAGAGATAAATCAACAGCACTTTTCCGTTGATGAGGGGGGGTGAATCTGGTTGGAGATCCGTCATTTAAAAAACATAGGTTATGGGTATCAATAAAATCTAAAAGATTGCGGCCAGAACGATTTGTTATTTTGCTACCCCAAGAAGGGGAATGTGCATTAAAATCTCCTAGGATCATAAAAGGGGAACAAATCTGGGTTAAGATTGGTGCCCATTCATTTTCAATAAAAGTGGTAGAGGGAGGAATATATATTGATAATATTGTGATATCAGATAAGACAGCTGCTATTATCTGGATATCGTCGGAGGGAGTATGTATATTAATTTGTTTAAACGGGATAGAATTATGGATTATCAGAGCCGTGCCGCCTTTACCATCCGGTCTGTCGTGTCTGAGACAATAATAACCCGGAATTCTTAAGTGAAAGGAGGGTTTTAACCACGTTTCAGAAATGGCGGCCACTGAAACGTCGTGTTCGTCGAGTAATTGAATTAGGTCAGATTTGTTAGCGAAGAGGCTTCTACTGTTCCACTGAAGAATTTTGTTCAGTTTCGAAGTCATTGGGGAGGCAAGATAATAAAGATTTAATGTAATCGGCAGCGTTGGACCGTACAGTATTGTTGTTTGTAAGGATAGAAATTAAAAGGGTAATTAAAGTTTGTATAAAAGAATTATTATTCAATATTTCGGGGAGAGCAGGAGGGGATGTATTACTATTAATGGCACACCCATTGGGGGTCCGAGATTTGGCATTCCCATTCGGGCTGGTCAAAATATTATTCAATTGTTTTTTATCAAGGTAAGGAGTATATTTTGGGTTGGGTTTGACTGGCTTGAGAATGGTTTCTCTGTGAGAAGATGACGTTGAATTTAAAAAGGTGGTTGATTGGAAAGGAGCTGAGGACGATGTCATCTCTGCGAAAGATTTTTTCGCAGGAGAGAATAACTTTGAGGCCTGGAAGTACGAAATGTTGTCGGTAGCCATTTTATGTTTTATGTTCCTCTGTCTTGTCAATTCCGGACAGGCTAGACTGACCGCGGTATGTGCACCCGAACAGTTGATGCAAATGGGATTATTGGAAGATTTTGGACATTGATCAAATGGGTGATTTTCTCCGCAAAAGTAACAACGTGGAGGGGAGCGGCATACGGATTTTGTATGTCCAAACCGGCAGCAATTGAAGCATTGAACAGTTGGAAATTTATAAACTTCGACGGGAAGCGAGGTATAATAAATAAACACACGAGACGGAAGGGATTGTCCCTCAAATGTAACAACAACAGATTGGGAAGGTTTCCAGATCTTGTTTCCATCAGTAGAATCCTTGTAGTTCAGTCGACGTGCTTTTATTACTTTCGGGGTTCCTTGGGAATTATTCAAAGCATCAACAATTTCAGCCTCTGGGATATCCGTGGGAATTCCTCGAACAAGACCCATTCTCGTAAGGTTAAATGACGGGATGAACGATTTATATTTATGTTTTGAGAGCGAGTCAATTTTTTTTACAAATCCATTTGCGGAAGCGGCAGTATTAAACTCGATAGATAATTTATATCGCCCTTCCGGTTTAATTGAACCATTAACAATACCAAGGTTATTATTTTTTGAGTCAAATAAGAATTTTCCAAAATCTAAAGGATGAATAAGTTTTCCTTGTTCAGTTCTCTGAACAATTACGATAAAAGGACCGGAAGCGGAAGCAGGATAAAGTAAGTCAGTACTTTTTGTATTATCGCTAGCTAAAGTACTTGTCTGGGTGTTACTATTGGGGTTAAGGTTGTTAGAGGTCGAGGTTTGTTGAATCGGCGGTATAGATTTAACTTTCGATGGGATGTGAAGGCTATGCGATGGTCGTCGTTTACGAGATGGAAGCGTAATAGAAGCCTGGCTAGTGTTAGATTCCGAATCAGAAAAATCTAATATCGATCCTGGGTCGGGAGGTCTATCTTCGTCTTCCTCCATTATATTAAAAAAAAACTTAACTTTTAAAAATTAAACTGAAAAAATAATACGCAGTCTATTTCATTGACTGTACAAACAAAAACGGATTAGCCGTAAGTAGGAATGCAAACAAATAAGTATACGATAAACAGAATTAAATAAAATGTAACAATAATCTCTTATCTGTATGAGGCACGGGAACGGGCGAACGGCACTAAGCAATAGGTAAGGTACACACAACCACTGTTGACCGCGGCTCGAATCGGACTCAATTATTAGGGTTGTGAACCGCCTTAACAATAATATTATTTCCACAACTACACCCAGTCTTCAGACTTTCAATTTTTTTAGCTCTTAGATGTCCCTGGGTCACCTAAGAGCTAAAAAAAAATTTTACGCACACCTTGGAATTGGAAGAGATTTTATTGCACATTTTAGATATTCGTACATCAGTAAGGATGGTCTTGGACCAGCGCTAAAACATTTTGTTTATACCGATGGAAAGTTCTTTAATGCTATAATCGGATATTGCTATTGGGGTCTATAACTGCATATAAAAATACTTTATAAATCCATGCTTACACTTTAAGCAAATCTCCGAGAAATGCACACTGTTCGGCACCAGCATCAGACTGCCGATTCCCTCTGGAGCCGCCTGTTCCCTGGTCAAGTAGCAGGTAGACTCTTCATACTCTGGAGCCCCAGAGAAGGAGGCTATCCTGGACCCTGGTTGGAAGTCGAAAGAGGAGCAGGCCCTCACCAGATTGTTGGTGGCAGTGCGATCTCTTAAACACAAGTCTTGGCATTTTTCTAACACCCGGAATGGGGGCGCTGTATCTCTCACCTGAAAATAACATTTTTTTATACTTTTATTAATTACCTGGTTAATTCTATTTCAAATCCTTTGGGTATTTTCAATTTAGAATATTATTAGAGTAGAAGGATCTCCAGAGGAAGTTACTTTTAATATGTTATATTTATTACGGAGGGTCAATTTCAAATCCTTGAGATATGTTTGAATTCATTGCACGGGATGTTGAAAAAATCTCAAGAAAACTCCAAAGAGGGCGTTTTTAATAGGAACTGCAGGGTCAACTTCAAATCCTTGAAGTATTCTTGACTTAAGTTGACGGGATTTGAAGATATTCTAAGGTTTTTTTCCAATCCTGGAAGAGTCCGAAATTTTAGTTTATTTTTATTATGAGTATCACGAAGATAAAAGACTATTGTTATGATTATTTCAATGATAAACATTGATTTTCGACTCTTCAAGACGTTTCCAGATTTTATTTTAAAGGAATAAAACTTACCACATCATCATCGAATCCTTGTAATTGCTGATTGGGAAGTCTTTCGTACATTACTCTTCCTGATCCTTGATTGCACGTTGTTTGTCCTGTAGAAACAATTTGATTTTACTAGATGCATTTATTACACTGTTCCAATTTAAAGTTTGGAAAAATAGATTAAATATATGTGTGTTGTTGTTATGTAAACTTATGGAATTAAAAATTAAACTGGATTATTAAATAGATCTCCGTAATCGTTATATGGTATTTTTATGATATATTAAGTTTAATGTTATACGTTTCTATACAATTTTAATTCCGGATACCACCAAGAATTTTTTTATATGAATACCGCACAAGAGTCCCAACTGCGCCCGTCTGGAGCCAGTGGGACTATGGCATCCCCAATCGGGGTATGTTGTGAGGCTGAAGGTAGTGGGGAGGGGAAGGAGATGGGGAAGAGGAAGGTGGGGAAGTACCTGGCTATTCAGATCTGGTCACTAAATACGGCTAAAGCCATTTCAAGCGACGTTTCAATTCTGAATTGTGGTCTTACACCAGGGCGATACTAATAGTATCTTCCACTCTGGAACGTTCCGCAAATAAACTATATATTATTTTAAATGAATAAATTGTTAAATAACACAAATTAATCAAACAAAATTTATTTGCCACGCCGGGATTCGATCCCGTGACCTTCGGAATGCTAGTCAAGAGCCTTACCGCTGGCTAGGCCGGCGTACTTAAGGATAAGGTGTTACAAACTCTATTACTTTATTTGATGACCATCAAATCGACGTTCAGTGTTTATTTAATATGTTGATCGAATTGTGATTAGCTGATAGCATAAGAATACGTCCGATGTGCTGTGATAGTGGATTCCAATATGATGGAGTTTGGAACATCCATGCTTCTTAATCACTTATTATTTAAAAGAAGTACAGTGGTAACCGACCATTGGCTATATTGAGGACTGTGAGAACGCTGAAGGCCTGCATGACTGCAGACAGAAGCTGCCGTCTTCGCTTCATCTTAGCAGGCGGAGGGATCCTTAGCAATACTCGGGATGGGCGCTATAACTGCTGCAGCATTTCTTTCCTAAACATAAAACAAACAGTCTTATTAGAAATAATAATTCTTATTGAGTCGTTTACTCTTTGCTGAGGATCGCGACACCCATTCCACTTTCCATGGTGGACCAGGCTGGTCCTGAACTGCGTGGGGAGCTGCGAACACGGACACCTGAGATATTTGATCCCTTCAACTCATCGGTGATATTTCCGTACTTCTCCTGCCTTCTACTTTGTTGGTGACCATGAATTTTTCCATATCGAACAGTATTAATACGGTAACGTCTGCGTGGTTGAATTTCAGAACCCAGTTTCGAGTGCATGTTGACGCCACGCCGTACGCGTCACGCCACAAATAACATCTGTGTACGTAGAATTCCAAACAAAGCTACCGTAGTAATTCGGTTTTGAATTCAAGAATTTGTCACAAGATGTCGCCACTTTCGTCAGCAAGTCGGACGGGAACGTGTCCCCCCTAGGTAACTGCCACGAATTTGTTAAAAAGTAGTATCTCTCCGGATATGGAAATATTGAAAGTAATACATAGTTGTATCGAGAGGCTGTACATTACATATGATGTCATTGCCTCTCTCGGTTACTTTTTACCGGTGACTATCACTCGATGACAGTGGATCCGAAGAAAAGGCTATTTTTGAAACCAGTTCTTATTGGAATAAAATGGTCAAACACAAACACTAACTGGGCGAAGCCGAACCAAAAGCCGCCCGCAGGGCCTAGCAGCCAAAATCTGTTGAGCGAGTTTTTAACTGCTTGTGTAAGAATTAATACTACTTATTAGTTAATAATTTTATGTACCAAAGATGGGGAAAACAGCTTCAGAGGCAGGGGAACAGGGACCCAGGGGCGGTGAAAACTCTCAAGAGTTGTAATAAATGATTTTGATGATAATATTATTTGAAAAAATCGTATTCATTACAAAAACAACCCACAGCCACGCTGTTTTACTTGGCGGTTGATTGAAATTTGATTAAACGTTGAAACGAGCCATAAATCAGCATGGCAACGTGTTATTTATTGCATAAAGGTTCATATTTTTGGGACTTTTTTGTCCAGCGTCATCGCAGAAGCTGCTGCGTGAAAATTTCAATTAAAAGCAAGTAGGTACTAGGTACAAAATTACGCAACTAAATTCGTATGTGCAAAGGGAAATAATGGTAGGTACTATGGAATCATTAAGTTGTAATTAAATAACAATTAGGAACTATCATAAAACCTATTTGTTCTGCTTCGTGACAAAAACATTTTGGTCGAATTTGCATGCCTATCTCACTCTGAAGGTAACTCAGTGTTAGAATTGCAAGGTTTCTACACGGTTTCCAAGTTCAGAAGCTTATACAAGTAGTTAAGGGACGTAGGTACTTAACCAGTGATTTCTGACATTATTTGGAGTAAAAAATAGTATTTGGAGTAAAATTTTGGGCTTTTTTTATCAAAAAAACTTTCACGTGTTGTCTGTCACTGGTCACTCAGCCAAGTAACTGCTCAACACTTCGCCCCGCCTCAAATGTCCAACACCTGGTGTTTTTTTTTTGTTACTTGATATAAAAAATGTCACCTGGCACCAAAATTTATTAACATTTTTTACTCCAATTAATGTCAGGAACCACTGGTTAAAGTAATTCAAGTACGTTCTTTACCACCCTGTTCATAATTAAATACCGAAAGTAGATTTCGTTTTTATTGAGTTGCAAAATTGTATCACCTTAAAACTAATTTTCGCTAAAAAATTTCTAAATAATAATTT
Source organism: Glyphotaelius pellucidus (assembly GCA_936435175.1). Classification (NCBI taxonomy): domain Eukaryota; kingdom Metazoa; phylum Arthropoda; class Insecta; order Trichoptera; family Limnephilidae; genus Glyphotaelius; species Glyphotaelius pellucidus. Next base: position 16,105,697 of record OW386553.1, read on the forward strand.
CTTAATACTTAATTAATAGTTACAACAAAGCTGTTTATGAGTTCTAAAAAAATGCTTTGATTATATTTAAGCTTTTCCCATCGTTTCCCTTGAGTAGAATTTAAAAAAGTTTTTCTTTTCATTAGAAATGTAAGCATGCGTGTAAGAAACAACTTTGTAAAAATACATTTTTACGGCTAAGTATTATAAAAGTATTAAAAAAAATAATTAAAATCACTTTTGCGGTAAAATCGACCTTCGACGAGGTTGAAAAGTTGCTATAGTAGCGCCTCACGACCTGTCAAGTTTTCGAGTAATTAGCGATATGTCAGAGCAGGAAAATAATGATTTTGTTCAGGAGGTTGATAGATTATTATTATTTACACAGAGGTTGATAATTGATAAATTATTAATAAATTATATTTTTATTAAACAAGCCGACTTGATTACTGAAATCTTAAAGTTTAGTTGTGCCGTGAATTAAGTTGCCAACCAGTTTTCAGTTTCCCCATGAGCGAAGGCCCTTATCATATCAGACAAGTGATAAACTAGGTACCAACACTGTTTTATGAATAATTATTTATTTGAAATGCCTGATTGTATTGTTTAAGAGGAATATAAGCGCTAGAAATATTTTGATTCTAATGCCTTCAAAATTTTAAATCGAGCGTCTTATTTGCACGAGGCAAGTAAGCGAAAAAGAGGTTTTTATTTATTTTTTGCATAATTTTATAAGAATGAAAAAAAGTTAGAACATACAAAACCTCTAGTCTTAGTATTTTTTTATTTTATTAATTGTTTCTTATATTACTTCATAGTTAAGTCATGCAAAAACATTTTTTTAGTGGTTTATGCCTATGTTTTTTGTTATGTAAATAATAATTTCATTGTAATATCAATACATAGTAAAGCTAGTAAAAAAATCATCCGTAGCCATAGGACATATGAATATAAGTAGACGAGAACAGACAGGAGAGGGGTGCTAACTAACTATCTAGCTGGACGCAGAGGAGCAAGATGACTGTAATGATATGTGATTCGTCAATAAATCAATCTGACAGTCGCATTATAATATCACCATTTAGTTCTTAAAAGTAAAATCTGCTTTTGAATGAATAGATCTTTTTAAACGGGAGCACAAATTGCTCGCCACGTTATGAACAAATTTGCGAAGTCCAAATACGGCAAAGTAAAGTTCGTCTGGTTTCAGAGTCGAATATTTTGTTGCCACATTTAGTTAAGACTCTTTTACAAATGTTTCATAATTTACTTACCCCAGTAAACAGCGACGAGCACATTTGCGAAACGCCTACGTATATATATGTTACTAAAACTGAACATATTATATAATCTGAATAAGCTTAAAACAAAGTTAAATAATACTTACCTATGGAATTTAATACGACAATTAGGTTTACTCTCTTTTTCACCCATTTTTACATGTTTTCATAGCACAAGACACCATTTTTGCAGTGTTATTTCGTAAATGTACTGATGAGAGCTCGACGCTGGTTCGCACGAGAATGATGACGTCAAATTTTCTAGATTCGCGCGAGGCCATATGCGAGCCCAGCCGGCTCCAAATGGAACCGGTATGGTATTTATCACTTAGGGCAGGCAGGTATTCATATGACTATGTCCGTAGTATATATTTTGATATTCATAATGCAGACCCATTTGTCGTAAAGATTTATCTAAATAGTATCTAAATGGATTTCACGTATAGCTTCATCTTAAATGCTTAACAGGTGCCACATATTTTTGTTCGATCGTAACCGCCGTGAATGTCGCTACGCCTAGTCATTAAATTGCATTACATCAAATACAGATCCCGCAATCATTCTCATGTATTATGTAGCAATAACCCCGGCGCTGGAACCAATAATAATAATATAACCCGGCGATGATAATCGTACTGCTCTTTGATAGCTTCCGGCCATTTGAGTCCATGCTCCGAGGAGTGTACCAGTCCACTGACGCTGCTGACCATGGACCACATAGGCCGAAGCACATTAGCTGGCTGCAGTCATCAGACATGGGACAAAGGATGCTTCACGTGTAACAAATGATGATTACAAGAACAAATGCTGATTGGATTTCGCGCTAGTAAAGGTCGTTGGTTAATTTCAATGAGAAAATTTCTACTTTATTGGTTCAGGTAGGATTTTAAATATATTCAGCAATTTTTTGTCGTGTTTTCAAGACTCTGGCTATAGACCACGAAGGCCAGAGCCATAGAATAAAGAAGAACATTTGATGGGTCCCACGACTTTTAGTAAGAGTACCTCTCTTACTACAGTAGTGTAAATTCTCTCAGTAAGAGCAATTCTGTGGTGTAAAATTATATTTCTAATAAACTGGACCACACTTACAATACTCGTTTTACGTTAAATGAAGGACTAATTTATTGTACCTAAGCATTTACACAAATATGGACAAAGAACGCTGGACTACACGATACCTAATTGCTTAAATATGTTACCTGCCGAAATTTAAAAAAAATGTACAAATGGTAAAACAAATATTATGTTGAAGAATTGGCTCGCCAAAAGAAATAATTCGTATTAGACTAACACAAAAATTCTAACTGATAGAGTAAAATAAGTTTATTTATATCTTCAAAGTAAAAGAACCCATCGACAAACTGCTTAAAAGTAGTTTATTGGGACTTTTCTTTTTTCTGTATAATATTTTATTATTGTTGGCATATTGTATTACTCTGTATTTACAATAAATAAATTTTTTTTTTTTTAAAAAAACCTACTCGACTCACTAAGCATAAGGATTACAAATTATGCAACAAACTCGCTAATTCCTGGCTTACTTTACCAAACAAATATACAAACGATATTCTCAATTTCGATGTTTACATCAATTTCTTCTGATAATTTCAGTTTATTGAAGTGAAAACTTCTTTAGCATCGTTGTACTTTGAAACTCACACATAGGATTTAGCCTGCGGTAGAATGAGATAATATAGTCGGTCTCCTCTTTGTGCGGTCCTTCGTATCCTCCCCACTCTTGTCTACTTCAGTTTTCTGAGGGTTTCACTTCTACCGCGAGTGAATTGCACACTCTGTTTTTGAAGTGAAAATATTTTTAGCACCGTTGTGATTTGAAACGAAAAATAGCGACACTAAAAAGATACAAACACATATAGCCTGCTAGAGAATGAGATAGTATAATCGGTCTTTTCGTGAGTGTCCCTCGGTCGAACTACTACTACTACTTTACTGCCACTCTTATTTTCAAACGCGTTTTTCTCAAAATTACTTATTTCGAATTTGTGTAACCTCCAGCTCCAAATTATGTACTGTGTTTGATGGTTATCAAACTCAGTACATAATCCTAAATAGTATGTTTATTTTAAATCTTTTTTTATTGCAAAAAACATACAAAATTATGGTAAAACTCATACTTAATTTTCACATTCCTCAAAAAAATTCTTATTCTCGGTTTTTTTATGAGGAGTGAGGTTCAAATAGAAGAAACACTTCCAAAAATAGTAAATTTTCTTGAAAAATTGATTTCGAATAAATTGTGATCTCCAGGAGTTACACAAATCTTCGTTTTTTTTAGGAGGATATTTGAAAATTTTAGGATATACTCTTGAATAAATTTGTAAAATAAAAAATATATTTGGCTTATGTGTTAAAAAAATTCATAAAAATCACTAAAAATACGTCGTCCTACACCCATTTCCCCCCTCAGATATTGTAATGTAAAAATACGTCGTCCTACACCCATTTCCCCCCTCAGATATTGTAATGTAAAAAGCCGTCGTCCTACACCCATTTCCCCCCTCAGATATTGTAATGTAAAAATACCTCGTCCTACACCCATTTCCCCCCTCAGATATTGTAATGTAAAAATACGTCGTCCTACACCCATTTCCCCCCTCAGATATTGTAATGTAAAAATACGTCGTCCTACACCCATTTCCCCCCTCAGATATTGTAATGTAAGAAATTATTTTTGTATCTCATTTTTTATTACTAACTCCCGTATAAAAAAAAATGTTAATATTATATACCCAATGTAAAAGCACCACAGACGTGTAAAAGGGTCGATAAATAAATAAAAATGGACTATTTGTTGACCTCCTTCATCGTTCACTTCAAGATTCTTAAACTTTATAAACGAATCTACATTATGCTATTATAAGCGACGCCAGATCTTCCAGTGACTCTGCATACGGCGTTTGTTAGTTGTACAATTTTACATTCGATAACAAATAAATTGTAGATGAAAATAAAAATAAACAATTGATATATTTTCTCCCCGTCATTGCCGGATCGAAGGAGAATTTTTTTTTTTAAATAAAATCAAAATGCATATTTTCAAAATAATAACAAGATGATAACTAGGGCAGTTTAACTCACTATCACAAGGTAGTCCCATTGTGAATGTGTTGTTATAATTGATCTGTCAGCAAACAAATCAAATGCTTACCGTCTAAAACCAGTCCACAGAGATTTTCCACGAAAAAATGTGATTAAAGAATAGAGGAGAAACTCCCGAAGACCCTGAGGAATATAGTGATCCTCGTTTTAAAAGAAGGGGAGCATTAGACTTGTACTCTCATTCTTCAAGCTCGTTAAGGCGACGCTTCCCGGCCCAAAAAGAAGAAGATGGAGATGTGTAATTACAAATGTTGGACAGAGCGCGCTAATATTTTCAATGACATAATTGATGCAAAAATTGGGAAAATGCTTAATAAAACATGACTCGTTTAAAATAGAGCAAAAATCTCGTGGAAGGTATCTTAAGTATCATTTAAAGAAACATTGTGAATTTTTTCAAAAAATATAACTATAAAATATAACTTGTAAAATAATAGAAATAGACTTGTTTTAAATAATTTTCGGAGCATACTTTGCGATTTTTTTTCTATCGAAGGAATTTCATATAATTTGCGTTTCGGCGTGGAACGTATCTAGATATTATCTTCAAAAATAACATATATTTTTTTAAGAGCTTAAAAACTTCAAATGTTTAAGGGAGATATGTAAGAAATCGGTAGAAATTCGGGTAGCGGCGGCTTAATACGTAGAATGAAAAAGATCAATTGAAATAATAACATTTAAATTTGAATGGAAACGAATGTCTCTACCGACCCTTGATTCTAACCCATTTGGCATACGCTCTCCTACTCTTACCTTACATCCTATATCTTCATTTCATGTACTGAAACTGTTGTGAAATAAATAAAATAATAATAATTTACTGCATACTTATAACTTTTCTTTCGTAAAAAAAAAAATCAGTGTGTGCAATTCACACGCGGTAGAAGTGAAACTTCAGAAAACTAAAGTAGACAAGAGTGTATAGAATTATTATATATAATGTGGAGGATTATATGCAAGAAATGAAAGATATGGAATTGGGTAATCTGAAAGTATGTTGCCTATTGTATGCCGATGATGCGGTGCTGATTTCCAACAAGGATGAACGAAGTATGTACGAAGAATGAGTTAATGATGAATGTAAGTAAGTCTAAAATCGAGGTGTTTGAAAGATAGAGTATGTGCAACATAGTTGTGAATGATGAAAACTTGGAGTAGGTGGATGACTTTCTTTATTTGGGAAGTATGCTTACGGGAGATGTGAAGGCTGATAGAGATGTTGAAAAAAGAGTAAATGTAGGTAACTCCACTAACGGAGGATAGAACTCTATTGGCGCCAACAAAAAAACTGTCCAAAAAGAGAAGCTAGCCGTCCATAATATAGTGCTGGTACCTACCTTGATGTATGGCAGTGAGGCATGGAACTGGAAGAGGAAGTAAGAGGAAGAAAAGTAGACTGAATGCTGTAGAATTGAGATCCCTGAGGCGTAAGCGAGTGAGTGTAATGAGAATATGTGTAAGGAGAATATGCGACGTTTATGTGAATAGTAGGACCAGTCGGGGACGCCCGAGGAAGACGTGTGACATTAAAACTTGGGAGGCGGGTATGGGTACCGCCGCCCCGGGAACCATTTATTGGATAACTAACGCCTTTGCCATAGGTAGCCCTAAGTGGTTCGCTACGTTTGATGTCTTAGCAGGGGTGAACGAGCTTATGGGGTGAAGTTTGACCAGGTCTTGGCGGCGGATGTGCCTGCCTACCTGCTGCGTGGCGGAGAGAAACTGGTTGAAGGAGGCCTTTTGACCTTTCCAGCCGGACTCTCTCGAGCCATCTTAAAAAGACCCTCCACACAGAATCCCCTAACATGGCATAGGCCCTGAGGGAAACTATTTTCATTATGGCCTCCTGTGTGGAGCTAATATAAAATAAATTAACACTATACTTTGTCAGGGATTTCCAAAAGTTTTAAGTGATCAATTAAATCAAATGATGTTTTAATTGTGCATTTAGGATGAAAAATGTGTGAATCTACAATAATTCTAATTTTATTGCTAGCAATGAAACAACAATTTGAAACCACCGGTCTTATTTTTACTAATTTTGAATTAAAATGGCCACAAAATAAGGTAACGCGTTTGAAAAAGTTTATCAAAACAATCTCAACCAATACTTGTAGAGTGAGGTCATAATCAAAGCGACCAATGAGCGCAGACCTCGCGTAATTTCCGTTTTATATCCCAACCAATAGGGGCCTTTAGAAGTGACATCATTTTCAAAGCGGCCGATGAGAGCAGTTGATGCGTCGCAGGTGCACTAATTCTCATTTCCGTTTCATCCGAAATCCAAATCACGGCCCTGCTAAAGAAGTATTCACTTCAAAAACATTGATAAGGTAAATGATTTAATTTCAAAAACAGACCCAACGTTCAGACAAAAACATTTCCTTTTTCAGTAAAATATTATATTCAAATCAGAGTAAATTAAAAATGATTGCGAGAGGGTAATTAATGGTTCCTATGATATTACCGCTAAAAAATATGACATATTTTAAACAAACGTCACACGCATCGTTAAAGAAAGAAGAAATGTTTTCGTTATAATGAAGCTATCGGCGATACGCTTTTTCAACGTTGTCTTGATATTACGCCGATACATAGGTAAATGGTGTATTCAAAATAACGTTTTAGGAAACATATTCGAGACCCGAACGAATCATGAAAAGACATTTCAAGAAAATTCATGTAAAATGATGCAACTAACTCATAAATATACGTAATTACACAATGTTTTGTTATTATTAAACAGAATGATGCAATTATTGAAGATGCTGAACCGATGCATCGTAATCGCCAAATATCTTTTCAATAACAAAAGGTTTGCTTGTTTGTAAAATATGTTTGATGCACGTCCCCATCTGCATCTTCAGTAATAACTTCTCTTTTGAACTTGAAGAAAGGGAAGTTGATGACCGCTTTATTCTTTTTTAGAATTTATAGGCACCTACTACCTATTGAACTGGCTTTTTAAAAACTGAATATGAGATATATTCGACGTGTAACAACGCGTACCCGAAGGATTTTAACCAGCGATTCCTGAACATATTTGGTGAACTGGTAGATGTCATTTTGTTACCCGATGATATTTTTTTCAATCAGAAAAAAAATCACGCGATAGAAGTGAAATCTTCAGAAAACTAAAGTAGATAAGAGTGGGAAGATTACGAAGCACTTTTTTATCAATGTGAATGATTGTACGCAAGAATTGAAAGGGATGGGATTGGGCGCGAAATTGAGTAATCTGAAAGTATGTTGCCCTTCGTATGCTGATGATGCGGTGCTGATTTCCAACACTATGGAAGATCTATAGACTCTCGTTTTCTAGGAAAAACGACGTCTGTATTAGGAATGAGTTAATGATGAATGTAAGTCTGTAGTCGTGGAGTCTGAAAGAGAGAGAACGAAAACAATGTGCAACATAGTTGTGAACGATGGATACTTGGAGCAGGTGGATGAGTTTTTGTATTTGGGAAGTATGTTTACAGGAGAAGAGAAGGCTGACAGAGATGTTGAAAGAAGGGCAAATCTATTAACGGACCACTGAACGCGCGAAATTACAGGAATTCTTTTCTTTTAAAATAAGAAGACAAGTAGTATTTCCAGGTTAAGAATAATCTTATAATGTTTGAGTTACCCTACTGCCATCATTATGAAGTCAAAAATGTTGCTTGTGCAGTGATAACGGACTTTTAAGCAAAGGGTCGACACCGCGACTTCTGCTGTTCGGCTACTAATTGCACAAAAAATGTTGCCGATACAGTACAGCAGTGCTCCGCAACCTTTACGACACACGAAAGTTCTTCCCAGAATTTCGCCGCATATCAAAAGCTGATCATCGATCAAAATTTCGTCGACATCCAGTGTTGACCATTATTTATGTCCAACCTGAATAAAGGACACATGGGTTCGAAACCGGTCAGGGAAATATAATAAAGGGTTTTTTTTTTAAAGGGGGATAGCCCCGAAAAAGGGCGTTTATTTATAAATAAATAAATAAATAATATTTCATGTAAATAACAATATTTCAGATATATTCCAGCATCAATCTATAAATACTTAATATTTTATATGTGAAACTGCGTGTTTTTGATTGTTGCGCTTTCACGCATAAACCAATAAACTGATTTCAAAAATTATTTTATATTCATTATACGTTTTCTGTCGCTAACAAAAGCGAGTTATTGCTAATGTCAGAAAACCAATCGTTGCCGTGGAAACGATGTTGATATATTTGCGGGAAATCGTAGTTTATATCTATATACTTGTATTATTTTATGCATTTTTATAAAATTGTTAACCATGCCAAGTGAGGTTAAAAATTTAAATTTAAATAACAACACCTAAATTAAAAATAGGTAAAGAAACAATAAATAAATATATCCGGGTTATCGCATCCCACAACTTTGTCAAAAGTAAAAGATCTCACAGGTGGCATTTCCAAGGTGTCACTCATACAATACATAATAAATAAAATTCAATCGTATTTTAATGAAAACGGGCACTTCTATTACTATCTAAACCAGAGGTTCCCAAACTTTTTTTTCTCGTGGACCACTTTCAAAATTTTACTGGTTTCGGTGGACCCCCTGCTGCAACATTTCTACCATATTCCCAAAACTCGAAACGTGTTGTATTGAATATAGAATATAACGCTGGAGTTGTGGTCTGTCACAACTGGAGGGAGGGGGGGGGGGGGGGGCAATGTGATATGAGATGGTGGGCGGGATGGGGTCTCTGGGCACAAGATGATCAGAGTAGGATAAAGATCAGGTAAAGCCAAGCCAACATTTTTGTTTTTTACTATCGAAACCAGCAGGTTTATTCTCTATATTTTGTGGGATCATTATCGAAATAATGGATGTGATCTTCTGACAGATTTGTGTGATTAATTTGCTTTTTCAGTGTACAACGTACATTAAATGAATAAATAATCATGCATTAAACTAAAATATGTTACAGTAAATATGTTAAAATCACACAAATCTGACAGGAGATCATGTCCGTTATCTCGAAAATGATCTCACAAAAGATAGAGAATAAGCCTGCAGATAAATTTTCGTGGACCCCCACTTACAACTTGTGGACCCCCATTTTTTATCACGTCTATGTCGACCCCCGTCGAATCTCCCGTGGACCCCTGGGGGTCCACCTGGACCACTTTGGGAATCACTGATCTAAACTATGCTAAATGTTCTCCTAAAAAAGTCTTACCGATTTATTTCAAAATTATTTGATACTCACCTTAAGATTCACTTTTATCATGCAATGGTTTAAAAATCTTTTTTTTATATTGTTTTTTTTTTACTTATATTATTATAAACCATAAGGATATATATTTTTTCATTTGAAATATATTCATCATTGAAAATGGTATGAACGAATGACACAATGAATGATAACATTTTGTTTGATCCTCAACACTTTGTTGTTAATCATTTGTTATTTTTTCTACAAATTTTCTATATTTATCATTTTTATTTTTAAATTTTTAGTATTTTGCTTTTATTTAACTGTTTGGTTAAAACCGAAATTTATGTGTGTTATTTTGAATAAATTGTGAAATTATTGACCCTGATACAAGCGAACCCTAGTGGGGTTAATAATTATATGCTAAACATGAATTAAAATTGTGAAGAAGCAATAAATAAATAAACAAAATCTATCTAAATAAATAAAAATGAATCTCTGAAATGTTTGTATGCGCATAACTTCCGAACGACTGCACCAAATTGGATATTTCTTTTTTTTACTACTGATGAGCCCTGGCATCTTGGAGGGGGGGGGAGTGCAGGGGGAGTGGCGGGGGGATAATTGATAAGTGCAAGCGCTACAGTAATTTCCCCCTACTACCATGCGAGCGAAGCCGCAGGTAAAAGCTAGTAATAAATTCGATCTAATAATGCTCCTCCTTCTACTGCGTGAAAATTTGAATGAAAAAAAAAGAAATTTTGATATCGATTTTTTTTTACTTCATTTATACTTCTGTCATCATGCAGAAACACCTCCTCCCAAAGTTAGTGCACTTTACCCCCGGACACCTTGTAGCTATTTAACATAATATTGTATGCAGCTGCAAACAAATAAGGTTTGTTCTGATTCCATTATCCAGTGCGCACGCAACTCGCACAAGAAAAGTTTAGTTCAACAACCTCATCGATAAATGATAGCCGCGCGCACGACATCGCCGGCCGAAGCGCATGCGCGAATCGCCGCGCATCATAGACAATGAAATAGCGAAATAAATAAATCGATTTCGTGTTCTAAAAATGGTCGTTCGCCGGCGGTATTCCATTTTCAAAAGCGGCCAGGCCATGAATAATTTGCGCGGGACAATGGGACGGAAGTAGCGTTTCCGGTGGAAGGAAACAACACTAGCGATGCTAGCGCCGCACTAAAAAGTTGAAACAAGCTTCCACGCGACCTGTGAGATTTTTTTTCCTATTTTCTATCACGCAACCAAAATATTGGGTTCGCAAGTTCATCAGTGGCGTATCAATTTTGGTTCAGGCCCCCACACGATAAACGATTTTTATTGGAAATCTAATAAAGGCAAAGGAGATAAAACAAAATTTACTCGTTCAGTAATCATAAAAAATTTGAAAATATGAAAAAAAAAATTTTTTTTACTATATTAGTACTAAGTTTGTCCGAGTTATCTTGGGTGTGGGAATATTCGCAAATAATAGCCTCACGAGTATACTCGGGGGTGATCGTTAGGCGGTTAATATTAGCATTAAAGTTTGTTTTGTTCATACAAATAGATAGTCTGTCAATGGAGTCATCCCTGATTGGCAATTCCAGCTTAAGTCGAAGCAGCAGTTTTTTGAAGTGAAAACTTCTTTAGCACCGTTGTGGTTTGAAACTCGATTAAACGAAAAATAGCGACACGCGACGAAAGAGACAAACACATAGATTCTCAACCTTTTTTTGCTCAGCGCCTCTTTTGAGAATATTGTTTTTTGTAGCACCCCCCAACTGCTTTTACATACCATCGGTCGTTGTGAATCTGAAACAGCTATTATCACGATTATACTTGCCACAGGGGGAGGGGGGAATAAATTGATCAATCAGTGCCTTTATGTAGGTTTGACTCTCGACTCACAATCCGAAGGTCGCGGGTTCGAACCCGGCGTGCGCAAATAAATTTTATTTGATTAATTTGTGTTATTTCACAATTTATTCATTTAAAATAATATATAGTATATTTGCGGCACGTTCCAGAGTGGAAGATACTATCAGTATCGCCCTGGTGTAAGACCACCATTCAGAATTGAAACGTTGCTTGAAATGGCTTTAGCCGTGTTTAGTGACCAGATCTGAATAGCCAGGTACTTCCCCACTTTCCTCTTCCCTATCTCCTTCCCCTCCCCACTACCTTCAGCCTCACAACATACCCCAATTGGGGATGCCATAGTCTCACTGGCTCCAGACGGGAGCAGTTGGGACTCTTGTGCGGTATTAACTGTAAAAAAAAAAAAAAGGTTGGAGACATATAACAGATAATACTGTCAATTCTTGCAGGATTACAAAAATTCCGTTACTTAATAAAAAAACTTGTTATAATTCAAAAGTTACAAACAATTCTTTTATTAACTTCACCTGTATTTATATATGAGATATTTCACGTGAATTCGGAAGTTTTAACTTTTTTAATTCCAATGAAAAAATTTAAAAAATCATATTATCCAATTTAATGTAGATCTGAATAAATATTTCAGTTCAATTTTCATCCACTTCCCGAACTATCGAAATACGTAAATTTTCACACATGTGATAAAAATAATTACAATACACACAATAACAAGAATTAACCAATATTAAAGTTTACTTTGCTTTATTAGTACGTGATTAGCGTGTTTTGTTTTTCTTTTCAGACCATATTTTTTACCTGCCAATGCCCCCCAATTTTTTCTGGGTCTTCTACCGCCCCCTGAAGGTCTCAAACGCCCAAAAGGGTGCGTTATCGCCGACGTTGAGAACCACTGATCTATAGGATTTAGCCTGTGAGAGAATGGGATAGTAAAATTGGTTCCCTCTTTGTTTGGTGCTTCGTAGCTTATCGGTTTCCTCTTTGTGCGGTGCTTCGTAGGCTCCTCACTCTTGTCTACTTTAGTTTCACTTCTACCGCTTGTGAATTTCAACTTTGATTTATTTCGTTGGGTTTTTTTTTACAGACAATCATTCCCGCAGGTTTATTTTTAATTTCTACCTACTTTCATCGATGTAAGTGAAATATATTACAATAACGAGGAATTAGCTTGCATATCTTACATTCGTTTGTATATTTAAATATGTATATTTGAAATACATTATGTTTTAATATTTTAATAAATAGTATTTAAAACCGTGGTTTGTTATATAATTTATACAGACAACTTTCCAATTGATTCAAGAAAAGAAAACACACTTTTTTCCTAGAAGTGATTTGATGTGAAAAAAGGACCATCGTAAACGTTGCAAAAATGCCTAGAATCAGAATATTTCTTGCTGCGCCACTGAGACGAGATCGTAAAAAAGATAAAATAATTATTTTATCTAGTTCATTCGCGCCATTATTGTAACGGCAAACCGTGCAATATTATTTGTATTGCCAGTATTTTCTAGTAATGACAGGGCTTTGATTTTAAATTACACCGTACAGTGGGAAACTCATCGCAAATGTTTGTAGGTATTGTGTAGGAATTATGTTCCTACATATTAAATAACAGCTGCTGTAATCTCTCAAATTTTAGAAAAGTCAATGAACTATAGGAACGTGCATTGCTTTTGGGGTTATAAATATTATATATTTTTCAAACTACGTTTCTGGTGGATAAAGAAAACCAAGTTTTAATTAACTCTAACAGCTCAGAAATATATATATTTTTTAAATCGCAAAGTGTAATTATAGTTGACGTAGCAACGTAAATATGATTAAAGGTGTTTGGATAGATTGAAATAAGTAATACATTTTTCTTTGCATCTTGTGATAGAGCTACAACACACATAATTTGATCGGATTCAAAATATCACCAGACCGCTATTAAAAAAATAATACATATAAAAAAAATAAAAATACATCTTAATCATGATAACGAAAATAAAAGACGTACGAACTTATGCATTTAGTAAGATGAAAAATAAAAATAAAATGTTATTGAAGATAAAAATAGGGCATCATTCGATTATTAGCATGATTTTCGGGTGGAAATGGGGGAAGAATTTTTATGTTAATGATTTCTCTGAAATGTTTTTTGATAGAGTTCAATAATTTTATTGAATCATTAATTAAATATAATTGCTTCTAATTTCTTCTGGTAATTTATTAAATAACCATTTTGCTGTTTATATTTAATGGTGTTGAGCAAAATAAGTGTTTTATTTAGGGCATAAAAAATATTTTTAAGTCTAGTACAATTTTCAGTTATGAATGAGTGTCTTTTGTCTTTTTTTATTTGTACGATTGAATTTTTCACAAATAATTTTTTTATGTGTATGAACTTTGAATTCTTCGGAAACGCATAATATATATTCGTACAACTATTTTGTTTCTACTTTACATCTAACGATATTATTATTATTTTCTACCTTATGTATGTATAAGCCTTTTTATGCGTATCTAAAAATAATTTAATATAATTACTTCAGATATAACGCAAAGCTAAGAATAAAACAAAATAAAACTATTTTTACCGCCAGATATAATAATTTATCGTATTCAATGGCAACCATTCAATAACAATCATATGATATTTGCCATTTGCAATTTTTTCACGGATTTTACTCATATTATTATTTTAAACTAAAACCAACTAACCATCGCGCCGTTTCCCAGCCGTCGTATATTCTCCAAAACTTTCTTCTTTTTTATTCGCTCGGCGTGACCAAATCATCTTTAAGCCTTATTCGTTAGCTAATATCAGCCTTGCATTCTTTGCAAACCTCCACATTTATAACTTGGTCACACATAAATTACACACCTTAGAGATCTCACTTCTACTGCATTCGCTCTTACTTTAATGTTATTCTGACTCTTGACATGAATTGACGATAAAGTGAATATTGTACTTGTAATTGATTCACTAGATATTTGATATATAAATTCTTGTATTTGATTCACTTTATTTTATTTCAGAGTTCAATATTTTATATAATATAGTTATGATGCCCAAAATTCATGTACATGTTTGAATTAAATACATTGTAATAAAAAAAATAACAAAAATAGTAACAAGAATAATTAGCTAAATATGCAAATGTAAATGACAAAAAGAATGGGTAAACGATAGAATACTAACAGGTTGACAATCTATTATTGGCACTTGGGCTCTGTGCTCTGGGCTGAAGGCTGAAGGCTGAAGGCTGAAGGCTGAAGGCTGAAGGAACACTGATTTAATAGTTACAATATAGCCTGTCTTTAGATAAAGGGCTTCATCAAAATACCATTGATATATCATACAAAAATTCTTGTATTTGATAATATAATTAATTCACTTGATATTTGATTTACATTTACTCATATTTGATTCACTTGTTATTTGATATACAAATACTAGTATTTGAATAACTTCATCGTGATTATTATAAGCTACAAGAGATGACAAAATATATTTTTTCCGGTCACATCGACTAAGCGCTAGACAAAAATGTAAATATTATTATTTATTATTTTAACTTTATGAGTAAAACCTCAAACTGTAATATTTAATTAAATGAAGACATTATGAGCGAAACTCAATCGAAAATCTGGAAACAGAAAAATCAGAAAAAGATATTGGCACCTCTGGGACTCGAACCCAGGACCTCCCTACTTTCCGGGTTGGGCGCTCTTATCCACTGAGCTAAGGTGTCGATATCCAATTCGGTCACTTTTAACTGTACCATACTTCGACTAAGAACCACCCATATTATCTTCATTTTTCTTAACGCATATTTTTATTGGCTGCCATCTTTATGAATGATTGCAAGATTCAACTCGAACTAAATGCAATCTAGACGGTGTCTGGATAATAAATAATAATATTCATCCCAGACTTGCAGAAGAGTCAATAGATGTCGCACATTAAATAAAATGGATAATAATTTATCCAGACACCATCTAGATTGCATTTAGTTCGAGTTGAATCTTGCAATCATTCATAAAGATGGCAGCCAATAAAAAAAATATTTCTTATATTTTAACGGTTTCTTTGTTCCTATCGTATAATTCGTGTTTCGGCTCGCGAATTTTTGTACGCAGGTCGTAGTTTTTAGAAAACGCTGCCAGATGGTGCTATGAATATGGATCAGGGAACAATAGGGAACGAAGCTACCGCAAACCCATAATTCGTGGTTCGGTTCGCGCATTTTCCCCTTGTTTATACGCAGCCTTATAAAACGTTGCGAGATAATGGTGCTATGAATATTGCAAATATTTAGGAGCCAAGACGATTTCATAGACATAATGTTGAAATTGTGCAAGTTTGTAAATATAATAAAAATATCACTATTTATTATACAGTCTTTACAATCATTATAAATTATGTTTTTAATATAGGAACTCTCATTTGACCTTTTTTTCAAAACACAAGCTTATCGAAAAAAAAAACATTCCAATATTTGAATTTCCTGGAGCAGCAGCCGACCAGTAGGTAAGGGGCTGAGTACCTACCAGCATAGAGCCCAAATGTTTAAATTGATAAATCGATATCGCAGATTGAAATGAAGGCAATGTTTAATATTTCATACTGTTTGATATTCTCACGTTACTTATTATAATAAGTAACTTGTTCAAAGTAAAATTCTTTCAGAAAAGGTATTTTAAGAAAGCATATTTTGCACTTCTCTCCTTGTCTCTGGTTTTTGCTTTCTTTATGAAAACTTTTGTTGGGAATTTTATTTTTAATGCACATCTACAGTATGAACAGAGTTAAAATATTGCACAAAACCGTCTTCGCTGTGTTTTGAAAGTTAACAAGACTTTTATTTCTCTTAAATGTTCTGGAAAACTATCTTTATATACCCGCTGTTTTTCAAAAATTCTGTTTGTCAAAAATAATCCACGCGCCAAGACGAATTTGTATATTCTACTTTATTGACATTAAAAAGAACACACCTACTTAAATATTGAGTTATATCTAGGGGTCCCAACATTGACCTGATATACTTGGTCGAAGGGTCCCAATTCCTAAGTCATTACAATAATTGTCCTCGATTTTTTTGTCCGTAAATTTGTTTATAGGTACGTTTCGTGAACGTTTCGAAAATGTGTGCATCCAATTTAACAATCTAGCAAGCCTTCCTTTGACTAGATAGCTAACTTTGATTGCGGTTCAGTAAAGTTTTTTTTTTCAAATGTGAAATCGTCGTGTTTATTTGGACTTTCTTATTCGCAATCTTCAATATTATGGTACCTACCTGCCTGAAGAGAGTTTGAATAAAGAATTTCAATGGAGATAGTGATTTTTGTTTCGACAAATTGTATAATTCCTTTTTTTAAATGGAAAATTTTTACATAAAATGCGTTATGGTTTATAATTAAGTTGGTATTTAAGTACCTACTTACAAATCATATGATTTCGGAGGAAATTCAGTTAAAGTACAACTATAAAGAACATTTAATTTTGTTTTCTTCACACTATTCCTTGGATTGGGAACTGCCTTGCCTCCCGCCCAGTAAAGAACTAATGTTGATCTACCTTGGAATGAGCGGACTTCTGAAGTGTTGACGTGTGATAAGTTGATCGTGTGATAAATAATTTTTCTACTTTATCAATCTCAATAACTACAGATAGGTTCTTGCACCCACGAGTCAATTAGTAAGGTCATTCAATCATAATAAAATGTTGGTTACGCCATTGTCACAATGTACCCTGCACATTCATAATAGTACGTGTAATAACTGACAAAGTGCATTGGCCCTATCTTTTGTAGTGGGAAAAATTTGCAATTTGAACTTTAGTTACACAATCATTGTGGTAATTCAAAACTGCAAATCGCATTATTGCTCGTAATATAAAAAGAGTAATGACGAAGCTTACTCAACATACACACCGTTATATTATGATAATGCAATAATTATGTCTATTGAATATATATCGTGTATTTTTATAATTATGATCAATATTTTAAACAATGTTACACGCAAATGTCAGCCATTTTGATTTGGTGATGTCCGGGTTTAGGAAAATTCTTTTCATGCGTGTGGGAAAATAAACCGTTGTATCGTCGGACAATCGACATAACTGTAAAGCGAACCATCCCTAAATGTCGATTGATTCGTCGTAATCGATTGTGTAAGCTTTTCATCCGTTATGTGTGAGAAAAGTTAGGCCAAGCTTGGAACTATAAACCGCTGTAAACATTAGGTAGGTATGTCCGCCATTTTAGTTCGTGTGTGACTGATACCGGTAAGGTGAGACGGGGGGAAAGCGCGGGAAACAATGACACGGAGCAGTGCACTAAATATAATGGAATGCAGCAGTTCTACTTTGTTTATTTGATTATAGCAACAACAAAAAATGAGTTAAAATGGATTGAACATAAAATAATAATAGTTCACAGAATCGTTAATAATTTAGAATAATAATTACAAACAAGCAGTTAAAAACCCGCACCGCACTCTACAGGTTTTTACTGCTAGACCCTGCGGGCGACTTTTGGTTCGGCCTCGTCCAGTTAGTGTTGGTGACCATTTTATAAATCCAATAGGAACCGGTTCAAAAATTAGCCCGTTCCTCGTATCCACTGTCGACCAGTGATGGCTAGTCACCGGGACAAAGTAGCCGGGATGGGCAATGGCGGCATATGTGATACATTGATACACACATACATACACGTAATATACAGCCGTTTGATACAACTGAGTATTACCGTCAATCTTTCCATATCCGGAGAGATACTTCAGGTTCGCAAATTCGTAGAGCTTATACCTAGGGGTGGCATGTTCTTATGCGTCCTGCCGACGAAAGTGGCGACATCTGGTGAAGAGTTCTTGAATTCAAACCGAATTACAACGGTAGCTTTGTTTGAAATTCCACGTACACAGACGTTATTTGTGGCGCGGCGCGTATGGCGTGGCGTCAGACATGCACTCGAAGCTAGGTTCTAAAATTCAACCTAGACGCAAGCCTAATAATACTATTTGATACGTTTATAAGTAAATCATTTTTTAAATAAAACCGACTAGAAATTTTTATTCAAAATCATCAATAACGTTGCTCCTTGTTGGCCTCCTTGAAAACATTAATATCCAGTGTCCACTTTGACCAAACGAGAACCGGTCGTTTTTAAATCAATTAAATTATTATTCGGCCTTCCGTAGGCAAGTTTTAATTCTAGCAAAAAAAATGCAATTCATTAAAATATGTTCTATTACGTGTTAACAGTATTATTTTATCTGCGTATTTATTTTAGTGTTTTTTTTTCTGACTTGCTCTCTGCATCATTTTGATTTTGATTTTTTGTTTAGAATAACCATAAAAAGTCTTCATAATATATCTTCTCTCTTGGCCCAAACTCTTTGTATCATTCAAATTAATATATTGGCTCATATAATATACTTTTGACATGTTTCGATCCAACTTTCGAATCACTTAAACTTCCCTTACTTTTTTTGCTAAATTTCACGATATAATTCTTTTACAACTCCTTTCGCAAACCATCCGCCCTACAAATCATCGTAGATAGAAAGAGCATCTCCTGCATGGTCACCTATTTATACTTGTAACTTACACCGCTTGGAGAAAATACAATGAAAAATTTTCTTAGATACGTATATTCAAAAGTTAAGACAATCTCTGATTGATATCTGTTTCAAAACATTCATATCAAATGCCAAAACTACAACAACTTTCTATCGGGAAAATTTTAACGATATTGTTAAAAAATTCTAAATTACTAAAGCTTCAAACTGCCCTCAAACGTTAAGTTTTATATATATTAGTGTCCCTGTTAAATCTGCTCGACTCCACCATCTTTTCCACTGTCGCAACCATAGCAATAACTATTCCTATTACAAACCACTAGCACAATTTCGCCGAACTGCCAATTCATACATAGACTTTTTCGATATATTCAAAATCTCTCCGTCGTGCATTAAAGCATTTTTTTTTTACATTTGCTCCACACAGGAAGCCCTGGGGGAAAATCTTTCAAAGCCGAAGTCAGCTTTGCGATGCGTGTGGAGAGTCTTTTGAGGGAAACAACGAAGTTTTGGAAAGGAAAAAGGTAAGAGGAGTTGGTAGGAATCTAAAGGTCAATGTGCAGACGGACGTATGAATCCATCCCTCCAACTGCGGTGCAAGGCGATGGGTTGAGAAAGTCCAGCTAGAGAGGACTAGGTTAGGTCTCCCTAAACCAGTCTTTCCCGATTCGGTCCGTGTTTGCTGGCAAACCGCCACCAAGAGCTAGACAAACTTCACGTCTTGAGCTCGGGCACCCCTAGTAAGTCACCAAACGTATCGAACCACTTGGGCAGGGGTGTTGGGACTATGGCAGGGGTGTTGGACATCCAATAACTTTTGTGTAAGAAACTGATACGCATTTCTGTATTTTGTTTGTAACGTGCTAAGTAGGTATTAATTATTGCACTTATTGATATGAATTATATGGTGATGTAAATATAGATAATATTTTAGATTTTGACTGCCAAAAGTTTTATCATTAATTATTTTTAGGGTACCTCCTTCTTTAGCCAACGTTTCGGACAGCGTTACAGTGTCTATCATCAGGGCAGATATGTCGAGGGCAGAGCAGATGATGATGGATACTGTAACGCTGTCCGAAACGTTGTCTAAAGAAGAAGGCAGCGCAACACTGCGTAATACCCCAAAATAAATAACCACGATGATAACAATCTACTGACTTGTATAATTTTAATTTATTATTATTTTAGCATTGAATTAAACTCAGTTAACAGAGCAAAAGGTTATCATAAAAATAATTGCCAATGGAGTCTGGTATTGATCAGTGATTAGATTTAAAAAGTATGTTAGCGTTCACACGGTAGCACAACATTCAAAAGTAAATACTGGCCCGTTTAGAAAAGTCTAAAGGAGAGGTTATTTATCAAAACAAACAAAAAATGTCCCACCAATATATGTAAAACAAAACAATACGACACACATGAATGAGAACACAGTCGCGGTCCACCGAATCATCTCTAAATAAAAGTGGGCTGTCCCACGGCCATTGTGGGCGCATTTCGGCCATATCGGGCCTATGGTTAAATAATTAGTTAAACCGTCATTAAACCATTTCGATATTGCATTTTCATTGCTGAACATTGCCTCACAATATGTAATAGTTTTGTTCCCGTTCAACATCCTCTCTGTCTGTATCTAACAGAACTGCGTTCAAATGTTTATTCTGCAGATGGTTTATATTGAATATGAAATATTAAAACAAACCACGAGATGAATTTTTTTGTTGTTGTTTGTTTTTACATTAACTCCACACAGAAGACCCTGAAGGGCCTTTTTCCAATTTCCCTCAGGGCTTATGTCATCTGAGATGATGTTTTGAGGGTCTTTTCGAGGAGAGGAAGGAATGAACATTGGTTTTGATGAGATCCATGTTGTAGGAAGAAGGAAACACAAAGGCTGGAAAATCGTTCCACAGCCGAGCTGTTGAAACAAGAACGAGTCGAAGAAGCGACCCGTTCTCATGTGATAAATGTCAACCGTGTACATATGTTGGGCACGCGTTTGGCGTGTTTCCCGACTATGCACCGGTGCCGAAGGGATCAATGACGCTAGTTCCTCAGAGAATCTTCCATTGAAATACCGCTTGAAGAAGGATAGCACTTCCACTCAAAGCCTGTGCTCTAAAGATTGCAATCTGTTTGATAAGTTAGGAGAATCTATCAAACGGACCGCACAGACTCGAGGGTATTTTTCAGGTATTTTGGGGCTCCAGAACAGAGGTGGCTGCCAAATTCAACCGTGGGGCGCACTTGCGATTTGAACAGGGTTAGCAGTTGTGTACTATTAAAGTATCTGCGGGCCCTGTACAGAACGCCCAGTTTTTGAGAGGCTAACTTAACTCTGGCTTCGTTGGAGCCCCCATATCTGAGCTGGTTACTTAGAGTTACACTAAACACATCAATGGAGAGCCTGTTCGGAAGATTGCTTCCGTTGAAGGATACTGTCTCTGGAGATGACATAAGATACATTACACAACTAAAGAATATGCCCTAAGAAAATGTTGGTAGTTCTTAGTCGAAGTACAATACAGTTAAACATGACTGATATGGTCGGATTAGCTTAGTGGTAGAGCAAAACCCAACAATTTTGAGGCTCAATACGATCCGACCGAACGTTTTTCATATCAATAGATTTTTTTTAATCCTCGTTTTCAAAATAGAATTATTTTTAAGGTAGATTTTTTTCATTACTTCGCCTCTTTGAAGAGTAACGAGCTCTTTAAATCAAATGACGTCATAATAGATGTCAATCCCTACCGAATGCGTTTTCACTTTATTTATTTTTATTTCTTTATACAAGTGTTAGCTAATCGTCGTCTTTTAACCATACATCTAAAAAAATATCTTTTTCTTCTGCTTTTACACACTAACTACTTTATTAAATCTTTTCCTTCACAAATTTAAATTTAACACTACCAAAACTGTCAATATTATTTAGCTGAATTATTTTTTTTAATATTCCTGTTTCGTTCCCAGAACAAGTTAAACCTACTAAGGTAGGTAATGTAAGGCATACACATCAATTATATAGATACTTATTTATAGTACCTAACTACTTAAATTTTGTTTTTTCTTGGATAAAACTGTAAAAAAAATAATTCATTAAATGCCGATTTCTCGGTTTTTAAACGGACTGAATGCGTCGCAATGACCCCCAATTCAGGGTGAAATGACATCAGAAACGTTTTGATTCCTTGCTAACAAGAAAGCCGATCCAACGAAAAAAAATCGGTTTTTATTGGATTATATTTGGTTTTCTATTCGCTCAAAGTGTGTAGGAAGAGAAAAGCCACGACCCTACACTCATTCAGTATTACCTAAAGCATTACTACTTTCCATTCCTAACCCCTCCCCTTATCCAGGTAAAGGCGTATTGCAGAATTATAACATTTTTTAAATCTTGGATTGGTTGGATAAAATCACTAAGAGACAAAAATTCCAAAAACAACTTGCAAAAGCGTGTTTTATTCAAGAAATTAAAACAGGTATTATTACACTATATTATTCCTATTACGTATACATAAATAAACTGTAAAAGTAAAAAAATAAGTACTTTTTATTTTTAGTAAATATTATGAATTTTATAATTTAATTTCACCCAACTTAAATTTCAACAACAAGAAATTATACCCAACCAATGGACAATGTCGACTATAAAACTTTTGCACAAAAAAGGAGATAAAAATAACATAAATAATTATAGACCTATCAGCCTGTCGTCAAATATCTACAAAATCTTCGCTAAAATAATACTTGGCAGAATAACCAAGACTCTAGATGAAAGTCAGCCAAGAGAACAGGCAGGATTCAGAAGCGGATACTCGACTTTAGACCATATTTATGTTATCAAACAATTATTCGAAAAAAGTAAAGAATTCAACTTCACCTTTTATTGCTGCTTTGTGGACTACAGTAAAGCTTTCGACACAATAGAACATGAAAAGATCTGGCAGGCACTTAAGAATCAAGGTGTCGAAATCAAATACATAAGAATTCTAAAAAACATCTATGATAACAGCAAAGCTAAAATTAAACTAGATAAAGAAGGAAATGAAATCAAAATAGAAAGAGGTGTACGCCAGGGCGACCCCCTCTCACCTAAACTTTTTACGGCAGTCCTGGAGGAGATCTTTCGTCAATTAGATTGGGAACAATGTGGGCTGTCCATTAACGGTGAAAACATTTCACATTTAAGATTCGCGGATGATTTGATAATCCTCTCGCTGACGAGTGCAGGCCTGCAGATGATGTTGAATGAACTAGATAGAGAAAGCCGAAAGGTGGGACTAGTCATGAACACAGAAAAGACCAAAGCAATGACAAACGGGAAGCAAGAACCTATCAAGATCAATAACAATCTGATCGATTATGTGGATGAGTATGTATACCTAGGTCAAATCATTTCTCCTTTAGATTTAACCACAAAAGAAGTAGACAGACGTATTGGAAATGCTTGGAAACAATATTGGGGTTTGAAAGAAATAATGAAAAACAGTGAAATCAGGATAGCTATCAAACGGAAACTTTTTGACACCTGCATACTTCCTGTACTTACTTATGGTTGCCAAACTTGGGCACTCACAAAAACTCACAATAAGAAGCTCGAAACATGTCAAAACTCCATGGAAAGAAGTATGATGGGGAAAAGACTGTCCGATAGAATAAAAATTGCAACCATTAAGAAGCAAACAAGAACAAAAGATGCCATAAAAACAATAAAAAAGCTAAAGTGGAAGTGGTCAGGCCACACAATTAGAGGAAGTGAAAAATGGTCAAAATTAGTCATGAATTGGTTCACAAGTGACAAGAAGAGAAAACGAGGTAGACCATTTAGACGGTGGGTTGACGACATCAAAGCCGTGGCAGGTGGTACATGGACAAGAACAGCTAATGATAGAGAGAAATGGCGACAGTTGGAGGAGGCCTTTGTCAACTAGTGACATACAGACAGGGAGTCGATAAGTGAAAAGTTTATTATAAATAATGTTATATAATTTACTGTCTGAATAAAGGCTATTATTATTATTATTATTATTATTATTATGAATTTATGCCACCGTTCTTAAGATAGTTGGTTGTGCAATTGTAGGCAAAATTGCTTTCTAAGCAGTTGATCGGGGTTCGATTTTGTTTTTTATTCGAAATTCGTATTATATATTGTTTTTGTTTATTAAAAAATATCACGTTTCCCTTGGTTATTCACGGGTCTGCGCTAGTTGAACTATAATAACACTTTTATAAGTTCTTTTGAGAGATGGGAAGATAGTTACCATTTAAAAATTGAGATAATTTATAAAATATAACATTTTTCTACAACTTCATTAAATAATCATACTTTTGTAGACCACATACATCGATCGTCTAGTTGATTAGTCAGACATGTCCAAATATTAAGTTTTGAGATGAAGCGGAAAGCAATATTCCATAACTCACCATAAATCAAAATTTATTTACACGTGTCAGTGCTACACATTTTAAATATGCTATTACATAACTAAAACTATATTACAAGTAATTCAACACTCGGCACATTCCAACACTACACTCTATTACAATTGCGACGTACACCAACACAACACAAGAAATCACAACAAACTTCTTATAACAAAAATCAAATCAACAAAATATGGACTAAGATCCCTAGAATACATAGCTCACACAAAATATAATCAACTACCCAACGAGATCAAACGTGCAAGTCAATGTAAAAAGACCCAAACTAACATGCTCAAACTTCATCTTATTAATGACTATCTGAAATAATAATGTTGTGTATGTCCCCATCATATGTCCATTTAATACATACAGCTATATGTTTCATGTAATGCGTATCATTCCCGCAATGAGTTTATTAACTCCTGGGAGTACAATGCTTTATATAATATACTATATTCTGTATTGTATACTTTTGATAAATAAAATAAATAAATAATAACACTGGTAGCGGTACTTTAGTATGACATTTTGAAATTTCCTACCAGTAACCCTGAAAACACCAATTTTTTGTGTTTTTCACTACAAGTTTATGTGCATTATAATTAATATTGAAGTGTTTATGAGTAATCTGAATATTTTACCAGATAGAAGGAACTCTTTTACACAATCGAATTAAATTTCAATTTTTCGGAGATGTTTGGGTAATCAACTGGACGATCGGCATACACAAGCTAAAATATTGTATTTATTTCTACAAAAATTTCAGTCTCGAATATAAGTGTTCAATCGAAAATATACTTCGTCTTTATTTTAATAAAATAATAAACAAGACAGTTTTGAGAAAACCACAATGATCGGTCTCAACTTTATTATAAGTGCGGCGTTCTCAAAATCTTGGCTCCTAATTTTAGGCAAAAACTACAGCACCATCTTGGGCAATTTCTTCAGGAAGCAAACGGATCAGTTATATTATTTTATTTTTTTATATTTTACAGACCTAGAAAAGATGAGATGTTGAATGTGGGAAAGCAATTTTAGATAAAGTTTCAAATATCTTTATATATCAAAATGGTAACTTTGATGGTTTTGAACGATTCGACAGGTGTTTTAAAACTTTTGTTTGAATATTTTAAATTCGGTTAACAAAAGTTTGGTTTCGAGGATTTCAAATAGCAGATACAAATTCGAGGTGAGATCTTACAAAGGCCATATATAGTTGTTCAAGTGTCAAAAGACATAATCAAATACTATCAAATACCATCAATATTTTTTTAAATGTTATCCATTTCTGAAAGATGAATATTTGGGAGAATTTGTGTTTCTTAAAAGGGGTAAAATATAATTTCATTTTTTTTATAAACAGAGTTCTGAGTACACAATATGTATGTTGAACGACTCTTCCTCTTTCATAAAAAAATATTACATAATATGTGCTCATAGTAAGTGTTTTTTTAATTTTTTTTTTGTAAATTCTTCTTAAATGCACCTTTATACATGACTTACAAGTGCCACAAGAAGACCATTATTCATTTAGTTTAAATTTTTTCAAAAATGATAAATCTTTTTCATCTATTCACACAAATTTAAGAAGAATTTTTAATAATAACTCAGGTATTCCTCATACGTCAGACGAATGTCTAGTAATGTTACACTGTCATATAAACAAGCTTGTGGGTCCGAGTGGTTAACAAAATATAATATAATTATTCAAAAAACATATAGGTAGTTTTTAGGTAGTTTTTTGTAGGTAAGAAAAATAATTCTGTTAAGGCATTTGGAGACATCAACGAAAGAAAACAAAACTTGAATATTTTGAAAATTATAATTAATTAAAAATTTGGATCTCTGTAGGTCTGTCTCAACACAGGATTTCCTTAGTGTGAAGGGCAAAAAATAAACTGTTTATATTGGTTTAATTTGGATGTGATATGAATTTTTTGAATATATATCTGAACTGCCCTAGAAACAATATTTTGTATTTATAGAATTGAAGATGTCCGCTGAATCAAGATAATCATTTCCCTCCATTAGTATTCCGGGCAACGAGGACTGAATAGTGGTAGTTAGTTCCAGATTTTTTGTACTGAAATAAATCTCAACTTCTTGTTTTACGTAGTGGAATCTGAAAGCTTGTCAATGCAAGCAATTCTGATTTATCATATTAATCATTTAGAATTTTACATAGATATAATTTGTTTTCAATTGTTTCTGGCTTTCACCCTTCACGGGTATTCTAGGCCATCATTTAAAATTACAGAGAAATCAAAGGTGATTTCATATGTTAATTTTATTTAAATGTGCAAATTTCAGAATTAAACGGAAGATTAGAGTCGAATTCAGACTTAGAAGAGATGAGATGTTGAATGGAGGTGAGGCAATTTTGGATAACGCTTGATGGAAGAGATGATATTTATTTAGAGAGGGACAACCAAATATATGTGCTCTAAAGTTCCTACATCTAGACCACAGAATGTGCAATCTGGGAAGTCAAGGACGTTAATTCAAAAAGGTGAGAAGGAACGGAACAATGTCCTATCCTCATTCGAATAAGTGAGGAAATGACTTTTTTTTGGAAAAATGGGGGAATTTTTGAAACCACGGTTTTGATGGGATAGTCCTTTGTATTGAGACATAGCAGGCTCTCTTGGATTGACTACCAATGTTCTAATACTCTGTCCAAACATTGCAGAATATATTTTTGATTATTGAAAAAATATTAGATAGGGGAATATGGTAAACGAGGGTAAACCATATTCATATGGGAAACTATATTCATATGGGTAGACCATAATCGTAGGATTGGAAGCTTCTTGTTTTGCCAAGAAATCCGCAATATCGTTATCCACTTTGCCAATATATCCAAGAATCCAAATCAGAGATAAATATACATTTACAGAGATAGATATAATATTAAGTAATGAAAATCTTTCTATTCGATAATTCAAACATGTTCATATAATTTAAAAAAGAGCTGTAGTTCAACTAAATTGTTGGAATACCCATTTCTAAACATAGAAAGTGTAAGAATGTTTTTTTTTCTTTTAAGGCCTTCGCTCACGGAGAAACTGAAATTAAATCAGTTTTCAACGCAACAGCATTTTTGCTTGTGTGGCAGTTGCTTTTCAGTTGCCTTGCTAACAAGTTGCCATGGTAGCGCTCATGAATTTCGAATTGCGTTGACAACTGGTTTTATTTCAGTTTCAAATTATGATTATTTTAATGCGTAATATTGTAATGTTGTACAGGATTTGTAGGGATCTTTAAACCATCTTTATCATATACATAAAATGGTAAAATATTTTGATGGAAATCTACATCTAGGGATTTATATTGCACTGACAATCCTATTATGATTGTCGAGCTGCACTTTCTTTACTGGATAATCTACTAATTAAATGCAAAGGTACAGACATACTGATATTATAGAAAATTCCTAAAAAGTTTTTTTCCTACTAGTGGAACACCCGCCCGCAGTCCCCTCCTGCCCAAAGGAGCAACGTTAATCATTTTTGTTAATGTAAACTGGCGATTAAATTCGTTCCTTTGATTGATTTGATTTTTATTTCATTCCTCAGCTTCCTAATAAAGTAAATTATTATTAAAATGAATATTTTGAATCCATCCAGCGCACCACCACACAAGCGATGATCTTCTTAAAATGGTTTACTTGTAAATAGATAGTAGGTCTCTTTGAACTTTAATTTTGCAGGAATTGTAAGGAAAAAAAACACCCCACAACAAAAGCGCTTTGCTAGATACTCACAAATAAATACAATTTAATAATAGAAAATACCAACAATAATAATAGTTTACATGTATAATATCTTTACACTAATAGCCTTAATACAAATAAACAGTGAAATTATTATAATATTTTTGTATAGTTCTTACTTAAAAGCTCAATCCAACACGGTTGCAACTCTGATGGAAAGCGAACGATCCACCGTTCTGAATTCAAACTTCACAGAGGCGGGAAACAACAGAACTGTCACACGTTTGGTAATGAATCTACGTGTCGTTAAAACGGCTACCACATTCGAGGGGAATCCGTGAACTGACTGATATTCTGAAATACATTTCCCATCACAGATTCGCCTCCTGTCCGGTCAACAATTAATTACAGACGCGACAGTGTGACCACATATGAACCCGCAGTTTTTTTCATAATTCAACTATCCGTAAAATTGTAGCCGTAAGAGTATTAATTAAAAAAGTGATTGATTCTTCTGAAACACTGGTTATTATTTTGAACAGTTATATTTAAGCTGATTTCCGGCAAATAACAACACATTCTAGCTATTTAAATTATGAAAATGCCAGGTTCATGTTGACGTTACTTGAAATATGCCTACAATTATGGTATGCATTCAATTCAGCTTTTTGATAAATATTTGCTGCACTTTAGCATTGCTGCACATTTGCTGCATGGAAATTACAATTCGTTTCTCTTAATTACTATAAGAAACAACTATTTACGTCGGGAGAAATAGTAAAAATGCATTAAAATTCCATTTTTATTCAGACAAAGTTCAAAATTTCTCTCTTAAAATGATCTTGTGCCGCCATTTTGGATTTTTTTTAGTATGCGGTGAGTGGTGACGTTTGTGAATGTTTCATTCCAATCTAAGAACTAAGAACCTTATAACCTGTTTCTTGTAGTAAAGTTCAAACGACGTGTAATTTCCGTAATCTGTCTAAAAGTGTGGCCAATTTAGCGTTTTATTTAGGTAAATATTTACTCTATTTTTACACCTAAACCGAAATTTCGAAGACTTAAGCCTCGACGACAAAGCGAGTTTACAAACTACTAGCTGTGAAATTCACTATCTATTAGTAAACTCGCTCAGTGTAATCATATTACTAGCTAACTTGCAAAATATGGACAATCTACACAAAAAGTAGAAAGGTGGTCAACTTTGCTCGCTACTCGCTTGCGTTTGCCTCACGATGGCAGCCCACCAACAGCTGACTTCGTAACTGTCAGAATTAGTTCGCACGGGAGTCGTTATTCTCGCTACTGGCTAGCATGTTTTGCTCTGCGCGCTGAAATTTTCTACAAAATGTCGACAGAATTGGTTGGCGCGGGAGTCGTTATTTTAGCTGCCACTGTCGCTACTGAGCGAGTAGGCAGTTTTGTGTGTCATCATGACAATCTCACTCACCGATTTGTAGCATTTAAACTCGCCCAATGTAATCGAGGCTTAAGGCGACACTCCGAGTTTCTACCGATTCCTCCCTTGAACATTTGAAGTTTTTAAGCTCTTAAAAAAATATATGTTATTTTTTAAGATAAATCTAATCTACAACCCCCACGCCAAAATGCAAATTATATGAAGTTCCCTCGATAGAAAAAAATCGCAAAGTATGCTCTGAAAATTTTTATTTTCAAGCCTGTCTCGTTTATTTAACAAGTTTCATAGAAGTAAATACATATGTATGAAAAAATTCACAGTGTTTCTTTGAACGTTGTTTTAGACAATCCCTACGAGATTTTTGCTCTATTCTAAACGAGTCGTGTTTTATTAAACATTTTAGCAATTTTCGCTTCACTTTGATCGTTTGAAATATTAGCGCGCTCTGTCCAACATTCGTAATTACATATCTCTCCATATTCTTCTTTTCGTGCTCGGGTACGGGGCCTTAAAGAATTTCGTACAAGAAGCACCTTTTAGTAAGAAAATTGTATTTTCCCCATTGGGTGTTAAATAAATTTTTGGATTCTTTCGATAAGTATAGTTCATAAACACCAACACAGAGCTGTCCAAAGGAAATAGTTTGATATTTCTCTGTTTCACCGAAATGACTTTGAAACTACAAAATGAACAAATGAATATCTAACGGCTGTGAACAAACGGTGGGGTTTTTATCACAAGGAAACGATGGCAGCCTCACACTGTCTTAAGTTTCCGGTAGTTTTTATTTTTTGCCCATTTCTTACAAAATTTTAAAGGCACGTATCTAACTACCTAAAATACCATTTTTTTAATATTAGTTACTAAATAAATCAGATCGCTTTGATAAAATCCAGTCCCTCATCGAAAAATAATTAAACTTGTTGGTATTAGAAAACCTTACCTACCTATACACAAAAATGAATGCAAGTTCCATTCTTGCATTTATCAATAACGAATATTAAAAAAGTATCGATATTGATTTTTTTAATGTTACTTTATTAAGATGATGAAAATGTAAACAGAATGTTGAAGAATTCCCATCAGGTTAATAATAATCAGACAATATTTGACTTCTTACTACAATCATTATAAGCTCAATCGAGATTGAATGGCCTATTGAACCACTAATAATTTTGTTTTTCAATACAGTTTACTTCTTTAATACTGTTTTGATTTGAAAATCGATAAAACGAAAAATAGCGGCAACAAAAAGAGACAAATACATACGTCTAGCCTGCGAGAGAATGAGATAGACAAATCGGTCTCATCTTTGTGCGGTGTTTCGCAGCTTCCCCACTCTTGTCTACTTAAGTTTTCTGAAAGTTTCACGTCAACCGCGTATGAACTGCACACTCTATTTTTCCCCTCATATTTGTCATATTTGGGAATGTATGTGGATGACCTTTAGAGAGTAAAAGAAGAAGAATATAAAGGAAGGGGTATGAGGGGTGGGTATTCAATAAATAAATTCTCGGGGCCACAGTAACCACAACCACCTCGCAAAATGAAATATGCCTACACCTCCAGAATCTTGAGACAGGACATCGCCCAAAACTGATATTGTAATAGTTTCTACTGCCACATAATGTGAGATTCATTATTTATATTACGTGTCTGCAATTAACTCCGAATTTTATATATACTACGAGTAATTCATTGCATTTGCAAGGAACAGGTTGAAGCATTTTATTTTAAGAACAGAAGAATTATTGTGATATGCATTTACTGCGGATCTGAACTCCAGTTGTAAGTATTCTAACAGCTTGAATTTTAAAATTTGCCGGAAAATGAGAATTCTTTGACTGAATCTTACCTTAGCACAAAATAAAATCACTCTAATAATAGACCCTTGTTGTTATAATTGTAGGATTTGTGAAAGTTTTAATTAAATAATTGCCTCAGAATGACAAAGCCTCTCTAAAACAAATATTGACAAATTTCTTTTCACGATATAATTATTATATTTTTTATTGACAAATGAAAGAAACATAAAAAATTAACCTTTCGAAAGAACACCGTAAGTCAACTTAAAAAAATTAAACAATAGAAATACACTTTCCGACTAATATAGAATTATTAATATAAATAAAATTAAACTAATTTTCTAATTACAGGTATGTAATAATTTTATTTCCCGTCTTCAAATAATTAAAAAATTAAAATAAAAGAAATACACATTTCAATTTAGCGTGGAATTCTCTATTTAAATCAAATTCTATTTTATGTTTATATTACGTACGAGTATTTTTTTGTAGTATAAAAACAATTGTTACATTTATAGGTAAGTATATATATTTTACAGAATTATACATTATATTTAAGGTCATCATTGGTCATGTACATTTTATCAGAAAAGGGAGCCACGATTCTTCCTTAGGTTGTAAGTTATAATATGTTTTGTACAAAATATTTACTTTTTAAT
The DNA here is from genome assembly GCA_936435175.1 of Glyphotaelius pellucidus. Classification (NCBI taxonomy): domain Eukaryota; kingdom Metazoa; phylum Arthropoda; class Insecta; order Trichoptera; family Limnephilidae; genus Glyphotaelius; species Glyphotaelius pellucidus. The sequence goes on from OW386553.1 coordinate 16,137,773, forward strand.
AGAAGTTTTTTTTTAATTTTGTTACTTTATTGACTTCAAACAACCATCAGTTCTAATTTTCAAAATTGCAAATCAAATTTATATGTTTTCTGCAGGAATATTCACATTACAGACAACCAAAATTATTATCCTTTTTTCTCACACCCTGTCATTTTGATTCATAATTAAGTTATATTATTAATTTTTTTTACTCGTGTCAATGACCGGTTTCGCCCAAGCGGGCACCGGCAGTCCCGCGGAAGTGTCCGGAAGCGTGGTCTCCCCAGGCCGGAAGCTATGCCCCGGAGGTACGATATGGACGCTGCGCGGGACCATGGAGGGGGTGGAAAGGGGAAAGAGAGGACTGGGGAACGAGGGACCCGGGTAGGTACTCAGGTTTAAAATATGTGAAGCATGGGCAAGTGCATACCTGTTGGGATTAGGTAGGTGCCCACCCACTTACTTGACTATACAAATATTGAGGCTACGTTGTTTCTAGGTCGGCACACAAAAAAATGTTTAGTCTTCTAACTCAAGAAACACTGCGAATGAATCTCGTTCATCCTCCAAGGAACATTCTATACGGGTAGTGAAAAAAGTTATTAGACAGAAAGCTTTTAAGGTGAAGCAATCCTAAGTAATGTAAAATTGTGTGATTTTGGTTTGAAAAGTAGATGGCTTAGAAATATTACAGATGCCTTACTTGAATACTATTAGTAGAACACAAATTATTTGCCTTTGAAATAATCGAGTGTTTTTGAAGTGAAAACTTTTTTAGCACCGTTGTGATTTGAAACTCGATGAAACGGAAGCGAGCGACACTAAAAAGAAACAAACACATACATCTACAGGATTTAGCGTGCGAGAGAATGAGATAGCAAAAAAGCATTTACTTATTACAAGGGTACTCGGTTCCAATATAATATGATAAATCCGCGGTCAAACGCAAGTATCCTTTAGTCTGGTGGTATAAAGCGCCTGACGAACCTTAGCGACCAGCGGACCAAGGATCGAATCTTATGAAATCCAAAAAAATAAATATATTTAAATTTTTGTAAAATCAATTTCCAATCCTCAAGCCACTCCAAAATGAACGGGTAAAGAAAACACAAAAGAAAGCGAAGTCTAACGACTCTGAAGAAGAAAACACAAATACTACAAACGGAAAATGTGCACTGGAATTCGACGACAAAAATATGGAAAAAAATCAACCTTCATATTGATAAAAAAATGCTTTGTAGTCTCCCAACTCTTGTCTACTTTAGTTTTCTGATAGTTTCGCTTCTACCGCATGTGAATTGCATACTCTGTAGTCATATTATATGCCCAGAAAAAATAGAGCTAAATAAACTGAAACACCTAAAGAACACCTTTTCGGTTATCTTTTATTGCACAATGTGAAAATTTTACTTTTTTCGTAAACAATCGTAAATCTTTCGAATGTTTGTACCTGAACTTACCTGAAGCCTCGATGAGGACCCTCGATCGCGAGACAGGCCAGCGAGTTTTACTATCTGGGAAATTCACTATCTGTTAGTAAACTCGCTCAGTGTCATCGTATTACTTGCTAACTAGCAGATGCACAATCTACGAAAAAAGTTAAAAGGTGATAAACTTTACTCGCTACTCGCTAGTGTTTGCTTAAAGATGGCGGTCCACCAACATCTGATTTCGTCTGTCAGAATAAGTTCGGGCGGCAGCCGTTATTCTCTCTACTGTTTAGCACTGCGATTTCAAGTTTTCTACAAAATGTCGCCAGAGTTGCATGGCGCTGAAGTCGTTATTTTAGCTGCTACTGTTGCTACTGAGCGAGTAGACAGTTTTGTGTGTTATCGTGACAATCTCACTCGCCGATTCACCCGCTTTTAAACTTACCGGCTAGTAGCTTGTAAACTAGCTTAATGTAATTGAGGCTTAAATAAAGTAAAGAACGCTTTTTGGCAACGTTTTTTTGTGAATGAATCAAAATAGGCGGCTGGTGTCAAATGGGAATATAAACCTTATCGCCATCTACAGAAGGAGTGTTATTGTTAGCAGCCTGATCCCAAATTTTACTGGACCTGGCGCATGGCTTCAAGTATGAAATACATATGTAAGGGAATTTGAGATAAAACGTTTTCAAACTAAACCTTTGACGTACGTTGTTAGACCGTACATTTTGGTATGTATTTCATAGAATTTGAAAAATTACAGCTTGAGAATTTTTGTCACTGGCAACCTACACACAAACACAAAATTTAAAAACAACACTAGATATACAAAACACCAATCTTCAAAAGAAAAAAAAAATTACTCCGGTGAAGTAGTCCCATAGAGTGGTTGTACTCACTGGTCTTGTAAGAAAACGAAAAAAATATATTTAATTATTTTATTTATTTGCAAAAACAGCATAAAACCAACACATTGCGAAAACGGTAAGAAAAGATACATAATAATTACATTTACAGTTAAAGTAATACATTTAGCTAAAACAGAAGTGCTATTATTTTTTTTATTTATTAAAAAAATTATTTATTTATTACACGCTTAAAATCGATAAAAACAAGATGTAGGATAAAATATCCACATTTCCTGCGAGGCAGTTAATTAACCTAGCGAGTCTTCCCAGGGGTATCACCATTGGTAGATTAGTTCTGCACCTGGGAAGAATCAAAAGCCTGTGTTGGCGACCTCGCGTGAAATTATCCGGGACATAGAATCCTATTTCAGCCAAAATATCTGGTACCGATATAAAATCATTCATAAGCTTATAAGCCATCAGCAGTAATACGACATCTCTTCTGGTACTAAGGCTGCAGATACCCAGCATTCCCGAGATAAGTGCTGTTGGAAACAGCCGTGGATAAAAACCTAACTCTCTCATTTTGAGGTATCGTAAAAATTTCTTTTGTATTTTCTCAACCATTAGTACATAGACGATGTCCTCAGGTCCCCATATCTGAGATCCACTCTCGAGAATGCTACGCACTTACCTAAAGTAAAGCAGCCTTTACTGGAAGGTTGGTCAAATCCTTCGAATTGTGTATGACAAAACCAGCATCTTTGTAGCTGATTTACAGATCTTTTCAATGTGAGTATGAAATGTTAAGCGAGCGTCGTACACAATTTCTAAGTCCTTGCAAGTCACCATATGTTTCAATGACGTGTCTTTTATTTTATAATTAAAATATATGGTCTTTTGTGACCTCGTAAAGCACATAACTGAACATTTTTTAAAGTTTATTATCGTTACTCCAGTCAATATTTGCGTTTATATCTTCCAGGAAGATATAAACGCAAGTTTACACCTACAGTCTTCTGAGGATCATATTCTCAAGAAGAGTTTAATGTCATCTGCAAAAAGTAAAAAACGGACGAATTTGATTTACTAGAACGATGACGTCACCTACGACCTCTTTTTTTCGGGAACTTCCTTTCACTAAGAAATTATTTTTCTCAGGGCCTCCTGTGTGGAGCTAATGTAAAAAAAAACAACAAGAAAAATCATACTAACCGTGCCTATCCTCGATGTACATGTTCTAATAAACTATAGATTCCCACTGTGGAATAACACCTGCTGTAGAAGAATGGATATGATTGCAGTGGACCCGGATCCGCCAAGGGTCACTGGGCTCTGGGTGCTGGACAGTGGTACTGAGCTGAGAGGGACGGTGCGATCATGAACCCCGCTCTCACCTCCCATGCCATGACATATTCATAGCGCGATCTATGGAATATGATATTGTAGGATGAATGGATTTCATGGACTAATATATCCGTTCTGGAGATCTAGCACGGACGATTGATAAAACCCTATATCAATACGATATTGTCTAAATACGTCATCTATGGTCAGTTATCAATATTTGCGAGCATGGTCAACAATTGATAAGAGATATTTGATGACCGGCGTGATCGAGCGATAAGGCTCTTGACTCTCAATCCAAAGGTTGCGGGATCGAATCCCGGCGTCTAGTCCCCCATTAAGCTGTCAATAAACAAATCATTTTAAATAACGTCGTTAGTTATACAAAATAACTGTCTTATTAATAAATGGAAGTTAACTAACGAAGATTTTAGAAATGAAAGAAATCGTATACGCGATCCATAAACATAATTAATTCATCCAAGACGCGATCAATTTATTCTGTCCGATCTTGGAGAAACAAAGTGGTTCAAATATGACTAAACACCTCAATAACGTTAGTACTTCAATGTATTTTTAAGTTATTTATTTATTTAAAACTATATTAGAGTTATATTAGTATTTCAGTTCAAAATGGTCTATTTATAAGTTTTTTATGTAACGGTTTGACATTAAGGAATGTAAATCCATGGATACATCCGCCAGTATTGCTAGCGTATATCGATTTACTTTTATTCGATTATATCGATTCTATCAGTGCCCACTCAACGACCGGTCAGTGGTTGAGTGGGCATCGCGTTTGGGTCCCACCCGGGCGTCCCGTGTTCGATTCCTCGGCTGGCTAAGTCCTCCATCACAACACAAGCAACATTTTCGGCTTTCTGTGGTGGTAGTAGGAGATTTTCAAACATTGTTGTGTTATTCGTAACCCGGGAATGTTGTCTTTCTTTTAAAAAAAAAAAAAAATATTGTAAAGTTATCGATTTCGCTAAGCTAGACATCCTGGATGAGCTAGGCATCCGCAATAATCTGTCAACTGTCTGCCGTATCCTAAGATATTTTGGACACCTTGGCTCACTAAAATGGCTTGGTAAACATGGTAACCATTGCCGGAAAAACTCGTGGTTACTGGCAAAGAGGAAGGTAGGAGAAGTTGAGGAAAATCTCCAATGCCTTTTATACATCAACTCCACACAAGAAAAAAATAATTTCCTTCATGACCTGTGGGAATCATCATTGGGAAATCATCATTCATCACGCTGTGTGAAGAAGTGAATGAGGGGAAGTTTTATGAATGAAAAAGCTGTGAGGGTGGGTAGGAGTCTGCGGGTTGTTACGTCCAGGAGTAACTGACGTATGAATACATCATTCCACTACGGTGCAAGTCGATATGTCGAGATATTGGTGTCAAAGGGCCTCCCTCAGACAGTGAGCAAACGGACATCTGCTAAGTGACCAATCTTAGCTAAACACTTGATGAGTTATGGTATAGATGTTGGTATTGAATGAATGGTTGCTGGGGCAGAGTGATCAAAATATTGCCACAGTCGTCAGATGTTCGGTGACCTTAGCTCTGAATGAAGGAGCGGAGGAGGCTTGTTCAAAAGGGATATTGGAGTGGGGTTCACGATACTCAACAGGATTAGGTATTTCAAATCAAGTTGTAGATTTTGGGCAAGATATACCTATGCTACATGCATCAAGATGGGACCAGCAAAACCAAAATGGTTCATTACATTTAAAAAGAAAGAAACAAAAGTTGAGTACCGAATTTTGTACACAGAGGGATTATTGTCTATCGTCTACCGAAGCAAGTAAGCACTATTTTCTATCTCCTATTCCCCTGCTTACCCCTGCAGCACACCTGTCACGGTGACTGCGTCGAGCATGTGTCGTGTCTCCTATCTGCCACCATCTAAAACATGTCCGTCGAAGGGAAAGCAGTGGTGGTCAGAACGTTTTGTGTCAAACTTTATCACAATAAATGCTTAAATTATTTTAATGTATTGTTGTTTAAAAAAAATAATATCAATAAATTGATAGTAAGACCTTTGTTTTTATGAATTATATTTTTTAAATAATACGTATACACTATACAGCCTTACATATTAAAAATACTTCGCGACCGTTAAACGGTGTTTTTGTTTCATATTGTATAAAGACTGTACATTTTATTTTTTTTTAACGTTACTAATAACAAAATGTCATTATCGTATTGAATTGAATTTCGGTAGATTCGGCCGCCATCTTTTTTTATTGTTGTTTTCTTTCGCAAGTAAAGTTGTAAATTTCTTCAAGTTTTTATTTTTTTTTTGTCTGCTATAACACTCGACAGCATGGTACTCCTGTAAATATTAAGCAAATAAAAGTTTTGAAAATAGGTTTCCGTTAAGATTTGTAAATAAACCACAGTTTTGTTTTTTTTTATAAACTTTATTTTCCACCCTTTTCACCAAGTTCTAAGTAGATGATGGATTTTAGGAAAAAAATCGAAATTATTTAAATTTTCAGATGTAGCAAACACTTTGTGGGTACGCGTAATTATAATTATTGTAAAATAATTGAAAAATAAAAAACCAAAGAGAACATCAACTATGTTGGGGAACGAGAGATTTTATATTGAAATACCAAGTCGGTGAAAATTCTTCTGTCTGACAATTTGAGCATATTCATTTCATTTAAGAATTATAGTTCAACATAATTGCTGGAATACCCATTTTTAAATTTAGAAAGAGTAAGAATTTGTTTTGTATTCTTTCAACAGCTTGTACATGAGTATTATAATGTGGATTCCAGACGGAAGAATTGTACTCAAGCTGACTTCTAACTTGAGCAAAATATAACAGTTTAATACACTATATTGTTAAAATTTCTAGTTAGCCTAGTTGTAAATCCCAACAATTTTAAACGTTTATTACAGATTTCTGTTACGTGGTTAAAAAATGAAAGATTTGATTAAAAAGTGCTGCCTATTTTATATGTATTAATGTCTCAAGAGAATTGTTATCAATATTGTAATTAAAAATCACTGGATTTTTATTCGAGAAAATCTAACTATTTCACATTTAGAGATATTTAAGTAACGTCTATTTTCATTACACCAAATTAACAATTTGTTGATATTATCTTGAAGAATGTTGCAATGGTAAATATTTTGAGTAATTCTAAAAATTTTGAGGTCATCGGCAAAAAGTAAAATGGATACATCATGAAATATTTTTGTGAGATCATTTATAAACAAGATAAATAAGATTGGGCCAAGGTGTGAACCCTCTGGAACTCCACTTGTTGCCTAAATTTAATGCATATGATTAATTAAAAGCACGTAAATTACCTTCACAAAACATATTACCTAGTTACAGACATTTTTTTTTTACGTCAAAATATGATTTTTTTTACAAGAGCTCCACACAGGAGGCCCTGAGGAAAATTATTTTCCTCAGGGCCTATGACATCTTTGGAGATGCTTTATGGAGGATTTTTTATAAGGAAAGGGAGAAGAGGAGAGTTCTGGAAAGGAAAGGGGTTTAAGGGGTGGGTAGGAATTTGAGGTTCGGTGTGTCCTGGTCATCCGCCTCCAAGACATAGACAAACCTCACCCCATGAACCCGGGCACCCCTGCTAAATCACCAAACCTTGGGGTGACCTATGGCAAAGGTGTTGGTTATCTAATAAAGGTTCCCGGGGCGGCGGTACCCATTTCGCCTCCCAAACTGCAACAATTTCTAATAATTTATTCGAGAAATTAAGTAGGTATAAACATATTTTTACATCAGTCAAATTATTAATTATTTATTTGGTTAATTTCCTACCGTTTATCAAGAATACACCGTTATATATATTAGGAATGATATCATGACAACATTATCGTTCTGTACAAATAATTTTAATATCTTATTGTTACATTGATGACTCCTTATGAGTCCCTTCTACAAAGAAAAAGTATGTACCTACCTTTTGTACTACGCAAATAATACGACGTTATGTTAAATAAATAAAGCTTTCGAATAACGTTGAATTATTATGATGACAACGAATAACTAATCAGGAAATCTTCGGAATAAATTATTAATTTTGAAATTTTGTACTTACATAATATAGTTATAACGTTTTTTTAGATTGGTATGATATGTTATCATGGCACGTAGTTAATATATCCGTAGATTGATGTTTTATTATTTAGACCTGTTAATTTATCGTTAAAAACATTTATTTATCTCTCCGTGGAGCGTAAAAAAAATTGATAATACGGTCAGGAAAAAAAATTCGAGTGCAGTTAACACACGGTAGAAGCGAAACTTTACCAAAACAATGTCAACCAAGGAGCCTTGAAAATTGAGGTCATAATCAAAGCAGCCAATGAGCGCAGACCTAGAGAAGAACCAAGGAACCTTGAAAAGTGAGGTCATAAGCAAAGCAGCCAATGAGCGCCGACCTGGCGCCATTTCTGTTTTATATCTCAACCAATAGGAGCCTTGATAGGAATTTTGTGCTTCAAAGGTGCTGTACGCGTCATTTCCGTTTCATCCGAATTCCTAATCACAGTGAGGCTATAGAAATTTCACTTAAAAAAAAATTGGAGTGTCCAATTCACACGCGGTAAAAGCGAAACTTCATCAAAACAATCTCAACCAATAGGGTAAAAGTGAGATCATAATTAAGCAAGTAAGAAAAATATCAACCAATAGGGCAAAAGTCAGGTCATTTCCGCCTCACATCTCAACCAATAGGAACCTTGAAAAATGACATCATAACCAAGGCGGCCAATGAGCAAAAGTTACCGCTTTGTAGGTGTTTTTTTGCGTCATCCGAATCCGTTTCATCCGAATTTCAAGTCACACCGAGGCTAAAGAAGTTTCACTTCAATAACAGAGGGGCAATATATATGTATAACGATGTATATGTATATGTAGTAAATAGTAACCCAAACAGCGGGTTCAGACGTTTCAATTTTAGTTAATCAACTCAACACTTGAAAGCATATTGACAAGTTTAGTGTGAACCTTCTTTCAACAATGCTAAACAAGTTTTTTTAAACAATTTTTATCCAAAAGAATCTATAAGGTCTATGAGCAAGAGGATAGAAAACATTGCAATGAACAATAAAATTAGATTTTTTTAGGAAAACATTCGTAGTACCTCACTGACAAAACAGTTTTAATGGATAACCCTAAAAAGCCTCAAAAATTTCCATAATTTTCTCACGCCGACCACATTGGTCTGCCCGACCCAATGGTACTCGTATGTCACAGGAGGCCAGGAGGGCGAGAAGGTAACTGACTCGTCAAACAAACCATGGCCGTGAAGCTATGAAATCGAACCTTTTTGTTCGCGTTGGACAAATCTTTTTTGCTAAATTTTAATTACTAACTAGTAATTAAATGCTCCAAATCAGTACTTTTGCAATTTGATTCCAGACTATAAAGATTATTTCAATAACAATGGTTGAAAACTCATTAAAATATATCAAATAGATTAAAATCTCTTGACAGAAATTTAAAAAATCTAACCTATATAATATATATAAAGATCAATGCTTGTTTGCTCGCTTCATGTATATGTATAGGTATGTTTGTTACTTATGCGTTGCTAAACCATTCATCCAATTGCGATGAAACTTTGGGGATTTAATGTGCGCATTCCCAAGATGGTTTCTATTTATAAAAGTGAGCTCTGGCGTCATGAAATAATGCATTGCTAAACCAACTTGCGATGAAACTTTGGGGACTTAATGTGCTCATGCCCTCGATGGTTTCTATATATAATGGTAAGTTCTGGCGTCATGAAATTATTTCCTATACCGTTCGGCCGATTGCGATGAATCTTCAGTGAGTTGTTGTGCGCACGCCCGCGATGTTTTCTATATATGATGGTGAGCTCTGGCGTTATGAAATTATTTCCTAAACTATTCATCAGATTGCAATGAATGTTTGGCGAGTTGTTATGAGCACGCCCGCAAAGGTTTTTATATGTACTGGTGAGGGCTATTACGAAATTTGTATAAAAAAATTGCATTAGGTGGCACGCCAACAGAAAACTGAATGTATGGAACGCGGGAGGGAGGAGGGGAACGCGCGAGGGAGATTCACGGGACAGGGGAAGCGGGGGAGAGGGAAGGCGGACTGGGAACGCGTGAGGGGAGGGAGAACCCTGGAAACGAAGGGAAGGCGGAAGGGACGAATGGGAAAGGACACGCAGGGAGAAACAATTTCTTTATTAAGTGATATTGCAATGCATGCCGGGAACTCGCTAGTTTTCTATAAAATTATGTTTACATTTTAATTATTTTACGCAAATGTTTAATTATATAATATGATTTTAGATTTGTTCGCGTTTTGACAAAACTTTTATTCTACATTTTATTTTGATAATTGAAATTAAATGCTTTAAAATCAGTACCTAACGCAGTTCGATTCCAGATTATAAAAATTATTTTAATGAATAATGATTAAAAACTCATTTAAATATATTAAAATTCATAATACATCAACATCTTTGGCAGTTATCATCGACATAATTTTCTTACGAATTATGTTTAAACTATATATTTTTAATATGTTTAATTAGATATAATTTTAGATTTTCACGGCCAAAAGTGTGATGGTGATTTATTTTTGAGGTACCTATTATGCAGTGCTAACTCCTTTAGCCAACGTTTCGGACAGCGTTACAGTGACAGACCACAGGCCTAAAGGCTATCTCGAAAAACAGAAGAAAAAAAAAACCTTTATTTGACGTCATCCAATACTTTTTTTACATTATTTTAGTGAGTGAATTAATCAGTGATATTTCCACCTAATACCATGCGAGCGAAGCCACGGGTAAAAGTTAGTACTTTATAAATATACTTGTAATTAACTACCTACTAAAATAAAATAATTTTATATTAATTAAAAACTTCTGTGAAGTACCGGAAAACCGATAAGATTGAAGCCTTTTTTTATGTGAATACCGCACAAGAGTCCCAACTGATCCCAATCGCCTGGAGCCAGTGAGACTATGGCATCCCCAATTCATGTATGTTGTGAGGCTGAAGATTGCGGGGAGGGGAAGGAGATGGGGAAGAGGGAGGTAGGGAAGTATCTGGCTATTCAGATCAAGTCACCAAACACGGCTAAAGCCATACCAAGCAACGTTTCAATTCTGAATGGTGGTCTTACACCAGAGCGACACAGAGTATCTTGCACTCTGGAACGTGCCGCAAATATGCCTTATATTATTTTTAAATTATTAAATTGTGAAATATAAACAAGCGGGATTCGAACCCGCGACCTGAGGCCTCCAGAAGAAGAAAAAACCATGATGATGGATGAAGAATTCGACGTCAATATAACGTTTACGTTTATTGAGATAAATTTCCATTCATAAGCATTTAGAGAATTCTGAATAAGTCTTGGCTGCTCTCAACTCTGCTAGACTGTGAGACTATGGCATCTCCATCGTGAGTAAAAATAGAGGACGTTTGAGAAAATCCTTTAAATTCAGATCTGGTAGTCAAACCCGGCAAAAGCCTTTTCAAGCTACGATTCGGAATCGAGAGAGTAATTGCCACTACACGACTACCACTATCCTAAAAATGGGTTCATTTTCCTTTGAGTAATAAAGTTGTTCGCGTGACTGACATACCCACTCAACATTCAAAAATCAACAAAGAAGATAGTGTCAATGATGATATTTAATGAATTATACGAAATGGCACATTGTTCTACATAAATTGGCATTGTCTGCATTAATTTGGAAAATGTGAATTCCCATGGTCCAGTTGCTCGAGTTCAGTGGTGTCATTCCCCGAACTGATTTGAATTCGGAACCCTGGCTGGTCCATTTCTATGGTTGAACCCTGGTTGCGGCAGGAAGGCACCTCATGGTCTACTGAATCTATGGTCTGCCATTTGACAGATGACAGATGTGACAACTACAACATACTTATCAAGGGCATTCCCGCGAGGTTAAACAGCGCTGAATAGCCGAGGTTATGTGTATTTATGACTATCAAATATACATTAGTGATGGGTATCATCGACTTACCATTTCGAAGTGATCGATCACTGATTTTTTTTTTTAAGTAATCGATAGAAGTTGTTGTCTTGCAACAAGAGATTTTAAACATAAGAACAAGTCGAATAAATGCTCCGTTCTCATAACATCAACGTTGTACAAATGTTGAAACTTTTCAAGTAAATCCTGATGAAGTAAGCATTGCCAATGCCTATGAAACGTTTTGGTTTTTTAAACAAAAAGTTGATTACTGTATTTGAAGAGGAAATAATAATATTTTTTAATTTCGTACATTAATTTAATAATCCGACAATATTTGAAAATCTCCTACTACCACCATAGTTAGCCTGAGTTAGTTAAATGTTATTTGTGTCGTGATGGATGACTTAGCCAGTCAAGGCTGAATCGAACACGCGACGCCTGGATAGGGCGCAAACGCAATGCCAACTCAGCCACTGACCGATCTAAATTTATATTATATTAAAATATTATATTATTATAATTATGTCCAAAGCTGTCGGCTGTGCCTTACCTAGGGATACATGTAAAAAAATGTTTACATTATATTAATACGGGTGACCGGATGATTCAGAATGAAACCAACTCAGAGACACCTCAGAAAAGTCATTAGGAGTGATGAAAAAAAAATTATAAAAAAATGGTTATATAAGGTTACGTTAAGTTAGGGTTATGGGCTATTTTAAAATATATATTGTTCATAGCTTTTAATGACTTTTCAGAGGTGTTGAGTTGACTTTATTCTCAGTTGGCATGGAACCATTTACATACCTTTATTGGGCTTCGACTATGTAGACGGTAAATAATGCGGAATTTAAAATAATATATGCGGTGTCAAGATACTCGTAGTAGGTAAGTACCTAGGTACCTAGGTAGGTAGGCTTGTAGGTACAAGCGGAAAACTGTTGAATCTAATCACATTTAAGTCGATTTAGTGGTAACTTTTTTTTTAGATTTGGGCTTTCGTTTTCGAGTGATTTTTTTAGTTTTTTTTTAAGAATGACAAACATTCCCGGGTTACGAATAACCCGACAATATTTGAAAATCTACTACCATCATAGCGACTCAACGGCGTTAGCGACTCCTGGGTGGGACCCAAACGCGATGCCAACTCAGCTCAGCTCAACATTGAGTTCGAAGTTGAAAATTTTTAGACAAAATTTTTAAAAAATCAGTTGTCGGAGGGTTTATTTGAGATGTGTTAATATCTTTTAAAATGGTTCGTGGCGTAGACCTGGCTTAAAAATATATTTTTACCCTTTAGTTGCCAAAAATAATGGCAAAAATTTCAAAAAACTAAAATCGAATTGTTCGTATCGAAAAAATGTTATTTTGGGTTCTCCATACGATGTAGATTCCCGCTTGTGCTACAAGTTTCCGAACACCGTGTATATATATCTTGAACAAATATTTTTATTGAAAGATTTAATCGAATTAAAATTGTTTCGAAAATTACCATCACTACTTAGAACTGCTTTTGCTTACCTAGTGACAATTTCAGCAGGAAATGACAAACACTTTTCTCGGCTCTGGTAACATAAAACATTCGATCGACAATTGATTGAATGACACCATCATTGCATATTATTGCAGTTATTAGCCGTCTCCAATGCATTCGGCATTCGAGGTGCCTGCCAACGCAAATTTAAAACCCCAGATTTTTTTTATGACTACAAATAAAATTTTATTAAATTACATCTAATATTTTTTAAAATATAAAAAATGAAATTTATGAATTGTTAATACATTATAATAAATATACGTTTCGAAAAAGCATTTACAAACACACTACCATTATTACTCCGATATTCTATTACCCGCATTACCTACTCCGATATTTAAATCTGATAATCCACAGGACACAAACAATTGCCGAACTATACCAGTAATCTCAAATAGAGCAAAAAATTTTGAAAAACTGGAAAAAAAAATGTACCAATTTATAAAATGTAATAGAATAATTAATGAAAATCAGTTCGGCTCCATGGTAGGTAGAAGCACACAGGTTTTGATTTAAACCCTCATGCTAATTTGTTCGTTTTTCGAAACAAATCAATTAGATCACGTTGAAATCGTTGTCTCCCTTACTATCACGATTAGAAATATGATCTAAACGGTGTTAGAAAAAGAAAACACTACGCTTTATAATAAAATCTAAAAGTTTACGGAAAAATAATTAAAACGTACAACTTATTTAAATATATATATATTAGTATTTAGTACTCCCACAACCACTGTAATTTTGAAAAAGATTAAAAACAATGAAATTGAGTGCAAAGACAAATTAACTTCGTGCAGTTTAAACTTCAGGCTAAGAAACGTCAGAAAAATGTACTTCATATTCAATCAAAATTGTTAAACGCTTCTACAACTCATTATCATTATTTATTTTTGGGATATTATGCTGTTTTGCGCTACCTCCTTCTTTAGCCAACGTTTTGGACAGCGTCCATCATCATGGCAGATATGTCGCACATCTGCCATGAAGAAGCTTGCTCTCCTTAAAAAGACCCTTCATACAGCATCCCCTAAGATGGCATAGTTTCTAAGAAAAAATATTTTCCTTTTTACCTCCTGTGTGGAGTTAACTTTTTTTAAGATTTTTTTTATTATTATTTATTAAAATTACAGAGAACATTTTGTACAATAAATAGAGTAGACCCACAAAGCTGTCATATGGCAGCTTGTCTGCAGGTTCTAACAATTTAAACATTCTTAATATAATATCTAAGAAAATATTTGTAAATACATTTATAGTTTTAAGGATTGAAGACTTCTCTTGTGGCGAGAACTTAAACAGAAATCAAACAGGAACTGCCATCTTTACTGCTATACCTACTATGTTGTTGAATTAATTTCACAGAGGGATACATCTCGAGATATGTAAAATCGAGTAAAATTCGCCTAGCTCGAATAAAGAAATGAACTGCTCTTGCACACCGGTTAATAATCGATTCCATTCAGTTTGGTATATATTTCAATGAAAGTAAAGACAAAATTTTAAACTTGGAGGCTAATCCGCGAAAAATAATAATTGAAAAATACTTTAGTATAAAAGAACCAGATGGCGACAACATGGGATACGTTTCCTGAAAATCTTGGTAAAATTGTCCTTTCCGGGCTCACTACAGCAAGCCGGAATCTGGGACTTTACATTTCTTCGCAAAAACCATCAGGTAATTAACTAACGACATTGTATGTTTTAACCTTGTACGTTTTTTTAACCTTTAATGACATTGTAAGTTTTCGCACATATATGATTTAACAAAGAAGAAACAAGTTTGTATTTTGGTGCTAGACATTTTTATGAAACAACTAGCGAGTTGCCGGCGTGTGTTGCAATTCCACTTAATAAAGTAATTGTTTCTCACAAGTAGGTAGGTATATATTGAAACTTTCGAGGGCGTGCTCACAACAACTCACCAAAGATTCATCGCAAACGGAAGATTAGTTTAGTAAATACTTTCGTAACGCCAGAGCTCACTACTATAGGTACCTATATAGAAACCATCGCGGACGTGCGCACAACTAAAGTTTCATTGCAATTGGATGAATGGTGAAGGAAATATGTTCGTAACGCCAGAGGTCACCACTATATATAGAAACCATTGCGGGCGTGCGCACATCAAATCCCCAAAGTTTTATCGCAATCGGATGAATGGTTTAGCAAAGCATAATTTCACGAAGCCAAACCTCAGTATTATGTATGAAAACTATTGCGGGCATATCGAATCCCCAAAGTTTCATCGCAATCGGATGAATAGTTTAGCAACGCACAATTTCATGACCTAGAGCTCATTATTATATACAGAAACCATTGCGGGCATATGCAAATCTAATCCCCGAAGTTTCATCGCAATCGGATAAATGGTTTAGCAACGCATAAGGGACAAACATTTGTACACACATATATGCAAGCAAGCAAGTAAAAATTTAACCGAGCCACTGCTCATCAATGATAAAGATTTTTCCTTGTCACAAACCACAGAGAGATGTATAAAAATTATAACAAAAACCTTAGCTAAGGTTTGTGGACCCTTGAGACGACTTATAAAAACAGGTTTAGATTAGAATAAGGAAAAAATATGCCCATTTTCAAAAATAAAATACAAGAATTTTAGATTAAAAAAAAAAAAATTACATTAGCTCTGCACAGGAGGCCCTAAGGAAAATAATTCCATTCAGAGCCTTTGTCATCTTTGGGGATGCTGTGTGGAGGGTCTTTTCAGAAAAGGAAGGAGAGGAAGTTCTGGGAAGGAAAAGGGTAGGGGTGGGCAGAAATCTGGGGGTCAGTGTGTCCAGGAGTGACGGACGTATGAATTCATCCCTTCCACTGCGATGCAAGGCGATGTTCCGAGAGAGTACCTACGGCTGGAGAAGTCAAAGGGAGTTTATAACGTAAATTTATATTAAAACACTTCGTGAGTTCAAGCAGAGAGCTTTTATTAATGAGAAAGTATAACAAAAATAATAAAACCAAAATAATAAGTACACAGGTATAAACACACTTCGTATGCGGCGCGTAATCTCCGACTGAAGGTGGAGGCTCACTATCTCTAGAGGTTCTCTAGAGATAGTGAGCCTCCAGACCTTCAGTCGGAGATTACGCGCCGCTCCACTATCTCTAGAGGTTCTCTAGAGATAGTGATTGTGAGTCGAGAGACTCTCGACTCACAATCCGAAGGTCGCGGGTTCGAACCCGGCGTGCGCAAATAAATTTTATTTGATTAATTTGTGTTATTTCACAATTTATTTATTTAAAATAATATATAGTATATTTGCGGCACGTTCCAGAGTGGAAGATACTATCAGTATCGCTCTGGTGTAAGACCACCATTCAGAATTGAAACGTTGCTTGAAATGGCTTTAGCCGTGTTTAGTGACCAGATCTGAATAGCCAGGTACTTTCCCACCTTCCTCTTCCCTATCTCCTTCCCCTCCCCACTACCTTCAGCCTCACAACATACCCCGATTGGGGATGTCATAGTCTCACTGTCTCCAGACGGGAGCAGTTGGGACTCTTGTGCGGTATTAACTGTAAAAAAAAAAAAGGTTCCTCTACCGATCAATGTGGACAAACAATATTTCACCGTTGATCCTTGGTATTGAGCCTTTAGGACTGTTTGCTGGATCTCTGCTCGTTCAAGGCCGTGCAGACGTTTAAATAGGGCGCCTGGAGGTACATCCTTTGGTAATTAGGTGGCCGGGTGCGGGGAGCTGCACGCCGATTAGCCGTTAGTTTGTATTGTGCAACCAATGCAAGTCCTCCGGCACGCTGAGACGGCAGACAAGGATGCCGTATTATGTATGAGCGAGAAAGTATTCGAATCCACGCAATGTATCTCGGTACAACTTCCTCAACCATTCTCTCCTGATCCGGCCAGCCATGCAAATGGTGGGCAGACGCATCCGCCGCCCAGACCTAGAAAAACCTCTTCCTGTGAACCTGAGAACCCCTGCTAAGTCACCAAACGTAGTGAACCACTTGGGATGACCTAAGCCAGAGGTGTTGGTTATCAATAAAAGGTTCCCGGGGCGGCGGTACCCATACCCACCTCTCAAAATGAAAAGTTAATACTAATGAAAGTTACAGTGTTAATGACAAGTATTTTTCTCACTATTTGTTCTATTATATCAGTTTATTATAATGTATTATCTGTGAAATGAATAGTCCAAAATAAATGTAATTTGTGAATTTCGGAGCAGCACCTACTCTACTGGTCCAAACTTTCTTCATTCATATGGCGAAACTGCGGATTTCAACCAAACGAGCAAATGATCATTCTAGTCTGCTCTTGCAGATTATTTTGACGTTATCAGTTAAAGAGCGTTCTTTCGGTGCTCCGAGTGCATTCGCCGAAATTTAGTAGAATAAGTTCATTTGAAGTAAACGACGTAAGTGCGCCCGAACAGTTGCTTAGACCTAGAGCATTCCTTCGTGTTCGGATGCGATCGCTCCTCGAGGCGGTCTCTTCAAAGTGTTCTTGGAACTTGCGTTGACTTGTTTGCACCAATTATGGATTGGAGTAATAAAAACGTCTACAACCCATACCTCTCAACAGCCGGCACCGATAAACTTTTTCATGATAAAAACTTTTTTCGACCCAGTTCCAAAACCGGTTCATCGATTAAGCGACCGCCAAGCCGCCAAGTCACCGGGACAATGTGACAGGAACATCGAATCGACCATCTTTATAGCTGTCAGCTGTCACTTTCATACATACTTTCATATGTTGCCTTTGCCTTTTACATGGATTTTAATATTGTTTATTGTTTGGATTTAATAATAAAACCATTATGTTTAATGAAATACAGTCATAATCGTAATATTATTAGATTAATTTCTCAGTGCCGGTTGAATAATCCAATGTTATAAACCGTCTAGCACAATTGTAAGGTTAGTTTACTTCTACTGAAGTCAGCTCCCTTCTTGTTTGTACAATTCAATTTCTACGAAGAACAAAATAAAAGTTTTACAATGGAAGAAATCGAGTATAAGCTGAAGTCGAAGAATGTTATTCTTGTGACGGAGGCGGTTGAGAGATTAATCGACTTGATAATACAAGCATCTGGAGACAGTCTAGAGATGGAAGAAACAGTCTATCCGCTGACGTTTCTGAAGGATAAATGTACTTCTGAAGACCCCGTTGTGAGTCTGACGGCCAGCAAGGGTTTCCTCAGCCTCATCGCAGGGGGCATTCTGGATGCCTCTCCAGCCATGTCTGTTGCCATGTCCATGCTACCATCGGCCAAGTAAGCTTCTCTTTTATAGTTTAAATGTTCGGCAATTATTCCACTAACCTAAGAAACAACTCTTTATATGCACAAAATAGCTTTTAGATTAGATTCTTAGTTCAGGTAAACTAAGTAATTCATGCATATTTAGATTGAAACTAAACTCCTGCAAATGTCAACCGTACAAAAATAAATTAAAATGGCGGCAAAGGAATCGTTTTTTACGAAAAATTTTAAACTTTGAAAAAAAGAGAATTTCAATGCATCTTTTACCATCTACCCAAATGTAATTATTAGTTGCTTCTTGTGGTACTTAAGTGGAACGTTTGCGTGGCCCTTTTAGGCCCGTTTCATACAAATCTTAAATTTGGATTTGAGCTCAAAATACCCAACCAAACTGAAAAATTATTGTAATCAAAAGGTATATCAAATATCTGGTACGGATGTGAGTTACTTTATTTATTTTTGCTTTAAATTATAAGATATAGTCCATTAAAGATTTTAGTGTTTCATGATTTTAGATGCAACTTGGGCAATTATTTGTGAGTAAATGAAAAACAATAAAAAAATAATTTTACTGTATTTATCATAGAAATATAATGAAATATAAAATAAAAGATCTTGGTGGCGATGATGCCCATCTACTGCATGGCAGGCCGGATTAAGAGAGACTGACCCCCCTCACTTTTGCCAAAATATTGTGCAAATTTCTGAAGATGGAATTATTTTTCAGGAATTATTCTGCTATTACCTCAATCATATCAGGAATATTGGCGCTCATAGCAGAACAGAAGATATCTGCAGAAACAGACTATGTGTGTCACTGGTCCCTGGTATCTCCGCAACACCCCCTGGTGATGGTTCTGCAACAGCACCCGGCAGCCATAGACAATATCCTCAGTGAAGTGGAATCCATCTGCCTTTATAATACCAAGTAAATATATTATCTATTTACTTTATCTCTTTCTTAGTGGAAACACCCTGTACACTGCAATAGCCATCCCAAGCCAAGGTTTCAGCTATCGTGCTCAAGTGGAATGTCACTGGGAACAGTGTCAAGAACGGTGCTCGAGAAACAGGGTCACGTCTTGAATTATTTAAAACTTATCTCCTATTTTATTTCCCTAGATACTTATGAGACCAAAAAATGAACCACTCAAACAAACAAAAAACTAACATCGACGAGGGGCCGTTGGGGAATCTAGAGGGAGTAGAGAGGAGATCTGAGGCCACCTGGGTGGCTCTTTCCTCTTGTGGCCTTCGAGGGATCAAAGGGAAATTGAGAGGACAGCTGACAGAGATCACCGCAGTGAAATCTTCCCTCGTGGGACCTTCAGAAAAAACAAATGGATAATCCCTTACCTGCTACAGGATCCTCCAGAGGAAACGGGGACTTGGCAATAAACTCAAAGGAGTGAGGTGAAATGGCAGAGCACAATAGGCCAATAGCCTGAGTTCTCAAGGGAACTATCCGTAAACCGTCCCTACTTTAATAAATAAACTAATGATCTCTTTCAGTGTATTTGGGTTAAATACTTCTGAACAAGGGCGTGCAGTCTTTACACATGCCTTTTTTTGTATTTCTTGGGCATTAACTATGTAACAATTTCTAGACATTTTGTTTTTTTGAAGGGTTTTATTAAATGTACATTTGTTACTTAAATTTAATTTTTCCGCGACCGGTTTTGATACAACCGAATTCACGAGCATTTAATTTTTAAGTTAGTTTTAATTCTGCTCGTGAATGATACGGTTGTATCAAAACCGGTCGCGGAAAAATTAAATTTAAGTAACAAATGTACATTTAATAAAACTCTTCAAAAAACAAAATGCTTACACATGCCTTTTGTTACCAATCACAAATGCAACAATCAAGGTCATCCTGTTGGTAGCTCTTAATGGTAATTAGTACAACATTACTACCAAAATATTTATCATATTATGAAGGTTTTCTTTCATGCAATTGTGCGGTCGAAAAAATATTGAAATTTGATGGAATCTGGTAATTGGCATGTAATTTGCAAAAATTACATGCCAATTACCTTTTATTTGTAATAAGCAGTATTATAAATTATTTGGATTGCTTTGGTAATTACAGCCAACATCGGCTAAAGCGTGCAGCTTAGCCATTCTTAGCGAAAACTTACCACGGCTGTGACAGGTTTTTGATTAATTTGTTATTTTTCCTACTGCCTACCCTGATTAAAAACTTTGAGCACGCTACTACTTCTGAAAGTGTTTGCCGTAGATAATAGAAACAGAAGAAGATACGGCATTGAAGCTTACTGACTGTCGCTGAGCTATGACCAAACTGCATTTACTATAAAAGCGGCAGAGCCAATCAAAGTTATGCATTTGGTGTGTGGGTGTTAACAAAAACGGGGTGTAGATGCGATAGTACGAGTGAACGATGTTGGCGACCCTTTTGTGCGGCTGATCAAAATTTGATCAAACACTGACATGGGCTGTGAATTGTTGATTAATAGGGGTCATTATTTGGCAACTACTATCTAAAAATTCAAAATTGTTCTGATCGTCATTTTGTGAGAATGTCAAATGTGACGATGTCAATTGTGACGGCAGTTAAAAATCACAACCTAAATCTAATAATCCTCTTAACCATTTCAGTGCTGATCACTCCCATAGGAGTGGCACTATACAGTGCTACACCAAGTGACATCAAAGACGACAGCAAACTTCGTCTACATTCAACAAAAATAAAGAGTATACATTAAAAAATTCATTTCAGATTGTCTTTGCACAGTATAGAGTTGATGAGACCAGTTTTCCTGTGGATTATTTGTGACCCAAATGAAAATCAGACCATGCAAACCTACCACAGGGCCATTAACATTCTCCTTGGTCTGGAGACCAGTTCTGGACAAGTGTCATTGATATTGGAGTGCTTGGGCTGGCAGCAGGTATAAATCCCAGATATTCAGTTTACCCGAAAAAAAAATTTCTAATTTAAACTCAATATCAAATACTATTTCTGTCTGTCTATGTGTGATGCATATAAAAACAAAGACATTCATTTCAGTCCTTTATATTTCAATGATTTCTGCAGATAATACTAAAAATAAATTAACAATATTTAAAAATTCACTTTCATGAATTGTTATATTATGGTATTAATTAAAATCACGTTGATTAATACAATACAATGCTTAATTAAAATATTATTTAAGACAAAATTAATTTATTAAAAATTAATTTGATGTGAAATTAATTAATTAAAAAGTTATTTACTACAAAATTGGTTAAGTAAAATATTATTTAATACAATATTAATTAGAGTTATAATTCAACATATAGCTGTTAAAATTTAGATAAAGCTGTTATATTTAATATAAAATTATGTTTCTTAAATTATTTTTTATTTGATTCATTTTATTCTTACAGTCAAACTGCTGGTCCAAACGAACATACTGCTTATACACGTCCATTCTAGACTGGGCTATATCCAACAAAAAATACGATTTTGTTTGCTCAATTATAATGGTCCTGGGAAGCATCGCCATTGACATAATCCTCTCCGGGGAAGACCCAAGGCCCTGTTTCGCTGTCATTCAGAAAGCTCTTAGTTATCCCGGAGCTGAAATTTGTTCTGAAGTTTTGCTCACTGTTCTGTCGGAGGCCATTTTGATTTGCCCTATAACTTACCTGACTGAACTTTTTATTTTATGTAAGTATATTATTATAATTTATTTTTTTGAGTTATCAGTATTGTCTATCCTGGAATAGAATGAACGGTTACCCGACTGTTGATCCTCTTACAGTAAGTAGGCCCCCCAAAATTATAATTATTATAAAATTATAATTTTTACTAATGTTAAACCTAAAATGGACTCCTAAAATACCTTTAAGGTGTGCGGTTGTGCAGCCACACATCTGTTAAAAATTGTCCGCATACGTGTTTCCATCTTCCGCACACATCTCCAAGAAAGAAATGCAACACCATATTCTAATCGACCTGATCAAGCAGCAGAAATGCTTGTAATGTTGACAGATACTCTTACATTATCTGATATATTGTCTGTAGGTCTGCAGATATTGGTATATTTAATACGAATATGAGATAATATTGAGATGTCATTTTGAAGATTTCTGTTTTACCATCTCGCATATAGCACATCGTCGAGTGAATCAAGTGACGATAATTTTACTTTTAATCACAACGGTTTTGTGTTATTATTAATGTAACTAATTTATTGATTTAAAAGTTTATCAAAAGTTACTGTGACTTCGGCGGTGATGAGATAATAACCATTGTGCTAGTCATCTTATTTCAATCTTCTTTTGATCAGTTTAATGGATGTTGCATTTTATGAATTTTAGGCAAGAGTGTGCAGAAGCTAAGTGGACCTTCAATATCAGAATACATATTTTCTTCGGCAGTGTTGCAATGGCTCTACTACCCGACCACATTGGCTTGCAGCTCCACCGACATAGCCAAAGAAATATTAGACTCGATTTTTATAAGGCCTTCGACAACGCTTCCTTCTAATTATACGCTAAAATTAAATTTAAGTAATGTTTTCAATTTTGTGAAAGCAACACACGGTAGAATTTATAAAGCCGCTGAACTAGTGACGAGTCACAGCAAGCTCGTGTCCGACAGAGAAATATTTCAAACATGGATCAAACAGTTGAACGAAAGTTCAAATGTTGAAATGAAATGTCAAACAGTCTTCTATTTGTTTGCGCTTCTTTCGCAGAAGAATGTTTCCAAGGATAACTACACAAATAAATTGGAAATCATCAAAGCGTTGAGGGAAGTTGTGGAATTTAAAAAAGAAATTGCAGCTGGAATGCTCCCTGTCATCTTGCACAGTTTTAAACATTTAAAAGACCCTGGGGAAATTGTTGAATTCCTTCGAGAGATTATTCATCTCTCAATAACCAAGGTAAGATTAATTTTAATAGTAGAAAACATTTTACTACAGTGTATCTCTTATAAGATTTTTTTCCAAGGAACAGGAAAAAAATCTTCTTATGTGGTAAAACCTTACGTGTAGGATAAATTCGAGGGCTTAATTTAAAGCAACGTTATCTACAAAAACACATACCAATAATTGGAGGGCTTGAAATGTACAATATTTTATATCTAAACACAAAAACTTGCCAATAATAATTTTATTATTAGGGATTTTCTAATTTCAAGTGCTTCTAAGTTATCTAATTTTTTGCTTTTATTATTATGGTGAAGAACTTCTTCCGAAACCGGTAGAGTGTGAATAAAATAAAAGTGGTCTGTAACAAATTTGTGTTTTTGTTGTTTTATTTTTATTTTTAGGCCCTTCAAAAACTTTATAAGATAATTTACTGTAAATATTGCCTTCATTGGGGATGGAATAAAACATTGTTTTAATTTTACAAATCTTTAAAGTTTCATTTTA
The DNA here is from genome assembly GCA_936435175.1 of Glyphotaelius pellucidus. Classification (NCBI taxonomy): domain Eukaryota; kingdom Metazoa; phylum Arthropoda; class Insecta; order Trichoptera; family Limnephilidae; genus Glyphotaelius; species Glyphotaelius pellucidus. The sequence continues at coordinate 16,161,527 of OW386553.1, forward strand.
TTCTTCAACCTTTTGCATCCATTATATACAAAAATATATCAAAGTAGTATTCATATGTGAAACTAATACCTGCTTTATATGCTTTTTTAAGGAAAATGTACCTGTAATAATCCAGATATTGGTGGCCTTCAATAACGAAAAGGCGTTCCCAAAATCAATACTAATTGATTTATATTCACTGTTGGTTGAAAACCAGACCAGGTGTTACCCCTACCTGCAAGAACTGTTAGTAGACAGCAAATCTTCCAACAACGATTCAGAATGGGAAGTACTGACCGCTAAATCTGCAGCTGTGAAACTCATTTGTGAAGAGAGGTCAGTTTAATTTAAAATTGATGATCTTAAAACTCTGACTATTTTAATTTAGACTAGATTTATTGAACTTTTAAACGGGTAAATTTTGCAGTGTTTTGACTTTTAAGTAATATTTTGTGGGTTTATTTTATGCTATCTTATGTAATATTTACCGAAACACATTCCTTGAACACTAAACTATCCATAAAAACAACATTACTTGCGTTTATTCGATGAATTTATACGTTTTACAATCTTTTCATCGACCACGGCGCGAGACTGACGGACACCAATCTGACAGCTGAAAGGCGGGAAAAAATCTAGACCCTTGATCATAAACAATTCCAGAGAAAATATATCGCTGTGCTAGGTGGGTTCACGGTATCTTATACCATATGAACAAGAATGCCCCAAGCGATTCTGACCTTCTTCTTCGTACGTTTTCTTTATACATAAGAGTTAAAATCGCATTACAAAATTATTTTTTGTGATTATTTTGGCCTGTGCGCCGGCGCACCACCGGCAATCTAGCGGTTGAATGATAATTGCTCATCCACATTTCATATATGACGGCCTCCGTGGTCCCGAGGCAAGACTCTCGACTCACAATCCGAAGGTCGCGGGTTCGAACCCGGCGTGCGCAAATAAATTTTATTTGATTAATTTGTGTTATTTCACAATTTATTCATTTAAAATAATATATAGTATATTTGCGGCACGTTCCAGAGTGGAAGATACTTTCAGTATCGCCCTGGTGTAAGACCACCATTCAGAATTGAAACGTTGCTTGAAATGGCTTTAGCCGTGTTTAGTGACCAGATCTGAATAGCCAGGTACTTCCCCACCTTCCTCTTCCCTATCTCCTTCCCCTCCCCACTACCTTCAGCCTCACAACATACCCCAATTGGGGATGCCATAGTCTCACTGGCTCCAGACGGGAGCAGTTGGGACTCTTGTGCGGTATTTCATATAAAAAAAAAAAAAAAAAAAAAATATATGATAAAACATGTTATGTACATTATTTTTTTCATCAGGGCTGCAAACTACGGTGCAGAAATGGTTCCCATAATATCTGGCCTCCTAAATCGCTGCACCGATACTAGCTCCTCGGGGGCTTACTGTCTGGCGCTGGATGCTCTGGGGGCGCTGTGGCAGGCCCGCGTCGTGGCCCCCGCCAGCACCTGGAGGGCATTGGCCCCTAGAATTGGGAAGGATAAAAGGCCGGCCGTGCAAGAAAGGTATAGTGAAACTCTCTTATAAGGTTTTCTAAGGGACCGGAAAACTTCTTCGACTTCTTGAGCAGTAAATTTTTTTTATGTGAGAACTTTTTAAGTAGGTTTCACTGTAGATATTCAAGAGTTTATTTCTGGTGTCTCTAAAATATCCGTGAAGGCTCGTAATTGTCAATGATGCTACAACCATTGACGTCCTGGCCGCCTCTACTCCAATCTTGCTGGTCTTCTACAACTCCCTCCAGTTCCTTTATACCCCAAAAATGGTTAATTTATTAGTCTCAATACCATCCATCCACCTTAGTTAATTTATTGATCTCAACACCATCTTAGTTAATTTGTTGGTCTCAACACCATCCATCCACCCTATTTTATTTATTGGTCTCAACCATCCATCCACCTTAATTAATTTATTGGTCTCAACAAAAAAAATCCCAATAAAGTTTTTTAAACAAAGCATTTCTAATTAACAAAAAAATTTTTAGTAAAATTTGTCTAGTACATAGGTTCTCAACGTAGGCGATAACGCCCCCATGTGGGTTTTTCAGACTTTCACGGGGGCGGTAGAAGGCCCAGAGAAAATTAGGGGGCTTTGAGAAGGCACATCGAGGGCTTGGACAGGTAAAAAAAATATGGTCTGAAAAAGACAAAAAAATACGGTAACCGCGTACTAATGTGTATTATTATTATTGAGAATTGACACTACATCATGAATACAGGAAGGAAGGAATTGTAAGGTAATTGTAGCTTTACTCTTGCGAGTCTAACATCTGAGGGGCGTTAGATACATGCTTACATACTAGTTACTTAGTAATGGCGATTATTCATTTGGAAATCAATGTGACCAAGCGATTATTATAAAGGTGTGTTTATACGTACGTTTTGTAACTTTTTTATATGGGAACTAACGAAAAAAAAGTCACCATTTTAACTCTACACTGTACACATGAATATCCGTTTAACTACACATCTTAAATATTATTTTTTTCCAGTGTTTGCAAGCTCCTTTCCCAGGTGCCCAAGCTAAACAATGAGACGCCGGAATACGAAATGTTCATGACGGATGTGATCGCCAAACTGTGGAGCTACGCGGTGGACTCGCACTACCCCGAGGTCAGCATCGCGGCGCTTCGGGCTCTGTCCCACTTCAAGGTGGAGAACATGACTCTCAGACAAATCCCTGAGATCTACAGGAGGGGAATACAACTTCCTCCGGCGTATTGCAAGACTCCTTCAGATGCTGCCAGGCGGCCAGAAGATGTTCTTGACTACATTCCAAGTAATCATGAGATGAATTATGTTAATTAAATTACATTTATAGAACCCATGCAGAAGAATGGTAGCAATTATTCTAACATTGATTTATTGGTATGTTATTATAGCCTGTTTGTACTATATTCCGTGCATTTGAACACAATTACTACTTCTGAGATAGCATTTCCCACTTGTACCTCGAGTATCTAAAAGACTTAGTCCTGATATTGTTTTGGCAATTAAAAAGAACTTTAGATTGAGTAATTGAGTATCGAGTATCAAGTAATCTCAGCAAAGTTGCAAGATTTTTGTTAGAACTTTTATCACTAGACAATGTTATTCCTGAGAAGGTAGCTAGCTGTCTGCGTCTTTAAATTTGAACTCTTACAAATTAGCTCAGACCTCTACCATGGGCTGTTCGATTTTTTACATTTTTTGTTTATCATTTAAAACACTTGTCTTCTTCTGAAACCTTGAATTTTTTATTAAACTAACGTAAACATGTATCCTACTGAACCTTCCCATTCTAATATTATGGTCATAATTTATGATTCCGACAAAATGTAAAATTAAATAAACAAAACTAAAATGAGAGAGAAATACTTATCAACTAAATAGAGAGAGATCGCCTCCCAGCTGTCGAGAATTGGGGACTTTGTTTTTTCATGTAACTGGATGTAGTAAAGATATTTCTTTTTAAATATTTGAATAGAAGATGTCAATGGAACAAAGAATAAGTACTATATATGAGGAGTGTTAAAACAAAGATGGCAATCTCCATCATTTGTCTAAAATACAAACAACAGCTGCAAAGGTTTCGAAACATAAATGACAGTATCCCATACATTTTTCAATAAATGCATTTAAGTAGTTCTGCAACAGCCACAGCAACCTCCATTAGGGTAATGCAGGGTACAGAACAAAATCAACACCATCTCTTTGGGCTAATCAGAGAGACAGAACAAAAGCGGAAATATCCACCTATTAATTGAAAATATATAAAAAATTTACCAATTAATTGAAATAAAATATAAACAGAGTGTAACTTATGTAAACAATTAACCACTCAGACCCATAAGCTTTTTTACAATGTAACATTACTAGACTAATGTATGACATATAGGGCGTTCTGAGTTATTAAAAACAAAAAATATTATTTTTAACGGCATGCCTAAAACCTCAAATTGTAATATTTAATTAAATGAAGACTGTATTAGCGAAACTCAATTGAAAATCTGGAAACAATAAATATTCATCTAGACTTGCAGAAAAGTCAATAGATGTCGCATATTAAAAATAAAATGGATAAAAAATAGCATTTAGTTCGGATTTGAATCTTGCAATCATACATAAAGATAGCAGCCATTAAAGTATGCATTAATAAAATGAAGATAATGTTGGTTGGTTAGTTGAAGTATATTACAGTTAAAAATGACTGAATCGGATGGGACACCTTGGCTCAGTTGGTATAGTCACGGCCCGGAAAGCCAAAGGCCCTGGGTTCGAGTCCCAGAGGTGCCAATATCTTTTTCTGATTTTTCTGTTTCCAGATTATGAATTTATGACAAATAATCACAAAATCAATAATTCAATAAAAAATATATAAAATTATTTTTATACCTTTTTGTTTAGCAAGTTAAAAAAGCAATTCTTTTGTGTTTTAAGTACCAGGTTTCCTCCAGCTTCCTCCTTCCTTCTTGTATTCATGATGCTGTGTTAATAATAATGATACACATAAGATGATAAAAATGATTTAACATTTAACAAAAAATAAAAATGTTCATATCATCCAATTTAAATGAATGAATGGAATCTTTCAGCTCAATTTTCACCCACTTCCCGAACTACCGAAATTGTGCATTTTCACACACATGTTAAAAATGATTACAATACATACAATAACAAAAATTAACCAATATTAAAGTTAATTTTGCTTTATTAGTATGTGATTAGCTAGGATCTTAGCTAATTAGCGTGTTTTTTGTCTTTTTTAAACCATATTTTTTTTACCTGCCCATGCCCTCACTGTGCCATCTCATCGCCCCCTAATTTTCTCTGGGTCTTCTACTGCCCCCCTGAAAGTATCAAACCATCAAGGGGGCATTATCGCCCACAATCAAATCAAATCAAATGTTAATGTTTTCTGGGTCACTAGTAGAATATTTCAAAATGTCATACTAATATACCGGATCGTTATGCCTCCCGGTATTATTTTATAGCATATTTAATGTGTAAAACACAAACACTTGTAAATAATATTTGATTAAAGGTGAGCTTTTGAATATTGCTTTCCTTATTATCTCAAAACTTAGTATTTGAAGATGTCTGAATAATCAAATGGATGACGGATGGTTGTGTAGGTTAAGTTAGGTTGTACATTTCAGATAGTTATATTTTAAAAATAAAACAATCGTCTTTTGCTAGGTGAATGCTGGAGCAATCTGTTCCGTTACAGCAACGTGTCGGCCCTGGAGGGCGTGTCGGACCTGTGCTGGGCGCTGATGGATCGCGAGGTTCGGGAGTACCGCAGCGGCGTGTACTCCACCACGGAGGGACAGGGGGCGCGCAGCGAGCCCCAGAGCGCCACCTACCTTCCCCCGGCCAGCGTCATCAGGGGTCTGCTGGAGTTCGTCAGGAAGGAGGTTTGCCAAAATCTATTAAGCCTATTTTATGTAATATTTTTTTAATTTCTTAAAAGGAACATATTATATATAATATCTTAACAATTTGTTAAAAGAAGCGTTAGTATCTCAATGAAAATTCTTTTTTCAAACTTTCTTCAGGCAGGTAGGTACCAGAATATTGAAAAAATTCAAATGTGTCGTTCTTCTTTTTAACCTACATAAAGTTGTCTCCACCAGTTAGTGGAGAAAAATTCAACAGAATTACCAAAAAAAAAAAAATAAATAAAAAAATAAATAAAAAAAAAAAAAAGTATTAGAATTACCAATATTATTATTTTATAATTACTTTAAAATCTACTGTACTAAAGACGTAACGACTGTGTGCGTTTTAAAAAAATATGTGTTAATATTTTTGTAGTAATAATTACGTGACAGAGTTGTAACTCCTCGTGATAGAAGTGTATTTCATACAAATCACAGTTGTCTTCTGCCACCTCGACTTGAGTGTATTCTATAATGTTACAAAAAAATGATATGACGACATAAAATATAAAACTATTTTTAAACTCCAAAAGGTATAACCTATCAAGTACAAGTAACAGCGGTTATTATTTTTAATGATGTATAATAAAATATTTTTAAAAATCTCAAAAACTTGTCTCCTACAATTTTTATGTCGTACGACAATTCTGTCATGTGGGTTGTCATTCGAAATAGGTATCCACGCAGCTCGTGTTTGTCACCCCCAAAAGGCATTTTAGGCCTCCTTCCCCCCTTGCTACAATTTCCCCTCTGAGATCCAGAGAGAATTATTGCAGACACATAGCAGTTTCATTGGTCCTCGTTCATTTAACCTTCTACCACTACAAACTCAAATGATAAATAAAATGATAAAATATGTAAAAGAGGTAAAATTATGGTTGAATAATGTAAATATTGAAACGCTTTTTCTATAAATTTATCCATCCTTCTACAACTCACTTTCTGTAACTTCCCCCTTGCTACAATTTCCCCTCTGAGACCCAGAGAGATTCATTTATAGTAAAAACAAAATGTGACAGAGTGGTAAAAATTATTTAGGTTAAAAAGAAGTACAACCCAAATAAACACAATGATTTCATTACTGAACCATTAAAATGGTCACCATCTTGAAACGGAAAGAAAAATTAAATTTACACACAGACGAAATGCAAAGCAGTCGAGTTAAACTTCACTACGCCCAGTCAATAAATATTTCAAAAAAATCTGCTTACCAAATTCATTTCAATGTTTCAAATTCACAACCTTAGTTATACTGGTCAACTGATCGCAATTTGATCAAAACTTAGATGGGTTGAGAATCGGCATTTAACTTGGACTATTTAAACATTCCGATTGGCACTGATCGTCGTATTAATGGTCATGAATTATGATGTAATTTGAAACACCCAAAACTTAGTCAATAATTTTTTTTTTTTAATTTTACAAAGTACATATTATTACTTTCAATATGCATATCCAAGGTATTATCTGTCGATATAACTGGATAAAACATAATAATGATATAAAATCTTAGGTTAGATATGTTTTCTTCAATGTTCTGTTTTGTCATGGAACCGTCGGCCAAATGAAATGAACTTGTATGATGATTCCAGTCAATCAGCCCCACGTTCGACTGCCCCCCCACCTCGTTCCTGGACTGCCTGGTGTGCCTGGGCCGGCCACTGGCACGCCCGCTGCCCCCGCTGCAGTGGAACTTCTTGCCCGAGCTGGTGGGCCGGGGCCAGCACTTCTGCAGTGCCGCCCTGGCCCTCGCCGCCCGCCAAGCTGCCATCTCCGGTACCTCGCTGCGCTTCCTGCAGAACTATATACCCGCACTGCTGGTCATCAAATCAAAGGTGGGATTTTGTGTATTTAACTGGTTTTGCAAACTTTAAACTTTGAAATGTTGAGCTCCCGTGACCTTGTAGCGTGAAATAATGAGATGGTTAAATAATGGTTTATGTGTACGAGGGAGACCGAATTGATGTTGTGGTGGGCCGAGTTTTTGTAGTACCGCGTTCTGCCGCTCGGGGGCGTATAGAGCAACCATTCCCGAGTCAGTAAGCCAAACGTCATCGCTAAAGATGGTTCCGTTCGGTTTGATGACTTCGATGCCTCCGCCATATTTGGTTCGCTCTGGAAGCCACAAGTACACGGCCTGCCCTTGAGCCTGCCTGATCCCAACTGAAAGCTGTGTGAATTCTGTCTGTCAAAATGTGTCTAGGGATGTCTGTAGCTGATCGCTATTCGTATTGTGATATCAGAAAAAGGGTAGGGTGATACATGTGATGAATTCAACCGTTACAACCTAAAACCTCTATAGTATCCGAGGGTAAAAATCCCACAAACGAAAAGAATTGTTTTCAGATTACCAATTGGATATGTCGGCCCTCCAAATGCCAGCGCCGACAGATACAAATAATACATCACCTATGGGTTACTGTTGGCGCTTGAGAAGTTAGAACTAATTGAATGCACCACTTTTTTAGAAAGGACTATTAACAATAAAAATGTAAAGCACCCTTGAGATGGCATTACTAAATGGTGCTATAGAAAATGCATTCATTTTATTGTAACAGTACCGCAGACCTGTGAAAAATCATGGTATATCATATTTGCTCTTTTAACCAGAGTAGGTGTTACTCGATGTTCCCATAGAAAGGAAATATTTTGTTAAATTTTATTATTTTTGTAGATTTTCTTGGCAAGTTGTATTAATTTATAACTTTCAATTAACAATTTGGGAAGAGGGTATGGGTACCGCCGCCCCGGGAACCGTTTATTGGATAACCAACACCTTTAACATAGGTCACCCCAGGTTCACTACGATGACTTTACTTTGGTGACTTAGCAAGGGTGCCTGGTGCCTGGTGCCTGGATTCAGGGGTGAGGTTTGTCCAGGTCTTGGTGGCGGGTGCATCTGCCCATCTGCTGCGTGGTGGGCCGGATCGAGAGAGACTGGTTGAGGAAGGCCTTTTGACCTCTCTAGACCCACCCCTTGCAGTTGGAGGGATGGATTCATACATCCGTTCACATGTCCTGGACACACTGACCCCCAGATTCCTCCCCACTGTACCCTTTTCCTTCCCAGAACTTCCTCCCCTCCCTTCCTTAAAAAGACCCTTCTAAAGAGCTAAAGTAAAAAAATAAAAAAAACTGACAGTGAAACGTGTTTAAAAAAAAATTATGCTTTTTTTGCCTTTATAATCTCAGTTTATTCTCTCTTATTTTGCAGGAAGAAGAGCTTTGCAAAGTAATGGAAGTCCTCCCGATACTGTGTAAGAATGTTCAAAGCAACTTCCTCCGAGATACTTTATGGAAGATGCTAGAATACACCTTCGAGCGAGAGGATTCAAAGGATGAAGGTGAAATTAAATTTGACATGACATCCTTGCTGTCATCTATAAAGGATTGCCTGAAAACTGACAATATTACTGAAGACAATAGAAATATGTTGTCCGGTTTAATTGAAAATTATTATGAAAAACTGGATAGTGAACATAAGGTTTGTGTTTAATTAAATTATTTATTTATAATAATTGATTATTGTCCTATCTTTTCTCGAAATAATAATTTAAAATACCTAAGTATAATATGTTTTTTTTATATACAAGCTGAAGGCTCCAGCATTGCCCTGGCTTTACACAGAGATTTTTGAAATCTAATATAGATGGTGTCTTTCGTCTTATTTTAAAGTTAAGTGTATAAAATTTCATCAGTCTCGGAAACTGTTGATTTGTATGAAAATCAAATCTACGCCGCCCGCTGGCGACAGACTTTTTTATCTTCTTTTATAAATTCTTATATTATATTCTTTATAAAAAATTGAGTTTAGTCTGTAGTAAGTAGGCACCTAAATCCATAGACACTCAATAATAATTCACTTTCTTTTCTCCAATTTTAGTATTGGCCAGCTCTAGTGGAAGTATGTGGGGAACTCTCTTCAGAGTACCTGGAAAGGATGACTTCACCCAGCAGCTGGTGGGAGGTCCCCGGGGAATTGCTCCGTAAGGCTTGCTGCGTAAGAGTGCACATGGCTTGTACTAGTAGCCAGGAGTGTCCCTTGGTTTGGCTAAATGAAATCATTGACGCGAGCATCAACATGCCAAGGTATGACACGCATAAATTTATTTTCAATGAAATATAATGAATTTTATTGAACAATATTTTTATTATCCATCTTTTTATGCTGCGTGTAAACTGACAAAAAAGCACTAGCTGAACCAACAGAATGAAGCAACCGAAAACGTCGCAAAACGCCGCTTGCGGTTGCTTCAATCCTTTCCCATGATTTGTGGTTCGACTCACACTTGTTTTGTCTTGTGTACACTCACACCCGTATTCAGAGTCGATACTTTAGTTCAAGGAGTCTTCCTTTCCTTTAAAAAACGTAGTTTTGTATTCAGAGACGCTACTAAGGTCGGTGTGACGTCACTTTATAAGGAAGCTACCTTCCTTAAGATTTCTAAAATATTTGTATTCAGAGACAGCTCTACGAAGGTCTCTACGACACTGCGCACGCGCATTCTTGCATACCTTGACTTTTAACTGTCAAAACTCAAGGTTGGTCAGAAGGGTACCTTTGCTTTTCAAAGTCGGTGATTTGTTCCCAATCATTGCTGTTAAAGACGTAAAACAACGGAGATGGATATTATTGTGGAAATGATTAATGAGTTTTTGAATTTCGCCGCTCATAACACACGATTTTTCGAGCCCAGGGTTCGTAGAAAATGTTTAACATGCATTTTCTACGAAGCTTGGTGACAGCCAATTTAAAGAACGATATCAGCAAGAAAAGATAACAGTGATGCATCTTGTAATTCCTCTCTTATTTCCATATTACGCTTTAATAAATAATATGGCGGGATATTTGTTTATAAGTCTAATTAATATACATTGTTTATCATTAAGCAATTCACAATCTCGAATTTATTGTCGAAATGCGATGCAAAACAAATGTCAACGGAGCACAAATAAACCAATACACAGACTTTTGACAGGCCGGTTTTATTTTTAACTTTTGAGTTTTTGAATTTCGAATTTTAAACACACAGCTTGTCACAAAACGGGGTATGTTGTTCCAATAGAAGCGGGACATCGACAATTTTCGGATGACGTCACAACTTTTTTCGGCGTAGACATAAAGGTCTCTACCTTAGGAAAGGAAGCTCAAAGTGTGGACTCTGCATAGAGGCGTTAAAGGTAAGGACGGTTCCTTCCTTTACTAAGGTAAGGTCGAGCCTTTACTTAGACAAAAGTTAAGGAGCGACTCTGAATACGGGTGTTAGTCTTATACCCTGTGTTCCAGAGTTAAATCCAACAACTGTCATACATGGCCAGATTAGAGCCAAATTATCCACTTTTTATTTTGTCTGTTTATTAAAAATTATACACAGTCGATTCCGCTTATTGGGACACTACTAGGACAGCCGGTTATTTGAGACAAAAAAAGAAACCAAATAAAGAAACTAATACTTCAATTTTTTATGAGAAAAACTCTCTTTTTATAACTTTTGAAGGTTATTCCCATCAACTTAATATATCATTGAAGAAGAAGATAACACTTATAATCTAAATGAAAATATGAAAGAAAACAACACAGAAAAACAGAAAAAAACAATGGTCTTTTTCAACAATCTTTTTCCATATTATTGCCTATAATATGGAAAAAGAACTAGTTGAAGATAAAATTAATGATTCTAAATATTTGAAATATGAGATTGACAAATATGACGGTTTGACGGAAGATGGCAATAGCGAAATTGAAAAAACGCGCACGTCCCGGTTAGACGAGAGGTCTGGGTTCGAGTCCCAGTTGCGACCATTGTTTTTTTCTGTTTTTCTGTGTCTTGTTTTCTTTCATATTTTCATTTAGATTATAAGTGTTATCTTCTTCTTCAATGATAAACTAATACTTATTTACTTTGGTTATCTGGGACACCATTTCGTTTTTGGGACAAATTCACACCTGAAGTCGATGCAAAATGTTTTTCAGTAAATGAATTTTAGTTAGGAAGGGTTAAGTTGAGGAGAGGGGATTCCAATTTTTTTGATTTTAATAATGTGAAACAAATAATATTTTATATGAGAGCGACAAAACCAATTTCGAAGAAGAAAAGTGAAGGTGGACCTCCAAATAATATTTATCTATATTATTATTGTACAAAACAAATAAAATAAATGGAAGTCTTCCATCGTGTTCTTACTTTAAAATGTTTCACTCTCCTGTAAAGTGTAATTTTTTTTCTTATTTATTCTATTTTATTTATTAGCGTTATAAAAAGTCTTTATAAAATCATGTATTAGTAATTTGTAAATCAGTATTAAAAAAGAAAAATACAAAACAATATACCTAATATAAACATGTCTGATAAAGTGTGTTATGTACTTGCCTAAATCTGCAAAAGGTATTTTATGAAATATTTCCAAGGATTATATTTAAATTTGGAATGGATATCTGTCAAATTCAAATATCTGACAGATTCAAATACCTCGGGGTTGAATTATTTATTTATTTATTTATTCATAAAATTAACGCCATTCGGCTTTTACATAATAACATAGATAAGGTATAGCAACAACATGAAAAAAAAGCTCAATTGAGCTTGTATATTTAAATATTACAATATTGCAACGATGAAAAAATATATTATTTTTGTCTTACTCCGCTTACTGGTTAATACGCAATATTTCTTATTCAAACAGTTAGATTTAGCTTTATTATCACGAAAAGTGAGTATTTACGTCGGGGGAGACGAAAAAATTTGCATAAATAATGCATGTTACATTTAAATTTTGTTAAAATTATTTCACTCGCGCGGTATACGTCATTTCTATTTTCATAATTTTTTGGTTTACATTTCATAGACAATTAATCATCAATGCTGCTAATAGAATAATTACACAAACCCGTTAGACAAACCCTGCTTTGCCAAACAAACCATTCAAAACCTGGGATGTATATCTAAATTATGATGACATCCAGCTTTTGCAGCTTAAATCTCAGCCCAGGAATAATTCGAAGTAGGGAACAAAGATATTAGAATAATTACACATACCCGTTAGACTAACCCTGCTTTGCCAAACAAATCATTAAAAACCTGGGATGTATATCTAAATTATGATGACATCCAGCTTTCGCAGCTTAATCTCAACCCGGGAATAAATCGAAGTAGGTTCTTTTCTGTTTTTATTTTGATGAGAATTTATTTTATAAGGTTGGTACTTCCGACAAATGTCATATTTGATAGTCTATTAGAAAAAAGGAATATTCCGTATTATCCATGAATCGAATTTGAACAACACGAACGTTCCGTATGATCCGTGAGGTGGGCTTATACAATTTTACCAAAAATATATTTAAATATGATATATATGCAAATAACTTAAGAGGTACGTTGAAAATGTTTAACCCGGCGTTCGCACAGTTGGGTCAATTTGACCCGCGCCATTTTAAAATTAGCTTATTTCTTAAAATTTTTGAGCGACGTTGCCATACTTCTCAGCAGCTGGAGCTAACAATCTCCCCTCCCCGCTGGCTATCGCTGTTCAGTGATATAGTGGCCGCAACGGTGGATAGACGTGGCTAAACACGAAAAAGGTAAATACGACCCAACCATACACTTCGTGTCGTAATTTCGGGATATGAGTTAGTCTTACATATTATCATGCAAATTATAACATGTAAGATTAACCCACGGTACTGATGTATTATTCTTAGTCCTACTATAGATCTCATTCATACATATGATGTTAGTTCACATTTTGAGAAAAAAGTTTATGTTTTATTTAAATTTTATAACTTTAAGGCAGAAGTTGTCTATTTTGTTCAAATTTTATTATACTTTTATAAAAATATCATTAAAAGATAGTTTTTTAAGAAGTTGTTTTATTTTACCCAAAATCTCGCAAACAATATATTATCGCAATTATTGCAATATGTTACTAAATTTCTTTTAAATATTGAAATCATAGCAAGTTTTTTATTCGGGTCTCCTAGACCCAACCCTACTATTGTTGTTACAAATTTTGACTGTGCTGACGCCAGGTTAATGATAGGTAAATAATAAGTAAAATATATTACAAGCTAGGAAACAAATTTTATTTCCAATGAAACAATAAAATTAAGAAAATCTGTGAACAAAATAATAAGAATATCCACTATTGTAAGATAGTACCAATATTTGTAAGTTGGTAACAATGATGAAAAGAAAAAAAGTTTTTTTTTTTTTTAATAATTGTTTTGGTTTAGAAAATTACTATAAATCATACAATTAATTACTAAGATTCATTAATACGATACTATATGTAGAGATATGTTATAAATATATTAGGTAAATTTATTTCACAAATTTACCCAAGAACTTCCTTAGTGAGTACTTGAATAATGGATAAATGATTTCATTATTTCGTGTTTAAATTTTATCAGCGACACATTTCATATGTCTATATGCGAATACATATTGCTTAAATTTTGAATTCTATGTAGTGGTATATTGAAATGGGCCATGGTCGCAGTATTGCCACAATAAAACGGTAGTACCGACCTTGTGTTGAGAATTTGAAATGCCAGTCCACGGTTATCGCAAATTCTTTAAGGACATCGTCGTAAAAAGGTTAAGTATAAATCCCAACATTTTCAAAACCTTCGACGTGATATGCTCGATGTGAGATTGAAAAAGAAGCTTACTGTTAATGTATTGTAGGAGGTATTACACGCCCAGCGACTTTATTTGTACCTGTAGTTAGTACATAATTATTTTTCATTAATTCAATATTTTTTCAAAAATTTAATAAAGCTTATAAACACATTCCAGAGAACTCGAATAAATGTAATAACTTATAAAAAAGCTCAAAGTTATTATTTTTTTACCTTCCTAAACTTATTTGGGACAAAATGTTTGGGTCCCGTTGTGTTCCAATCAAGCAGAATCGACTGTACATGTATTTAATGTTATTTGTTCCAGAGAGCATGTTTACATTTTACAAAACATTTGTCCAGCCCTGATGAAGGCAAAATGTGAAGATGCTTCTGTCAGGGACTGGCTTTTACAACTCATGGCTAGAACACAAGTGCACATGGCTGAGTAAGTTCAATATATAATTATTTTCTATCAACAATGAGTATAATTTTACAAACACACGAGATTATCTAATATGGGGTTTTTCACTTAAAAGTACAAATGGACGCTCTTTACTTTTTAAAAATATTTACATTGTCACTGTAAATATTTTGAAAACGACTAAAAACTATGAATTAAAAAAAAATGCTTTAATTTAATTCTTCTTTAAACCACTCTTTGCAAAAATAACCATGTCTAGTTTTTTTACCCTATTTACCCTACCATAAACAATTTACCATTACTGGTCTCAAATGGACCATGATGTATGTAATGAAATTTCAGTAATATAAAAATTTGTTTTTTAGTCAAGCGTCCATGGAATCATCAGTGACCTTCCTCTGTGATGTGGTAATCCTCAGTGTGATCATGTTCTCCAGCTACTATGTGTTTGGCTGGAGAGACACCAGGGCCCTTGTGACCTCGAGGGCTATGAGACTCAGCATGTTTCCTCAGGCCCTGTGCTTCCTATTTGTCAATTCCAAGCACAAACAATGGGCTGATGTCGGTGGTCAGGTACGCAGATTATCTTTTATTTCTTTAAAAGAATTGTTTTGTTGATTTTAAAATGATTTCGGTGGTGTTAAAGCAAGGTGACCATTCATACTGATTTGACATGCATTAATGGGAAGAATATCATGTTTGACAGGCCTCTCTTATTCTCCAATGTGCTCGATGTGTGAACAAATTGAAGATGTCGAGCACACATTATCGAAGTACATTAAATATGAACGACAGAGAGTGACCATATTGATGACCTCAAACTCTTCGGAAGTTCAGAATTTAATAGCCCCAACCGAGTTTCATGCCATATCGAGAATAATGAAATTTATAAGATCTTGTAAACTAGAAAATATTTGAAAGTGAATTTGTATATAAAAGGTCTAAGTACCTTTTAAAAACATTAGAGATTAAAATTGTAATATAATAATGTTATAATTTAAAAACAGAAGAGGCAAAAATGACAACATTGTGTGAGTCAGAAGCCTAGATAATAAAAAATAAAAAAATAGGTCCTATGTTCTGGTTCTTCAAAACCAGCACGCATAATGTAGGTTCTGGTTTGGAGTTAAATTGTTGCACGGATCAGGAATTCCACAAATTCTTCTGTTAATCCATCAGTTTTAAAGTAACTGGTCAAGCTTAACACACTTTGGGCGAGAAAGGTAGTTCTACCTTTTCGCCAGTCCTACTTGAATGCCTGAAAGGCATTGCTGTCAAATATTTTTATTTGAATAATGTACATCAAACTCTTCCTTGTAAGGGTCCCCACTATATGTATATGTGTAATACACATAAATAATATATATGTATATGTGATACCATCTTTTTATCTCCTTGTCTCTTGTGTGGAAAAATTTTTTACAAAAGGAAACGTACACTTTGGCATTGGAGATGCGCAAATTGCTTTTTTTTTGTAATGATTTGTATCAGGGTGAAAACCAATTTTTTTGTAATGTAATAAAATACGTTCATTTTTTTATACATAAAGCGTCACTAAATGGCCCAACACTGACTTCAATTTCTGTTTGTGGAGTCCTATTACAAAGTTGATTATAATTTTGGACAACACTTTTGTAGTTGGGGTGTGGTGATTTATATGAAAAATACATTCCAATGCATGTATTATTTTCAAAGATGTATTGGTTTAAAATAAATTCCGTTTTCTTGAACGGATTCCTTGTTTTCGCCCGCCTAAAGTGTGTTAATACAAATATTTTTTTGAAAGATCACTTCGATTCAACTTAATTACTATAAAAGACAACTATATGCATCAGGGAAGATGGAATATACTGAATTTAAATTACAATTAAGTTGATAAATTCTATGGACGTGCATAAAAAATATTTGTTTTATGCACGTTCAGTTACACTAAAAGATTACCGAAAATATTATTTGCTACCTTTTTATTTCAGTCCTTATCTTTATCATTTTTAATTTGTTTTGTGGCGTCTTATGTTTTTTTTATTTTTTTATTCCAGATACTGGAATGGCTCCACCACAGTCGCTCTAACAAGGAACTGCCGCTTCTGTACAAGGAGACCTTTCACTTGGCTCTTGTGGCCGGTAGAACTAGCCCATACTTCAAGAATAAGAAAATCTGGACCAAATTCTTAAGCCAAAAACCAATTCTCCAGGATATTTAATAGCCCCCTTTTGTAAACTTAAAGTGTGTGTCCTTGGATCTATCATTTCCAAGGCATTCCAATTTCGTAATTAAATATTATTTAAGACTGCAACAGTTTTTTTTTATTTTTATTTCTTTGTATAGTACTTATGTATTTGTAAATTAAACCATTTTTACTTTTTACTTTGTACTAGTGCAGACCTGTGAAAAAGCACAATATTATAATATTGTAGGATTGATTATATGTTAGCTAAAAAGCGCAGACATGGTTTTCCTCGGATTCTGGCAGCACAAAGTCTGCAAGTAGAATTTTATGACTGCACTTCGAATACAAGAATGGGTTCCTCCTAAATGCGTCGGCAGATAAATCCACAACTGGAATTTTATAGTTACTTTCTGAATACAAAACTGTATTTAACTTAAGAGTGAATCTGTAGGCGAGTCCCCAGCTTTAATTAGTAATGCATTCATAACACGAAAACGGTTTTCCTATGAATTTTGCAAAATATGGTGAAAAAGCAGAATTTTAACTGAACTCGAAAAGAATTAATTAATGCATTAGATGAATTCACAACTGAAATTTTGACAGATCATCCAGAATGTGAAAATGTTTTCGTTCGAGTCTGGCAGCAAATAGACTGCAATTAGCTAATTAACTAACTAACTAAGGGGAAGGTAGAGAGACGATAAACAACTCGGTCTTGGCACACACTCTTTGCCTCATTCACATTCATACATCGTCTCATACATCGACTCAAGTATCTGATTCACTTGATCGTGCCACGTCTTCCCTGGGCCGTCCTCTACCATTCACATTTGCGTTGTGTTTTCTTTTTACAGTCCTTTCTATGTCCAAAAACGCTACATTATAGCATAGTTCGCCAGCCCTTTGATTCACCAAAAGGTGTGATAAATAGCCATATGATGAGAATTCACTATTCTGAGGTATGGTTCTGAATCATCATCTGATGAATTATGGTTTAAGGAGCTATTGAATAAGTTTATGCTCAAAATTCAGATGAGTTCCCATATTAGGAGTTGTCAGCAGTGTTGCCACATGTTTCTACCTGCATGATTTTTTAAAAAACCACGTTGAATAAGATATTGGTTTTTACCTGTCAACAAATATGTACTTTTGAATGGGATTCGTTTTTTTAATCCTTAAATCAGGAATGTAGTTCTTGAACATAAACATGGTTTTACAGTGTCTCTTTATTTAATTTAACTTTGTCAATAAGTAATAAAAAGAAATTAATAAACATGTTACGTAGGTGACTTTAATTAAGTACCTACACTGGCTAAAATGTTGAAAAAAATATTATTGGAGTTGTGGGGGATTTTTTCTCCCTCATTTTATGGCCTTAAAAAAGCTTATTTATCAAAAAGTTATATATTCTAACAAATTATACTTGATAATGGTTAAAAAAAACTATTTTTTAACCCATTAACGCCCAAAAGAAATCTAAAAGTAAAAATTATTTTTTCATGTTAATTATTATGAGGCAATGAACGAAGTAAAGGGTTTTTTAAGAAAAATAGAAAGAAAAACGTTTATCATAACTTGAATGCATCTAGGTCATACTTGTTGTCTTAGCCATCTCGCCAGGTTCCACATAGTCAGTTTGCCTTACTGTGATTGTGGTTCAGAGGATACTTTAGACCATGGGTCGGCAACCTGCGGCCCGCGGGCCGCATGCGGCCTGCGAGATTCTAGCCGCAACGCACATGACGGACGATATCATTCGTAACGGAGTGAAAAGGAGCGAGAAAGGGAGCGAAGGCAGCGAGAAAGAGAGCGAAGGAATAGCGAAGGGGAAGCGATTAGCAAATCAACGTGTAAGGTTTGCAAAGTGATACCACGCTTAAAATGGCTTTTAAAGGAAAAACTTGATGGATTACTATGGGAATACATATGATATTATTTTATTATTATTACCTTCTGAAGACTACAAGGAGTTAAAATGGTTTGCTGAGCAAATAATTACTATGTTTGGTAGTACATAAATTTGTGAGCAAGCTTTTTCAATTCTGAATTATCGGTTATTGGGTTCATATTTTGACGCAAAACTACCGACTCTACATCAAAAATGCAAGCTAATATAAAAAAACTTGCCAGTTAAATACAACCACAAAAATCTCATTGATTTTATTAACTACAATAAATGTTGTAAAATATACAATAAGCATTTTATTTTTACACAAATATTGTAGGTTTTTTTTTACAATAGCTACTTTTTTATATAGAAAATAATTTCCTAAGGAAATTATTTTCCTCATGGCCTATGTCATCTTAGGGGATGCCGTGTGGAGGGTCATTTTAAGGAAAGAAAGGATTGGAAGTTCTGGAAAGGAAAAAGTGGGTAGGAATCTGGGTGTCGTGGGTCCAGGAGTGACGCACATATGAATCAATCCTTCCTACTGCATTGCAAGGCGGTGAGTCGAGAGAGTTCAGCTGGAAAGGTCAAAAGGCCTCCCTCAACCAATTTCTCGGTCCGGCCCGCCACGCAGCAGATGGGCATATGCATCTGCCGCCAAGACCTGGACATACCTCACTCCATGAACCCGGACAACCCTACTAAGTCTCCAAATATCCCGTATATTCAATGACATGTGGTCCAAGTGCGGCCCGCACTAATCCCCATGTACAATTTTTGGCCCTTTTACAACAAAAGGTTGCCGACCCATGCTTTAGACCATCTTCCTACTCTACAATTTTGTAATTACTATTAATACCAACTCTGTATGTTAGTACAACCTATATAATCATATGAATATTTGTCTTGGCCCATTGTCTGTATTTGCTAATATAATTTAACTATTCCATGTAATCCGTATTTAAAAAAAAACATAACTAATTTTGGAAAAATCTGTTCTTTTAAATGGCAAAGAACCCCTGTACTCATATTTTTATAATTTTTTTTTAACTACCTACTATTGCCAGCTCTGCTCTGTTTATTTTAAGATGAAGCTATAGTAAAATCCTATTTAGATTAATCTTTACAACGAATCGGTTTACATTATGAACATCAATCATGGAGATATTTCTTAAAGCAAGTCAAATTATTTACAAAAATATTTATTATAGTGTGTGATTTAGTGAGATCGTTGTATGATCGCGACATTCTAGATATGGGAGTAAAGTATCCCGTATTATTGCTAAAAATTTCAGTCCAAAATATGTTAAATATTCTGGTAGATTTGGGCCTGGCGTATAAATCTGATATCTGAGATGAGAGCTGAGATCTGAGAGCTGAGATGAGATGAGATGAGATGAGTTGTGATGAGATGTGGGACATGAGAGATGAGAGCTGAGAGCTGAGATGAGATGAGATGATATGAGATGAAATGAGATGAGATGAGATGAAGAGATGAGATGATAAGAGATGAAATGAGATAATAATAATAATAATAATAATTGGACAATTTATAGAGCGCCGTTTTTGTGAAAAATCACCTCAAGGGCGCTTTACAATTTTTTACAATTTTTTTTTTTTTTTTTGAGATGAGATGAAGAGATGAGATGAGTTGAGTTGAGTTGGGAGTTGACAGTTGAGAGCTGAGAGCTGAGAGCTGTGATGAGATAAGATGAGATGAAAAGAGATGAGGAGATGAGATGAGATGTGATGATGAGATGTGATGATGAGATGTGATGATGAGAGTTGAGATCTGAAAGCTGAGAGCTGTGATGAGATGAGATGATGAGATGAGATGAGGAGATGAGAATTGAAATCTGAAAGCTTAGAGCTGAGAGCTGAGAGCTGTGATGAGATGAGATAAAATGAGATGAGATGATGAGATGAATGAGATGAGATGATGAGATGAGATGTGACGAGTTGAGGTGAGTTGGGAGTTGGGAGTTGAGAGCTGAGAGCTAAAAGTTGAGAGTTGAGTGCTGATAGCTGAGGGGTGAGAGTTGAAAGCTGAGAGCTGAGAACTGAGATCTGAGAGCTGAGATCTGAGATCTGGGAGCTGGGAGCTGAGAGCTGAGAGCTGAGATCTGATACCTGAGATGAGAGCTGAGAGCTAAGATGAGATGAGATGAGTTGTGATGAGATGTGGGATATGAGAGATGAGAGCTGAGATGAAATGAGATGAGATGATATGAGATGAGATGAAATGAAATGAGATGAGATGAGATGAGATGAGATGAGATGAGATGATATGAGATGAGATGAGATGAGGAGATGATATAAGATGATGAGATGAGGATAATAGAGTTGAGAGCTGAGAGCTGAGATCTTATATTTGAGAGATGTTAGATGAGAGCTGAGAGCTGATAG
Source organism: Glyphotaelius pellucidus (assembly GCA_936435175.1). Taxonomy (NCBI): domain Eukaryota; kingdom Metazoa; phylum Arthropoda; class Insecta; order Trichoptera; family Limnephilidae; genus Glyphotaelius; species Glyphotaelius pellucidus. Next base: position 16,182,479 of record OW386553.1, read on the forward strand.
CTGTGAGCTGTGATGAGTTGAGATAAGATGAGATGAGATGATGAGATGAGATGAGATGAGTAGATGACATGAAGAGGTCAGCGTTGAAAATTGAGAGCTGAGAGCTGAGAGCCGTGAGCTGAGATCTGAGATCTTAGAGCTGAGAGCTCAGAGATGGGAGATGAGAGCTGAGAGCTGAGAGCTGAGAGCTGAGCGCTGAGAGTTGAGAGCTGTGATGAGATGAGATGAGTTGAGATGAGATGATGAGATGAAATGAGGAGATGAGGGTTGAGAATAGAGAGCTGTGTTAATTACCTCATAATTTTAATTTAGATAATTTTAATTAACCCCGTAAATTGGCTAAATACGGCATAAACCAAATTCCGCCCAAAAATCTTAAAAATTCCAATTCTACAGATTTTGTGATTAAAAATAATTTACTTTTACCCCCAAAATTACGCCTAAAACTTTTTTAAGCTTTGACTTTAAGCTTCGAGCTTTTATAAAATATTATATTCTTATTATTCAAAGGGTAATCAATAAAACACTGCAATTCATTACGATGAATTCTTATTCCCTCCGATTTCATCATTAGTCTTTCTCTGTCTATCGTTTCAAAAGCACATCTAGTATCCAACCAATATCCCATTTGGCCCCCTCCGTTGTGGTAAAAATATTTCTATATTATGTGACAGAATTTATTCAGTTTTACCTAACCCGACTTTTTCATTTCGGTACATTTACAAACTTTTTGTCGCAAATTGGCTAACTCTACTTAATTTTCTAGTCAGGCGTCAGGCCTACGTCTTTTTCAAAATCCGGGCTGGCAACACTGGAGGGAACCATCTAATCTATTTTTGACGTAATTGTCTATTGACATAAAAGCTAACCTAGAAATTTGAATAAAACAAACAACAAACGGTGTTGCGCGGTGTTGGTTATTTGGTTTATTTATGAACCAAACATTCATTTCAACAGTAATTGTTGACCAAACGTCATAAATAATTTGCTAATACATTTTTTTACGGGTAAATAGATGTGCTGTTTTCATCCTGTAAATTAACAACATAATTTTGCCGGCAATAAGAATTTGTTTCTCATCGCAAAAGCGAAAGATTGAGTATGTTTTGTAATTTTAAAGTAACTACTTCATTTATTTATTGGTACATATTGTACCTATTGCATTCTATGTACATTTGAGGCCTCCTGAGCAATCAAAAATATCGTTTATGTGCGACTAAAATAATTGTCATATTTTTTCAGATATAATTTTTGTCATGATGAAGGATGTAATTGATGTGATGGCCCTCCAGAGAGATAAGGCCCGAGTGACCCCTGTGGACTACATCCTGGCCCCAAGCCACAGTCAGGCTGTACATTTTATATTTGAGTGTGGCATTAAACTCAACGCACAACCGGCCACTGTAGCCACAGCTGCTGCTTTATTTCACAAATTCTTCAAAGAAGTTGATAAAAACAGCTACGATTGTTATGTGAGTACCCACAACCAGAACTAGAGAGTTAGTATTCTCAATACCTACAGATTGTCAAGGTAATCCACTTCGATTCAACTTAATTACTATAAAATTCAACTATTTACATCAGGGAGATGGAAAATACTTTATCTAATAGAAATTTTTAAGTTTTATTAGCCCTCATTATAGAAGAAAATTAATGCTTTCAAATTAAAGTATTTTTTTATAAAATTTCTCTAAAATCTCAAAACCATAACAAATAAAGATAAATTGTGCAAGAGCCGCCGCATGCCGCTACACTTTTAGTAGGCTTAGATTTTGAAAAGTAAACTACTTTTAAACTTAATTACCAAAAGAAACATCGGTTTCAGTCTGGATAGGCAGAAAAATATGCATTAAAAATCGATTTTCATTCAATCAAAGTTAAAAATTTCTATTGCCGCAATTTTTTTTTGTATGGATTTGACATTTGCAAAGTTTCGTTTCAAACTAAATACGCCTCAATTACTTAGATTACCTAAACTAAGAAACCTAATAACGTATTTTGTGTACATAAATAGTTGTTTCTTGTGTTAATTGTTGAAATGAAGTGTGGTTTCCATAATCCTTGCAAAATGCGGCGGCTTATGCACAAATTAATCAAATAAATATTAACACACTTTGGGCGGGAAGGATAGTTCTCCCTTTTACGCAGATCCTACTTGAATGCTGGAAAGGCATTCCTATCAAATATTTTTATAAGAGTATTGTATACCAATCTCTTTGTAAGTGTCCCAACTACATACACATGTATAAAATATATATATGTATGTAGTTGATCCAAGATGGGGAAATCTTCTTACTCGAGATGCACAAATTGTTCTTTTTTTGTAATAATAATATTTGAATGATTTGTACAGTGCCTTTTTTGTGAAAAATCACCGTAAGGGCGCTGTATAAACTTATAGTATATTTCTTAAATCTTACTTCCAACCACAAACTAGACAATCAATTAAAAACAACTTATGGCTAAAAATTGCATCCACCGATCACTGATATGAAAATATATCAGTGATTTGACCAATGGACGCGACGCTGCGTAAAAATGTACGTGTACTGTTTATTCATACTCTGTATAGACAGATTGTTATGTAATAAAATATGGTACATAAATTTTTTACACTTAAAACATCCCTAAATAAGCCAACACTGACTTTAACTTCTGTTTATGGAGTCCTGTTACAAAGTCGGCAATAATTTTTGACAGTACTTTTATAGTTCGGTATGTGGTATAAATAAATTTATTCAAATGTATTATTTTCAAAGATATATTGGTTAAAACAAATTTCATTTTCTCTAGCAGGTTCCTTGTTTTCACAGCCTGAAGTGTGTTAAAAATTAATTTTCCTAATTCAAATATCTGTGTCGAAGGTTTTATCTATTTACGACCTAGAATGCTTTTATATGAAATAAATGTAAGTAATACGAGGGTTGATCAATAAGAACACGTGTTTGAAGACCGATGGTGTTGCTGTGGGAAGTTGACATTAACGTCGTTTACCATCTGTCAGATGACACCATTCTAAATTTCAGACTGATTCATAGGTTAGTTTTTATTTGGCAGCCAGTTGTATCACACATGTTTAGGGTTTCTCGATAAAATGGAAAAAGTGTAACATCGATCCGTAATTCGCTTTTTACTTTTTGGATCGCCCGATCTGGCTCCTTGCGACTTCTTTCTGTTCCCCAACATGAAAAAATGGCTCAGGAAAAAAATTCAGCTCAAATGTGGAGGGTATCACCGAAACGGAAGCATGTTTTGAAGAGTTTGACAAATCGTATTTTTCGGAGGGGTTAAAGAAATGACAGAAACGTTGGGAAAAGTGGTTCCATGACAGTTGATCCGCCGACAGTTGGCCCCCCGGCATACTTTTATACAATATGCAGTCGATTTAAAGAAAATACGGTATACCTACTTATATAACGGCCTCCGTGGCCGTTACGACGGCCTCCGTGGTCCCGAGGTAAGACTCTCGACTCACAATCCGAAGGTCGCGGGTTCGAACCCGGCGTGCGCAAATAAATTTTATTTGATTAATTTGTGTTATTTCACAATTTATTCATTTAAAATAATATATAGTATATTTGCGGCACGTTCCAGAGTGGAAGATACTATCAGTATCGCCCTGGTGTAAGACCACCATTCAGAACTGAAACGTTGCATTCAGAATCGAAACTAAGTGACCCCAACGGGGTGTGAAGACAGAATGTACTGCCGAATAACAAAAGTATAAAGCATATTTTCATTCAAATGCATCAAGGATAAAACTACTTGTCTGTATATATGTACCATATACTGTATACAGCGTATAAGTACAAAAAATTGACACTGTGGGTATGTAAATTCGTTTGATATTCATACCAACTTATTATTAAAGGTATTTTTTAAGTCAATTTACATTGGTAAATAATGCGCAAAAAATTATAGTTTTATAATAAATATCATTCCAAGGAGCCAATTGTCGGCGGATCAACCGTCGGATCACTGGGAAAAGTGTATCGACCTGAAAAAATAAAATTGTGAAAAACTTATATCTTCATTCCTAACATGAGTACTTATTGTTCCACCCTCGTACAGTTGTGTTAATTATTGTTCATAGTAACGATGGTGAAGCAAATACATCGCATTGATTTATAAAATAAAGTTACAAAGGATAACACATCAGTTAAACACATGTAAAATTGGTTCCATGACAACTCAGAATCATCTCAACTCAAAACACCTATTTGAAAATTCATTAAATGCTATGAAAAAAAAATTGAAAAATAGCCCATAACCTAAACCGAACGTAACCAACCTATTTAACCAATTTTTTATATATATTTTTTTTCATCATTTTTAATGACTTTTTCAAAAGGGGTGTTGAGTTGAATTATATTCTGAATTTGTCCAGTCACCGTAAAATTATATGTAAAATACACTTGTTTAAAATAAGTAACAATATTACATAGCAAATTGAGTATTTTACTACGTTTGGTATCTACCAAACTCTTCAAAAATGATGTTCCATGTGATGCTATTAGTAATCACAATATTATGATGATTTGTTGTTGTCCAGGTGATTGCCTCATCCTGTCTATGTCTGGCGGGCAAGTTGCGTGACGATCCCCTGAGGCTGCGGGACGTGGTAAACGTATCCCGGGGGGCGCTCCACCGGGGAGCAGGGCCCCTTGAGCTGGGGGAAGAGTACTGGGGCCTGCGTTCCTCCCTCGCCACCGCCGAGCTGCTCATACTGAGGACTCTGGCCTTCAAACCTGACCCCCCTTCACCTGTGAGTTTGGACATTTTTTTAATTGAAATAATTTAATACATATTTAAACTCGATACTGCCTGCCCTATATTTGAAGTATTCTTCTTTTTAACCTCTCAAATGGCCCGGCACTGGTTCTGTTCCCGGTTTGCGAATTCTCGAGACGCCTAGCTTGCATATATTGCCATACAAATCAGCACCGGCCGAAGAGAACCGTCGTATCTGTCAGCAGCTTTAGCCAACTTTTTAGACAGCCATGCAGTGTTCATCATCAGGGCAGGGACACTGACTGAATCGTTGGCTAAAAGAGGAGGAAGATCAATAGTTACAGTAACACAAGTGTACTATTAAAAATTCCAAGTTTTGTAAAGTTGTTAGGTATTTTTGTCCATTTCTAGGAGTGACCAAAATGCCTTTAGGGTAGAATATAATGCAGAATGAAGACAGTATTTTGTTGTTGCAGCACCGCTACCTACTGCACTACCTGCGCTCCCTGCAGGGCTGGTTCCCCGAGGCGGAGTGGCGCGCCTCTCCCGTGGCCCGCACGGCACTGGCCTTCCTGCAGGACTTCCACCACTCTCCCGCCGTGCTGGACTACCGGCCAGCGCACACGGCCGCTGCCTGCCTCAGCCTGGCGCTGCACTCGCTCGGCGTACTGGTGCCACTCACCAACAGTCTGGACGATGATTCCGCCTGGTATTCTGTGAGTATCTATTTATCAGTATCAACTGTCGGTGTTCTGCTCTTCTCTGCCGAGGTTCTCAATGGTGTATATAATAATAATAATACTACTCTCTCTCTAAGTAGGCGCCTTTAAAAGTTTTGCATCAAAATATAACCACTCATTGAAAATTACAGTTAGTTGCCGTTGACGCCAAAATTGATTGACCAAAATTTGGATGTAATAATTTATTGATAACCGCATTTGAAAATTATTCAACACAACGCAGTCAACTGACTATGACGTATCGTTTTCTTGTCTTGGTGCCAAATAAATTAAAAGGTTGGAACACTCTTTGACGTCAATGTAGCATTTGAACTAAACTAACTGAACTAAAAAAAATAAGGCTAGAATCCTGTCTCAGCTTATGTAGGGGGGGGGGGGGGGGTTTATTTATTTTTTTATTAATTTAATATTACATTGGTTACATTAATGACATATTGTCCATCTCACTAGGTGTGAAACGCCTGTGTTGAGATGGCAATTTATACAGTGGCTGTTATCCAGGTTTTTGTTTACATAATACAATAATTAAAAATAATAGTTAATAATAACAGTAAAAATTAAATCTGTTTTTTTTTTTACATTGTAATTGTACAATTCAAGTATGAATATGTTATGAAACTCCCTATGGATATATTTATTGGAGGTAATCAATGATTTTACTTTTAAATAAATTTGTGGTTTGCGTTTTTCTAATGTCGTAGGTAGAGAATTGAATAGCTTAGTAGCATTATATTTAAAACTTCTTTGCCAATAAGAGGTTTGACAAACTGTAGTGTAATTTTTATTTTCTCATTAGTAATGGGTTTAAGAAACGATTTAGCGGAGGTGTGAATTGAAGTTAGAAAAAAAGTCCACTTGACATCTTCTCATGTCAGTTCCTAGGCGGCAAAAATTCCCTTTATCAACAATTATTATTTATTTCGTTTTATTTATTAGGTTTTCGTTTATTAGGTTTTATACTTATAATGATAAAGAAGAACAATGTTACTTCCTGTCTTCGGTGCTAGTCACTGTATTAATTCCACAGCTGCAGGTGAAAAAATGCAAGATCAATATATTTGGGGTTGCACCGTGTACAGAAACCAGCATTAAAGAATAGTATGTTGGCAGGCTATTTGTGCGTCATAGTCACATAGCTTGTCATTCATTGTCTTGCACATCTTCATGTCGGATGGGTCTAACGTACGTAGTTTGTGAATGATACGATGCATGATTTGCAATAGTCTTTTGGTTCCTATTAGATGTCTTTGTGGATTTTCCTGTACGATATGTAGCGCCTATCATCAAGCGATTCTGCCGATGGCAAGATACACTCAATTGATTTTTAAGCAATAGACCTTTAAATGCTGGCAGATGAAGTCTAATGACTAGGAGGCGGAATGCGGAGGCAAAAACATGGGGATGTATGGTGAGCGATATGCTGAAATAGGCCAAAACCAAATGATCATTTATAGCTAAGTCTGTTGGCCCCATAAAACAAATTAGACCGCTCAAAATAACGAAAGTTTAATTATTTTGCCTTTAACCTCTCAAATGCCACGGGAGGAAACTCGAAAATTTCGCGATGTTTTGACTTTGACAGTTTAGATAGTTTTATCGATCTTTTCATGACATGCGACGCTCAAAGTTTGACAGCTCGAATCGCGGCAGAAATGTCATTTCGAAAGTCATAGATATGTGCAAAGATGATTATTTGAGAGGCTAGGTGTGTTCCTTATATCTGTTACGTCAAGAACAAGAATGCCCCAAGCGATTCTGACCTTGTCCTTCATACATTTTCTTTATACATAAGGTTTAAAATCGCATCTCAAAATTATTTTTTTTTTACGCAATCGGCAGTCCAGGAGTTAATAATTAGCGGCTCTCGAAATGCCGCCTCCTACTGACTTATGGGGTTGTTGGGAAACTTTTAGTAAACTATTTATCATATTTGTTTTAGGTATTCACCAAAGATCTGTCAAAGGAGAAGAACTGGGAAATAATGGAGAAGATAATGCAAGTCTACAACGGCGATCAGGAACTTCCATAAAATATAAGGACCAAACGTATTCCAAATAGAATATCAATAATAATAATTGTAACTATCGTAATGTTGGTGTAACTTATACTATAGAAGTGACCTATGTATTGTTAATGAAAAATCTAATTAAATATTTTTTATGTGGTTGCACTGATTGAACATTCTGTGTTGGATGTTAAAAAATTTTAAGTAAGACAAAAACATTCCCAGGTTAAGAATAACCCGAAATTTACATTATTTGAAAACCTACTACCATCATTATGAGTAGAAAATGTTGCTCATGCAATAACGGAGGACGGCAGCAGGGGATCGAACCCACATCACCGGGTGAACCCTGCGCTTTGAACCTTTCGAGCACTAACCAGATGAGCATACTCGAATTTATCACACGATTGTGATATTTGTGCTTGGTGCCATTTATTAACCCCCGACGCAAGGAGCGCTGTTATAAGTTTGACGTGTCTGTGTGTCTGTCTGTCTGTGGCATCGTAGCTCCTAAACGAATGGACCGATTATGATGCAGTTTTTTTTGTTTGAAAGCTGACGTGACCAAGATGGTTCTTAGCTACAATTCATGAAATCTGTTCAGGCGTTTCAAGGTTATCAGCTCTTTTTTGTGTCAGGGGTTTCTTAGCACAATGTGATCGGGCAGTTTTCGGCCGCGTACTAGTGCTGCGAACGGGTGATTTTTCGCGTAATTTCGCGCTAACGTAGACCTCTAGAAAAATTGCGATAACTTCAAAAATATTTGTTTGATTTCAATAATTCTTTTTGCAAATTATTTATTTTATTTTATTATATTTAGAAATGTATTCTTCATCGTTAAACTAGTGCAGAATTTCACATAAACAACTTGATCGCTATCATCACTATCAAAATCACTTTCACACGATATGTCGGATAAATTGTCGGCGTATATTTCTTGGTCACTATCTTCATTGTGGTGAGACATTTTTCTTATGGGATAAAACACAATATAATAATATAACTAACTAAAAAAAATAACAAACTTTCAATCACAATCGTGGTAAAAATGTCTGTTTCATCGAAAATTTATCAAAAGTATTTTAACTTTTAACCACTAAAATAAAATGTAAATATGTACGTAATATATATATAATATCTATGTACTCGATATTTAGCTTTTAGCAACGTCCGACCACCAAAGAGTAGTGAAATAAACTAAAAAAAATATTATTCTTCGTCTTAGTGTTGCATGTATACCGTTATATGTACCGTTATCTTCGACTATTTTTGTGATTTATAACACTACCTCGGTACCCACCGTACACCCCATCTATTGTTCTCAAAAGGTTTTTACCTGCATAGCTACAACCCTACAGACGCTATATAGCGAAAACTCAAGTATATTGGAACCCGTATTTTAACGTGACCCGCGCTCCACTAACAATCTATCAAAAACGTATAAATACGTGATCCGCTCTCTAGCATTAATTTGCTAAAAATGTATCAATACGTGATCCGATTACAATGTGTTAAAATTTTGTAAATTTTACTTATCACATGATTGTGAGGTTTGTGCTTTTTTTTTACATTAACTCCACACAGAGTGGAAGATACTCTCAGTATCGTTCTGACGTAAGACCACCATTCAGAATTGAAACGTTGCTTGAAAAAAACGTGGTTAAGCCGTATTTGGTGACAAGATCTGAATAGCCAGGCAATAGCTTCCCCACCTTCCTCTTCCCCATCTCCTTCCCCTTCCCACTACCTTTAGCCTCACAACATACCCCAATTGGGGATGCCACAGTCTCACTGGCTCCAGATGGGAGCAGTTGGGACTCTTGTGCGGTATTCATATTAAAAAATAAATAAATAAAACACAGGAGAATTTGAGGAAAACAATTTCCCTCAGGGCCTGTGTCATCTTTGGGGATGCTGTGTGGAGGGTCTTTTTAGGGAAGAAAGGAGAGGAAGTTCTTGGGGATAAAAAAGGAAGGAGAGGAAGTTCTGGGAAGCAAAAAGATATGAGAGATGGGTAGGAATATGGGGGTCAATGTGCCCAGGAGTGACCAGACGTATGAATCCATCCCTCCCACTGCGGTACAAGGCAATAGACCAAGAGAGTCCAGCCGGAGAGATAAAAAGGTCTCCCTCAACCAATCTCTCCTGATCCAGCCTGCCAAGCAGTTAGATGGGCAAATGCATGTGCCGCCATGACCTGGACCCGGACACCTCTGCTAAGTCACCAAACCGCTTAGAATGACCTACGGCAGGGGTTTGGTTACCCAATAAATGATTCCCAGGGCGGCAGTACCCATACCTGCATTCCAAAAATTGGCTTGGTGCCATTTATCACACAATTGTGAGGTTTATGCAGTCTGACCAAAATCAACCCAAAAATACTAACATTTGAATTGATTTGCACAGAAAAGTAAAGTTTGCTTCGATTTGCAGCACAACCATTGAGGGACTTTCTGGTTTACGTCGATTTCTTGACGTTTTCTGACCCGTAGGCAGGGCACACATGCTTAGAAGCAGGCTGCGCAGTGCAAAAATGACACCGCAGGATGGAGGAAACAGAAATTGGTGATCAGTACGTGCTGCGACACTTATTTTATGACATATCTTTTCCAGCTTAGTTCGGTAGTGGTTTATTTATGGTTTAGCTTGTGCCTGCTTGGGTGTCGGTCATTTGTGAAAATGTCGAGTTCCGAGTCCGATTCTGACTTTGAAATTAATAATTTACTATTGATTTAGTCTTTCAAAGTGCAAAAAACTATTTGGCAAAGTAATTACCTGATAAAACAAGATTCTCATGGAGAAATACTGCCAGCCTGTGCAAGTGTCCTGCAGAATCTGCAGTCACCTCCGCCCACATGAAAGCGGCGGATCTTTGAGGCGGGACATATCTCAGCTTCCCTAGTGTATTATTGCACTGCATCGTGTAGTAGCTCGGCGAGGCGAGCGGAAATCCACATGCGATGAGTTACATCATAATATAAAGACAACCAGTCCTAGTTAAATACAAAAATTTTCATGGGTAACATTTGAACTAGAATAACTTTAAGACTTATACAATTTTTAAATTGGTAACATTTAAATTAAAGTTTTACTATATTTTGTTCAACAGCTCAGCTGTGGTACCTGTGGCCTCCTGTGTGAGTTAAAATTAAAAAAAAATGGTTGTCTGTAAAGTCGGTTTACGGACAATAATTTACGTGATAACGTCATATAATAACGATGGAGTGGAAGAGAGATAGATGCGTCACAAGCCGAATGCTTGTTCCGCGCTCTCGCTTGTACACTCGGCTCAGGCAGAACGTGACAATGAGTCATGCTTTTTCGTGAGTGCAGCTGGCATTCATCGATTTATCAGGCGTTATCATTTAAAAAAAATTTGGGATAGTCAGGGGATCCAGCAAGGGAATCAATTGAAATAAAAGACGAGTGAATAAATCTACAAACAAACATAATTTTATTTATAATTTCACAATACATAATATATTATTTTGTTATAAATAGTTGGGAGGTGTAAGCTCATTACGTGGGGAAGCAGCTTAGGGAATCAATGACTGCGACTGCAACTGCATACTAAATAAACTGTGCAAAACACTCAAGTACAAGAGTAGTTCTAGTAGTTCTGTGAGCCATTCACTTCAACGCAAAACCAATGTAACTGACATACATACCATAACCACATTACGTACTACCTCGATATGCATTCTTTATAAATAGTCACATCAATGATGAGGTTAGGCTGTAACACCAACACTGGCTCTACTGGCTCTAGCACGGTACCCAATGGAGGAAACTCAAATATTCATTTCCTTATAAGCTATCACATTTATGATTTGATATGGCAACAAATATGAAGTAGACTATGAAGGGAAACTATATTAGGCTTCAGCATTGGTAACACAACATGAAGATGTAATACACATTCGTTTGGAACCAATAAACCTACGGAAGAATCCTAAAGTATTGCCCCAAGAGTATTGCAGAAGGAGTTTGCCCACAGTTTGCGTCATCTATGTACACGAGCACAGCACATTGAACTAGTCATATTGCACAATAATTAACATTGCAAGCAACCAATACAGGGTAGACACAGCTTGCCTGTCGCCAACAGAATTGTGAACTTTATATAAATAATAATGCAAATAATTTGTATATTTTATTTGGTTATAAATACATTTGTATTAGCCTACTAATAGAAAAGAAAGTAAATGGCATCCGAATGTTTTGTATGTATGTTAGTGAGGGCAGCACCTCACGTACGTGTATATATATGTGCGTATATGAATGAATAGCATCTTGCTTATGGCACCACTAGCTCGCAGGTGTATAACTCATTAAACACTAATAAAGGTCCAATACGACCAGTGCCCGCACTGGAGTTAACTTGGCTTGGAGCAACTCTGTCCTAATATTTCCTTTGCACTAACTTTACTCAAAAAGACAAAACATAACACCACTATAATAAATAAAATACTGATATCTTGGATTAAGGAATGAACACAAGGAAAGGAGAAGAGTAGGTAATGTACGAGTAAGTTAAGACCTCCACGTGCAGGTATGATAATGGGATAATGGCCACTTCAACACTGCCACAGGCAATACTATCTCCGTATTTCTTATATTATTTATATCTATACCTTAATTTAATAAGAAAACATTTAGTTCACGCACAATTTTACTTCTTTCTCGTATATCATTATATAGATTGTGGAATTAGACGAAGTAAGAGGGAAATGATTCTTTACATTGTTTTACATGTTGCCATTTAATATAACACTATCTCTCGCGCGCGCTCGCTCTCTCTCTCTCTTGTACCCTGTCAGAATCCTCAGGACTTGCTTGTGCTCTGAACCCACTCTCCCGTTCCATTCATCCGACTATTGGGAGTTGGTACAAACCACTTACCTTAGAGACTCTAGGGATCACACACGACCTAAGGAGTAGGAAAAGCTACTTTATTATTTCAATTGCGATAAAAGAGTAAAGTCCAACATACAAAAAATAATTTCAATATAAAATTGGTCCAAAACTAAAACAGTATAAGATTCCGTACAATGAGATTAGTGAAAATAACCAGTGGACAGATGAACTACAATACGATTCTACACAATAAAACAATAGACAATAACAATTCAAAATAGATACATACATATATATTGTAGAGACATTCTATGCTTTATGATTAATAATTGTTAATCATTTAGTAAAATATTATGCAAATTATTCATAATTTTAACGTTACTATTGACACCCACTACGCTGTGGCGAAAGAAAGGTGTGGAACTAATTACATATTAATAACAAATTAAAAATAAATACATCCAAATATTCCAAACAAAACAAGGAAACACATTTTTGGCCGTTGCAAAACAGTTTCAAACAGAACTGCCTTATTTACTTTAAAAGAAGATGTTGCGTTTCCTATTTTTGGTACATTTTTGAACACAGGACAATAAAGCTCTTTTGTTTGAAAAGTTTTTTAGATTCGTTTGGCCGAATAAGATGACGAGATTAGAAGAGAGTGCTAAAGCCTTTTTTACATGATTCATTTTCAAGCAGCAAACTTCTTACTTATTCAATTTATTACAAATAACTTATTGAAGACAATATCCACAACTCTCAATGAAACATGAAGAAATAGGAAAAGATATTGGGTTCAAGTTCAAGACCAAGTTGTGTATTTTTCTATTTCATGTTTCATTGAGAGTTGTTAGTATTATCTTCTTCATCGATCAAATACTTTTAACTTGTTTTAAATTCAAGGCTTTGTCACTAAACATAATATAACCTAAAGGAGATAAGATCAGAAAGGGAAAAGATTCATGGAGAGATATTAACAATGAGTGAAAGAAAACAATGACTAGACTCGAGATTCATAAACAAAATAAATATTAAAAAAATTAAAAACGTGGAATAATGAACATTCAAGATATTGCGCAATTATAAACAATGATTCATAGTTGTTAAATATTTAAAAATCCAAAGCAGGATAACACGTAAACAATATCAATAAGTGGTTTCAATCAGTGGTTTCTAACGACGGGATCACTTCCACCAGTGACATATTATGGCAAACAAACTACACAATTAATTCATAGAGCGATACCGACTGGCATTTTCGTATAGCTAAATACTTTGCTATTATATAAATTCAGCAATCGGAAAAAAACTAAGAATTAGATACAGAATGAAATGAAAGGAAATAATAATAACAAACATTTACATATATCATTCGGATAGACAGATTTGTGCTTTAACCACCATCATTTAGTCGGTTTTTAATACAGTTGATGGAGAAAATAAATACTATACGACCTACTTGCATTGATATGAGAGTAAACATATGATTATTGCCTTAGTCTAGTCAATATGTAGACGTTATTCAATTTCTACCAATTTGACGAATCCGTGGTCAATTGATGTAACAACAATCTTCAATGTTTCTTCCAAGCAACAGGCGAATCTGATTCACTCTAGTGTACTAATGCCTTCATAACTTATAAAGATTTAGTTTTGTCTTTTTTAAATCATTCACAGTAAATAATAACACAGTATTATTTGTTGTGTAACATTTTTGATTGTGTCTACAACAATGCTAACATTGGATAAATTATGGCATTCGACAGCAGATAGAGTAACTAATTGATAATATTTCAGAACTATGTGAGATTCTACAATTCTAACAGCGTGTAAAATAGATTACCCGCTACAAACATACACAATTTTCAGGACTCGGGTAAATTAATGACAAGAAACATCTAACTTATGAATTTACTGTCGAGGAAACGAACCATTTCATATTATGAATTAAGGTATTGTGATAAATGTACAATTACATTTTTAAATAACCACAAGCATTATTGCATGACTGCATAATATTATTTGTGAACAATCACTTATATTGTTTGTTATATTGTATACTTGTGTGTTATACAGTAAAACCCTCTTAAGAAGTTTTCCAAGGGACCGGAAAAAACAAACTTCTTAAGCGGGAAAACCTTATATGTGGGAAAAATTGGGCCAATTTTGGGCCGAGGGACTGAAAAAACCAAACTTCTTTAGAGGGTTTCACTATACTCCCTTCAATTCAAATGGAACAGGATTTATAGCCGCCAAACTCATTAAAAATGGCCAGCATAAATAAATAATATTTTTTAATGATCCTTTTACGTATTTAATAAGAGAAATCTGAAAAATTGCTGAGAAATTGAAAAATTGGAGCTAAACATACAAACCCAATATTGAAAAAAAAAAATTTATACAAACAAACCAATAAAGTATTTTGGAAATCAACATGAGGGAATTTACATTTTATGCACTTTAATTAAGTAGTTTTAGACTTCATCTCAAGTAAAACCTGTATAAAAAATGTTATATTTGTTCTTAGTGAAAAGTAAGTTAGTTTTATTAGTACGTAGAAAAATTTACATAGCCTTCTTTCTTAGTTTAAGTCAGTAGTGTAACTTGACTGCACAATAATAACAGTCCCGTTGATCAACAGCAATAATAATTTATTCATCGGCTGTAATGAGGGAATAAGGGAAATACGATCCACGTATTTCAAAATTGAAAAAAAAAAATACGATTTCATAAAAAATAACACAACTTTCAATTAGAATAAATATGTACGCAATGATAGGGGAGAGAAGGGTGTACGCATAAAGGGCGAAAACAAACTCTTTGGTCAATTACTGTAAAGTAATGTAGATAGTTTATGTGCGCATGTCTAATGTGTGCTAATCACCTTGGTAAGATGAAATCTGAAGCAGAAAAGATAACCCGTAAAGGTTCTGTAAGACAACATTTAAATTACAAATAACAATACAAATTTAGCCGTTTTCATTTGGGCCGGAAGTCACAACTATTTTTGAATTGCTTTTGGATCATGTACAACAATATACACAAGTAAACATACCGGCTAAAATGTCTTTGTAGACCAATCGGAGATTAATGTACACCGGAGGGAAGCGTAAACATAGATGAACTTCTTAAATATTGTCGGCGGGGCAGGGGTTAGGGGGAGGGGGAGGGGTGAATGCAGAGCTGAGGGAACCACTTCATCGGATGTCCTCCACATTGGTCTTGGAGCCAAATATCTTCACCAGCTGATCCTCATAGTCGTCGATGTTGCGCTTCATGATCTGCATGCACGGGCCCAGCAGGCGCTCAAACGTCTCCACATCCAAGACTGGAATATTATTAGCCACATTATTATTACATTGAAACATTGAGACAGTTGCAATGATTTTGCAAGAAATGAGGAAGGAAATAAGTCAAAAAAGAGTTTTAACCACTTGTGCCAAAGAATCTTTGAGGATATTTCCAAAAAATCAATTCTCTGAATATAACTAGCAATTCTTTAATCATCTTTAATTAAATAATTACCTGTTTTTCTCTTTCTTTCTATTTATTTTCAATCTATATTAATTTCTATTTTATTTAGATTTTTCGAATTTCTCTAAAGTGCACAATATTTTAGTATGTAACCATATCCCATGTATGTACACCTTCACATATAGATGATCCAGAAGTTTCAATTGTTCCCGTTATATACTTACCTATTGCATAATGTTATTCTATTTCTGTTATAATTAGTGTAACTCGCTCATCAAGCACAAGAACTAGCTTCTTCTTTGGTGAGATTGCAGTTTTAAATAATTTCTGTACCAATATGTAATTTATATTAACACCACTGTACATTTATATATCCTTACTAAATAAAAAAAAAAATTAAAAATCTCTTTTTTCTTTTTGCATAAATAAATGACATATGAAATTTTACTTCCAAAGGACATAAGACAGGATTCAGTATTTGAAAAATATACACGGGAAAAATATTCAGCTGCTCATCCAGTTAATTTGATTCATTCCCTTCCTCCCTTCCCTTACAGTGTTGCTTTTGGATCCAGTTATTTTTTCGGAATTTGACAATCAAGCTCTTAGAAATGATGGGTGTACCAAGTAATAATTAGGTATTTTTAAGCAATCAACCTCTCAGAAATGTCTGGAGTAAACAAGTAATAGTTGGGTACTTTTAAACAATCAACCTCTTGGAAATAACGGGAGTGAACAAGTAATAGTTAGGTACTTTTAAACAATCAACCTTTTGGAAATAACGGGAGTGAACAAGTAATAGTTAGGTACTTTTAAACAATCAACCTTTTGGAAATAACGGGAGTGAACAAGTAATAGTTAGGTACTTTTAAACAATCAACCTTTTGGAAATAACGGGAGTGAACAAGTAATAGTTGGGTACTTTTAAACAATCAACCTTTTGGAAATAACGGGAGTGAACAAGTAATAGTTAGGTACTTTTAAACAATCAACCTCTTGGAAATAACGGGAGTGAACAAGTAATAGTTAGGTACTTTTAAACAATCAACCTCTTGGAAATAACGGGAGTGAACAAGTAATAGTTAGGTACTTTTAAACAATCAACCTCTTGGAAATAACGGGAGTGAACAAGTAATAGTTAGGTACTTTTAAACAATCAACCTCTTGGAAATAACGGGAGTGAACAAGTAATAGTTAGGTACTTTTAAACAATCAACCTCTTGGAAATAACGGGAGTGAACAAGTAATAGTTAGGTACTTTTAAACAATCAACCTCTTGGAAATAACGGGAGTGAACAAGTAATAGTTAGGTACTTTTAAACAATCAACCTCTTAGAAATGACGGGAGTGAATGATTAATAGAAAGGTACTCACATGCGACTTTAGTGGCCCCTTCAGAGTAGGCAGAGGCAGCGCGAGGACGATGGGTGACCAGAGCCAGCTCTCCAAAGTACCCTCCCTTTCCTGCAATACAACATACAACAGTTAACGTATTATCTTGCCTAATACTTACTTACAAATATCTATCTATATATGTAAAAGAGACTGCTTCCATTTACGTACAAACAGTATAAAAAAACTCCAATAAATAATAATAAAATATTAAGTTATTTTTGTGATTTTTTGTGATGTGATCAAAATATGCATACAACTTTTGGAATAATTCCAATAAATGTTTTAAAATATCTCATCTCAGGTAAATGTACTGACCGATGCGGTTGATTTCCACTTCCTGTCCGTCTTCCCTGGTGAGGGTGATGCGCACGGTGCCCTCCTCCACGAAATACATCCCGTCGGCCGTGTCCCCCTGCCGGATGATCTTCTCCTGATCCTGAAGCTGGCGCGGCACCAGCGCATCGGCCAAGTTGGCCCTCTCGTACGGCTGCAGCGCCTTCAGCATGGGCACCTGGTCCAGCAGCTGCTCGTACATCTTGCGCTTGCGGAAGGCAGACTTGAGCAGGATGCGGCGGAAGGTCTGGCGGTCCATGGCCCACAGCGCGCCCGTGGACTGGGCGCGCACGGTGGCCGCGCGGGGCATGTTGTACATGAGCGCCAGCTCGCCGAAGCTGCCGGCGCCGTCATATGTGTGCACCGAACGGTCCTCCCCGTCCGGTCCGCGCACCAGCACGTTGAACTGTCCACTGTGAAAATACTCATCATGTTATCTGTGCATTCACTTTGCAGCAAGAGACATTATTGCCCACACCTTCATAATGGCACCTTCAGATTTGCAATCTTGTGAGCTTAACCCCCTTGAGATGATATTTCACAAGAAAGCAGTACGCCACAAGTCTTCAGATTGACAACATTTTTGCTTTCATAATGACACTTTCGGATTGGCAACCTTGTGAGCCTCCCTTGAGATATTTCACAAAAATGATACCGGATGACTTAGGGTGAAAAACTGAAAGGTCCAGGTAAAATACAGCAATTGTCCACAAAATTTGTTTGAAAACAGCAAATTATTGGTGCAAATGTTCGTTAGTTCATGTTCATTTACCACTGCATGTTTGATGTTTGTGAATTGCTACTATGCACAGTAAATTCTTCATATTTTGAAGAAAAAACAGCAAAAGTTCAGTAGTATTTTTAATGCAAAATTAATAATATTTGCTAAACCCATAGAATAAAAAATAACACAAGATGTGCCTTGTGGGCGAGTTTTATGATCCAATTTTAGACTCAATTTGGGCCAATATTTGCATACAAAACTGTGTTCACCATGATTTCGAAATTCAAATAGGATAAATTCAGATAGGCAGAAAACAATTTCAGGCAATTGTAAGAGAGACAGACAAATGTTAAATGGTCCAGAACCAAAAGGTAGTTCTAAGTCCGCAGCACATTTGTTTCCATTCAAATTTGTTAGGAAGGCACTTCTGGTTTTATATTCTTTAATCTATGGGTAAACGTTCAGTGCTTAAAAGGTGTATCTTAGATATATTGTTTTTAAAAAAACTTCAGTTTAAATGCTCACATAAAAAATAATCCATTTGAAGAGTATAGAGGCAAACCTGCCACTTCACAAATTTTTCGGTAGATGCGAAATACGTTTTTTGGCTTTGTTTCGTAAGTTATTAACACATTGTAATCTGATCACGTTTTAATATGTGTTTAGCAAATTAATGCTAGAGAGCGGAACACGTATTTATACGTTTTTGATAGATTGTTAGTGGAGCGCGGGTCACGTTAAAATGCGGGTTCCAATATACTTGAGTTTTCGCTATATAGCCTCTGTAGGGTTGTAGCCATGCAGGTAAAAACCTTTTGAGAACAATAGATGGGGTGTACGGTAGGTACCGAGGTAGTGTAAATATAAATTTTTTCATAACTTTCCTGCTTTATGTGAAATTCTGCACTAGTTTAACGATAAAGAATACATTTCTAAATATAATAAAATAAAATGAATTAAAATAAATAATTTGCAAAAAGAATTATTGAAATCAAACAAATATTTTTGAAGTTATCGCAATTTTTCTAGAGGTCTACGTTAGCGCGAAATTACGCGAAAAATCACCCGTTACCAGCACGATACGCGGCCGAAAACTGCCCTATCACAATGTGTTAAAAAGATTTGTTTTAGAATTTACTAATTACCATTCTATACTCTATGGTGGTTTTACACCAGGGCGATACTTAGAGTATCGACCGGTCAGTGGTTGAGTGGGCATCGCATTTGGGTCCCACCCAGGCGTTCCGTGTTCGATTCCTCGGCTGACTAAGTCCTCCATCACGACTCAAGCAACATTTTCGGCTTACTGTGGTGGTAGTAGGAAGATTTTCAAATATTGTCGGGTTATTCGTAACCCGGGAATGTTTATCTTTCTTTTTAAAAAATAAAAAAATTTTCCATTCTGGAATGATCCGCAAATATAGCATATTATTTTAAATTATTAAATTGTGAAATAACACAATTCAATCAAATAAAATTTACTGCGCACGCTGGGATTTGAACCCGCGACCTTCAGATTGCTAGTCGAGAGCCTTACCCCTCGACCATGGAGGATTATAAATTGAAATCTCAAAAAAAAAATGTTGGTAAAGTGGCCGGTTTTGCTTCGTTACCCCCTCATTGCGATATTTGAGGTTTCCTTCCCAAGGTCATCAATTATCCGAGCATTATTATTATTTATAGATTTCAAGTGCCTGCAAGTGAGACATGGAAGTCACCCAGAGATTATATCGAAGCATACTAGTATCTTATTAAGGCAATCAGTCCCTTTCCGCAGCAAGACGTGACAAAATAAAGAACTGACCTCTCAATGACATAGAAGTTGTCTCCGTCGTCACCCTGGCGGATGATGTAGTCATCGGGCTGGACGCGCTTCTCAAACATGGCGTCCAACACCTCGCGCATCTGCTGCGGGTCCAGCGCGCGGAACAGCAGGATGGACCTCACGGCGTCCTGCAGGCGGGCGCGCTGCCCGTCCGACTTGGGGTGCACCGCAGGCGGCACCTCTCCTGAGTCCGAGTCCTCCTCGGGGTCGTACGTCTCCGCAAACACCGACTTGCGGCGGGAGTTGAAGCGCGCCACCGGTGGCTCTGCACAAACAAATACGCACATTACATTTCAAACAGAGCGAGGATTGTTTATGGTAAAACCACATATGACCTTGTTAAAAATGATCGGAAAGAATGTGAGGCTGATGTAAGCTTAATGAATACAATTAAGAAAGGGAAGCTTAGATGGTATATATGTTTCGAATGTGAATGGTCGAAGAAGTCGGCCACATGGCCCATTCAAGTGAATCAAGTACCTACTTGAGTCGGGTCACGTCAAGAGTCAGAACAGAAGGATGTGTGTGAGACGATGTATTAATGTTAGTAAGCAAGGAGTGGGCGCCGAGAAAGAGTTACAGGGCGGTGACCATCCTCTGCCTACCCCAGCGGTGAAACTGCTGGTGGATAGTTAGTAAGTCTCTAGACATTTGAACAGGCTGCAAGGGGTTCAGTTTAAAATTTGTCTTACGGTGTATAGAGCACTGAACGGGCTTCCACCATCATAACTGATTAATTTCTAGATGAGAGACAATCTTCCTAAGGGGCAACTTATGCTCAGGTTGGTCAAGTTTGATGCATCAAACAGACTGGTTAAACCCTCTCGCAAATGTTGTGAAGTTTGGGGACGGATCCATCAATGGGCTCTGTCCAACCTCACGCTGGTTTATTTCTATTAATGTTAACATTAGGAATCCACACGATAAACAACTAATTAAATATACAAACGATTCAGTCGACTGACAACCTGAGGAAAGAGCGTACAAAACAAATGTGGGGGGAAGACTAATGAATTACAAAAACCAACTGATGCAAATAATATGTCTGTACTTGAGGGGCTAAAGGTCTTAAAATAGCAAAAAATCTATCAACACAATGTTTTCAAAGTTTTAGACATTTGTTTTTTTTTTCAGAAAACTTGCCTAATCACAAAACTCTACTACAAAATAAAAACAATGAAAGAACATTAATTGATAAAGTAAAATAAAAACAGATTAGGTTGTGTAGTTCAGTGGTCCCCAACCCCCGGTCTGCGGACCGGACCGCGGTACCGGTCCGTGGATCAAATGGTACCGAACCGCCCAAGGCCCTGCTTAAAAATAAAAATTACGTAAAAAAATCGAAAATACCCAATAAAAAATTGAATAATTATCTACAAAAAATAATTATTCACTTGAGATCCCCCTTCACGCTAAATTACCGCCAACACAATACCTTCGAAGTAAAAAACACGACTGGGCGTTCACTTGCGCACTTGCATATATAACAAAGAGTTCGAGTGAGACGCAACGACGTGAGTCACTGCTCTTATATTCTGCTTATCCAAATGCAAGTGGAATCGTTTTATTGAGAATACTGGACATACTAACACGCGTTTGATTGTATTGGTGAATTTATTTCTGTTTTTAACAAAATACTTCTACTGCGACCAACAAGAGCTTATTATCATGCTTATAATTATTTTAATAAATTCGTTAATGTATAATGAAGGTTTAGCCAAAATCTGAATCCTGTATTTACTATATTTTAAGAGATATTTACATATTGAGGCGATGTGTACTGGTTATAATCAAACAATCAATGTCCCCCGTCAGGGGGCCGCGGTAAAATTGTCAAACGTTGACTGGTCTGCAGAAATAAAAATGTTGGGGACCACTGGTGTAGTTGCTGCAATGGACATAGGACTAATAATCTCTTGGGTAAAATTAATCAATGATATAAATGTTAGAAAATGCGGTTGTTTATCTAAAAATATACTAAAAGGTTCAATGATTTCATTTGAGATAACAATTATAGTGCATGTACACCACAATCAAATTAACAAAAATATAATTTTTGAATTTTGGGTATATTTTAAAGAAACGCTGTTCAGGAATGAAGACGATGCTTTAACATTATACAGTAAATCAATTGGAAGCAAAAAAATGTTTCACCTACAACTTTCAATGTTAGGTAACAAGTTTATGGGGAGCATTTAAACTAATTTTAGGAATTGGTAATTTACACGAAGTAAAGTGAAAAGCCATTAAAACATGAAACGCCCAAGGAAGTAAACATTCTGCGCCGAATTCAAATACGAAAATAATATTCCCGCCATAAAAATAGTTGTAATCATAACAGAATTTTAAAAGATAGCTCATTCAAAATAGACTGACATTGTTTATTTTATCTCCGCTGTTATTTGTGGAACCCACAATATTCCATCTTAATACTCCAAAGCAAGAATATTCACACAAGTAGATACTCTTTAAAGTTAATTTTTTTTTTATCAGATTATAGTTGTAAAAGTTGGATTTGTCTTTCAATTACCCATCTGTGAATTTATTCCGAATAATAAATTGTTTATTTCAATCCTGAATTTTAAAATTTACTGTTATTTTTCTTGGTTAGGCTAAGAAGTAGATACTCTTTATTAATGTTAAGCCTCGATGACATTGAGCGAGTTTACAAGCTACTAGCTGGGAAATTCACTATCTGTTAGTAAACTCGCTCAGTGTAATCGTATTACTTGCTAACTAGTAGATTGTGGAAAATCTACGAAAAAAGTAGAAAGGTGGTCAACTTTACTCGCTACTCGCTAGTGTTTGCCTAAAGATGGCGGCCAACCAACAGCTGATTTTGTAACCGTTAGAATTAGTTTGCACGGGAGTCAATATTCTCGCTACTGGCTAGCGTTTGGCACTAGCTGCGAACTCAAGTTTTCTACAAAATGTCGACTATTTTAGCAGCTACTGTCGCTACTGAGCAAGTAGACAGTTTTGTGTGTCATCATGACAATATCACTCGCCGATTCGCTCAATATCACTCGCCTTTTAAACTTACCGGCTAGTAGCTTAGTAAACTCGCTTAATGTAATTGAGGCTTTAATGATTTTTTTATCAAATTATACTTGTAAAAGTTGGATTTGTCTTTCAATTATCCATCTGTGAATTTATTCCGAATAATAAATTGCTTTAATTCTATTCTGAAATTTAAAATTTACTGTTAGTTTTCTTGGTTAGGCACCCTCTGTTTAACACAAACATCACTCATCAGCGAATCAAACTACACAGCGTGGATTGATTTTTGATGTTCTTTTTAAATTCCTGGTTAAAAAATTATTGTTTCTTCAAAATAGGCATATTTACTTTGGGGTGTCATCATTAATTTAATGAAAAACAAATACCTTTGTATAACACCACTATTTTATTAACAATATCAACATGTTTCGAAAACTATGTTTTCTTCGTCAGGATAAATAACAGTAATAAATAACAAAAGACAAACAAGTATTATTACAGTTATTATTTAAACATCTTAGATGAATAATTATTCAGAATTTGCAAACCACATTTTGGAAACAGGTCATTCTTTTGATATTAATAAAGGTTTAAAAATTTTACACACTAACACAACGGGTATACAATTAGATAATTTAGAAATTTTAGAAATTGGAAAAAGTGTTAATAGTAAATTAAATATTATAAATAACCAAACGTTTTTTAAAAATAGCCATCTTTTAAATTTATTTTCGTATTAATACTTATATTTATAATAATTTATTTTGTTATTTAGACTTCTTGTTTTCCTTTTAAAAGATTTTTTATTATGTTAATGTAATTTTTTACCCATTCTAAAATAATTTTTATATTTTATTTTATATAATTGTTTTTTTTTATGATATATTTTAGGTAATTAATCACCTCTCCTTTCTAATATTTTGTCTATGTTCTAATTAGTCTATACTTGTTTGTCTTTTGTTATTTATTATTGACTTATTATCCTGATGAAGAAAACATAGTTTTCGAAACATGTTGATATTGTTAATAAAATAGTGGTGTTATACAAAGGTATTTGTTTTTCATTAAAAAAAAAAAAAAATTATTGACTTACACATTCAAGAGCCGGTAAATAACACACATGGGTTAGCCACACTGGTCTTGACTTTTCAAATCACATATTTATGCGTAAGGCAGCCACGATTAAAAGATTATTTAGCTTGTACAGAAAATAAATATAAGAAAAAACAGGTAACCCACAAAGCATGGTTTTTTGCATTTAGCTTTGGTGTAGCCGTCAATCACTGGATACCAAGAACTATTGAGCTTAGCTCCGTCAATAGTTGTTGGTATCCAGTGATTGACGGCTACACCAAAGCTAAACGCAAAAAACCATGCTGAATTTTTCTAACGCCAGCTCTTAGAGAAATGGAGCTGGCAGCACGGTATCGCTTCGACACACATAAGTAAACACCTTCACCAATATCATTTGCTCATCTGCCCTGATGATGGACACTGTAACACTGTCCGAAACGTTGGCTAAAGAAGGAGGTAGCGAAACACGGCATAACACCCCAAAAATAAAATAACAAAAATCACTACTTTTGTAAAAGAACCGAATTCAAGCAAGAAGCCAATAATGCCAAAAGATGGTGCCAGTTACAATAAGTTATTATTGCAGGCTACTATTAAGGAGTAAGTAAGTAAGTACAGGAAGTACTATTGGATTTGTAATTTCGTGAATCTCTCTGGGTATTGCTCTAGTAATCTCTAGGAATCGAACACGGGATGCCCGGGTGGGACCCAAACGCGATGCTCACTCAACCACTGCCTGTCACAGTTACTTTGTCCTGGTCACGGTTAGCTGTCATTGGATCCGAGGAACCGGCTATTTTTATATCAGTTTGGAGAGATGGATGGAATGATTATTATTGTAACTGGCAGTTGTGATTTCTACCACGCACCTATATATTATATAAAACGTTATTGCCCGTCGCGGTTACTTTGTCCCGGTGATTAACTGTCACTGTATCCGAGGAACCGGCTATTTAATCAGTTCCTATCGGATTATAAAATAGTCACCAACATTTAAACTGGGCGAAGCCGCCCGCAGGGCCCTGCGGCAAAAACCTGCGGAGTGGGTTTTTAACTGCTGGTTAAAATGATTATATTTCTAAAATTAGCAATGGGAAGTGCGTAAGTGTTAAAAACGTTAATCTATCACTACAGGTAGAGATGCTAAACAACAAAGAGAAATAACAAAACATAATAAAGAAAAAATTAAGAAAAATAAAACATAAAGCACATTAGACAGAAAAAGAATCAAAAAATAAAGTGAATTACAACACATCTAAGTGCTATTCTAACTAAATGAAAACTCGTTTAAGTGCACCTAATCTTAGAACAAAAGTAAGTGGAAGTAGGAACCAAAGTACCTTGTGAATGTGCCCATTGTGTAAAAGTAGTAAACAGGCTGGTTTACAGTTTAATGGTCGGCTGTGACAAATTCCTCAATTTGCATAAAAATAATAATTCTAAGACCCATACACTAGCTCAGACAGACTGTGCGAATTTTCACAATGTCCAGAAACATAGCAAAAAGTCAAATGTCTGAAACTGCATTCACTTAACATGTTGCCTTGTGTGTATTTCAAATGAGGAAAGATTGAAAACGCAAATATAACAAAATACGATCCAGAAATAAAACGGAAAAATATGACGGTTACGCTTATCAGAAGGTTGAATGACTGATTCCCATAATACAGGTTTTCGTGATTCGCAATTAACTTTAAAATCATACTTTTTCTTAGTCCCACAATAAATGGATTTGTGAACCTACAGCAATTAATTAACATAAATAGGGGTAAACGTCATAACTATTCTAAAATGCTTGCGCCTTTATCACCTGCTACGTATTGTGGTCAGTTAATAGATTGTGAAATGCATGTGCAATGTATCTAATTATGAAACCATTTATAAACATGTAATAATTGGAAGCAGTCTCTCTGTCAACCATCTTTATAAGGTCTTTATGGAAGAAAATAATATTAAGATTGATTGCACAAAAGAAATGACAACTTAATTCGACATTCAATAGATGATACCTCAATAGAGTAACTATCAGATATAATGGATGGATAGAATATAATAGAAAACCTCTTCATTCGTCCTGGGTCGATTGTGATGGACCGAATCATTTTGACCCCATCAGGTACCATCAGTGATCGGTCGGTTCACATTTTCAAAAAAAGATTCAGTCATTGTATCGATGAGCTGTCAGCTCAGTCAGCAGCCGTGATGGTTGCGGCGAGTGATCATAGATATATAAATTTTGTAGATCGAGCGAATTTTATTCTTGTGACAGAGAAATAGAGATGGTAGATTCTTGAAATACACTGTCATTACGGTTCCAGTCTGGATTCTATTCTACCGTGCTCAGGCTGAATGTCCTGGGGAACAATGTCAAGAACGGTGCCTCCGAGAAACAAGGTCGCATCTCGGAGTATTTAGACCTTGCTCCAGCATTCGGGGCTCTGCTGGAGTGGACCTTCTATTTCCCTGGTCACTCGTGGGACAAAAAATTGGACCATTCGAAAACTAGGGGCCTTTTGGGAACCTAGGAGTGCTGAGGTCACCTCTGTGGACTTTCTTCCTGGGGCCCTTAGGAGGAACCAAGAGAAGAAGCCGTGGAGAAGAGAGCTGAGGCCACCTCCATGAACCCTTCCCTTGCGGGGCCTTCAGGGAACCAAGGGGAAGGGCACTCTTCCGGTGCGAGGCCTTTGGGGAACCAAGGAGGAGTGAAGTGGAGAGATGATGTCCTCTTCCCATGTGGGGCCTTCAGGGAACCATGTAGGAGTGAAGAGGAGAAATAAGGCCATCTCCATGAACTCTTTTCTTATGGGGCCTTTAGGGATCCAAGGAGGAGTGAAGAGGAGAGATAAGTCCTCTTCCCTCCTGGGGCCCTCGGGGAGCCAAGGTGTAGTGGGCTCTTCCCTTGTGGGGCCTTTAGGGAACCAAAGGGAGGTGAACTCTCCGTCGTGGAGCCTTCAGGGAACTAAGGAGTGGAGAGGAGAGATGAAGCCCTCTTCCCTCGTGGGGCCTTCAGGGAACCACGGAGGAGTGAAGAGGAGAAATGATACCTGGGAAGACACATTGTTGAACCAGAAGAAATAGCTTCATTTCCAATGACAATCCTGGTGAACTTGTAAAAGGGACTGGATTACTGCCAAAGGAATGTGGTAAAATGGGAGATAGCACAATGGGCCTACGGCCTAAGTGCTCACGGGAACTTTATAAATGTAAACCGTCTCCGACCCAAAAAAAAAAAAAAAAAAGTACCAAATCACTTCTCCCATGGGTCGTGATCAACCCATTAGTTACCACTCTTTAAATCTATATATATAAAAATGAAAATATATTTGCTGCTGTCTATGTATGTACGTATGCTATGCGGTGCTAAACCATTCCTCCGAATACGATGAAACTTTGGGGATTTGATGTCCGCATGCCCGCGATTCTTACTATATACAATTTTAAGTTCTGGCATCATGAAATTATGCGTTGCTAACAGTTCATCCGATCGCGATGAAACTTTGTGGATTTGATGTGTGCCTGCCAGCGATGGTTTCTATATATACTGGTGAGCTCTGGCATTATGAAATTTGTATACAAATATTGCAATAGGTGGCACGCAAGCTGTTTGAAAACTGAATGTACCGGGAATGAATGCATGGAATGTGGGAGGGGGGAGGGGAACCCGGGAGGGGGGTTCGCGGGACGGGGGAAGAGGGCGAGGGGAGTGGGGTGAGGGAAGGCAGAGAAGGTGAAGTGGGAATGCGAGAGGAGAAGGGAACACGGGAGAGGAAGGGGAGGCGGAAGGGGAACGGGACGAATGGGAAAGGACACGCAGGGAGAAACAATTTCTTTATTAAGTGGCACAGCAACGCGTGCCGTGGACTCGCTAGTATTAAATAAAATTAGACCCAACTGATCAAATTTTTAAACATTTAAAAATAACTAATTGAATGAATTCTTTGTTTTGACGTGGAATAAAAACAATAATCATTTATCAAAGGTAAGTGTATGCAATTTTGCATGTAAGTGGTTTGTGACATAGTAGTCTGATTTCCATTTTGATCATAATTCACAATAAGTGTAATTTATGTTAGAGGTAAATCTTACATATTCTTTATCAACCAACTTTTATAAATGTAATACAAACCACGACCAATCATTCGGAATAAGGAAAGGTGAGGTTAACATTTTTACGATAATTCATTCTAATTTTAAAAACAACACAAGAGTTGTGAATACGTACCCGGTATGTTTGTTTTGTACATTAAATTACAATACCACAATAACTTTTCAGCTGGGTTACACACATTTGAATAAATGTGGTAATCATTACCTAATAAAGACCAAATTCTCTTAAATGCTTGTTTGGTACAGTGTGATTAAAGTAACACCTATTCTACAGTCAATTCTGTTAGAATTAAGATAGAAAATTGTACAATTGAGATACAAATGAGATAGTATTTCAAGTGATGAAAGTGTTTTCCAAACGTGGGACAAGGGATGCATTTTTTATTTATTTATGTCTATTCTTGAATACACAATTTTACAATTGATTACAGAGGTTTACATATGAGTACAAAACGTTAATTTTCAGTAGCAGTAAGCAAAAAGATTTTTTTTTTTTAGTATTATGTTGTGTGCAAGGTAGGTTTGAGAAGGTAAAACTGTCTACACGGTTCGAAATAACATGGTTCACACAGCGTAAAAGGTAATAATATGTATCCATACTTAGA
Source organism: Glyphotaelius pellucidus (assembly GCA_936435175.1). Lineage (NCBI taxonomy): Eukaryota > Metazoa > Arthropoda > Insecta > Trichoptera > Limnephilidae > Glyphotaelius > Glyphotaelius pellucidus. Next base: position 16,211,349 of record OW386553.1, read on the forward strand.
AATAAGTTAAAATACAGTAGAATCAAGATACAAATGAGATAGTATTTCAAGTGATGAAAGTGTTTTTGTACCAAACGCGGGACAAGGGACGCATTTATTGTCTAAACGGTTCGAAATAACATGGTTCACACAGCATAAAAGGTAATATGTATCCGTACTTAGAATTAAGTTAGAATACAGTAGAATCAATATACAAATGAGATAGTATTTCAAGTGATGAAAGTGTTTTTGTACCAAACATGCAACAATTGATGCACGCATTGTATTGTATGCATAATGTATTGTCTTTTTTATGGATTATTCTGTGGAATGTATCCACCATGTAAAGACAAATTGAAGTATATTTACTAATTTAGAAACAAGGGGCAAAATTTGTACCTTCAGAGAACCCTTATAAGTTTAGTTTGATAAAATTATTTCATGTATAAATTAGAAATAGGGTTGTCACGCAAACAACGTAATAATGGAAGAAAGCATCTGGTGACTGATGCAATAATGGATATATGATAAATAGGTAGAAGCTGTTTTAGATCAAATAATGTTTTACAATTATTTTTATATAGACGCTGGAAAGGAAAAATGACTAAAGCACCATATTAACACAATGTGATCGGGCAGTTTTCGGCCGCGTACTAGTGCTGCGAACGGGTGATTTTTCGCGTAATTTCGCGCTAACGTAGACCTCTAGAAAAATTGCGATAACTTCAAAAATATTTGTTTGATTTCAATAATTCTTTTTGCAAATTATTTATTTTATTTTATTATATTTAGAAATGTATTCTTCATCGTTAAACTAGTGCAGAATTTCACATAAAGCAGGAAAGTTTTGAAAAAAAAAAAAAAAATTTTTTTTACATAACATCCTTTATTTTACAAATTATACACAAAAAATATTTCTAAATGTAAAATAAAAATTAGTATTGTTTTAGGGTGTGATATCTTTCAAAACATTTGCCCCTGTGTAGGGGAACTTCACAAAATTTGCATATGAAGCATGTTTCACTACGCACCTTGCGCGCTGAACAGACACGACATTTCCTTTGAACAAATTTCTTCTTTCCCTTGCTTTCAATTTTGGCTATCACATGTCGATCGATGTTTTGATAATAATATCTGTTGGATTCGATAACCAAAAACTTAAAAAAATCGTCGTCTATGAACAATTTCAACACATCCATCTGCGTTTTTGGAGGATTATTCAAGGTAATTCCAGGAATACCCAAAAAATCTTCAAGAACTGGGGGATTATCATTTATAGACCAACCATCAACCTCTTCTTCGTCAGAACTGGACGAAATGGTCCTGCGGGTAAATGTTGTAGGCAGTGGAATAATATCTTCATCATCAACTTGATCGCTATCATCACTATCAAAATCACTTTCACACGATATGTCGGATAAATTGTCGGCGTATATTTCTTGGTCACTATCTTCATTGTGGTGAGACATTTTTCTTATGGGATAAAACACAATATAATAATATAACTAACTAAAAAAAATAACAAACTTTCAATCACAATCGTGGTAAAAATGTCTGTTTCATCGAAAATTTATCAAAAGTATTTTAACTTTTAACCACTAAAATAAAATGTACGTAATATATATATAATATCGATGTACTCGATATTTAGCTTTTAGCAACGTCCGACCACCAAAGAGTAGTGAAATAAACTAAAAAATATATTATTCTTCGTCTTAGTGTTGCATGTATACCGTTATATGTACCGTTATCTTCGACTATTTTTGTGATTTATAACACTACCTCGGTACCCACCGTACACCCCATCTATTGTTCTCAAAAGGTTTTTACCTGCATAGCTACAACCCTACAGACGCTATATAGCGAAAACTCAAGTATATTGGAACCCGTATTTTAACGTGACCCGCGCTCCACTAACAATCTATCAAAAACGTATAAATACGTGATCCGCTCTCTAGCATTAATTTGCTAAAAACGTATCAATACGTGATCCGATTACAATGTGTTAAATCAAGTTTTCTAGAGTTTCTCATATGTTCTGGGAAATTCTAGAAAACTTGATTGGTGAACACAAGCACAAACAAACAATATAGCTTATCGTGTAGGTTCATCTTTAGGGTCATGGCTGGATGGCACTTTAACCATATTCCTTTCCAGCGTCGATACAATGAAGGTGGTAGATACTCTCAGTATCACCCTGGTGAGAGACAATCACTCAGAAACGAAACATTGATCGAAATGGCTTTAGACCAATCTTCTTCTTCCCCATCTCCTTTCATTTCCTTTTCTTTTCAGCCTCACAACTTAGCCCATTGAGATTTTGTCCTAAATTTTATTTTTTTAATGTTAATAAAGAGCTTTAACTAAATTATCTCCAAAAATGACAAAGTTACGAGTTTTCAAAGTGAACTTGGGTAAAACATATATCTCTGACGTCATGAGTCACAATTCAGTACAATTCACAATTTAAATGAACGGATACTGCTGCGCTTATGACGTCTATGGCCAGTCATTTTATGAACCGTAATGTCACACCGAACGGTAGGTGAGATTATCAACATTTTGTCGGCTTATAGTCTTCAGTATTATTTGGTATTTTCCGAAAATTCTAAAAGTTTTAAATACGGTACATTTCTGAATAACATGAAATTCTATTATAGGAACTCATGGTGTTCTGATAGCCAGGCTGCCCTAATGGCACTGGAAAGTAACTGATGCGACTCTAGACTGGTGATGGAATGCAGGACTATTCTTACAGAACTTGCTACCATCAATAAAATAACCCTGATCTGGGTACCAGGACATAAAGGTATTGAGGGCAACGAGCGGGCTGATGAACTAGCAAGGAAAGGGGCGAAAGCACCACTTGTGGGATCCGAGCCGGCTGTAGGAGTAGCAGCTTGCCACACAAAACTACATATTGATAGGTGGGTCGAATCCCAGCACTGCAAAGAATGGGAGAGGGCACCTGGAATGAGACAATCTAAAGTACTCATAAAAGGACCAGACCCTAGACGAACCAGGAAACTACTCAATATGGACAGAAACTCGCTGAGGGAACTGGTAGGACTACTAACGGGACACTGCCATCTCAGGAGACACATGCAGATATTGGGAGTGGAAAACACCAATAGATGCAGGAAATGTGGAGAGGACGAAGAAACTCCAATTCACTTATGGTGCCAATGTCCTGCCCTGGTGGGAACTAGGCTCAGAGAGGACTTGGGGAGACACACAGTAGAACCAGAAGACATAGCCACATATCCGGTGACAACCCTGGTGAACTTTATTAAAGGGACTGGGTTGTTACTAAATGATTGAGGTAAAATGGGAGATAGCACAATGGGCCTATGGCCTAAGTTCTCACGGGAACATATACTTGTAAACCGTCTCTGCCTTTTATAAAAAAAAATAAATAAATAAAAAATAAAATAAAAAATAAAAAAAAACTCATGGTGATGCAATGGTCACACTGCTTCCAGAAATCCGGGGTCAGTCGGGAATCTTTTGCGATATTCACCTATATAATTATAATTATTTTTTAATAGGTGATTCTTTCTATTTATTACAAACAATAAAATATTTTCCGTGGAACTAAATAGTCGCTCACTTGACTTCCCAAGTACATGAGAGAGACGGGGAGAGAGCAGATTATTCAAATGATTGCATCAGTAGGTCTTGCCCTTTCTTAGCTCAGCTCTTAGCCAGAAAATACCTATCCATCATCTGTACTCATTATTCTAATAAATATAATAACTATTAATCCTCAACAACACAATAATACAATTAACAATTTCGTGCTTATTTGTCAAAATCTTTATAATAAATAAGTCATGGATTTTGATATTTATCATGCTATTCTGAATTGTTTGAAACCCAAATATTATAAAATATTTTTTGGATAGTCGTCCGCGGCGGACCAAAAAAAAGCTTTTCAACATTTTTTGTTTCTAAATAATAAAATTTTAATATTGGAAATGTAAATTAGCTTAAAAATACATACACAAATAAATACATACGGCTTCGATCAGTTCGGTGTTAAAATTGTGTTTTTTTTTTTAATTCAAAATGGGGTCAGCAGTTATAGTGATTGGTGTATATTTTGTATAAAATCCGTCTACACTAATATAATAAATGCGAAACTGCTAGAGTTTGTTTGTTACGCTTTTACGCATTAACCAATAAAAAGATTTTAAAAATTCTTTCACCAATAGAAAGCTACATTATACGGGAGGACTATAAACTGTATATAATGGTAAGCTCTGGCTTTATGAAATTATAAATATATTATATTTTTTGTGTCGTTAACAAAAGCGAGTTATTGCTAACGTCAGAAAACAAATCGTTGCCGTGGAAACGATGTTGATATATTTTTTTTATTTCAGGCGTCCCAGTTAATTTCTTTCTATCTATATAAATAAAAATGCATCTTTGAAATATTGGTATAACTTCGGAACGACTGAACTATATTGGATAATTCTTTTTTTACTACTGGTGAGCTCTGGCATTATGAAATTTAAGTGACACGCGAGCTGTTTAAAAACTGAATGTATCGAGAATGAATGTATGGAACGGGAGAGGGGGGAGGGAGGTGGGGATAATTGATAAGTGCAAGCGCTACAGTAATTTCCCCCTAATACCATGCGAGCAAAGCCGCGGGTAAAAAAGCTAGTATTATATATATTATATTTGTGTACAAAATACATACCTGCAAATATCCGAATTAAAGTAATTAAAATAGAACAAACTTAAAAGTTTGTAATACAACTTACACTTCACTTTTAATCACATTCATACAATTTTATTTTAAAATTATATGTGTGTTACGTCACGATTGGCGCGAAATAAAACCGTCACTTATGATCGGGTTTGTAAAATATCTGAACAACGTAAGCTCGTATATTTCTGAGGCAATGAGAAGCATTATTTCTTTCGCTTTCTAACATAAAAGAAATCACAAATGTTTGCATGACACGAAGAGAGATTTCTAACTTTTAATACTGCACGGTCGCTCTGGGACAATTTGGATCTCCTGTTATTAGACGGGTTAAACCCGATTTTATCCTTTATACATAAAGACAATATATGAAGTACAAGGTCAATATTGCTTGCACCAATTTACATCTGGGACCTATTTCATTATTGCAACTACTCTGAATTATTTTTAAATAATTTTATATGAGGTGCAGGTGGCTTTTGGCAGCTGTTAAAGTTACGTTTACGTTTTTTTTCATGTTGGGTACGAATTCAGGTTTGTGTAGAAATAATAAAATTAGTTTATATTTTTATGAATATATTTTTTGACAATTATTTCCAAAGTGCGCGATTTTTTAATCCTTTTTTTAGTTAGTTAGCTATTCTGGAAAAGTTCGTACCACATTATCATGTAATATAGATGAATAATAAGATATATTATCTGGTAAACAGAAAAATTAACTATAGCTTTGTTTTTATATCGATGTTTGACCAGAACTCATCAAGGTAATTTTCGCGCAGTTTTTCGAAATACCATCCAGCCAATTTTTTTGTTTCTGTTTCAATATTTGAAACAGAAACGAAAATTCAAAACAGATACGATTGCATCTAGGAATTGAACCCAGAACCTTAGCCTTGCCAGCAGAGTCCCGGTAATGCTAAGTTACTGGGTTCAAGTCGCTAATATTATTATATTAGTCAGTTGCAATATAATAACCAATAGATTGTTTTATAGTGTTAATAAAATATTAATAAAACTCAGATAAAATAACATTATCTTATCTGGGCTTACATTAACTTTTTATTCACAAAAAATGGTTCAGACGATGTGAAGCACGCGTAGATTACACAAAATTACATGTTCATCACATTTATTCGACACAGAAATAACTTTGGAGGAAACATCATGAAAATATCACAGAACTATTTTCCATTTATTTATTTATGGGAAACTGAGATATTTTTGGGAAGCCAAATTAATTACAAACTTCCCTAACTGCTTCAATTAGTGGGGTAAATTTCTGTGATTTTATTTTTGGAGAATATTGAGAGAATTTTCAACTAAATGGTAAAATACCCAGAGTAACCAATGAGGTTGTCTCCTATAATGAAATTTTACATTACTTCAAATACTTCAGAGCATGCTGAGGAGAGAACTTTTTGAATTTTTTGAAAATATTGAATAGTAATCTTCGGTACGCCTAAATAAGCTGTCAAAATGTTGATATTTGCGACAGGTCGATAATCCTGTGATGTTATTGCAAATAAACTGACTGGCACGACGGTACTGCCATTTGAATTGCGAATTGTACTGTGTGTGACGCCACAAGATGCAATTGTATATATTTGATCCAAGTTTATTTTATAATGTAATTTTTTGACTGTCATTATTTACTCTACAAATATAATACATTTTTATAAAAAATTAAAATAATTACGAGATAGCCTCATTCAGAACTATCTTAGTAAAAAAAAATATCTTTGACTTTAGAGAATTTATATCAGGTCGGGGTATATTCCCGGGTGCACATCACTCACTAGCTCCTACAAGATATTGTTTTTAATTCTGTATTTTGTAATTATTATTTCTAGAATCACTACATCACAGAATATTTTTATGTGAATACCCGCACTGGAGTCCCAACTCTCTCGGAGCCCGTCGGACTATGACAAATGGGATATACATAGTCCAATCAAACTAGAAAAAAAAAAAAATCGGCCTGAGCTGGAACAAATTAGGGGAAAGCTGAATTTTTGCAGGAGCAGGTATTTTCACAAAAACTTTATCCTCCTTACACTTCAAAAATAGCGCATAGGCGCAGCATGACGGGAGGGCTCTACAGGGCAGGGCCGAGCGACAATATTGTTGCGATTTGTTGCTTTACCGAACAGATTGAAAAAGTAATAATAATAATTCTCCTGTGATTAAGTAAGGTATATATGATGGCTATATGCATTATATAATACAAATGACCATTTTAACCACCTTTAACAGATAATAAATAATATTAGGAAACTGTAAGAAGTTTGCCTGCTTAAAATTAATGTCCGATGAGGAATCTTATTTATAGACATGCAAAAAAAAACAAGTTAAATTAGCCAGTTTGAATTGCGTACTAGGTCAATAGTAGACAAATCGATTCCTGCGTCACTCCTATGCATTTCTATAATCTAGGCATTCCTCCAATAAGCTCACTTCTTGGGATCAGGAAATCTTTCATTAAAGATAATTTCCCTTTGTACTTGGTATCCAAACTCAGCCAAAGTGACTGCTTAATTGTGCTGCCACTGAAATGGTATAAAAGCCTACATTCTACATATTTTTACAATAAATATTTTACAATAGCTTTCTGTGAATAAGATTTCCCCACAAAGATTTAAATAAATCAACCGACCAAATGAATTATTGCTTTCTTACATCTTTTGGTAATTATTCAAGCAGCGATTTGTAAGAATTGTCATGCAAATTACAGTAGGTTCCTCTCATGTTACCGCACATATGTACTCATATGTAGGCAATACAATCAAAGACCTACTTGAGAATCAATATTATTATCACAGGTAAATATAACAATGTAAATCGTCGTACAAATTTTACAAAATTTTGACTCATCGGAATGTATTGCCAGCCTACTGTGAAAAGTCACCAATTATTTATTTGTGGATTCTGACCTCACCTGCAATTTGTTCTTATAACATTATTTATTATGAAAAGTAACGAGTAAGTACGAAGTAAGCAAGTTTGTTATTTGAATTTAATCAAATAATAATACTTTGGATTTTGTTTTTAAGTCGGGGATTTGAAACCAACCAATTCCAATTGCTTCACATAAAATACACTCAAGCTCTTTGCGCAAACATTTACAATTGAATTTTAAATGTTTAACAATTTATTGAACAATAAAGCTTATAAACTGTTTGATGTAAATAATCTGTGTACAAACACTTTTGCAATAATATTAATTCAGAATAATGCTGCGCAAATAACAATAGAGTTAATAATCTGTCAATAATATGTTATGAAATCAAAGATATTTTTGCTCTTCAAAATATATTTAGTTATGACAAATAAAAGATTTTAAAATATTCACATAAATCACTTAGCAATAAAGCTGCCATCTCACAGCGATTTTACAATTGAACAACACTGCGCAGACAAACAATTTATTTATTTTTATGTAAGAAACAAACAGCTTATACATTGCATATTTATCTATACAAATAAGGTAAATTAGGGTTCAGTCAAAAGGCTTTTCTTATGCTAAAGTTGCTTACAGATAGGGTTGCATAGAGGGTTAATTATGTCTTCTAATAAGTAGGTAAAGGGGGGAGGAAGAGCAATTTTATAGGATAAGGATAGGAGACACTCCTGATATATTGTACAGTCCCAAATTAATTTATGATTGTACGAGTTACTACAGTTGATATTTCTGAAGATTATTGCTAAGAATATCCATATCATGAAATTTTGTGTTATACTCTGCGCATTAACGGGAAATTGGGAAATTTTTTCTAATGCTGGTTATGCATGCATGCAAATGAAAAAATCGGGTAGGTTGATCTTAATGGTACATGAGTTTTTTAATTAAATTGGTAAGCTCAGGCGAGACCAAGCCATTATTCAGAAATTTTAATAAGATTTGATCAAAAATTAAAAGTTGTGTTTGAGGGGAGTTGAAGTCGTCGAATTTAATGGTTCCGTTAATTTGTAAATTACAAATAAGTTTAGTTTAAAATTTATGTCATTGAAGAAGAAGATAACACTTATAATCTAAATGAAAATATGAAAGAAAACAAGACACAGAAAAACAGAAAAAAACAATGGTCGCAACTGGGACTCGAACCCAGACCTCTCGTCTTACCGGGACGGCGCGTTTTCCAATTTCGCTATTGCCACCTTCTGTCAAACCGTCATATTTGTCAATCTCATATTTCAAATATTTAGAATCATTAATATTATCTTCAACTAGTTCTTTTTCCATATTATAGGCAACTACTCTTTTTATTGGAAACAATCATTCAAAGAATTAGTTTGTAACCTGAATAGCGTCTCGGATAAATGTATCCGAATTTATTCATATGGAACTATTGACTTTTTTCTGTTTTTCTGTGTCTTGTTTTCTTTCATATTTTCATTTAGATTATAAGTGTTATCTTCTTCTTCAATGATATATTACGTTGATGGGAATAACCTTCAAAAGTTATTAAAAGAGAGTTTTTCTCATAAAAAAAAAATTAAAATTTATGTGATTAAAAATTTTCAATTAATTTTTTTCTGATTCCTACAATGTCGGCTTGGTAGAAATGAGCCCAGATCGGTAATACAACTACACACATACCACAATCATATTTAGGTTATGTTTCAAAAAACTCTTTTAGTATCTGATGACAGTGAACCTTAAGATTCTGAATAGGGTAGAAACACAGATATCAACAAATGAAAGGATTTCGTGATGATAGAGAACCTGTGATGATAGAGAACCTAGAGATTATGAATAGGGTAGAAGCACAGATAGCACAGATTTCACCAATGAGGACAGGATTTCTTGGAGTACCTGTGATGATAGAGAACCTTGAGATCCTGAATAGGGTAGAAGCACAGATATCAACAAATGACAGGATTTCGTGGAGTACCTGTGATGATAAGAGAACCTAGAGATTATGAATAGGGTAGAAGCACAGATAGCACAGATTTCACCAATGTGGACAGGATTTCTTGGAGTACCTGTGATGATAGAGAACCTTGATATTCTGAATAGGGTAGAAGCACAGATTTCACCAAATGAGGACAGGACTTCTTGGAGTACCAGAGAACCTTGAGATTCTGAATAGGGTGGAAGTATAAATGTCAACAATTAAGGAAATGATTTCTTGGAGTACCTGATGACAGAGATCCTTGAGATTCTGAAGCACAGATATCAGCAAATGAGAACAGGATTTCTTGGAGCACCAGAGAACCTTGAGATTCTGAATAGGGTAGAAGCATAAATGTCAACAATTAAGGAAATGATTTCTTGGAGTACCTGATGACAGGGAACCTTGAGATTCTGAAGAACAGATATCAACAAATGAGGACAGGATTTCTTGGAGTACCTGATGACAGGGAACCTTGAGATTCTGAAGAACAGATATCAACAAATGAGGACAGGATTTCTTGCAGCACTTGATGGCAGAGAACCTTGAAAATCTGAATAGGGTAGAAGCACAGACATTACGACACGGGGACAGGACCTTTCAGATTCTCAAGTTTCATCAAGTACCCTAATTGATGAAAATTGAGAATCTTAAGAGGGGTGGGGAAACCATCTTTGTTATGAGTAATAGACAGGAGGTGATAGACATAACGCTGGGATGGAGTGGAATGTCGCCATCGGCAGTCAAAATTTAAACTCAACGGTGCCACAAACGTAACGGAAGCAGATCAATTTATTTAGGAATGTGAACTGGACTGGAATCAGCACTTAGAGGAATTTACTGTAAGAATGGCAAGCTTTCCTTTGGAACGATATCCTTGATGAAAGGATGCAATAAACGGTGACCGGACAACTCGAAATGAAACCAACTCAGAACCATCTCAGATAAGTCATTTAGAGTGATAAAAAAAAATATATAAAAAATTGATTAAATAGGTTACGTTAGGTTAGGGTTATCGGCTAATTTAAAATTGTTTTTTTCATAGCTTTTAATGACTTTTCAAGGAGGTGTTGAGTTGACTTTATTCTCAGCTGGCATGGAACCGTAATAAACATAAAAAGAAATTTATTATTAATGAAACAAAAAATAGAACCGAATATAATATTATTGTGTAAGTAGTACTAAGTGTATGTCAGCCTGCACATATCCATTTTTATATTACGTAATCGCAACCAGCTAGACATTTTTTATTGCTTGTCCTATGTCATAAAATTAATTTCAAAAGCCGCTAATCTTTAATGTACTTTAAAGACTATTATTATTCTTGGAGTTTAAGTTTAAAATAGGTACATTATTTTATTACTTTTTTTTACATTAGGAGGCATTATGTCATCTGGGATGCTGTGTGGAGGGTCTTTTTGAGGAGAGGAAGGAATGAACATCGCTCTTGAAGAGACACATGTTGTAGGAGAGAGGAAACACAGAGGCCGGCGAATCATTCCATAGCCGAGCTGTTGAACTCAAGAATGAGTCGAAAAATGACCCGTTCTTATGTGACAAATGTCAACCGTGTACATATGTTGGGCGCGCGTTTGGCGTGTCTCCCGACTATGCACCAATGCCGAAGGGATCAATGACGCTAATTCCTCAGAGCATCTTGTTAGTCACTATTGTTAGTTACAGTTTACTATGAATAAAATGTACCTATGATAAAGGCAAATGTTACGTAAAATGTACCTGTAATATGGCAAAGTTAAATTTTTATATGACATTTGAAATCATAATCTCAAAAACGCGGATTGGGACGTTCGGAACATGGAAAAATTGAATATAGTGTGGCAATGGTTGAATTTTTAAACTTTAGTACACTGCAAAAATAGTGACGAGGTTGTAGAAATTTTAAAATTGTGTTCTTCCTTTATTAACCCTAGATCATAGACCTTCATCGAATCGACGAAGCAGGATTAAAAAAAACCGCAATAACTGACCGTAATTATTTCATACTCTGGCTAATCTCAGTCGGCCCGTTGCCTCTGTGAAAGACGGTAGAACGTAAGGTGTGGGGAGCCCACGAGCGCCAACTCAGCAACCATGGCTCGTCGCATCGACGAAGGTTGGTGATTTTTGCTAGATTTTCACCAAATGTGTATTAGTTGCTAGATTTTCACCAAAATTTTTATTTTATTAGTTAATTCAAGTCTTTGTTTTTGATATTAAAATTGTTTTTTTTTTTTCAAAGGTTGGTTACAACTAATTCAAATACCAACTTTAAACTGTTACAATTGTTGATTTTGCATGAAAACTATGATCCCATTCATAAGGCTGTTGATTAATAGATTTGATATTTTTGTTAATCTAAATATAAGAAATAATATAAATAAACACTGTTCATTATTAATAAAAAGACATGTGGACATATTTTGTTTTAATAAAACCCTTAAACCGCTTTTATTAAGTACCGTAGTCAAAAGACGAAGGTTTGTGATAAGCGTAGAAAAATAAGGTTAGTGATCTAGGGTTAAAAATAGTTAAATTTAAGAATAAACGTTTCGAATTTGGCGTACAAAATTCAGTACCGAGTAAAATGACACCCGTCACGCCGTAGATTTGGTGCATTTTGGAACATGAAAAATTAAAACTTTGTAAATTAACTACAGGATTATAGGTGTACACATATTATAGGTGTACTGGTATTTAAGTTACAGGGTCAATATTGATTTTTTTTAAACTCTGCATTATTTCACTGTGTGTATAAACAATCAATTTTTGGAAACATTTTGATTAGAATTCACACACTACAATGTTAAAAAAATTTTGGTAAAATTTGGATATTGGTGGCCACGGCTATTACGAATAATTTTTAGAAAAAAACTTTAGATTTGCCTTAATCACTATAAAAGGAAACTTATTGCATCACGGCTGGCGGAAAATAATGCATTTTAATTTTCAATATCGTTAAATAAAATTTCACTTCGCCAATCGATCTACGACAGCCCGCCCGCTGCCGGTTGCCGCCCGCCATTTTGTCATTGTTGGTATCCCTGACCTCACAACTAAATACGATTGTAGGCAACTTCGCGTGATACATGATGGGCGCGTAATTATGAAAAATGTGTATAATAATAATTGTAATAAATATTGTGTAGCGGGCTTGTGTATGTTATCTTTACTTTAAAAAACAGCCTACGTTTTTGAATGGTTTGTTTGGCTACGCAAAGTTTGTGTAGCGGGCTTGTGTATGTTATCTTTACTTTAAAAAACAGCCTACGTTTTTAAATGGTTTATTTGGCTACGCAGGGTTTGTGTAGCGGGCTTGTGTATATTATCTTTATTTTAAAAAACATCCCAGGATTTGAATGGTTTGTCTCCATTCCAGTACCTACGCGCTTCCAGTACCTACGCGCCTTATTATTTATCCCGCGAAGTCGACTACAATCGTTTGTGTGAAGTCAAGGATACCAACAACACAACACTCACAACAGTTGACAGAATGGCGAGCGGCAGCGGGCGGGCTGTCGTAGATCGATTCGCGAAGTGAAATTTTATTTAACGATATTGAAAATTAAAATGCATTATTTTCCGCCAGCCGTGATGCAATAAGTTTCCTTTTATAGTGATTAAGGCAAATCTAAAGTTTTTTTCTAAAAATTATTCGTAATAGCCGTGGCCACCAATATCCAATAATTACCAAAATTTTTGTGGTTTGGTATTGATATAATATATGTAAAACAATTATGCATTATTAGGCACTGCCATCAAATTGCAGAGAGCGAAACATAAATGAACTATAAATAACCGGTGCTGCTTATAGTTTCACTTTGATGACCTACTCTCTTTAATGTTTTCACTACAGTTAGTTCTTAGCAATAAGAAGTCCTGTGTATTTTATTTAATCTTCAAGACAAATATGAAACACTACACTATAATGAAAAAAATAGCAGACTTGTATATCTACAAATATTCAGTATGAATCAGTCTCCTTCGTCTCAGCTGTGCAAGACATGTTTGATGAGAAGTTTGAACTTCTTGTCAAAAACGCCAAGCTATAGTATACAGGTACCTACCTAAAATATTCAAGTACATAATATTATGTACTTGATGTGGTTGCAAAATTGCACCAATCAATGAAAAATCCACAATGTTTACAAGTTATTTACTAGTCACAGTTGAAGAGATGACATGCGTGTAGAAATGCTGTGCAGATCGGTGGAGGTTATGAAAACAAGACTTACCATCATCATCAGAGATAATGGACTCATCTGGAGTAGCGGCAGCTTGGGCAATCGTCACGGCGGTGGCTCTGTTTTGCTGTAGACGAGTGAAGAACTCCACCGCATAATTGATTACATCCCCCGGTTGCTCTAAAAGGTAGCTAATTGTGAATTCCAGAAGTATTTCCCGCAGATCGTCGGGGACTTGTATCCGCCCAGCTTGCGGCCGGCTCATTTCTCACTCGTGTCGCCTTTCTACGGTAAAATCCGACCACAGCGACTACAACTGCTATACAAGTCTTTCAGTTAGCACTTCAAAACGGGATTAGCCATTGGTTTAAGGATTACGGACAAGCCCAGTACACACAAATCTCACGCAGACTTAATTGATTTTAAAGATCTAAAAGCTCGTTAGGTGGAAGCAAAACTCAGGTTCTACCCTACTCGAATAAATAATACAGCACAAACAAGAGCCTATTCGAAATAAAACTATTAAACACACTTTGATCCCAAAACTCGTCGTCCTCCAGCCTGACAATCCCAAATTTTCTACAAACCCTTCACTAAAAATGGTGGATTTGAAGTTGCCATAAAATAATCATCCATAGACATGGGAGTATTTTTGTATTTTTACCATTTTTTTTTTTACCTGTATTTTTATGTGATAAATTTTTGCGTCGAAATACACAAGCATAGTAAAACCGACTTATTAAAACATTTCAATAGTAAAACTCACAATCCGCTTTGGTTTCTCACATGATATCTTAATTTTTTTCAAAATGTTTTTCAGGAGATATGAATAGCATTTACGTCAGTGACTACTCACCGTCAAAAATTACATTACTAAATTTCTAGATATTGTCTATCAATTATTCCATAGAATATTATTGAGAATTGTCATAGAACTGCGATTTGTAATAACTTTTGAAATATAAGTCAAGATGTCAAGAAGTTAATGGTGTTTTTGTTTTCTTGTTGATTTGCTGCGATGATACCTTCAGCTCTCGTTTTATTTAGAATAATACGATTCTTTCGGATATAACCCAAGTTATACTTTATAATTTTCATTTTTCCTCCATTTTCATTCGCACATGTCATTCATTACTCCTTTTGGAAGAGTTTGATAGTAATACTGGTAATATATAAACACGTCAATCAAATATAAAAACGTAATACTGTTATAAGCTGTTGATTTGCAATGCCTTGCTATTTTTAAGAATCAACGACTATGGCAGTACCTGGTGTAAATTTTGCTGAAATCATCCTAGACGAGATATGTCTCGAGGGACTTGATGGAATAACAGTCCAAGCATTGTGGGTGAGGCTGTCGGAAAGGTTTCAATTCGAAGTACCCGACCATCTGAAGAAGCGCTTCTGGAATATAGCGGTAAATTTGAAAGATGTCAATGTCTTCTCCTTGCCTGAGCCCAGGGAGAACCTTGTCCCATTCCAAAGATTTATGAATATCAAGGGAAAATATGTTTTAAAACCTCCAATAATAAAGGTAAATACCATGCAAACATAGCATTTAGTAATCTTGTGCACTCTACCAGTTTCCCTGGAGAATATCAATGACACCGAATGAATCGGAAGAATCTTTCACTTTGTAAAAAGTTTTCCTAAACCTCGCCTTTCACAAAATATTAGATGGCTGAGTTGCTTATTATTATGTGTTTTTTGTATTGTATTACTGAAGAAATCAATTCTATTAACATGTTGAGAACCAGAGCAGAAAACAGAAAAGTTAAGTTGGAATTTAGCACAAGCTATTCTGATTCTGTTCTTCGCACGTTTTTCTAAACATAAAGGTCAAAATCGCATTGCAAATAATTCTGACAAGGATCATATTAGAATGCTCACATTGAGAACTGTTGACATTTGACTGGTTAAAAACACAGCAATCCATAATTTAATTATTTAAAATTACAGGATGATCCGCAACTGGCAATATATCCCTATGAACCCGTGAAGAAAGATCATGGCTCCTGCAAATTCTATGACACCAGAGTTGACATTACATTGGTCTGCCGCTCAACATCTTATGAAGAAGCAATAGAAAAGTAATTGCCCTTTTAAGAGGAACGTATGCGCGATCCATTTGGGCCCGTTTCATACAAATTTAATTCTCGATTTGAGATCAAAATACCCAACCAAACTGAAAAATTATTTTTGTAATTAAAAGATATATCAAATATCTAGTACGGATGTCAGCTAATTTATTTATTTTTGCTTTAAATTAAAAGATATAGGCCATTAAATATTTTAATGTTTCATGATTTACGAGGCAATTTGGGCAATTATTTGTGAGTAAATGAAAAACAATAAAAAATAATTTTACTATATTTAGCATAAAAATATTTCATCCGAAGGGGGGTCACTGGGGTCCCCCATATCGCGGAGCGATTGTGTCTCTTATATTCCTTCTGCCGCTTCCAATAACACTCAGATAGTAGTTACAATATATTTTTAATAATCATTAAGGTGATCCCATAGTCCTTGAAAAATTCGAAATTGGCTGTTTTGGGAGGGATTATAAAATACTTGAGAAAACTTGACAACCAATAATAGACGAGAGGCGTCAGGCTCAAATCCCGAGTTCCGCCCTCAAATACACTGGTAAAAATTGTGAAAAATATGAACATAATAATTATATTAAATACTTATTTATGATTATCAAAATACATGGTAAAATTAACATATTATGGGCCTAATTTGTAGAACAAGTAACTTTCATTTATCAAATTTTACAGGAGGCAGTAAAGACTGTTTTTTAAACTCATGAACCAAGATGAACCGCTCTCCTTCGCACGGAATAGACTAGGTTTATAAAACATTTGAACGTACTTAAGATTTGTATAGTTTATTAATAAAAAATGTTTAATAATTTTGAATTTTTAAATTATTTTTTATAATATAACTTTATAGGTAGTTATTAATATGCAATTTACAGTTATTTTATCATACGATTTATTTAACTCTTCTATACACTCTTGCAGTTCACGTTTCTTTAGAATTCTATTGAAAAGTTTTTATTTTCAAGCAACCAGTTGGGCAGCGTTGTGGGGCGGCTTAAAGAAGGATCTGTAAGAAGGGATGTATTAACGCGAATTTTGAAGAAGACGGAATATATGAAGGAATCATTTGCTCTGGGTGGAGGAGGGTACATTAATGCAAACATTTAGTTTACAGTTAAGTAATTGACTGAGAGTGGTGAACTCCAAATTTTAAGTGGATAAAAAAAATCTTCATTCTTGGGAATCTGTTTTATATAATACCGACTAAACTTTAATTAACGGTTAACAAAATTATGGCGTTATTTCTATCAAGAAGATTTATCTTATTTTCTAGTGCCTTTTTTATTTTTTTTATGTGAATACCACACAAGAATCTCAACTACTGCTATTTGGAGTCAGTGAGACTATGGCATCCCCAATTGGGGTATGTTGTGAGGCTGAAGGTAGAGAGGAAGCGAAAGAGATGGGGAAGAGGAAGGTGGGGAAGTACCTGACTATTCAGATCTGGTCACTAAGCAACGTTTCAATTTCGAATTTTGGTCTTACACCAGGGCGATACTGAGAGTATCTTCCATTCCGGAACATGCCACAAATATACCATAATATATTATATTTAATTATTTGAACCCGCGACCATCGGATCGCTAGACGAGAGCCTTTCCCCTCAAACACGGAGGCCGTCAAATACATTTGACCAGGAGGCCTACAATTATATTTGAACTGCTAATAAATTAGATTGTTTAAAATTCTTCTGGACAATTTGCATTTATTTAAAAATAAAAATATTTTCAACAAAAATATTCACCAACGGCTTGGCGGTTAATAACTGAACGGGAAAGCTTCGGACTGTAATTTAGGTATTAATAAACAAAAAAAATATATTTAATCATTCCCCGAAAGTAAGAACTTGGCAATAAAAGTTAATTAATTAAAGTTAATACGTTTCTCTTCTACGGAGATTTGATGTGCATAGTTAGATTTATGCCAGTGTTAACAACGTAAAAATAATTAAGTTCATTAATGTTACTGCGGAATTTTAAAAATCGTGTTATTTTAAATAAAAATAATATAACTTTTTCAAAATGTGAATCGAGTACTTCAAGGAAGTCGCTTTATACGGAAAATGAAACGAATTTATAAATATTAAATTGTTAACGATATATTGAAATTTGCTCACTGTGCGGTACTGTTGTCACTGTTTAATACTCAAAAGCGCGCCTGATTTAAAATTGTAAATGTCAAATCATAGGCAAAGTTATTGCCTACTTCAAACGACATTTGGCAACAGAATTATATTTCTTTTTTCAAATACGAGTATTATTATATAAATAAAGTAAATTATAAAGTGGTTAACCGGTATATTCAAACATCTACGTATATAACTAGGAAATTTTAAAATCGATAGTACGTAAACTCGAATAACATTTTACGGCGCAGAGAGTCACGGACGTCGAGGACGTCTGTCCACCACAACGGTTGGGTGAAATTCAATTTTGTCATTTTAGACCCTTCCATTAAAATGCACCTTTTGCGTCTTGTTTGCGGCAATTTTTTTTTTAATGTAATGAAGATCGATGGGGGGGTATGTGAGAGTAATTTCATTGAATTTTGATAAATATTATTTACTATCTTAAAACATGGTAATGGGATAATGTTTTTAAAATGCAGATCGATTACTGAATTATTTTGATATGATGTAAAAAACAATTTAGATATCACACAAAACTCTCGTTTGGGGAATGTTTAATACGGTGACCGGACAACTCAGAATGAAACCATCTCAGAACCACCTCGGAAAAGTCATTAAAAGTAACTAACTAACTAACCATCACGCCGTTTCCGCGGGGGTAGGCAGAGAGGACGGACCGCCAAACAACTCTGTCCTGACACACACTCTTTGCTTCACTCACATTCATACATCGTCTCATACATACTCTTCTATTATTCTGACTTTTGACATGGCCCGACTCAAGTATCTGATTCACTTGATCGTGCCATGTCTTCCTCGGGCGTCCCCGACTTCTTCTACCATTCACATTTGCGTCATATATTCTTCTTACACTACTTTCTTCGTTCATTCGCTCTACATACCCAAATTAAAATTAAAAGTGATGACTAAAAAATTGGTTAAATAAGTTATGTTAGATTAGGGTTATGGGCTCTTTAAAAAAAATTCATAGCTTTTAATTACTTTTAAAAGAGGTGTTGAGTTGACTTTATTCTCAGTTGGCATGGAACCGTTTAAAACCCCCTTCAGTGCGAAAGGTTAACCATTAATATTTTGATTTTACCATTCTTAATTTTAATGGTGTGTTAATAATTGTTTAGATGGGGAAATCATCTAGTGATAGTGGGTGTGCTCGAAGCCCGCTGGAAAGCTTTGGCTCCGTGTTCACCGCCAGTCTTCGATAACATCACACGCACACAGTTCAGCTATCTAGAACGCATTGGACGAACGAGATATAATGTGAGTGATTGTCCCTAATTTAAACATTTTCAGTAAATTATTAATCAAATATTAAAAATCCAAGAAGAAAGAATCTCCAGAACGGCAATCTGTTTGGAACTATGTTGAACAGTTCTAAGTTCGTGTTAAGCCAAATAGTTGGGAAAGTCCGAACACGTGGTCCAAACGTTTAAGGGCCAAGTTTCCCAAATTGCGCTAAACATCACTTTGTATCATCATAAACAAGCAATACTAAGTTAAATACCGTAATAAGTAACTCGATAATTATACACGGGTACTTAGAAAAATGTGTGAAGTTAACCCGGCGAGAGTGTGGTGAAAAAATGTAGCAAGAAGTATGTGGATGGTATGACATATCCGTATACAAATTTGACTGTAAAACTTGATTCTTAAGAAAAAGCATTATAATAGTTATTTTTATTAAAGCAAGACTATATTATAACATATTGGAAATAAAAAATTTGCGCAACTTAAATGGAAACAAGTCACTA
This sequence comes from Glyphotaelius pellucidus, assembly GCA_936435175.1. Taxonomy (NCBI): domain Eukaryota; kingdom Metazoa; phylum Arthropoda; class Insecta; order Trichoptera; family Limnephilidae; genus Glyphotaelius; species Glyphotaelius pellucidus. Next base: position 16,231,120 of record OW386553.1, read on the forward strand.
TGAATTTTCAACAAATTTTTCACTCTCAGAAAAAACTACAAAGGAACTAAAGAAAATAAGTTTTATGAAAAAAAAATTAAAGATATGATAGAACATGAAACAAGTAAGTATATAAACTGAAAAAAAAATAACAAAAAATATTAGGAACATCTTTGGAACTGGAGTTCAATTCAGTGCAGTTATTTTTTGTATTATATTGTATTGTGTATTTTTTAACCAATTCCCATCACTGCCGGCACAAGGGAGTCTCCAGGTGGGATGAACTGTAATCTAATGTCAAAATGCATCCATCTTGAATTTCTTGCGTTATCTATCGATTTGATTCAAAATCGGGATTATGGAGTTTAGACGTGCACTGATCTTGAATCTTAAGTCAAAATGCATAAATTCGGCATCCATCTCGAATTTCTTAAGTTCTCTGCAAATTTGGTTCAAAATCGAGATTGAGAAGTTCGGTGGACTGAACTCGAATCTAATATTGAAATTCAAAATTTCGGCATTCATCTTGAATTTGTCGAGTTCTCTACCGATTTGGTTCAAAATCGGGATTGGGGTGTTCGGAGGTGCACTGAACTCGAATCTAATATCAAAATTAGCATTTGTTGAGGATGCTTGTAGAACGACTTCAGCGTAAGATTCTGGCGGCAGTTCCAGTAGCAAAATGTCCCGAAAATAACATAGAAACTGGACTGAGGCTGCTGAAGTAGCGCAGGACGGTAGCGCCTGGAAATGTCTTGTCGAAGCCATCTGTGCCTGAACCAACTAGGAAAGTAGAAGAAAACTGTTTAAATGAATCTTAAAATTGCCTTCAATTTAATATGTATTTTACTTTTATAAATTTTTAGGGGGAGACTTCTGTTGCTGTACAAATTGGACAAGACGCTAAATCATTGTTTCCACATCGCAAAATATTATTGCGGCTAAACCTTATTAAAAAGAGACCATTCACACAGAGGGATGATAATAACATTGTCACCTCCTGCAGGCTGCTTCACTTACCAAGGTAATTCAATTTTAATATCATGTTTTATGTTCTTTGAGGTCAGGTTCGAAGCTGAATACCAGATGACTATAGTAGAGTCTCTGTAATCCGAACCATTGGGTGACAGTTGTGGGGTGGGTGGAAACCACAATGCTTTAACCATTAAAGAAAAAATGTTTTTTTTAGGTTAGTTAGCCATAATTTCCTTAACCTCTAAAGCCCTTTGTCACTGCTAAACCGCTAGTGGCTCAACCACTAACCAAGTGGGATCTGAAACTTTGGTTTCGTGAAGGTTTAAATTTTACTTCTATTGTGGTTATCTTTTAGATTTAAATTTAAAGCCTGGTGTTTTCTCTCTGTAACATCGTTTATAACCATATAAATAATCAACCTATTTCTAAATTAAGGAAAATCAAACCATGGATTACGCAAGGATTACTCATCTATCTGAAAAAAAACCTAACAATAGTTATATCAAAAACGAATACAGAATATTCCAGAACAAACTCATTAAAATTATTAAAGACACAAAAGAAAAATTTTACAGGGAGAAAATAATAATGAATAAAAATAAATGTTATAAACAATAATGGAACTACATTAATTGCTATCCACGAACCAAAATGTGCGCAAATATTTTCAACAGTTTTTTCGTAACCGTTGGACAAAAACTTGCGTATAAAATTGACCAAAATTATTAACCAGATGACATACATGAAAATAAAACAACAAATAACAATCTTTCAATTTTTGAACTGACTACCGAGAAAACTATTGAAAACATAATAAGATCACAAAAAAATTGTGCTGCGCCTAGATATGATGGTATAACTACAGAAATCTTGAAAAAATACTGCAACTCCCTAACCAAACCGATTACACATATAATTAATGTAAGCATTGAAAGTGGAATATTCCCATAAAACCAAAAACCGTTATAATCCCACTGTATGAATCCGAAGATTCGAAAGAAGTAAACAATTACCGCCCAATATTGTTGTATCTAACATTGCAAAAATATACAAAAAAAAAACAAATTGTTGATTTATGTATATGGATAACCAAAAATGTATTAACCCTAGTCAATATGGTTTCAGAGATAAACTAAGCACACAAGACGCGATTGCAGAATTAACTAAGCTTATTTATAAAACATTAGATAGAGATAAAAAATGCTTAAGTTTATTCATTGACCTCCGTAAAGCTTTTGATAGTGTCTCACATTCAAAGTTAATTAATAAACTAAATAATATAAGAATAACTGGCAAAACTAAAATGTGGTTAAAAAGTTATCTCTATCAAAGAAAACAGCAGGTGAAAGTAAACAACGAACTAAGTGAAATAGAAAATATAGATTTTGGAATTCCACAAGGAACCGTATTAGGCCCTTTACTATTCATATTGTATACAAATGAACTTTTTGAACTCCCAATCACTGGAAACATTAAATCTTATGTGGATGATACAGTAATAACTATTGAAGGAAATTCTTGGAAAGAGATTGAAGTATCAGCTAATAATGCAACAAATATTGTAAAGCTATGGTTTGACAAAAACTTATTGACACTAAATGTTGAAAAAACGCATTTTCTACCTTACATCCTAACAGGGAATAAATGCAAACATAAAAATTCACGAAAGAAATTGCCTTCTTGGAATCACACCCCATAACTCAAACTGTATACAAATTAGAAGTAAAGAAAAGTATAATTATCGATATCTTGGAATAATTATCAATAATTACATAAAACGGGAAAGTCAAATAAACCCCACCATAGACAAAATGAAAAAACTGATCAATATATTTTTTAGACGACTATCATTATAAAACTAAACGATATTTATTTTGCACTTGCGCATTCTGCACTACAATATGGAATCGTGGCTTGGGGGGGTGCATATAAATCATCTTTATTTTCACTTGCGACATTTCACAAAATATTAATAAAAATCATCTTAAAAAAGCCCTATTACTACCCAACAATGAATGTTTTCCAAGATTTTCCCATTTCCCCCACTTATCACTTATCCTCTTTTTAATGTAACATACCTACAAAACGCCCAGTAGCCCATGTGAATATAACGTTAAATGATTGTTTTTTAACTTTTGATTTGTTGATTTTAATGTTGTAGATTCTATCGACCCTACATGTCAAACATCGAGACGACCATTGAAATGATAAAATCAGCTTTAAAGAAATGGCCCAACAATACGGCGCCCTACCAGGTTATAAAGCAAATGATCACAGCACATGATAGCCAAATGATTGCCAAGAATGTCCTCAAGTTGAATGAATTCACAAAGATTGGCCGATGTCTAACTGTAAGTAATGATTAGTCCAAGTCACAGATTATAAAAATGAAGGAGATGGGCCATGAAAAATTAGTAGTATTGCCAACATCGATCACTCGCCTTATTTCTACCTTCACACCAATCTTTCATTGGCTCCGCCGCTTTAATTGTCTGCAGTTTGGTCGTGCTCGGTGACAGTCTGCAGCTTCCATGTCATTGTCTTTGCCTTTGTTTTTGTTATCAATTGTCCAAATTATTTTTCCCTCATAATTGTTTTGTCATGATGCTTGATGACCTCTGTGGCAGAACGTTGAGGTACTTTTATACAGACCTTTTTATAAAACCTGAAAGGTAGCTGCTTTGAAACCCGAAATGTAAAAACATACATTTTTACCTTTATATTGGATATTTCTTATATTATATTACTCGCGACCGTTGACGTCACTCGTGCGTGTGCGAGCCTGATCAATCAATGCACTTGTGACTTTGTGCCGTGCAGCTAACACCGTTGTACGGCGTAAAGGTTCTCAACCTTACCTTAAGTATATTTTTCTTCAAAATTTTGCTGAAAAATTGTGGTCCAGAAAAAAGCCCTGCGGTCCAGAAGGGAGCCCTTCGCGGCCCACATCTGCCAATTACCGATCGCTGCTTTAGATCATTTTCTAACCATGATAGTAAGGGAGACACAATGATTTCTATGAGTTGTGTCAAATTAGCCTGAGTTTAAAAGCCTGGTAAGCCTGTTAAAACGTCTACAATTATTACGCGATGAGAAGGCTCACGATAATGAGACTTTATATAGGTAAAGATAAATAATCTGGTAGGAGTTGTTCCGAAAAACAAACAAATTTGCCTAGCATATACTAAACCCCACCCGGTAAAATGTACATAATCACTCACCATATATTTCATGGCGCATGTCATCGTACCGATCCTTGTAATAATTTCTAAAATCTTGTAAACTTTTTTTTTTGTACATTATTTATTTTTGGGGTGTTATGCCGTATTCCGCTACCTCCTTTAGCCAATGTTTCGGATAGTGTTACAGTGGTGATAACCCCGCAGCGCAGAAGAGAGGACTTATTCATACGTTGGTAACCCAAGCGACTAGAATATGTGAAGAACCAAAAATCGTAGCAGAACTTACATAGCTCACCGATGCACTGGAGCGAAATGGAAACCAAACAAAGCAGACAAGGCAAACCATAAGAGCCAAATCTGTACCAAAAGAAGGCAGAATTGAACAAGAGTCAAAAGGCAGGCTATTGAAGAAAGAAAGCATCAAGACTGTCTTCGGAACCACAACTAAAATACAAGACCTACTGAGGTCTGCAAAGACTAAGTTTACTCTGATGGAGTGTATAAACTCAGCTGTTCCGGATGTGACAAGGTTTATGTAGGCCAGACAGAGCAGACGATCTCCAAAAGGATATCAGAACACTTTCGAATAATGTAAACTCGGCCACCCTGACAAATCATTAATCGCCGAGCATTTAATTGAAACCCGGCATTACTTTGAATTTGTTCCTGAAGTCCTGGAAAGACCCAAAACTTATAGAGCACGCTTAATTAGGGAGGCAATTGAAATTCATAAAAATCCCATTAACATTAATAGAGACAACGGAGCTAAGCTCAATAGTTCTTGGTATTATTAATTAACGGCTACACCAAAGCTAAACACAGAAAACCATGTTAAATTATTCTGTAACACCAGCACGTAAAGTAGTGGAGCTGGCAACACTGTATTGCTTCTACGTACATAAGCACACACTTCACCACTATCAATTACACATCTGCCCTGATGATAGACACTGTAACGCTGTCCGAAATGTTGGCTAAAGAAGGAGATAGCGCAACACGGCATAACACCCCAAAAATATATAATGAAAATATTTTTGGCTGTGAAAATCTAAAATCATACCTTGTAAATTGTTTACCACCCATTTTATGTATGTACTGTTTTGTTTTAAAATAATGGCTGTATTGAAATAATAAGTTAAGGCTGGAAATACCGTTGGTCGACCGATGACATAGTGCTGACGAGCTGGACTGATGCTCCTCGTACGAAGTGCATAGTGAATCGAGTGGCACTACAGCTCTTCATTCATTCACCTACATATTACCGCTACAACTGATCTATGCATCCCACTTTTTCCAGCCTAATACTTCTTTGTTAACTTTATACTGATTGCAGGTTAACTACAGAGAAATTTTCCCCGATTGCAAAGATGAAGAAGCTATCAGTTCATACAATGGATCTGAACGCCAGGTTCGAGTCATCAAGCTTTTAGAGCAGGAAGATAATCAAGAAGATCAGGATTTAGATGAATGGGGTAAGTTAAATGACTGAGCATTTTACATTTCATCTGTATGTAAATTTGTTTGTACACTCCGTTACCGTGCCAAGACGGTGGCCTTTTTAACTCGTCAAATGCCACGGGAAAAAACGAAAAAATTTCGCGATGTTTTGACTTTAACGTAATATTTTGCAGGTTAATTTTATGCTATCTTATGTAATATTTACTGAAACACATTCCTTGAATACTAAACTATGCATAAAAACAATATTACTTGCGTTTATTCGATGAATTTATACGTTTTACGATCTTTTCAAATGCCACGGGAACAAACGAGAAAATTTCGCGATGTTTTGACTTTTACGTAATATTTTGCAGGTTAATTTTATGCTATCTTATGTAATATTTACTGAAACACATTCCTTGAATACTAAACTATGCATAAAAATAACACTACTTGCGTTTATTCAATGAATTTATACGTTTTACGATCATTTCATCGACCGCGGCGCGAGACTTGACATACGCCAACTGACAGCCGAGAGGCGGGAAAAAGTTCCAGGCCCGTGTCATAAACAATTTCAAAGAAAAAATATTGCTGCGCTAGGTGGGTTCACGGTATCTTATACCTTATGAACAAGGATGCCCCAAGCGATTCTGACCTTCTTCTTCATAAGTTTTCTTTATACATAAGGGTTAAAATCGCATAACAAAATTATTTTTTAGTGATTATTTTGGCCTGCGTCGATGGTACGCCGGCGGACGAACGGCAATCTAGCGGTTAATGGTTCAGAAAATATATATATAAAGATTTTTTTTTTTAATTTCCAGAAGTGACTGGTTCCAGTTACGTGGGCGAATCCCTGATGCGTCAGGTATACCTGTGCATGCGCAAGGCTGGTCCGGCGGGTGTCACGCAGAGGGAAGTTGCTGAGAGCCTCGGTCTGGACTGCCTGACAGCCCGTCTGGCCCTCAAGTACCTGGACAAAAAGTGCGCTGTACACAAGTCCATGATCGACATCAAAAGGCAGAGAATGTCAAAGTACGGTGTTGTTTTAAATGTTTTATTCTTGCATTAGATCACATTGCTGAATATACAGCGCACATATATTTTAGTTGTGTAACTTGAAATTTCAAGTAAAATGAGCAAATATTTTTTAACCATCATGCTGTTCTGCAGGGATAGGCGGAGGAGGTAAACCGCCAAACAACTCTGCCTTGGCTCACACTCTTTGCTTCATTCACACTCGTATATCATCTCATACATACTTTTTCTGTCACTCGGCATGGCCTTAATACATGTTTTTATTTTGTAACTAGCTCAGACCTATGAAAAATCACAGGATAATCTTAAAAAATCATTTTCAATTTTCTGTTAAAAATGTTGTGTAATTTGTAGGTATTTTACCGCTTGTCAGAATCCTTCACACAATCAGTTTCTATCTCTGTTAAATGCGTTTTTTGTGGATTTCAATTACCTCCGTAATTAGCCGTCTTCGATGCGTTTTGGGTCTTCCCAGAACATCAAAAACATTAAATAATAATAATAATAGTTTTATTCCAGGATGTGGGGAGGATAGTGCAATCCCACACGTCCCATATGATTGTACATATTTATATAATATATTTTATAACGTATTTTAATATAACAGATTTTTTTTTTTAGAACATGGAATAGGAAAAAAACAAAATAAAAAAAATATATTAATATTATAAAAATTAAATACAAAAATTAAAAAAATAAATAAGTAATCAATTCTAATCTTCAAGCTCGGGTTAAAGTAATGGCCGGTTTCAATTAAGGACTCGGTTAATTGCCGATTTGTCCGGATGGCCAAGTTTGCATGCACAAAAGTATTTTGAGATCCTTTTGGAGATGGCCCGACTGCCTTGCCTATAAACACTTAGTCATATCCCCAGCGGCTGAGTTTATAAACTCCTGTCTCAAGTGAAATCTTGGTTTTTGCAGGCCTCAGAAGGCTACGTTTCTAAAATATGAGTTACATAATACATGTTGTAATTCAGTGATATTTTTTTTATTATTATTTTAGATATACCTGCCCAGAATTCGTTGGACTCGGCGTGGATGAATTTGATAGTAATATTAAAAAGCGAAAACTATCTACAAATTCTGAAACACTACAAGCTTCTGCAAACAATAAAACAATCGATCAAATATCAAATTTGCTATTGGGCAATACAAAAACTGAAAAAGATGAAAATAATGTACTTGAAGCAGAAGCGTCAACAAGTCAAGTAGTGGATAAAGCTTTGCCTTTGAATTTATTATTAGAAGCAAGAGATAAAATGACCCCTACAAAATTACGCCGAACCCAGTTCATTCTGGACCAACTTCGACAACGACATATTATTTATGATACCTCAAATATTTTGAAAATGTGTAACCAACAGGAAAAGATATCAGGTTTAAAGAATGGATTAATTGATAAGAAAACAATTTTGCGAATACTCACCCGATTGGAGAACCAGGGGCTTCTTCGATTAATAAATGTGAAACTAGGGAAGTTTGCGGCTCCCAAGCTAACTTTCATCTGTGAGCCCCATATAGAACCGAGCCACTCTTACATCCAGTCTGTAGTGGAACAAGCTAAGATGGTTTACTTATCTAGATCTTCCAAAAAAATACCCCAAGAAATTAAATCCAAGCAGCTCTCAGTCAAAGTTGCAGAAGTCAAAAAGATATATGGATTTGTACCAAAGTTCTCCAAAATGCGTTCCCTCCATGAATTCTTATTCTATATTGTCTACGGTCATGAAAATATTAAAGGTGACATAGAGCAAATGGTATCAAAATCACTAATCAACGATCTTTCAGATAATGAACTGTCTCCTGCATATCGAAATGCCCCAGAAAAGTACATGTTGGTGCCCCCGGTGGCTGAGCACTCGAACTGGCCCCGTGGCTGGATGCTATTGGCCGATGTGCTGCTCTGCATGCCCCTTCATATCTTCATGAAGATAGTCCGAGTGACCGTATTCACCCCCATCTTAGTGGACTATGTCAAACACCCTCTCAAATGCCAGATTTTAATCAAGAACTTACCTTTAGAAATACAAAACGTTTTATTCTTTAAAAGGCGTCATGTCTTTTCAATATGCGAAGTAGTAGAACGTCTTTGTTTGTTCGGCTTGGCCAGATTTGGTCAAAGAATTATGAAGGATAAAGATAAAATATTTATATTTATAAATAGAACAACTAGTTTGCTGGACACTACCTCATCTTCTCCTTCTTATGTAACTATAGAAGATAAAAATTACAACCGAGAATTCTTTGCTTTTCAAAATGGAATGGACATTAGTAATTACTGGAATCGTTTGCAGATTGTTTGCTTGAACACTCAATTAGGTTTCTCCAAACATATTGTGGGTACGCAAGTGGAAATACAGAGTGCGGAAGCTAAGATGGCCAATGAACTGAGATCCTTCACAATTGAGGAAGTGATGGAACTAGACAATGCTACCGTTCCCGGGGACGCCAGAGGAGCGGCCGGATTGGATTCTTCTCTATTTTCACATATTAGAAGGTCTTGGCTAACCTTACTTCCTATGAAACCCATCAAACGAAAACAAGCTGAAAAGATAGCCTACCAAGCTGAAAAGATGGCCGTCGTTCCGCGCAAGAAACCTAAAATAGCCAGGAATGTTGTACATCAGCGTCCAAACCCTGCCCTTGTTGCAACCAAGAAGAAGGGAAAACATTTTGTTCGCACAATAGCAAAGCGAAAAAGTACCAGGGTCAGGAAATCTTTTTATGATGATGTGGATAAGGTGGCTCTAAAGAATCTAACCACCCTAAGAAGCTGTTGGCAGCCCAAGGAAGACAGAATCCTGCACTTGTGCAAGACTGCCACTGGAATCATCTTCTCCAACCCCCGCCTCGCCCCTTCTGCCATCATCCGGGACATGCTGCACATGGCCACGCGAGTGGTGGATAAAACTTCAGCCGCGTGTCGCCGACGTTTACTCTACATGACCAAGAATTCACAAATATCCCATCAAATTAAACTCTGCTTAGCGGAGGTCCGGCAAAATGAATTTATTATTAAAAAATATTCTCATATTTACAATCGCAAAAGAGTGGTAGAGTCATCTCCCAAATATCTTGACTTTGTGAGGGAATATAAAATTCACTTCATCGAACTGGTTCAGTATTTGCACAAGCATATGTATGGGAAAACTGACACTAGGTTGAGCTCAGTTCGTCTCCCAAATACCTTGGATGATTTGAATCTAAAGTACAATATAGATGTACCGGAACATTCTACATCGCCAGATGCAATAACGGAGCCGCAGACAGCTCTTGAAATTAATCAGAATGCGCTGATTTCTGTGATTCATAGTGCTCTCTCATGTAAAAGTGGAAAAAAAACACAAGCTTACCAACTACTCCAAATATATCGTCAGTTTCCAGAAAGCCTTCTCCGAGAAACTATTCTGAAAGTCAAGTCTTCCGGAATGTTTGCCATGACCAAAAAGTACAATGAAAATGAGCGGGTGTCTTCGTACTCAACTTCCTTCCATTTATCTCAGTCCTACCTCTACCAGCTGTGCACCACCACCCCGTACACAATGTTCTCCGAGATATTCCAACACTGCATCTTCATGATGCAGAATGAATCCAGGAAGTTCAGTCCGGAGGTACTGGACTCTGGAATAACAGCCTTGCTCACAGAGCTTACCTCCAACGGGTTTGCAGAATTGGAACTTACTTTCCCAGAAAACCTTTTAATCATTGACCCGAAAAATGTTGACGAGGCGGAATCTGAAAAAAAGCCCCCGAGCCAACCAAAAAGTTGTTCGGCATTTATGGATGAAGATAAACTACATCCTTCTAGGATATCTTTCAGTTCGTTGCAACTTCCAGACAATCCGGCCCCCATGACACAAGACTCCCTGGTCGTCAGCTCTTGTGAGTTGAGTGTCACTTTGAAAAGCGACTTGAGTGAGTTTAATTTTTCAGAAGATAAAATCAAAGAACTAACCACAAACTTAATCAGGTATTTTAATCTTACCTACTATTATATATTATGTACCTCATTGCTGGCAACAGTTGTGATATGTTTAACTCTCCTTTATTTGTTTTACTTTATCCTACTCTACACCAGCTGCTTATTTATTTATTTTTTTCTCTTTTAGGGATTCTATTTACATAACTGACTCATCAAATGTAGATTGTATATCAAAGTTAAAAGATTGCGATGTTAAGCTTGCAAAACAAGTATTTAATTTTATTTACAAGGCCGGACAGGTGGGGGCCCAAGGCGAAGATATTAAGGTAATTCTAGTTTAGAATGCTTACTTATTACTTACTTATATTATATTATAGGTATTAATGGTATCCTCTTTATTGCAGAATGGTTTTTCTTCTTTTGACCTGTTCACATTAGATAAGGTATTGGTGGCCTTAAAAGAAATAAACTTTATATTCCGCGTTGGCATTGTCAATAGTAGATGGGTTTCAAGAGAACACTTTCAAGATTGGTACATTAAACTTGACTTTGAAGCTCCGAAAATACATCACACATCGAGGGAGGATAACGACCAAATCTTACTGAATAGTGAAATGGAAACTGAAACAGATATTGGAAAGAGAAAGAGAGATTCAGCAGATTCCTCGGATGGTCCTCAGCCTAAAAAATCAAAAAAATCTACCATTAAGCCTAAAAAAAAAATTGGGAGGCATCTTGATAAAGATGAGGACTCTGAAAGCGGTGATAGTAAAGAAGAAAGCGACGATAAAGTAAAAAGTACAAATAAAGATGAAAGTGACAATAAAGTAAAAAGTACAAGCACAACATATTTTTGCCCAAGCCCGTGGATTTCGCCTGATGGAGACTTGAACCTCCGTATTCTGTGGAGATGGGCTGGAGCCATTTTGGGCTACATGATAAGTCACCCTATGATAAATCTATCATTATTGCAGCAACGTTTTTCCTATATGACACCCTTTCATATTCGGATTCTTGTTGAGGTAATTATGTTACTTACTGTAGATAATACCAACAAGGGAGATGGGTCTGTAATCATTATTAGTATGAAACCATGCGCACAAAAGTATCATCAACATCATTCACCCATACTTTTGCCAATCAGCGGCGCCCCCATTTATTTCTACCTACACACCAAATGCATAACTATCATTGCCTCAGCCGCTTTGATGGTCCTTGCAGTTTGGTCCTAGCTCGATGACTGTCGGCATGCTTCCATTTGATATCCTCCTTTTTTTTCTATTAGTGTGCATTCAATAATGTATTAATTTTCACTTATTGTTTCTAGATTTATTGGAGATGGAAGTATTGCACATCTTCATTTAACCACTGGAGCGATTATGGTCGAAAAATGGACCACTTTTATTTTTTTGCGATTGATAGCAGTCCAAAATTGGACAACATTTTCCTACCATTCATAAAACATTCATTGTAATTATTTAAAACATTTCCATGCCCAGCCATTTATTTTAAAATGAAGCTATTGAAATGCTTTATCTATTGTGACCATAGATGTCACAAATCCGAACTTCGTAGACTATTTTAGAATGATGTTAAAAATAAATTTTTAAAATATTTTTTTAAGAATTTCTGATCAGCTGTTTACAGTTAAAATTAAGTCCTTTTTCCATAGATCATTCATTATCAAGTATACCACAGACAACATACAGAAATCAAAAATATTCTATGTTGACTCAAATAAGTACCTCTCACGGAGTTTCAAAGTAACAAACTTGCAAGATTCTCACGGTTATAAGCTTAACGATTTTTTTATATTTTTTTTATAAGTCCTACAAATATGCGATAAACGGTAAAATACAGGTTAATTCATTAGCTGTATAGCACTATAATAGGTTTTTATGTCTCCATGTTAAAATTCGAAGGTATGATTTTTTTAATGTTTGCAAAAAATTTAAAAAATGAACTTCTGGAAATCTCGAGCAATCGAGGCAAATTTATTTATTTCGCATGGTCGCTCCAGTGGATCTGAATCTTTGTCCCAGTTATATCTACCTACTAGTGTTTTTTTAATGCATTTTTTAAAAAATTGTGTACTTTTATCACAGTCGAATAAAGTGTAAAGAGTATAATAATATGCTTTCTCACTCAAAATGCCCTTGAGAATGGCGCTACATTAATCCAAACATTATTATTATTTTTGTTATTGTTTTTGGGGTGTTATGCCGTGTTTCGCTACCTCCTTCTTTAGCCAACGTTTCGGACAGCGTTACAGTGTCCATCATCAGGGCAGATGACCTGATGATGGACACTGTAACGCTGTCCGAAACGTTGGCTAAAGAAGGAGGTAGCGAAACACGGCATAACACCCCAAAAACAATAACAAAAATACTTTTTGGCCGTGAAAACCTAAAAACATTATTATTATTATATATTACTTCCCCTCTTTTTATTCATTGCAACAGACTATTTTATTGACAGGCTATTTATGAAAAATTATCATCCTTTTTTGGTTTATAAAACTAATAGGCTTAACAGTGTCAACAGTAGATAATAATTAAACATTAATTAATAAATTAAGAATTTAGTAGTATTAACTATTAATTACAGATAAACTAAAGTACTAAAGGATTAATCTTGTAAAGATTTATTTACTTTACTGAATTTTATAAATACATAATATTGTTTGTATGTGTCTTTTGTTAATTGTTTTTAGATAACAAGCCAAATAGGATGTACTGAGATTTATCTAATTCCAAGAAAAAAGACATCTCTTTGGGATAATGAGAGGTGCACTAATATCATTAAGGGTATGTTTATTGAAAAGTTACCGTAAAATAAAGGATTGTGAAATAATTTGTAAAAATTGCATTTTAATAAATCTTTTTTTTTGCAGAAAAAGTATCAATGCTACACTCCAATGAAGAAATCTTTGTGGAAATATCTGAAAATGCTATTGTCAAGTTAGCTCTCTATAAAGGATTATCAATGAAATTTCAAAAAGCAGCTAAAATCTGAATAGCAACACTTCAAAGTTTTACTCTTTATTAAATGAAAAGATACACTTTGTAAATCTTACACCACTTTTTTATTATCAACTAGCTGGATCCCGGCATGCGTTGCAATACCATATTCAAATTATTTCTCCCTGCATGTCCTTTCCCGCGTCCCTTTCCCCTCCCGTCTTCCCCACCTTCCCTCTCCGCCGTCCCGCGAAACGCCCTCCTCTCGCATTCCATATATTTAGTCCCAGTACATTCAGTTTTCAAACAGCTCACGTGCCACCTATTACAATTTTTTTATTCAAATTTTCATATTTTACAAACATTCATTTTTGTGTATTATAAGAACAATCAATCAAATTTGGTACCTAACATAGGTACCTATTTAAAATATCTATAATTCTTGATTCAATTCAAAGTATTATTCGAGTACTTCAAATAAATGAATTTAAAGAGTTTTGATTTTACAATCATTGTTTTGTAAAATGTCACTCTCAATTTTTGTCAGTTTCGCAAGAGGTTTTTTAATGTTTAAAAAACTTTTCAGATGTATTGTCATGTGGTTGTAATAATCCAGAAACCTTTGAACCTTTTCAAACATTTCCTATGCTTAATACAGCAATACATAGACAACCCCTAACTCATACATCCCCAAGCATGTTTTGATTTTTTATTTTTAATATTCAACAGCCGACCAGGTTTCGCTTAGCTCAAGCCTTCGTCAGGGGCTTGAGTTAAATTTCCTTCGATAACATTTTATTCTTTACTTTATAATCGGCAATTGCATAATAATTTATAAATTATTTTAAACACTGGGTGTAAATATTATTAAATAAACATTGTTCTACTTATTTGATAATAAGGTGTCTGTTTTATATTTTTGTACCAACTATAAAGAAAAAAACTAGCTCCCAAAAAATTTCAGCTGCTTTCCAATAAATTTTTTTTCGCCAATCCATCAAATTTTAATTTTCGCAACAGGCTTTATAACTGAAAGCAGCTTACTTCGGCTATCACCTCTTCAGCATTATGTACTCCTGGTATATTTTGGACTCTACTTTTATTATACTCCCCTTTCCAGCATTCTTCAGTTTTACATTCTACAAATGGGGTTCGATAGACTCCAGAGAGTTGAGACTCTGGTGAGGTATAACACAAAGTAAAATGAAGACAGAAAAAGGGGGATAAAAGTTTATTTATAAGATTTTGCAATAAGAAATTGTTTATAGCACCAGTCCTGTTTTAAACAGCCACACCTATAAACAAATACCTATCCAAATAAACAAAAACACAACGGTTGTCCAAGAATTAACGAGCGTTTGTCGTTTGCGGCGGTATGGACAAAATTTTTCATTAGTTGGCAAAAGCGCATTGGCTTGTAGCGGGTACTTCCCCCCCAACAGGCGGTCGCTCAGCTCGATAGTTTATCCAATCTGGCTGTGGCTGCTGTTTCCCGCCAAATGTGAAGTGCACTCTATTATTTGCAAGCATGTTTTGGGATCAAAGAGGAGTTCTTCTCGTCGAATTTTTGTCAAAAGGGAGCACAATCAACGCTGATCGTCATTGTGAAACGTTAAAAAGACTTCGAAGAGCGAAACAAAACAAGCGAAAAGGGAGGTTGGGCAAGGGCTTGCTGTTTGTTACACGACAACTCCCGCCCACATACAGCAGCTGTTACCACCGCACTCCTGTAATGTTTTCAGTGGGATGTCCTTAGCATCAGGCATATAGCCCTGACCCGGCACCCAGTGATTTTCATCTCTTCCTTCTCCTAAAGCAAATTTGGCCGGAAAATGGTTCACGACCGATGAAGAAGTGAAGCTCGTTGCGGAACGCGGCGGGACAACCTATCAAGAACCTTGTTTCCCGAATTTAGAAGTGCGTTGAACTTGCCGGGGATTACATAGAAAAATGGTGTAGACATGTGCAAATTTTGTACAAATAAAATTTTCCTGATTTTTAAAACGAAAACAGTCTTTAATTTTTGGACAACTCTCATAAATCTATGACAATTTTTCACTAAAAATGTTACTTTAAATATGTATTAATATAAAAATCTTAATCTACACACATTTATATTACATAACTTTTATTTCATTTGACCTAATTCTTAAATAAACGTATCTGGGATATTTATTTACATATTAAAAAACATAGAAGGTACAAAGGTATCATAACAACAAATTTTTTTTTAACCCTCAACTGAGTGTCAATCTATTAGCGCGAACGTTGACATACATAATATTATAATATAAGGAGGTACTACTTGTAAAGTCAATAACCTTTTTATTTAATTAAATGAAGACATTATGAGCGAAACTCAATCGAAAATCTGGAAACAGAAAAATCAGAAAAAGATATTGGCACCTCTGGGACTCGAACCCAGGACCTCCCTACTTTCCGGGTTGGGAGGAAAGTAGGGAGGTCCTGGGTTCGAGTCCCAGAGGTGCCAATATCTTTTTCTGATTTTTCTGTTTCCAGATTTTCGATTGAGTTTCGCTCATAATGTCTTCATTTAATTAAATATTACAGTTTGAGGTTTTACTCATAAAGTTAAAATAATAAATCAATAACCTTTTTTTTATTTCTGTGAATTGCAAATGGTAAATTGTTCTCACGGGATAGGAAACAGATTCTGTTGAATTTCCCTGAAATTACATTTGAAATTTGAGTTTTCTTGCGAAACCAGTCACCACCAATCGTCACCATCTTGATTATGATACGACCAACAGCAGAAAAGGATTAATGTAAAATTATCATATGTATATTTTTTATTATTTCAGTTATTATCTTAAATAAAAATGAATGTTTCTTTGGTTGCCCCTTACTGGTACCTAAACCATTCATCTGATTGCGATGAAACTTTGGCGACTAGTCGTGCGCATGCCCGCAAAGGTTTCTATACATAATGGTGAGCTCTAGCGTTATGAAATTATTTCCTATACCATTCATCTGATTACGATGAAACTTTGGTGAGTTGTTATGCGCACACCTGCGAATTTTTCTATTTATAATAGTGAGCTCTGGTGTAATGAAATTTGTATAAAAATTTCCGGTAGGGAATGATGTAAGAGGAACGCGGGAGGGAAAGTTGGGAACATGGAAAGGGGCGGGTTCGCAGGACGGGGGGGGGGGAAGGGGACGCATGGGAAAGGACTCACAGGTGAGGGGTGGGAGATAAGAGGGGCAGAGGGAGGAATAGCAAAGGAGACATAGTAACGGTAGGGGAAAGCAGGGGGTAAATTTGGAAAAACCATGCTTCTCACACTGACAGCTGTATGTGGCTCACGGGTCGGAAAACCTTATAATTTATTCATGTACGCACCAGACAAAAAAAAATTTTGTAGCCAAAAAGACTATAAACAGAATTAAAATATAAACACTTATCTTCTTCTTCAATGATATAAACACTTTCTTTGAGTGGCATTGCAGCGCATGCCGGGTACTCACTGGTTTATACATATTTAGAAGAACGTCTATATATATTGTAAATCTTGCATTTTTTTATTGGTGGAGACTGATGTAATTTTGTGAAAAAAAATTGAAACCCAAAACAAGAAGGTAAATTGGTACAAGAGATTTTGAAAAACCACCTCCATTCCCCTTTCCCGCCCCATATAACAGATTTTGAAACTTTTTTTAAAATTTTGTACACTTGAATAAGAGGAAAATTAGTGTCATTTGATTTCAAAAAACTTCAATAAAATTTTCAAAAAACCCGATTATCGCCGAGGACTTAAGTTAATACAGTGAAACCATCTCAAGAAGTTTTCCAAGGGACCGGAAAAAAAAACTTCTTAACAGGGAAGTTCTTAAGAGGGTTTCACTGTACTTATACTGTATACTGTATTATACTTATAATAACTGTCTAACATATTATGAACAGAAAACAAATAACGAGTATTTATCTCAAAACATTTATAAAGGTTACCGACTTTGCAAGTATGTAATATTTTCATATCATACATACAAAAGAGTTTGAGGAACCATTGTTAAACAAAAAAAGTTTAATTATCACCCAAATAAAAATAATATTATGTATGTAAGTCCATTTGAGGAACACTTAGGTTTTTTTTCTGAAAAAGCCCGAGGTAAATAATTAAAACTTTACTGTAAAGCAAAGCTAATAGAAACAAAGAGATATGGCATGGAAACGTGCTGACTGTTGCCGAGCTAGACAAAGGGCTCGGACTGTGAAAGAGGCGAATTTGTGAACAATATTGATGACACTTTTGTGCGTGTGGTTTGATACTAATAATGGTTCATGTCCCATTTCCTTGTTTCTATTATTAATGCTGGAAACACTTAAAATTAAATAACTCAATAATTTACACAAAACCTTTTAGGTTGGAATCCCACAACATAAAACAAATTCAAACAACAATAATAAAAGTTTACTCACATCAATAAAAATGGATATAATCTTGTATTGTGATGTAATTTATGAATCATCATACATACATTTAATCAATAATAAATTGAGCAAATACACAAAACTAAAATTATAACCCCACCTAAACCTAATTTCCATCAATAGGTATGTTGGCAATAGTAGAAAAGAGTTGAAGGGAAGTCGGGGGAAGAAGTTTTGTTTTTGGTCCATTTAGGGCTGAAATTGACTGAAAAAATAGCCTTTATTCCACATACATAAGATAGTTATAAGTATATAATAGGTTACACTGCATATTGCTCATCACATTGTAAATTAATTACGCATGCTAATTTATTTCTTTTATTTTACGTGCCCAATTTTCACCAACAATTGTGTCGATACATATCAAACTCGCAAAAGTCCACTACCAACCTTTTTTTGTGTATTCTAATCGGCAAAAAAAAACGAATCTTTTGCTTTAGATCAGTCTAACCGAAGTCCAAGGCTTCCCAAAGAAATTAAAGTGAAAGTTGATAGATTTTTTTCAATCCAACCTAAGTCCCACACCCGCTTTAAATCAATGAGCCAAAGTCCATTACAGCCAAGCACACGTCGTCTTCACTCTGTCGTGGCCGCCATTTGTGTTTGTTCCAAGCAAGACAAGCCATATCAAACTCACCCAAGTCGTATTTCTTTAATTCAAACACACCAAGTCCAGTGCCATCTATTTCAATATCGACTAAGTCCATAGGTATCATATCAAATGCGCCGAAGTCCATAAAAAAAATCATCGAAATTGCATATTTACTTCAAGAAATTAATTTTGATTTTTATTTTTCTGTGTTCCCATGTACAATATTCATAACATAAAGTAATATTTACAGGTTTTTACTAGGTAAAAGTTGAAACTAGAAAAAATCATCATTATCCGAAATATGTTTGAACAGAACTTACGCGAGTTTGATATGTGTCGACACAATTGTCATAAACACCTCACATCTGTAGCACACAGTAAGGGTTCAGAACCCGGTAAGGACAAATAATGTAGTATCTCAGGTACGGGTTTGCTTATTCCCAAAATATAAATAAATTAAAATATACATACATAGTATTTTGTTCCTCATTCCCGAGAGGAAGGTACCAACTCACAATTTCACAATGACAATGAAAACATTGTTTGAAATGTATTGTGTCCGAATTTGAGCAGCCAAGTACTTCTTATTTCGTAGATACAGTGAAACCCTCTTAAGAAGTTTTCCAAGGGACCGGAAAAAACAAACTTCTTAAACAGGAAAACCTTATATGTGGGAAACGTTGGGCTAATTTGGGCCCGAGGGACCGGAAAAACCAAACTTCTTAAGCCACGAAACTTCTTAAGAGAGAACTTCTTAAGAGGGTTTCACTGTAATAGAAACAAAGGGAGATATGGAATGGAAGCGTGTTGACTGTCACCGAGCTACAACCAATTTATGCGTTTAATGTGGAAGTGATTTGCAGTAATATGTGTGGACCATGTTGGCAACACTTTTTGAGCGCAGTTTCATGTCTTATCTCCCCTTTGTTTCCATTATCCTTGCTCACAACATTGGCCAAATTGGGAATGCCGTAATTCCACCGATTGTTATTTGAGGTATTATTGCATTTAAATAGATTATTGCTTCAAATGGCGCTTTTATGATTAATAATCCCTTCCCTTCAACATTAGCTATCTATACGTAGGTAAAAAATACAGACTTATTTTCTCTG
This sequence comes from Glyphotaelius pellucidus, assembly GCA_936435175.1. Taxonomy (NCBI): domain Eukaryota; kingdom Metazoa; phylum Arthropoda; class Insecta; order Trichoptera; family Limnephilidae; genus Glyphotaelius; species Glyphotaelius pellucidus. Next base: position 16,250,779 of record OW386553.1, read on the forward strand.
GTCTAGTTTGAAGGTAACTTTAATTTGGAAAGGATAATCGAGAGAGGAGGTGGCTTGTCGGAAGATCTGCGTATGTTGCCAGGCACAATTGCCATTCCCACCTGTTAGTGTTGCCGATAAGGTGAATTCAGACACGTTGTTCAAGCCACTCACCGTGAAATTGGTTGCTGAAATTGTATAAATACATACTAATTATTACGGGTCAATTATTTTTTTGATATAACATAGTCAAACTTAATTGTAATATTCATTTTTAGAGTTCCCCATCCCATACATACACTAGTCAGTATATATGGATAGTTAAGGGGGTAAAATGGGTACAGTGAAACCCTCTTAAGAAGTTTGGTTTTTCAGTCCCTCGGCCCAAAATTGGCCCAATTTTTCCCACATATGTTTTCTTGCTTAAGAAGTTTGTTTTCTCCTTGGAAAATTTTTTAAGAGGGTTTCATTGTATGTACAGTGGAATAAACAATAATGTGTTTTATGTCGACATCCCGGAGTGATTTTTACACAATATAGCTCTCATTTTCACACGAAAACACATTACATAGTAACTTATTTGTCCCCAGAACAAAGTAAAAACAGAATTAAGTGAAATTGTGTACATTAACTCTTGCCATTGCCAGGGACTAACTTAATTTTGCGCACTTAACAGGCTAAAAGCCATTCATAAAGTTCTCACATAAGAAGTTTCCATGAGGGCGCCATTTCAGTGGGACACCACTAAATGTGCAGCGCCCTGCGGAGGTTCCCTCACCTGGTGGCCACTCTGTGGTGCCACAATTTGGTGGCCGATAACAGCATTGCATATTCCCGTAACATAAGGAAACCCTCTTAAGAAGTTTTGTGGCTAAAGAAGTTTGGTTTTTTCGGTTCCTCTGCCCAATTTTTCCCACATATAAGGTTTTCCTGCTTAAGAAGTTTGTTTTTTCCAGTCCCTTGGAAAACTTCTTAAGAGGGTTTCACTGTATTAAGTTAGGAAGTTTTTTCCTGTTCCTTGGAAAATCTTATGAGTTTCACTGTACAGAAGTTTTCATTCTTAAGAATGGCCAATTTATCTCACATATAAGGTTTTCTTACTTAAGAAGTTATTTTTTTCCAGTCCCTTGGAAAACTTCTTAAAGAGAGTTTCATGGTTCATAATAATAACATGAATCATTAAAAAATGACAAAGTTTTCTCAAAATTCATAAAATAAATAATATTTGGGTAACTTACATAGCCAACATGTTTGTGAAATATCATTAGAAGATAGAGTTGTTGGGTGAATCGGTCTGGTCCCAATTGAATAAGTTATGTTATATAAGAGTTAAGTTGCTTTATATTGCAATTATTCCACTCCAAAAAAACAATTTAAAAAGCATATTTGAAACAGGTCTTACTTTCAGATGTGGGAACCTTGATGCAATTATCGGTGTAACACAAAATCCAGTCTATTTTTCCAGATTCATATGTCTTAGAGGAGGCTTTTATGTTAATGGAATCAATAACCATACTTCTAATGCTGATTATTTTCCAAGTGATTACAGCCTTTTCCGTATTCTCTGTAAACATAAAACGTTTGCAGTGTACTAACTATTGTGAAAATTTGATAGTGAGTTCTTCCTGGAAGCCTGTCATTGTCAAAAGGATGATTTCGGCATCTGCCTGAGTTCAAGATGGCGAGATTTGGATTTGACATAATTTTTCCATATGGGTGTCATGGTGACCAGACAACTCAGAATGAACTCAACTAACACCTCCTTTGAAAAGTCATTAACAGTGATGAAAAATTGGTTAAATAAGTTATGGGCTATTTTTCATAGCTTTTAATGACTTTCAAAGAGGTGTTGAGTTCACTTGATTCTGAATTGGCATGGAACTGGGTGTCATATTGTTAAAGGAGCGATTTTGGTGATCTGCGTGAGGGTCCAAGATGGTGAGATTTGAATTTGAAGCCATTTTTCAATACAAGTGTTTTTATTTATTTATTTATTGTTTGAAACATTTACAGAGTGATAACAATTATTACAATAATAGAATTGCCGTTGGGATATACATAGATATTAACACTCCAATTAGAAATGTTCATAGCATGTTGTTACTAGACGGAAATGCTTGTAGTGATAACAGAAATAATGATAATCAAAATGAAATATAAAATATAGTAGTGATTATCAATATTAGTCTTAATATTCATAAGACTAATATTGTACAAAAGATGATTTTTGCATCTGTCTTAGAGTCAAAGGTAGTGAGATTTGAATTTGATGCTCTTTTTACACTTAACCCTTCAGAATTTTGGCGTATTTTTCCGATGGTCAAAATATTTACGCTTTACAATAAAATGCAAATAAATGGAATATTTCTGAACATATCCCAAAACTAAAAACTGTTTTTGAAAGGTGACAAAATACACTTTCAAATTTTATAATTCAAAATAAACATAATTTTTGAAATATAAAAATTTTGCATGCAAACATAAAAAAGTTATAAAAATGGCCTCACGCTTTTTCTAACTTAAATTACCAATAACAAAAAAAAAAAAATAACACATATTTTACTAGATAAATGTATTATAAACGTCACTGTCACCTCATTTTACTAGATAAATGTATTATAAACGTCACTGTCACCTCATTTTACTAGATAAATGTATTATAAACGTCACTGTCACCTCATTTTACTAGATAAATGTATTATAAACGTCACTGTCACCTCATTTTACTAGATAAATGTATTATAAACGTCACTGTCACCTCATTTTTTGTCTTTTCATATAAAAATAATTAACAAATTCTCAAAGTTTCAATTTTTTTTTTTCAAATTGCAATTCAAAACTTTGGTTTCATAAAGGTGTCCATTTTACTTTTTTCATTAGTCTACAAAGCGTGGTTTTTGCCTTTTTAACACTGTTTAGAACATAATTCTCACTCTGATAGTAATGGAGTTACAGCGATTTATACAAGACGCATGAGCTGGGACAAATATGGTCTCCTGTCACTCAACGGGTTAAGACTAATATATTATTTATTATTTAATTGGCATGCTTACCTTCGCGTGTTAGATAAACCATCTTCCAATCATTTTCCTCTTTCCTGTACATGTTCTCCAGGGCAAATGCTCCGTTCATCCACTGCTCTTTGTAATCCAGGACCTTTCCATTGCTCAGCACCACCTCGTACAGGTCCTTGCAGGTGGAGTATCTGATGAGGATCTCCCTGTGTTCCCCGAGCTCCCACAAGTGAGGGGCCCAGGGGCGCAGTTCCTGCCTTTGGAGCCTCCAATTTTGAGACCCCGACGATCTACCCACTTTTTCATAACTGCTAGCTGTCCTGGAACAAAACATCGATATTAATATAATAAGTTGTTTGGTAGAAATTTTCAAACTCACCCATTATATATTATTAAGGATTAGAGGAAGGAAGTATAAATGCTATTTACCAACATTTCAATGGCTTCGAAACAGCCATTTTTGTTTCTACACCACTCATATGTAAATGTATCAACTATGTATAATGCAAGGTGTCCGGAAACTTATGGCACAATCTGGCAACTAGTTAATCTACATCACGTAGAGATCCCTAAAAAACTTTTTTCCATTTTGTTTGGCAACTAAAGGACTAAAAAAACTTTTGGAGCCGGGTTCGCACAAGTGCATTTTAACACATTAAACAGATGAAATTAACCCTTTAGCGACTGATTTTTGGAATATTTGATGGAATGTCATCGTCAGTTGACCACTTGTCATCTTCGAAATATGTATTTCAGAAATGCTTCATTTTGAAACTGTGGCCCACGTAAATTTTCAATTCGTACCTCATTTTCATTACCAGAATCTATATCAGAGGTCAGATCTATATCATTGGCCTTTACTGGTGGTGGATATATGCAAATTTTGCTTATTTGGTCACATTCATCATCACCTTCTTCCAGAAAAGTCAGTTTTTGGTGCACTAACAAGCCAATGAAAAAGAATTTAAAGAAAACAAGTTAAACGCCCATAACCCTACCGTACCAAAATTGGAACACTTTTCCCTCCCACAACATCAAATGAATGTTTTTATATTTTTATGGTACTTTGTGATTTTTTTTATGATGAAACCAAAAATAAAATTATTAAAAAAACATAAAAAATGTTTCAGGCCTTTCTGGGTTAAACATGTGATATTAACCCCCTAGCAAACGAGAGCTCCAATCAAAAAAGGGTAAACTGCAAAATCGACTCCAAATGTGATTTACGTTCACCAGATTCCCGCTTGTACCACAAGTTTCCTGACACCATGCATAACGATGTTGGAGACAATTTTGTGAACATGGTTTCATACTATCAATGGTTCTCGGCCAATCTTCCTTGTTTCTATTACCCATATCTGCAACCTATAGCGAGTTCTTTTGTCGAAAGAGATTTTCAATAAAAACATACACACACCTCTCCACCATCAATTCCACAATCTCGGCACACAGCCTCTTGATAATGAAGTTCTTCCTGACCGCGGAGACCAGCTGCAACCTTTGCTCCCGCAGGCTGACGATGAGCTCCACCAGTTCCCACTCCCGGCACTTGGTCCTCCGGCGCAGCACGGCTTTGTGGTCAGAGCTGTATCTCCAGGTTACGTCCTGGATGTCATCCCGTGAATACGCCATCACGTACTCCAGCTTCTTGCCCCAGCCGGCCTCGTACAGCAGCGGAGAGTCTAGCACATTCTCGCAAGGGTCGCAGTGCAGCCATCTCTTCTTGGTGTGAGAATAGATCTGAAATACATGTATAGTAAATATTATGTGAATGAATGAGCGCAGCCAAGTCCTGTTTTAACATGACCGGTTCACATTTCGTCTGTCTGTAAACGTTTTTGTTTCAAGATGGTGGCCATTTTAAAAGTTCAACAGATGGTTGCTTAATTAGTCGTTAGTTTTTAAAAAATAAAAAATACTGGCAATTAAGTTAGAAGGTGAACATTCATTAAAAAAAAAAAATTACTGGAATTCCTTATTGGTTACGCCATCTGTCCAGGTTTTTTGAGGCATGTATATACAGATATACATCCACATTTCAGAAGCATCTATGTCCTTTGTTAATATATGGTTCGAATAAGGAAAAAAAATTTTTTTAAACGTTTGAAACGAATTGATTGGGTTACGAATAACCTGACAACATTTGAAAATCTACTACCGCCGTATTCAGTAATTGGAAAATGTTGCTTGTGTTGTGATGGAGGACTTAGCCAGCCGAGGAATTGAACACACAACGCTTGAATGGGACCCAAACGCCATGCCAACTCAGCCACTGACCGATTACTTAGAAATTTAGTTCAGTATTTCAACATTTATTATTATACTAGGGAAAATGAGAAATATTTACTTCGATCCAGACGTGGTCGGTGGTGTCGACGACAAATCTGGTATCATAGTCCAAAGCACGGCACATCAGGGCGAAGCAGTTGGCCCACTCTCCACAGCGCCCCTTCTTGGTCACCAGCAGGATCCCAGGATCGTTGTAGCGTGGAAACTCCGTATCACCCTGGCACTTCAGGCATTTGAAGATCTGAAGAGAACAGAATTATTCAAATTATGTAGTTATATAGCACAAACACCAGGTCCGCAGTCAAAGGGTTCAAATTTTTAACATCATCTGATTATGAACTCAGCCACCTGCGTAGTCTATGCCAATATCAAATTAAGATCTCATCTTTTAACATTAAAAATACTGCAAATAATATTTATTATGTATCATGACGGTCAGTTTTAAACAATTTAATTGACTGAGTGTGGCGAAGATCTGTTTTAACTTGACCATTTGGCATTTCATCAGTCTGTAAATTTGTTAAATTCCGGCTCAGGTTCAAGATGGCGGCCTTGTTGGATACTATCTTTTTATTATTTTATTTATGTTCGTGGTTCCTACCAAAAGCAGAATAATCAATATAATGGTAACTACTGACCTGAAAAAAGTTTGAAAATGTCATTGAGATGGTGACATTCCTTTGGACAATAAAATTGTATAATCCTTATTTGAAACAATAAAAATGTTACATAATATATATGGTTTATAAGTAAGTGCGTAGATATTTAAATATCTACTTACAAATCTTATAATCGCAGAGGAAATTTTGGTTTTGATTGACGTACCAGACATACAAAAATAAAGAAAAGAAGCAGTATTGGAATGTTTAAATTGACATATCAGACATACAATAATAAAGAAAAGAGGCAATATTGGAATGTTTAGATTGACGTACCAGAAATATAATAATAAAGAAAAGAGGCAGTATAGGAATGTTTAGATTGACGTACCAAACATGCAAGAATAAAGAAAAGAGGCAGTATTGGAATGTTTAGATTGACATACCAGACATACAATAATAAAAAAGAGGCAGTATTGGAATGTTTAGAATTGACACACCAGACATACAATAATAAAGAAAAGTGGCAGTATTGGAGTTTTAGATTAAAATACCAGACATGCAAGAATAAAGAAAAGAGGCAGTACATATTGGAATGTTTAGATTGACATACCAGACATACAGTAATAAAGAAAAGAGGCAGTATTGGAATGTTTAGATTGACATATCAGACATACAATAATAAAGAAAAGAGGCAGTATTGGAATGTTTAGATTGACTTACCAGACATGCAAGAATAAAGAAAAGAGGCAGTATTGGAATGTTTAGATTGACATACCAGACACACAATAATAAAGACAAATAATATGTTATGTTACCTCCACCCGTATGGTCTCAAAGGAACTCAGTGTGGTTGTGACGTTCTGGTATTTGGTGACTCCAGAGCACACCTTGCAAGGTGGGGTGTCCATCCAGTGGAAGAAACTTTTGTGGAACCAATTCATCAGCTCTAGGAGCAAGCCTTCCTCTAGGGTCATCTCAGGGCCATCTGATATACCTGATAATAGAATAAGAGGATTCATATTTGGCTACTAGTTGTTTCCCCTGAAAATCACAGGATGCAACATGACTTGCATAGTTCCTCTATTGAAAATGGCCCGCAAAAATAAGCCATATTATGTACACCAGGGGCGGTTCGTGACATATAGGCTGATTTTAGTCTTATGCCGACCGCACGCGCACCGTCGGCGCTGATGGTCGAGATATATGAACTTCTCGGAAGCGTTTTTGAATGACGTTTAGCTATCAGCGCGCAAGGTGGTCAGCGCTGATGGCTACGTCGGCGCCGCGTAACTGTCGGCGCTGACGATCGCACGAGCGCCTCTGCTTTCAGTGAGCGTTCTAGTGTCGAGACTGTCGAGCGGAGCGGACGTCGTCAGCGTGTACAGTCATGGCAAATCGCGAAGGCGATAGGTAGTACAAAGCAGCAATAACTAATACACTCCGCATTTTGGTCTTCGTCTGTACAGTAAGGCGGTCAGTACGATACTGAAACGAGCCACGCTGAGCCTCAGCGCTGACGAACTACGCGCTGATCTATGAGCGCTGACGGTGAGTGTGAGACTAAAATCAGCCATAGATAGAGTGCCAAGATTGAAAAATATGATATTATTGATATTGTTGTAGCTGAAAATGAATTTCAGCTACAATAATATCAATAATATCATATTTTTCAATCTTGAACTCAAATTTAACAGGAACACAAAATAATATTTATTATAAGGGTTTTGAAATGTTCGATGAACTCCCTTGAAATATGAAGGAAGTATAAAATAAAAGCCTTGCAATTTTTCGAGGGTTTTATGTCTCAATGCTGTAAAATGCGTAGTAACTTTCATATGTAATTTTCATACATAGGTCATATATCCTACTATGTAAAACTATTATATTAGTTTTCGTTATTTGTTTTTGGGGTGTTATGCCGTGTTGCACTACCTCCTTCTATAGCCAACGTTTCGGACAGGGTTACAGTGTCCACCATCTGCCTTGATGATGGACACTGTAACGCTGTCCGAAACTTTGGCTACAGAAGGAGGTAGCGCAACGCGGCATAACACCCCAAAAACAAATAACAAAATCCTTTTGGCTGTGAAAATCTAAAAACATATTTTATTAATTGTTAAAATGTACATGGCCAAATTACTTCATATGCCGATGATACATTACTAATAATAAGCAAAAAAAACTTAGGAAAATGTAACATTTAAAGTCACAGAAGACATAAATAAGAATTTCCTTATACATTACATTAATTTACTATCACTAGTGACTAAATCGTTTTGCATTAAAATCCAAATGAATGGAATAATTGTGGACATATCCAAAAATTAAAAACTGTTTTTGAAAGGTAATAAAATACACTTTCAAATTTTATTATTATAACGACGTAATTTTTAAATATAAAAATTTTGAATGCACACTTTAAAAAGTTTTAAAAAAGGCTCACCTTACGTTTTTTCTAACTAAAATTACTGGTAATGAAAAACAATAAAAATACATACATATTTTATTAGGCGAATGTATTATAAATGTTATCGTTGACTCACTTTTATGTTGTTTCACGTAAAAATAATTAATAAAAAAATTCCCAAAGTTTCATAATTATTTTTCAAATTGCGGTCGGAAGCATTGGGTTTATAAAAATGTAGATTTCAATTATTTTGTGGTTAATTTATAGATTTAAATGTAAAGCGTGGTGTTTACTCTTTCTAACACCAATCCATCCAAATAAATGGAATATTAAGGACTGTTAAGCAGTGAAAACTAAGAACTGTTTTTGAAAGGTGATAAAATATGCTTTCAAATTATGTAAAAAGAAATAAACATATAATTTTCGAAATATAAAAATTTTGCTTGAAAATGTAGAAAACTTTTAAAAGTGGCTCACCTTACTTTTTTCTAACTAAAATTACTTATGATGAAACAAAAATAAAAACACATACACATTTTATTAGACAAATGTATTACAAATGTTATTGTCACCTCCCTTTTTTGTAGTTCAATGTTAAAATAATTAATAAAAATTCCCAAAGTTCCATAAAGAAATTTCAAATTGCGATTCGAAACTCTGGTTTCATAAAGATCTACATTTTGCTTCTTTTGTGGTCAACTTTTATATTTGAATATAAAGCGTGGTATTTTCTCTTTAAAACACTGTTTAAATACACTTGATGGGTTAAAATATAAAACAACAAAAACATTCTAAAAAGATTAGATAAAAGTAGATTCAATAAAAGTGTGCAACAGTTTGTACCTTTTTTAATATCTGCTTGTATACTCCTCATCCTGTTGATAGACCTGGTCTTTAGGGTTTCTATTGGAATGAGTGCTCTGGCCTGGTTGATCAAGTCAGGATTTTCATACTTCAAGACTCGCTGGAAATGAGTCTCCACACTATTGAGGAATGCATTGGGTGATGGACCCTGAAAATACAAGGTTATTCCAATACAAAGTTAGATTACAACTGACGTATAATATCCTGTGCAGGAAAACAGGAATGCAAGGAGAACATCATTAGTTGCATTTCAATAATTTTAAAGCAAGTTCCAAAATTAACGGACTCCATTTCACCAGGGATTTTAAACTAGATGATTCGGCAAAAAGATGTTCCATTTTCGAAATGAAAAAAGTTGCCACATTCAATAATATAAAAATCAGGAAATTTCTTCTTCTTAAATATTTGTTCAAACTAGTTGAAATCGATTTGCAATACTATCCATGTGCATTCCATTTATATACCAATATACCATGCACATTCAAGTGCACACTCTTAAATAATTTACCTGAGAAATAGATCTACAGCTGACTGAACAACCAGTCATCCTTTGAGTTTAGTGGACACGGGAAACCCTGAGGATTTCCGTCTGGGCGTATGGTACTGATGAATTTCGTATTATTATTCGAAAGACTAATCATAAACTTACCCTGCTCCACGGCACGAATGGTAAATGGTTACTTTGCAGGCTCATGTTGATGTTTCACGTCAGAGGCCTGAATACTGAAAAAAACATTATTTAATTATCAATATTTTCGTGACTCCTAAATACAAAAGATAACTTCTTATCTTTCACTTTTTGTTTCTAGACTACAGAACTGTCGTAATACATATTATGTAAGTATTTAGCCAATGAATAATAATAACAACACAATAATATATTATCGACGATATATAAGCTATTGGAAATGCAATTCGACCTAAAGAGCAGTTATCAATTTAAGATTTATAAGTATTTTTTTACTTCATAACTCTACGTTGCACGAATTTAACATATTTTTCTTTGATGCTTACCAAATTATAAATTCACGGAGTTAAATTCTTCATTAATTGCAGAAAAACCGGTATTTAAATTTAATGAATAAAGTAATCGTTTGTTGACAAAATATTGCTTAAAAAATTACCGGGTAGAAACAGAGTGCCAAAATTTCACGGAACAGAAACGTCAAGAAACGTCAAAATATTTTCCTGTTTATCCATGATTTACAAATTTTTGTTATATGGACTGTATAGACAAAACTCAACGTCTTTTTAAAAATATTGATACATATACATACAGGTTCCATTACACGTACACTTCTGGCTGGACGGGCCGCCGAAACCGAACCTAATAGTACCCTTTACACGCAGAGTTCGGAGCGGGACGTGCCCCGCGCCACTTCAGGCCGCCGCGCAGAAAAGTAAAGATCGGAAGTAAGATAACGGTTTACAGCGCAGTTCACTGTGAGACTTTTCTGCGCCGCGGCCTGAAGTGGCGCGGGGCACGTCCCGCTCCGAACTCTGTGTGTAAAGGGTACTATTGTGTGTTTTCACCATCTCTTTTTTCAGCCCGATTCCGAGACAAAAATTTTCGCCTTACACGATCGCTATTTTCATCACTGTTTTCATATCTACGATTCAGTTGGCATCACATTAAAAAACAACGTCCATGTGTTGTTTGCAGTGATGTCAATTTAAATGGTGCTCAAATCGGCTCTCAATTTTTTGTGCTTATGTATGGCTGTCAGCTGTCGCATATTTAAGTTTAGAGTTTTTAAAACACGAATTACTGTAAGTAATCATGATTATTTATTCATTTAATGTACGTTTTAATGTATACCATGTCAACTCAATTTAAAAAAGACAATAAATAGTTTTAATACTTACTTAATAATACTCACAAATAATTTTCCACGTCCGCGTTGTTTAAAAAAAACTCTGGTAGAGAAAGGGTTGAAAGAATTGTGCCGTAACTACCCAAGAGGTTGTAAAAATTACTTTCGTATAAACAGTAAAAAATTCGACAGTTTACTTGCAATGGTTCGTTCGAAAATTAAACAATACTGTTTTGAGAAAATGCATATTTATTATCAGTGTACGAACATTTCACAGCCACCTTGAGACTAAAGTATTGCTACTGGTTTTTATTTTAGTACCGATATTTCTGCACCAGCGCGAGTATATTATTTTTTTCTAGTGACGTGAAGAGCAATTTGTAAAGTTGGTGCTTAGACTTGGAAGGGATTTTTTTGCTAATTTTTTAAAAATTTTAAAAATATTGAAAAACAAATTCTTTTCAGAAGTCCACAAGCTCGTCGTGTTATTACATGCCATTTTTGTTTCTGTTGGTTAAATGTTAATTTTTTTTTCATAAACAAATGTGGATGCGGACACTGAATAAAATTAGTCGATAAAAAGTCATAAACAAACAAAATAAAAAAGACAAAGACGCCTCATGCGCAGCGCCCGCTCAAACTTTAAGGCCGGTCTACTGCGACAAAATGTTTTACAAAACATCCGATTAGTGCAAAATCAATGGGGGGTGGCCATAAGAGTTTTTTTATTAAAACATTGTGTCCTCGACCTAACCATCCATAAAATGTTATGGAAACGGTCGCGGGAGACCGACCTTTACGAGTAATTGCTCAACAGGCCAAACATTGATGTGAACTGGCGAACTGGGTTGCTACACTTATTCGTTTTGCCCCACGCTTTGGAGCGAAGTGTGGTGTGCCCTTCAGGCCGAACTCTACGTGTAATGACCGCTGTAAATACATGAAGTACCTAAGTACTTTTGAAATAAAAAAAGGTTACGTTCACGTTATCTGCATCAGAGATTAGGGGCCATCCATAAATTACGTCACACATTAAGGGGGGGAAGGGAAGTGTGACAAGGGGTATGTTCATCAGTTCTGTGACATCACATGTAAAAATCCAAATTATTAAAACGCAAAAAAAAATTAGATGTAAAATTGCAAAATATGTGATGTCACACTAGGGGGGAGGGGGTCTCACAAATAAGACGATGTGTGACAGGGACGGGATGGGGGGGGGGTCAAAAAATAATGAAATTCGTGTGACATAATTTATGGATGGCCCCTTAGATATGGTTGATACATGTTCATTTATGCATGAAATGGGTTGTCACTGCGCTTCCAGTTAACGGAGACCGTGGACCTCAATACTACCCTTTGGAATAACAAGGTTTTATCTGTTGCGGTAACTTCATGCGATAAATGAACTCTAAAGTTTTACTATAGATCCAATTACCTCATGACGTTACTGCTACAGATGGAACTTAGTTATTCCAAGGGATCGATAAGCCCGGACGGAACTATTTGAGAAAAAATTGAAGCCACGGGGTAAGGAAGGAGATGAATAAAAAACGTCTAAACCTATTTAATTTTTCGACACCCCATTCCCTGTTTCATCAAATGCCAAAAAATCATAAGTTGTTAAAATTGCATTAACAGTACAAAAATAAAATATTTCATCATATACCATTTCAAAAGTTTGTCATGTAAGATGGTTGCCAAATTTCTCCTCACCATTCCTCACCCTAGATTTGGCTTCAATGCCTTTCATACAAGAGGCCAACTTCAAACGTTCGGACGATTGCGTGGAGGGGTGGTTCGTGCGTTGGAAGTTCGAGTTGGAAAGTTGGAGTTCGAGTTGGCCCGGGATCGCCTACGAGGAGGTAAATCGCGCCTGAATTAAAGAAGAAGGTCCAACTCGCATGAACCAGCCGTCCGCCGTCCACACAATCAAGACGGGTCAGTCTGCGCAATCAAGTCTTGATCTAGATCCCGTAATAATCCCTGTCTTGATTCAAGACAGGGATTATTACGGGATCAATGAATGTCGAAACAATTCTTTATCTAGTTACTTTTGAAACCGGCTCCTCAAATAAAATTTCTCATCTCATCTCGGGCGGCTAGAGAAATTTGGTTGTTTTTTAACATTTTTTTTCTTTTCATGAGTCGTGAAAATATGAGAAACGGTCTCTTGAACTGAACTCCGTAGGGCGGAGGGCCAGCTTCCTGGACGGAAAGGTTGGCGGTGACTTTGTGATCCCTGGGCGGGAGTTGTGCGAGTTGGCGGAGCCCTGGTTGGACTGCCACCGAAGAGTGTTGGAACTCCCCTGGTCGGGCTAGTTCTACTGCTTGAATTTTATGTTTTATGCCTTATCCCTAAATGTATATTTTTTTCTTATATCATCTCTATCTTATGTATCTTTATCTTATTCTAATGGATGCATTTTGTTTTTATTTATTTTATTTTTGTGTGACTTATCTTTTTTCTTATTTTATTTCTTTTCACATTGTTTATTTTAGATTTCACTAAGCTATGCTATGCGATGTATTATCAAGATACCTGATTATTATTTTTGTGTTTTATTATTTGTGATCCGGTTTCCTGTTCCAAGGAAAACTGTTGTGATCCAACCAACATTTTCAACTTTGTATTTATTTTTTTGCGTTTGTTTTGGTTTCTTTGTTCTCTTTTTCTTTTTAGTCTCACAACCTCCACTCTGCTTCGCTCAGAAGGCTGAACCAAACTGCACCTATCTATTTTGTTATGTTTCTTTTTCCCCATCTGGAGGTGCGCTAGACCTTGTCTCTGCATCGACAGGAGTCGTTCGACGACGGCACGGTGCCCTCTAAAATCATTTGCGCCATCTCCAGCAACATGTGCAGGCTTGAGGTTTGGTTGGGCGACCTCGGCTCTCCTTCGCCTTGCCTCCGGCTACTCGACGCTGAATTCCCTAGGGTCGTCGGGCATTTTCCCCCAATCTCCCATTTACTTTTCTTTGAGGCATCACCGAGGAACCGGCTAAGGGACGCGGAAGCTGAGTGTGGTTTACGGCTAGACTGAACGTCTTGTGCATTCTTGCTGGAACTGCCAATCGATTGGAGAGGACTCCTATCCGTTTGCCATGCCCTTATTATTTGTGTACTGTGCCTTCCTCCCACACAGGTGCTTGTAGGATATGCTGGATGCAATCACCCAGCGCTTGCCGCCTCGTGGACTGTCACCAACCTGTCCCATTGTCTTGTCTATATCTTATCATACTAACACATATTGTATCTTGTATTTCCCGCTAAGCACTTGCATACTGCTTACTAACAACGTATGCAGGGACACTGGAGGTCTAGATTCGTTCTAAATTAAATGTAGCTTCGTTCTTTAAAAAAAAATTAGAGTCCTTGCGAGAGCCCTGAAGGAGTAACCATCTGTTACTTATACCAGGGCGGGTATGTGGTGGATAACCTCCAATGGTCGGGGTAGTTCGGTTCGTGCGTTTTGGACCCACTCCGAAAGAATGGAGGGGTGCTGCGCTCTGGTCGAGCGGTGACTGACCCACGGTGGTGAATTTTTTCCTCGTTCTCCTACTTGGCCCTCGTGTAGATCTTTGGAATTTTCCATCAGCCCGCGGCGGCCTCGAGGGTCAAACGAAAAGGTTTATTGCCCCTCGCCCGGCTCGGTGACTGTCGGGGTGCGTTTTATTAGCTTGCGATTTAGGGTCGCGTTTAGTTGTTTGTCATTACCGACATAATGGCTGAACTTTCCAATTTTTTATTATTGTCCACGGCTGCGTTCGTAAAACTGGTTTTGCCCATCGTTTATTACGGTCATCCTGTTCGGGCCATTAACTGACTTAAGACCTTTGTGTTTACGTTTACCCTTACCGCCTTATTTGTATGTCTGCGCTGGCGAAATTGGTTGGGAAAAATTCCACATGTTTTCTTTAAGTTTAGGTACTACTGTGAATTCTAGCCATTAAAAATACCTAATAATAATAATAATAAAAATAATAGTTTATTCCAGAATGTATGCAGGGGTAGTGCAATGCAATACATTCCATATTTTGAAATAACAGAAGCAATTAGACAAATAATAGGTTAAGGCACATAGATAAAATAAATAAAAAAACGAATAAGCATGAAAAACATGAGAAATGAAATTGAAAAAATAGTTAACACTAAAATGAATTCATGCATCTGTTTACGGAGGATATTTCATCGTCTCCCGCCTCCAGAGGGCCGACCTAAGGTACGTCAAAATAACATTCCAAAAGGTAGGAGTTTAAAAAAATAACCGGTTCCTCAGAGATGTGTTATCCTTGTAACCGGGACAGGAATAACCATTAGCCTCCACCTCTAATCGGAATTTTGACGTTTCACGAATCACGAATGACGTTTCCAGTTTCTAATACAGCCGGCTGAATTCAAATGAATAATTTCTATTAGGTTTTGAATTCCCATGAGCTTGAGGCTTAGTCAAAAAGCTATTATAAGTCTGAATATGGCGAAAATTCGTAAATTCATAGGTTAGTTTAACCACGAAGCTTATTTTCTAATTATTAATCTCTTAACCTTCAAACGTTTTAGCACAAAAGCAAACCAAAACAAAATAAGATTTTTTGATTGATTCGTGTACAGACCATGCTTTCAATTACTCAGACATTATGTTTTAAATTTTTTTTTTTAGATATAGGTGCTAATATAACCGATGAGATGTACAGTGGTGTATACCACGGTAAGAAAAAACATGTACCCGACTTAGATTTGGTTATGAAAAGATGCTGGGAAGGCGGAATGGAGAAGATGATAATAACTGGCGGTAGTCTAGCTGATTGCGCAACTGCTCTTAAGCTTGCCGAAACAGATGGTAGGAGATTTATAATATATACTAGCCAAGGTTTTTAGAAAATGCGTTTAACAAGGTTAGCTCATGAAGGGGGTAGAGCGGTGATTGGCTAAAAAATCGTGATGTAGCTTGAAGTCCATGTTCTTGGGAGATTTTAATTAACTGCAATACAAGTGGCAGTATTCTACTTCAAGCTACGTCATGCTTTCGAAAGTGGCCTGACAAGTTTTTTTTCGAAAAAGGCCCTTTTGAGCTAATCTTGTTAAACGCATTTTCTGCAAACCTTGTTTATTAGCATATGGAACGAGTGTGTATAATAGACAGTACCTACTTACCCAACTTAAAAAAAAAAACTATAAAGGCGTAGGTACTGAGATTTATTTTCTTTTTTAATCATTTATAGTACTTACCTAACTTTGAAAAGGAAAACCA
Source organism: Glyphotaelius pellucidus (assembly GCA_936435175.1). NCBI lineage: Eukaryota > Metazoa > Arthropoda > Insecta > Trichoptera > Limnephilidae > Glyphotaelius > Glyphotaelius pellucidus. The sequence goes on from OW386553.1 coordinate 16,266,996, forward strand.
TAAGGCTTGAATCAATGAAGTTACAAATACATGACTTGTTATTAATTCTCAAAATTAAGATAAAATGTGGCAAGTAAGAAAAACTCTTATGCTTCCAGTAAATAGATTAGTTCAGGGTCAGCAGTTGTATACTATCTGCAGTATCTGTGGGCCCTATAGTACAATACCCTCAGCTTCTAATTTGAATATGGCTTCGTTGGAGCCCCCGTGCTTACTTTTTTGCAGATTTGAATTTTAACATTACAATAAAAAACATTTATTTATTGACTATTTATATTCATAATTTAAATGTGGAAACACCTTTGTATACAGTTGTAAGACGGATATCTACACAATAATGACGGCCTCCGTGGTCGAGGGATAAGTCTCTCGACTAGCAAGTATATTTTTTTTTTAAAGAAAGTCCCGTAAAGTGAATTTTTTTTAAAAGAAAGACAAAAATTATGTTAGGAATGATTTGACAGTATGTGAAAATCTCCTAATACCAGCACAGTAATAAGAAAATGTTGCTTGTGTCTTGATGGAGGACTTAGCCAGTCGAGGAATCGAACTCGCAACACCTCAGCCACTGACCGGTCTTTGAATAAGTTGTGTTGCATTTCACAATTTATTTGTTTAAAATAATATGTAGTATATTTGCGGCACGTTCCAGAGTGGAAGACACTTTCAGTATTGCCCTGGTGTAAGACCACCATCAAGAATTGAAACATTGCTTGAAATGGCTTTAGCCATGATTAGTGACCAGATCTGAACAGCCAGGTACTTCCGTTTTGTTCCAATTTAATTTAAAAGGACCAGAATTAACTCTATTTTGGGCGCATGTTGTTAAAATATTGAAATGTATACCAGTATATGAGAGAGATATAAGAGAGCTTGTGTATACAAAATGTTTTTATTATTTTAGGCAAGTTATCAGATTATGCCCTTAAAAAAAACAGTCATTCATTACAGCTGGACAATATTGTATAAAACTGTAGGAACATCTTAAAAATGAAATAAAATCGTCAATAACCGCAAGCAAGTCGAGAATGTTTAGACTTTTGATGGTAACACGGTGATAAACCTCTAAACGTCGATGGGCGTGACGTCATGATTCGATCAACCAATCATGGGCCGTTTGCGCCAGGCCTATTTTGAAATCAATAATTATGAATGAAAATATTAAATAAAACATTTTTAATATGATAATCATAATCAGAAAAATCTTTCACATGTTTTTAGCGGTATCCCTGGTTGGTGAAAATACCCTATTGTATTATCTCTAAATATTGTAAATATAAGTCCTCCGCCGCATCTGTCTCTCTGTTCGCGATAAACTCAAAAACTACTGAAAGCATCTTCATGCGATTTTCACCAATAGATAGAGTGATTCATGAGGAAGGTTTAGGTAGGTATATAATTTGTCAAGGTTTTGTGTAAATTGGTTGAAATATATAATTAAAGGAGAATGTCTGTATGTGGTTGCCGAGCGGGCTGGCAAGCGGGCGGTGTAGATTTGATTTTTATGCAAATTAATAGATGGTGGTGTGAGTTAAAAGGTTGGGTAACCATCCAGTAGATGGTGTTCGTTGTGTTTCGTTAGCCACAGCAACGCGTGGCTGGGTCAGCTAGTTTATAATAATCGATAATAATGAGTAATTTGCATGTACAAATGAAATTCCTTGGCTTTTACTAGTGTTTGCCGAGTAATTAAAAAACTTTTTATTACACGTGAGGGCATTTTAGCACCTTTTCAATGCAATTTACTTATAGTCTTGATGCGTGACAGTTTAGTACTAAAACTAGAAAATCGAAAGCACTACAATTGACTGGTCTTGGGCGACGCTGCTGTAGTGTTGTGGATTTAAAAAAGGATTATCGACTAGTTTATTTGTTAGTTACTATTTTGGCTGGATGCACAGTTTAGCGCCTCCGTACATGGAGCTACTTACAAACTATTCGAGCCTGATGCGCGTAGCACGCACACCGCTCGTGGGTACCCGCCATACAATTTTGCTGGTGTTCGTACACGGCGCTGCGCGACGGATGTCAGGTTGTAGTCGGTAGCGCGCTACCAGCGCCGTCGTTAGCGCGCTACGCGTTGTAGCATTCGTGTCTGCTACTTTCGTTTGACGTTTGACAGAAATGGCGTCTGAACATGAAAGTAATGTTAGATTTGTTCTGGCAGTGAATAAAAATGCGTGTTTACATAACTTTACATTACCAGAATACGCAAGAAAGGATTTAGTGAAGAAGGCATAGATTAATGTTGGAAAAAAAGTCATTTGACATCGTTCGACATCGTGTTAACTCCACGGCTGCACGTGAAAAATGATCAAGTTCAGTATAATTCGGGTAGTGCCGTGTACGGAAACCAGCTTTAAAAAGTAGTACATCTGCAGGGTACTTGTGGTTGTGTCACAATCACGTAGTTTGTAAGTATCTCCATGAACGGAGGGCCTAAAGATTGTATATCGTAAGTCAAATACATAAACGTTCAATTCCGTTTCGTATGGAAAGCTAAACATACAAATATTTTTAAACATTTCAAATTCTAAAAAACAGTTGACTTATCAATGAACCTTGTTTCTTTTAGACAGATTATACACCACTATCGGTTGTCATCCAACAAGGTGTAATGCTTTTGAGGACAATCCTGAAGAGTATTTAAGTAAGCTAAAGGACCTTGCTGCTAAAGGAGGCCCAAAAATAGTGGCAATAGGAGAATGCGGACTAGATTATGACAGACTTAACTTCTGCTCTAAAGAAGTGCAAAAAAAGTAAGTAAAATATATTATACACGTTCTCGTCAACTCACTTTTTTGTCATTTCATGTAAAAATAATTAATATAAAATTCCCAAAGTTTCATAAATTTTTTCAAATTGCGGTCGGAAACTTTGGTTTCATAAAATTTGGTGTACATTTAATTATTTTGTGGTTAACTTTTAGATTTGAATATGATGCATGGTGTTTTCTCTTTCTAACACCGTTTAGATCATATTTGTATCCATGATTGTAAGGGAGACACAACAATTTCTATGAGACCTATCAGTTGTTCTGAAAAGCGAATTAGCCTAAATAACATATTTGAAAAAAGCATGAGCTTTGTGGCTCGTCATAATTTGTAATAAAAACACATAAATTTGTTATAGACCACTTTTATTTTATTCGCACTCTACCGGTTTCGGAAGCAGCCTTCTTTCTTCAGGAGAATGTTAGAACTAATCAACTAACCTACTATATAGAATATTGACAGACATACAAATTTTATTTTATTTATTTATTTATTTTTTTATTTATTAGGGAGAAAACACAGATACAGATGTTAATTGACAAGAATTTTCTCAAGACGACAACTAGAGAACTCACCTGCATCCAAACTATTTCTCACGAATTGACATTAACAGCAGATAAAAACATGTACAAATATTTTAACATATAAATAGGGAAAAACATAAGAATATTATTTTACAAAAATAAAGATGAGAAAAATGCGCAATATCCCTAAAAAAGTTTAAAAACTATATTTGCAGAAATTGAGATAGCGACAACAAGAAAAAAATAATAACAAAATAGATAAAAAATAATGTTATACAGAATTTAAAAGAAAAAAGTACTTAAAATCATAAACGAAGTATGTCTAAAAGAAAATAACTTAGAATTATAAACGAAGTATGATGTCTAACTTGTTGTACTTTGTAGGAAAACAGCCTTCAATTTTCTACTAAAAGTACAGTATGTATCAAAAAATATGTCGGAATCCTTGAGGTTTTGATTTTGATTAAACGATTCGCACATTCTTCTGATTGGATCCCTGACACCAGCATTTGTACGCGTCCGGTTAATGTGGAATAAGTCATTAAACCTTGTTACTCTGGGTGGTATTTTGAAGTTTATTAGTTTCAGTAGGTCAGGACAGTCAATAACGTTGTTGCAGATTTTATATAGAGTCATGAGGTCAAGGTATGTTCGCCGGTTAGATAGAGTGGAGACGTTATAATTCAAGAGCATATTAATGTACCCCTGTTTAGGTGCGCTCATTCTGTAATTGAGGCATTGCAGAAATTTCTTTTGAATACTTTCAATATTGTCTTTATAGATACCGTAATGTGGAGTCCATATGGAGGTGCAGTATTCGAGTTGAGAACGGACCAGCGTGTAGTAAAGAAGAAGATAGTTTATTGGAAATATGTTTACAATGGGACTAAAAGATAAATCTCGAAATTAGTCCCATTCTTAACATATTTCCAATAGGCCGCTCTTTTCTTCCTGGAAAACCCGCAATTATCCCTTCCCCTTTGCTCACCTCCCACTCAAACATCTAAAATTTGTACGCCTGTCAATATTCTATATCGAAGGTTAGTTTTAATATTTTCCTGACGAAGGAAGGGTGCTTCCGAAACCGTGAAGTGAATAAAATAAAAGTGGTCTATAACAAATTTATGTGTTTTTATTGTAGCCTAAATTAAATTATGTGAAACAATATTGGCATCTTGTCTTTTTTTTATAGAATTTTCGAAGCTGTGTAGCTCAAGATGAAAATGACGCTTTAAGCTAAAAATGGTTGCGTTAGCCCAGAAATTCCGGTTATAAAAGCTGTAAAAATTAATACCTGCTCTGTTGTTTAGAAATTTAATTGTTTAAGTTTTACCCTTTAAATCCGGTTTATATTTTCAGATATTTCAACTATCAATTGGAGCTATGCGAGACGTTAAAGCTGCCACTGTTTTTGCATTGCCGAGCAGCCTGGGATGATTTATTTGAAATCCTGTCGGCTAGCGAGTCAAGACTGAGTGGGGGAGTGGTGCACTCTTTCGACGGTTCTGAAGAAAACTTGAAGGAATGCATCCGAATGGGATTCTACATTGGCATCAATGGATGGTATGGTACACGCCAAACATTAATACCGACCTGATGTTGTTACAGAAATCATTGCAATAGGCGAGTTTAAGGTCTGAAAAGTGGTGTGCCTCCCCGCCCATGCCTTTCTCTGTCGCACATATATATATTAATGCACAGTTTTTCGAAAAACTCACATGGGTCATACAGTCAAAAGACGACCTTGCCGCCCCTTAAGTTCGCCCACCCTAAGGATCGCTTTCGCTTGAAATGCGATTCAGTACCCCCCCCCCCCGCCTCAAGCGAAAATCGACCTCTCTGCCTATCCAGTTTCACCGACCGCAGAGACCATTTTGGCAAGACTTCTGCGAAGGAATCCGCGGAGTTTTTTTTCCATACAAAATGCAATTTGCTAGAAATTTATTCTTTTATTTTAATGGCTATTCTGATACAAAATGACATTTTACAGGTACGACACGCGGTACGAGTTATCGTCGAAAAGTCGCATTCCGGCCGAGATGTTTTTCGATAAATACGAAGAACAGAAGTTAAGGAAGCTTTTAAAATCGACAAATATGTCGGTCACCATTCAAAATGTTACACGATAGCGCGCGGAAAAATGATATTTTATGACGTTTCGCAAAACTCGCTCTTTTCTCGAGGGTGCATAATATAGCTGGCCAGTAGAAGACCTAATTTTCTTACAAACAAATTCAGGTTGGGTAAATTTTCTCACACCTTGGAACACTGGATTCTGAAATTTTACAAATGGCGGATTGCAAAGCTCTCCGCATGTGCACCTGCACATAACAACTCGGAATCATCATATGGGAAATATATGTTTTTTTTTTGGAAATTTGTAATGAAATTATTTGAAGTTGAAAGGATAATTTCTTTTGTAATTATTTTTTTGAGCTGTTATGCCGTGTTGCGCTACCTTCGTCTTTAGCCTAGATATTTAAGGGATTTATTTTTTTTAAATATTATAGTTACATAACGCTTTTTTGTATTTAGCTTATTTATGATAATTATTCAACGTTAGAGGCGGGCATTGGCACTGCCGCCCCGGGAACCATTCGTTGAATGAGCAACACCTCATAAAAATGGGTATACAATAATTTTGAAAATTATATTTTTATAGGGCCGTTTTTGTGAAAAATGACAAAAAGGGTGAGGTACAATATTGAAAATCTACCAGGAGCACATAACACGCAAGAGTAAAATTTAACAGAGAATACATTTATTTACTGGATAACTTAGACCTCACTACCGCGTGTAAACTGCACTCGATTTTTTTTTGACAACGTACGTAGGTACCTACTCGGATAGTATATATTCTGAACATTTCTAAAAAAATGAGTAAATTTAAATAAAGATGGTCCAATTTTTTTTTGCGAAATGGTGTAGGTACCTTTTGAATACTGTACGGGAACTAATCGTTCGTACATTTTACATTAAATTTCAATGTGAAAACCGCACAAGAGTCCCAATTACTGCCGTCCGGAGTCAGTGCGACTACGGCGTCCCCAGTTGGGTTTAGTTTTAGTTTCTGAAAAATTCTGAATAATACATTTTTATAGTGCCGTTTTTTGAAAAACTACAGTAAGCGGCACTCGAATTTTTTTTGACAACGTCCTACTCGGATACTATTTATTCTGAACATTTCTAATAAAATGAGTAAATTTAAATAAAGATGGTCCAATTTTTTTTTGCCAAATGGTGTGGGTACCTTTTGAATACTGTACGGGTTCATACATTTTAAATTAAATTTCAATGTGAATACCGCACAAGAGTCTCAACTACTGCCGTCTGGAGTCAGTGAGACTACGGTATCCCCAGTTGGGTTTAGTTTGTCTCTAAAATTTCTGATTAATACATTTTTATAGCGCCGTTTTTTGAAAAATTACTCAGTTCAAAAATTTCCAAGACAAAAATTTTTTTTTTTCCAAAATTAAAAAAATTTCCAAAACTTAAAAAATTTTTTTTTCAAAATTCAAAAATTTCCAAAATCCAAATTTTTTTTTCCAAAATTAAAAAATTTCCAAAACTCAAAAAATTTTTTTTTGAAAATTCAAAAATTTACAAAATCCAAAAATTTTTTTTTTGAAAATTAAAAAATTTCCAAAGTCCAAAATTTTTTTTTTTAAATCCAAATTTTTTTTTTTTAAATTACTCCCTACAGTACCCGAGATGGATATCAAATTACGCGTCTCGACCTACACAAACCGAAGGGCTGACTGAAAAAATTGAACGATAAACTCCGAAGACCCTTTTAGGCTCTATTGGTTTTTCTAATTTAATGAAATACTGAACGAAATTTTAATTAAATGAAATACTGAACGCCCTGAGTCGCGCGGCTGGATTGGTTCAGTACTGAATTGAGCGGTAAGCTCCTGGGACGTTTTAAAAGTGTCGGCGACCAAAGTGGCACAATGGTAGGAGTCTTTGCAACAGTAAATTATACGTTACGGGTAACAAATTACAAACATCGTTTTTTTCTTTACCTATTTTATTTAACACACACTCTTCGCTTCATCCGCGTTCACACGTCAAATCGGGTAGTGTTTAACCCCTTGGTTGCCTCTGCAACAGGCAAAGCTAGTGTGTCATTATTGTTAAGTCAGTAAAGTGGCTGTACCTTCGTGAGAATGGTTTTTATCAAGTTCAGGTCGGCATTAAGTTGACGCAAACTGTAAGAGATTGATGGGAATAAGGCTTAGATGTTATTTATACCTGTTGTGGAATCAGAATAGCGATTCTCTATCTTTTGTGGGATCGTTATCAAGATAACGGACGTGATCTGCAGTCAGATTTGTGTGATTTATTTGCTTTTTCTATGTACAACATTTTTTAAAAATTTTTTTAAAGTTTTCTTTATTCATTAAAATGTTTGTTACATGAATTTTATGATTTTTTGACCACCATGCTAGGCACATGCCCGTGTTGTAACATACATTAAATGAATAAATAATTATGCATACTTGCAGGAATTTGTGTTTAAAACGGCTAAATAATAACGTAGTATTTATATAGGCAGTTTTGTGTTATTTCACTTCAAGTACTAAACTAAAATATGTTACAGTAAATATGTAAAAATCAAACAAATCTGACAGGAGATCACGTCTGTTATCTCGATAACGATCCAACTAAAGATAGAGAATCGCTCTTCAGAAGATGTCGCCAAATACCCAAAGACAACCCTAGCAAACTTTATATAATCTAGGGACTGGGTTACTGTCAGGGGAAACAAGGGAGATAGCACAATGAACCTAAAGTCTGAGTGCTAACGGAAGTTATGATCACAATCTCCTTATCAAAATGAGTCATAATATATTCACTTTTTAAAGAGATTCCGTAATTTTCTAATCAGTAATGGTGGCTCGATCAAAAGATTAGTACGTATTACAAAATGAATGAAAATACGTTATAATTTTTTGTTATCTTATCATTTTAATACTGTTATGCACACTTTTACATGCTTATCTTATCTCTCCATATTGCATCTTGTTTCCTTATATTATTATTGTTGTCATTGCAGCTCTTTAAAAACAAGTGACAATCTAGAGGTAGTTGCTAAGATACCAATAGACAAACTCTTGCTTGAGACAGACTGTCCCTGGTGTGAAATCAAGCCAACTCACGCTGGTTACAAATACATCAAGACCCTGTATCCCTCTGTTAAAAAGGAGAAATTCTCTGAAGGGTCCATGGTGAAGGGGAGAAACGAACCAGTCAATATAACGTAAGTATCATTGATTGAGCTGGACCGCAAGCATAAGGTGCGCGGACACATGTTTCTTGTCACTCACAGAAAGAGCGTGGTTTATTAGTAGTTTGCCGCTCGTTGGTGATATATCGCACCATATCCGCCGCCTTCAACCTATGGACAACAACACTTGGGAATGGTCTTTTTCTTTGGTCTTGTTGATGTGTCCAAAAATTTGTTATTTTTAATTTTGTGTGAATATCGCACAAGAGTCCCATCTGTTCCCAGCTGTCTGGAGTCAGTGAGACTACGGCTTCACCGATTGGGTTACATTCTGAGTTTGAAGGTGGTGAGGAGGGGGAGAGAGAGAAGTACCTGGCTATTCTCTATCGATCTGGTCACCAAACACGGCTAGTGCTTTCAATTCTGAATGATGGTCTACATCAAGTGCGACACTGAGAGTATCTTTCACTCCGAAACGTGCTGCAAATACTATATATTATTTGTGGAACTAATTCGAAAACAATACAAATTAATCAAATAAAATTTTCTTGCGCATGCCGGGATTTGAACCCGGATTCATAGTCAAGAGCCAAGAATTGTGACAATTTTTTTTATTTATTTATTGTTGGAAACATTTACAGAATGTTAACAATTATTATAGTTATAAAATTGCCATTGAGAAGTACATAGGTACATTAACTAGTTTAGGATAGTTTGTTAGTTAGCTAATTTAGCAATAAGCTGTTGCATTTTAACATGTTTCCACGTCCCTTGCTAGACACAAAATAATTAACAACATATTTCTTATTAACCCCCGACGCAAGGAGCGGTGTTATAAGTTTGACGTGTCTGTGGCATCGTAGCTCCTAAACTAATGGACCGATTGTGATGCAGTTTTTTTTTTGTTTGAAAGCTGACATAATAGAGATGGTTCTTAGCTACAATTCATGAAAATCTGTTCAGGCGTTTCAAGGTTATCAGCGTTTTTTTGTGTCGGGGGTTTCTTAAAATTTTGTAAATTTTACTTATTACACTATTTTATTGGTCTGTATTTCTTTTTTCAACTTCCAGGCAAGTTTTGGAAGTTATAGCCGGAGCCAGAAACGAAGACCCAGAAGTCATGTGCCAGACCATTTTAGAAAATACAAAAAAATTGTTCTTTTCAAAATGACACAAAACAATTTGCTTTCCTATGACAGGATTCCACCACTGACTGTTAACCATGTCAGTTTTATCGCGTGGAATCAAAATGTACATCTGTAATTTCACAATTTTAATAAAGTAACAATTGTTTGCCAGCTTTACATTCAATAAAAAGACAAGAAATTATAAAACATTTGTTTTTATTCCGTTAAATTACAACAATAACAATAATGATATGAAAAAAAAAAACATAATTTTATTGATTTCAAAATATACATACACCAGGTATTAAAAAGGGGGTTCAACTCTAGTTAAAAGAAAAAAGAAAGTAAAAAAAAAAAAACATCAGATATAAAATTGTGTAAATATAAATAATCTCACTTATTATTAGTCATTCAAACAGAGCTATAATGGAATGAGAACATAAACCCATACACAATAATAATAAATTAAAATTTACTGAGATACCATCCTCAATCAAACCTTCTCCAGTCCAACTAAAGAAAAATGCAATGTTTCAAAGGAATGAAGAGTAAATGCGTTTTTTTAGATTTTGCCGTAATCTTTAAACAGAAGGGTAAAATCCAACCGTACTGATTATTTGTGTATTTCATTTAGGGTTCAATGATGTATAGTACGTGGGGAAGGGAGGGGGGTGTTAAAAACTATATTATAACGGAAGAGGAATGCTTCACTGTATTTTAGAGTAGTGGTCGACCTGCTTGTGGAACCAGTCGTAGTACTCAGCAGCGTAGATCTGGGTGGTGTTGAGGGCCTGAAGAGTCTTGGCCTGCAGGATTGCGGGGGCCCAGTTGTCACTGCAATATAAAACATTTATTGTTATTAGGCGTCATTTGTGGAGGTGAATCATCATGGGTAAGATGGCCTGGTTTTAGGAGACATGGCGCAACAAGTAATGGCGTGGAAAGGACGGCAGCGATCCTTGAAAGTGGACATTTCTTGAAAAGACATTTTATAGACAAAAAACAAACTGATAGAGTTATTTCCTAAATCAAATATATCAATGTTCATTAGTAAATTAAAGCATTCCAAGGTCATATCTGTCTCATATTTTGGTAAATATACAGAAAAGTGGGACACGGTTAATACGCACTTAAAAAACCACTTTGTAACCAGTTATATCAGGGCCGGCCAATCCGCAGCGCCTTTACATGCGGTCTGCGGAGTCTTTATGTGCGGCCGACTAGCATTAAAGTTCCTATAATTACGTGATAAAATGCAAAAAGATTCGGCTGGTTTATCTTTCCCGCGCATAATAATAACCGCCGAGAAGTCGCAGTCTTTTTTTCCTGTCCTGCCATTCAAAATCTCTACAGGACGGTTGTCACAATATTACAGTGCTACACATATTAACTGGCGGTGGCGTTGAAGTAACGCTGTGTCTTTATATATTTAATCTGTCAACCACACCTACAATCGAAGACAGTGCCCTCCTTTTTTGCTAACTTGTATGTGTAGCACCGAATATCAGCGTGCGTCGTCTACGGATGACGTAGATATGGTCGATATTCTGAATGGACTATCACCGAAGTTCCAGCTTCCAGTTAAGAGGCACACACTGACTCAGTGGAGAAAACCATTCTCTTGTTCAAACTGTAACTATGCATGTAAAGACAGGTCTAATTTAAATTGTCACATAGCAACTCACAGTGGAGAAAACCATTATCGTGTCCTGACTAGCTAATTCATATTCAGAAAAGACCTGTTTAAGAGACACATGCTGACTCACAGTGGAGAAAAACCACTCTCTTGTTCCAAATGTTATGTTCATATTCATAGAATCTAATTTAAATAGTCACACACTGACTCACGTTAGAGAAAAACCATTCTCGTGTCCGCGATTTGTGAGTAAACAGATGTCAAAATTAATTGTAAGAATATCAAAGTGAATTCCAAATCGGGTAAACAAAAGTTCAGATTTGTTTCCAAAATTTTATATTTTGTTACTTAAATATTTAGTTGTAAGACACTTTTACAAATGTGTTATATTTTACCCACCTCACTCAATTTTAGAGTCGCTAAGCCAGACATTTAACAGCGTACATTTAGATCCTGCACAGAAAAGTCCCACAATGGACTCCTCTGCAAACCTTTGCCTTACTTTAGTAAGACAAAGGTTTTTATTTTTTTATTATTTTATTTTTCTGCAAAGAGTACGGTCATTTCAATGTGCACTCTTCGGTGGTCAATGCACGACTGATGACATAGTTTATTCAAAGCATTCTCGAACCCTCCTGATGCCTAAAGTGTATATTCACATGGTTTGCATCCAGCTCGTCGTTAAGAAATGAAAATGTGCAATGCACCTGCCATGGTCTCCATGCTTATGGGAGCTGTGCAGACTGTCTACACATTGTTAATCATAATACTCAAAATCCGAATCTTCAGTTCTGGCCAAAAAAAGCCGTGAAGATTGCGGACTCGATTTCCCTAATTTATTCAATAGGGCACAGCTAGTTTGTAATACCAATTTTAATGATATCTGAACCCTCATAGCACATGAGATCTAAGAAGTTGCACTAAGCCACATATTGTGACAAAACATACTGTGTGATGGGATAGATTGTGTTGAAAAGGCAAGAGTTGTTGTAAACAAGTTGAAATGTACTCACACAAACACTTTGGTCATCAGATATGTTGAGGTGACCTCGCAGTAGTAGCAGGAAAAGCTCTTCACCGCGTTCCACGCCGTCACGGAGTACGCTCCCACCGAGCTTAAAAAACCGGGAATGTAATGGTCCACGGTGGAGTACACAACTGGCCACTTGTCCACCGCATAGTCCCGCACGTTGGAGTAGAGCTGGCAGGCCTGGTTGCCCACGATGAGCGCAATGTCCTTGGTCAGCTCCAGGTAGGGCTTGGTCACCTCCACCGTAGCCGACCAGTAGTAGGGAGTGTTCTTCTCCACCCACATGTAACTCTTCGCGGACGCGGCTAGACTCTTGGACCACGCTATCTGGCAGTACTCCAGAGCCCCGATGTTGTCCAGGAACTGACCAGTTCTGCTCTCTGTAAATACATTAATTATTCATATTTAGGGCTGTTTATTCATTCAATCTCCTTTTTACCCTGTTATGTTTTAGTCTGTTCTAAATGTGTCTCCAGATTAGTTTTAAAGGTTTCTGACCTCAAACTAAATGGCAGGTCATCATAGGCAGACAGGAAGTGAACCTGCGCATTGATGAATCTTTTGTCCATTGAAAACGTTGACCTGACAATTCAACAATGTGCAACTTCATCACTCCTTTAAAAAGTTATTAAAAGTGACGAAAATAAATTTTAAAAATTGGTTAGGTTATGGGTTATTTTAAAAAAACATATTTTGTTCATCACTTTCAATGACTTCAAAGGGGTGCTTAAATGCCACTTTGTTGAGTTGTCATGGAACCCTTGAAACATTACAAACATTGATACGAAAGGGTTTAACTAGTCTTTTTGACGCAACAAATTGAGGAAGGCAGTTTTATAATGAGAAACTATAACCTAATACTGTAGAATAGTTATAATGTAGACTAGAAGACAATATCTTCAACTTTCCCATACACTCTGATGGCAGTAAGCACCCTCTAGCGGGGCGAGTTCTGTGGGTTGGTTTTCTTTCATACTTTTTAATGGATGGTATGTGAAATATTTTCTTCATTTTACATTAATAAATTACACAAATCGAAAATTAAAAAAATACGTATTTTAAGTAACCTACATATACAACCATTTCTTCTCATACATGAAAAATACTAAAAGCGACTTTCAGGTTTGTATTAACAGTTATCATCTGACGGCCGGCGTAGTCCAGCTCTTGACTCGCATTCCGAAGGTCGCGGGATTGAATCCCGGCGTGGCAAATAAATTTTATTTGATTAATTTGTGTTATTTCACAATTTATTAATTTAAAATAATACATAGTATATTTGTGGAAAGTTCCAGAGTGGAAGAAACTCTCGGTATCGCGCTGGTGTAAGACCACCATTCAGAATTGAAATGTTGCTTGAAATGGCTTTAGCCGTGTTTGGTGACTAGATCTGAATAGCCAGGTGCTTCCGACCTTCCTCTTCTCCATCTCCTTCCCCTCCCCACTACCTTCAGCCTCACAACATACCCCAATTGGGGATGCCATTCACTGGCTCCAGACGGGAGCAGTTGGGACTCTTGTGCAGTATTCATATAAAAAATAGTTATAAGCCTACCACTGTCACCAAGTAATAAATAATATAAATTCAATTATTTTCCATAATTTTAATGGAACGTCCTAGACTAGCTTCTCTAGCGGCCAGCGTTGCCAATACAAGTAGATACTGCCAATGTTTTACTGAAGTATTATTCATATTCTAGGATATTTGCTAGAATCAGAAACATCTTTGATTATGAAGCAGCAAAACAGTGAACTTTTGAAATTCGCACAGAATTTTTTGGTCTGGAATTTCTAAAAATGCAACTATATTCATGATGAGACCTTTTCAATCTGAGCTTTGGGCCAGTTCAATTATTGGAAAATTAACTGTTGTAACATATTAAATTATAATGGGAATATAATTAGATTGGGAATACTGCCACAAGCGTCGCAGTCTTATCAGCTTCAATATAAAAATGCAAATAATCCGATTTCTATTAATAACTGTTAAAACAGATATGATTTCAAATTGTTTCTTTCTTTTTTTTTATTGTTGAATGAGGAAAAATATTCTGAAAAACTAATGCTTTGCTATCATAAGAAACATTGATTAATAAACTAGTTAAAAAGACTAAATAAGTTGTAAAGATCTTAAAGATAATATACATTTAAAAAAAATTTAATACATTTTATAGTTACAGTTTTGTTGCGATTGTTTTCAACTACTTTCAACAACCGCACTATGTTAACGCCCGTATTATGGTAGTCATACATGATTTAAATTATAATACTACTAGAAAAATACTATTTTTAGAAAACAAATAATAAAACATAAGAAAGAAGAAAAGGATAAATAAAAGTATATAAAAATTACAAGTAAACTGAGAATTAAAATAATATTTTAAAGAAGATATAAACAAAGATAATTTATGTACTTTAAAAATTATATTTAAACTCACCGTTAGGGAGTTCTCAATTTATTAATAGCGAAACCTGCAGACGATGGGTTGTTTCACAGAATTTGAACAATTCCTCAAATTTAAAAATTAAAAATAGAGTTCTGCAAAAGTTCTATTCAAGTTCTGTTATTATTTCATCATGCGCTGATTGTTTCGCGGTACTTTGTAAAAAAAGTTCACGAATATTAAAGTTTGGAATTTGATGAATTGTTCAAATTTTGTGAAACAACCCATCCTAAGAAATTATTTTCTTGTTATTCTTTCTTCTCAAAAGGACTCAACCATAGATAATAAAAACCAAGGGAGATATGGCACAGAAGCTTGCCGAAAGCAGTTGAGCCACAACCAAACTGTACCATCTACAGCGGCAGAGCCAACAAAAATAATACTTGTAGATGTGCAGATAAAAACAAAGGCGGGTGCCTCTGTGCGTACGGGTGATTTTCAGTGTTATGATGTTGGCGAAACTGGTGTAAGCTAGTTGCTTACGGTTGCTTCTTCGACTCGTTCTTGTGTTCAACAGCTCGGCTGTGGAACGATTTGCCAGCCTCTGTGTTTCCTACTTCCCACAACATGGGTCTAAGACCATGTTGTAGGAAGTAGGAAATCATCACACCATTCCTTCTTCTCCTCAAAAAGATCATCAAAACATCTCAGATGTCATAAGCCCTGAGGGAAATTATTTTTCTCCTCCACCTCCTGTGTGGAGTTAATGTAAAAAAAAGCGCAGTTTCTTACTAATAATGGTTGGCCCATCTCAAAAGGGATTAAATCAGGACATGCTTAAGGATACTTACTTTCAAATGAACCGGAGGTCTGCACATCGTAGGCCAGTAAGCATCCAGCAATAGCGGGTAGCAAAAGCAACGACGCTACTATCCAGAAGATACTCCTTGACTTGACCATTTTCTTTTGGACATTCTGGAATAAATAATCACATCAGTAACTAACATATCATTCTAGTTAGTTCTCATCTACACTTCCGGATGAACACCTCTACAGAAAGGTGAATAGAAAAAAAATCATATTGATAGATTTATTTTTTAAATAAATATATAAATAGTCAGTTTTTACCATTACATACCATAGAGGTTGAAATTAAACTCAAGTTGATAAATTAGCTGCTAACCCTGCACGTACAAAACTAAAGCATGTTTCATAGTTGAATTTGAGGCCATCTCTAGGCTGACTGACAAATACTTCATAAATGTGCTTGAATCTGCGCTGTCGTCTGAATGAATATGATATGCTGAGTTTTTTCGGCAGGTTTTTCAACTTGCTACTGATCGACAGACTCAAATAGAACACCCGTTCACGGTTGATGTCGATTTCATGAGAATGAATGGGTTGTTACTCTAACATTATTTTCATGCAAGTCTACCAGAATCTCTTATCTTATCTTTTCTCCTTCACATAAGGCACACAGTAACAAATCCCTACAAACCCTTCCTTAACCCACCTCACAACTATTTATTTAAATTACATAACATTATCTTCAGATTCTAGGACAACTCAACACCCCTTTGAAAAGTCATTAAATGTTATGGAAATATAGCCCTTAACCCTTAGCGGAATTGTGGTACCCTGTTGGGCACACATACAAAATAGTTGTTTCCTAGAGTAGCAGTGAGCTTTTAACCCTTTCCACTCCAAGCCTTTTTTTTTTTATTCCACCAGCTCCACACCAAAATTGCGGTTTTTTAAGTTTCGGTTTTTTTTTTTGCAAAAATGTTAATTTTAGTTAAAAAATAATTGAAAAAATTGAAAAGGTGTAGTACAAAATGGCCTTTTTGACACATTTGGCTTTATTTTTTTAGACACGACGGGATCGAGGATTATTTCACTAATTGCCAGCAATTTTACGTTAAAATCAGCAAAGAAAATGAACAATTCGTTTGGGCTGCTAATGCAGTCACCCGCAGTGTGGGCGTGAATTTCTTTGACTGCTATAGCAGCCAGCCGCACACTAAGGATTAATGACTTTCAAAGGAAGTGTTGAAGTTAGATGATTCTGAGTTATCCAGTCACCTATCTTTAGATGACACAAGAAAAAAAAAGTTAAATTGCACAATATGTGCATTTAAATAATAGTTGTTTTTACAAGCTTTATCAACATTTCATAATGGTGGCAGCTGCGATAAAGACTACTAGAAAAGCCCCTGACATCTTATCTCGTCGGTGACAACTAACAATAATTTTTTGATTCAGAAGAGCTTAGCAAGTTTTTATTATCAATTTGTACACAGTAATAACTTAATAATTCATGAGTGCAGCGTTTGCAGCAGCTATCACGTTGTACAAATCGCTGACGGATACATTACGTGAAACCAAAATTATCACAGTATCGAATACTGAATTTTTGTCTGAAATACGCAGTGTGTCGCAGAATGGATTGATAAATTCATCAATAATATACAAATCAATTTTAATATTTCCACTAGCACAATCTGCGGTGCGCAAAAGCAAAGGAAAAAACACGTTAAAGTAAAAACACAGATTCATAATCGAAAATAAGTACATATAATAGAATAGGTATGTTAAAACTTATAAATTATTCAATTATGGCTTCAACTCATGAATAGCGGTATGTATTGGTTAATAATTTTATGTGCATACATTTATGATGTAAAATGGGCAAACGTAAAACGGAGGAATAACTTAGACGTGATCTTTGTTAGAGTAAAATGATGTTAAAACAACAGTGTTTTCTATGAATGGTCTTGCACAAACAATGATAAATGGATTAATGTATTTAAAGGCACATTGTATTTGTGCACTTTCGTCATTCGGCTGGTAGTAAAGTAGGTATCCGTCCCCCTATATCTAAATATCAAAGAATTCAGCATTGTTAAACATTTTTTGTCTTATTACAATATTTATGGCAAATTCTTTGGTTTTATAAAGGCAAAGCAATGGATGGATGTATTCTTATTTACTTGAAATGTGATGTAACTTTATTTATTGTACAACATTATTTGGCAGTCTACTGCAAGCGGCTTGTCAGCTGCAGGTTGACGTGGATTTATCTAAGTATATACTTTTAAGCATTGTCAGCAATTTTGGTTTGTTTTAAGAGCAGGGGTCTATCAGGTCGAAGAAGATTAGATAAACAACCACTTCACGAGTAAATCTGTCAGAGAAGAAAAGAAACTTTGATAATATGTTATTATTTCCCGCCATTATCAAAGTAACCTCTCGTTATGTCATAGCGAAGTTCAACAATTTCAGCCATTGAAGTACAAATACAAAAATTAGTGACAATTTAAATTTGGAATCATTTATATCTTTTGAGACTTAATCTTATCTTTACCAGTCACTTTCACTAATTTATAACTTAGCGGAAAACTTAACAAAGGATTACTGAAATACATTTATCAGTTATTTTTTGACGAGGGTTTGCACAACAAGTTTCAAGGCATACAAAAAATGAACAATATTGAACTTCTCGGTGAATAAATGGCCTACAAATCTAACTAAGATCTGCAGCTTCAATTCCTATTGTGGCAGAATGTTAGATGTTTTAAATGCCAGCATTTTGCTGGCAAAATGCAGCCAGTTGCCAGCATTCTTTAAAACCATTTTTAAGAATAATGACACATGATAAAACATCAAACTACCCACATTGAAAAAAAAAAACAAAAAATGTACTTACAGATAAATATATTAATTTAGGCTTTCGTAGAAAAACCTACAGCTCTAAGCAAACGATGCCCCAAGTAAAACTCAAGTTGTCCCATGTAAATTCGAATAATTATTTATGAATGATATAACTATGTAAGATTATGAGGATGAACACGGCTTTACTTTAGTGGTGGGAAATAATGTGAACAGGTGGTTGAAGCAGTTAAATAAACATGACAAATCAACACTCAGTGGACAGAAGTCACATTGGACAACACGTAATAGAAACGCACTTCATATAATGAATTGCACAAAAACTAGTTTTAAATTGATTGTGAAAACAAGTATTCCCCGAGACATTGAATAAAATATTTATTATAATACTTAGATGAGTAGGTAGATTTTATAACCATAGACATTTTAGTAAGGGTTCAGTTCCAAAGTTCCAAAATGTAAAACATGAAGCAGGTTATAGGATAATGACGGGAATATGACTTGCCACCTCAGCTACCCAAATGTACCTAATTATTGGCTGTCAAAAATGACACGCCTTTTGGAATTAATAGAAATGTTAGTAATAAAATGATAATAATGAACATACCTTTGCACTATTTGAATTGTTCGCATTTTTATAGGTCGGCGCATTTTTTGACTTCACGCTACTTTTTGGTGCCATATTTTACGGTATTCTAAGTTCAAAACTTTATCACAATAAATAAACACACTAAAATGGAGCGAAACGCAGTTTTATAAAACTTTGCACTTGTCGGTGGGATTTATTAAAATATTGCGAGAATATTCATAAAAAATAGCCACGGAGATGCGAAGACACGAGTGCAGAAAATGTGGAAGCGCAGATCGGAAACCTGGAGAATACACCTCCCTCGGAAATAGGTGTTGGTCCGCGAAGATCGGAACAGGTAACTAATGTGAGCGGAATATATTACAGCGAGCTATTGAAACGGTAACTAAACTAGCTGTACTGTGGTGGCTGCTTCGCTGGTCGGCCTGACAGAAGAATGTAAAAGCTTCAAGCGGCCGAAAATCGAATACGAAACGTGTTACTGGATCAGAACTTTCTAATCACCTTTTTTACACGCCGTGACACATCACTGCTCTGTCAAACATGAAACGTCGAGCATCGATTGTCAGTGGCTTGCGAACGCGCTAGGGATTCTCGGGAAGCGACTTTTATCAGTAAAAATGGTATGCATCCATAAAAAACTCAATTTTTTCAATATCAAAATACCTTTTTCATGGTGTGCGAAGGAAAAGAAGCAAATTTTAATATAAAATATTGAAGCACGCTAAAACCTACGCCAAAACCGAACTTACAACGCGCATCTCAAAAACTCCCAACTTCCAACGATTGATATGTGGAACAAAAGGCTACAAGCCGACCGAGAACGTATTCATTTTTTACATGCGACAATGACCTTTATATACGACGCGCCTAGGGCTATTTTACCGCTTTCACGGCCACGCGTTCAATGATACCATGCAACATTTTTTTTAGTAAACATGACCGGTGTAACATTTTTTAACGAAACCGTTTGGTTTTTTAAATTCACAAAATCATCGGTAATAGATGGCGACGATAAATAATAATTATTGCTGCCCGGTACTTTTATAAGTAGGTACCTGGTTAATATTAAAGCTTATTGGTCAATTTCATAAACAAACAACCCAGCATATTACGAGTGTTATAATTTAATGTAGTTTTATCATCAAACAATTTTTTTTAATGTGAGTTTCGCATTTTTTTAATGTGAGAATCCCAACCGTCTGGAGCCAGTGATACTATGGCACTCTCAAATGGAACATGATGAAAGGCTGAAGATAGTTGGGACAGGAAGGAGATGGGGATGAGGAAGGCGGAGTATAGTAAATGCCAATCTTTAAGACCGGCCTAAACATGGTACAATTCATTCTCTTGCAGTTACCAACTTTACATTGAGTGTAAGCGAAAAAGAAAGATGCGTAAAAGCATGCTTGCGACAGAGAAAGGCGTGGGTGGGAGGCACGCCACATTTCTTTCCATAACTCGCATACTGTGACAATTTCTGATCAATGTCAGGCCGGTCTTAATGTTTGGCATGTATCTGGCTATTAAGATCTGATCACCAAACACGCCTAAATCCATTTCTAGTCGAGTCTGAATGGTGGTCTTTCACCAAGTCGATTCTACCACTCTGGAACGTGCCGCAAATATAATAAATATTATTTTAATGAATAAATCATAAAATAACACTAATTAATCAAATAAAGTTTATTTGCGCACGGCGGGATTTGAACCGGCAACCTTCAGATTTGAAGCCAAAGATCGTAACCACGGAGGCCGTCAGATCTATGAATTAAAGCCAAGCGTAAATAAAATAAAAACCCCCAATTCAAATTTTGATTTTTAAATCTGAATAGACAGTATTGCCTTGGTGTAAGACCACGATTCAGAATTGAAATTTGCTTGAAATGGCTTTAGCCGCATTTGGTGACCAGATCTGAATAGCCAGATACTTCAATATCTTCCTCTCCCCACCGCCTTCACCCTCACAACATACCCTATTAGGGATGCCATAGTCTCACTGGCTCCAGACAGTTGGGAGCAGCTGGACTCTTGTGGAGTATTCACACAAAAAAAACATAAAAATTGTAAATGCCGCACCTATGCGTGTAGTCAGGAGCTGACTGGCTATTTTATGAGGTCAAGGTAATATTTAATTTTTTCTCAAATTTTTCCTTTACTCCTTCTTACAGACATTAATTATCTATACTTTAACCCCTCAGGGGCTCAAGGCTAATTTGTTCGCTTTTCGGAACATCACTTATAGAAATTGTTGTGTCTTCCTTACTATCATGGTTAGAAATACAATCTAAACTAAACAGTTTTAGAAAGAGAAAACAGCACGCTTTATATTCGAATCTAAAAGTTAACTACAAAATAATTAAAATGTACACCTTTATGAAACCAAAGTCTCCGACCGCAATGAAAAAAAAATAAACTTTGGTAATTTTTTATTAATTATTTTTTCATGAAATAACAAAAAAGTGAGTTGACGAAAATGTTTTTATAACTTTCCTAATAAAATATGTGTGTGTTTTTATTTTTTTTTTGTTAAAAGTAATTTTAGCTAGTCAAAACATAAGATGAGCCATTTTTAAAACTTTTTTATGTTTGCATTATAAATTTTTATATTAAAAATTAAATGTTTATTCCTTATTATAAAATTTGAAAGCACATTTCATCACCTTTCAAAAACAGCGTTTAGTTACCGGATGCATTCAGAAATATTTCATTTATTTTGATTTTATTGCAAAGAGGAAATATTTTGACCTTCTGACAAAACACGTGCCTCAGGGGTAAATGAGGATTGATTGGCAGGTTTGTGCCCCTCAATGTTTTTTTTTATTAATTACATAATATATATATATTTGATGTACCCCCATAAATAAGCAGGGCCTGTGTGAATGGGGGGGGGGGGGGGGTGTTATCATAATGGTTTTATTTGACATTACTCATTTCAAATTTTCAGTATAATTTTTAAGGTGAGTTTTAAATTCTTTTACATTAGTATTCAATTTTCTAATTTTTTCTGGTAAGGAATTAAAAAATTTAACACCGAGATATTTATGAATTAGCTGTCCTATTGTTTTTTTACATTTTAGAGTTGGAAGTATTGACGTTTGTTTAAGATTTCTGTTATTTTTAAAGGGTTTATTCCCTTACTTGTATCATTTATTGCTTCTATTGTGAAACTAGATCTCATTTGGACTCAATTTTGTGGTATAACTAGAGGCTAAATTTACATTACGTAGCCTCAGTTCTTATTTGTCCAACAGACCATTTTAGACCTTATCTTCCTATAAAATTTTCTAATGGTCTGTAGGACAAATACAAACTAAGGCGACGATTAGAGCTTTTATTTTCGAGTAAATCGTGTCCAAAGCTGGAATTTTTATGTCAAATTTGAAAAGAGAATTGGTCATTAGGGGGTTATTAATATCAGCTATTTATATATTTTAAAAATGTGTCGAAGAGCAGATCCGACTCTGAAAGCTTTTAAACCCTTTAGTTGCAGAAAAAAGTTTGAAGAAATTGAAATGCTCGGTTTGAAAAAAAGTATTTTAGCACAATCCAGCTGACACAGTTAATTTTGCAGTCACTATCAAAATCTGTGGGTTTCAAAAATTGGTTCATAATTCGTTTTTAGTTTTGGTTCTTTAGAAAGTTATCAGTAGGAGGCGGAATGAAGAGGCAAAATGAAAATTCCAGAGCCGCTAATTATTAAGGGCAAAACAATTAAACTATCGTTATTTGACCGGTCTTATTTGTTTGATGGGGCCAACAGATTTAGCTATAAAAGATCATTTGGTTTTGGCCTATTTCAGCATATCGCTTACCATACATTCCCAATGTTTTTGCCTCCGCCAGCCGCCTATAATATTTATCAGTTAGTTAGTTATGTAATGCGGTTTTTCAATTCAGAAAACCAGATTTGACAAAACCATTAATTTATTTCGGTACTATTGAATAATCATTATATATAATAATTTGTTAAAATTTCAGAATTCCTGCAAGCTAAAGTATTTAAATAAGATTTCATTTCAACTTAACCCTTCGAACCCTAAGCAAGTTCTCCCCTTCTTCCTGCATTCAATACGATAGTTGTGACATTATAGCGATGAAGTCTTTAATGAGTCAAAACTATTGTACTTTTTTTTGCAGACTGGTATTACGGGCCATAGGGAAATAAAGATAGATGTCGAGACCGGTAAATCGGCCATTAGGATATATGCCTTGCCAAAGCCGGTTTACCGGCCTATACGGTTCAAAGGGTTAAGAACTACAAGAATCAACTACTCTGCTGTGGTAAGTAAAAACAGAAAAAAAACATCCTTACTAATAAACGTGGTGAAAATTTTATACAATTGATAAATAACTGTATATGTGAAAACCTTAATAATATAGAAACTGAAATAAAATAGTTTACGGAAAGATACATTGTACATTGCTTAGCCAGCCAAAAAGAGGTTTGTTTATCTGTTGTGTGGACTGTTAATAATAATTTGTCATCTAATTTAGGAATTTTTCTAAGATATTTTAAATGTCCTATATATTTCTTCTTTTGAAGATCTCGTAAAAACAAATACTATTTTATAAAATAGATATAGTTTACCTTTAAGACTTTTGTTTGAAATATACTTTAATATTTAAAAATTGCAATATTTTAATTTCAAACATGAAACAAATAGAAAAAAGCTTACAAGATACAATTTTTATGTAAAGTTCGAAAAATTTCAAAAAATTAAAAATTAAAAATACAGTTCTTTTGAAAGGAATTTGCAGGAAAAATGACGCATCACTTTTTATCACGTTCATAGAAATAAAAATTATAATAAAAATTCTTCAAGAATAACCAAAAAAAATCTGACAATTTGGATTGATTGTTGCGCAATATGAATTTTGATTTCTTGAATTTGTATTTATCTACACATGCATTAGGCATTTATGTTATTAAAAAAAAAACACTCTTATGAAAGTGTTAAATTCCCGCAGTAAAAGTCAATTAAAAAATAATATTTATGTCAGAAATAATCTCGCTTATTCCAATAACATGATACTAAATTCACATGACTTTATTATGAATTAAAACTGACAAAAAATAAAAGTAAATGTACTGAATTATACTAATATAATAGTGAATTAGACATTAGAATGGAAATTAACAATAAAAACGCAATATATATCGCAAATCAAAACTGCCATTAAATATGCCGGGAAACTCAACTGTGCGTTGCAAAATGCAATGTTGCCAGTTCTTTCGCAGCACAGTTAAAAACATTTTTATTAGTAATAATTCAAAATAGAAATTGTACAGTCTCTATTCAAAGTGCAACTAAAACACCGTAAAACGTTGGGAAGCTTATTTTTATTAGTAAGGCCCAAAGTGTTTTATGTCAGAAATAATCTCGCTTATTCCAATAACATGATACTAAATTCACATGACTTTATTATGAAAGCTCACTTACCAAAGCAGTATTTACATTAGGGGAGAGGGAAAACATGTATAAAATAGGTTCTTAGTTTGGGTTATTCAAATAATTTATGCGTATTTCCTAACCTTAAAACATAACCTATGACAAATGTACTACCCTGATAAATACCCTAGCGTCTGTAGTTGAAATTTAAAAGCCCGAATTCTGTACATCTCTGAAGCCGCCCCTTATGTAAAACCATTTTCATACGTGAAGTTTGTTACAAAGCTAGTGTCGTGTCGCCCACTGCCCACAGGGCGTAAATAAGTTAACCATTCAACTTTTTGACAAACATTTTTTAATGCCTATTTTTTAATTAGTTTATTATTTTATGTAGTAAAATACACAATAATGGGGTTATAATTTAAACCAGCATTTCCAAACCTTTTTAGACCTGTGGACAGGCAAAAATTAGAGTATTATTTCGCAGACCAACTGATATTATGTATGACGTGTGAAAATCACACGTTAAGTACTATCATATCTCCTCTAAAATGCATCAATAGGCATTGTTTCAATGTCATCTCTAAAATGACATCAATAGATGTTGTTTCGTAAGTCATCTCCTCTAAAACGACATGTTTCATATCGACGCTGGAAAGGATAAATGACTAAAATGTCATGCAGTTGGAAAGGAAGTGTGGCTGAAGCGCCGCATAGCTGTATGGCACTTCAGTCACTTTTCCTTTCCAGGTGGATGGCTCTTTAGCCATTTATCCTTTCCAGAGTTGATATGTCATCTCCTCTAAAATGAAATCAATAGATGTTGTTTTGTATGTCATCTCCTCTAAAACGACACGTTTTATTTCGACGCTGGAAAGAATAAATGGCTAAAGTGGCACACAGCTGGAAAGGAAGAGTGGCTGAAGCGCCATACAGCTGTATGGCCCTTGAGCTAATTTCCCCTAAAACAATATCAATAGGTATTGTATAATATCACATCTCCTGTAAAACGACGTCAACAGACATTGTATCCGTAAATGTGTTAAAGGTATAA
Source organism: Glyphotaelius pellucidus (assembly GCA_936435175.1). Taxonomy (NCBI): domain Eukaryota; kingdom Metazoa; phylum Arthropoda; class Insecta; order Trichoptera; family Limnephilidae; genus Glyphotaelius; species Glyphotaelius pellucidus. The sequence continues at coordinate 16,292,406 of OW386553.1, forward strand.
ATTTGCCACACCATTCTCGATCAATTGAAATGGGGGCAAGAAGAGCCCTTGAAGGGTGAAAGCCATAATCATTGAAATAAATATATACCAAAGCCGTAATATATACAAACTAAAATGTTCTCTTACCTGAATTGACTGCAGGGTGGCCTTTATTCCTTCGTCTTCTTTATTGGTCTTCCGCAAATCTTCATAGACCGTTTTAAAGTGGGAAACGGAATTGAAGATTTGTTTCTTGTGTAAAGTGGGGTAAATTGTTGACCAATTGCTTTCTGAAATATTAATCAAGACATTAATATCGAATGGTACTTTAAAGTCGATAAAAAATAAAAATATGGCGTCAGTGGTAATCCATACTACCTATAGAGCATTTACTACCTTACACTGAAAATATCTTATTTTAATTCTGTTGACATGTGTTTAATGCCGAGGTCAAACTGCATGTCGGGATAAATTAGACCGTGACGGTTTACTAACAACAACAACAAAAGTCCAATGGTGTAATTTTATATGTAGGAATTCTGTTGTTGATCGCATTTACAGGAGAAAACACAAGTTTTGAATAGTAATTACTAAAAAGCTTTATTCGTACCAATATAGAGTAAAATGTAGGTGGTTTGTGTGGCATAGTTCCGGCTAAGGTCTCTCCATAATTTATAGTTGGATTCCTTTTTTCTCAGTCCTTCGATGAAACAGCAAACCAGTTCTTTGGTTTTGATATCGTTCAGTTGCTTCCTTCCCGTGTAGGTGCTAGGAAGTCTCTCCAGCAGTTGTTCCAACATATTGGAGTTTTCCCACGAATCAGACTTCTCAAAATGCAGTTTCTGTAAAAAAAAAAGCTCATTAGAAAAATTAACTTAAAACATTTTCACAAAAATCAACTGTTATTGTCATTAACCTCTCCACGGGTACAGACAAAATGGTGTGTCTGAACGAAAAGTCCCAAAGGATCATGGACGCACCGGTGCAACCGTGGCTAAAATTCAAACACTGTTTATATTTAATGAAAATATATATCGATTTGTGTTGCTAAACAAATGGTTGAGGATTACTAAAAACCGCTATCAGTTTTATCAGGTTTATTCGCTTGGATGATGCCCATTAAAGTTTTATTCACAGTACAAGATTATTGTTAGTTAATCTATGATATTAAATTTTTAAAAAATAATTGAACAAAAAAACGTTAAATTGCTTATATATAAAGAGTCTACAAACATCCGTATAATCAATGCGATAAACTGGCCAGTGGACCCGATACTTAAATTGACTGACAGTAATGTGGTTAGTGTTTTTTTCCAAGCGGTGTGCGTCATCTATTGTTGCACTACTCTACGGTACAACCAACGTCCATAGTTAACAAAAGGTTAGATATTGAAGCAATCTTTAAAACAAATAAATGAATGGCAGTAATCGGACTATTAACTACTGCTCTAAAGCTAAAAGAATGAGATGACATTATTGACTGAAATTGTGCTGGCGTGCAAAATTTTCGAAGCAAAAAAAAAAGGAAAAATACAAAATAATGATAATCACGGAACCATGACAAACACAAGAGCCATGACTTTTTATAGTGAGGAAATGCTATAATTATTTTCCTTTATACGGCTAGCTTAACACTCGTAAGTTTTTCCTGTAAATCGCTCACGTAAGCAATTTATTTCCAAATTACCAATGTAAACAACACTAAAAGTCATTTAACGTAATTTATAGCAAGTTACAGAAGCTGTACTTTTGAGAGTTTTTTGTCAGGTCTAATCGCGTCCGCGTGAACATCCAGCCTTCTCACAGCTTATAAAATTAGTTTGATAAGCTGAGAGACTTGCGACAAGAAGTGGTACCAAAAAGCATCAATGTGAAATGTCAAAAATTATAAGACAGTTGTTTTTGTAGGATTTTTTCCTGTAAAACTAGTATTTATTTACACTTATTTAAGTTATCTGAAATGGACCAACCTTCTATTCAATCATCTGTTCAATCCTTTCTAAATCTCAATGTTTCTGTTTTTAACACTACGTATTTGAATTCGAAGTCGATTGCTGTCAGATAGCTGTCATTCGGATAAAATGAAAGAACTGCATTATTTCCGCTTTTGATGGCACAAAAGTGCGTGGAGAATTGTTTAATTAAAGCCAAATTCTATTTCAACACTTCATTTGGGTCTTTTCACCTGTTTTGTTAAAATGGCATAAATTTTACAGTAGCAGGATTGTTGTTGACAGGAAGCCATTTTACCGCAAATAAATTTACAGATGTAAACGGTCACACAAGCATTTACACTGGTTGAACTTCCGAACAGCTTCCATGAGCATTAATTACCACAATTTGTGATGCATATGTAAACGCTCCTTTGAGTAACCTGTCAAAAACTTACGTTAAGTCGTAAATTTTATTTATGAGTGTAAAGCTAGCCTTATATCATGTAATATGTGGATAATTCAACTCATATAGGGAAGCTTGATTAATAAAATAAACAGTAATTAACGGCAATTATTTGTTTTGCTAATGATTCTGGATATCAAATTCCGGTAGCGGATGAAAAACAGTAGGCTATTTTCTCACAGTAGGCTATGTGCTTATTTTTGATTTAAATTATTCTATAGTAAACTAAACGTTAAAGCCCGAAGATATAAAGATCGGAAGAAGCTAAGAAACAAACCCTCAGCACGCAGGACTGATTGTTGAGCAGTCCCTCCAGCTCCTTGGGCATGCCTTTCTTCTTGGTGTTGATGAAGTCCAGGATGCCGATGACCTCCTCGTTGCTGAGCTTGTTGGCGCTGTCTGCATTGGCCACGTGCGCCTTCAGCAGGTCTATTAGGTAGGTCACCACGTACTTCACATAGTGCTTAAGGTCGATCATGGGCACCATCAGCTCTCTCCACACTGCCAAAAGACAAATAACAAATAAGTATATTGTGACAGAGTGAAACTGGGGATACCGGTTTTAAATAAATCCATGGACAGACTTTATTTATTTGGACTAATTAAATATCATCTAAATATATTATTTGATTTAGGCTGGGAATACACAGACTCCTACAAACAGTGTTTTTTCTATACACATAGCAACAATATTCAAGATACAGAGACTACCATATTGTTTTGTAATGTTTTACATGAGAACTGCAGATTGCTATGCAGTCACAGCTTGAGGCTATCGATATGGACTGCTTTTTATTTTACAATAGTTTCGCACAGGAGGCCTTGCGGAAAAAAATTCTCTCAAGGTCCATGACATCTTTGGAGATGCTGTGTGGAGAGTATTTGAGGGAAAGGAAAGAGAGGAAGTTATAGGAAGGGAAAAGATGAGGGGTGGGGAGGAATCTGGGGTCAATGTATCTAAGAGTGACGGATGTATGAATCCATCCCTCCCACTGCGGTGCAAAGCGATGGATTGAGTCTGACTGGAGAGGTCAAAAGGTCTCCATCAAACAGTTTCTCCCGACCCGGCCCACCACGCAGTGGGTGGGCAAAAGTATTTGCCACAAAGACCTAGAAAAACTTCCCCCATGAACCCAAGCACTCCTGCTAAGTCACCAAACGGAGCGAACCATTTGGAGTGGCCTATGGCAGGGATGTTGGTAATCCAATAAATGGTTTCCGGGGCGGCGGTACCCATAACCGTCTCCCTAAAACTTGCTTGTAGCAATCAGTGTATTCCCATTACAAATACAAAAGTGAATTAAAAGTTTTTGAAGAGTTTTATTTTTCAATGTACATTTTGCTTGCTGAGGATTGGTTTGTACTCCTGTATTTTTAGATTTTTTTTCAGCTGTGAATTGAAGTATATGTTAGTTCATTCAAAATTCAACAAAATACGTTGTTCTTTTATTTATAGGTAGATTAAACCTAAACCTATTTATAGGCATTTTTAAAAAATATTTATAGCAATTAGTTTGAAATAAAGTAAACAAAAATAATTTGTTAAAACTCAAAATCTTTTATTTTTAATACGAGCTTTTGTGGACGTAGTACCAACTCTCAGCAAGCGATTTGTTACTTAAATTTTAAATTTTCTGCGACCGGTTTCGACACAACCTTGTCATTCACTAGCAGGATTAAAACTATTGAAAAATAAATCTCTTCAAAACAAAATGTCTAAAAATTGTAACATAGTTAATGCCCAAGAAATACAAAAAATTGTGAATTAAAAGATTGAAACCAATCAAATTTTCTTATTTTTGAGTTTTCCTTTTTAGGTACCTGCGAATTTATGTAAGTCACGTGTTACATATTTCAGGGTGTTGCTGTGTTTATTTACCTTGCAATCCAATTTTAATGTCTTTCAGCCCTCCCTGCCCAATGGCCCACAGAAGCGAGAGGCCGATGGGTGGCCGGTTCTGATAGGAGCTCATGAGGCTGGCCACCTTGGCATTGCACTTGGGGAAGTGTTTGCTGTTGTTCTTCGCCAGGAGCTGAATAAATATTTTATAACCGGTTCCCGGCAAACCTGCAAATTAAAAATAATTCACCCACATTAAGAATATGTACAAACATGACAGTAAAATATAGCAAGGACAAAATCATTTGCGTAGTTTTCTTTTGGAATATTAAACTATAACCATTAAAATAAAGCCATTTCTTTAACCTTTTAAATGCCACTGGAGGAAACGGGTAAATTTCGCGATTTTTTGACTTTTACGTAATATTTTGTGGGTTTATTTTATCCTTTCTTATGTAATATTTACCGAAACACATTCTTTGAACAATAAACTATGGCTGAAAACAACATTACTTGCGTTTATTTGATGAATTTATACGTTTTACGATCTTTTTCACGACATCGGCGCGAGAGTGACGTAAGCCTATCTGACAGTTCAAAGGCGGCAAAAAACTTGGCCGGAGATCATGAACAATTCCACAGAAATTATTCCGCTAGATGGGTAGTATTACACTATGCTAGATGGGTACACGATGGATGGGTATCATATAGCTTATGAACAAGAATGCCCCAAGCGATTCTGACCTTATCCTTCATACGTTTTCTTTATAATTAAGGTTTAAAATCGTATTTCAAAAAATATTTTTTAGAGTTTCATTCGGTGAGCGCTGGCACGTAATCGGCAAGTGACCGGTTAAAGGATGGGCAAAGAGGAAGGACTGCCACACAATTCCATCTTACACCTTACCGGCACACACTCATTGCTCCTTTCACATTCATACATGTCTAATTTTTTATATGAATTTTACACAAGCGTACCAACATGGCATCCCCAATCAGCAGGCTTATTCTCTATCTTTTGCGGGATCGTTATCGAGATAACAGACGTGATCTCCTGTCAGATTTGTGTGATTTATTTGCTTTTTCTATGTACGTATATTAAATGAATAAATAATCATGCATACTTGCAGGAATTCATGTTTAACGATCTAAACTAAAATATGTTACAGTAAATATGTAAAAATCACACAAATCTGACGGGAGATCACGTCCGTTATCTCGGTAACAATCCCACAAAAAATAGAGAATAAACTTGCGGGGTATATTCTGAGGCTGAAGGGAGTCGGGAATGAAATGGGGAAGAGGAAGATTGGTAACTACCTGGCTATTCAGATCTGGTCACCAAACACGGCTAAAGCCATTTTAAACAATATTTTGATTCGATTTGACGGCCTCCGTGGTCCCGAGGCAAGACTCTCGACTCACAATCCGAAGGTCGCGGGTTCGAACCCGGCGTGCGCAAATAAATTTTATTTGATTAATTTGTGTTATTTCACAATTTATTCATTTAAAATAATATATAGTATATTTGCGGCACGTTCCAGAGTGGAAGATACTATCAGTATCGCCCTGGTGTAAGACCACCATTCAGAATTGAAACGTTGCTTGAAATGGCTTTAGCCGTGTTTAGTGACCAGATCTGAATAGCCAGGTACTTCCCCACCTTCCTCTTCCCTATCTCCTTCCCCTCCCCACTACCTTCAGCCTCACAACATACCCCAATAGGGGATGCCATAGTCTCACTGGCTCCAGACGGGAGCAGTTGGGACTCTTGTGCGGTATTAACTGTAAAAAAAAAAAAAAAAAATACATAGTGGTCTTTTATCAGGGTGATGCTGAGAGTATCTACTACTCTTCTGTTATTTTGACTTTGACCCGAAGTGACCCGATGTAATTCTATAATTCACTTGACTGAGCCATGTCTTTCGCAGGTGTTCCTTACCCATTCCATTCACAAGCACCATATATTTTCTTTACTCCTTTCTTCGTTCATCTGCCTCTTATTCATTACGCTCACTGCAGCTTTGCATTTTTTCCAGATCTTACATTGTAATACACTCATTCATGGTTTTACCATACGTACTCCTCTGGGATTTCATTTCAACGGCAAAATTAAATAATTTCTTCATCCCGTCACACCACACAATACTTGAAAGACAGACATTGACAGTTAGAATAGTACTAAAATTAACATATTCAAATGTTTATTACTTTTTAACGGATATGTAGATCATTAAATTTTCATTGCCTTTCTTATCATTAATTTATTATTACTTTCTTAACCCCACCCCTCAGTCTAATTTTTTTTGTTTTCGAAACAACTCACAGAAATTGTTGCGACTCCCTTACTATCATGGTTAGAAATATGATCTAATCAGTGTTAGAAAGAGAAAACACCAGGCTTTATATTCAAACTAAAAAGTAACCGCAAAATAATTAATATGTACACCATTATGAAACCAAAGTTTTTGATCGCAATTAGAAAAAAAAAAAATTATGAAACATTGGGAGATTTTTAATTACTTATTTTTACATGAAACAATAAAAAAGTGAGTTGACAATAACATTTATAAGATATTTGCCTGATAAAATATAAGCGCATTTTTATTTTTTTCGTTATCAGTAAGTTTAGTTAGAAAAAACATTAGGTGAGCCATTTTTAAAACTTTCTTATGTTTGCATAAAAAAATTTTATACATCAAAAATTATATTTATTTTGAATTATAAAATTTGAAAGCTAGTTTTCGGATGTGTTCAGAAATATTACATTAATTTGGATTTTATTGCAAAGCGGAAATATTCTGACTTTCCGACAATTTAGGCCCGGGGTCTGAGGGTTTAATACAACTAGCGATGAAGAAACAGAATATGAATGCTTATCATTTTTATTACAAAGCTTAAATCAAATTTTAAACTGCAAAGTTCTAGTGTATTTTAGTAGGTAACAATTTATCTAGAAAAAACCTAGCTAAAAAAATGCATGAATGTTAAGAAATGAAATATCAAAAATGTACATGCGTGTCGTTTTAAAACAATATATATATTTTTTAATATCAGCTGTTTTTACTGGTTAAAAGGATCGTACATTCACTATGCAAAATCCAACAGTACTCTGTCTAATTAGCATTTTTTAATGGTCTTGTATTTTGAGTTGATACATTATGTGACTCGACAAAATTTCATGACCTAGATCCTAGATAACCATTGTAAGATGGACAATGAATTTTTAAAGTACAATTAAAAAAATAGGCTTGTAGCATGTTTTTCAATGCAAAAATATTATTATTATTGTGTACATTAAAATATTATGTGGATTTCCAACCTGTACAGAATATAGTCAGTGTTCATTGGTAAATATTATTAAAATTTGCGTTTGGCGTAACTTGAAATTGCACAAAAAAGCATGCCGAAGGTAACTGTAAAATAAATATTAACAAATCCCATTTCAATCAAACTCAATCAATCAATATTGCATCACAGAACTTATAAAATTATGGACTTAACGTACCTTAGCAACTACACATAAAGTACCCCATTGAAGTATTGCATCTTCACTATGTATATGGACACATACATGAATCAAGACTTTGATAAAATATATATTACAATTTGAAAGCATTGATAATAATTTTATTGTTATTAACTGTGAATTATGACTTCGGGCAGAATTCAAACAACGACAAAAATGTATCTAAAAAGAATCTAAATTTATCTTAAGCCTCAATGACATTGAGCAAGTTTACTAACAGATAGTGAATTTCCCAGATAGTAGCTTGTTATTACTTGCTAACTAGCAGATTGTGGACAATCTATGAAAAAAGTTGAAAGGTGGTCAACTTTACTCGCTACTCGCTCAAGATGGCGGCCTACCGACAGCTGATTTCATAACTGTCAGAATTAGTTCGCGCGGGAGCCGTAAATCTCGTTACCGGTTAGCGCATGGTGTTAGCTGCGAGCTCAAATTTTTTATAAAATGTCGACCAAATTGGTTAAGGCGAGAGTCATTATTTTAGCTGCTACTGTCGCTACTGAGCGAGTAGACAGTTTTGTGTGTCGTCATGACCATCTCACTTGCCAATTCACCCGCTTTTAAACTTACCGGCTAGTAGCTTGTAAACTCGATCTACGTAATCGAAGCTTTAAAGACTTAAGTCCCTTTTTCCAGTTAGCCATGTGGCAATGCAGTTGGAGGGCGATACGTTATAGACCTGCCACTGAGAGCTGCATGGTAAACTTTCTTTCTTCAAAAGAGGGAGAGGTTACAATTGAGCAATCAGCGGTATGATTTTATTATCTTAGCAAGTAAATAGATAAGATTATGAGTGTTAAAAATATTCAAATTAATACATACCTTTAATCATATTATTTGCAATGGAAGAAAGGCACAGTTCGAGGAATAGTTGTACATTGTTATCGCTAGCTTCGTTGATGACTTTTTCAAGTTCTTTTTTTAAAGCGAAAGGCACTGCGGAGTAAGGGTAGTCAAGGGATGATGTGGAATAAGTCTCGTCATTCTGATCGATGGGAATCTTCCCATTCAGGAACCTCGCCACGTCCAGCAGGCGCGAGACCCCCGTTCCACCCACATTTGCCAGATAGACTGCTTGGACTTCATTTGGATCAATCTGCAACAAAAGGAAAACTTTCTAAGGGGCCATCCATAAATTACGTCATACCTTTAGGGGGGGAGGGGTGTAGAGAAGTATGAAAGGGCGTACGGGGGGGTCATCAGCTTTGTGACGTCACAAGCAATTAGGCTTACCATATTACTTTTACACATAAAATTGCAAAACGTGAGATGTCACGCTAGGGGTAGGGGGCCTCACAAATGTGACAGCGTGTGACAGGGACGGGGGGGGGGGGGGGGGGACAAAATATCATGAAATTCATGTGACGTAATTTATGGATGGCCCCAGCATATTGTGCAAACTGAATGGTCAGGAGCCAATTTTATTAAATCTGCTGATTATTAGAGTACCTATTCAATTGAGATAAAAGAGCTCGAGGTATTGTAACGTATTGCATATAAAGATAAGAACTCACCTGGGCGAGTGCCGACTCAATGCTTTTAGGTTGTTTAACTTTTTTCACTTCTGGTGACTTTTTTTCAGTAGGTTTTTGGCTTTGTGCGGTTTTCTTGGCCTTTTTGGCCTGACTTTCCTTTTTGTCATCCTCGTCATCTGACAGGCTAAATATAGACGGAAATTCTGTTGCGGCTGAAAAAGATTTAAAAACGGAAACATGTACACTTTCATGATGTTTACAGGTAAAATTAAGTGCATTCAATGTGAATGGTAAGTAAGCGGTATGTATAGATATTTCAAAATACAAACTTTTTCTTGTCGGCTTAGCGATTGTTTCGGACTTTTTCTTTTCCTCGACGACAGGTTTAGATTTCCCGTTGGTGGAACTTTTCTGCCTCGGGGTTCTAACAACAACTTCCCACTGTCCCAACATGCCTGACATGTTTAACTTATGTTAGTAAAATAACACAACAAATATTTTAAAATGTATGCTCCGGAAGACGGCAGCTGTACAAACGTCAAAACTGATGTAGGGATTTGAAAGCTAGCGCTGATTGGCCAAACCGACTTTCACAGCGGTTCACGTGGCATTCATCTTATGCATACGTGCCGGTGGCTTTCAGTTCTTTATTAGCGAGTAAATGGGGCTAGATGTGTATAATAATAAATGCTTCTTTACAAATTTCAATAATTTATTTTTAAAAATATATCGGTGGTCACTCCGAAGGGCGGAACTTCCTTGACGGATTGCAGGCAGTGACTGTGTAACTTCCCAGTCGGAAGCTTTGGGCAGTTTAGCGGACGTTTCGTAGCGCCTCAGCATCCACTTCAAAGGACGGAGGGACGGCTTCCTCCAGGAGAAGGCAGACGATGGCAGACGGTGACTGACACCCTGTGGTGGTGAATTTTCTCTTTCTTGAATCACTCTTCTTGCTTAGCCCCGTCTATTGTAAAAAAAGAAAAGTGTTTATTGAATTGTCCAATCATATAAAAAATACAACATTATTACAAATTTTTAAGTAGAGCCACACCGGGATTAGTTTATTTATGGCCACACCGAGCAAAACTGTCAAAAGTGTCAAAGTCGAGAATTGTATTTGTTGATTTTTCTGACTATTTATAATTGTTTGTTTTTTAATTACAAAACCGTAAGGGTGTGGTGCCTAGAAAATTTTGTCTTCATTTTTATTGAATTCAATCTAGAATAAATTGATAAATCTCGGCCGAGCTATAATTTAATTTAAAAATATGACTGAAGAACTCTCTGGAGTCACCGTGGTGATCATCATCGGTGGTGGTGTTTTGACATTCATTATTCTATTCATTTTCGCGAAGAGGCAAATAATGAGATTTGCCCTAAGATCGCGGAGAGGACCACACTATCCCATTGGTCATGGAGCCAAAAAGGTACTTCTAACGACTACTTTTGAAATGTTAACTCCACGTCTAAGGAGGCCACGACGGAAATAATTTCTCTCGGGGCCTGTGTCATCTTCGGAGATGCTGTATGTTATTTTTGAGGAAAGGAAGGAATGAATTCGGGTGTTGTAGACACCCATGTTGCAGGAGGGAGGAAACACGGAAGCCGGAAAATTATTCCACAGCCGAGCTGAACCCAAAAACGAGAAGCAACCCATTCCCACGTGGAAATTTTCAATATTATCACACTTTGGGTGGGAAGGGTAGTTCTACCTATTACGCCAGTCGTACTTGAATGTCTGGGTTGCCATTGCTGTAAAGTATTTTTATATGAATAATGTACACCAATCTCTTTGTGAGGGTCCCAATTATATGTATGTGTAAAAAAAATATGTATTTATTTGTATATGTGATAAAGGGGAAATCTTCTTATTTCCTTGTCTTTTGTGTGGAATAATATTTTATTCAAATATACATATTATTCCACACAAAAGACATTTCGATTTAAAACAAATTCCACTTTCTTTAACGGTTTCCTTGTTTTCGCCCACCTCTGTTAACCTTTCAAAAACTGAAGTGTGTTAACCTTTCAAAAACTTTACTGTGAACTAAGTATAAATTTGTTCATTCTAGTCGCTGAAGCGTGAGATTGACAGAAGAATCGAAGTCATCCCAAGAATAGTGCACGAGCCGCAACTTATTAGTGAAGAAGCCTCGAAATTCATATTGGACCCGGGACAAAAACTACCCTCACATTATTTCAGACTTAAAGCCGTGGATGACATCAAACTGTTGGGTGAGTTATTATGATTATTGGATGAGTTATTATGATTATTGGATGAGTTATTATTTGATTACTAACCTGTGGCTACGCTACTATACCCAAGAGTAAATATCATACTACGTTTCAACTTAATTACTACAAGATTTTTAAAAAAATTTAATTTCTTTTTATTGAGGAAACAAACAGTCGTACAGAAAAATGATTATAACAATAAAATTCATATGTTGTAGACCAATTAAGTTCCATTATGTTAAAAAATATTGGTTTAGTATTTTTACCTACTCAACTTATTAAATGACAAAGAAAAAAAAAATATAAACATAATAAAGAAAAAACATAAAAAAGAAGAACAAAAAAAATAATAAAGAAAAACGTAAAATTATTAACAAACATGGTTATACCAATTACTATGGTTGATAATAATATAATTTTCACAAAAAAGAGAAAAAAAAAAGTATTTTAAGTTATTAATTTATTAAGCTGCATTTTATATGATTTCAAGTCATGGTTGAAAATTTCTACATCTCGTAAGGTATTGTAAGTTTCACAGATACGTACTATTACAGAGTTTTGCGCATATTTAGATTGACTGTGTGGTATTCTAAATAAGTCATTCGATCTGGTGTTTTGTTTGGGGCAACGAAATGCAATATTTTCTAACAGATATGATGAATCAACAAGGCAGTTCACGATTTTGTGTAAGAATAATGCATCAGAGATTTTTCTGCGTTTATATAAAGCTATAGGGTCAAATCGATGATCACTAAAACGATAGGATAGGTGTTTTATAAATTTGTTCTGGATATTTTCAATGCGATGAATATATGTATGATATTGAGGATTCCAAATTACTGAGGCGAACTCGAGTTGTGAACGTACATATGACATATGTAACAGAATTAGGATAAGATATAACAATTGTGTTATTTCACAATTTATTCATTTAAAATAATATATAGTATATTTGCGGCACGTTCCAGAGTGGAAAATACTCTCAGTATCGCCCTGGTGTAAGACCAGCATTCAGAATTGAAACGTTGCTTGAAATGGCTCTAGCCGTGTTTGATGAATAGCCAGGTACTTCCCACCTTCCTCTTCCCCATCTACTTCCCCTCCCTACTACCTTCAGCCTCACAACATACCCCAATTGGGGATTGCATAGTCTCACTAGCCCCAGACGGGAGCATTTGGGACTATTGTGCGGTATTCATATAAAAAAAAAATAAAAAAATTGCGTTTGGATAGATGGTAAGACGCATTCAAATTTCATTTTTATTCAATCAAAATTCAAAATTTCTAAATAGCAATAAATAAATAATTAAAGCCCATTCCCACCTGTATGAAATCAAAAAATCCCAAAATAAGTCATTTCTATTCTATTTTTTATAAGAAAAACTGTTTTTTTTAATAACTTTTGAAGGTTATTCCCATCAATGTAATATATCATCTAAGAAGAAGATAACAATTATAATCTAAACAAAAATATGAAAGTAAACAAGATACAGAAAAATACTGTCTTTTTCTATTTTTCTGTGTCTTGTTCTCTTTCAATAAGAAGATAACAATTATAATCTAAATGAAAATATCAAAGAGAACAAGATACAGAAAAATGTTGTCTTTTTCTATTTATCTGAGTCTTGTTCTCTTTCATATTTTTGTTTAGATTTTAATTGTTATCTTCTTCTTCAATGATAAAATTCAATTCTATTTATTAATTTTTTTTTTCTTATTCCTGCCACCTTGGAAAAGGCTAAGCCTAATTAGGTGGCAAAAAGCATTTTTTAACATTATCTCCAGACAGGTGGCCCTGAGGAAAATAATTTCCCTCAGGACCTAAGTCATCTTTGGGGATGCTGTGTGGAGGGTACTTTTAAGGAAAAGAAGGAGAATAAGTTCTGGGAAGGAAAAGGTATGAAGGGTGGGTAGAAACCTGGGGGTCAGTTTGTCTAGGAATGACGGACGTATGAATCCATCCTCCCACTTCTGTGCAAGACGATGTGTCGTGAGAGTCCGGCCGGAGAGGTCAAAATGTCTCACTCAGCCAGTCTCTCCCGATTAGGCCCGCCACACAGCAGGTGTTATAGTTCTCAATTTGGCGAGTAACGCTTCCATAATTTGGTATCCATTCCAGAGCGGGAGATATCGCGCGCTGGAGGTGGCATGTCGCGGCAGCCTTGCGAGAGCCTGCGTGCCTTCCTGTTGAGTGTGCTGGCGGCGCCGCTGGGGGGCCGCGGCCAGCGCGCTGTGCACCAGCTCTGCGACATGTACGAGCACGCGCGCCACGACCCGGGCGAGTTTGCGGATGAGGAGTATCAGGCATACAATCGGCTCCTACTAAAGCTGATTGACGCGTGAGTTAACCTTACCCCTAGGAATAATGGATTTTGTAATACACGGTATGAGACTAGGACAGATGTATCACAGGATATTATAATTCCAATTTTCGGATTAATACATAATTAAAATAATTAACCCATAATATTTATTTATTTATTATGAATTAACGCCGATTAACGGCTTTTATATAGGAATTAAAATAATTTGAAATGGATTCAAAATATATATAGTTAAGAAAAAAATATTCATATGCCTAAAAATTAAAAAGTACTTATTGAAGTGACAACATAAAGTAGAATAGTAAGCTATTATAAATGTAAATATGAAGAAAAAGAAAACCTCATATACATGTATTGTATACCTACAAGAAATTTTGAACTAAAAAAATAACTACGTAAAGTACGTACGTAACAAAAATAAATTTAGAAATTCAAATCCAAAACAATAATAAATTTAAAAAAGAAGTAAACATTGATGAAGAATATAAACATTCAAAGTATATTTGATTATAATCCAACTGAGAAGCGCTGACAAACAGCTTTAATTAAATAATGTTTGTATGTTGATAATCTTTCAATATTTATCACATCATCAACAACATATTTATTACCAAGCATATGCAGGCGATTTATTATGGAATATAGTTCAGCATTAGATCCTGTATTGTTACAATGATATGGTAATTTGTGACGAACTGATCTACTCGTTACATGAAAACATATCAACGAAAGAAGTTCAGGGGAGTTCAATATTGCTTAAATTCTAAACAAATTTGAGTTCCTTGAACCGGAGTTTCGCAGGACAGAACCGGAAATTAGTATTATTATTATAACATTCGAAAACGTTCGTCACTTTTGACTTTTAAGAGTTTTTTTTTTAACTTTTAAGATTGAGAGATTGCAAGCTCCAATCCCACCACAGCTCAAAAATATAAAGATTTGGTAATTTTCATTTGATATTCAGCTATTTCTAGTCAGTTAAAATTTCTAATGCAATGGTATAAAACATGGATTGAAATATTTTTATCACTACTCGACATCAGAAAACTGAAAATTCCTTTAAAATAATGTCACCAATTTAATATTTGCTATTTTAAATATTTTTAGTAATTTGGTGTTGTTTTTCTCATAGGGCACGCCTTCTAAAACCTTGTGGGATGAGTCACAAGTCTTCACCAAAAAGGACCCCTACAAGGAAACAGGTCGGAGTGAGATCTCTGTTAGATCCATCGAGGCTTAGGCCACCTGGAACTTTGGGGGTCTCTGTTGGCAATGCTAATAGACTCACCATTTCTAATGTGCACGCGCAATACACAAACATGCAGGTAAATAATAAACTAACACGCCAACAACCATAATTCTCCTTATTAAAAGGCATTTGAAAATAATTTTTTTTGATATTGTCAGTTTACAATGTTTTAGTCAGTTTTATCAGAACTGATCAAGCTTAATTCTGACACACGAACAAGTCCACAACACTCTTCCATCTATTTATGATATCGTTGAAGTTAAGCCCAATACCGCAGAAATACCATTATTTGTGATGATGTTCGCGTGGGACAAAACTATTGAGAGATATATGCACTCTTTCTTGCTTGTGTACTGGGGATGGTTTATTCCCGGTATTGACTTTAACCGAGTAGCAGTCTATTGGTCAATTTCAAAATTTGAAAGTACCAATAAATAAATATATAACGGATAAAACTGGTATTTTAGTTGGATGCTAGATTCATATTTATTCATACCTAAAAAGTTAATAGAAATGAATAAATAATCATGCATACTTGCAGGAATTCGTGTTTAAAACGACCCAAACTAAAATATGTGTCAGCTCACAGCTGAAATTTTGACATCGGCCGATAGAAAAAGCAAATAACAGCCGTAGAAAATCACACAAATCTGACAGGACATCTCGCGGGAGAACAATCTCGTTCTCACAAAAGATAGAGAATAAATAGGTCTTCTGGTACAATATTACTCATAAACATCACCTAATCAATTTTAATGTCCCAGTTGCTCCCTTCTGGAGCCAGTAAGACTATGGCACCCTCTCTTGGGGTACTTTGCAAGGCTGAATGTAGTAGAGGGGGAATAGGAATGGGGAAGTACCTGGCTATTCAGATCTGGTCACGAAAGACGGCTAAAGCCATTTCAAGAAACGTTTCATTTCTGAATTACACCAGGACGATACTGACAGTATCTTCCAATCTGGAACGTGCTGCAAATATACTATATATTATTTAAATGAATTAATTGTGAAATAATACAAATTAATCAATAAAATTTATTTGCGCATGCCGGGATTCGATCCTGCGACCTTCGGATTGCAAGTCAAGAGCCTTAGCCCTCGATCACGAAGGCTGTCTGAATTAAACAAAACGTTTATGACCGGTCAGTGGTTGAGTGGGCATCACATTGGTCCCACCCGGGCGATTCCTCGGCTGGCTGGCTGGCCAACACAAGCAACATTTTCGGCTTTCTGTGGTGGTAGTAGGAGATTTTCAAACATTGTTGAGTTATTCGTAACCCGGGAATGTTTGTCTTTCTTTTTAAAAGAAAAAAAAAATGTTTTCTGGGTCAAAAGTAGGATATTTCAAAATGTCATACTAATGTACTGGATCTTTATGACTCCTGGTGTTATTTCATAGAATATTTAATATGTAAAATACAGACACTTGCAAATAATATTGGATTTCCTCATTATCTCAAAACTTAGTATTTGGAGATGTCTGACTAATCAATTGGATGATGTGTATCCATCTCCTGTCTCTCTCAGTGGGCTTTTGTTTTAACTCTTTTCAAAGAATTGGTTTATTAATCATTGTTGTTTGTTTTCTTTTTTGTAGAGTTCTAACACCCTGGACTACAATTTTGATGATGAAGTGCTCTGTGTTGAATCCAAGCCGCCCACTCCGGTGGTTGTTCACTCACAAAAAGTTGATAATGAAACAACGGTTTGATTTTATTGAACGTAAAATATGTGAATATCAATGCATTCTAGTCATGAGAAATATACAAAGAATAATTATTTACATTAGAGAATGGAGAATGTGAAATGATGACATTAGAAAAATATGTTGCCAACGTTTTTATTGTGCAGCTGTATATTATAAGTTAGGTGAAAATAAAATAAAATATGAACTTGTTTGGCCAATTTATTTATCATCTAACATTATGTCTTGTAAAAGCAAGTGATACCAGTAATTTTAAAATATGTTATACACCTCATCACAATGATTTTCCCTCAACAAGTTAGAGCATTCATTATTCAACCCAAGCTGTCAAGGAGCCCTAAGGCTCATTGTTTTGTTTTAAAATATTCATAAAATATAAACATTGTTTGACTCAACCACTTCAATCTTGAAATGACATTTTAACCCCTATAGGGCAGCTGGCTACATTTGCAGTCCAGTGAAATAATGACTACCTCGATGTGAACTGCAGTTTACAGTGTGTAGAGCTAGGTTTTAGAAGTTTTTAATGTGTTTCATTACCGTCAATGAAAATTCCAAAATAAAAATGTTGCTATTGTAGAAGTTTGTCTTTTATTTCAAATATAATTTTCAATTTTATATTTGGCTTTGAGATATTTACTAAATTTAAGCCGCACTTTAGGGTTTAATAAACAAATTTGAGTCTCAGTAACACCACCTAAAGAAGGTCCCAGTCATGGCGTTACCCCGGGTTCACGGATACACTAATATTATAGGGTATTTGGAAATATTGCCTGGGTCCTGGTGTCTTAAGTCCTGTTAGTTGGTCTTATTTGTTGACTCTCATGGGGATTCTAGTGCGAAATAATTCCCTGAAGTTAATTATTTTATGAAATCACCATCTCAGTCCTCATAAAAATATATGCAAGCAAATTAATACATGGTGCCTAACAAATTTTGAACGAAAACATAATAATATCTTCTCGTGGGCCAACTGAGTCCATGAATTTCAGAACTGAGAAAAATGCTTTGTGCTAAACACTTTTCCAAAGTTTCCTATTTTTATATCTTTATGTAACTTTTGAATCTCAATTTTTTTTGACTGAATTGAAAGTCCTGTTTTAGCTACCTATAAATAAATAGTATGTAAGTCAAATTGCCGTAAAACTTTCTTATGGAAATATTCTAGCAATATTTAAAACGGAAACCTTTACAACTCAAAACATATCAGCTTAATCGGCTAGTAACCTTGTAGACAAATAAGTTGTATTTGTACCCCACCGTGACGCGAGTGCAAAACCGCTGCTAGTTAAGTCCTCCCTTTTCCTTATGCTTTTTGTTCACAATTTGTCTAGGGGAGGGCAATTGCCTCCCTAGACACCACACACCTTCCTGCTGGGATTAGGATATTTATGTTCCTGCTCTTCCTTGCCGACTCCAATAATTTTGTATTTTAAAAAAATTTATTGTACAAATTAAAAAAAAGTTCATTAAATCCTGACGTGTTCAAAAGTACCCCGCATTAACAGGCTATTATTTAATTGGTTGGCATCATTGGTGGCATTTTTCGTCTATGCAAATTGTTCGTTGAGATTTGAATTTGTTGTTTTCCGTTTTCCCTCCGTTTGTGACATGTCAACGGTGTGTTAGTTTTGGTGAATTTGTTCGGATTAAATGTTAAATTTAAAAAATGTATATCAAATCGATAGTTTTAGACGGTTTCAAATCCTATGGCCACAGGGTGGAGGTTAATGGATTTGATAGAGAGTTCAACGCTATCACGGGGTTGAATGGTACCGGCAAATCGAATATATTGGATTCTATTTGTTTTGTTTTAGGAATAACAAACCTGTCACATGTGAGTAAATAGTCCTCTTTTGATATATTTAGAGACAAACTTCTGGGGTGATGTATACAGATTACACTGCTGCTAAAAAACCGTTTACAATTTGTGCAATTTGGTTTTGTTTGACTTCGTTGATGTACGTGAATTGAGATTCACAGAAATAGAGTTTTTTTTCCAATTTATTACACAACCATTATCATGTCGTCATAAGTGGGAGAAATTGGTCTGTGTGTTTTAAATTTTAGTCTAGTCGTCACTTCACTTTATTTATTTTTAGGTTGCAATTGTAAACAAAACATTTTTATTGTAATTTAGGTTAGGGCTACGACCCTTCAAGATCTTGTATACAAAGGCGGTCAAGCAGGCATTACAAAGGCGACGGTCAGTGTGACATTCGACAACAAAAACAAATCTCAGTGTCCAATAGGATATGAGAACTACGATGAAATCACTATTACGAGACAGGTAAGCGATGAATTTTGCTCATATCCATTATCCTGCTCATTATTTCCATAAACCAAAAAACAGAACAAAACACTGAACTGAATTGAAATTCATATCAAACGAATTCAAATCAAATGAAAAAAGGATTTTTCATCGCAGGATTCTCCTATAACTGTTAAAAGATGACAACTGAAGATTTTTGTGCCATTTTTTGGGCTTTTTCAAAATGATTCAATAAGAGTTTGTAAATATAATCTTCTTCTACTATAACTTTACTATAACTTTTCCAAGTTAACTTTTCCTTTATTTTAACTTCTGAAGTTTAAAACACCCATCGCTGAAAATGTCTCATTATTTGACTTGAGTGTTTTCTTTTGCAGGTCGTTATGGGCGGGAAAAACAAATACCTCATCAATGGGATCAACGTGCAGAACAAGCGAGTGGCCGATCTGTTCTGCTCCGTCCAACTCAATGTCAACAATCCCCACTTCCTCATCATGCAGGGACGCATCACCAAAGTCTTAAGCATGAGGCCACCGGAAGTAAGAAAAAGATTTATATATTTATTTGTTTATTGAGACATACACAGTACATTATAATACAAGTTATAAGGATGTATTAAATTATTACATGGTTATGTACCTATTATGTAAGTCCATAGAATGTCATTAGGTAGTAATAGATAATACACATCGTAGAATTTTACATAAACTTTCCAGAAAGTCTAAAAACATCAAAGCTTTATGAAATGGTTGACAAGACAATTAAAAGCACTTCAATTATTTCTAAGGTAACTTATGGACCTTCCTAATCTTTTTCAGATTTTATCCATGGTGGAAGAAGCTGCGGGAACCAGGATGTATGAAGCCAAGAAACAGGCAGCCCAAAAAACCATCGAAAAGAAAGATGCCAAGTTAAAAGAGTTGAATGATGTAAGTTTTCAGCTCTTTTCTGTCCATCGTTGGATATACATGTCTCTTAGCTTATTTCAAAAAACATTATAGATTTTTTTTTTTTTTCGTATTGATTATTCAACCGGTTTTATAATTTCATTTCATAATACCTTGAAGGTCTTTCTCTATGGTCCAACGGTCGCCAGCTGATTTTTGGCACCATCCACATAGTGAGCTGCCCATAACATAAATGCGAGAGGAACAAACCAACTTGCCCGGAGCTGAGCGTGTCCCTTTCAGTGAATGTCCCTTTCAAATGAATCTGACAGGCAACTCGCATTGTAGAATCACTATTTTAGTCTTCGAAAATGAAATCTGCTTACGAATAAGTAATAGTCCTTGTTACAATAGTGCTTGAATTCCTCGCTACATAATAACATAACCGTAAATCCCAAATCGGGTGATAAAAGTTTGGTTTGTTACACATGTTTGATACTTTTACAAATATTTATAGGCTAGCAAATTTCGCATATCCTAATAATTTCATAGTAAATGAATTATGTTAATTGTTGTTTTATGTTTTTATAGATAATAGCGGAAGAGATTGCTCCCAAAATACAAAAACTTCAAGAAGAAAGAACTCAGTTCCAGGAATACCAAAAGGTTTCAAGAGAACTGGAAAACCTCACTCGGCTTTATATAGCATGGAAGTAAGTTTCTCAATAATCCTACATTTTATATGCCACTCCTAAAATCAATCTAGGCCTATATCCACTGGAGCAATTAAGGTCGAAAAATGGACCACTTTTATTTTTCTGCGATTGATAGAGGTCCAAAATTCGACCACATTTTCCTACCATTCGTAAAACATTGTAATTATTTAAAACATTTTATTTATTTATTTTAAAACGAAGCTATTGAAATGCTTTTTCTATTATGACCGTAGATGTCGCAAATCCGAACTTCCGTAGACTATTTTAGAACGATGTCAAAAATAAATTTTTAAAATATTTTTTTCACGCAGAATTTCTGATCAGCTGTTTACGGTTAAAATTAAATCATTTTCCATAGAAATGCACCTTTCATTATCAAGTATACCACAGACAACATACAGAAATCGAAAATATTCTTTGTTGAGTCGAATAAGTACCTTTCACGGAGTTTCAAAGTAACAAACACGCAGGATTCGCGCGGTTATAAATTTTACGATTTTTTTATATTTTTTTTATAAATCCTACAAATATGAGATAAAAGGTCAAGTACAGGTTAATTTATTGGCTCTATAGCACTATAATAAGTTTTTATGTCTCCATGATAAAATTCAAAGGTCTGATTTTTTTAATATTGTTGAAAAATTTAAAAAATGATATTTTGGAAATCTCGAGCAATCGAGGCAAATTTATTTATTTCGCACGGTCGCTCCAGTGGCTAAAGTAGCACTAAATTGGGTCACTTATGGTATCAGCATGAGTTATAAGTTACTTGTAATTAATCATCAATGTAAACAACCTCGTTAACTAAATTATTGCTTTATTTTACTTTTCAGATACGTAAGCGCTGTAGAGAATACAGCAAATGCAACGAAAAAGGTGGACGATGTTAAAGCTTCAATCAAAATCAAACATAGTACAATAGCAAATAACAAAATGGAAAATGCTGAGATGGATAAGTTGATTGCAGAAATGAATAGAAAGTTGGATGAGGTGAGTTTTTATTTATTTTATTCACAGTGTTTCCTACATACTCAAAAAAATATATATATATAAGGACTGTTTTTCAAAATGATCGTATTATCAGCGTATCACCAAGATATTACATAGTTTCTTTAACAAATTTGATTATTTATTTTAGGAAATGGCTTGATTTTGTTATAATTAGAAATTTAGAGTAAATATGACCTAATAATGACCTCTGCTATCTTTATATTATTGAATGCTTCTTTAATGTCCACAAAAATAAAAGGCAGTATAGCCGTTTATGTATTTAAAATTAAAAATTAAAAATTAAAAAAAGCAACAATTGTAACGGCATTGGTTGTTTGTGCAACTTGGTAACCATTCTTCCCAGATTATCCATGGTTGACAGCTTTCTTCTTGATCCTATTGT